>JARJIL010000009.1:0-1473750 GCA_038502395.1 Dittrichia graveolens
ATTGCAGTATTATTCGCATAGTTTGTCTCTGAATTGATTCTACGTGATCGAATCCATCTGTGCTCTCGATAAGTGGGTGGTAATGGAATCCTGCCAAACCATTGCCTTGCCTTTCAACATTATGGTGTCAAAGCATACTCTCATCTCCTCCTCACAGTTGCAAGCATCTAAAATCCTCGCGGTATCCCTCAACCAGTTTAAAGTGACGTTAGGATCCGTGCTGCCATGGTATTCTTCAGGTTTGCAATCCAGAAATTGCTTATATGTACATGGCTGCCTGTATCCCATGCCGGGTGGAAATCCCATAAAAGGATAAGAGTAAGATCCCTGAGGCATAGATCCCTGTGGATAAGACCCCTGAGGAAATAACGGGTAGAAGTACGGTTGAGATGTAGGTTGATATCTGCGTTTTTATGCATGTTTTACATGCCGAAACGCCTCATTCGCAGCACATTTCTAAGGTGAATCGTATGTTTAATGATCTAAATTGCTTATAATTCACCATGCAGGTTAAAAACACCTAACACGAGATATATGGACAAATCCGGTGCAAAATAGCAGAAAAATGAAGAAGTAATGAAAAAAGGCTCCTTACGGCCGCAAAGGTTATTCCTTGCGGCCGCAAGGGCCAGTCTTCTAGAAATGGCCACTTGACAATTTGCACCTGGAAAACGTCAAATCCACCGCCCATCTTGCGGCCATAAAGGTTTTCTTGCGGCCGTAAGGACCCGTGTTCCAGTATTATAAAGACCGCATTCTGTCCATTTGAAAACGGGAGAACCAATTCGGATTTTTCACCACCCAAACACTCTCCCACGACCATAATCAGCCCAGAAGCATATTTTGGTGATATCAAAGGAGGGAGAGCTTGTTATGAGGCTTGGATTTACATTTGGAGGCTTGGATTTACATTTGGAAGCTTGGAATCACAAAGTCAAAGTGTAATTAGCTTGGTATTCTCTTTGTAACTTTGATTTGTGATCATGTATTCATGTAATCCAGATGTATTTGTGCTTAAACTGATGTATATGAATAGCTAAACTCATTTCACTTGGGCCAAGATGATTATTGGCTAGTTATGGCAATATAATGTTTAGTTTGACTTTTATGTTGAATTGATATGAACAAGCATGTTTGATCTTCAATACAAGTGTATTTAATCATGTTAATGTGTCTGATACAATCATATTCATGTTTGATGATGTGTTGGTGTAATACCATATGTCAAAGTATGTGGATATTCAAGAATGAATATTGATTTTACAAAGATTTCATGTTACTTTGTTACTAGAAATGGTACATTGTGCATGATGTGGTTCGACATCCGGTCTTGCCGAGTCTATACTACTCTTTGACCAGGTCATACTTGCCTGTGTCGTGTGTAGTGTCTACTTATTAATATCGTTTTTTATAAATTTAAAACAAGTGTGTATCAAAGCTTTTCACCATACAAAACCCCGTACTAGCGGAGCACACCATAGGTTGAGACATCGGTGGTAACGGTACAGATACGGGTGGAATCTCAGCCAAAGTAGTGATTGGTTGAAAGATCGGTGGTATCTCAGGTGCATTTGATATCACAGTAGTAACCAGGGGTTGAATTATAGGAACTTGTCTTTGTTGCTCCAGTTCCTTTCTCAAGTCTTTCAGCTGGCCCTCAAGCTGGAAGATATACTCGTTTCTTTCATCCCTAGCGGTACCAGATGTACCGACATTTTGCAAAATTTCCACTGTTGTAGTAGGGACTTCAGCAGTAGACGGGACAGTAGGGGCACCAGTTGAGTGATCACGATCAGCCATTGTTATCTGTAACAATCACATCACCTCATGATTTATTAGATAAATCCGTTAGTACATAACATACTAACTCCACCACACTCCAATTCACCCCAATCCCACACCCAAGGAGTAATCGACCTACCACGAGCCAAGATTTGGGAATATAACACTTCCACTGTGCCTACACTGCCAAACCAAGGCTCTGATACCAAACTTGTAACACCGTATTTTCAACCCAAAAATTTTCATTTTAATTACCACTGCGGAAGCGTTCATAAACATTAAAGTATTTACAACCAAACTGTAACATCCTGAGATTGGGCCTAGTAGTAATGTAGGCTTTGGGTATGTTACACGTGGATTATTACTTGATTAAGTTTACTTAAATTCTAATTAAGTAATTGATTATTGATATATTGGTTTATATATGTGTATGTATATACGGTTGAGTGTGTGTATGCATGCAATTAATTTGGAGGTGACACCTCATGCTTTCATAACATAAATACGTGGGTTTTATGAGGTTTACTTCACATTGAAGTCTGCTTATGTGTGTGAATTAAGTGTGAAAAACCGAGAGCAAAAGAAGAAGCAAGAAGCAATCGGATTTGTTGATTCTTGATTTGGTGTGATTCAAGCTAAAAGGTTGTTGATTATGCTATGCTTCGTGAAACATGATTCTTGTTAACATACTATAGATTGTTATAAGCATGCTACGGTTTTGATATACCCAGTTGGGTTTTGATACGAACATACTATGAGTGTGGCGGATTTAGTGTTCTTGGTGCTTTTATGGTGTTTAAAATGCATGCTTGTATGTTTAAACGTGTTTATATGTATTTCTATGAACTTGTATATGAATTGTATAATCTGGAAATGAGATGTAGACAAGTTTGAAGTTGTCGGATTAATGGAATCTTGAAGATGGCGGATTTTGATGATGATGATGAAAACCGATTGTGAAATCCGGATATATGAAATCTTAGTGTTGAAATCTGATACTCTTGATTCCGGAACATGATAAATCCGAAACTAGTGAAATCCGGGTGTTTGAATCCGATGGTAGATTCCAAGCATGAAATCCGATTGTGGATACCAAGTTGAGATACAAGTGTGGAAATTCGATGGGTGTATCGGATTTCTTCAAATCCGATACAAAGTGGCGGATTCCGATGGTGGTTGCGGATATGGTGCAAATCCGATAGTAGTGTTGGATTTCATATGAAATCCGACAGTTTTGATTTGTTGATGTGCATTGTTTAATGCTATGTGTTATATGTGCATTCATATGTGAATCTTACATGTTTATGTTTGATTAAATGGATATAAATATATGATTGATATATAGTTATGAATTGGATACTGATTTCAGTTTGTTGTGTTCTCAGGAACAAACAAGGCTCAGTAACATTAGATCACTGAGTGGAATAGCTGAGAACCAGAGGTGAGTGGATGTTTACTTAAGGGTGATATTAGTTGTACTGGTTTGGTTGCAACTATTGTTGGATAGATCGTATATCTGTTGGTTAATTAACTGTGAATGTTAATTGTTGTTTTCTGTGATATGTATACATGTTGGAAGGGAAGTCAGTTTATGACTGGGCTTATGGGCTGGGTTTATTTGCTATTGGCTAAGCAGTATCAGGACCTTGGGATGCATATGTTGCTACCAGAGGATGATACTGTGTGAGGATAGCAAATGGACTATCGGTAAACCTTTGCTTTGGCCGGCATTGGTTGTAGGTTCCTGCAGAACCGCCGGTCTTCCCAGGGTGCTTATTTGTGGTTGTTGATATCATGCGGTTCAAGCGGATATATCTGTTGTGTGTTACTCCATTCACTTAGCTTTGTGCTAATCCCCCCACCTCTCACTCTTTTTACAGGTTTTGGTAAGTCAGCGGCTCGGCTGAGAGTGGTTAGCTTGGAGAGTAATCACCTAGGACTCTGATAAAGTATTTGTGACGAGCCGTGTTTTGTAATACTGATATTTTGTAAACAGTGGTTTGTAATTAGTTGTAATTTACTTTGATATTTAAACGCTTCCGCAGTGTAATTAAAAGTGAAAATTTTTGGGTTAAAAATACGGTGTTACACAAACGTAAATCACTATTTAAATATCAGTATTATAAAACACGACTCGTCACAAATAATCTATGAGAGTCCTAGGTGATTACTCCCCAAGCTAACCACTCTCAGCCGAGCCGCTGACTTACCAAAACCTGTAAAAAGAGTGAGAGGTGGGGGATTAGCACAAAGCTAAGTGAATGGAGTACAATCACAACAGATATATCAGCCTAAACCGCATGATATCAACAACCACAAATAAACACCTAGGGAAGACCGGCGGTTCTGTAGGAACCTACAACCAATGCCGGCCAAAGCAAAGGTTTACCAATAGTCCATTTGCTATTTTCACACAGTATTATCCTCTAGTAGCAACAAATGCATCCGAAGGTCCTAATACTGCTTAGCCAATAGCAAATGAACCCAGCCCATAAGCCAAGTCGAAAACTGACTTCCCTTCCATCATGTATACATATCACAGATGCAACAATTAACATTCAACAGTTAATCCCCCATCAGATATACAATCTATCCAAGCATCAAACCAACAATAGTTGCAACCAAACCAGTACAACTAATATCACACGTGAGTAAACATCCACTCACCTTTAGATCTCAGCTTCTCTACTCAGTGATCTAATTTTATTGAGCCTTGTTTGTTCCTGAGAACACAACAACCAACCATCAGTATTCGATTCATAAATATATGTCAATCATATATTTATATCCATTTAATCAAACATAAACATGTAAGATTCACATAAGAATGCACATATATCACATAGCATTAAACAATGCAAACAACAGCCAAAACTATCGGATTTCATAGGAAATCCGACACTACCATCGGATTTATGAAAAATTCGCTAAAAACCATCGGATTCTAGGAAATCCGATACATCTGTCGGATTTGAATTCAATCCGCAACACTTGTCGGTTTTCAATGAAATCCGACACTACCATCGGATTTCATCCTTCAAACTTCAATATGTCAGATTGCATACCTTCGGATTTCATACTTGGAATCCACCATCGGATTTAAAAGTATCGGATTCAATATGTTCCGGATGCTAAGTTCCGGATTCAAGAGTATCGGATTTATGAGTACCGGATTTCGACTCACCCAGATTTCCAACACTCGGATTCTTCTTCTTCTCCACAATCCGACAACATCATTATTTCAAGAAATCCGACAGCTTCATAACTTGTATAAATCTCATTTCCAGTTCATACAATTCATATACAAGTTTATCAAAACACATATAAACATGATTAAACATGAAATCGTGCATCAAAACATCTTAACACCCAAGAACACCAAATCCGCCAACTCATATAGCAATTTCATATGATGTTCATATCAAAACCCACTCAAACTGTAGCATGTTAATACTAACCGAAGCATATTAACAAGAATCAAATAAGAATCAACAAACCTTGTTAACTTGAATTCACAAAACCAAGAAACCAATAATCTGATTGTTTTTCCTCTTCTTCTTTTGCTCTCGGTTTACACACAATGTTTACACACAAATACTTCAAAGTGAAGAAAGGATTATGCACAAACCCACGTGTATATATATATATATATATATATATATGCAAGCAGGAGGTGTCACCCTTAAATCAATTGCATGCATACACACACAAGCAACCATACGCACATATAATCATATATATATATATAACTTACACATATATTAATTAAATGATTAACAATTATATCAATTACTTAACTAATAATCAATTAAACATAATCACATAATGGTTTACGTGTAACATACCCAAGCCTACGTGTCTACTATGCTCAATCTCAGGATGTTACACCAGCGGCTCAATCCATGAAGGATGATGTCAGATATCAGAGTCCTGATGCTAGATCTCAGAGTTCTGATGATTGATGCTTTTTATTTTTGGTTGTATAGATTTCTTTGGCCTTGTTACTAAGTTGTTTCTTATGTTTCTAGGCTCTGATAGTTTTGCTTTGTGGTTTTAGGCTGGTTTTTTTCCCTTGTGTGCTGCTGTAGTTCCCTATATACATGCTTTGGGGTTCTAGAGCTTATTTGTATTATTTTATTCTTTTCTAATAAATTTTGCTAGGGGATCCTCTTTATCATAAACCCTAAACCCTAAACCCTAAACACTTTGTAATGTCAATTACTTCTCTTATTATAAATTTTATTATTTGGTAATCTACAAGTTCAGTCCTAAAACTTTAAAACTCCCTATTTTATATAATTTAGAAGTAAATTTATACTCTCTATATATTTTATTAAACGCATGAAAATTTATTTCTTTCTAGTAACTAATTAAGAAGAGACTTTAGTAAAATAATAACTCACAATTTTTTGGGGTGTTGCAGGTCACTAGATACGAGGTAGTGGTTTGGAAATTGATGGTGGTCTTCAAATCCACCAAAACAAAACCCAATCACAAGCGCTTATGGAGATGCAGCACAAGAGGGAGAGAATATGGTGGTTGAGAAAAATGGAGAGGAGGGTGATGGTGGATGTTTGTAGGACGGTGGAGAAGAAGGAAGGGGAGGGTGATGGTGGTCCGGTGCAGGTACGGTTGAGAAAGGAAGAAGGGTGCACAGTGGGGTGGCGGTAGGGATAAAAGAAAAAGGGAAGCTTTGTAGAGAGAGAAGTGATTGGGTGGGTGTTGGTGTATAATTATATATATTAATGTATTATATAATATATATACTATAGTAGTATTTATTGGTTTAATTATTAATTATTTAGAGTTAAAGAAGACAATAAAAGAAGAAACAAGGGCATAATAGACTTTTCAAGTGAAAAGTAAGGGTACTTTGGTCTTTTTAGTTGTATCGGGGCCTACGAGTGTAACAAAATGCAAAAAGTAAGGACACACCGCGTAATAAACGAAGTTTAAGGATTCATAATGAAACAAATGACAAACATCGACCATGTATGTAACTTACTCTATTTATGTCTATACCATTTAACATTCTCTCTCTCCCTTAACTTTAAGAGTTCTTAAAATTTAATTAAAACAACATCTTGACATTTCATTCTATTTAAATTAATCTTACTCACTCAACTTTAATTAATTCACATAATTTACTTTAACTTTTTATTTATTTAAAGTATACCCTCACACCAACACAATTATCCACTCATATTAAAACAATTTCCAAAATCTTATTAACTTCTTTCTTCTTATTTTATGAATATAAATCTTTTTTCTAATTTAATGTCTTTTAGAATTTATTTTTAAAATTAATAAAATAGTTGATGCAAATAAAAGAAAAATTAAAAAAACGAACATGTTGTTGAAGAATTTTCTTATGTGAAATAAAAACGATGTGTTATAAAACAAAAACTGTTTGCCATCACAAGATTACGGGTACGCTAATATTATAATTAAAAGAAAATTTTGTCATTATCTATTTTTTAAATATATTTTCAACCAATTATAACCCATCATTTCAAAGAATTCTCTTAATTGAAGGAGGTTAACACATTATCTTCTTAAACTATAATTCTTTATGCATAACACATTTTCAAATTTAACCCTTAGAGATAGGATATTTTGAAGCATTATCTAAACTTCAATTATTTTTTTAAGAAATAGGCTATTGGTTATATCTAATTCAAATGTATATCATAAATTTAAAATTTGAAAACCTCTATTTATACAGGTAATTTTCGTGGATACTAGATGCACACTTGATGCCTCGTTCACAAATTCATCTTCCTAAATCGGCGTCTATTCTGCTTCGTTTGTTCCTCGTGTTCATCTAAAAATATTCATTAAATAATTATTGAACCATATATTAGTATCATCATCAAATTTTACATAAAGGTAGCTATATTAATGTTGGAAATTAGTTCATTCTAGCTCAAAACTTCTCCTACAAATATAATCTAAAACCAAGTTCAGTATTAGTTTATATAAGTTTTAATATTAGTTTATATTTAGGTGCAAAGCCAATGACTCTTAATGCACCTAAATTGATACTTATATCATGGTTATTATACGATAAATAATATATATGTTGATGTACGTATAACGTACGAGTTTTAAATTTATAAATCCGAGTTATTTAGCACGACTACAATACAAATAGGCAAGAGAATATAATCGTATCATAGTATAGTAAATAAGTAGGGGTGTCGAACACAAGGGGAACGACTATGATTTTGAATATAACTATACTAATTAAATATGAAACTAATAAAAACTACTAAAAACAAATATAACACAAATAAAGCAAATAAAAGGGGAAGTTTGAAACTGCATCACTTTAAATCAACTACGAACTAACTTAAACACTCAAACTACCAGAAATCACAAAAGACAACTCAAAGGAAGCAAAAAGTATGACTTTATTAGATTAAACTATCTGAACAAATATTTATCTCCCTAGATTCGATTTCACCTTTAAGGAGGAAAGCAGAAGATCTAGCCCATAATCATCATAATAAACATAATAGAATTGTTCAAAAGCATACATACGTGTTAAGAACAAAAAACCATGATAAAGTAAACATTAAAGACTTGAATATTCACTCCTAAGCCTAGATCTTCAATTCCAAGCTTCTAATCTGCCTTGAGACGTTTCTGGACGTTTTTAGAGGTATAAAGTGTGTAAAAGTCGGGTGGTTACTTCCCCAAGACTCCAAGAGATCTGGGATGTTGTTTAAATAGATAACCTGAAACAGGGGCGTCGCGTCGCAATCCTGTATGGGTCGCGTCGCGATCTGTGAAGTCCTCGCGTAATCCAAGCTCTTTTTTTGAAATTTGAAATCTGGCGTAATCATCTCGTGTCGTGTCTTGATCTTGCACTTTCACGACTTGATCATAAAAGTGAAGTTGTAGCGCTCTGAGTCTAGTTTCTGTTACCTTTTAAATCACCTCAATCCGAGTTTGTATAAGTGAGATATGATCAAAACAGTGGAGGTGTGTCGGGACGGGACATCTTTTCTTATTTTCTCCGGTTTCTTCCGTTTTTGCTTAAAACTTTTCATAGCACGCATTTTTAACCTATAATTCAATAAATGAAGTTAATTAAGTATCTTTTACTTATTTATGAACAATAACAGGTTAAAATAAAACAAATATCGCTTAAAATATATATCTAAATTTGACGATATCAATGTCCACATGTTCTGCTTTTTGTTATTAATCCAAAACTTCAATCGGTTTTTTTAGATATCATATTGATTGTTTTCAAAGTCTAAACATGATTTAATTCAATAAAGTACAACTCATAGTGATTTATATTAGTAATTACGTTATCAAGGATTTAGAGTTTAAAATAATGAAATTATATAATTTAATTTATATACGTCCTTAATTTACTTGACTAATTAAAATATTATTTTAACTAGTTTGAAAAATTAGTTTGTCAAAAGATTAAATTAAAAACCTCTATTTTCAAATTTGATCCTTAGAAATAGAAGATTAACAACAAAATCGTGTATCATTAGGTGTATCTAAACTACAATGGTGTTCTATACAATTTGCATAAAAATTTCGAAATTTGAAATTTCAAAACATAATTCAAAGGTTAAATAATATAATCTTAACTAATTAAAATATTATCCTAACTAACTTGAAAATTAGTTTGTTAAAAGATTCAATTCAAAACCTCTATTAGTTTGTAATTTAGAAATAGTTTGTTAAATAATCAAATTTCAAAATTTAAATATCCTTTTAATTCTGTAACGTCACAAAATTTTTTTTTTAAAAGATAACAATATCAAATGTCAGAGTAATAGCAGAACATCACAAGTAATTAATGTCAAGTACAGGTTTCCTAAGTACAAATAAGTAATTCATGTTCGAAACAAGTTTTCTTTGTAAAAGTAAAAATCATTCGTCGCGGTGAGCTGCCGTCATTGTCTTAGAGCTCCGTGCCGGTCCTGTCGTGAAAGATGGAAATTAAACAACAGTAAGCGCGAAGCTTAGCGATCATACTACTTACATAGCAAAATAGTTTAACATAGTCATAATCACATATCGTGCTTTTCCATACCCGCTACCGTAGTAGTCGGTCTAATCATACCCGTTGCTGAAGCAAACAGTTGTAGATTATAAAAATCAGTTGTCATACCCGACACCTTAGTATCAGTCGGAACATACCCGTTGCCGAGGCAAACGGTCGTACTTACATAAGTTAGTCGTCATACCCGACACCTAAGTGTCGTTCGGAACATACCCGTTGTCGAGGCAAACGGTCGTACATACCTGACTCAAGATTCGGTCGTCATACCCAGTTAAAGGTTTGGTATATAAGTGAGAATACTCACCTGGTTGTTGCTCGACAAAAAAAAGTAATAATAACTAAGTAGGCATCCGCAAGATTCAAGTCACGAGTATTAAAGTAGTAGTCAACTACCACACCTACAATAATTTCACAACTCATAAATTCTCAAGACTTTGTACTTACACAATAACTCAAGTGATTTGCGGTTCTACATATGCCACTAAATTGTGATTCGCTATAACAACTTAATTTGTGATCCCCTCCTTGCATTGACTCGCGACTTGTCCTGACCCATAATCATTCGGCCCGCTAACATATACTTATTATTAATTTGGCCCAACTAGTTAGTATATATATATATAGATATATTTTTGCGATTAAAAACATAGGTGTTTTGTGATGGCCCCTAAAACTCCAACTAGCGATTGTGCTTATAGGCCCAATTTGCAATCCACTACACCGTTAATTTAAATCTGAGCTCACTTTGCAAATTTGGCCGTATAAAAATAGTCTAGTTACAATTTGCAATTGAAGTCTTCCTTCTTCAAGAACATAACAAACAGGTCATTTCATAAAAGTCTCTTAAATCCCATTCAATTTCATGAGTTAAGTTGCATTAGTTTCCAATCGTCTTATGAATGAATCCTTATAAATTAATTAAATTTCATCAGGGATTTAGAGAACAAAATCCCAATTTGCAACCTGGGTTATGAAACCCATTTGGAGATTTCACCACCGGTGAAATAAAATATCAAAAACATGAAATGTCGATGGTGTTCCTCGTTGCCCTTCGTTTTTCCAAAGTCAAAACCATTCACATCTCAATCAAATGGGCTAACACTTTTTTTATATAACTTTCTATCATCAATCGTTTAACCCTCAACATGAATTTTACCAAGATTTTAATCCTCAAAAGACCCATTTGTTTCTCGTTTTCCCTCCATGTTCGGACACTGAGATTTGCCCTTAACCCCTTTGAAAACCAAACCATTCATGTCCAAAAGAGTTACATAAATTTTTAAGGGATTAGGGGAGATTACCCTATGATTTCCTTGAAGAATTCCAGTAACAACGATGGTGAATCCGATCTTCGACGGTCTTGAAAATATGAACACCCATTCACACATGACGATCTACAACTTCCATCTATCTTCACCTATTGTCTAGCTTCAATTTTCTTTAGATTATCTTCAACAATAACGTACCTCTAAGAATTGATCGTGATTTCGAGTGAGCTTGATAGCTAAATTTGTAGACTATGTTTCTCGGTTCTTGGTGTGAGTTCGAATAGCACCTTCGCTTCGTAACCTCTTTAATCGAACATCGTCATCGAATCCTATAGCTAGAGATCATAATGCATCGAGAAGGATTAGCTTTACTTGATCGAGATTCGGAGCTTCAACTTGGAAATCTCCCTTGCCTTCCCTTGCTCTCGTCGCACACAACACACATGCACACATACACCACCAAACATGAAGGTTTGGCGGTTGAAATTGTTTAGGATTTGGGGCTGGAGCCCTAAAGGCCTAGTGTGTTATATTTACATATAGCCATATAGATATACTAGTATCCTTAGCCCATTTTAATTACCAACACACCTAATTGATCCAACAAGATAACATAAATAACAATACTATTTAATATAAGTGCTGAAATCTAAGACCTATCGTGCGTCCAAAATGGAAAGAGTTCTTAAAAAAACATAATAACGATAATAATATTTAACTTTCAAAATAAACCAAAAACAGGTATTACATATTATATACTTAATTTGAATTGAATTGAATTTGAAGATTACTTAATTTATTATATACGTAATTTGTATTTGAAGATTAGTTAAAATTTACAAATTTGAATTTTATCCTAACTAATTCAAAGATTTGTTTGTTATGATTTATATAAGATTTGAATTTCTATAATTTTATCAACAAATTAAATAATTTACAAATTTTGAAATTTTAAGTACTATTGAATACTATCTAACCTGTAAGTGAGAATCATTGTGTTCAATAAAGTTCATGTAAACAACGAAGTCTTAAAATCTTAATATTCAATCACAGGTAATTCGGTATGCAATCACATATGATTTGTAAAAACATCACATGTAAATTACAAAAATTTTACGTCGTCTAAAATTTTAAAATGTAATCTAAATCATTAATGGATTAACTCAAAAGAATTAAATATTAACTGTACAATTTTTTTTCATTTACCGTATAACGTGTATAAACACCTTTGTTAATTATCATTTTGCCGTCCATCGGCCCTCAGTGGACACTGCCTCCTCCCCGATTTCTTCTCTAGCCGACATCTTCCCTTCGCACCTCGCACTGCGTAGCTCCGTCATTCCTCTGCCCTATCATCGCCCTATCTCTACCGCTAGGACCGTCGCGCTCCGTCGTATCTACGCCATCGGTATATTGCTCCTTCTGAAGTAGGTTACTTCTTCCACTTGATCTCAACGGCTTATGTATATATTTGACTTTGCTATGTTAGTGGTTTAATTTTACTATTTTCATGACCTGATTTTGCTTGTTTCACGATCTGATTTTGCTTTGGTTATGATTTGATTTTTCTGTTCATAAGTCAACTGTTTTGCCGCAATTTTTAGGGTTCGTGATTCATGTCTAGTTCGTAAATCTTGTCCCTGATAATCTGTGTTGAGTTCTCGAGATCGAATTCATACGCAGACCCTTTCGCTTGTATCATTCCACAGATCCGCTAAAGAGATGCAAGTTGGTTTCAATCATGCAATTGGTTTCGATTGTAAATAGTAAGAGGGAATTTAAAACCTAAGACTATGAGGTCTTCTTCCGGAACTATCAATGTAGCTGCCAGCACACAGAAGATAAATGTTGATAATCGAATTTCTCTCCGATATTACTACCGGATCGCTGATAATGTTCTCCGACAGGTGCTCACTTATCCCCTAAAATTGACTGATTTGATAGAACCTGCTACTTTTCGATTCATTCATGTGAAATATCTCAAAATCTTAACAAACCTTTATCTTTTAAGAGTATTTATCTTCTTCTTTTTCGTCTTTTTTTCATCATTTTGTATGTCCTTATCATATTGAAGTTAGAGATACGTGCATTCAAAATTGGAATGACGTGTTAGATAATAGTTGTTTAATCTAATTACTCAAATCTACCTTTTTCAAGCATGGTACACTTATAATGCTCAATAGGTGCTTAAGGAACTTTTACATGCTTACAGGCTTATAGCTTATGGGCACTTCTCTAACTCAATACACACTACTAGTATATGCTGATGATAGTTGTATCTGTTAATGCATGTCTTGTTTCTTTGAAATTATAGTATACGGATAGATAGACATGCCTCCAGGCGTGTAGCTGAGTTGGTTAAGAGTGGACTGCACTTGCAACCTAAATCAAATAGATAGACATGAAATGTCTAAATATAAATGTTATATCGAAGTTATGAATGCAGAAAGAATGAGTAAGGGAGTTGGTATAGATATTTTTCTATTATGTGACTTGGTCATCTATCCAATAAAGTTAATACTCGGATGGTCATCTTTTCTGTGTGCCATTTTAAGGTATTAAGTTTACTTCGCTGCTGCAGGCTGCGATATTTCGAGAAGAGAAGAATATTATCGATTTGTATATTATGCTTTTAAGATTTTCAAGGTAAGATAATTTATATGAATGTGGCCTGAGTATTGGCAGTCCCTTCAAGGTATTCCATTGAATCTGAAATGCAAATATTTCTTTTTTAGCCTGGCTACAGAAACAATACCATATCACAGAGATTATAAAGCATCTCTTCAGAGAGATAAGCTTTATCTCAAGGAGGTACTATCCTTCAATCTGTGTTTTCTGGCTAGTAGGATGTCTTTGTTCCATTATCAGTAATATTATTATTCATCTATACTAATATTTTGAATCTCAGAAATCATTGAGTGCCCTTACTGAGCTGGAGGAGCTGAAGCCAGCTGTACGGCTGATGATTAATGAGTTATCCAGAAATCATGCATATCAATCAAATGGGTGGAGTCATCTTCCTCAAAAGAGATCATTGGAGTCGTCAGAATCTTTTTCTGTTAGTCAGCAAATATCCATAGACAGTTATACCATCAATAAGGTGTATATAACATTATTTTCTCCTGGTTTGGTGATTCTACACATATTAAGCAGCTGGTTTTCATGGAATATTGTATTCCTGCTTATATCCCTCTGATATATCACAAATTTTATGTTTTTGCTATAGGCCAAGCGTATCTCAGTTGTTAGATTGGTAAAATAGTCACCCTTTAAAGAGTAAAACATGACGAAATGTTCATCACTTTTTTTTCTATTCATTTAAATAATTAACCTTCCTTTTCTGTCTTTATAATTTTTCAATCCAGCTCTAATATGAACGACCATGCAATCAAAGTTCTAGGGTTAAAATAATTCACCTTACATGTTCGGTTTCAGCTATGCCGTGAACTTAAGGCATGATTGGGTGAAAATGCCTTTGGAAATACGAGCATGCATCTGACGCATGGGAAAATCCTTGCATAAATGTTTTGAAATGATAGTTTTTGCTGCAATTTTGAATATGATCATTTATACATATGATCCCGAATATTTTGTATAGTGCTCTATATCTAAAACTTGGAAGATCTGTCTTCTAAGTTTTATATGAAATTTTATAAATTAGCAGGCACCACAAGTTAATGCTCACGGGTATGCGTATCGAAATTCACGCACACAGACACACTCACCTACTAACATTTTGGAAGAGCAAATTGGGCGATTGTAAGTGTTACTATTATGTCTTAACCTCATGTATTGTTAAATGTTTTGCAATTCATTTTAGTTGTGTACATCCACACACATTTATGGATATATGTAGTCTCTGGTAGGTTGCGCTTTTGGACACCCCTTTAAGATATAGTGAATCTCTCTATTAAAACATCATAAAACTAAAAAAAGGAACAAACATAACAATAATTTGAATATAATGATTATATGTGTGTGTGTATAACAATGATGTTACAATGTATTGAATACTTCTAAACCTTATTTTGTGTGTGATTAATTGAATACACACGTGAGTTTGATTCTGTTCTCTGGCCCTATTCCTTTAATTCTATCACATGCTTTGTGAAGATCATCTCTATCGTGATTAATTGAAGATTATCTTATTTATCATTACCATGGCGAACATTGATGACAAACCCCTAGATAGCGGTTCTGGCCCGATGTGCTTCTGGTAGCCATTAGACTCACGGATCTTAAACTTAACGATTCAAACTTTTTTGAATAGGCAAAACCATTTGAATTTATCTCCGAAGCATGGGAAAGACTAAATCATCTCCTGTTGATGTCACACATAATCGTAATCTATGGTTATAGTATATTTATTTTTGAGATTATGAATTCTATTGAGTCTTTAGTCACTGAATCAAATCTTGAATTGAAGAAAAACAAGGAATTGGAGATTAAAAAGGATGAACCAACACAATGAAGATTTAGGAATGGGAATAGATGGATTCACTAACCTGCAAGTAGTAGAAGAAGAAGATACAAAATCAAAAGATCACACCGTCTCCCATTCCCTAAAACAGAGATGAACCAAGAGTGGTGTCTTCCTGCCCAAGCTTTGTAGCTGATATCCACAAAATAGAAACTCTCAATGATTACTTTTCTCCCTTGAATCAGTCATATATTACTTTCTAACTAAACAGGCCTAGGCCCATTGGGCTAGTGGTTTAATAGTTAATACTCCATGGCATATTCTTTATCAATACCGCCCCCGTAAAGAGTAGGCTGAAATTCGTCAATCGACTTGGAATAAAATAAAAACCCTTCTTTGAGTCGTCTTTAGTAGCTCCCAGCTGCCATGGAATTACCCAATGCTTCCCTTGTTCTCTATTTTTAGAATATTGAAGGAATTTGAGAGATAGCAGAGGTGGATCTTGTTGCAAGCAGGGCGTGCTACTTGAAACTAGTTGCTCTATAGAGGAGGCAATATCCATAAAGTGCCACTTAAATTGATCTGTTCCACATCAGGCTGCGTTGTGATGTCTAGTCTAGTGGCTTTGGAAAAAGTAGTGTCATATTCTGAGAGAAAATTTAACCTATTAGGAGCAAATTCGAGAAGTCCATCCTCATCTTTAGACATTTCCCTCGGTTCATCAATAACTTCTTCCTTAGTCCCACATGCATTGAAGTTTTCAACTGGTATTTGTGTATCTGTAGTTATGTTGTTCATATCCTTATGGTCGCTAATAGGCTCGTTTACATGTAAATCAACATTAATGTCTTGTGTCCGAGAAGATGCATCGAATTTCCTTTCATCAATATTATTTCCAATATCCATCTTATCATTATTAGGTTCCAGAACAAGCAAATATGTCCTGTTGGATCCGGAACGTAAATTAGTTTCCTTGTAAAAATGTTCCATGGGTGAAGATGCAGAGAATCTAATGATCTCGTCATAAAAAATCCTTTTCCCACGAGGTATTCTTTCATAACTCAAATATCCTTCACATGAAAAGCACCCTTTTTGTAACATATTAACAACTCACGCAAAACGCATTCCATAACATTTTTATCGGTGTAAACTTCTGTATCTTTCTCACAATGTTCTAATGATGCTCTATAGTCAATGTAATCCCACCAAACTTACACACATCACATTCACTTTTTGTTCTGCACCTAACCGCATCCTTTTCGGTGTTTGTTAGTTGCCAAATCGAGATTTTTTCTCTTTGTGCACAAGGTAGACTTGAATTCAGTGTTTAACATGAATAGGTGATTACATGGATGAAGTGGTTTCATGCCGGTAATTTTTTTGATTATGATTAGATGGTTTGGGAGGTCTGCGAGGCTTGTGGTCATGAAATGCACACCATGTAGGAAAGAGGTTCATGTAAGCTGGTTTAAGTGGCTTATGACGCCATACAACATATGAAATCGTCAAGGCCAATTGCCTAACAAAATCTTGTTTAGGACTTTCATCGAGCACCTTGTATGCACACCAAAAATCCCAGCTCATTGCATAAATTAAGGTTAGGTAATACTCTACTTTTGGCATTTGGTGCATGATTACATCTGAGGGATTCAACATGAGTATCGGTGGTAATGTAGGTGCAATTTCAAAGCTCAATAGCTAAGAGCCAATACAAGCCTCGCAGACCTCCCAAACCATCTAATCATAACATGCATACATCATTTCCCTATTCTATTCCTCTCCTCTCTCCTAATTGAATTATTAGCCACTTTCTTGATTTACCCCTTAGGGAACCGACTACGAATAGTCAAAGCATCTTCCCATGTGGCTTCGTCCTCCGGTTGTCCCTTCCAATGAATCAACTATTCAATGTTGTGCGAAAATTGTTGAAGGAGTCAACTAGTCAATCACAACCAACTTAAGTTCTCATGGTAAAGACATGAAAAACGGGATGGATCTTAGAGGTGGGAGCAAGGTCCTACTTGTAAGCTACTGCCCAACGTACGATCATGAAAGGTCTAAAAAAACTTAGCCGGTAACTTCTGACGAATGCGACTAGCGGCGGAGGTTTCAACTTAACATATACCCACTCCCCAATCGAAAAGTTGACATCTCATCTTTTTTATGTGCTTGCTCCTCTTTAATCAGTGGATCAGCGTGCAACAAATGTTGCTTAAGTTTTAATGCTTCATCATGATCCTGTAACTCTTGGGCAACATATGGTGGTTTCCGCCTATACACAATTTCAAATGGGGTTATTCCTATAGAACTATGGAACATGGAATTGTACCAAAACTCAACATAAGGAATCCACGTTGACCAATTACAGGGCTGCTGAGTGGAAAACATCGATTGATCACCTACATTTGACCACGCTGAGAGAGCGAAATATATTTTGCCCAAGAATCTGCTGAATCACAATCACTGAATATTGATTTTGGAATTCCATGATGATGAACAATCTCTTAACAAAAATGTCAGCAATTGTTTTTGCTGTGTAGGGGTGTTCGAGCAGCACAAAATGGCTGTATTTTGTATTTTGAAAGCCTATCGACCACCACCAAAACATCATAACCCTTGGATTTAAGCTGGCCTAAAATGAAGTCCATCGAAGGATGTTCCCAAACGGCCAAATTGCTTCGGGAGTGTCTAAGGGCTGCAAGACGCAGAATTGTGAAATTCACGCAACGATGCATGAATAAATTGGGAATTACGAGCTATGACTAGTCGATTCTTGTAATATAAGATCCGTCAAGACATGCCTGCACAATTGTTTGAATTCCTGTATCAGTCTTGGCTTCGTCAATAGTTTAGCACCTTATAACCATAATGGTTCCAAAATAAGTGTCAACAACACCCCCGAGTCTGCCTTACGCGATAATGACAGTGCGGTAGTGGTGACTCGCAACTGTAATAAGAACTTTGAACTTTTCTTAGTGCCATTGTTGAACACCTAAAACCAAAGCCATAATTTCTAGCTCATGAGCTGACTTGGCCAGATTCCTTTCACTTAAAACCTTGCTATAGTAAGCAATGGGTTTACCTTGCTGCATCAAAACCCCTCCAATTCCGCGCCCTTAAACATCACATTCCACCACAAAAGGAAGACTGAAATCGCGTAACGCCAAACTAGAGCCGATACTAAAGCCTTTTTTAATGCTTCGGACACGTGCTGTGCCCCTTCATTCTAATGGAAAGTATCCTTCTTAGTTAAATCAGTTGAAGGTTGAAGGTCGAGCAATACTTCCATAATGTTTCACAAATTTTTCGGTACTCGGTAAGACCAAGAAACCCACGAAACTCTTAAATTTGTTTTGGCCATTCTACAACTTCTGAAACTTTATTTGGATCTATAGACACCCTTTCACCATATTTTATGTGACCAAGATATACCATACAAAGTTTGACCGAAATAACACTTCTTTTGAATTTTGATTCACCATGAACTGATTTCACAAGAAACTTTTAATACCAATTGCAAATCCTCGAGATGTGCCTCCTAACTTGTACTAAATCAGAATATTATCCGAAAAAATGACCACCTTTCTGCGTAACAGGGGTCAAAAAATATCATTCATAACGCCTTGGAAAGTAGAAGGGACGTTCATGAGCCCAAATGGCACCACTAAATACTCATAATGCCCATCTTGCGTACCAAACACTGTCTTCTTAATGCTGTCTGGTTGCATTCGAATCCGATTATAACCCGATTTCAAATCCAATTTGTAGAAAAATTGCGCCCCATGTAATTCATCTAAGAGTTCCTCTACCATAGGAATAGGAAGGGGCAGGAACGTGCATAAACATCTGCGAAAGGCATACGAATCGGAAGAGGGTTACTCTTGTTAGATGTTGGGACACTTTTAGTCCATTAGCAGGTATGATGGTCGGTATATTGGTAACACCCGTTTGTAGCAAGGTAACCCGTCGCGGTGTTACAAGTTGGTATCATGTGTCGTTGTAGCTTTATTAAGAGCCCTATAGTCCACACACATTTGCCAAGTTCGATCTTTCTTTCGAACCAATTTGATGGGGCTGGAGAAAGCATTTTTGCTTGGATGAATCATTCCCAAGGATAACAATTCTTGATTTGTTTCTCAATCTTAGCTTTTTGGGCATGAGGATAATGATATGGAGGCACACATATTGGTTCATTAGGATTCATAAGCACAATACTATGATCATGGGAATGAGTAGGAGGAAGTTCCGACATTGCCTTAAAAACTTCCTTGCAACCGGCCAAAACTTCCTTAAGGGCACTCTGTTGAGACAAGGACAAACCAAACGGCACAATGGCCATGAAAAAAGATTGAGAGAGACTACCTATGTGAGCATAATTGAGGCAAGATAACCACCGCTGGAAAGTGACTTGCCATTGGTGGGAAGAAGTTACCCCTTGAAGAGTTACCCAATCGCCGTTATGCAAAAAACGCATCCACAATTCATTCCAATTGTGGGTGACTTCTCTCAGAGATTGCAACCATTCCATTCCCAACACCATGTCTAAATCTCCGGTGTCAAACACTAAAGCAGTAAAGCATTGATGAGAAACGAGCAAGTTACCTAATGAAACAAAGATGTTGCAGCACTGTTGAGTAATTATAACCTTGTAACCATCTCCTAATTGAATACAAATACCCTCGAATGAAGTAACAAACAAGCCCAACGAATGAACCAATTTCTGGGAGACAAAGTTGTGAGTGGCGCTGCTATCAACCAAAATCACCACCGTAATGTTAATGAGAATACCTTCGAGCTTCAACGTTTTTCTCCCGAGGAACGTTAGCCGATTCGTGCTCGTCAACGACTGGGATATAGGCGATTCCATGTACCCTCACCCTCCTCGTACTCAACGTCACCCAATAACAGAACATGTAATTTCCCTCCGGGCATTTGTTCGCTAGACCAAAGTGTTGCCCGCACCAGAAAAACAGACCTTTTTCCGTCTCTCCTGCACCGGAAACACAAACCTTTTTTCCGTCTCTCCTCCCACTTTGTACGTGTAAGGGAATGAACACCTCGATCATAGTCAAGGAGATTTGTGATCTCAGGTGGACTAGTTCCCATGATTAGGGTTAGGCGACCGGTTGGGTTCAACATCGATGACACAGGCCCATGAGACTCATTACGGCCCATGACACCGGCCCTCAATCACACCGTGCTGTTTGTAATGGAAATGAAATTGAGAGATGCTTCCTGACGAAGGACGGAGCATCTCCTCCACATCCTTGATTCCTTGGCCAGATACATGTCTCAACACGGACGACACCGGGCCACGAGACTCACTAGGAAGCACCCAAAAATCGTACAAGATTGATTGGATTAAAGTGGTTGGTGACGTTCGAGTAATCAAGCAATGTGAAGTTTGATTTCTATTGGTAAATACAATGATATGATGTTCAATATTGTGGACATGGAGAGGCTGACCTTGGCAGTACACCTATCACTTTTGTAAGGATGCTCATAAATTCACCATATGCCCTGATTTCAGTGAATACCGACCATTAACATCAATAAAGGAGGCAAAGATTATTTTGTGCTCAAAAAAGAAATGGAGAAAGAACTATAGGATTTACATTTATATATATAAATTAATCGCTATAATTCGTTAATTTTTTAAATTCAGTAACCATCAACAATATGCATACACACAGATGTGTGCGTGAATCACCTGTATTATTACGCTATCAGCAAAAGTTCTCACCTCTTAGAAGCCTGCTTAAAAAGTCGCTTTATTTGCTTTTGACATAACTTATCTACATTATGAGTTCTGTAGAAATTGATATCTCAATGATCAGTTTGAGTTTTTTTTCTCTTGCATGGTATTCTCATACAAACTGTTTTCCTTTTATGTTGGTGCCTCAGATCTGTAAATGTACCTCGTGCAAAGGAAGAAACTCTCTCCAGACATTCCATTCTGGGCCCATATGGACTACGTGGGCAATGGCAACCGCATGCCATCAATGTTGCGGTATCATGAGCATCCCTTTAACTCCTTTTTTTCTATTCTTAAATATAAAAGACTTATGCATCTAAATGTATCGTAGGTTCGTTACCCAAAGAATATTGATTTGACACCCGTGGAATTCCCGAGGTTAGGTCCTTCATGAGGAAGAATGTTCATTTTCATATTGCATTGTGATCTTAACCTAATAAGAGAATGTTGGGCATCTCAACATATGTACTAAAAAGTGTACAGTCCATGGTGTAGAAAAGGAATATTTTGGAATATGCTGATACCAAATCTATTTGATCTTCAAAGTAAACACTAAAATTTAGTGAATAGCACTGGATTTGTGTGCTAGTTTATATAAACTACATAATGATCGTTAATTAATTGCGTATATAATTTTTGGATATTATACTTAAACCCGCACTAATACTAGGTTTGTTAATATGTTAAGTAACTTTTGCGTGTGTTCAGGCATTCTATTTTGTGTAAGGTTGTAAAAATCGCTAGGCAGTATACAATCGGTCTACTACCTTCAAGTGATTAATCAGGGGTAATTAATCGGATTCTAGGCGGGGGCCCAAAATTATAAAGGAATTTATTTTTAAAAAAATAAATATTAGCAATACCCTAACAAAATAAGTTAATAATCATCAAGAAGTTTAACAAGCTTGGAAAATAAAACCCATAACCTTAACAAAACAAGTCGAAAAATATTAGTAGATTTCATATAGTTTAAAAAAAATCAATTCAAACCCTTTTGTTGACCACCGTAAACCGCCTAGGACCGATTTTGACCACAATCTATAAACTTGACGGATCAAGTGATTTCTAGGTCGATGGGCCATTGATAACTGCGTAGGCACCGATTAATCGGCCGCCGAGACCCATTTTTACAACATTGATTTTGTGGGGAGAAGGGATGGAAATGATAAGAAACCAATTTTTTTGTTTTTTTGTGTTCCCTATTTTTTAGGAGAGACGTGAATCTTTTTCTTGGAACTCCTCCAAATGTGGTAAAATTGAGAAGGAAAGAAAAAGAAAGGTCTATTAATGTAATGTTAATAACCAAATTTCTCCCCATCTAAACTAACATATTGTTTACATAATAGAAGCATCATGTAAAATTGACATATAGTGCATGCATATTTGTGTGTAGATAGAGTGGCAATAAATAATAATAATTTTTAAACATTAACTCGTATTCACTATTTGGTGCATTTTAAAGGTAACTATGAGATTTTGGTAATAGTGTATTTTTTTGGATTTAATTTTTATTTAGCTAAATACGAGCGAGTATGTAAATTTTATTTTGATAAGGGTATAAATAAAAGTTCATTAATTGGAAGCGTTAGAGTGAAACATTACAGTTCTTGTGTATTTTTTAGTGTTGCTTTAAATTTGTAGGTTTGCTCCTTACTGTTCATTAAACGAATATTAGAATAATGTTTGGTTGGTTGTTGGGAGGTGGATTTTCGCACTTTTACACCGCACTAAAGTGGTACTTTTATACATCAGAGATGCCCTTACTAGAAGTGAAATTGCTGTCTGTTGGTATGATTTTTTGTTTTTCTGTATGCACTAATATAGGATTTTGTATTTTGATTTTCTAAGGGAGAACATGCTGCTTTCATTGGAGAATGGTGTTTCAGTTGAAAATATTAGTAGCAGCTTGGTACATGAAAAATCAAGTGTAGAAGCAATTGATTTACCAAACAATCACAATAAGCCACATGTTGATGAGCCTGATTCCTTAATTTCTTTTGAAGAAAAATTAGATGTCCCTGGCCAGTTGGAAATTATGAGGCAGCCTTCCCCACCTCCTGTTCTAGCTCAAGTCCAGAATTTGTTCCATACAACATCAGAGAATACGGGACCCGGATCTGGAGATTCAACCGATGGTGTTGTTTGTACTGAAACTCCTCTTGAGTTGCACATTGTGAGATATTCCATCCTTCAATTCTTCATTTCTAAATTTGGATTTTGCTAGAGGTGGCATAAATGCATATGCAGGCATGATGGGTTGGTAATGTGATACAAATCAAATTGGCAATGGAAAAGACTCCGACTAAACACACCGGTATTCGGATGCTTGATAGATAAACTCTGGATTTTGATAACCATGAAGTCTCCCAAACGACAAAACGAGAAAGAAATAATATCTGCACCCCTTACAATGGGGTGCCGACCCCTACTTAAAGCCGTAGCCCTAATCATAATAATTAATAATAATGACGCAATTAAACCATAATAATCAAAAATAGTACTTAGGAGTTAGGCCCCTGTTGCAGTTGACGTCTCCGAAGCCTGTTTCTACTTACGCCACAGCGCCAGTACACCTGACCCCAATGACGGGTCATATCATAATGGGATCAAATGACTAATTAATGTGAGCCGAAATGGATCAGGTCGGGCGCTTTAACGTGTCAAATACGATTACAAATTAATATAAATATTTTTTTTCCGAATACTATGATTTAGGAGGTTTTATGCTTTGGGCGACATAGGTTTCATTATATGCTTTTTTTCTAGTTTACTAGTTTGATTTGTTACAGATAAAGCTAACTTTGATCAATCCATTATAAGTAAATGGGTTGAAATTGCCACGTCTAGATTTTCCGAATTTATATTTACGTGGTCAGCTGTGTTCAATGATGAGGTCTATATAAATGGTACCGGCAAATGCAAAAAACGCTGACAATGGGTCTTTGCAGTCCTCGAAAGTGATGGACCACTTCATGAAATTGGCAAAGTCAAATACGGACAAAGATTTAGAGACATGCGGTATCCTTGCCGGGTTACTTGTACGTGCCGCTAGTTTCCATATACCTATTTTTTTATGTTTATCTAATATCTTTTCTATTGCTTGTTAGAAAAACCGAAAATTCTATGTTACAGCACTCATCATTCCAAAGCAAGAAGGGACAGCGAACTCGGTAAACTTTTATCAACTTTATTCTCTTATTTTTTATGAGATGTATGAAGAGGTGGCAAGATGGGCTGGTTACACAACAAGTCAAAACTGGCCTAGTTGATGCTGGTTGGGTTGGTTTTGGTTGACCCTCAAACACTTCTCTATTAATTGTTTTAAATTTTTTGTAATTAACCGATACACTAATCATGATTACATAACTGTATTATGACCATAATAATTCATATCTTATACAAGATGATTGCAATGGTTGCAAATAATACTTCTTATGATATTTCGATATATACAATCTTCTGGTACAGTGTCAGGCTACCAACGAGGAGGAAATATTTGAAGTGCAGGACAAACGATCTCTATTCCCTCTTGGATGGATACATGTGAGCAGTAAATGTTTATTATTTAGAACCGACTATTTGTCAAATTGTTTGCTCAGGCGTAAGGGAATCATAATACCATATAGAATCATATTGGTTGTCAGCTTAATGCATCATGTTTGTTATCCCTAAAATGCCCTAAAAGTTTTATCTACTGAAATTGTACTAAATCCTAATGTTTGTTTAATGTTTGCAGACACATCCTACTCAATCTTGTTTCATGTCATCTATTGATGTTCACACACACTATGCATATCAGGTAAAGTACCTCTGAGGTATTCTAATTATTTACTTTCTTAGCCCCATTAAAATTGCATTATTCGGCTTAATATGCAGGCTAGGGAAATTGTTCGACAATTGTCATGTATCTAAAATACCCTTAAATACAGACAAAAGGAATTTTGAGTGCTCATACATACCATTTATTTGTTTTTGATAATATTTAATGTGGGAAGATTCTGGAGGTCTCAAAGGCTTGCCTATACCTGAATGGGATCCTCTAAGATATCCCAATGGCTTTTTGCGGATCAATAATCTTGGGTAAATGGGTTATCATACCACATCACGACACCCACGTTTTTTGTTTTTTATTATATAATCATACTATATTTCTCATGTCTACAAAATAGCATAACCATAATTCAGAACTTTATTAAAAGAAAACATGAAATTTTGCAACTGCGTGTCCCTACCTGTATCAGTTTGGCTACTTTAAGCCTGTGAAGTTTTATGGAATGGGTCACAACCGAGGGGTGGCAATTGTGTCGGGTTTGGTTGACGGGTGAAGAATGCTTGACCGGAACATGATCCTTGTATTTTTTTTGTGTTAGAAATTTAAACACTAATGAGAATATGCTTGCCACGAACACGACCGAGGTAACCTGTTTATTATACGGGTTGGTGGGTTTGTGGATCACAAACAGGTTGATAGGTCACAAAGCCACAAAGGTATTAAGGCTGACAATTCGGGTCGGGTTCGTATTATCGCGTTTGTGTTGTTCGTGTCCGTGTCAATTTTGTGTCGACCTAGTTTCGATCCATTTATCTTCGTGTCAGATTCGGGTCATGTCATTTTTTTCGTTTTGAGCCATTTCAGTCAAATGTGTTCAGCGGGTATTTTTTTTTATTTAGATTACAATAATTAATTTTTAAATATTAACATAGGCTGGATTAAAAAATACTCAAATAATTATATATCAAGCCATGCCACATATTAATTTATATAAAATTTTTTTAATAGGTTAAAACTAAGCGTGTACAATGGTGAGCCTTGATTCTTGCATTTGACCGAGTTTGACAAATTTGTCAATTCGTGCACAATATGATACAAATCAAATTGGCAATGAAGTGATTAACGGTTGAACGACCCGTTATTCGGAAAGCTTTATTGATTAACCTAGAATTCGAGAACTAGGTTTTTCTCCCTGGAATGACAAACAAGAAAACGAAAGCAGAAATCTCGATGCCCCTGACGCAAGAGGGGATCGGCTTATATTTCTGCCGATCCCTTTACAAAATTAAGATATTATGGTTGCCAAAATTAAATACTATCATTAATTAGCAATTAACCCCTTGAAGTCTTCTTTTTGCGCTGATAAACTTGTGCCCACTTAGCTGCATGCGTATCATTACCCCCATCCCGAAGAATCACCTTGTCCTCAAGGTGAAAATCATGGAACTGCTCCTGAATCACGGTAGCTAACTCCCACGTTGCTTCCACCGCAGTCAACCCCTTCCAACGAATGAGCACCTCGACACCAATCGTGCCCACTCGCGAATCCAGCACCGCTTTTGGTGGACACACCACCGTCATGTCCTCAGTCAAACCCGTGGGTAACTCCGACACTACATCCTGGTTGCCAACCGCTGCCTTGAGCTGAGAAACATGGAAAACTGGATGAATCAACGCACCTTCAGGTAGCTGCAACCGGTACGCCACTTGACCAATTTTATCCAGAATCTCGTAAGGTCCATAGAACCTAGGCGCAAGCTTGGTGCTTTCACGGTGCGCCACGCTAGACTGCCGGTATGGTCGTAGCTTTAAATAAACGCGTTCCCCCACCTGAAAAGACACATCACGTCGTTTTCCATCGGCTTTCAACTTCATTAATTGCTGACCACGAAGCAAATGTTTTTTTAAGTCACGAAGTACAACATCCCGATCCTTCAAGTATTCATCCACCGCAAAAGTCGTAGCTTGCCCGTTATCATATGCCAATAGGGTAGGGGGGTCTCTACCGTACAACACTTTAAATGGAGTCATCCCGATGGAAGAATGATAGGACGTGTTATACCAGTATTCGGCCCATGGTAACCAACGAGACCACAACCTTGGCCGATCCGATACAAAACACCGCAAATACTTCTCACCCGTATGACCTGTTCCCCCCCTTGGTCCTCTGCCCATTGATGGTATTCCCATTGACCCCATAAACAAACTCCCTGGTGGTGGTACTGGACCATAATCAAAGTCATCAGATACAAAAAACTTACCGTGGGAGGCGCTGCTCGAAGCCTCTGCAGCAGAAAATGGGAACCCCGTCGGACCCACTCCTGTAGGGGTGCTGGTGATGATTGGTCCCGATGCTAGGGTGTACAGCGGTGGTAACGTGGTTCCTGTAGCCGCCGCTGACGATGGTGTCACAAAGGGTTGCGGCTGTGGCGGTTTGGCAAGCTTCAAGAGGATCGGCGTTACTTCCTCGTGCTGTTTCTCCATGCCCTCAAATCGCTGTCTCGATTCTTCCCTCATGGATTCCATGGTCTGTTTCAATCGGTCAAAACGTTCCCCTGTGACAGCCTTGAATTGCGTGAGATCAGCATCAACGTCGGCCACCTTCTTAGACATGATTCAATCGACACCCACAGTTCACAGGATAGTGCTCTGATACCAATTTGATACAAATCAAATTGGCAATGAAGTGATTAACGGTTGAACGACCCGTTAATCGGAAAGCTTTATTGATTAACCTAGAATTCGAGAACTAGGTTTTTCTCCCTGGAATGACAAACAAGAAAACCAAAGCAGAAATCTCGATGCCCCTAACGCAAGAGGTGATCGGCTTATATTTCTGCCGATCCCTTTACAAAATTAAGATATTATGGTTGCCAAAATTAAATACTAACTATCATTAATTAGCAATTAACCCCCTGAAGTCTTCTTTTTGCGCTGATAAACTTGTGCCCACTTAGCTGCATGCGTATCACAATACCCCAAATTTTAAAGTTTCTTTATGATTTATGTCCTTTATCATGCAAGTCTACATCTCTTCAAAGAAGAGAAGTAGAAAACTCATTTTGGATTTTCGAAGTCTGCAGAGCATTGAGATAAATCTCAGATATTCATTTCAAAACTTGAAACCTCTCTCTCGCAGCGAGCTCTTTGCTCCGATTAGGCAACAATTTCATTGATATTTAGCACTGCCCGACTGCCAAAACCACCAATAGAAAAGGGAATCCGGTGTCAGTAAGTTGTTCTCTCTGTTCTTCTCCAGCTCACTAGTCGGCGGTTGTTCTCTCTCTCTCAACTTCTGGTGTGTCGTCCGCCGAAGACAAACACGAGGTGCAATCGACTTGACGACTTCTGTTCTATGGTTTTGTAATCTGAATTCTTTTTTTAAACATGTTGACGTTAATCCCGGTGAACTAACCGCCCTCCACGGACGTATACAACGACTTTGAAGAAGGTGGTTAAATCTCCGTTTTCCGGCCTTGATCTGATTTCTTTAAGTCAAAATGTGGTTGGCGGGTCAACCCGAACCCGACCTGATTTTTTCGTGTCAACTTCGGGTCAACCTGATTTTGACCCATTTCGGATTCGTGTCACTTTTTCGTGTCGGGTTGTGTCGACCCAAATATTGCCGGCCTTTTCACAAATAGTTTACACTGGTTCTGTGGTTGGAAGGAAACGTGGTATTAAAAGCCTATATATTAATAAACGGGTTTAAGCGGGTCAACCCGAAAACAACTCCGTATGTTTGGGTTGATTACCAACTTGCAAAATCTGATGTTCTCTTTTGTAACTATATTTTGAATGACATATTTTTTTTGTAAGCGTGATATTATCTTTTAAATGAGGAATATACTTCAAAAAGAAAAAGAAAAAAAATTGGGTGTCATAACTTGCTCCCAAAAATAAAATGTTGGCAATTATTATAAGACAATCAAATAAAGAAACATGATAAATACTATACAACACCTAGTCTGATCACCATCTATCAGTTTGCACCAAATTAATAGAGAGTAATCATTTTCTTCCACGTTTTAAGATATATTTTTATTATTCAGGGTTCTTTCTCTAGGGTTCAGTGTTTGTTCATAACGATTTGGTTTTCATCATCAATGATCATGAACTGATAGAATTTTGTTATGAGATTGTAGTTGTTTATCACCATTGTAGAGTTTCATAACATCTCCAAGTTTGCTTCCTTTATGTCTTCTTACACTCGCAAATTATTGAGAGTTGGATCAATCTATATAGTGGTAGGCCGGACTGTAAACATGAGGTTTGAAAAATAGAAGTATTTGGTAAAAGAACTGTTTGGGACAAGGCTAAGGGCGGATAAGTGATACGAATCAAAGTGGAAATCTGGAACAAAAGATGAAAAGATAGACTAATCGACTTTCGAGAGGTTGATCGGCTCTCCCATAGTTTACTTTCAAGGGGTAAGCCAACACTTATAATGATATAAAACCACCAATCAATTTCTGCACAATTAAATTACAACCCTAATGACCTATATAAACCCTATCTAAATACAAATACTAACAGCTAAATAATAATACATATATTCTAATAATAGTAACATATATCCGGATTATATCATTACTTGGGCCCCCAAAAACACCTTGTCCTCAAGGTGTTGCCACTATCGAACCAAATACCGGGATCCCATATGTAGTCATCGTCTTCTTGTAGCTCATGCTGACATATTTTCCGGCAGACAATAAAATTTCCATTGGTGTCCAGCAAGTTCTTGATACCATACACCCATCTTTAGGTTATGTAGGTGGCAGACAGCTGTGACACCCCCACCTTCTCGACTGCTGGAAAATACCCGCCGCCAGTTTGCTGCTCCCTATGAGAGGCACCACCCTACTGCCCCTGTCCAGAATCAGATCAGTGTTTAACATACCTTTAGAAATCGAAGATAATGGCATGGAGATTGACCAAGCTCATGGACCTTCTAGTAGAGCAGCTAGCACCTTAAAGAAATTGATAGTTAGCTGTCCGTAAGCATTCGAAAGTATGAACTCCGGACCTAGGTTGTATGACTTCCATCCTTACTATTAAGGCCAGCTAGTTGCCCCACCTTCTAATAAATCTTGCCTTCCTCTACTGCCTGAGCTTTAATGCTTCTTTTTGTTTTTTTATGAAATGCTTCTTTATAATTCTAAAGTCGCAGGGCAGCTAGTTTGAGTGGGACCTGATGTTTTCCCAAACTTCATTCATTTTATATTAATAAGTTGCTAGTTGTAAAAGGAAGCAGATATTCTTGCACTCTATTTCAAAATAGAGGAGGCAAGAAGAGGGAAACAGCTTTCGGTACGAGACGGCGTCTCAACTTTCTCGTATGAGCGTTCGGTACATGTATCAGTCCGTGGAAGAGTGAAAGAGTCATCACTATTAGGAATGCTTGAACTTGTCATATGTGGCACAGGATTCAGCCTGGAATGGTGGTATCGGAACCCCAAACTCATCATAAATATGAATCCTAACTAAGAAATCTTATCTAAATAATAATACATATCTTCTAATAATAGTAACATATATCCGGATTATATCAATAAAGTGGACCAAGAACTGATTCTTGACAACATCCCAAATGCGAACTAGTTTCTTAAAAAACTTGAGATCTGAAACTGAACCGAAAATAACTGTTACCAGTTCGTTCTGGTCTTGTCTTGCTTAGGGTTTGTCGGTCTGGACTATCTTTGCAAATCCCTAATCGTCACAACATATAAGGTTACGGTGAAATGATGATGTTATGTTATTTGGTTGTTATCTAGAATCTTAGCTTATATGTGCAAAAATGCAAATCTAGAGAACTTTGCAGAGCAGGAAGCTATGCATATCTTTACTGAGGACTTTGCTTGTTCATTCTCCAGATTATGCTGCCAGAGGCTATTGCAATTGTCATGGCGCCAAGAGATGGTTCAAGGTATTCGTGCCCATCATTTGTTACGGTACACATATATATATACATATATATATATATACATATATATATATATACATATATATATATATATATATATATATATATATATATATATATATATATATATATATATATATAGTGAAAGGTTCATTTGAGAACCGTTTTTATTGCAAGAACCATGAGAACCAATCTTAGCTGTCCAATTCCCCCTCCTTCAATTGGATTGCCCACCCATGAATTCCTTACATGCACCTTGCCACACTCAATCCCCTCACGCTCTTCATCCATGAATTCCATTATCCAAAATGAACGGCTAAGATTGGTTCTCGCGGTTCTCGCAATAAAATTGGTTTCTAATGAACCCTCCCTATATATATATATATATATATATATATATATATAGTGAAAAGTTCATTTAAGAACCGTTTTTATTGCGAGAACCGCGAGAACCAATCTTAGCTGTCCAATTCCCCCTCCTTCTATTGGATTGCCCACCCTTGAATTCCTTACATACACCCTGCCACACCCAATCCCCCCATGCTCTCCATCCATCAATTCCATTATCCAAAATGAACGGCTAAGATTGGTTCTCGCGGTTCTCACAATAAAAATGGTTCTCAAATGAACCTTCCCCTATATATATATATATATATATATATATATATATATATATATGCTTATACGTTAGTGTTTGGATGTGTGTTATAAAGCTGGATAATGACTTGAAGCCTCTGTGTTTGGATAGGTTGATTTTGATTATAATTATGTGGTTATTTAGGGATTTAGTAATTTCTGGGAATCCAGCTCCAACAAAACAGTTACTTATTAACCCCTCCTTTTCATCCTGTTGTAAAGACTTCTCCCTCCTTTTCTTATTGTTGACTATAGTATTGGAAATATAGATCATTGTAGGATTAGACACGGCAAATGGTTGTAATATCTTTTAGGGGTTAGTTCACCAAAATATATCCAAGTTGTTATGTTTTGCTATTGACTGCACCAGACTTAAAATTTCTATTGTGTGTATCGAACTTTTAATTTGTCACTATTGTGTATATTAAACTTTCTATTGTATGTACTAAACTTTACGTTTTTTCCTAGTTTATGTAACCAAAATACATACAATAGCAACAAATAAAAAGTTTGATACACACAAACAACTAATTTATGGTCATTTTATTGGTTTGTTATTAATTAATCAGCAGTCGTGAGACACTCAAACAACTAATTAGCCGAGTAGAAATGTATCCAGACATAGTTTCCACAGTGTTCTATATTTTTATTACAAGTAGTTATCCAATTTCAATTATTTAGTAGCACATAATCAGTTTCTGAACTTACATCCATGCGTACCCCCTTTTTTTTATGCTTTTGGTTTACACCATGTTCGCCCCTCTTTCATAAATTCACTTTCTCACAGACGATACATGTGTCTGGTAAGTGTTTTACTATTGCACTGTGATCTACAATATACATCTCTAATTACATGACAGTAGAATTTAGTGGAATGAAAACGAAACCAGTATTCTCTTAAGGATGATGCTCATATATGTTATTGCAGGATACAAATACAACTTTTTACTCCCATCTTTTTTTCCCTGGTGAACTATTTTGTTAGACATACTATGACTTTCAGATTCCTGATTTACTATCTTGTTTACAGAAATCATGGCATTTTCCGGTTGACGACACCTGGCGGTATGGGAGTTATAAGAAACTGTCCTCACCGGGGATTTCATGCTCATGACGCACCATCAGATGGCAGTCCAATTTATAAACAATGTACAGATGTTTATATTAACCCCAAGTTGAAGTTTGACGTGATTGATCTGCGGTGATCTTTGACAGGACGATATGAAAGCAAAAGGGTATTATGATACGCTCATTTGATGCAATTACTTTGTATATACTGAAAAATACAAAGAAACACTTAAATTGACAAACTGAACATTGAAACCCAAACAAGTGTTTCTTCGTGAACAAACAATTCTGGTGACATATGAAAAAGACTTCGACTTTCAAGAAGCAGATAATATTGCTTCGAACCTTAATAATGCAATTCTGGTATGAGGTACTTAAATTGTTTATTGATTTTTAATGTACTTATTATATATCATTGGTTGACAAATGCAATGTTTTTCTGTTTGCCCCTAGCTGGTAATTTTAGTTTCGTAAGGCAATATCTTGGGTCCCTTTCCTTCCTCCATGATGCTGTCTTAGTCTCACTATCACATGGGCTGCATATGGGTACGAGATGGTTGTTGGACACACTGTTTGATGGGCTGCTGGGTTGGCTCCGTTGTGGCTTGAGCTAAGCTCGTATTAACACCTTCCCTACAAACGGGCTTGTCCTAAAGACTGACATACATAGTGCCCTTGGTTTGGGTTTCTTTGGAGTCTGGAAATGCTGTGAAAAAGTCATATTGTCTTCCCATGTTGCTTGGCAAGATATCCGGTGAACAAGAACTTAAGCAATTGCCATATGCCCATACTGATATGTTGAATTTGACCAGAGTGATGAATTTGACGAGAGTCTAAGATCATCTCTAGAGTGAGTAGTTGTGGTTCTTGGAATTGCATACTTGGGATTGGGGCAACATTTGTTTGTGGATGTCTAAAGCAAGGTCGAAGTAGTGAGACGTGAAAAACAGGAGGGATGTTACTTGAAGCTGGCAAGATTTGCACTAATGCCACATCATTGATATTTCAGGGATTTTGAACAGCCCAGAATAATGTTTTGCATGCTTGTTGGAGTGACGATGGTGGACTGGTTATTGATGATATATACGAAGCCTTAAGTAGAAATAATCACGAACACACAATGTTTTTTGTGTTTGACGTTTGTTGGCCGGCTTCAATGGTGGGTTGATTCAAGTATGTTTTTGAGCCGAGTGATTAAAGCTTGGCGAGCCAATAAGGTTGTGTCAATGGATGCTATGGTAGACATGCAACGAACATAATAGAAAATTTACGGTGGAGGGTGTCTCTATATTTCTTGGAAGAGAGGCATGGAAATAGAAGTATGGTACATGGTGTTGTACAAATACTCGGCAAAGTATAAGTAACGATTCCAAGTTTGTGGTTCCTCACTTGCAAATCAGTGACGGTATGATTGCAAGCACATAATAACAACTTTGGTTTGACTATTTGTTTGTGGGTGGTAAGATTTGATTTCAAGAGTTTGGTAATGAGCTATCTAAATAGTCCCTTCCAAAACGGCTTAAGAAAAGAGTTTGGGTCTAAAACAATATTCATTAGAAGTCCATGAAGGTGAAAAATGGCATTAGAAAGAGGCCAAGATAGTTTCGGTGTACTACGGCTTACGCACGGTGAAGTGAGTGAATTTAGTACAATTTTCTACAATTACCCCAATCATTTTAGCATCATTTAAGACAGGTAGGTGAGTAGTAAAATCCATGGATGGATTTCCCAAACCAAATTAGGTATCGATAATGGTTGAAGAAGACCACATGGTCGATGGGTGAGGTACTTGTTGGCATGTACAGTATTAGCGAAAATTTTCATCATCTTGGGATAGAAAATGGCGAAAAGTAGGCTGCCATTTGTTTGAGTTGGGTTTACTCCTAAATGACCCTATAGAACCTGCATAGTATCATGGTGGTTTAGCGAAGAGGTACGAAGTGAGGGTGAAGCATGCATGTTTTAGGGGGTTAACCATGCTAGGGAAATGGTAGAGGCAGATAGGATTAGAGTTAAGGATAGATATAAGGAAGCCAAAGAGGAAGCAAAGAAGACATCGACCCAAGCTTAGGATAAGGCCTATAAGGATTTGTATAAGAGATTGGATACTAGAGCAAAAGAACTGGCTAGGGAGAGAAGGAGATGTGATCTTCACGCAACTTTTGTTAAGGATTCCAACTATAGAGTCGTTATGATAGGTGAGGATATTAAGCATAGATGGAGTGACTATTTCCAATCCTTGTTTAGCGATGATCAATTGTTGGTTTCAAGTGACTAGATAGAGGACTCTAGTATTAATCACTACTCCACCAACTACTAAGCGAAGAGGATTCATCGTGAGACGGTAAGGACCGCCTTAAGAAAAATGGGGGGAGACAAGTTAGTAGGTCTAGATTAAAACCCTATCGAGGCTGGGCGATGTTCTTGGGAGGTGGTGAGACGTAGTTTAGTGCTTCCTATCTATAGATGATCAACACTGCAGAAACTATATGGGCATAAACTGCTAAGCCATTCTATGAAGTCATGCGAAAGAATGAGGGAGACTAGACTGTCCCATGAAGCGACTATGACAGAAAACTAGTTTTGGATTCATGCAGGTACGCGATTTACCTTATTAGAAGCCTTATGGAGAAGTTTAGGGGCAAGACAAAGAGACCTTCATATGGCTTTTATTCACCTCGAAAAAGCATATGATAGTGCTATGAGGGAGTTAATTTGGGTTGGAGAGATATATTAGGGTTATAATAGATATGTATAAAGGTGCAATGACCTACCGCGGGCACCACGGAGTACTTTTGTGGCGCCCAAGTTGGATATAATTTTTATTAAAAATTGTGCAACTTAAAACTTTGTTTAAAACATTTGTAGAAGCATGAAACATAATAAAGATCCAACTTTTCAAAACCAAATACATTTGCTATTAATTAAAACTTTTAGTAAATAATGGGGACAAGTAGCTTATAAGATCTTCAAATACATGAAAAATTGCAAGGTAACTCAAAGCACATCCCTGGAGAACTTTGTTTGAACCCCCTAGCAGGAAATACCTAAAATGATAAAACATCTTAAATGAGTATTCCCCTCCCTGCACTTAAGTTGAACATTGTCCTGACACTTAAGCTTGCAGCCGAAGCTCGTCAAGCTCATTGATCTGAAGGTTTTCACATGCACTAGAAGCATCAAAGATTAACCATTTTCCAAGGCCTAATAGGGCACATGCTCTAGCACAATCGGGAGACGACACGCCTTGCCTTAGACCATCCTATAAGGTGTAGTGCCTATAGGAGTCTTGAATGCCGTGCGGAAAGCCGACAACGCGTCATTTAGATTCTCAACTTAATCTTTCGGGCTACCACATGCTGTCTTTTATAAGATTCGTTTAAGACCTCTGACCTCGACTTGGTCACTTGTTCGTGGATGATAAGGAGTCGGTAGTCTATGGGTTACCTCAAATTGCTTCAACACCTTCTCGAGTTGAGCGTTGCAGAAATGTGTTCCCTAATCGCTTATGAGCGCTCTCAGGGTGCCTATTTGATAGAAGATCTTTTTTAGGAATTTAGAAACTACTCTTGCATGATTGGTGGGTAAGGCTTGTGCCTTGGCCTATTTAGATACGTAATCAACATGAAATCAATGCCCCATACATTGAAGATCTCACAAACCTGGATGCTATTTTGCGGCATTTCATTGCGAGATGAGATATTTCCAGCTCTCTAGCAAGCAACATAAGATTTGACAAATTGCAATGTCTCCAATGCTCAAGGATGCTACTAGCCTCATCACCACCCACACACCTACGAATGATTTGTTTGGCCCCTACCCGGAAGAGATAGGGATCCTCCCAAATTATAACCCTTTGCTGGTGGGTTAAGCTTTTCTATATAACCCTCGCCGCAAGTTAAGTAGCATAATCAACAAACCACGGGATATCCTTAGTACTAAGGCTAGGAGGAATTCATGTGGGAAGTTATTGTGAATGAATATTTCATCCATTGCCTTTAGATTAGGATTCTCAAGACATGAGAAGTGGTTGGCGGCTACATTTTCTTCCCCCTTCTTATCTTTGATTTCGATATCAAATTCCTAGAGAAGAGATTCCAACGAATCAAGTGAGGTCTAGCATCCTGTTTTGAGAACATGTAACAAAGAGCATAGTGGTTAGTATAGACCACACTCTCAAACAGAACCAAATACGCCCTAAACTTGTCAAACGCGAAGGCAATAGCCAACAACTCCTTTTTAGTGAGGTATAGTTTTCCTAGGCATCTATTAGAGTCTTACTCGCATAATAATTAGGCTGGAACCGGTTATATTTCCTCTGACCCATGACTGTGCCAATCGCGAAGTCACTTGCGTTGCACACTAATTCAAACAGTACAAACCAGGGCTAGTGAAGATGGGAGGATTTGTTAATTATCCTTTAAATAATGAAGGCACTCGGAATAGAAGATGAAAGGAGTCTTTGTCTAGTAGCTGGGTTAACGACTTAGTGATTTTAGAAAAATCTTTCATGAACCGTTGATAAAACCCACAATGCCCAAGAAAACTCCGGATAGCTTTGACATTGGGCAGGGGAGGTAATATAGTGATGACATTGATTTTGTCTCTATCCACCTCCATTCTTGAGATTGAGATTTTGTGACCTAAGACTATGCCCTCATGCACTGTAAAATGGCACTTCTCTCAATTGAGCACAAGGCTAGTCTCTTTGCATCCGGATAACATCCTCCCGAGATTAAGGAGACATGTATCGAATGTTTTTCCAAAGACGGAGAAATCGTCCATGAAAACTTTGACACTAATCTTAATCATGTCATGGAATATGGCTGTCATGCAATGCTGGATTGTGGCAGGGGAATCACACAAGCCAAGTTGCATCCGCCCATAGGTGAATGTGCCTTATGGACAAGTGAAGTGGTTTTCTCTTGGTCCTCCAATGCATTGGGAATTTGAAACTACTCGCAGAAATCATTAAGAAAACAATTATAGATGGTCAAAGTGATCCTTGGGCATTGCCTCATTTAACTTATTATAATCGATACAGACGTGCCGCCTAGTAACTGTATGAGTGGGGACCAACTCATCCTTGTCATTTAAAATGATATTCACACCTAACCTAGGGGATATAAGAGGTTAGGTAGATGAAGCCCGCATCAAGGAGTTTAATAACCTCCTTATTTAGTACCTCTTGAATGTTAGGATTTAATCATCTTTGCCGTTGCACACATGGTTTATGATCATCCTCCATGAGGATTTTGTGCATATAATGACAGATTAATCCCATTGATGTTTGTTATTTTCCATGCAAGGGCAAATTTGTGGTTTTCCATAACCTCTCATACCTTACTTTTCTAATCGATGGAAACGTTAGTAGCTATTATCACAAGTAATATGGAACCTCCCTCCAAGAATGCATACTCTAGGTGGGATGAAAGCTCTTTAAATTCAAGAGAAGGCGGGTCCACCATAGATGGCTGAGATGGGAATCCTTGGACCTCAAAGACTATAGGACCAATGGTTGTTTCATGTGCAAGCATAACGTTCGGCTGATCAAAAATCAACTTAGCCTACTTAAAATTTGTGAAAGTGATACCTTGATCTACGATTTGCGTGTCTAACACGTCCTTTATGATTTCTAGAATTGGATTTCTAAGATGTCGGTAAAAGATGTCTATAAAGTATAACTTGTTATCCTGTGTAAAAGATTGCTTCATTGACTTCTCAATATCAAAAGTCATCGTCTCGTCGGCTACCCTCAATGTGAGTTTTCTGTTGCAAACATCAATCGGTGTATGTGAAGTAGCAAAAAATGGACGTCCAAGGTTGAGTGGGACTTTTTTATCGTCGTCTGGAAGTATGAACTTGTCAGAATGTTTCTACGATCCCTGAGCCCTTAAGGTATTTGATCGGTTAGACGGATAGATATCCTAGTTGGAGTGGGCTCGCTTAGGTCTAGCTTTTCAAAAACCGTATATGACATTAAATAACGCTAGTGCCCATGTTAGCCAAAGTATTGCCAACTCAAAGGTTCCCAATGAGACAAAATAGTGAAACTACAAGGATCAATTTTGGAGGTAACTTATTTTGGAGGATAGCAGACTAATATATGCATTTTTATACATGTTTTACATGCCGAAATGCCCCATTCTTAACCCATTTTCAAGGTGAATTGTCTATTTAATGATCTAATTTTCTTATAAATCACCATGCATGCTTAAAAGGACTTAGTGTGAGAAAAATGGACAAAACAAGTGCAAAACTGAAGAAAAATGAAGATTTGGTAAAAAGTGACCCTTACACCCACAAAGGAATACCCTTGCGGCCTTAAGGGCCTTTATAAATGTAAAGTTCAATAATGCAAGTTCAGTGATCATGGTTCAGCAACAACCGGTCCTTGCGCTCGCAAAAGGTTTCCCTTGCGGCCGCAAGGACCCCTTATCCACTAATCTGCCAATTGACTACTTGCACCTGACACACGTCAAATCCACCGCTCATCTTGCGATGTAAAGGTTTGCTTGTGGCCGTAAGCACCCATGTTTCAGCAGTTAAATAGACAGAATTCTGTACATTTGAAAAGAGGAGATACCAATTCGGATTTTTCACCACCCAAACACTCTCCCACGGCCTAAAACACTCCAGAGGCATACTTTGGTGATATCAACGGAGGGAGAGCTTGCTAGAAGGCTTGGAACAACAATTCGAAGCTTGGGATTGAAAGTCAAAGTATACATAACTTTGGAATAGCTTGGTATAATCTTTCCATCTTTGGTTTTTGATGATGTATCCATGTATTCCAGATGTTGTTTTACTTATTTTGATGTATATGGATAGCTAAACTCATTTCCCTTGGGCCAAGATGATTCTTGGCTAGTTATGACAATATAATCTTTAGTTTGACTTTTATGTTGACTTGATGTAAACAAGCATGTTTGATCTTCAATACAAGTGTGTTTAATCATGTTAGTGTGTTTAATATGACCATGTTCATGTTTGATGATGTGTTGAGGGAATGCTACATGTCAAGGTATGTGGATATTCAAGAATGTTATGTTGCTTTTATAAAATGTCATGTTGTTTTGTTACTAGAAATGATACATTTTGCATGATTGTTACTTGAAAGCATTTTGGAACATGTTTTGGATCATTTCAAATCTGTCCATGTTGGTTATGTTCTTCACATGGTGGTTTTATGCATGCCTTAGCACTCTAGATGCAAATCTAGGTGATTTGGTGTATTAATGGGTCAAATATGCTATATATATGTATGAAGGATTCATAATGTGTTTTTGGGTATGTTAAGTGTTGAAATGAACTCACATATATGCTATGAATATTCTATTTAAGTGTTCATTGTGCATATTCACATGATTCATGCTTAAAGTGTGTTAACTATGCTAAAAATGGTAGGTTGACATGATTATATATTTGAAAATTCATGTGGCTTAATCTTGAATCTCATGTGTGGTTTGAGTCTTGATGAGTTTATGACTTCATTGTACCCATTTACATGTGTTTATGATCTTAGATGAAAGTCTAGATTATTTGTGTTGTTTGATCTCTTTGTGCAAAAATGAGGTGTTCTGTCAGATTTGCCCTTGTGGCCACAAACATTACTTCTTGCGCCCACAAGCATGTACCTTCCTTACGGCCGCAAGGATAACTCCTTGCCCCGTAAGGATATCTTTTTTCTCAGTATGTTGTTTTTGATTGTTTTGACTACTTTTAACCACTTTGACACTTTTTTGGGTTCTAAGGACTACTGGATATTGTGACAAATTATCCCGATCTAGGTTAATATTTGTTTTAGTATAAGTATGTAATAATATAAATAGGGGCGGCGCCGTTAGCCACCAACCGCCGACGGCCGTCAGTTGGCCGGAAACCGTGTGTTCACGTAGTATATATATATATGTAATCAATGTAGAACAATAGAATGTAAACACATATATTCCAAATTATCAAAAAAGCTTTGCATTCAAAAACTCTTGATTTCGTGTTTTAGATCCAACAAATATGTCATTTGAAAAGATGTATGTTCATGTAGTCTAATTTGGATGCAATTTGTTAGATTTGTAGTTGAATTCTAGTCTTCATGTCCTAAGTGAAAACTTGGATATTCTATTGCTTGATTGATCATGTTTGATTGTTGAGTCAGAGTCTCGATAACTTGAGTAATGATTCGTTGCATAATGATGTGGTTTTGATAAGTAGTAGAACAACATGCTTTGTGCTTAATTTGTTATTTTCTTCAAGTCTTCATTATGTGAGTGAATCATTATCCGATTGTTGTGCCTTTGGTGTTTAATCTGAATTTTTTACTTAGGCTCGACTCGCATGGTACTTGCTGATCAAAGAACAATAATGTTAGAGTATTGATAGTTCCCTATCCCAGTGGTTCGATATCCGGTCATACCGAGTCTATATTGCTCTCTGACCAGGTCATAATTTCCTAAGTCGTGTGTAATATCCGCTAAGTAATATCGTTTTTATAAATTTAAAACAAGTGTGTAATAAAGCTTTTACCATAAAGAACCTGTCGTGCAGGCTGCACACCAATTCCTCACTCAACGTTACCATCAACTTCTTTCTATTGCTTAAAAGATCCTTAAGAAATTTTGCATATCTTGGCATAGAGCAAATGCCTCGACAATCAGAATATTGACAGGGAAATGTTTGAACAACTCTAAGAATTTCTCGTATTATTCTTCAAGTCTTCATTACGGGTTTATAAGCTGGCACCTAAGGCTCGACTCGCATGGTACTTGCTTGGCATGGTCTAGGTTGTGCCTCGTTAAGTGGCTTGGTAGGGATTTGTTTATCCTTAGGTTCCGATGCTTAAGGCATGGAGGGTATCACCATGGTAACCCCACTTCGTAATATAATAGCACAAATGTTCGCTTTTCGAGGGGCGTCCGGATTTGTATCCATGTTTTCTGGGAAACTACTAGGTTGCCGTAAAGACATCATTTTTGCTATCTGGCCTAATTGATTTTCTAAACTTTTTTGAGAGGCCTGCTAGTTCTTTAGCGTAGCATTAGTTTGGTTCCGTGTGGTTTGAATAAGGTCTTACCAAGACTGATTGATGAGGATGACATCGAAGATGATTAAGAGAGTTAGTTTTGATGCCCCGAATGCTGTTGTTGTTGGTACTTTTGTTGATGTTTTTGTGGTGGTTGCAAATGTTGAATCTGCTATTATTGTCCTTGAATTTGTCCTGGGGGTCATTGTGTATACGAAAATCCGGGGGGATTTGAGAGGGGCTAGAGGTTCTTATTTTCCATCCAAAGTTGGGGTGATTTCTCCATCCAGGATTGTATGTGTTAGATTAAGGATTATTTTGGGGTCCTTGAGAGCCCATGTAGTCCACCTTTTCGTGCGAGGCAAACATATTGTCCGTTTGCTAATCTATACTCGTGTGTGGTCCTCTACAAGGTTTAGATGATATGCACAACATTGACCTTCATCCAGTCAATCTTTTAAGAGAGTGCCTCAACCTATGTACAAAGGGCCATAACGGGATCAATGGTATGAATACCGGTAGTGTTTAGTTGCCTTGAGCTCGAAGATGGCCACCGATAGTGGTTCATGGCCATACTACTATAAGCTCGTAAGCTTTCGTAGGGGTTTCTTTTTGTGATGGTTCTGCCTGCGACAGCATCAAGCATTTGGCGGCAAGACATGGATAATCCATTGTAGAATATATATATATATATATATATATATATATATATATATATATATCCGGAGTGTCGTAGAGAGATTATCCATCTCGTTGACAAAAAAGGATATATCATGACTCATCTTAGCCATATTTGATGATGGGAAGTATTTTTAGCATAAATTTTTCAGCTATAAGAAACTGAAGATGTGATTGTTAGGATCCTCATCCGGCAATCTGTGAAAGTTCACCACATTTTGGATCACATTTGGCTTGATCTCAAAGTTATTTGCAGTAATGGTTGGTTGGATTATGTTTGCTTGGATTCCGTTGAGGTCCGGACGTGAAAAGTCGCTAATTGTCCTACCAGGTGGTGGCGGTGGTGCGACCATGTCGGTTCCTCGTCTTGCTCGGCATCGTCGACGACAAAATTCACACTTGACAATTCCAGTAATGGTTCCAGTGGCACATTGACGTATAGATTAAATGATAGACAACCTAACTAAGCACCTAATAGGGCAACTAAGACATAGCACGTATAGACATTATCCTAGAAAATAAAAACACAAACGGGTTAAAATATTATTAGTCTTTTTATTTTATTTTATTCATAAATATTACTACTGTATTGATTTATTAGTGAAAATAGTCACGCAAGTCGATCGGGTGGTAGGATCCTTCGGCGTATTAAACCTTTCGGAAAATCCAACAACTAAGCCGATTCGACTGTTATGACAACACTTCTATGGACGTGTATCCATGATAATAAGATAATTATAAATTTTTTTTATAATTTATACAAAAATGGGGTCAAAGCAACAGTTTTGATCTTTTTCAATATTGCGTTCCCCAGCAATCACATCAAAAAGTTGGTGTTTATCGTATGCAACGGTTTTAAGTTGATTAATTACTATTGTCTAACCAATCAATATTATCATGATTATTTGTTAAAGCTAAGATTACACTATCATTAGCACACATTTAAATTAGAATTAAGCTATCATTAACTAGGATTAACTTGTGATTAAAACTATGATTAAAGTAAGACTAAGCTAATTTAAGTCACATTTTTACACAACAATTAATAAAAGAGGTCAATTCAAACTCAAATGGGGATTCACCTAGTCTTTGAATCCTCCCAAGTAATCATGAAAATAACATAGATGCTGCAAAGATCGTATAATGACAACTCCATTCAATAATCATGTTTATTTCTTTTAAGTTTGTGAAATGAAGTAAACTTGTTTTCACTTATGTTTGTAAAACCAATTTTTGACAAAAGTCTTGATTTAATTTCTTCGAAGTCAATCCTTTTATTATCAAATGGTTGGAACAACGTGAAAAATATCGGATCTTTTCAATCACAAGTATAAAAACATATATTTAACCACAAATCCAACACCAAATAAACACCCCTCATTTCTAAGATAGTGTCCCAAATGCACATACCGAATATGGCCATGGAGATAACCACCATTTCTAGTAAGAAACCTACACAAGTATACAGGTTTGAAGTATATATACACTTGAATATTGATATTCCAACATGAGCTTTTGAACATTATCATGAAAAAAACACCCACAAGACTTTAATATGTTGTCAAAATAACACATTACAAATTTAAACTAAAAATACTCAAATTCATAAATTTATCAAAACATGATCAAAGTAGCAAATATAACCATAACTAGCAAGGGTTCATCTCTAAATAGAACAATGAATGTTTCTATCCAGTAATCTAACAAATACATCATAGACATTAAATGAATTAGATTCATACATTATGAAAATTAAGGTTAGACTATACCAAAATGAAGAACAACGATGAAGATGATGAATTTGATGCTCATTTGATGGTGCTATGCTTCCAAATGATGAGAACACCTTCTTCGACTTTAGCAACCTCCAAGGACCTCTCATAATGTTTCTATAGTGTTTAGGACTAGAGAGTATGGAGAAGAAGGGTAAAAAATGGAACAAAGTAGAACCACATACCAAAAATCAGATGCTATTTAAAAAGGCTTACCCTGTAAGCCTGGATACATATAACTGTAAGCTTAAGATTCATTTAGGATAATGTCTATGAGGTTAGATACTTACGGCCATAAGCTCTAAGATTCCTAAATATAATGTCAGGTCTACTTGGCCACTTGGATTGTAATCTTGAACAACGGCCGTAATATGCTTATGGCTCCATGTACGGCTGTAAGGTGTGTTTTTCTTCAGTTTTTCAGCTTTTGATTTCTTCTATTTTGCTTTGATTTGTTTATGAAAATAAAAAATATACATCCAACTTGAAAACAAAGGATTAAGTATCATAATGTGTGCAATCACCAACAATTGTAGTCCAAAGTACAAGGAAACTAAACTGAAAACATGTATAAATTAAAGTATATTACCCATCATACCAGAAAGTGTACAATAACTCTGGAATGTCCAATAGCGGATCAAAATAGCTCTGAAAGAGTACAATAAAGATCCTATTACATATACTTGATGACAGTAACTCTAATGCTCTCAAAGGGCAAAATAACTCTAAAGGTCCAATAACATATACTTGATCCCAATAACTCTCATGCTCTAAAAGAGCACAATAATGTATCTGAGATACTTTATAATTAGTGTTGGTCCTGAGTTGATACTAACACTTAACACCGTTCTGGATCCATTACACCTATGATCCACTTATCAATTCATCTCAATATATAAATATTTGCATCTCATGCTCTTTTGTCATATTTATCTTAACACTTTTATATCGATTCTTTTTATATCTGGGTATTATATAATATTTATATTAGTCATATGACTTCATATGGTTAGATTTGATTAGAGAAATAAAGTGTTAGGAAAAATAGGCTTATAAATAAATCCTCTTTTGTTGACACAAAAATATACAACTTGTTTATATAATTGTATGTATTAACATTAACATATGTGCACATATACATATATATATATATATATATTCAATCAAATATTTTCTAATCCATAATCTACAAAATAAGCTTCATCAAATGGCCAAGCTTCAATCGTCAAGATCCGAGTTCAAGTAGAAGTCGATGTTGAAGTCTCCTACAAATAAACATTCAAAGTCTATGAGCTTACAAAATAAATAATCAAATAAGTTTAAGTTTTTATAAAATAACTTTTATAAAAACCTTTATAAAATTTGAGACAATTTTTATAAAAATCACAAGCTTGGAAGTCAAAGCAAAAATTCTCATTTTGGCAAATACTAAACACAATCTTCTATTGAAATAAGCTAAAACCATATTTAGCAAAAGGAATCTCCCAAAGAGGTAAACTTCCAACATGCTTTGTGTATTTGGTTTCCAAACTACCATTTTCATGATTAGATTCAAACTTAAGAAGTATGGCACTTACCCAACTTTTCTAAAGCTTCTTTTCAGTGCATTTTTATAGTAAAAATGGGTTGTGTGTGGTTTTGGTAAAAGCCCAACGTCTATATGCACAAGGCTCAAAAATCTCCAGCAGTGCGACGGTCGATTCCACGGTCGACCGTGGATCGTCTGGACACTTTTTGAGCATCAAACTTTTTCCTTATTTAAAGCAACTCAAGTCTTGTGTTTTACTCACCTTTTGCAATCTGAAAAAACACAGAATACATAAAAATCTTGTGAGCTCATATTCCTTGATAATTCAATCTTTCAAGATCAAGAATCAAACAAGAGTGAAAGCCTTCAAGTTCATATACTTCATTACATTCATATACATTTGTAATAGTGTGAGGATAATCTCTAGCCTATAGAATTAGAGAGAAGTGAGGATCAACTCTAGCCTTTCCAATTAGAGTGAAGTGAGGTTTATCTTAACCTTGTTTGCAAGAGTGAAGTGTAATTCTTGTAAGCTAAAGAGAGAAGTTGTAAAAGGTTTATCTCTACCTTCAAAGAGAGAAGTTAGTGGAGCAACTCTTGGTGGGTGAGGCCAAGGAGTGGATGTAGAGCAAGGTTGTTAACCCTTGCTTGAACCACTATAAATCATTGTGTCCAAACTACTTCATTGGTGATATCTTTCTTCCTTAAACTCTTTAATTACTTTCAAATATTGTTAAAAACTTTAAAAAGTGGGCATATAACCTATTCACCCCCCTCTAGGTTCTAACAATTGGTATCAGAGTGAGTTGCTCTAGATAATTTTTGAAAAGTCGTTTAAATCTTCTAAAAATATTTTTTTCAAAAATTTTTGAGTTGACAAAATGGGACAAAATTATGTAGAGGGGAATTCTATGGTTAGACCTCCACTTCTTGAAGAAGAAGGGTTTTGTTATTGGAAACAAAGATTCATGACTTATGTCAAAGCCAAAGATGTTGATCTTTGGGATGTTATTGAAGAAGGGGATTATGTACCAAAAACCTTTGATTCCAAACAAGATGCTTTTGTTCCACTTCCTAAAGAAAAATGGGATCAAGAGGATAAGAAAATGGTTTCTAAAAATTTTGAAGCAAAACTCTTTCTTTACAATGCTTTGCCTAGAAAAGAATTTGAAAGAGTATTTATGTGTGAAAGTGCAAATGCTATTTGGAAATCTCTTGTCACCACACATCAAGGAAATGCCCAAGTTCTAGATAACAAAATTGAATTACTTGTGCAACAATATGAACAATTTCAAATACTAGATGATATGAAAATTGATGAGGCTTTTGCAAAGTTTAATACTATTGTTACTAGTCTCAAGTCACTTGGGACTACTTACTCTAACAAAAAGATTGTAAGAAAGTTTCTTAGGGCTCTTTCACCAAAATGGAGGGCAAAGGTGACGGCTATTGAGGAGTCAAAAGATTTGAACATACTTCAAATGGATGAGCTAATAGGAAATCTTCAAGGTGTATGAAGTGATCATGCAAAAGGATGATGAGATTGCCAAGCTAAAGAAAGAGAAGAGCAAGTCCATTGCACTTAAAGCCAAACATGTCAAGATTCCTCTAGTGATGAAGGAGATGAAACAAATAGTGATGAGGATGAAGAGTATGCCATGATGGTGAGGAATTTTAAAAAGTTCTTCAAAAGAAAAGGCAAACATGTGAAAGCTCCATTTGATCCTAAGAAGTACAAGCAAGCCATGGATGCCAAGAAAGAAAAGAAATCATCTAGAGAATGCTATGGATGTGGAGACTCTTCACATCTCATAAGTGATTGTCCAAAGGTAGCATCAAAGAAAAAGGAAAATCACAAAGCCTTCCTAGGAGGTGCATGGAGTGATAGTGGTGATGAAAACCAAGAAGAAACAAAAGAAGAAAAATGTCTCATGGCCTTTGAGACAAGTGAGGTGCACTCCGATTCTAGCTACTATAGTGACAATAATGGCCATCAATATGATCAATTATGTGATTTTAGCTCAAAAATACTTACTAAAAATGAGGAGTTAAAAAATGAGAATAAAAGTTTGAAAAAGGAAAATATCAAGTTGAAAAATGAAAATGATGACTTAGTTATAAACATAAAAGATCTAGAAAACAAAATTGCATCTCATACACATACAAGCATAAAAGATTTGGAGAGTAAGTTAAAAACAAACTTGGATATAACCACACTGTCAAAATTGAGAATAGTTCAACAAAGTTAGATGAAATGTTAAAGATTCAAAAATCATCAAAAGATAAGGGTGGCATTGGATTCTCTGAGCACTCAAACAACATGCCAATAAGTCACTTGAAAACCATCCAATTTGTGAAAGAAAAAGGGAAAGAAAAAATCCAGGACCTCCACGGTCGACACACGGTCGATACCGTGCATCGACCGTCGGGTCACTAGAATTTTCAAAAGAACAAAAATGTAAACATTGTCTCTAGATCTTCCACTTGTATGCCCAAGGTTGCAAGTAATGAATTAATGAGAAATTTTTATACTCCAACAACAAAGCATGGACTTGGATTCAAGAAACCCAAATCAAATGTGACTCAAAAACCAAAATACTCTCAATCCATAAACCCTAAGAACACATGGTATCATAAAAGTTTTAGAATCACACAAAGATGGATTAGAATAGGAGTTTTTGATGCTAACCATCCAGGACCCATGAAACATTGGGTATCAAAAGCTTGAATGAAAACTTCATATGTGTAGGGTTGCAGTAAAAGTGAGAATATGTCTCATGAATGGATTCTTGATAGTGGTTGTTCAAAACACATGACCAGTAATAGAGAACTCTTCACCTCATACAAGGAGTATGATGGAGGACATGTTGTGTTTGGAAGCAATCTAAGAGGAAAGGTGATTGGTAAAGGTAACATTCTTCATGACAATATGAAATTCTTGAATGTTGAGCATGTTAGTGGTTTAGCTTACAATTTAATAAGTATTGGTCAACTATGTGATAAAGATCTAAATGTTAAATTCACCAAACATGAAAGCTTAATATGCAAAGATGATAAAGTTTTAGTAAAAGGTGTTAGGAGAAATGGACTATATACATGTAGACTTGGTGATAATCCTAACACACAAGTATGTCTTGCATCTATAATTGATAATTCAACATTATGGCATAGAAGACTAGGTCATGCCAACATGAGACTACTACAAACGTTGACTAGAAATGAGCTTGTTAGAGACTTACCAAATATTAAATTCGATAATCATTTTTGTGATGCATGTAAAATAGGAAAACAATTGCATTCATCTCATAAATCTAAAAATGCTATAACTACAAAGAGATGTCTTGAACTATTGCATATGGATCTTTTTGGCCCTTCATCAATTCAAAGTTATGGGGGAAACTTCTACACACTAGTTGTTGTATATGACTTTTCTAGATATACATGGACACTATTTTTGAAAAACAAAAATGAAGCTTTTGACAAATTTAAAACTCTTGGCAAGAAAATTCAAAACCAATTTAGTTGTATGATCATTTCAATTCGTACCGACCATGGAAGAGAATTTGACAATGAAGCGCAATTTGGAGCATTTTGTGAAAAACATGGAGTGTCTCATAACTTTTCGGCTCCTCGCACTCCCCAATCAAATGGGGTTGTTGAAAGGAAAAATAGGACTTTACAAGAAATGAGTAGGACAATGCTAAATGAACAATCCATTCCACAAAAGTTTTGGTGTGATGCGGTCTCAACGGCTACATACATCCTAAATAGAGTCTTGATTAGACCAATGCTAAATAAAACACCCTATGAAATCATCAAAGGTAGAAAACCATCCTTAGGACATCTTAAGGTATTTGGTAGTAAATGCTATATCCTTAATACCAAAGACTACTTGACAAAATTTGATCCTAAAGCATATGAGGGTGTCTTCTTAGGATACTCCTTGAATAGTAAAGCCTATAGAGTATTAAACAAATCCACTATGGTTGTGGAGGAATCCCTTAATGTCACATTTGATGAATCTCCACTTCCTCCTAAGACTCAACCCTTAGTAGATGATGACAAATTAGAAGAAGAAGCCATAGAACAACAACTCTCAAAATTAGACATAAATCATCATAGTGCTCAAAACCCAATAATAGATAACAAAACCACAAGTAATGAAAATGAAATTAAAGAAAATAGGAACCATCCAATAACTCAAGTCATAGGAAACTTGAATCAAAGACTCACTAGATCCCAAGCCCAAAACCTTAATACTTTCTTTGCCTTTGTGTCACACATAGAACCCAAAAATATTAAAGAGGCAATTAAAGATGAAAATTGGGTAATGGCAATGCAAGAAGAGTTAAATCAATTCACTAGAAGCCAAGTTTGGGACTTAGTACCTTTACCTAGTGGTCACACAATAATTGGAACTAAATGGGTTTTTAGAAACAAAGTTGATGAAAATGGAAATATCACTAGAAACAAAGCTAGACTAGTAGCCCAAGGATATAACCAACAAGAAGGGATAGATTATGATGAAACCTTTGCTCCGGTTGCTAGATTAGAATCCATAAGGATTCTACTTGCTTATGCTTGTGCTCAAAATTTTAAACTATATCAAATGGATGTCAAAAGTGCTTTTTTAAACGGGTTTATAAATGAAGAAGTTTATGTATGTCAACCTCCCGGTTTTGAAAACCCCATTCATCCATCTTATGTATATAAACTTAGAAAAGCATTGTATGGCCTTAAACAAGCTCCTAGAGCTTGGTATGATAGATTAAAATCATTCTTGTTGAAAAATGAATATAATATGGGTAAAGTTGATAATACATTGTTCACAAAGAAAAGAAAAGATGACATCTTGCTTGTACAAATTTATGTGGATGATATCATATTTGGATCAACATGCCAAGACTTGTGTGATGAATTTTCAAAACTTATGCATAATGAATTTGAAATGAGTATGATGGGTGAATTGAATTACTTTCTTGGACTTCAAATAAAACAATATGAAGATGGTACATTCATAAATCAATCGAAGTATATTAAAGACATGCTTAAGAAATTCGATTTTGAAAATGTGAAACCAATGAGTACACCTATGGCTACAAACACACACTTGACACTAGATGAAGAGGGTGAAAGATTTGATAGTACAAGATATCGTGGTATGATCGGGAGCTTGCTTTATCTAACGGCAAGTCGTCCCGAAATTATGTATAGTGTATGTGTGTGTGCTCATTTTCAGGAAAATCCAAAGAAATCACACTATGAGGCCGTCAAACGAATATTCCGATACATTAAAGGAGCAATCAACTTGGGATTGTGGTATCCAAAGTGGAGCGGCTGAGATATAATGTGCTATGCGGATTCGGATCTTGGTGGATGCTACTTGTTGGATTGGCACTTACCTCATGGTTCTCGAAAAAGCAAACATCCGTTGCCTTGTCAACAACCGAAGCCGAATATGTAGCCGCCGGAAAAGCATGCGCTCAGGTCTTATGGATGCAACAATCTTTATTGGACTATGAGGTACATCTATCCGAAATTCCTATTATGTATGATAATAAAAGTGCATTGATCTAAGTAAAAATCCCGTATTGCATTCTAGAACTAAACACATCGAAATTAGACATCACTTTCTACGTGATAATGTGCATAAAGGCAATATAAGCTTAGAAAAAGTTACGTCATGTGAAAATATTGCTGACATATTCACTAAACCACTAAAAAAGGAAGTATTTGACACATTAAGACTTGGTTTGGGAATGATGGAACATGTACCTTAAGAGATAAACACCTAAAAGCTGAAAAACAACAAAAAAATGTTATCCAGTGGCTCCACGGTCGAACCACTGTCGATACCATGTATCGACCGTAGGGGCACTGCCAAAAGTTTGAGAAACACGCGGTCGATACCACGGTCGACCGTGTCTCGACCGTCAGGGCACTGCCAAAAGTTTGAGAAACACGCGGTCGATACCACGGTCGACCGTGTATCGACCGTTATACACCTGACGAATTTTAACCCTACCTTCCCTTTTTCTCTCTCCTTCCTCCCACTTTCATCCTCCTCATCTTCCTCATCAAACCCTAGCCGCCATTTTACCATTTTAATCTCTAAAAAGCTTAAAAAATCATTACAAGCAAAAAATTTTCACTTACGGTCGAAGGCACGGTTCTGCTCACGGTCGATCTACGGTTGAACATGATTTCCTCCTTCCTTCACGGACGATCCACGGTTTTCTCTCTCTCAAAGGTATAATTTTTTTCTTTCTTCTTCATCTCCTTAGGATTCTATTTTTTTTGCACCAATGAATCATGTGTATCTCAAGATTTTTGTTATTTTTTCATGATTGGGCTTGATTTTGGGAAGATTATTTAGTAGTTTTTGTTATAAATGGCTTAAGGATGATAAAGTAGGCTTTGTTTGGGTTTGGTTTAACTTTTGTAGTAGTTTTCTTATACATAGGTTTGTTGATGTATCTTAAAGTAATAAAATCAGAGCTTTCAAAAAGGACAAACAAAACCAAAAATTTTGAAAATCGTCCGGCGGTCGATATCACGGTCGACCATAACTCGACCGTAGCTATTGTACAAAAATCCAGTCCAACCACGGTCGATCCACGGTCGATACCGTGCATCGACCGTCAGCATTCTGGAAATTTTTGAACTTTTCATCTTTTAGTATTTCAACTATTAATGCTCAAATTCACTTTATTCATGCTTCATATACTCCAACAAACACTTGACATCGCATGATTCATCAAAATTTTCAAAATTTTCTCACACCTAGGACACAACCACATCGTATGGACATATTCTCAAAGAGTTTGCTATATTTTTTTAAGCACACTTTCAAATATGTCTCATATACATTGAAATATCATATATCTAGTTATAAATTTCCAAAACCAAACTCTTTTTCGTGTCATGACTAGATAAATTGAACATGTCGTACACATTAGGCACACACTAGTCCTAATACTATATATTTGTACTTAATCATATAATCATTGTCTCTATAGATAATCATGCCACGTGTTCGCACATCGGCTTCAAGAAAACCCGACAACCCTACCCCTCGTCAATCCGCCAATGCTCTAAAGAAACGGGCCATAAACGAGGGTCGTGTAGTTGCGGTCAATCAACTTGACCAATATAGGACCCAAGCCACCTTTGAGGCTATTGGGTGGACTATTTTCCTTTCTCTCTCAAATGTCATTTATAAAAATCGTCTCTATGAATTTTATGCCTCCTTCATCTATAATGAGGATGATGAAGTCATCACCTTCAACATTGAAGGTAAGGACTTTACCTTCACTCTTGTCCAACTAGGTAGGATTCTACACATCCCATCCTCCGGCCTTAAATACTATCATACCGGTCATAGCCTCACAAACCTTCCACCCGCCTTCATCATTCCTGAAATCATTGGGTCAATTTGCAAACTAAATGTTCCCCACACCACAACCAACCTTTTCGGACGAGATCTTCTTCCCGAATGTGCCGTTTGGAACAAAATCATTGATTCCAATATCTTTCCCAAATCTGGGAATCATTCTGAAATAAGTGCTATTCAAGCTGTTCTTCTTCATGCTCTTAAAACGGGGACTGAGATCAACCTCACGCACATTCTTTCTAAACGCATGAGTGGTCTCGTGACAAGTCGTAGGGATCTTTCCTATGGCCGTCTTCTATCTCTTCTTTTTACAAATCTACCGGATGTTTCTCGCATTGTCTCAACTCCGGGATCCTCCATGCCCATCGACCTTGCGACACTTCGCAAGATGTCTTCCCATAAAGGGACGAAACGAGCACACTCTTCCTCTTCCGGAGATACGGAAGCCGAGATTGACAAATTCACCTTTGGTGAAGAGGAGGAAGGTGAAGCGGAGAGTTCAATTCCTCCGGATTTTGGCATGGTTGAAGGCACTACCGATGAACGAATTGCGGCACTAAATCGCAATGTGAATGCTTTACGGAATGAAACTCGCTCTCTTCGTAAAGAAATGAAAGGGGTAAAGGGCATGTTGAGATCAATTATGAATGCTCTTAAATGTAATTCCGGAACCGATGGAGGTGAGCCGTCTCAATCATGAGTCGATGTTTTATGATTACCACATTTGTCTTTCAAACAATTTATTTCTATGTATTCACACAATATGATATTTATGTTGGTCATGTGCTACAATATTTTATGCTATGATGTACGTTTTGTGGTTTGATATGCATGCTTTCCATCTAACATATATTGTGATTAATATTGGCTATGCTCACATCACTCGTGCAAGTCCTCGGTAGAATTTTGTATGTACTCGAGCTCATCCAAATCAAGATATGGAGATCTACATTCAAGGGGGAGCTTATGCCAAGGGGGAGTCTCCTTTTTGTTAAGACAAAAAAGGGGGAGAAGATAGAAGAATATATAGAAGATAGTAGAATATATATACATATGTGTGTATATATGCCCATGTTAACATGTTAAAGTTACATATACAATTCTTATACAAGTTATAAATTTTTGTCTTCAACAAAAAGGGGGAGATTGTTGGGAAAAATAGGCTTATAAATAAATCCTCTTTTGTTGACACAAAAATATACAACTTGTTTATATAATTGTATGTATTAACATTAACATATGTGCACATATACATATATATATTCAATCAAATATATTCTAATCCATAATCTACAAAATAAGCTTCATCAAATGGCCAAGCTTCAATCGTCAAGATCCGAGTTCAAGTAGAAGTCGATGTTGAAGTCTCCTACAAATAAACATTCAAAGTCTATGAGCTTACAAAATAAATAATCAAATAAGTTTAAGTTTTTAAAAAATAACTTTTATAAAAACCTTTATAAAAATTGAGACAATTTTTATAAAAATCACAAGCTTGGATGTCAAAGCAAAAATTCCCATTTTGGCAAATACTAAACACAATCTTCAATTGAAATAAGCCAAAACCATATTTAGCAAAAGGAATCTCCCAAAGAGGTAAACTTCCAACATGCTTTGTGCATTTGGTTTCCAAACTACCATTTTCATGATTAGATTCAAACTTAAGAAGTATGGCACTTACCCAACTTTTTTAAAGCTTCTTTTCAGTGCATTTTTATAGTAAAAATGGGTTATGTGTGGTTTTGGTAAAAGCCCAACGTCTATATGCACAAGGCTCAAAAATCTCCAGCAGTGCGACGGTCGATTCCACGATCGACCGTGGATCGACCGTGGATCGTCTGGACACTTTTTGAGCATCAAAATTTTTCCTTATTTAAAGCAACTCAAGTCTTGTGTTTTACTCACCTCTTGCAATCTGAAAAAACACAGAATACATAAAAATCTTGTGAGCTCATATTCCTTGATAATTCAATCTTTCAAGATCAAGAATCAAGCAAGAGTGAAATCCTTCAAGTTCATATACTTCATTACATTCATATACATTTGTAATAGTGTGAGGATAATCTCTAGCCTATAGAATTAGAGAGAAGTGAGGATCAACTCTAGCCTTTCCAATTAGAGTGAAGTGAGGTTTATCTTAACCTTGTTTGCAAGAGTGAAGTGTAATTCTTGTAAGCTAACGAGAGAAGTTGTAAAAGGTTTATCTCTACCTTCAAAGAGAGAAGTTAGTGGAGCAACTCTTGGTGGGTGAGGCCAAGGAGTGGATGTATAGCAAGGTTGTTAACCCTTGCTTGAACCACTATAAATCATTGTGTTCAAACTACTTCATTGGTGATATATTTCTTCCTTAAACTCTTTAATTACTTGCAAATATTGTTAAAAACTTCAAAAAGTGGGCATATAACCTATTCACCCCCCCCCCCTCTAGGTTCTAACATAAAGCTTCAAAGATAAGGTTTTAATGTATTAAACTTAATCAAGTCTAACTAGTCAACTTAAGTTGTAGTCAGCTTCGGGACAGATGCAGAGTTTCTAAGTAAGCTTTAAAGAACTCTAATGACTTCCTTGTTGGTTCTATGTGCACAAGACACAAATTAATACGATATTACTGATAATAAATAAACCCATAGGGTCACACATTTACAATCAATGGACACCAATTACATATTTGAATATGATTTAAATATGTTTCCAACTCGTTATATATATATAAGTATATATGCATTGTTGCATATTGTTATTTATGTGAAATAATAATATCACTCTTGTATATTGATACAAGATAATGCATATGAAATACATAAATATAAACATATGATTTTATATATGTATATATATATATATATGTATAAATATATATTTGTTACAAGTAAATTGTTACTAGTAACAATTATATAAATGTATGTATATCTTTGTTACAAGTAAAGAGTTACTAGTAACAATCAAGTATGTATATAAAATACATGTAGATGTATTTTATACTTAGTATGACATATCTAGTATACTCTTTTATATATATTGAAAGAAAACTAGAAATTCACACATTAATCCTTCAAAGGGGCCATGTATTGCTTCTTGATTGGAATGGACCAAGGCATGGACTAGATGTACAAGCATGGAAGGAAGACAAGAGGGGACCCTCCCCCCTCACCCATTTTCGGCCGAAAATGGGAGCCAAAGGGGGCCTCCCTCTTGTTGCTTCACTTCTTGATCTTATTTAGTACATGCATGGTTCTTTGTTCTAATAAGTTCATTCTACCACCTTTCCTTGAGTTCTTAGAAAAGTTCTAAGTGTTTGATACTTGAAAACATCCTTACTTTGTAGTATTGGTGTTCTTCAAGTGAGCAAAGTGTGGTACTAGAATACATACTCAAATACATACATAATAAGTTCAAGAAGAAGAACAAGAGGTTGTTGCTTGCTTGCTTGAATTTCAAGGGTTAGAGAGACTAGCATCTTGGAGGTGTTGGACTCATTGATTTGTGGATACCTTGGAGGAAGTCTTCTCTTGGCTTCTCATAGATCAACCACTTCATCAACGGTTTACTCACGCTACAAAGGTTGTAGTTCTAAACACCCTATGGTTGTTTTGTTTCTTAAGGCTTGCATATGGATCATTGGTGGGGAGTTTTAAAAGGTTTAAAATTGTTGTTTATGCTTCCGTTGCTAAAATATATTTTGAAAAACCGAACAAACCCCAACAGTGGTATCAGAGCCACTTATGTATAGTTTTAAGAAACTTTTTGAGTATGTATTGTTTAAGAAAATGGACAACTTTTCTTTTGTTAGAAAAGTTGTGGATTTTCTTGTTGGCAACTTATATATGTTTATATATTTATTTTGGGAAACAACCAAACCACATGCATGTTTGGTTGTAAAAGTTGCCTAAATATCAAGTGTTGATATATATGTTTGTTTGAGTGTATGTTGTGCATAACAAGCCATAGACCTTTTGTGATGTGTTGGAAATTCGATTTGGTTGTAAAATTATTTTTTCATTTGGTATGTAATAATATTTTTAGTTTTGTTTCATCTTGTTGTATTTTGTAAGTAGTAGAATAGTTTAGACTAGTTTACTTTTATAAAAATGTAACAAGATGAAGAAATGACCAAGTTGGAGTTTTCAAGTGTGGTGGAGTCAACCATGGAGGCTTGGAGTCATTTGCACTACAAGGAGTTGTTTTGGCAAGTGGGAGCTTCAAGTTCATCACAAGAGGAATATTTGGTCCTTAGTTATGACTTGGTATTTTTGTATGGCTCACAAAAATACCACTTAGGATAAATGGCTTGGTTATGCACTTATACATGTTATTTGTGTGTGTTTATGTTTATATTATTATGCGTGGTTGAAAATAGGATTTCTGCATGCTAGATAATATTTTTACATAATATAAATCACACAATGGGAGTTTGGTATTTTAAGTTGACATAACATAAGATGTAAAATGAATTTTATATAAAAGGAGTTTTATAAAGATTAAAATTCATTATGTCAAAATATATATCTATATATATATATATATGAGTTTTATAAAATAGAGATTTTAAAACTCAACCAAACTCCATTCAAGCTTAATAATAAAATGGTTTTATTACAAGCTAAAATTGGTCGTATTTGCGCGCTCGAAACTACACACGTTAATATAGCATATTAATACTAGTTTAAAATTGAACGCGTTGAGAGTTCATAAAATATGGATTTTAAGAATACTCAAGACCAATATATAAAATATGATTTTATCAAAAACATGGACTTGTTATTGTATGCATGCAATACTAGTCACACGACTCGTTTTGTTTTATTTAATAAATATACAAAACGGTAAAAGCCCTTTTTCAAAACGTAAGTCTATGCCATCCCATTTTAAGACATTCACTTGTTGCAACGACACTCACGTGGAGAGAGCATTAGCCAAACGCGTGGATTGTTTTTGTAACAACCGAGGTGTTTTTCCGCGAATTCCATGAACGTCTTGGGCCGGAAATTCACCGTCTTGAAATAGGACGACTTAATCGGAATCTTATTACGGAAAGAGCATTAGCCAAACGTAAGGAAGCCCGAGGCATAGATGGGATCAAACATGTCAAAATTGACAATCGTTGTCTAGGATCCCATAAAGATCTAGGAATTACATACGAGATGTAATTGGTAAACGTTACCTACCTTGTTGTTTTAACTTGATGGAGAGAGCATTAGCCAAACATTCAAGGTTAAGTTCAACTTGGATCCTAGCCTTTAAAAATTAAAGAATTTTACAATTCTAAAGGGTATTAATTATTAAAGGATTAAATATCGAAAATACTAAATTGAACTTTGTTAAATTTTGTAGATGGCCCCTAACTCAACTACGCCCGTTAACAACTTATCTCTTCGTTCAATCTTAGAGAAAGAAAAACTCAATGGTACAAATTTCTTAGACTGGTATCGTAACTTGAGAATCGTTCTTAAGCACGAAAAGAAATTGTACGTACTTGAGGATCCCGTCCCTGAGGAACCTCCATTGACTGCGGCCAAAGCCGTTAGGGATGCTTGGGTGAAGCATTCCGACGACTCAGTCGAAATTTCATGCCTCATGCTTGCTACAATGTCTCCGGATCTTCAAAAGAACCTTGAGGAGCATGGAGCATATGAGATGCTTGGCCAGCTTAAGGAAATGTTCCAAAAGCAAGCGAAGCAAGAACGCTTTGAGGTCACTCGATCTTTCCATGCATGTAAGATGGAGGAAGGTCAATCCGTTAGCGACTATGTGCTAAAGATGAAAGGATACATTGACCAGCTTGCTAGGCTTGGATCTCCCATAACCAACGAGTTTGCACAGGATATGATCCTTAACTTGTTGACCAAAGCCTATGATCAATTTGTCATGAACTATAACATGAACAATTGGGAGAAATCTGTCTCAGAATTGCATGGGATGCTTAAAACTGCTGAGAGTAAGATTCCAAGCAAAACACCTCAAGTCTTGATGATTCAAGAAAGGAGAATCAAGAAGAAAAGCAAAAACAACTCAAAAGGGAAGGGCAAAGCAAAGGCAAAGGGAAAGGACAAAGGCAAGCAAGTTGCCAAGGCTCCTACACCCAAGATGGCGGGAAAGGTTCCCAAGAATGACCCGTGCTTTGAATGCGGGGTGGTAGGACATTGGAGGCGCAATTGTCCAACCTACCTTGCAGAGTTGAAAAAGAAGAAGGCTGGCGAGGCTAGCACTTCAGGTATATATATGATTGAAATGTATACTTTTTCCATTAATTCCTGGGTATTTGATACCGGTTGTGGAACTCACATTTGTAACAATGTGCAGGGGTTGAGAAAAAGTAAGTTGCTGAAGCCAGGCGATTTGGATCTCCACGTGGGCAATGGAGCAAATGTTGCTGTTGAAGCCCTTGGAACTTTTGAATTATTATTACCAAATGGCCTGTACTTAATATTAAACAATTGTTGTTATGTACCTAGTTTAACTAGGAATATTATTTCAGTAGCTCGGTTAAGAGAATCTGGATTCATATTTGGTTTCGTTGATGATGGCATTCGTGCCTTCAAAAACGACATTTTGTATTTTGAGGCTCGCCCTCTTAATGGAATATATGAAGTTAATCTTAAAAGATCTCTTGATGATAATTCTATATATACCACTAGCACCAAACGACCTAAGCATGACTTAAGTCAAACATACCTATGGCATTGTCGACTTGGTCATATAAACAAGAAACGCATTGCAAAACTTCAAAAGGATGGAATTTTAAAATCAAACGATTCTAGCTCATTTGAAGTTTGCGAATCATGTTTATATGGGAAGATGACTAAGGCTCCTTTCTCCGGTTCAAGTGAAAGAGCCAAAGATCTATTAGGAATCATACATACGGATGTATGCGGTCCTTTTAGATCAATGTCTAGGGATGGTGATAGATACTTCGTTACATTCACCGATGATTATAGTAGATTTGGTTATGTTTATTTGATGAAACATAAACATGAAACATTTGAAATGTTCAAGCTGTTTCAAAACGAAGTACAAAATCAACTCAACAAAACAATCAAGGCCCTTCGTTCCGATCGAGGTGGTGAGTACTTAAGCCAAGAGTTTATGGATCATCTTAGTAATTGTGGGATTATCTCACAACTTACTCCTCCTAGAACACCACAACATAATGGTGTATCTGAAAGGAGGAACCGAACTCTACTAGATATGGTTCGGTCTATGATGAGCCGAAGTACTCTACCCTCGTCCTTTTAGAGTTATGCTTTAGTAACTGCTGCGCGCATATTGAATATGGTTCCAACCAAGAAGGTAGATAAGACACCATATGAGATGTGGTATGGAAAGATTCCAAACTTATCTTACTTGAAAGTCTGGGGTTGTGAGGCTCATGTACGACAAGAAGCTTTAAGCAAACTCGATCCTAGATCTATCAAATGTAATTTTGTGGGATATCCTAAAGATTCATTAGGATATTATTTCTACAACCCAGCTGAGAACAAAGTGTTTGTTTCTAGGCATGCCACTTTCTTAGAAAAGGAGTTTCTTTCGAAAGAGGCAAGTGAGAGCAATGTAGACCTTGAAGAAATTCAAGAACCACAAAATACAAGTCAGGTTGACACTAGCACTCAACAAACGGTTGTTGAACCTGAACAATTGGTTGTTCAAGAACCTACTGAAACACAAAGTGTTCGTAGATCTGGTAGACCTCGTCAAGAACCCGAGAGATACGGATTTCTCGTGTCCAATGATGAGATTTTCTTGGTAGACTCTTCTGAGCCTACTAACTACCAAGATGCTATATCGGATCCGGAATCCGATAAATGGCTTGATGCCATGAACACTGAGATGCAATCCATGTATGAGAATCAAGTATGGGACTTGGTTGATCTTCCTCCCAATAGTAAGACTGTAGGGAGCAAGTGGGTCTTCAAGAAGAAGACAGACATGGATGGAAATGTACACACATTTAAGGCAAGGCTAGTGGCGAAAGGTTTCACTCAAACTCATGGTATTGACTATGATGAAACTTTCTCTCCGGTAGCCATGATTAAATCTATTAGAATACTTATTGCCATAGCTGCATATTATGACTATGAGATATGGCAAATGGATGTCAAAACGGCTTTTCTAAATGGACACTTAAGTGAAGATGTCTATATGGTTCAGCCTGAAGGTTTTGTAGATCCTAAGTATCCTAATAAGGTGTGCAAGCTTAAAAGATCCATCTATGGACTAAAGCAAGCATCTCGAAGTTGGAATCTTCGATTTGATGAGAAAATAAAAGAGTTTGGTTTTATCAAATCAGAAGATGAACCGTGTGTTTACAAGAAAACTAGTGGGAGCGCAGTAGCATTCCTTGTCTTGTATGTTGATGACATACTACTCATTGGAAACGACATCCCGACCTTGCAAGACATCAAGTCTTGGCTTGGGAAGTGTTTCTCAATGAAAGACTTGGGAGAAGCCGCCTACATTCTTGGAATAAAGATCTATAGGGATAGATCTAGGCGTCTTATTGGCCTAAGTCAAAGTGCATATATTGACAAAATCTTGAAACGATTCAAGATGGAGAATTCTAAGAGAGGATTCTTGCCAATGGCACAAGGCACGGTTTTGAGTAAAGCTCAAAGCCCTAGCACAAGAGAAGAGCTAGATAGAATGAGTGAGATCCCATATGCTTCTGCAATTGGATCCATCATGTACGCCATGCTATGCACTAGGCCAGATGTCTCGTATGCTTTGAGCATGACGAGCAGATACCAGCAAAACCCAGGTGATAGCCATTGGATGGCAGTCAAGAACATTTTAAAATACTTGAGAAGAACCAAAGACATGTTCTTGATCTATGGGGGTTTGGAAGAAGATCTTTGTGTAAAGTGTTACACAAATGCTAGTTTCCAAACGGATCGAGATGATTCTCGATCACAATCGGGCTATGTCTTCGTTATGAATGGAGGCGCGGTTGCTTGGAAAAGTTCTAAGAAAAGTATAGTTGCACAATCCACTACAGAATCTGAATACATTGCTGCTTCTGAGGCTGGACAAGAAGCTGCATGGATGAAGAAGTTCATTGCTGACCTTGGGGTAGTAACAAGCATTCAAGACCCCATAGAAATATTTTGTGATAATGAAGGTGCTATTGCCCAGGCAAAAGAACCTAGATCACATCACAGCACCAAACACATCCTCAGGCGTTTTCACTATATACGGGATATAGTGGATAGAGGAGATGTGTGTATTCGCAAAGTTCATACAGATCAGAATCTTGCGGATCCTTTTACGAAACCTCTTGCCTCGACTAAGCATGAGTCTCATACTAGGGCAATAGGTCTTCGCTTTGCGAGGGATTGGATTTGAATTGTAATTTAGTATTTGGATATTTTGGAACATTATGACAATATCTATTTTATCTGAATGATGTATGGGATATGATCACTTCATTAATATATATTGTGTTCTTTATTAGCATGTTTAAATCCATGAATAATTCTTTATTCTAAAACGTCCATAGTCGGTTATAACTATGGGAATAGTTATGAATTAAGACTAATGTGAATAAGTTGGTTGACTTTCATTCGTGATGAAAGTAGGCAAAAGGGTTTGTAGCCAAATTCACTAATGTTTGTTAGGGAACAAACATTGGACATGACCCGCTCTTAAGATCGCTTCATGGATCAGTGTCATAAGTAAATCTTGAGAAAAAGGTGGTATCTTTGTATCCTTAGACCTGAGACACATATTGGGACTCGAGTATGAGGAGTATCATGCTTTAATGTGGTTAAACGCTATCTTTAACCGGGTAGTTATAAAGGCCATTATTAGGTATGATATGAGTCTTATAAGAGACGTATGTGGTCAAGATGGAATTTGTTTCTCTCATTTAATTGGGAGTATAATATCTCTGGGCCCTAAAACAAGTTGAACATTATATGAGAATTGATGACGATCCATGTCTCATGTTCAACGAGATGTTAAAACAAAGGGATAATTGATGACTTACCTATAACAACGATTTGTAGCTAGTGAGTTAACTTCGTTGGTGAAAGTGTTGATCAACACACTTTATTTATTATTAGGGGCAATGGGATGTTGCTAGACGTTCTTACCATTGTCTATATCGGCTTAAGTTGTAACTTGTGCAAGTGGGAGATTGTTGGTTCTATGTGCACAAGACACAAATTAATACGATATTACTGATAATAAATAAACCCATAGAGTCACACATTTACAATCAATGGACACCAATTACATATTTGAATATGATTTAAATATGTTTCCAACTCGTTATATATATATAAGTATATATGCATTGTTGCATATTGTTATTTATGTGAAATAATAATATCACTCTTGTATATTGATACAAGATAATGCATATGAAATACATAAATATAAACATATGATTTTATATATGTATATATATATATGTATAAATATATATTTGTTACAAGTAAATTGTTACTAGTAACAATTATATAAATGTATGTATATCTTTGTTACAAGTAAAGAGTTACTAGTAACAATCAAGTATGTATATAAAATACATGTAGATGTATTTTATACTTAGTATGACATATCTAGTATACTCTTTTATATATATTGAAAGAAAACTAGAAATTCACACATTAATCCTTCAAAGGGGCCATGTATTGCTTCTTGATTGGAATGGACCAAGGCATGGACTAGATGTACAAGCATGGAAGGAAGACAAGAGGGGACCCTCCCCCCTCACCCATTTTCGGCCGAAAATGGGAGCCAAAGGGGGCCTCCCTCTTGTTGCTTCACTTCTTGATCTTATTTAGTACATGCATGGTTCTTTGTTCTAATAAGTTCATTCTACCACCTTTCCTTGAGTTCTTAGAAAAGTTCTAAGTGTTTGATACTTGAAAACATCCTTACTTTGTAGTATTGGTGTTCTTCAAGTGAGCAAAGTGTGGTACTAGAATACATACTCAAATACATACATAATAAGTTCAAGAAGAAGAACAAGAGGTTGTTGCTTGCTTGCTTGAATTTCAAGGGTTGGAGAGACTAGCATCTTGGAGGTGTTGGACTCATTGATTTGTGGATACCTTGGAGGAAGTCTTCTCTTGGCTTCTCATAGATCAACCACTTCATCAACGGTTTACTCACGCTACAAAGGTTGTAGTTCTAAACACCCTATGGTTGTTTTGTTTCTTAAGGCTTGCATATGGATCATTGGTGGGGAGTTTTAAAAGGTTTAAAATTGTTGTTCGTGCTTCCGTTGCTAAAATATATTTTGAAAAACCGAACAAACCCCAACATTCCTAAGTTAAGTAAGAGTATCTATGTGTGTGTACATTTGGAAAACCAAAGTTTGGTTAAAATACTTCACTTGATGAGTCTCAAGCTAAGTAACTCAGCTTAACAGGAAAGTTAGTCTGAAAATAGTTTAAACGTGTTTAAAATTCTTCGCTCCCTATCTACGGCTGATAAGAAGATTCAAGATTAAAGTTTGAAGACTCAAGATTGAAGATAAGAGTTATCAAGTTATCTATGCGGATGTATAGATATGTTAGTTAAATTGGCAAATTGGGATAAGTCTTAGTTTGTTCGTTTAGATGTTTATCCGTAGAACTATATAAGTTAACCTCTTAATATATTTAGAGATTACACGTCCATTCGTGAGTTACATGCTTTGTTGGTAAAGCAATAACCACTTACACGTTTGTTCATGGCTGATAAGTTCAGGGTTGTTTAGGAGATCACTGTTTTCTATGTTCATAAGTTGATACAGCTAAACAAGTTCTAACAATTACTTTGTTAGTTTGAGAGAGAGAGAGTTAAATTGTAATCAATCAAGTCAGCAGCATGCCTATATATTCGTTTTTTGAACCCTAATTCCAAATTAATTCATACTTTAGCCTAGGGTTTCGTACCCGAGCCCTAAAGGGGCGATTTTGGGCGGCCAATGGCATACTTCCGAAGGGAATTAAGCCAAGATGTAAGATTTCTTACCTATTATGCCCGAGAATTGAAGATCGGAGGCTACGTCTTCTATATGATTAATTTGATTCATCATCATCAATCTATAATGCTGCATGAACTCTATCTTTTTCTATTTTTGATGTCTTGTAACTTGTCTATGAGTTAATTCTTATATTCACTTGGATGATTTGAACCATTGACTAGATCTCATTCATCTTATGGATTATTTGATTTTTTTTGAACAATTATCCGTTTATCAGTTAAAGAACCCTTAAATTTTTTAGCTTTAACCTTTGCTTGTTTGATATGTTAATTGAATGTATTTATTGATCACCAAAGTGTCTTAATTGTGTGATTTCTTCTACTTTTCTCTTAGGTGACGTAGTAGGCAACTCACTAGAAAAACACCAATAACCTAGTTAATTGCTTAAATGATTAATTCTTGAAATGAAAGTTCTATGATTAATAGGGGTGCAGAGAGATATGATCCCATAATTGAACGATAATTAGAGGTGTGTTATTTCATATGCTTAGAGATGAAATTCTTAGAAACGGTGTCTTAGTATTGCGAGAGATTGAACGAAAGTTAATCAATCAACTTCTAGACAATTCACATTAATCGGGTTTTACGAATCAAATATATGTTTAGGGAGATATGAATCTCAGTGAATTTCATCTTCAATAATGTCCTAGATGAGCTTTCCTTTATCTATGCGTACTTAGTTAGCTGCTTTATTTTATTAGTTAATTAAAAAATCGTACTTTCTTTAAATAAAATCTTACAGACAGGTTGATATTGGTTTAGTTATTCGAATTAGCTTTACCGTTCTCTTGGAGACGATACCTGGACTTATTATTGTTATACTACTACATGACCCGGCCATACTTTCATGTTGTGTGGTAGTCAACTTTGATATTTCTGGGCTTAAAATTTTATAACTTGAGTCCGCACATCAGCATGATTCTCCCCACGCTTAAGCTAATCCGTTCTCAAGACCAAGCGCACCAAAGTGTAGGATGGCAAATGCAAGCATGAGGCAACGGGACAAACAAGAAGCACAAAAGTAAAAAATACAACAATTCAGATGGCAATACAACTAATCACAAGATAATATATATACATATCCAACACCTCAAAACCAACTTTTGTACACATGACTGTGAAAATCGGTACAATCCTAACCTAAAACATAATGTACTACAAGTAAGATACAAAGACCCAGAGCCTAGCCTAATCTAAAGAAGACGAGCTTCTATATGAGATTGGCTTTGGCGGCTAGCTTGCGATGCTACTGTGGTCGGGTAACAAGGTTTAAGTGATGCGAAGTCTCCGGCCACGAAGCGAGCTCGACAAACATGGCGTCAACAATATGATGCCACAAGTGAATCACATGGGCTAAAAACCCCATGATGGCACACATCGCTTGTTGCAGCCTTGACTACTGCTACTCTAACGCAGCAATCCTAGAGGTGGTACTTGGCTCAATGAATGAGACGTGTGGACTTGGGCAGGTACCCTGGGTCCATGAGAGAAATCTGATACAAAAAATATGTATATAGCCTTATTTGTAAATTTGTAAAGTAGCTCTATTTCTATTTAGTGAGGCGATGCGCTTAACAGGACCCGTTGCTAGCTTTCAAAACCCTTTCTTAATCCCTAAACTTATATTAGTCGCCTTGAAAGGTTGTACTATCGACGAATGGGGCAGGTACCCTGTATCTTGACTTGTGGGGTGGGGGTTAGACTCACATGTCTTAGCGTTTGTTACCTAGTGGTCTAAGAGGTTGTGATCACTTGAAAGTGCTAGCCAACAGAGGTTGTTGTACCTGGTGTTTGATATTGGCCGGTGTATACACATGTATCATATTGGATTTCCTGAATTTTGGCACCATTTCATAGCAAATTCATGTGATTTGATGCTAAAAATCTTTTTGCTTTGTAGGCTTCGAACGGTGACTCCAAGATAAATGAAGTGAAAAGAAAGGAAAACCATTGAAGTTATCCGGCAAGAAACTGTAGCTAGCACACCCTAAGGCATGCTCATGCGTTGCAGAAATGGCCTTGCCATGTCCCTGCCCGTGCCCCTACCAGAATTGGGCTCGAACTTTGGGCTAGCACAGCCAAGGCACAAGGGTGTCTCACTTAAAAGGCATGGCCGTTCCTACTTTGGCACAGACGTGCCTCAACCTGATTGCAGCTATTAAAAGACATAATGTAGATCGGAAGTTCTACATTATCTCATTTTCTTTCATCTAGAGCAGTCATAGGAGATTTCTTTTAGAGATGATGAAACATTGATCCTTGGTTGGTATAATCTCTCCTATTTAGGTCTAGTTGATTTCAGATTTGTTATATGATTTGGGTATGTCTATAAAAACTATGAGCTAGATACATTGATTCATTTGGATTATATTAATCCTAGTTATTTGTATTATGTATTTGTGATGATTTGACTTTGTTGACTAGGATGATATTATGTTTTGATTCAATGAAGAATTATGTTTGGTGATATTGATGATAATTTCGGATCATGTGGGTGTTTTATACACGTATGTTATGATAACTTTATGTGTGAAATACTTATCTTCAAGTGTTTGTGTATTTTAAACAAGTTTAGTAATGTCAAGATTGATACTAGGTTGATGGATTTTAGTGTGGCATGTGCATTTGAGGCATCACATTAGGTTTGATGGTGATGGTTTGAGATGTTGGATTTTGAGACGAATATATGTCCTTATGCTATGAGAATTTATACTCATGTGTGTTTAATATGCTAATGCTTTGGATAGATAGAGATTGAGTCATTTATATCTTATCTCCAAAGATGATTTGGGTATGTAGAACTATTTTCCAATTCACAAGCCTTACGCATTAAGAGATTATGTTTGTATGTATGGTGGAATTCGTTGGGTCTATAGATGAATCACTAATTGAAGAATGTATATTTTTTATCCTTTGATCTTAATAAGTCAACATAATTACGTTACATGATCATACCTGATACAAAATGAAAATTATGTACAGTAGAAACTGAAATCTCTATTGTTATAGACTGAAACTGAACAAGAAGATAAACTCAATTCATCCAAAATCGGATGATTGATCCAAGGCACAGCCCTCTCTCGATAGCCAAAAGGCTACGAGCCCAGTACAAGACCTTACGTAATGTAATTTCTGCCTCCCTAGCCATGAGATACTCTCCTCTATTTATTTAGACTACTAACAAACTTAAACCCAATTTTACCCTTTACCCCCTTTTAGTATTAAGACTATGCATTTCCTATCATTACTCCCGCCTTCGAAAATTCTTGTCCTCAAGACTTGCTTCCAAATAAGTGCAACGATCGGGTGGTTTTCCCGGTGGTAAATCGCAAACCCGAATCTCCTCAAACCGACAATAGTCCCCATTAGTCACAGCTTGAAGCAAACTCTTGTGGACCATTTCATAAAGCTGCCTCACAACTAAATAAAACCCATTAATCATGAAGATATGATCTGCAATTTCATTTCTGACCCAAACAGTGAGAACTTTAGCATTCACCCTTAGCTGCCAAGTCAAATTGACTTTTTCGTTCATAAATGATGAAGAAGGTGTTTGCAATCCAATTGATTGTGTAGGCTTCACCAACACCACTCTATTTGTCCCATGGTTTTCTTACTAACTCATCATTGTTGTCGATTCTCATCATTGTTGTCGATTCCATCACTGGATAATCAACATTCAATAAGAAGTCTCTTTTTCCTTTCTGAAACTTGATGCTTATTGAAGATACAACTGAAATTTCTCCCTCACCATGAATTTTCTGATGCACTTCACCGCTAGAGTCGAAAATATCCCAAGAGTCACTCCTACACGAATCAATAGTAGATTCCTTACCATAAACGTGTTGCAGACCATGATCCTTCATCCACGCCATCATAAGTTTGCGTAATTCAGAATCCTCCACTCGATCAGCTTCTAAAATCTTCAGGGCAGCTTTGATTTCATTCACATCTAATTGCAATTGGTGAATGGATTCCTCGTGGAGCTCAATACGTTTTTGGACAGAACAAATTTCCATCACTGATTAAAGAAGAAAAACAGATCGGGAAATAGAGATCGTGAGTAGTAGAATGCCTATCGAGAATCCCAATCAAATCAATCGTACCAATTAGGGGTGAGCACGGTTCAAAAACCGGACCGGGCCGAAAAAGACCGGACGGACCGAAACCCGAAATCTATAAAAAACTAGGACCGAAGACCGGACCGACCAGTCCCGGTCCGGACCGGTCTCAGTCCGGTTAGTCGGTTTTTTCGGTCTATTGTTTGTTTTATACTCTATATTAAACAAAACCGGACCGGCCCGGACCGGACCGAAACCCGAGATCTATAAAAAAACAAAGACCGAAGACCGGACCGACCAGTCCCGGTCCGGACCGGTCTCGGTCTTGTTCGGTCCGGTTCGTCATTTTTTTCGGTCTATCGGGTCGCATGCTCACCCCTAGTACCAATCCTCAATCAACAGAAAACGAATTGCAATTTCAATCGCAGATCCCACCAACAGAAATCGCTAACAGCAGAACCCCAAAATCAAAATCGATAGGTCCAAATGACACTTGGGAGGAGTAGCGACGGAATAACAATCGATAGTTTATCAAGTCGATAGCCAAAATAGAACAATACGAGAAACAAAATTGGCAGGTCAAAATGGCAGTTTCCAAATCAATAGTTTCCAAAACAACACTTACCAAATCTACAGTTTCCAAATCGGAGATTTTCATATCGGAAACTTCCAAATCTGCACCTTCCAAAACCGCGCAAGTCAAATACTAAAGAACGTGAAATGAAATTGAATCCTACTAATGTGATTACTGAAATTGAACAGAGCGATTACTGAAATTGAAATCGTTGTGGTAGAGCGGTGGTAGGTTGGACCAATGATACAAAATGAAAATTATGAAAAGTAGAAACTGAAATCTCTGTTGCTATAAACTGAAATTGAACAAGAAGATAAACTCAATTCATCCAAAATCGGATGATTGATCCACGGCACAGCCCTCTCTCGATAGCCAAAAGGCTACGAGCCCAGTACAAGACCTCACGTAATGTAATTTCTGTCATAATCTTTATTTGTGCTTTCTGTTGTTTAGATTTAGTTATGTGGTTTAAATTCACTCCTTGTATTGTTAATAGTGATGGTTGATTATTAGAAGCCTCCATCCCTAAGTTTGATACTCTGTGTTAACAAAAGAGCTATGTTGTATACGGATATGTAATACTTGTCTATTATACGTGTAGTCTATTTCCAAGGTGACACCACTTTTCAAACATCATGTGTACTCTAAAATATTTATATAAAAATATGAAGCAGTTCGCGGGTGTCGGTGTTCTAGATAGCCAATGTGACACGGTGCATGTGGTATTGGTGTTACGTGTATGCCGGAGTGATGTATGGTCCGAGTGCTTGAGACTTTGCACAAAACATCACGTTGGTGTTGGGAGGTATGTCGTGTTTGTATTACTGCTATAACCTTCGCTTGAAACGATTACGTAAGGATGCTTAAATCTTACTTAGTCGGAGTAATGGTAGTAGTTGCACTTAGAATCGGTGTATAAGAGGGACTCGCGCCCCGCATATACATGTGATTACTAGGCGCGCGAGTCGTGAAAGGGGTAATTGGTTTAGAATTTGAGGTTGTGCATTCTTAGCCCCGTAGCAGCTGAACTAAAGGTTGCTTGTAGTTTGTTAAAGGTTGATATCGGTTGCATATTCGTTATATTTGGTTAAACAGTAATTTTACATTCTTGATTAATACCATCGTTAATTAAATAACGATTTATTGGCTTCTTGTTTGTTTTGCCTTAAACTTTATTGACTCATAAGGCGTTAGTTGATACTTATTTCTCGAATGGTGTCATGTACTCGTGTATTTCGTTTAAAGCTAGACCTGTAAAACGGTTGCACTTGATACACTAGCATTTATTTATTTCCATTCATTTATGTTTCCAATTGTGAAGAACAAATATGGGTTTTTGCGATTCTACACCCCTATCGATCTTCAAAACCCCAGAAGAATATATGTGGGTTTTGCGATTCATGAAGAACAAATATGGGTTTTTGCTATTCTAGACTCAATCGCTCTTCAAAACCCCATTGCAAACCCTATCCACGAAAAATGAAAAACCCAGATCTGAGATTCTTGTTTGATCTTACATGGGTAATTCATCATCAAACGCAAGTTTCAAAAAACTGGTTATTCGTTGCAGCCCTAGAATCGATTTCAGTTTTTCATCATCAAACGCAGCCCTAGAATCAATTTCACTTGTACATGTAGCCATTGATGTCCCGCGGTGTAACTTCAATTTGGTTTTCCAAGTTCATTTAGGAAGATGAAACCACACATTCAAAGCTTCAATAGATGCTGCCTATGTTTATCTTCGTAGGTCTTAACAAGTGTTGAATAAGCATACGGTAGCTTAGTTGTATCTGGAGGTGATACATGATCTTCCAATTAAGAGCTTGTATTCAAGAATATTGTATCTTTTAAGTTTTAACCAAAATGTATTTTCATCTGTATGTACCCGTACGTGTTCGATCATAGAAAAGCGATATATAATATATAGAGAATATGATAAATAACTAAAAGAAAAGTATTAATGGTGGCTATGAGCATACCATGTGATATGCTAAAGTAATAGTAGAAGCGATTTCTTATATCAAGGTTTTTTTCTTTTGAACGGCTTTTATCAAGTGATTGACCAAAAGCACATCAAATCACGGTGCTTGCATAAGCCCAGAAGAGGAATAGATAGCGATTGTTGTCGAAAAAAAAGTGATAAAAGACATAATAATGGAGGACAGAAGAGAATCTTGGATTGACATTTAATTTATATCTTTAATAGCAAAAAAGATAAACAGATGTGAGAGAGAGAGAGAGAGAGAGAGAGAGAGAGAGAGAGAGAGCTTAACGGACAAGCAAGCAGAAAGGAAATGGAAAGAGGTTAAAAGTAGGAAAGGGAAAGTATCTATATAAATAGGCTGGCACGCAATACATGGATAAAATCATCGGAGGTAGACAGAGGCGGAAGTACCATTTTAGCACCGACGCTGGTAGCACGTACGTACAGGGTGACACCGGCCTTTTCCGATCATGATTTCCATCTCCTGTTCCTTGCATTAAATATCTCTCACCTGTTTCCCAGATCCAATTAATTCAGTTTTACACCACCACCCACCCACCCACCCCTGTGCAGCAAATAATACTATATACTTGCATTAATTACTAAAATTGGGAGCTAGGTGGTCTGTAACTGTAACTAAGGCTCGATATATATAGACTAACTAATTCCCACCCGGCCTCTTAGAATCCGCCCGCCCAAGTACATAGATATATGGCTCTTCCACCTTGTTTCTTAAGAACCAAACTTTCCCTGATTCTAGCATTGATATTGGTATCTACTCTTTGCTATACTCCCACTCCCACATCTTCTGCTGCTAATTACTCTAGCAGCAGCGGTGTATTTGTCGACGCAGAGTGCTTGAAAGTTCCGGCATCTGATTTTGTGGATTCTGTCAAGTCCACCATTCAAACAGTTAGAGACGTGATCTCCATCGTCTCAAATTTCAGCGGTGCTTTTGGCGGTGGCGATTTCCGGCTTTCTAATGCCATTGCTGACTGCCTTGATCTCCTCGATTTTTCTGCCGATGAACTCACATGGACTCTCTCTGCTTCCCAGAACCCTACCACTGGTACCTTAATTTCTCTTAGCTAGTTAGCTAATCTCACTTGACATAATAATAATATTGTTAACATCAATTAATTGTTATAACAATATGATTTTTTTTTTGTTTTATTCAAATATTCTCAAGGCAAATATAACAGAACAAGTAACTTGGGTGCTGATATGAGGACATGGCTTGGCGGGGCACTAGGTAATCAAGACACCTGCATGAACGGATTTGAGGGTACAAACAGTTTAGTAAAGACGTTGGTAGGTGGTAGCCTTGACCAGGTCACCTCGTTAGTGCGTAGTCTCCTGGGCATGGTACATGACCAGCAGCTGATTAATGACGCTTCATCAGCAGCTGCAGCTGGGACCGGAAGGAGGAAGCTCATGAGGAGCGTTGTTGGCTTTCCAGGATGGCTAAAAGCAAAAGATCATCGACAACTCCTCCAAACCAATATATATGAAGCTGATGCAGTAGTGGCCGCAGATGGTAGCGGCAACTTCACACGGGTGATGGATGCCATCTCTGCAGTGCCTGATTACAACAGCCGCCGCTATGTGATCTACGTCAAGAAAGGTGTATACCGGGAGTATGTGGAGATCAGTAAGAAGAAAACCAACATCATGATGGTTGGGGATGGCCTGGACCTCACCGTCATTTCTGGTAACCACAGCTTCGTTGACGGTTGGACCACCTATCGTTCTGCTACATTCGGTATGTATACATTCAATTCATTGCTATTACTAATTACTTACTAGTAATTATGACTTAGTTGCCTTATTAATCTTCTAATTTTAGCATATATGCATAATTATATGTGTATGTGTGTGTATATATATATATATATAATAAATCCATTAATTAATTGTATAATTAATACAGCTGTGAAGGGAAAAGGTTTTATAGCTCGTGATATGAGATTTGAGAACACAGCAGGGCCTGAAAAGCACCAAGCAGTTGCATTTCGATCTGATTCCGATCTGTCAGTTGTTTTTCGGTGTGCTATCACGGGATACCAGGACACTCTGTATGCCCACTCGATGCGCCAATTCTACCGAGACTGCTTGATCACAGGCACCGTAGATTTCATATTTGGAGATGGAGTTGTGGTGTTTCAGAATTGTCAAATCCTAGCCAGGAAGGGGCTTCCTAACCAAAAGAACACTATTACAGCACAGGGCCGCAAGGAACCAACTCAACCTTCAGGCTTTTCTATTCAGTTCTCTAACATATCCTTGGAGAATGTCTCCAACTCTAGTACTAGCATACCTACATACCTTGGACGCCCATGGAAGCTTTATTCCAGAACTATCATCATGCAATCCTACATAAGCGCTCTCATCAGGCCTGAAGGCTGGCTCGAATGGAATGGTGATTTCGCTCTTGATACTCTTTACTATGGAGAGTACATGAACTATGGTCCAGGTGCTGGCTTAGGAGGTCGTGTCAGGTGGCCAGGTCTTCATGCCATCAATGACTCCTCTCAGGCCAACAACTTCACTGTTGCGCAATTCCTGTTGGGAAACTCCTGGTTGCCATCTACAGGAGTCAAGTACACAGCAGGATTAATGGTTTGATAAGGATAATTCACTATATATATACTTAAATTTTTTTCTCCAATCAAATTGGTGTCATGGTCACCTACGGACTTGTTATCATGGGTTATATATACACGTTATTGTAGCAAAAACTCTGTTCGGACTAGTATAATATGGTACCGCGGGTGTGGTTCTAGCTGGTTCAAACCAGTTTATTTTTCATTTTAGTTATAAACAATGCGGTTTGATGAGATCATATTAGACTAAAATCACTAGTTCAAGCGGGTACCGGTACGATCCCAATTTATAGTGAAGTATATGGTTTGGCAATTGGCATTATATATTTACTAATATTATTTGGAGTTAATTACATTTTGGTGCCTGTAATTTTTATGGTTTTGGTCCCTATCTTTTTATTTTTACGATTTTGATCCCTAACGATTAAACCTCTTACGAATTTGGTCCCTAACGAAACTTAAATGACCAAAGTGTCCGGCCTACATTTTGAATTCTTTTTCTAAATTCTAAATTCATTTTTAATTTACTTTTAGAAATAAAATGATCAAAAAATCATAATCTCTCTTTCTCCTCTTACATTTACTATTTATTTTTAATTTAATTTTTAAATCCACCTACACCTCTTTCTACCTTTCTCTCTAACTCACTCTCTCTCTCTCTCTCCACCACCATCATCATCATCTCCACTTCCGGAGACTTGGCATCACCACCATCGCCATCTCTCTCTCTCTTACCTCCCACGGCCGAAGAAACCCATACCAAACACCAAATCGAAACCCACAAAATCCAAACCCACGATAAGCCATCGTTATAGATTTGGAGAAATCAATGTAAAAATATGTAGGGGTTAAGTTGTGTTAATCATAATTGCATGGACCCAAGATGAGTACCGACATAATCCTTAATCATTATGTAGTACTAGTGAATTTGTTGATTAACATTTGATATGTATGAGACATGATGGTTTAAAGAATATGATTGTGACCAAGATTGTAATTCTAAGTGTGATCACTTGTAAGCTAATTTGACCCGTTAATGGGATGATTGGTACAAATATGAGTTAGTGTTGAATATTAGTTAACAAATGACCAATACCCAGAAAGATAAATAAATTATGCTTCCAATGATAAGGAGCTAATGCTACCTATGATGGTATGATATCTAATTGAATGCACAAGTATCAATAACCCAAGAATGTATGCTTAAAGCAATACCAAGCATAGTTGCTAACTAGTGTAGGAAGGTAGTTTATGAGTACTTTGGACTTGTGTGTACACAATGCCTACTATGTTTAAGATCATGATGTTATGATGAATATGATGCCTATGTTGACTAGGTTCATAATGATAGTGAACGAATACATGTTTTATGATTTATGCATTGATTCTATGCCACGGCAAGGTTGTACTCGCGTGTTCTGATCATCGTGTATGAGTAGAAGTTATTGTTGTGTTTATGAATGCATGCATGCATGCTATTGGATCATCTATGTGATATGTGTATGTCAGGACATTTATGAACTGTTTTACAGTCGTAGCCTATGGCTGGATCCTAGGGGACCTCTGGGTCATAGTTCGGGATTAACGGTGACTCGAGGGATCATTTCGAGTCGCAGGTTCTGCAAGACAGCCTTTCCTTGACATAAGGGGAAATCAGCTACCAGCTGAACCCGAGGGAGCCGTTGGCTCAATAACGATGCTTAGTGGACCGCTACCTGCTCACCTACCGGCGCGCTTAGGTGTGCTTGATTCTCGGTTAGGATCATTAAGCCGGATTTGCAACCCTGTGAGATACGATGCCTACTAATCATGTCTGCACACCACAATGTGATAGGATAGCACTGTTTGTGTTATCATGTGTTGTTCTATGTGCTATGTGAGGTTTATGGTTATGTTTGTGCTTACTAGCTTTTAAAGCTAACCCCCACCTAGTTTGTATGTATTTACAGATGTTTATGTTTGGTTGTGCTAGGGGTTGCTTTTGTGATGCTAGGACACTGGGCGTTCGTTATCAGATATGATGGTCGATCGGTATTAATATTGGTAACACCCGTTTGTAAATTCAAAACCCAATTGGGTTGTTTTAAATAAAGAAAAAAATATTCTAGTAAGACTTCCGTTGTTTGTTATCAAACTGATATACCTTTGAAATATAAGTTTAAAAAGTCAAAAGTTGACTTGGAAATCTCGGTGTTACAATATGGGATGAATGTTACATGTTGATAGCATGTATCATTTCCAAAAGCAAAACCTATTCATAACACTTCACATTTTTTATATACGTACATTATTATTTCTCTTGCAAGATCGAGGATATATAAAAGGTTAAGCATTAAAGGGGAAACCCATGCCGGTACCTGTAACACCGAAATCTCAAGCCAATTTTTTTTTAAATCGCTGCTGAAGCATTTTCTAATTTCATTTAAACAAACACCCACAAAGTACAAAGTACCATTTACAAAATACTACTTCGGATTGTGTTACAAAATATTTAAAAAACACGGTTCGTCTCTTCTCAAAATACAATATCAGAGCATTGGTCAAATTCCCCTTCCCACAAACATAGCTAAACAGCAAATCACAACAATCCTGCAAAAAGCAATCAACCGTGGGGAATTATCACTAAGCTAAGTGAATGGAAGCAACAAACAAGCTAAGAATAACAACATTTCACAATTGAACTTCTGAGCAACAATCACCAACAATCCGTCAATTCAACAATCTCTCGAAGTCTGAGGACCGGCGGTTCTGCCGAACCTACAACCAGTGCGGGCCAAAGCAAAGGTTTACCTATAGCCCTCTGCCAATCGGCATAGTGAAATTCCCCTCTGATACAATGCATGCATCAGGAGGACTACCACTTTTCAACCAACCGCAGACGAGCCCAGCTCTTTCAACAGCAACTGACCCCAACCAGCTCTTTCACAGAAGCTGATCACTACCAACCCGTTACAACAGCAGTTGGTTCTCAAACAATCCAAAATACACATGCAACCATGATCGCAAACTAAACTCTACCACATATAACATGTATGCAAACATATAACTCTTGATCAACAATTGCCAGACTAATAGTCTATCATTATATTAGAAACAACAATTTATCATCGCATAACAATCAATCTTTAAATCAAGCAATTCGTAACAGTTACCTCCATTACCACTCATGAGTAAACTTCCACTCACCTCAGTCCTCAATCACGTTTGCTCAGTTGTCTAATATCATTGAGTCTTCGCAGTTCCTGAGAACATAAAAAACTAAAATCAGTCTCTGATTCATAAATATATCCATCCACATATATGTATATCTCTATTACTTGTAAACAACTTAATATAATCATATAAGTGATAACCTAACATGTCCAACACGAACATAAGCAACACAGAAAACTTTCTGAAATAGCCCCAGTCGCGCCGCGACCATCATCTACGTCGGGCCGCGACGTAATCAGATTTCGGTATCGGAATTGGGTTTGTCGGTTTTCAAGTTCCGGATTCAGAGTACCGGATTTAAGTGTCGGATTCATCTATCGGATTTCAAAGTGTAGGATTTCAAAGTGTAGGATTTCAAAGTATAGGATTTTAAAGTATAGGATTTCAAAGTGTAGGATTTCAAAGTGTAGGATTAGGATTTCAAAGTATAGGATTTCAAAGTAGAGGATTTCGAGTCTTATCGGTTTTCATGACAACCGGATTTCATCATCATCGTCTTCCTCGATTTATAACTAACCAACTTCAAATCTTCATAGATCAAACCCAGATTTTCAAAGCTTACTTAAACTTTCCAAAAACATATACAAACATCATAAATATCATAGAACTCATCAAAACACCAAAACATATAAAACCCACTTAACAAACTTTGAGCTTCAAGCTCCAAGCTCCATTAATCGACAAGAAAACATACCAAGATGCATAGTAACTTGCTAGGATCATAAACTAACATTTACTTTGAATTATTATTCAACAAGTTCTTCGATTCAAATTCCAAGTATGCAAGGTTCTTCAATGGGAGGTTAACACACATACACACACTTCACTCTCTTCTTTTGCAAATAATGAGCAGAGGATTTCTTTCTAATTTTCTCATATACATACACGTACATATTGATTTATTAAAACCAAGCAGGAGGTGTTAACTTCCTATCCATTTACAAATCCACATGCATACATACATATTAACATACATACATGACATACTTATCTTCTATTTTCTTCACTTCCGGTGACATATATATTTTAAATTAATTACTTTAATTAATAAACTTAATTAACCATATAATTAAATTTAAACAATTAAACACGTACCGCTAACCCACTAATCTACTAGCCCAGGTTTGCGGGTGTTACATTACCTCTTCATGTGTTTGATTCAATACTTAACAAAACTTAACAAGTTTCAGGGGTATGTTGTTTCAGTGAGTCTTTAACTACCCACAAAGTTTACGGCTTGTGTGGATGGGATATTTTGAAAAATTCCACCCCAAGTCATGAGATCATTTAACGACCAAGATTTCGAGATATTATTAACAGTAATATTGTAATTTCTCTCGTTAACTATTATTATTAAAAAAATTAATGATTCGGTTGTTAGTTTTATTAAATAGTAGTTCGTTTGTTGGTCGAGTTTAATACTACTAGTGATTTAACATGTGTAAAAGAAAACGAACTAAGTTTAGGGACTAAAAGGGAAAAAAAGAAAACCTCGGGGATTAGGCATGTGATTAGGGACTAATTAAGTAAGGTTAACTTGGTTAACAACATTCGATCGACAGTTTTCGTAAGTGGGTGTGCCATGTGCGTATGCGCGCGTGTGTGTTGCTCTCAGAAGAAGAAGAACAAGCTGCAATCAAGGGTTGTTTTGTGAAGCTAATCATCCAAGTAAGTTATTAAAGCCTTTGTTTTTTATTTGTAGTTGTTATTTGGGGTTAGAATGGATGTATCATTCGAACAATTCATGGGGTGGGGTGACTATTGAACCCTATACCCTTAAAATTGATGGAAAGTTCACTTAAATCTTAAATTGTTGCTTGGGGTTTAATCCTTAGTGATTTCTGAGAATAATGATACTTGAATTACAAATTTTGGTTAAGAATGGGTAACCCTATGGCTCGGTCGGAACACTATCTGTCGAATTTTTCTTCCGTACAAGTGTGCATTGTGCGCAGAACCTATGTGCGTGCTTAATTCTCTGAGTAGTCACTACGCAAACTTCTTAGTAGTTCTCTATGCAGTCTCCGGTGTTGTACTCTATGCAATCTTTTGTGTTGTACTCTATGCTTTAGCATCCGGTTTTCGAGTTAGCTTTTGACTTATCCTCGTTATCTGTGTTAGGTTGACTCGTGACCTCGCGTCTACTTAGATTCTTCAGTTATAAATTATTTAGTTATACCTGCTAAGTGTTAAACTTGCAATTACATATGACATGTATGCTTATACGTTTGTTTACGCATGATACAGTTTATAAGAATGCTTATCGGTCATATGAATGCTTCAGACTTAGTGGGTAGGGGTAGTAAACCATCTTGCTCATTCACGAACTTTGAACCTAATAGGTATAATATAACCTTCTAGGATAAAGTGCTAGCCAATCGGGTTACTTGGTGTTTCTAGATGGTTATAGTGACACATGGTACACGAGCACTTCGGCATTCAAGCACTGAAGTGATGTAGGCCAGCGGGGCTAGATCATATATCACGAGGGTGTGAGGATGAGCTGATATCTCAGTCAGCTTCATCTGTAGTTACACTTAAACGACAACACGGTACTTGTGTAACACCCAAGGTTCGAAAGCCTTTAATTATAAAAAAAATATTGTAAGAAAATAAATTTTGTAAATTATTATCATGAGAAAACATCTTTATTTAAATAGAGGGACTAAATCTGCCAATAAATAAAAGATGAAAGTTGAGAGGGTAGATTTGTTATTTAACTAAAGTTTGTTTTAGATACACGTTAAATTTAAATTTAAACACAATTAAACTCAAGAACAAGGGCCGGACAATTTGGGGGAAAGAAAGAACAAGAATTTCAGCCAATTCCATTAAACTACTAGGTATGTCATAGTTGATTAAGAAGTTCATTATAATCATTTAGAGAGGTAGAAAAATGCAAATTTATTTATTAGTAGCTAAAATAGTTATTAAATGTTGTATGAGAAGTAGGAAAAACATCTCTACGTGGGCTAGAAGTGAATTTGGGTCGAAAGATTAAACAGAACAACAGTTGTTCGGTTAACAGCAGTTGTTCGGTTAAGAGCTTGTTGGGTCTGATGAATGGGTAGTGTAGCTTTTGGGTAGGCTGTTTAGCAGGTCGTGTAGGGATACACGGCCCATGTAGCTATACATGGCCCGTGTAGGGCCCTAAGACAACACGGCCATGTAACCATATGAGACGGTGTAGGGTGAGGGGTACACATCCTGTGTAGATTCTTACACGGCCCGTGTAGGCCCTATTTCAGAACAGAATACTTAGTTTTTAATATTTCATCCATTTTATTTGTTTAGGAAGATGATTAACTACATGTTTAAATATTATAAGTTGCGTACTACATTAAGATGAACGATAACTTGAGTTATACTAGACTCTACATATTATGTGCACAATGTCTATTATCATGTGGAATTGTATCATGTGTTTATTAAATGTATTAATTTGAGTATTTGATCCTATCATACATTTGGACAACATATCTATCATAAAGAGGAGAGGCTATATGTGTGAATGTCTCACTCTCCATGATATCAATTATGTGTCTATATATATGTGTGAAAATGATACTTACCGTATGTGTAATATTTCTATATGATTTATACTTGTGTTTGTATGATGAACTGTTTAGTATACTCGCTAAGTTCTTGAAATTTATCAGATTTTATTTTCATGTTTTCTAGGAGATGATAAGGGCAAAGGCAAGACTCCGATTTGACTACCAGATGCAAGAAATTTTTGAAAATCTCAATGGCCCTTTTGTTTATCTTTTATGACGTGTATAGTATATCTTTTGTTTAAAAATACTTACAATCTAATTATTAGCATCTGCTTCAATGATTACTTAAAAAATATATATATAAGTTCTATAGTATTTTATTAAATCTTTATTTACAAATTTAGGGCATTATTACTTTTACTCGCACGTAGCGAAAGCGGAGATACACTCGAGATCAATGTTTTTGGGTGGGAGTTGCACCCCACTTGGTACATATCTTGGCCCACGAATAGTGAACCTTCGGTTTTCTAATGTGGGTTTAGGCTCTAAACTAGGAACGCCTTATCGGTATATGCATGGATATGATTCGGTATGATTTATGATAATGTCTCGGTTGGATAGTTTATATGGTTTGACATATTGGATATTTGACCCGTTTTGGTGCTACATTATTTGCAGGTTATCGGGTACAGCCGTCGGGTCAAATACATGGAGGGTCGGGTTGGCGATATAATAATGTCATATCTGATATATATTACTAATGTTTTCATGGTTTTTTGTTACAACTCCTATTGACTCACGATGTGTACGACACTTGTTTCTTTGTAATGTGTCTTGTAGTCGTACATGTGGCTTAGAGATTTGGCTTAGTGACGAGGGTTATATTCTATTGGGTAGTTTGGTTTAGCAAAACGATACCGGTGAACACTTATATTTTTATTTACAGTTTTCAAACTCATGTAACAGTTTTCGGTTGGCTAAAAATGTAGCACTGTGGTTTATTTTATGTTGGATTTTCGCCTTTATGGTGGTTACAGTTATTATGGTTATTGCATTTAAGACTTCCATTAATAGTATTTTAATATAAAATTCAAAAGTTTTTATAAATGGTGAATTTTGAAAATCACGGTGTTACAAATCTGATCTCCAAGGAAGTTTTCCCTTTGAAGGTGTTGAACCTGCTTCATATGCAGATTTCAGAACTTTAAACTTTTCCCTTTAAAGTTGTAAAAATTTCTTGTGTAATTTTCTCTTTAAAGTTTCCACAAAGGAGACACTCTAATAGGACCTGGCCTATCTATATAATTGGGCTAAGTTATTATATACTAAACGCTAATATCATTTATCTCTAATACTCTCACACGTGATAAGTGGCTCACACTAGAGCAAAAAATACAACAAAACATAAATAAAATATAAAATAAAAGAAAAAAGAAAAAAGAAAAAAAAAGCAAAGATAATTAAAAAGAAAACTTTGTGACAACAAGGTGGTAACGGATTAACAGCGAAGGAGTGAAAAGAAGAGTAATGACAGCGGTAGTAGTTACGACTGCAGCGGTCGGAGCTACAACTACGACATGGCGGCAAGAGGCGCGGCAACGGCAAGAGCTACGACAACCATGGTAGGAGCTACAACTATTGTGGTGGCGAGAAGCGGAGTGATAGCAAGACGTGTGGTGGCGGCAAAGGAAATAAAACTAATCTACTTATTTACAATGTATCCACATGGCAGGACGAGAGAGTAAAGAAAAAAAGAAATTTGCCACTCAAGAGGAATTACGGTAGAAGAAACGCGACGTTTGCGAACCGTAGTTCAGTAGAGGTAGTGGAATGGAGAATATAATATATGACCATAACCCAAGGCTCTAATACCATATAGAATAATAAAGACCCAAGAGATGCAATAGAAACTCTAGTGAGAAACTCTAATGTGTTATAGCCTATATATACAGTTGAACTAGGTCATCATATACTAAACTTTAATGTCAATTATGTATATCATATTATAAAGAATTTAGGTATTTTGCTTAAACTCCTAAACCTTAAGTATTTTGAAATTACTAATTTACCTCTCATATAAACTAAACGGAAACTATTAAATGAAGTAACTTTAAATAGAGTTAATAAAATTCTTATATTCCATTTTAATAACTAAGTCTTTCATATTTAAAAAATCAAGTCAATAAAAAATTACTTAATTATTTAAAAATATTTTCATAGACCAAACCTTCCATTTTAAATATTTTATTATATAATAAATATTGTATCATAATTATTAGAAAATGTGTATAAGTAGAACTTATAAACTTAAATAACCTATAACCAACATTTATAAGCATTTTAATTTTTTAAATAGCTCATCTAATCAAAATAAAATAGAATAATAATCCACTATTGTACTCTTCTTTCTTATTTTAAGTAGTTTTAGATTACCAAACTTTGCATAAGTTAGTATTATATGCTACAAACTTTATTTATTTATAAAAATTATTAGTTGTCAACATATTACGTGAATATCATGCCTCTATGTTTTGAAAACGGATATATTATCGAGTAAAATTTATTTGTTATCATCACATTACACGAGTATTTTTCTAGTAGTATGTACTTGATGTTTCTAAATACGTACCGGATCTTTCATTTCCCTTAAAATTATTCTCCCTTAGTTTAAAGGGACGTATCGCTTGCTATATCATAAAATTATTAGTTGGGTAATTATGATCGAGTAAGTACGTTGATGCAGTTAACGCAAGGCAGAATTGAAAGGAGATGTCATGTTAATGTTTATAGGCCGGAAAGCGACTAAAGCAAGTGGGCAGATTTGAGATATGATCACTCGTTCACTCCCGTCGACCCATTGTATTGACTTTTAACGCGGTTTCGGCTAAAACAAAAGCCCCACCCACGTGACCCGCCTATCCAAGCCCACATTGTGGGCCTTAAGGCTTAAGTTGGCAACATAATACTATAAATGAAAGTTTTACTTGCTTATAAATTTAGGGAAAGATTTATTTTAGATCTTTTTTTGGTGTTATTAATTTTTTACCTGGTCCTACGTCAATTATTTACTTATAAGCTATAAAGGATTGTTTTGTCTCTTTATATACCTACCTATCAATAATTAAAACATAAACTTGTGGTTAAACTCTCTTAGCCATTCCTTTAATAAAAATAAATTTACTTGTTAGATCTTAATAATCTATTTAATTAAAATTGAATCAAAGTTATTACAGAAATTTCATATATGTCTTTCCTAAACCTTAAAATATCATATTTGTCAACCTATTGGTGGTCAAGGATCACATATGTGATATGTTGTTGATATATGCATATTGAGTATTATCTGATTATGTAAGGTGTATATATGTTATGATAATGACATGAGTGACAATCTACTAGTCTAAGTGGCAATGTAATAGCCCGAGTGACTTTATAATATGGTGGTATCTTATTGTTGATATGACTGAGGCATTCAAGTCGTATTTGTAATATTTTAACGGTTGCTGCTTGATTGTAATCTTTTAAGTGTTTGATTGAGTTGCTCAATTAGTTTTTAGCTCACTTGTGTTGTTGTTAACCTATTTTAGGTGATGTAGCGGACAAGGTTTCTAGTAGACAATATCTAAGGTTATTGTGCAACAAACAAAAAACTATTTTATAATGCAAGTGTCGGTTGTAAGCTAGTTTGATAAAATATTTTTTTGAATAATGTTTAATAATTATTCGAAAGTTATGTTGCACATTATAAATAAAAATGGGCGTTACATGTTGGTCTAGATGTTGATGTTGTATATCGCTATATTTTTTAATTCTCGTTTCTTTTGTCTTTTATAATTATTTAATACCCTTTTATTTAATGTTTAATATTTATCATTTTTAAATCAATTCGTGTATCACACAGACATCTAATTTAGTAATTAATAATAGAGGTATTAGATTTTTACCAGGACCGGATGTTATTAGTGAACACCGCTTGCGGAAAGGTGCACCAAATGTTATTAAATAATATGGTATCTTACCATATTTAGACTTAGTAAGTTATCAATAGCTGGTGTGTTTATTGTTTATAGCAACTTGAATCCAATTCAGACTGAGCTAGTTAATATCTAGGTTTCAAACCCGTGTAAACACAGACCAACGTGTAAGATCTTCGATATATGCGTTTAAGATTAAAAATAATTATATAAATAAAACATTAGTATAAAATTTTAACACAATCTTGATTAGCAATCTTGTCATTAGTTCATTTTGCTCAAAAAAACCAAATAAGTCTACATTAGCAATCTTGTCATTAGTTCATTTTGTATGTGCTTATGATCACCTGTATATATTGTAAATTCTTCGTTGTAATACTTGCATTTTGGAACGAATCTTCAATTCTTTAATTCACCCAGGATTTTTCATATCTATGTTTAGTATATGGTATGTCTAGTGACATTATTAAAGTATGTATAGAGTATATTTGTGTTTTACCTGACTTTATAGGCATATATTATATAGCCGCAAGAGACACAATAAGTCATATAGATGGGTTATTTACAAGATTGTAATAATGCATTTATACTAATCAAAAAATTCATTATTATTAATGGGTGTATTAAATTAGTGAGAAAGCTTTTGGATTATGTAACAATCATAGCTATTCTTAATCATAAACATTTTATTGTCATTGATTTATTTTAATCAAGAACTAAAATTGATTTTCACAGTACTCGTAATAAAAATAGTTTTCAAATAAACGCTCCTCTCTCTCTCTCTCTCTCTCTATATATATATATATATATAGACAAAAGTTTATTTGAGAACCGTTTTTATTGCGAGAACCGCGAGAACCAATCATAGCCGTCCAATTCCCCCTCCTTCAATTGGATTGCCCACCCATGAATTCCTTACATGCACCCTGCCACACCCAATCCCCCCACATTCTTCATCCATGAATTCTATTATCCAAAATGAATGGCTAAGATTAGTTCTCACAGTTCTCGCAATAAAAACGGTTCTCAAATGAACCTTCCCATTTATATATATATTATATCAATAAGTTATATCCATACAACCAAATGAAATATTTTATTGTTATAGCAATGACTAGTGAAACTCCATATGCTGTCGGTCAGCGTTCTTTCTCGTGAAGAAAGATGCCATGAATTTAAGTATTTAACTGGCTTTTATATATGATTCTTAAATAATTTAATAACATCACGCATCTACTAAATGGAAAAAACACTGGTACGTGATTGCAAAGAATGGTTGAAGGCAGGACATGTGACCTTTTGTCCTGCATATCATCGGCCATAAAATATTTTGTATTTTATTTACAATCATGGCTCTTGGTTCGATGATTTTGTATTTTTGTTTTTGTATTTCTGGTGATTGCTAGTATTCCTATATATGGATGTTCAAATTCAGATTTATGCAACTAAAACATATAAGATATACAGATAGGAAGAAGATACTCATGTCTCTCTCAAAACAAATGATTTTATTTCAGCTCCTCCTAATAGTAATAATATTAGCAACAAATGGGGCTCTCTCTTCACCCGGTTCGACCTCTCTGATTCTAACAAAGTCTGTCTGCAAGTCTACACCATACCCTGATATTTGCTTCGACTCGCTAAAGCAGCTCCCAGTCACCATAAATATCAACTCTTCTAATAGCATCCTCCTCCAATCTCTCAAGGTTGCCATATCAGAAGCTGTAAAGCTCTTAAGTTTGTTGTCAAATGGTGACATTAACAATATCATTGAGAAACAGAAGGGAACCATCCTAGACTGCAACCAGCTCCACCAAATAACTCTTTCCTGCTTGAACAAGTCCCTCGTTCCACTACTCACCCGAACAACACTAATATCTTCCCCTAAAAAGTTGGCAGATGTCAGTTCCTTTCTCGCAGCAGCTGTCACCAACAAGAATACTTGTCTAGAAGGTCTACAGTCTGCATCTGGTCCTTTGAAACCACTACTAGTCAACACCATAACTGCTGCTTACAGGTATGTTAGCAATTCTCTTTCCCTTGTCTCCGCTGCATCCACCTCTGCATCTGTTTCAAGAAAAAAGCTCCACACCTCCGACAAAGACGAGGAGGCTCTCCCAAAGTGGCTATCCAGAAGAAGTCGCAAGATTTTTCACGATGAAGAAGAAGATGATGATGATGACGACTACTACTACAACACACTAACTGTGGCCACTGATGGGAGTGGTAACTTCACCTCCGTCACAGATGCCATAAATTTTGCTCCAAACAATAGTATTGACAGGATCATTATCTACATCAAACAGGGCTTGTATGAAGAAAATGTAGAGATTCCTAGTTACAAACCCAACATTGTTCTTCTTGGAGAAGGAAGTGATATTACTATTATCAGTGGTAACAGAAGCGTGATTGACGGTTGGACTACTTTCAGATCGGCAACTGTTGGTAACAGACTAATTAAGCTAGCTACCTTACTCCTTTTATATACATATACACACACACCGCACCCACCTACATATGCATTTCATTCATGTTATTTGAATGATTGGCAAGTAGATGAATTAGCTATTGGATGGACTAACTGAATTGAATGGTGATGTTTAGCTGTGTCAGGTGAAGGATTCTTGGCACGTGACATTGGGTTTCATAATATAGCAGGACCAGAGAAGCACCAGGCGGTGGCCCTTCGTATCAATGCAGACTTGGCAGCAGTCTACAGATGCACTATAAGTAGTTATCAAGATACACTGTATGCCCACTCCTTTCGGCAATTCTACAGAGAATGCGACATTTATGGGACCATAGATTACATATTTGGTAATGCAGCGGTGGTGTTTCAGGGATGCAACATCATAACCAGAATGCCCATGCTTGGCCAATTCACAGTCATCTCCGCCCAGTCTAGGGACTCTCCCGACCAACAAACAGGGATTTCATTTCAGAATTGTTCCATTTTGGCTACAGAGGACCTCCATAATTTTTCAACTGTCAAAAGCTATCTCGGGAGGCCATGGAGACCATACTCTCGCACCGTCTTCATCGACTCATACATTGACGACTTAATTGACCCCAAGGGTTGGATCCATTGGTCAGGAGATGAAAGTGTAGACAGCTTATATTATGGCGAGTATGGGAACCTTGGTCCTGGCTCCAAGCTAGATGGTCGAGTTACATGGCCTGGTCATCACGTCATGGACTATTATGAAGCTTCTAATTTCACAGTATCAGAGTTCATCACAGGCCAAGAGTGGTTAGACTCTACATCCTTCCCTTACGATAACTGGGTTTAATGTAATCTAGTTGAGATTTGGTGTTCAAAAAAAAATCACTGTTAATTGAAGATGTAATTTTCTTTCTTTTTCTCCTTTCCCCATAGATGTGCCTGATTATTCTGGCGAGTACGATATCAAATTCATCACTAGAGTGGTCAACCACATTGGGTTAACTGAGCGATTAGAGTAGAGGTGAACACCAATCAGATTCACTTACAAAAGAGGTGTTTCTTAGGATTCTTTTTTTTTACTTATTCTATTTTTCAAAGAGAGAGACATTGTTCTGTACAGCTGTGATATGTACATATAGAACATTAGTTGCCTAATTCAACACACTTGATGAAGAGCAGTAATGCATACATACTAATAAAGAAAGTCGCTAACAGTGAAATCTAGAGAAAAGGTCCTCCAGAGCAGCATACAAGGGTTCGGCAGCCTTTGGTTTGTCTACAGTCCCAAGAAGTATGTCTCCAGTTGTGAGATATGGGTCGCCATAAAACTGAAGATTAGTATCCATCCTTGTTGCAACGATGTTCCCTTCCAAGGACACTCCAACAAATGCACCTGAACCCAAAATCTAGCAACATGAGATTTATGTTGTTTCTCGATCATCCTTATTAGACCGATCAAGACATTAGTAGTAGTAGAAGTTCACTGGTAGCTTCAGTTGGCCAAATTAATTTATATCATTGTAGATAAATGGGGAAGAAAATCAAAGTTTATTGAGATATTCAATCCTGTTTCTATTTAATGGTATTTCACTGCCTTTCATGTACAAGTCTTGGAAAACTATTTTTCACAACTTATATGATAGTGATAGTTATAAACCTACTTTTGAAGAGAAAAAGGTAACTAAACCTACAACTACATATAATAGGCAAAAACAATCTGAGTTCCCTGGAGCCAACGAAAGGACTTGTTTGCTAGTAAGAGGATTTACAAGGGAATTGACTATAAATTTAAAGACGTATTCACTCAATTGAGGGAAAGTCAAATATTATCGTAAAACTAATAAGACTTTCAATCTGTAAGTTTTACGTAATTAAACAGAGGAATATAGGGTGAGTTGGGAGTGACTTCATCAGTACATAAATTTTATCACTGCAATACTTAGAATTATAGTAACTTATGCCAGAGTTCCTTTTCCACATTAGGTCTCTAATTATTCTTGCATTTTAGTTGTTAACTTATTTTCATATACAACAAGAACAAATCTAACTAGGATAGAATGATAGATACCTTTGCTACAACTGTAAGTGTAGCACATGCCAGAGCCTTTATCACCGGCTCGAAGATCAGCTTCCAGAACTCTCCCAACAGGCCCTGCCGCAGCACTGCAACCAGCTCCTAAAGAAAAATGCATGCGACTACAGAATGTTTTCACAGCTTTAAAATCATGAAGGACAATAATGAAGTCCATAAGCTCGCCTCCAACCTGTGAAAAAAAGCATATAAGTGGTCTCAGTCCAAGAAACATAGAATGCATATGCATGGTCTAATCAGCAACATCAGAATCCAAACATTTATGTTCATGTCATCAAGGGTTTGATAGTTCTAAGAGATTGATACTAGTATATCTTTTATGCAAGATGCGACTTAGAGGTGTTAAGCGATAAACACAGGAATTTTTATCACATCAGTGAAACAGAATGTGCATAAGATTATTTGGCCGATAACGGCAATTAATAAGCTATCCAATGCGGACTACATATATCAGTAGTATCTAGATTCTTGACAATCACCACAAATCATACTGAGTTGTCCATTATTAGACAAAGATAAAGGGCCATGAACATGATGTTATTGACAGTTATACCTGAGGACCCCATCCTAGACCAGCTGAAATTATAGCAGAAGGTGCAGACCAAGAACCATCTGCCCTTCGAGCCAGTACCAAACCAGTACCAAGCTTGTACGTAAGTAGCATCCCAGCTTTAGCAACAGTTAAAATAGCAAGACCTTTAGCTCCTTTTATAACTGCTGCAGGAATAGACCTTTCAGGATTTAACCTGGCAACCTGCATAGACAGGTCATAATAATTTGTTGGAGTTGTAAATTGCAATAGAAAAAAAAATATTAGGATTTATAAACTTGTTGGAGTTGTAAATTGTACCTGACAGTAATTCCTCAATGTATTAGAAGATTTATAAATTTCATGTTCCATGGACAAACCAACTGGAAGATTTAACCATCCCCTTGTGCAAGTCCAATCCATGACATCATGCTTTGCGACCTGCACAGCATTGCTGATGGTGTTGATCAATACACCTTGCAATGGGTCAAGCATATCATAGCAGGTATCACAAACCCTCTGCGGATTCCTCTCTCTGAACTTAACAGGTAACAAGCATCTTCCCTTTGAGCAAGCCCTACAAAATATCCCTCCACAGAATCGACAATGATGTCTGCCACGAGTGAGGGCTGTGAAGGGGGCATTGCAATGCATACAAACTTTAGTAGAGCTGTCCCTAAGCCAATCAGGTGGCTCAGCTTCCAACACTTGCTTGTAAGCATTATAGTTCATTCCACATGGTTCAAGAAGTGGCGGGGCACTGGGAATGTAGACAGATGGGTGCAAGTAAGTATCTCCATTATTCGCAGACCCAATAAATGCAACGTTTGAACCAGGAAAAGTATCTTCGCTTGTATCTTTGTTGCGGCCGGTGACAATTGCCATTATCCCACTCAACACATTTTTCAAATTTACCTCCGGAGTGTCTTGCTGAACAGAGTTGTGATGATCATCACCAGAGTCATAATCTCCATCATAAGAAAAATCTTCAGATTCCAGAGAAAATTCATGTCCTATGGCTCTTGAGGTCTGATGGAAGTCTGGAACAGCCCACTCAGAATCAGTGTAGTCATCAATGAAGTGTTTGTTCTTTTCCACGTCCGCAATCGAAAGTGTCGGAGGGTTAACTTTTTGTTCAGATGTTGCCATGATGACACCACATGCAACTAATTCTCAGTAGATCAAACTGCATTACAAATAAGAACTCAACCTCCTTATATGCAGTGTCTCAATAAAATATCAACATGAAAGGAACCATGCTAAAACCAACACAAAAGGTAGCATGTGTTTAGTTGTGAAAAAATTTCTCCATTTTTCTGTCTCCAGTTTCTAGAAAACTAGATGAGTTTTCTATCTCAAGAAATCTGTTGAAAACTTAGAAATGCGTTCAAAAGCTATTGCAATTTCTAGTTTAGAAAATTGGAGAACATGTTCAGATATAGCTTTTTCTATCAGTTTTCTTTTTCATACAAATTTTTATAAAAATAAAAAAAGGAACAATATAAAAGGTTTGGGAACAATAATTTTTGTTTTGCAAATATTTATAAAAGCTATTGTAAAAACAACGATGAAGGGGAGCTGGAGCAAGGCGACACCCTACCCAATCCATCACAACTCAAGGTACTCCTTAAAAACTCCCTAAACGATTTTGGAGGAAAATTTGAAGCGATGGGGCAGCAACATGCGATGTCTATCACTGAAAATGCTAGAGCCATTACAGAGATGAATGATCTCATAGCCGGGCTATCAATTCAAATGACCCAACTAGTCAATGATAACCAGAAAAGAAGTGATCCAATCAAGGGTAAAAGCAGAGTAGATGATCCTCTTAGTAACTTTAACTATTCTTCCAGATTAACTAAAGTTGATTTTCCTAAATTTGGGGGTGATGATATTACTTCCTGGTTGTACCGAGTTGAGCAGTTTTTTCAATTAGATAACACCACTGATGAAGCTAAGGTGAAAATGGTAGCTATTCACCTTGAGGATAAGGCCCTCCAATGGCATCAATCTTTTGTTAAAAACAAGGGAGATGAGACATTGACATGGTCTGTGTATTTAGAAGCCTTGTTGGCTCGTTTTGAGAAGCTATTTGATGATCCAAAGTCTGAGCTAAAAAATTTAAGGCAAACAACTTCTGTTAAGGAATATCATGATGCTTTTGATAGCATCGTTAGTCGATTGCAATTACCACAAGAGTACATACTTAGCTGCTTTTTAGCAAGTTTGGAAGATGAAATTCAGTTGCAAGTAAGGATGTTCAATCCCCAAACCTTACAGCAAGCCTACTGTTTAGCCATATTACAAGAAGCCTCTGTTAAGGTTAAGAGATCCCGATTCAGCCCGAAGCCACCCCTTATCTCAAATGTACCTAGTAATGCCCTGAAATTGCAACCTTCGAACACTAAATTCACAGATTCCTTGATTCCAACACCTGGGAAAACCTATCAGAAATTAACCGAACCCACTAGCAAAACCAATAATTACCGAAAAACCTTATCCCCAGCTGAGTTTGATGAAAAAAGAGCCAAGGGTTTATGTTATTTCTGAGATGAAAAGTACACGGTTGGCCATAGATGCAAGGGTAAAAGACCTCAATTCTATCATATAGAATTGGAGGATTTGGAAGAAAGTGAAGATGTAGAAGAAGAAGAAGAGGAGGAGGAAGTTGAGCTGGCCCAAATTTCAGTTAATGCTTTAGAGGGTAAAGGAATGTATCAATCCATGAGAGTCACAGGGTATTATGGAAAAAGAAGTCTGCAGATACTCATGGATACGGAAAGTTCACATAATTTTATTGATAGAGTTCTTGTGTTGAAACTTGGGTGCAAATTGGCCGATAGAACACCGATGTTTGTTAAAGTGGCAAATGGAGAATTGGAAGCATGTGATAAGATTGTTGAGAACTTTACATGGAAAATGCAAGGTCTTACTTTCAAGGCGGATTTGTATGTGATGCCATTAAGAGGTTGTGACTTGGTCCTAGGGGTGCAGTGGTTTACCACCTTGGGATGCATTAAAATGAATTACCAAGATAAAACTGTAGAATTCCAATTCCAAGGTCAGAAAGTGGTTTTAAGAGGGGCTGGTCCAAAGAAGTTAAAAACTATGAATAAAGGCCGCCTAGAAAAAGAAATACAAAAAGGTGGAGAATTATCAATGCTTCAGATTTTGTCAGCTAAAGGTGAGATTAATGAGCATCAAATCATCTTCACAAAAAGCAGGAAGCTAATGGTTTTCCAAAGGAATTGTCTCTATTGCTAGCTGAGTACAACGACGTTTTTGCCGAACCTACCTCCCTACCACCTCAGCGCAAGGGTTTTGATCATCAAATCCCTCTCAAGGAAGGCACTTCGGGCATAAACCATAGACCCTATCGGTACCCACTTCTCCAAAAAGATGTCATTGAACAGTTAACTTCAGAATTATTGGAGCAGGGAATTATTCGAACGAGTAACAGCTCTTTTGCTTCTCTGATTGTGTTGATTAAGAAGGACGGTGAATGGTGTATGTGTGTGGATTACCGAAAGCTTAATCAAGCTACCATTCCTAATTGTTTCCCTGTACCACTTGTTGAGGAGTTATTTGATGAATTATTTGGTACCCGTTTTTTTTCAAAAATTGATCTATGATCTGGGTATTATCAGATTCGTGTTGACCCAAAAGATGTTTATAAAACAGCTTTCAAGACCCATAATGGACATTTTGAGTTTCTTGTGATGCCATTTGGCCTCACTAACGCACCGTCTACATTTCAAAGTTTAATGAACCACATCTTTCAGCCATATTTAAGGAAGTTTGTTTTGGTGTTCTTTGACGACATACTTGTATACAGTTCTAATTGGAAAACCACCTTTTGCATTAAGGATGGTATTAGAGTTGCTGAGAAAAAACTCTCTGGTGGCTAAAGGAAGCAAGTGTGAGTTTGGTGCCAAGAAATTGGAGTACCTAGGCCATATCATTTCCGAGGAAGGGGTCTCAACTGATCCGAACAAAATTGCAGCAGTGCAAAACTGGCCTCAACCGAGCAACTTAAAGCAGCTTAGAGGGTTCCTTGGATTGACAGGGTACTACCGTCGATTCATAAAAAACTATGGTGAACTCGCCAAGCCGCTGACCCAATTATTGAAGAAGGATGCCTTTAATTGGAGTAACAAGGCCACAACCGCTTTTCAAACTCTTAAATAAGCCATGCTACATCTGCTGGTACTTGCCTTACCTGATTTTAACACTCCTTTCGTAGTCGAGACAGACGCCTCAGATTGTGGAATTGGGGCAGTTCTGATAGAAAAGGGACATCCCATTGCGTTTATCAGCAAGGCTTTGTCTCCAAAAAGTTGCATCTCTATCCACTTATGAGAAGGAATTGCTTGCCATTATACATGCAGTGAAAAAATGGCAACAATACCTGATGGATAGCCACTTTGTTATACGAACATATCAACAAAGTCTTAAACATCTGTTAGAAAATCGAGTTGCCACTCCCTTCCAACAAAAATGGCTTTCAAAACTATTGGGGTATGACTATGAGATAGTATACAAGAAGGGAGTTGATAATAAAGGAGCTGATGCATTATCTCGGGCAACTCGCGGAGAGCTACTTCAGGTAGTATTATCCAGCATTGATTCAAATTTAAGGCAAAAAATCCAGGAATCATGGCAATCTGACCCTACTATGGTTAAAATTATAAAAGAGTTGCAAGAAAATCATAGTCTCCACCCAAGGTATAGCTGGAATTTCCAAGAATTAAGAAGAAAAGGGAGATTGGTGATGGGAAATGCCTTGGGACTAAGAAATAATATCTTAAACTGGCTACATAATTCACACCAGGGAGGTCATTCAGGGGTGCAGGCAACAACACAACGAGTGAAACAATTGTTTTATTGGCCAAAGTTAAGGAAGGATGTAGCAACACATGTAAGGAATTGTATTGTATGTCAAAAATGTAAAGCTGATAATGCTGCTTATCCAGGTTTGCTACAGCCTCTACCGATACCTCAAGGTGTGTGGGAGGATATTGCAATGGATTTTATTGAAGGGCTTCCCAAGTCCCAACTCTCAAGGTAAGGATGCTATATTGGTAGTAGTAGATCGCCTCAGCAAGGGGGCTAATTTTATAGCTCTTAGCCATCCTTTCGCAGCAACAGAAGTGGCTCAAGCTTATATCTCAAATGTGTACAAACTACATGGTTTTCCCAAGTCCATCGTATCGGATAGAGATAAAAAATTTGTGAGTCATTTTTGGAGGGAGTTGATGACCATTCGGGGAGTAGAACAAAGATTATCTAGTTCTTACCACCCACAAACAGACGGCCAAATCGAGGTACTGAATCGTTGCTTGGAAGGTTATCTACGATGTATGTGCTTTGAAAAACCTAAGGAATGGGCTAAGTGGCTTCCGTTAGCAGAGTACTGGTACAACACCAGCTACCATTCAGCTATTAGATGTACCCCATTTGAAGTAATCTATGGTGTTCCTCCTCCTATTCATATGCCCTACTTGCCTGGTGAAAGTAGTGTGGAAGCGGTTGATAGAACCTTAACTGATCGAGAAGATACTATCAAGATGATACGGGAAAATTTAAAGAAAGCACAAAATAGGATGAAGCAACTAGCAGACAAGGGTAGATCTGAAAGAGAAATTGTGGTGGGAGATTGGGTCTATCTAAAGCTTCAACCTTACAGACAAACTTCAGTTCACATGAGACAGAATCAAAAGCTAGCTGCTAAATACTATGGACCGTATCAGATTATTGCTAAAATCGGGCCAGTAGCATACACTTTACAACTTCCTCCTGGAGCTCAAGTACACCCCACATTTCATGTGTCCTTGCTTAAAAAACATCACGGATGTGTGCCTAACCAATCTGCTTCAAGTGATTCTAACCCAAAGGAAGCCGAAGGAGTGATCGATAAAAGGATGGTAAAAAGAAATAATCAAGTGCAAGTTGATTGGTTGGTCAAATGGAAACATCTACTACCAGAAGATGCAACTTGGGAATGTGCTGAGGGTATGACCAGTAGGTACCAGTCCTTTGATCCTTGGGGACAAGGATCGTTTCAAGAAGAGGGCAATGATGCGTAGCAATTTTGTAAGGGCCTGAGTACAGCCCAAATTACTAATAGTCCATAGTTTAGTCCATATCTTAGTAGCCCAGTATTTACTCTTTTATTTACATCTATTGTAATTTCTAATTTTGTCGTTATCTGCACATGGAGTGCGAGTGCTAGCCGCCTAGCATAATAGCAGATACCTGAAACCCTATATAGCAGAATGTAAAGCTATGAAAAAGGATTATGAATGAAAATACTAATTTCCCTTCTTCTCTGTTTATCTTCTCTGTGACTTATTTGATCTCATAATCTTGTGAGTTGTTCTCCTCTTCCAATTCACCAAATTATTGAGAGAATAGCTTGGTCACTGGTTAATCAGTCCCAAGTTTGTGATACCTTGCTGCAAAAATCCTCTGTTTAAGAATTGTTTGCATCAGTACAGTTACCCCAGCCATATTTACATGACAAGAAATCAGACTTGACATTTTAAAATATCTGTTTTAAACCATCATGTATTATTGAGCACTATGTATATAGCAGGGATTCAAGGAAATCCTAACAGGCCAACGATACACTAATCAGCCAGTAGATCATAAACTATCTGTGTTGAGAATTAACGAAGCCAAAAGGTAAATATAGTTCCACAAATTAACCCTATTTTACCGAATCCAAACAAGAATTGGGTTGTTAAAGACTTGAACCTATGAACCAAATAGGTTTCAAGAAATTGCATCACCAACAACAAGATTAAAAAGAAGAAACACACCTGAAATCGATGGTCGACCCAAATACAAATTAATGAAGTCGACGATGGCAGATGAAAACGATGGAACCCAAAATTGCGACGACGGCAGATGAACCCTAATCTGACTTTGATGGAACGATGGAATGAAGATAGTAATCTGACCTTAGAGGACGATGAAGATAGTTATGATAATCGATGATGGCATGAAAGACGGTGATGATAATCGACGATGATGCGTGTGGACCTTGGTGACGGCAGATTGAGGATGGAAGGTTACTTGTTTATATTGCAAAACTAGTTTAAGGGGGTGTTTGTGTAAATTTTTTTTGTTTTTTCCGATGAGGTTTGAGTTTAAAAGCTTTCGTGAGTAAATAGTGTTTGAATTAGCTTATAATTTATGACTTAATAAGCTTCTTTTAAAAAGATGGAAAATAATCAAAAGGGCTTTCTTAAATTAGCTTATTAATATAAAATAATCAAAAAAAGGGTATAAAGGTAAAAGTATAAAAATAAGCTCATAAGAAATAAAATAAGCTAGTTCAAGATGGCTTATGAAAAATGGTTTATTTTTATAAAAATAAGCTCATAAGTTTAGCCAAACACATAAAACATGATAAGCTCAAATAATAAGCTCATAAGCTAATAAGCCAAAAAAATAAGCTTAAACAAACACCCCCTAAATATTTTTTATTCTCAAATAAATTGTAGCTTTAGGGTACGTTTGGTACAGAGAATGAAATTACAGAGAAATGATTGCAGAGAATGGAATTGTAGAGAAAGGGAATTAGTCTGGAGAATGAGAATTGGATATTTTGTTTGGTAGCACAGAGATTTCAGTAAAAAAATATAACAGAGAATCATTTCTCTTGTTTGGTAGCACAAAAATTTCAACAAAGAATTATACCAAATTTATCATTTTCACTCCTAAATCATAAAGTTTCATATAACCATATGTTATGTTTACCTTGTAATGAGTTTAAGATACATATTAATTAAATTAAAATTTTCATATAACCATGTACTATTTTAAGCTTCTTTTTATCTCGTTACGCTCATTTATAAGACAAACACTTTACAAACATATTTTATTATTAAATAAAAATTGTCTGCATAATAGATGTGTCCTTGTTCATTATGCCACTTTTTTGCTTTTGACCTACACCCTTTGTCTGTAAAGTGTAAACATCATGTCCATTTTTATTCCCCACATCACTTTTTGCAAAATTCTATCATAGCTCTAATGAAAGAAACCAACAAGTTCTTTAATTTTCAAAGATCTGATGAGAGAAACATGGAGAGAGACAGAGATGAAGCCATCGTCGATGAGCGACGGGGAAGAAGCTGTCACCGGAGAAGGATTCGCCGCCGCCGGAGATAGTTGTCGTCGTCGCCGGAGAAAAACATAGCCACCACCGGAGAGAGATAAACGCAGAGAGAGATAGAGTTGCGTTCGTAGGAGTGTAGAAGTCTCGATGCCAAGAGGTTTAAGTTGGGAGAGTCGATGGGTTTGGTAAGGATGGAACTCTCCGTGTTTTTATGATATATCCACAGAAAATTGAAATTTTAATTCTCTCCTTTTCTCTCCCTCTTGCGGAGAAATGAAAATAGAGACTTGGAAATGCTTTATTTCTCATTTTGTGTTTGTCACTTCTAAACAAACAAAGGAATTCATTACCATTTCCTTTTCTCTGCCTCATTTCCCTCTACCAAACACACCCTTACACTTTTTTTTTTTTGTTTATTCTTTGATTAATGGTCGTGTAATTAAGATAACAAGTAATATCAACTTTTTGTAAATCAAAATAGAGCTTCCGCAATATGTATGTAAAGTGAATAAACAAATGATGGTTTTATTAGTTGTTTTAAAAGTCTAAATTTATACTAAAAAATCTGGGTGTTACGGTATGTGTTAGCTAGGACAAGGAATAGGTTGGGTGGTGAAGGATGAGCCTATCAGGAAGTTATCTCTTTCTTTTCTTTTTTTCTAGATCTTTAATTAAGAGATGGGTCTTAAAATTTGGTGGTAAATAACTAAATAGGTGAGTTAATTACTTCCTGAGTCCCAAACTTGAAAACACCACAATGCCCTTATCTCTTTATTTTATATTTATTTTATTTTTATTTTATTTTTATTTTAATTATTAATTATTTTATATTAATATTGAAATTTTAATATTTAATTATTTAAAAATCATCTTTTATCTATCTTCACACACACCCACACACTCTCTATGTATCTCTCTCCAAACTCTCTCATATCTCTCTCCCCCACTCATCACCTCCGCCATTGGTTGCCACCACCTTCTCTCTGGTCACCACCACCCCTTAGCTGGATGTCATCTTTGTTTTTCTCTATGCCTCCCTTTGACCACAACACTACCACGACCATCTTCAACCTCCACCTCCTCTATCTTCAATCACCACCACCGCCACCTCCTTCATATGCAACTTCAACCACCATCACCTTCATCATCTTAAACCACCATCACCTTTATCATCTTCGACCACCACCACCTCCTTCATATTCTACTACCACCATGTAACACCCGCAAACCAGGGCTAGTAGATTAGCGGGTTTACGGTATGTATGTGTTTGTTTGTGATTTAATTGTTTTAATTTAATTATGTGATTATCTAAGTGAATTAATTTAATTAATTAATTAGAAATTATAATGTATGTATGTATGTATGTATGCATGTGTGACCGTTTGTATGTTTACATACATAGTGGGGTTTACATGTGGGGGTGCATGTGGGTTTAGGTACCACCTATCTTTGCATGTACACTAGTAAGTGTGTGTGTGTGTGTGTTATTGTTTCATTACCTCAAACAAAAGAAGTGTGTGTGTGTTTTATTTCTCTGCCAAGAAGAAACCGAGAGAAAGAAGAAGAAGGAAAGGAATCGGAATTTCCACTTTTATTGTGTGTGAACAAAGATTATGGTTGGTGTGTTTAAGACTATCATAATATCTTTCTTCTTAAATGATATGCTATGTGATTTAGAACATGATTTATGTTTAGATTGAGGATTGCATGTTAGAACACCATAATCGGTTTTTGATAGAATATGATTTTGATGATTCATGTGTTCATATGTTATATGCAAATATGATGTTCATTACATGAGAAAGTGTTTAAAGGTGTTTAAATTATATTCTGGAATGATGTTACAAGTTCATGAAATATGGGTTTGGATTACTATATGTTGAAGTTATCGGATTTGATATTTATGAACCTTTCGGATTGTTGAGAAGAAGAAATCCGAGTCGTGCTTAAATCCGGGTCATATGAAATCCGAAGGTAGAAATCCGATTACTTTGGAAAATCCGAATCTTTAAAACCGGAAGTCCATAAACAGATACTTGAATTATGGGAACCCCAAATCCGAATACTATATTTATGAAATACTAGACTTGGAAAGTGATTTAAGTCAGAATCCGAATGATGAAATCCGACACATGAAATCCGAAACCCAAATCCGGAATTTGAAATCCGGGACTTAGTGAAATCCGATACTTATGATTTTAGAAACTTGAAATCCGATTAAGACAAAACAGAGATTGGAACCCATCGGATTCCTAAATCCGACAGTTATGAAATCCTAATAGATAGTTGCGGATTTTGGGAAAATCCGATACCTTGGTTGCGGATTTTCAAGAATCCGAAAGAGAGAATCCGATTTTTGAAATCTGATACTTTTGAGTTTCAATTGTATTTGTTCATTGATTTTTAAATGTTATGAATGAATTATAAATATATGATGAGATATATTTATGAGATATGGATTGATTGGTTGTTATTATGTTTTCAGGAAATCAAAAGGCTAAGTAATATAAGAATTCTGAGTGCTTCATCTGAGATTGAAAGGTGAGTGGATGTTGGATGCGAATGGTAAAGATTGTGTTTAATATTACTGATGTGAGGCATGATTGTATATGATGGATTGAAATTGGAACTACTAATTGTGTATATTATTGATGTCTGTTGCATGACTATTTGTTCGATACGCACTCTTAGTATGATTTTGAGTTGCGTTTGAGAAGTCAGCTATGCGTGGAATTGGGTTGGGCCCGTTTACTGGTTGGTTGAACAGTGGTAGCCTTACTGTTGCATATCTTGCTTCAGAGTGGGATTTCACTATGCCAATTCAGTAGAGGGCTATCGGTAAACCTTTGCTTTGGCCGGCATTGGTTGTAGGTTCTGCGCCGAATCGCCGGTTTTCTTAGAGTTGTGATTACATGATTAGTATTGGCTTGATGTTTGCTTTTGGGTTTAGCCTCTACTCACTTAGCTTTGTGCTAATTCCCCACAGTTGTTGCTTTTTGCAGGTTTGTGTTTGTGAGTGCTCGTGGAAGGAAAAGTTGACTTGACTCTGATGCTTTGATTTAAATGAAACGAGCCAGTTTATTTTGTAACACAGAATTATGTTTGTTGGATATTAATGAACAGATATTTTAGTTGTAAATGGTTGTGAATGAAAAGTATGTTTAATTAATTAAAGCTTCTGCAACGCAAATTAAAAAAAATGGCTTAGATTTTATGGTGTTACACACCATCGTCACCTCCTTCATCACCACCGCGCTTTTTATCTTTAAGAAAACAACCACCTAAATAAACCAACAAATCACCAAACACACTCACACACACATTTTAAGACCCTAACCGGAGTCCATACAATTTTCAAAACCCCGTATCTTTACCCCAAATCAAAGTCCGAATAGTTTTCAAAACTCTAATCATAGTTAAACGCCTAGTAAAACACCCGAAAAACAAATATCTTAGATCAATTTCCAAATCTAATAATCAAACACACACTTACACAATAGATGTAAATACCACATACACTAAATACGAAAAACCGCAACAGATCTCCGAAAAAATTTGAGAGAGAGAAAAAGATAACTTAAGGATTATTGACTTGTGCTGGTTGGAGATAGTGGCGGTGGATCGACGGTAGTGATTATTGATTTGTGATGGTTAGAGATGGTGATTATGGCGGTGGTCGGTGATGAAAGGGGTGGTAGTTTTGGCCATGGCTGGAGAAGACATTTTTTCCAAAGAGAATGTGGTGGCAGCCGGAGAATGTAGTGGGTCGGTAGCGGTGGATATGAGAAGGGAGAGAGATTTAAGACAATTTGAAGAGAGAAAGAGATACATAAAGTCATAGAGAGGGAGAGTGTATCTGTAAAAAGTTCGATGAATTCATGTTGAAAGGGACAAAAAGTGCAATGAATTCATGTTTGAAAGGGATTGAATCCTTAAGTTTTCGGATCCAGGAACCAAAACCGTTAAAATGACAAATCAAATGTAAATAACTCTAAGGTGTTATTTGTTCTTTGAGAGAAGAATGTCTAATGTCTGTTTTCATGTCTGCACAAAAAGATGTGCACTAAAACTGTACATCTGCATCCAAAATGTTATTTGTTTTCTAAACTTAAGAATTTTTTTGAAAGAATGTCATGTTGTAATGTAAATTTTTTTAATAAATTCCCGAGGAAATCCATACATTCTAGTACAATTATTGAAACCAAGTTTGTAAGCACCCGGTTTTGAAATTCTTTAACTTAATTATTTTTGGTTTTTTTGTGATAATTAAGTGAATAAGAGCACAAGACGGATATGAGATATCAGCATCATTTCGACAAAACTAACAAAAGCCGTATACGTGTGTGTACATACATACACGTATATATACACATACATATACATAGACAAACACTTTAAGGACCCAAATTTTTTTAAATACTTCATTAAAACTTTACCAAAAGATATTATACCCACGTAATAGTCACTTTACAAAACATTTTTATAAACATTGAGAAATATATACAAAAAGGGGTATCATCATTTTCAAGTTATCAGCGGAAACATGAACCATCAATCTCTAGCGGGAGCTTTACCACGATCCTGAAAGGGGGAAAAGCATCACTTGAAAGTACTAGGCTTAGTGAGTTCATTATATATAAATAATCAACAATATATATAACTCTAATAATAATAAGAACACATTCAGCTATACACATAAACACAATTGCTGCTCAGGCTCATTTCAAACCACTCAGGCTCGATTATTATTACTCATTTTATAAATTGTCACTCAGGCTACTCTATTGCTACTTATGCATCTCTATAGCCACTCAGGCATCTCTTTTTGCTACACAAGCATCACATTATTTCACAATTATCAACGCATATATAGATACATCATCATCTCATATAAACATATATATTCACAAAACATCTTATGTATTAGAAAGTATAGTGATTCTCACCTCGTTGTCAGTAAATTAAGATTTCTTTGAGTTATATGCTTATCTCTAATCAACTTAGAATTATAAGTGATCACCTACAATGATTAATTAACTCCTTAGAATTCAACTGATCAATTTTTACTCTATCAATATGCTACATGGCCATAGTACACGGCCTACTCTACTGTGTACACTAACCCTACACAGCTCGTGTTGCTACTACATGTCCCGTGTAGCTCAACTATACACGGCCCATACAACCCTTACATGACCTGTGTTAAAGAAAAGTTATACACAGGTTGTATACCATCACACGACTTGTGTTTCTCTACACGAGACCCTACACGACTAGCACCTATGTACACAGCCCGTGTATGCCTCTTTTTTATTTTACAAAATGTTGTTCGAACAGAACACCCCGTTTTGTAACACCGCTATTTTGAGAACCAGATTTTTCTTTTAAAAACTAATATTTTAAGTTTTCAAACCGCGTGAATTTGTCTGTAAACAAAGCTTATAAACCTGGTTTCAAATTAAAACAAACAACGGAAGAAAACAGTGTCTAATTTTATATACAAATCAAAACTTGCCACATATTACAACTTAAACCGGTGTTACTGTTGTTCTTCCAAATACAAACATAAACCAGCACGCACCCGAGCTCTAAGTCTTAGGGTCACCTGCAATCACGGGGAAGAGTATCTGTTAGCTTTTTACGGCTAGTGAATAGAGGATAGCATAACAATCAATATAAGCACATCACATATCATCAACAAAAATCAAACAGTGTTATCCTAGCATCTCGCGATAAGCTGGCGTAATCAGAAGGTAACATATCTTGCAGGGTAGCTAGCCCAGCTCAATGCACCAAACTGGGGTTCTAGACACAACAACCGCGCTGGTGGGTAAGCCGTAAAGCGGTCCACCATTGTGTTTTGTAATCAATCGATTCCTCTGGGTACACCCAACCGTTCGAGGAGCATTGGGCTTGCAAGGCCCTAAATACCTATCGAGGTTCCGCTGATGCTATCATTGACCCGCAGGCCTCAAGGCAATCCAAGTCCATTGTTGGCCCCGATAATGGACTAATCAACCCGCAAGTCAGGATCCAGTCACAAACACATATCTGATCCAATCGGATCTCATTGCGCGCATATAATCACATATCATCATCATGATTCATAACATACACTTAATCAAGTGCATATCATACTGTATCAACAAGTTACACATAACATCATCATGATTCATAATCTACACTTAATCAAGTGCGTAATATATCATAGCAACACGTTACTTGTGCATGCAATAAGGTATTTGACACGCGCGTACCGGTGTATATTTTTAGTGTAAATATTTTAGAGTACACACGACGTTTTAAAAGTGGTTTCACCTTAGAAGTAGACTACACGCGTGATAGGCGAGTATCACCTATCCGTATATAGTATAGCTCGTTTGGTAAGATTGAGTATCGAACTCAGGGAACGGAGGCTCCTAATAATCAACGTCCACTATTATCTAGACGACAGCAAGGCAAGAAGCGAAATAAACCAAAGACTACAACTTAACAACTAAAAGCAAATAAACAAAGAAAACACATGAGGAAATGCAATAATAGCGAATTCAAAGCAGGAAGGTACTCATTCGGATTAGAAACACTCTAGTCAAATGTATTCAAATACATAATCATGCGGCACGACCATATTGACTTATTAAGCATAGAGGATACGAAGTATACACGTTCCAAATAGTAATTCATCTATAGACACAACGAATTACACCAAATAGATAAACATAACTTCTTGATGCGTAGGGATTTTAAACTCGAAAATAATACTAAATACTCAATCATAGATGGAGATAAGATATCATGACTCAACCTGTGATTAGCCAAATCATAAACATAACCTCTTGATGATTCAAACAACACACTTAACACAAATGAGCATAACCTCTCATAGCATAAGGACATATACTTGGCTTAATATCCGAAATCCCATCATCCACGAACCTCATGTAATGCCACAAATGCATATACCAAGTCTAATTACACCAAGATCCACCAACCCAGTGTCAGTCTTAACATAGCTTAAACTTGTTTAAATATACATACACTTGAAGATAAGCATTTCACACGTAAAGTCAACCTAACATAGATGCATAAAACACGTATATATGTACATGTATGTCTATGCCGTAGCTAATCTTAACCACTCGTTTATGTTGGTTTTTTTCCTTGCATCTTTTGCAAAATTGTCATAATTTCGCCCATTTTTGTGATGGATGTTATCTCTTATTGCTAATTTAAGTTGAAACTATTGTTTCTATTGTAGGGAAATGTGGCTCCTTAAAACTAAGATTGTGTTTTAAATTGTAGTGGGTTTAAAGATGAATGGATTAGAAGGGGTTACAAGTATATTTGTGTGTGTGAAAGAGTGATAAAGTGAGGTCCAAGTTTTTGAACGAAAAAGTTCATTAATTACCTTACAAGTTTAAAACGAGTTCACTAATATATCCCCACATATAACATATGTTTGTCAACTATTGTGCAATTTTCTAGGTCATGTGAAACACATGACGAGTTCACTATTTATGGTCATTCCTTTTTTTTCAAGTTCAATTACCACTATTTTGGCGACAAAATTTTTAGAAGTCTCCTACAAATTGATGATTGAATAATAGAGTGTATCGAATGATCGTTTTTGTTGATGTTGAAGCCGAATAGTGATCCGCTTGTCACATCCAATAAACTAAATACCCTAATTTTAGAACACTTGGATTTTAAAGAGGATAATGCATTTTTGCTAAAAATAGATGTAAAAAGATATGCAAATCTCTTTTTTAATTACAAAAATAAATAGTCGATTTTTAAATATCTGCGCATCCACATATTCACAAAGACAATTTTGGTTGGCAATTGTCGACACAACACGAAACACGACACACAAAGAAATGGGTTTGGTTGGGCATAAACGAGTTCGGTTCTTTTTCGGGTTGACCCATATAAATAAAAGTGTCATGTTGGGGTTGAGTAGCAGATTCATAGATTGACCCGCCAACCCGTAGTATGTTTTGGTATTTTTTATTTTTCTATTTACCCTTTTATTTTCCACTTTTTCTATTTTGCTATTTAACTTTTCTGTTGTTACTAAATTCTCATTCTCATAAACCTAATAAAAATCAAATCCACAATTTCCTTTTTTTTCTTTGTTGTTTTTAGATCATCACCGTTAAATCATAGAATATTTTATCACCTGTAACTAAATTATTTGGTAGATCGAGTTGATTTTTATTTGGTTTGTTGTATTTACGCTGTGTTCTAGAATTTTATTTATGAGAGAAAAGAAGTGATTTGGAAGGAAAGAAGAAAAAATTAAACAAAATTGTGTTCAAGAGTGTTTTTAAGGAGAAAAGAGAAGTGATTTGGAAGAAAAATTTCATTAACATTCTTTTCTAAACTTTTCTTCCAAAAGTGAGAAAATTTGGATGAAAAGAAAAGGAAAAGTTTTATGATTTTTCATTAGTGACTAAATTACCCCAACTAACAACTAAGAATTTTAGAAAATAAAAGTATTATTATAATACAACTCATTTTTTCTTTTCTTCTCGACTCAAAAACACAAAATAAAAACAATACTCTTTCTTCTTTTCTTTTAAATCTTTTGTTTCGTATCTAAACGTATCGTGCATTTTAACAAACACACACAATTAGTATACATCTGATTTGAAAAAACAATTGGCATGTAAATACGAGGAGTTGTGACTATTGTTTAACGTAGCCATTACCCCGTCTATCCTGGTTCTCGGATGCCGTGGACGCCGAGATCCCTAGCCGTCTGATCCGACCGGCATCCTCTAGTTGTTTCTTTGAATTTCTTCTTCTTCAATGGGCTCGTCCAAGACGAAGAACAACCACAAAGAGAAAGTAGTTCGGCGCAAGTATGTATAATTCTTGTTCACATTTACTTATGTCGTAGACCCTTTCATCGTCACGAAGATTTACATAGAACTATATCGTATGAAAGTAATGAAAATTTTGGCTGATAGTCACTCTGGTTCTGTGACTGAAGTGGAATAAGTAGGTCAATTCATGTCGGGTTCGATTATGCAGTTAATGGTTTGCTATCTCGGAAATGTATTTTTATTAGGACAGGTTTGTTCACGAGCAAATTCGTAGTTTCTGGTGAAGGGTAGAACCATCAAAGAGAAAGAAATCATACTAAGGCATCCCAAAATCTATTGGATGGAATATATTAGTTAGGGTTTAGTCCAGTTGCCTAACCCAGTTATATCGATGAGCTTAGGTTTAGTTTTTTTTTTATGTTTTTCGAATTTTCTGATAACTCACAGGTTTAAGTATGATACCATGCAAATTAATGGAAACCTCATAAAGTGATTAGAGGGAATTAGAATTAGACTACCTTTGAGAACATGTTTCAATTTATTGTTTGAGTTCATTGTAAAGTCACGATACCTGGTCTTATTAATAATTGACTGTGTGCAGAGAGGAAAAAGTGGAAGAACCAGAACAGCCAAAATATCGAGATAGAGCAAAGGAGCGTAGAGAAGATCAGAATCCTGATTATGAACCTTCTGAATTGGGATCTTTTCATGCTGTTGCTCCTCCTGGAAATGTTGATCTCTTGTAAGTCCAGCATAGTTACGAGTATATTCTCTGTTACAGTGTGTGCAGCAACATCTATAGTGAGTAACGAGTTATCGAACAGTAATTTATTTGTGTGGTTACTCATGCAGGTCAGCTGAAGCCCATAGGATATCCATTGAGAAGAGCAAGTATCTTGGAGGTATATTTTATGATGTATTATACTAATGGTTATTATTGATGGGTGAATAGGGTAGAAAATTTTGGAAGAAGGATTGATTGATCCTCATATGACTATGACCTTGGCCCTTAGATGTTAATTGAAGTAATAATGAATACAAAGTAGTAGCTCAGCCATGTGGTTGGACCCATCATTTCTTTTAAGTTTTAATCTGTATCCTACTACTGGTTTCCTATGGGTATTCTTTCAGCCTTCATGCACATATACATTACTGGAGATAAATTATTTTCATAGGATATGTGAATTTGTATGTACGTGCTTTCAATTTATTTATCTTATTCCAAATAGGAAAACAACTAGATTAGTTTAGATAAGTTCTAAAACATATAAATTGAGATGTATTTTCAAATGCTTTTTGAACTCAACTTAATTGTAAGCTTGATATGCTCATATGCATCTTGTTTCAATAGTCAACTATATTTTTATCTGTAGTATACTTGATTAACTTTATTGTGGTATGTGGTTCTATACCTTTATCCTTGGAAGGTGAAATCATTATCCATTTTTAGAGTTGAAAACTAGCCTACCTAGGTACAAATGCAAAGTGTAGCTTTTTTCCTGGAATGGAGTTTCGTTATCGCTCTCTCCTAATAACTAACCTATCTCTTATTTGAAGGAAAATGGTGAGTTTGGTTGGATGGTTGTGGGAGATTTGTTATTTCATTACCATTTTCTTGTTTTTTTAGATGTTCCTCGGTTCTCTGCATGTTTTTGTGAGCGAGCAAGTTTCTCTCATAGTAAATTAGAGCAACTTGCAATTTGTTTATGTTTGTGAGATCGGCTTTATAGTTTTATATCAATGGAGGGTAGCACAGTTCTTTGGTCCTTCCAAGTTCCAACTACTATTTCATATATTTAATAAAATATGTTTAAGGTCGTATCAGAGCTAAAATCTGTTTTTTAAAATATGTATCTGTTATCTTAAGCTATAGCACATGTTAAATTTTCTTCATAAGTTTATCCCTAACAACTTATTCTACGTAAGTCTTCCCAGCCACTCTTTCTCTTATTTACCCACCCTGTTCATTAGCGTCAGCACAGATTATTACACTTCTTGCATCCGTGTTCACAGTCCTGCCCAACATTGTTTAACCTTTTTCTCCATTTATTTGAAGTGTGGAGGTATCACCGCAAAACATATCTGATGCTTCTAGTAGTTGTTTCTAGTCCCAACTTGGAACACAAATTAGAGTGATTTTATTTCCTTAGCTGAATCAAGAAGATGAAAAGGTTACCTCAAAGGCAGTAATTTCTATAAGGAAGAACAAGACCAAAGATGATAATGATATGACCCAACTTAGTAGTAAACCTAACCGACAATAGAGCAAACGAATGAGAAAGATAAATTAGTCAACTTTTGAGAGGTCTAGCCCTCCCATGGTTTACTTACGGGAGGTAAACCAGCTCTTTCAATTGATACCAAATCAATTATCAAATTAAGCATAAAATACGCTACAAGCCTACAACCTTAAGGCCCTATTAATAGATCAAACAAACCTGCTTGCTCCTTGTTAGTATTCTCTGTATTAGTTAATATTCTTTAGTTAGTTCATTGGCCATTGTGGGCCTTAGCAGATCTTGGGTTCTCCTTTACCCTATGTATATATACTTTGCTTTTTCTTTTTCTGATAACACAAGAGTGCAATGATAGAAAGATCTCTCATTCTCTCTAATAACATGGTACGAGAGCAGGTAATGCTTCATGCTCCGTCCCCGTCATACTATTAAATTGACCTTCCATAAGGTCTTTGTTACTCTCACTGCGGTGCTTAGTGATATCCGGCGACCTCGTTCAACAGGTCTGACCCCCGTCCGATGTGTCATGCTCCGCCTGTTGCTGCCGCCCTCATCTCACTCGCGGGCGCGTGAGGTGTGCTCCAGTCTCTATTGGCTTCATCCTTTGAATTTGGTAGGTCGCATTTGCCTCCTGCTTCCCTTTCCGGTGAGATTTCGGTATTTGCTCTCTGTTGGTTATAAACCCTTGTTTGGGCTTGAGAAAGTTTATGAATTTGATCTCTTGTACTGCATTGATCCTGTGATTTATTTGGTTTAATTACTTGGGTGAGTTACAAGTTCAATAAGCTCAGGGTTCATCTTGGTTGGTAATAACCGTAATATGTTTGAGTTTTTGAGTTCCCGACTGCTGCATTAATTTCTGATTGACTAAGTTCATCACTAAAATGGCTAAGAATGATGACAAATCTGATGACAAGTCTTCCGATAGTGGTTCTCGTATCCCTGATTTAATTCCGGCAACTACTAGTCTCACTGGTAACAAGCTCAATGGCTCCAACTTCTTTGAATGGAGCAAAACAGTACGCCTCTGTATTAGAAGCATGGGAATGGCTTCTTACCGTACATCTCCTCCTACCAATAGTGACCATGATCTTTGGTTACAATAGGATGCCTGTTTGTTTGTGCAAATTATTAACTCTTTTGAGCCATGAGTCTCATCATTGGTCACGCATTGTGAATATGTGAAGGAGCTGATAGATTACCTCGACTTCATGTACTCGGGGCAAAGCAATATTTCCAGAATTTATATTGTTTGTAAGTCATTCTATTGTGGGGAACAACAGGACCGATCTCTTACCACGTATGTCATGGTCTCATGGAATTCAAGAAAGTATAAGAGGAGATGAACTCTCTTCTTTCATTGAGTGCTGATGTGAAAGCTATGCAGATTCAAAGGGAATAAATCGCTATCATAAGCTTTCTGGCTTACGACCAATATTCGATTCTATGAGATCTTAGTTCTCGAATGAATCGGTAATCCCTTCCCTCCGAGAAACATTTTCTCGTGTACTTTGAAATGAAAATTTTCATTCTGTTTAACAATCTTATCATAATACAACTATGATTAGTAGAGGTGGATCTTGTGGTGGTCTTTGTGGAGGGTTTCGTGGTGGATTTATGGGTGGCTCCGGAGGAAGTCATGGTGATCGTGCATGACTCACATGAACTAGTGTCTGAGTTGAGTAATGTTGAATGCTACTACTGTCATGAGCTAGGCCATACCAAGTATACGTGCAAGAAATGGTTGGCTAGGAATCGGAGGCTTTCATCTGCACATGCTGCAACTACACGACACGTAACTCTAGTAAGTGCTTAGTATTATCCTCATCCAAATGGGTCATTGATTCAAGTGCTTCAAGATCATATGATGGGTAATTCTAATTTTTCTCTCCGATTTCAATAAACATACATCCTTCATCCTTGGACCAAGTTATAGTGGCTGATGGATCTATCTCCCAAGTGATTGGTTCTGGCACAACTAAACTCCCTCCATCTGTACCATCAGTCCTGAGTTTACCAAACTTTTCATTTAACTTACTGTGTGTAAGTAAAATAACTTGTAGATTGAATTGTTGTGTCTCATTCTTTCTTGATATTGAGTGTTTTAGGATTTGCAGTGATTAAAACACAGTTTCAAGCATCTATTAAAATCTTACGTAGTGATTATGCAAAGGAATATTTGTCTCGACCAATTCAGTCCTATATGCTTCAAAATGATATTATTCATGAGTCCTCATGTGTTGACCCTCTATTTCAAAATGGAGTAGCTGAACAAAAGAATTGCCAGCTCCTTGAGGTTGCTCGAGCCATTCCTAAGCCCTTTTGGGTTTATGCTGTAGCTACAGCCTATTTTCTTATCAATAGAATGCCTGTTGTCTTGAGTGGAGAAACTCTATTCTCAGTTTTGTTTATGAAAAACCACCATTTCTTGTGGTCTTGTTGAGCCAAAGATCTTTGGTAGTACGTCTTTTGTTCGTGACACTCATCCGTGTATAACTAAGCTTGATCCCAAGTCCTTGAAATGTGTGTTTCTTGGTTATTCCCGACTCCAAAAGGGTTACACATGCTTCTCTCCTACACTTAACCAGTACATTGTATCTTGTGATGCTACCTTAATGAAAACTTACAACTCTTCCTTGTGTCTCCCCCTTGTCCACAAACGGATAAGGATGATGACTTGTTACTATATACAATACCTATTCCTGAGCCTTATGCTTCATCCACACCTCCTCCATCCACATCTCCTATGGAGGATACTTAGCCACCCATTGTTCATGTTTATCATAGGCGTCAATGATCCCTTTCTAATACCGAACCGGTATCATCTTTGTCTGCAGATCCATCTTCCCCTGAGGGTGATATATCTGTAGATTCCATAACTGATCCATTAACTGAAGCTTTGACCCATTCTAGATGGCAAGATGCTATGGCTGATGAACTCAATGCTCTTGATCATATTGATACATAGGATTTGGTAGAGTTACCCCGAAAAAAGAGCTATTGGCTATAAGTGGGTGTTTAGTGTGAAGGTTAATCCCCTGGCTCGATTAAAAGCTCATTTGGTTGCAAAAGGTTATGCTCAGACTTATGGAGATGATTATATAGAAACCTTTTCTCCGGTTGCAAAGTTATCCTCTATTCGATTCTTTCTCTCTACAATTGGCCTCTTTACCAATTGGATGTGAAAAATGCATTCTTGTATGGTGATTTACTAGAGGAAGTATACATGGAGCAACCACCTAGGTTTTGTTGCTTATGGTAAGATTTGTAAATAACGGAAGTCTCTAGCAGTCTCCTCGTGTCTGGTTCAGTCAATTCAATTCTGTAGTGATAAAGTATGGATTACAAAGGAGCTCACATTATCACTCAGTGTTCTTTCCTTTTAGTCTAACTCTGGATATATTTCGTTAGTGGTTTATGTTGATGATATAGTGGTTACCGTAGTGATAAGAATGGAATTAAGAAATTAGAAGGCATTCTTGCATCTCAATTTCAGACCAAGGACCTTAGTCCATTGAAATATTTCTCGGGAATTAATGTCTGGTGGACCCATTTGTTTATCTCAACGCAAATATTGCTTAGACATATTGAATGATTCTGGTATGATCGAAAATAGCCGTGTGGCTCTTATGATCCCGAATGTGAAGCTGTAAGCATATGAAGGCAGTGTTGTAAATATCGGTCTCGGCGGCCGATAAATCGGTGCCTTGGCGGTTGTCGGCGGCCAACCGACCTAGAAATTATAGGATCGGTCAAACTTATTGGGCATGGTCAAAATCGGTGCTTGGCGGTCCTCGGCGGTTCTCGGTGGTCAACAAAATGGTTTGACTTCATTTTAAAAACAAAAAACAAAAAAATTTGTTTAGGGTCTAAGGAATGGAAGGGGAGTTGCATTTAGGGTTTAAACTAATTATAGACTTGTGCCTTTTATTTTTCAAGCTTGTTAAACTTTTTGATGGTTATTGACTTATTTTACTAGGATATTGCTAATATTTATTTTTTAAAAATAAATTCCTTTATAATTTAGGGTCCCCGCCAAGAAACCGATTAATCACCGCCAAGGCCGATTAATCGCTTGAAGGTGGTCGACCGACTGTATACCGCCGAGAGATTTTTACAACCTTTTATGAAGGAGACCTTGATAATCCAAAGAAGTATAGAAGAGTTGTGGGAAGGCTAAACTATTTAACAACCACACTCCCCGTTATCGCCTTTTCGGTAAGTGTGGTAAGTCAATCTATGTCGTCTCCAAGAACCTCACATTGGTTATGGCATCAAATATCAAAACCATGGTTATCATATCATACAAGGGTTCACTAATGCGGACTGATGCGTATCAAAAATGGTAACGATTAGTATTGGTTTGTAGAGACGAGTGGTTAGATGAATATTTCTCAAAAGAAAACTAGAAAAAGAAAATGGATCTGAAATAGATAGGGATATGACTTGGATAAAGTTGTCACCACCAAGCCAAACAATCTGATTGAGTAATGGATAAAGTAACTAAACACCACCAAGATCAATTAGATTGGCGAAGGCTGAAGTTATTAGTGATAAAGCTGTAGCACCACACTAAGAACATTCAACAATCGACTCCATGTATAAACACTCAGAATTAGCTTTAAGAAGCTGATTTTTATATCCAAAACTCATAATATCATATTACAATCTGGAGGCCTTTATATAGAGGCTACAAAAATGACTGAGAATATGTAACTCTTGGAAGATAAAGAGCAAGAGTTGAAAAGTCAACAAAAGACATTAAAGAAATCATAATTGAAATGATTATCATAAAGGCTTAATTAAATTCACTAAATCCAGCCACTAGGACTTCCAAAGGTCTTAGTTCTGGACTTTATTAGGACTGAATTTTCACTTCACTAGGCTGCCCAAAAAGTATGTTTACTCCATGTGGAGGTTTGAACCCATATGTGACTTGGGTCTCCAAATCTAACCCAAGGTGAGCATGTTTAATAAAATGGGAAAGTTTGGATGCTCCCGCATCAACCTCTCCGTGTTCAGAAGAATTTGCCCTCAAATCATCTAGTGCACCATCTTCAAGGTAAGGAGAGAGATCACCACATTGAATGTTGCTGATATGTTTGAATCTCCGGGCAACTCTAGCTTGTAGGCATTATCTCCAATCTTTTCTAAGATCTTGGACGGGCCATCACCTCTTGGCATTAACTTGTTTTTCCGTTTTGAAGGAAACCTTTCTTTCCTTAAGTGTAGCCATACGAAATCTCCAAGTTTAAAGAGAGACTTCTTGCAATGCTTGTTTGCCTTTGTCTTGTATAATTCATTGGCATGCTCAATCTTTTTCTTGACTTGTTCATGAATCTTCTGCATTTCTTTAGCTCGAGTTGTTGCCTCAAAAGGCACTTTACTTCCGTTGGGAAGAGGAACAAGATCAACTGGTGTGAGAGGGTTCACCCCATAATTCACCTCAAATGGTGTGCGACCAGTAGCATAAGTAGGAGATCGGTTATACGCAAACTCAGCAAAAGGAAGTTTGATATCCCAATCTTTTAAGGACTTACTAACCATGGTTCTCAGCAAGGTTGTAAGTGTTCGATTAGTTACTTTAGTTTGCCCATCCGTTTGTGGATGGTAGGCTGTACTAAACAACAATTTGGTACCTAGTAACTTCCATAACGATTTCCAGAAATAGCTTAAGAACTTTACATCCTTATCAGAAACTATGGTCTTAGGGACACCATGAAGACGCACAATTTCTTTTAAGAACAAGTCAGCAACATGAATGGCATCATCTGTCATGTTTTGTGACAGGGAACAAAATGTGCCATTTTGGAAAATCGATCTACCACCACCATGATAGCATCCTTTCCCCGCTGAGTACGTGGCAAGGCAACAATGAAGTCCATGGAAATATCTTCCCATGGTTGAGAAGGTACCGGCAATGGAGTGTATAAGCCTTGATGGAACTTACTCTTTGCTTGTTGACATGTTGCACACCTAGAAATAAGTGCAGTAACATCTCCTTCCATGTGTGGCCAATAAAAGTGCTCTCGTTGGATGCCAAGTGTCTTAGTGATGCCGAAATGACCGGCTAACCCTCCTCCATGGGCTTCTCTTATCAACAATTCTCTTATTGACCCCTTAGGTATACAAAGTTGGTTGTTTTTAAACAAAAAACCATCTTGGACAGAATATGGGCCATGAGCTTTTTCTTTAATTCTTGAATCACTTTAGAGAATTTGGGATCATCCGAGTATAATTCTTTAATGAGAGAAAATCCCAACACTCTTGCACCAAGAATATTAAGCATTGCATATCTCCTTGAAAGGGCATCTGCAACAATGTTAGAACTTCCAGTTTTATACCTTGACGCAAAGGTAAATGATTGAAGAAATTCTACCCATTTTGCATGTCTTGGATTAAGCTTGCTTTGGCCATTAATATGCCTTAAGGCTTGATGATCAGAATGTAGAACAAACTGTTTTGGCCTTAAGTAATGACTCCAATGATCTAGGGCACGCACAATAGCATAGAACTCTTTGTCATAGGTGCTGTTGTAATTCTGTTTTGAACCATTCAATTTTTCACTAAAATATGCTATTGGATGCTTATTTTGCACTAGAACAGCCCCAATGCCAACCCCACTAGCATCACATTCAACCTCAAACAATTAGTTGAAATCTGGTAGAGCCAAGACACGGGATTCACATAAACGTTCCTTGATTTGTTCAAATGCCTTTTGGGCAGATTGAGTCCATTCGAACGGGTTTTTCTTAATACAATCAGTGAGTGGGGCAACAATAGTGCTGAAATTTTTAACAAACCTCCTATAGAAAGAGGCAAGACCATGGAAACTCCTCACTTCACTTGCACTAGTAGGTACAGGCCAAGAGTTTGATTGCTACCACCTTCGATTCATCCACTGATATTCCATCTTTAGACACAACATACCCGAGAAAGATGACCCTTGAAGAAAAGAACTCACACTTCTCTAACTGACCATAGAGTTTCTGGCTCCTCAAAACTTCAAAGACACTCCTTAAATGATGGACATGTTCTTCCTTGCCTTTGCTGTACACAGGTATGTCGTCAAAGTATACGACAACAAAATGACCAATGAAAGGTCTAAGTACCTCATTCATAAGCCTCATAAAGGTACTTGGGGCATTAGAGAGTCCGAATGGCATTACCAACCATTCATACAACCCACCTTTTGTCTTGAAAGCTGTTTTCCATTCATCTCCTTCATGCATTCTGATTTGATGGTACCCGCTTCTAAGATCGATTTTTGAGAACCAAGTGGCACCATAAATTTCATCAAGCATATCATCCAATCTTGGGATCGGGTAGCGATACTTAACTGTAATGTTATTGATTGCTCGACTATCAACACACATTCTCATGGTTCCATCTTTTTTTGGAACCAACAAAGCGGGAACGGCACAAGGACTCATACTTTCTCGAACATAGCCTCGATCAATGAGCTCTTGGACTTGTCGCTGCAATTCTCGAGTCTTTTCTGGATCACAACGATAGGCTGGTTTGTTGGGAAGAGGTGCACCAGGGTCAGATCAATTTGATGCTCAATACCCCTAAGTGGAGGTAATCCAGGAGGTAAGTCCGAAGGAAACACGTCCTTAAACTCTTCTAAAAGGGGGCGAACAGTAGGTGGCAAAAAACTTTCATCTCGTGGCAACCTGTTTTCAACTTGAAATAAAATAAAAACGGGTTTACCTTTGTTAATAGCCTTCTCAATTCGTGTTTCTGTCATGAATAAACCTTTCTCAGCCTTACATTCCAGCCCCTTACATTCCAGCCCTGGTTCAGTTTTCTTGAGTGTGGCAGGAGGTAATGGATCAAGGATTACCTTCTTTTTGTTCACGACAAAAGAGTAGGTGTTTTGGTGACCATCATGCAAAACCTGTCTATCATACTGCCAAGGTCTACCAAGTAATATATGGCAAGCATCCATAGGTATAACATCACAAAGAACCTGATCTTGATAAGATTTACCAATAGAAAATGAAAGTAGGGCCTGTTTAGTTACCTTCACGTCGGTTCCCTGGTTTAACCATTGAAGTTTGTACGGGTTCGAGTGAGATGATGTTGGAATGTTGAGTTTGTTGACAAGGGTTGTAGATGCCACATTTGCACAGCTGCCACTATCAATAATAAGGCTGCACACCTTTCCTTTTATCGTGCATCTAGAGTGGAATGTGTTCCCTTTGCTCCTCATTAGGAATTACTTCTTTTGCTTGGAGTGCTCTTTGTATAACTAAAAGTTCTCCTTCATCAGGTTTGATTCTTTCTTCAAAGTCGTCTTCTTCTTCATCATAGATAGGCTTTTTGTCTTCCTCTTCCTCCACAAGAGTAACCCCTTGAACCTCTTTCAAAGTCATGACCCGTCGGTTTGGACATTCAGCTTGAAAGTGTCCTAAACCATGACATTTGAAGCACTTCCTCTTTGATGAATCCACAACAGGTCCTTTGTTTTTGTCTTGCCTTGTTGAACTTTCAGCTCTCGGAGTATTTACTGATTTGTAAAAGGGATTTTTGAATGAATCATTATCCTTGGTAAATGACTTCGGGGCTGATTTTTCTGCCTTTTTGCTCTTGTAACGTTTCTCAATCTTGGAAGCTAGTTTGCACACCTCCTCAAAAGACCAATAAGGCTGTAACTCCGGTTTTTCAACTATATCATGGTTTAACCCACCGGTATATCGAGCAATGGTTTGTTCCTGTTTTTCTTGAACTCCACTTTGTAACATAATCTGTTCGAATTCACGAGTATAATCATCAACATTAAGATTTCCTTGCTTGAGGTTGGTCATCTTAACATAAAGATCTTGCTTGTACGAATCTGGTAGGAACCTCTCCTTGAGCAACTTTTTGAGTTTTCTCCATGATCTGATTTTAGGCTTACCTTTCTGTTCTCGTTTGGCTTTGACATTCTCCCGCCATAAAGAAGCGTATTTCTTGAGCTTTAGAGTAGCAATTTTGTAGCTTTTCTCATCAGAATACCCTTTGACATCAAAAAGGTTTTCGATATCATTCAACCACTCAATAAAATCATCCGGATTTGAACCTCCATACTCTGGTGCTTCTGCCTTGACATCTCTAAGATCATCTCTGGCCCTTCTCCTTCTATGAGTCGTGGACTGACCAGAAACATCAGAACTATAGTCACCAATGTTGGATAAATCACCGTCATTATCATAATAAAAATCATCTTGATTTCTTCTATTGTTTCTTCGTTGTTGCTCATCTAACAGCCTTGCAAGTTGCTGAGTAATAAACTCATTTTGTCTCTGAAGTTCTTCGATCTGTTTATCACGCCTTAGATTTTGAGCCTGTTTTACCGTCATATTAGGAGGGATTGCCATTGGAAGCCTTGAAAAAAAAAATAGGATAGCTGTTGACAAGAACTCAACCTGAGGATAACCTGGGTTAGCTCTGATATCAAGTTGATGCGTTTCAAAAATGGTAACGATTAGTATTGGTTTGTAGAGACGAGTGGTTAGATGAATATTTCTCAAAAGAAAACCAGAAAAAGAAAATGGATCTGAAATAGATAGGGATATGACTTGGATAAAGTTGTCACCACCAAGCCAAACAATCTGATTGAGTAATGGATAAAGTAACTAAACACCACCAAGATCAATCAGATTGGCGAAGGCTGAAGTTATTAGTGATAAAGCTGTAGCACCACACTAAGAACATTCAACAATCGACTCCATGTATTAACACTCAGAATTAGCTTTAAGAAGCTGATTTTTATATCCAAAACTCATAATATCAGATTACAATTTGGAGGCCTTTATATAGAGGCTACAAAAATGACTGAGAATATGTAACTCTTGGAAGATAAAGAGCAAGAGTTGAAAAGTCAACAAAAGACATTAAAGAAATCATAATTGAACTGATTATCATAAAGGCTTAATTAAATTCACTAAATCCAGCCACTAGGACTTCCAAAGGTCTCAGGTCTGGACTTTATTAGGACTGAATTTTCACTTCGGGCTGCCCAAAAAGTATGTTTACTCCTGGTGGAGGTTTGAACCCATATGTGACTTGGGCCTCCAAATCTAACCCAAGGTGAGCATGTTTAATAAAATGGGAATGTTTGGATGCTCCCGCATCACGGACTATGGTGGAGACCCTACTAACAAGCGGTCTATAGCAGGCTAGTGTGTGTTTGTGGGATGGCCCAAACTACTTGTGAACTGATATGGTTGCGTAATCTTCTAGGTGAAGGATATAGTCGGTCTAAATTAATGAATCTATGATGTGGCAATGGGCAACAATTCATATTGCAAATAATCCGGTATTCCATAAAAAGCTAAACATATTAAAGTAGATTGTCACTTCACTCGTGAAAAGCTAGAGGATGGATCTATTTCAACTTCTCATATTAGAACCGGCAATCAATAAGCCGATGTCTTCACCAAAGCTCCAGGAACTGAATCACTTATATTTGTAGCAAGCTGGGCATGATGAATATCCATGCTCCAGCTTGAGGGGAGTGTTAGTATTCTTTAGTTAGTCCATGGGCCCTTGTGGGCCTTAGTAGCTCTAGGGTTGTCCTTTACCCTATGTATATATACTTTCCTTTTTCCTTTCAGTAATAGAAAGTTCTCAAGAGCGCAGTAACACAAGAGTGCAGTAATAGAAAGTTCTCTTGTTCTCTCTGGTAACACTCCCCAAGCTATCTTGCTCCTCAAGTTATCTTGTTTCCCAAGCTAAATACTTATTTAATAAAAAAAACTATCCAATAATCAAACTAATAACTTCCATAATTGAAATAATAATAATTAATTTGGTCTCTTATCAATTAACTGCGAGTGCAAAGGTAAGGAACATTGCTCATACGGCCAAAATTTAGTTTGTTAGATGATGAAATGTGTTAATATTGTGTTTCATGACTGCTTATCTGAGTGATGAGCAAATCAGAAATTAGCTTTGTCCCCATCGTTGTTAACAGAGCAAAAGGAACAAACATCTGCGTAGGGTATAAAACACCCATCATGGCAATTGACATTCTAAGAAATTAATATTAGGACGGTGTTACTTTTCTTAGAGATAGATTCCATTTGTTCAGTCAATAGGAATAGTAGGGAAATTTTAATGATATGGTTATAACTGCCCATTTAGGGAATGAGGGCCAAGTGGCCAACTTCATTTTGTATTTACACCTGTCACGATCACGAGTCATAACTGATAAATATTATTGACGCAACCATCTGTCTTATACTCAATGAGCCAACTATCTCACATGCCTTTGGAATAGGTTGAAGTAGTCAGTTATCTACAATTAATTGCCTTGTAATAAGAATATAGAGTAGAAATAAAGCTATATACTGGCTGTTTCTCCACTAAACTTATTGCTGTTTGATACATGCCATTGTGCATTAGTTTAAGAGATTGCTTTTGTTGATAACTAGAGTAAACATAATTGGTTCTAGGATAACGAGAAGAGAGATCTGTGAAGACACCATTGTTAGCTCTTCTTGTTTTCTATAATCTTACAAGCTTGTTACAAATGACTCAGGTGATGTTGAACACACACATTTGGTTAAAGGGCTGGATTATGCATTGCTGCACAAAGTCAGAAGTGAAATAGACAAGAAACCAGAAACTGAAGATGCTAGTGATGGCAAGCGTAGGTAAGCATGTTTGTAGTTTGGAGCTAGTAATTGCAAGTGAAGCGCACACGCGCGCACACACACACACACATATATAGACATACATACGTACGTACATACCTACATATATGTGTTTTTGTGCTTGTGATGTATATATATGTGTGTAAAAACTTTATTTGATTTTAGACTCGTATATTGACGATTAACAGAGTTTCCAAGGAAGAGCATCCAATATCATTTCGCACTGGAAATGCAAAGGTAAGTTGAAACTCTGGATTATTAGACCCTGTTACTCGTGTTTGTATCACCTGTGTTAGCTGTACACTCTATTTCTGCTGCAGGCTGTGTATCAGTGGATAGTGAAGCCTCAAACTGCTATCAAGCCAAATGATATGTTCCTTCCTGGACGAATGGCTTTCATTTTTGACATGGTAAGTTTTCTTGTTCTTATTATATTTACCTTGCGGTAGTTTCGATAATGTGAAATCAGAGAGCAATTGTGAAGATGAAAAATGCTATTCATGTAAAAAGGAGAAATAAAAACGTATTTATACTTGATCTATACAAGGAATGAACTAATTACACTAATACTCCCTATAATTATACAAAGACTCTATATATAAATCTAACAAATAACAAGTCGTAATGTGCCGGTGTCGTTTAGTTTTATAGGGAATTTTGTCTGCATGTTTTCCTTTTGTGATGACCATGTACTTTTCATGCTGCATATTTTCATCCCAACTGTTCAGAGATAATCCTTTCTCTGTTTTCTTAACGCAATTTGACATTTGCTATTCCGAGGAATGCATGTATAAGACAGACTGGTAGGCAGTTTGAAGCTTTGTAACATGAATTAATGCTGCTTATTCATGACAGGAGAGTGGGTTTTCTCATGATATTCCAACCACTGTCCACAGAAGCAAAGCTGACTGCCCAGAACCAGAGGTTGTTTATAGTTCAATTTTGTTTGTGATTTAATGTAAGCAGGCTTCAACTATAAATGGTTATTATGGTATATGCAGGAAATGGTTACTGTCAGTGTTGACGGCTCTGTGCTTGATCGGATTGGAAAAATTATGTCTTACCTTCGCCTTGGATCATCTGGGAAGATTCTTAAGAAGAAGAAGAAAGAAAAGGATGGAAAAGGTACACAGACACAGACACAGACACACACACACACCTTTCATCACTCCCACCCTCTCTCTCTCTCTCTCTCTCTTAACTTCCTCTAGAAGCACTTTGTAACTCACTGCATGTTCAGAGATAAATTTAACAGATATATGCTCCCATACGATTAGGGTTGATTGACGCATTCTGTCAGGCCTAAGACACACACTCACACACCCCACGCACTCACGCTTGCGCACACACACATGCAATGAGCCGGGGAACCAGGATGAAAATTCCTTCTACATCTTATCTCATTCATGAACTAGGATGAAAACTTTATGTGTCCAAAGCCTCTATAGTATATCCCTCAGTAGCATCTTCAAGTGCTGCAGTTTTCTTGATTTATGCTCTAGTGAAATTTGGGATTACCCCTAGTGCTTTGTGTTACTTGATGTCCTTTGTACAAACGTCAATGCGTCATTTTCTTGATGAAAATGTGGTTGACGTTTTGACACACCGTCCAACTTTCGGAGTGTTATTGGAGATAGATATTTATATTAATGTTTGACTGGTATATATTATCTCTTGGTTTGGCATTTAGGCTGTTTCGTACTATGTATACACAGATGCACTATTCTGTTGCAATTTCATTAATTATATACAGTGGTGTTATGTATGTGTTAAATTTTTGTTTCGTTTACCCAGGAAAGCTCTCAGCTGTTTCTGGTGACTATGATGACAAAATGTCAAAACATCGTACGGGGAGAGAAATTCTCCCACCTCCTCCACCACCTCCTGAAAGAAATGATGATTCAGATGCAAAAGAGAATTTGGTGGCTCCTCGCAATGAGGAGGATGATATCTTTGTAGGAGAAGGAACTGAGTATGCCATCCCTAGCCGCAGCCCTGTTTCAGAAGACATGGAAGAATCTCCTCGAAGGAAGGAGGAGAGAGCTTCCTATTTTGATGAACCTGCTTATGGTCCTCCTATTCCACCCTCTCAGCCAGAGTGGCAACAAACTGTGAGAGTTTCTTCTTCCTTTTTTTAACCTGCTTATCTGATAATATGCATGCATGGGCGACCAGGAATTTGGTTTTTTATTCTTCCCTAACAACTTACATATTTTAGAATGGATATGATGCCATGCAAGTAGCTGCTGTTGCTGGTTATCAAGGCGAGTGGCAGGACTATCAATATGCTGAGCAACTGGCAGCTTATCCTCCTGAACAATACCTTCATCAAGGCACTCAAACATATGAGGAGATGCAAGCAGGTTCCAACATAGAAGAAGCAGCAGCAGATCCACATCTAATGACCCAAGAAGAGAAAGATCGGGGTCTGGGGTCAGTCTTCAAGCGGGATGATGTGAGGCTTCAACAACTACGTGAGAAAGATGCTCGGGAGAAAGATCCAAACTTTATATCAGAGAGTTATTCAGAATGCTATCCAGGCTATCAAGAATATAATCGTGAGGTTGTAGATAGTGATGATGAAGATGATTTGTCGAAAATGGATATGGGTGGACGAGTAAGTGTTTCTATTATTCTCTACTACACTTCGCTGCCATGGAATGGATGTTTAAAAAAAGAAAAGAAAAACGTTAATGGTACTTGGATGGTAGATTCTACCATATGATAAACTAGATAGAGTAACTACTTTTAAGTAAAACCTTTTAATTTGTGTAATACCAGTGTTGTAAAACTCCTATTCCAAGGCCGAGTACTCGGCGACTCGTGACAAGGTGGGTGACCTTGCCGAGTTGAGGTGAATCCGAGTACTGTAAAACTCGAGCCCAACTCGGGCAAACTCAAGATGATTCGGTCCTAAATTTTTTTATAAATACTAAGTCTCCCTGGTTCCCATAATTAAAGCCATTAATACATACGTAGTTTCCTCGTATTATGAGTTACCAACCTATTTGAGTATTTATTTTCTAATTCTACAGTTCCATGAACATGTCATACCCTATAATTTTCAATTTATATATAAAAGTTCCAATCCAAATACTCCCCAAGTACTCCCCACAAAGGCCGATTTCTTGCTACACCCCAGTCGACCGCTCGAGTACCGCCTAGCGAGTTTTACAACATTATGTAATACAGAATATGCATCACTAAAGGTGACATATTTTCGTTTGCAAAAGCAGGATAGTTGCAATATAAACACAAATGACCAGAAAAGTTTATGACTTGGACTAGTATATGAGCTCACTCGTCTGGTGTGATTGTGGAGAAATCTAGACTAATAGGTTGAATGAATAGGAAGAGATCTATTCCATATAAAATTTTGGCCTTATAACTGAAGATAGAAGCACCTTAGCATGGTATTGGTGTGTTGGGCAGGCTTTGCAGTTTTGATGACGTACAGTAACGTCAGATATTCTACATTTTGTTTTGGTGTTTGCCAGGCATGTTGACCTAGTAGATGTAGCATGACGGTTCATTGTTGCTTAGAATAGACAAATGTCATCATTGAGGATAGTAAAAATAAATCCCATTAAGTTACAGTAATGCTCAAGCACTTGGTCGGTTTAGGAAAAGGTGCAAAATAAAGGATGTGTGACTTTAATCTAAAATGGCTGAAACTTGGTTCTGAAAGCCGTCTTAGGAATGCCATATGATATAGTTCTTAGAATAGAAAAATGTCAGGCGTGTTGACCTAGTAGATGTAGCATGATGTTCTTGGTTGCTTAGAATAGACAAATGTCATCATTGAGGATAGTACAAATAAATCCCATTAAGTTACAATAATGCTCAACCACTTGGTCGCTTTAGGATAAGGTGCAAATAAAGGATGTGTGACTTTAATCTAAAATGGCTGAAACTTGGTTCTGAAAGCCGTCTTAGGAATGCCATATGATATAATTCTTATCCCTTAGGTCACTTATGGATCTTGGAAATCATCTATATTCTGATTATTCATCTACAAGAGAGAAAGAATCAATGCTAGCAAGTTTTGATTTGTATCATGTAGCCTACACAAAATATTAAAAGTCTGTGAAGAGAACCTTGAAGTATGCACCAACAATCCTCACCGTCGCCAGGGTTGGGTTGGGTACGGAAATAATAATAACAATGATTGCGTGCAGGCCTTTCCCTTTGACATCAACGTTTATACGAGAGGAAACATTTTCTGATTTCTTAATATCTAGGATTAGCTTACTAAGAGTAAATTACATATTTGGTCCTCGTGTTTGTCACTTATTTCACTCTCGGTCCTTAAACTTTGTTATTGCACTGGGTTCCCAATTGTTTGAATTTTGTTACTCGGTCCTTAAACTCCGTTTATTACTTTGGTACTACCGAAAAGACCAAAGTACACTTACTTTTTCACTTGAATAGACCATTATGCCCTTGTTTCATTTTTTATTATTTTCTTTGTACTCTAAATAATTTAAAAATAATATTTAAACTAATAAATACTATTATATATTACATAATACATTATTATTATATACCTCAACCCCGCACTCCATCCCTTCTCCCTCTCTAAACCATACCTCCGCCGCAGACCACCACCACGATCACCCTCCTCTTCCTTCTTCTCCATCATCGCCCTGACCTCCACCATCACCCTCCCCTCCATTCTCCACCTCCATCACCACCATCTTCTCTCCCTCTTCTACCGTGTCACCACTCATGACCATCACCGGAGTCGACCATCACGGCCACCGCCCGCCTCCCCCTGAAGAAGCCACAACCACATGCTATTGGGTTTTGTTTTGGTTCCTCACCACCTGCGTGCGATTTGAATACCACCTCCGCAGATCTGCTCCATCGATTTGCAGACCGCCTCAGATCTAGGGTTCTCCGGGCGACACCATGTTACAGCAGCCATCTTCTTCTGCTCTTTTTTTCTTTTATTTTCGTGGATTTGTTCAGGCATGTTCATATATCTCTGTGTGTGCGTGTGTAATATGTGGGTGGCGATGGTTAGGGTTTTGGTTGATTAATGTTTCAAACTGTTAGGAATTTTAGAGAATTTCACTTGAATTGTATTATTGATGATTCCACTTGATTGAATATACAACTGCTATTTATACTACATCGAGACATGTAACAGAATATCTAAACAGAACAACTATCAGCTAACAAGCTAATAACAGAACAACTATCAGCTAACAAGCTAATAACAGAACAACTATCAGCTAACAAGCTAATAACAGAACTATCAGCTAACAGAAGGTGAATTAACTAAACTAACAGCTGACCAAAACATACTAGCTGACTGACACATATTTGTATAAAAGTCATACCTCACATGAAGTATCGACTACCACCAATCATCCTTGAGTAATAAACACCCATGTCATCCTTGAGTAATCGTCTATAATTGACAAGAAGTATCGACCACCAAGTGAAGGTACTTGTGAAGGACCCAATAATCAGCATGAAGATAATCCAAAGTTGACTTTGTTCTATGAACACCTTTTGAAAAACTCACCAGCCTTTGTTTTCCAAATATACAATGCTCACAAAGACCTAACTCAGCCATTTTATGACCTCCAAGAAGCCCTCTTCTGCTGAGAATAACCATACCCTTTTCACTAACATGACTCAGCCTCATATGCCACAAATGAGTCAAATCCGACTCTGTTTTGTCAGATCTTGAGGCTATGGCAGCTGACCCAACAGCTGTGGTTCCTTCTAAAATGTACAAGGTACTCTTCTTGATACCTTTCATGACCACCAATGCACCTTTGGTGACCTTAATCACCCCTCCTTCACCGCTGTACTTGAACCCTTTAGAGTCCAAGACTCCCAAAGAAATCAAATTCCTTTTCAAGTTGGGCACGTGAGGAACATCAGTCAAGGTTAACACCATGTCATCATGCATTTTGATGTTTATTGACCCAATTCAAACAACTTCACGTGATGTGTTGTCCCCCATTAACACATTTCCTGCTGAAACACTTTCATAAGTATCAAACCTGTTAGGAAATATGAGAGAATTTTATTGCTGATAAAAATTATTGAACTACTGAGCTACAACCGAGACCCATTATTTATAGGCCTGATGAGACTAATCTGCTAACTATCTAACTGACTCTTCTTGAATAACAGACGCTTCTTGAATTAAAGTCATTACCCGACAAATCTCCACCTATGACTTTAATTCTACTAAAGTACAAACACAACACTTTACTTCCAACTATCAACGTTTAGAAGATCTAAACAATGTCTGAATTTGTGTAAAGGCACTGACTTTGTAAGTGCATCAGCTGGGTTATCTTCGGTTTTCACCTTCTTCACTTTCACCCTTCTTTCTGATCTTATAAAATGATATCGCACATCTATGTGCTTCGTTCTTTCATGATGTACCTGATCCTTTGCAAGACATATAGCACTTAAGCTGTCACAAAAAATCACAGCCTGATCTTGATGAAATCCAAGATCACCAAGTAAACCTTTCAGCCAAATTCCTTCCTTAGCGGCCTCCGTGAGTGCCATATACTCTGCCTCTGTTGTGGATAAAGCAACCGATGGCTGTAACGTTGCTTTCCAACTCACCACAGCACCACCAACAGTGAACACATACCCTGTTAATGATCTTCTTGAGTCAACATCAGCTGCATAATCCGAATCTGCATATCCAGCCACAAAACCAACTTCTTTTCCTCCATATATGAGACCTACATCAGCAGATCCTCTCAAATATCGAAAAATCCTTTTCACAGCAGCCCAATGTTCTTTCCCCGGACAAGACATAAATCGCGAAACAACACTTATGGCATGAGCTATGTCAGGTCTAGTACAAACCATGACATACATTAAACTACCCACTGCATTTGAATAAGGAACTCTGCTTAATACTCTATTTCAGCTTCTGTTTGAGGTGCTAACGCCACCGATAATCTGAAATTAGCCGACGATGGAGTACTTAATGGCTTTGCCGAAGTCATTCCAAACCGAGAAAGTATCTTCAAGATATAACTTTTCTGTGACAAGAAGAGTTTACGCTTAGATCTATCTCAGAATATCTCCATTCCAAGTATCTTTTGAGCAGCCCCTAGGTCCTTCATATCAAACTCAGAATTAAGGAGGTCTTTTAACTTCTTAATTTCAACCTTATCTCGAGCTGCCACTAACATATCATCCACATAAAGCAGCAAATACACTCGAGAACCATCAACTACCTTCTTGTGATATATGCAGCAGTCATAGGGACTCCGATTATACCCACTACTCACCATAAAACCATCAAATCGCTTATACCATTGTCTTGGGGACTGTTTCAGCCCATAAAGCGACTTTTTCAGCTTACAAACATAATCTTCCTTCCCTTTAACCACAAACCCTTCAGGTTGATTCATATAAATCTCTTCCTCAAGATCTCCATGCAAAAACGCAGTTTTAACATCCAACTGTTCCAGCTCTAAGTCTTGCTGTGCTACTAGTGCCAACAGCACTCTAATGGATGTATGACGCACTACCGGAGAAAAGATTTCATTGTAATCAACTCCTTGTTCCTGGCTATAACCTCTAGCCACCAACCGAGCCTTAAACCTCATATTTTCAACACCTGGCAACCCTTCTTTTCGTTTGAAAATCCATTTACAAGTCACAACTTTCCTGTCTTGAGGCAATTTAATCAATTCCCAAGTTCTATTCTTGTGTAAAGACTCCATCTCTTCACTCATAGCACCTATCCACATGTCAGCCTCCTTAGTTGTGATTGCTTCTCGATAAGTGGATGGCTCAAAAAACTCCAACTCCTCAGCAATTTGCAAAGCATAGGCCACCATGTCATCAAAACCATATCGAATTGGCCTACCAACTTGTCTTCTTGGCTTGTCTAACACTATGGACCGAAAATCCATATGTTGTTGCTGATTTTCAACCACAATCGGATCTGTTTGAGCCACACTTCTGGGCTGTCCAGCAGTAACTTCACCCTCATCAGAGTCAATTAATTCATACTCCACCTGTTTCGAGCTTCCCTCTCCATGCTCTCTTGGGCAATGACGAAGAACATTTAACACCACGCAACATGCTTTCCTCATCAAACACCACGTCACGGCTGAGAATCACCTTTCTTTCATCAATAGACCATATTCTATACCCTTTTACACCAGCACCATACCCCATAAACAGCCCCTTTTTTGACCTTGGCTCTAACTTTCCTTAGTATGAAGGACAACCAAGCACCTTAAGTTTGTATAATCAGCTGGCTTTCCGGACCACATTTCAAAAGGGGTTTTGCAACCAATTGCAGTTGCTGGACTTCTATTGATCAAATAACAAATAGTGTTCAACGCTTCAGCCTAAAAACCTCTAGAAAGGCCTGCATTTGACAGCACACATCTGACTCTTTCTAGCAATGTTTTGTTCATCCTTTCGGCCACTCCATTTTGCTGTGGAGTGTGCCTTACCGTATGGTGTCTCGCAATCCCTTCATCTTTACAAAATTGGTCAAACTCTTTTGAGCAAAACTCTAAACCATTATCGGTTCGCAGCCTCTTTATTTTCTTCCCAACTTGATTTTCAATGAGAACCTTCCAATCTTTGAATATCTCAAATGATTCACTCTTGTGTTTCATGATAAAAACCCAAGTCATTCTTGAATAATCGTCAACAATTGAGAGAAAATATCGACCCCACCAAGAGACGGAACTTGAGAAGGACCCCAACAATCATGTAAATAGTCTAATGTTGACTTGGTGTTTTGGACAGCTTTTGAAAAACTTACTCTCTTTTGTTTTCCAAAAATACATAGTTCACAAAACCCTAACTCAGCAACCTTATGACCTCCAAGAAGTCCTTCTTTGCTAAGCATGAGCATCCCTTTCTCGCTAACATGCCCCAACCTCATATGCCATAAACGGGTCAGATCTGACTCGTTTTTCTCACAACCAAGAGCTGGTGAAGCTGACCCAATCACCGTACTGCCTTCTAGTTCATACAAGGTTCCTTTCTTGATTCCTTTCATCACCACTAACGCACCTTTGGAGACCCGGATAGTCCCCTTTTCACCGTTGTACTTGAACCCCTTTGAATCCAATGCTCCCAACGATATAAGATTCTTTTTCAAGGCTGGAACATGACGTACATCAGTCAATGTTCTCACAACTCCATCGTGCATCTTGATATTTATTGAGCCTATTCCAATAACTTTGCAAGGATCATCATTCCCCATCAAGACACTCCCTGTTGCTACCCTTTCATAAGTGTCAAACCAAGACTCATTTGGTGTCATATGAAACGAACACCCGGAGTCAAGAATCCACACATCTGGCTGACTTTTAGAGTCAAGCAGCAAGAACAAGATCAGCCTCTGAACCAGAATCATCTTTACCAACAGCAGCGGATGCCTTATCGTTTCGTTTTGGGCATTCATTCTTCCAATGTCCAAGTTCTCCACACCTGTGACAAGCATCTTTCTGGCCTGCTTTCGATCCTCTAACCTTGGATCTTGATCGACTTCTACCCTTCCACTTGCCTTTTCCTTTCTCTCTACTCCTTTCTCTACCTTCATTTGCCACTGTCAAACCAACTGACTGACTTTCAGTTCCATTACCCAAAGCTTTATGGCGCAATTCCTGTGAATGTAAGCTTGATCAAACTTCTTCCAAAGTAATCGTGTCCCTCCCAACTACAAACGAATTGACAAAGTTTTCGTATGAAGGTGGCAGCGAAACCAATAAGATGAGGGCAGCATCCTCATCTTCTACCTTGACCTCAACATTCTTTAAATCCATAAGAATGGAGTTCAATTCGTCAAGATGTTATTTCAATTGCATCCCCTCCTTCATTCGAAGTGAAAACAACCTCTGCTTTAGCAACAACTTGTTTGTCAACGATTTTGTCATATAGAGACTTTCAAGCTTTAACCATAAAGACGCAGCTGTCTCCTCAACCTCATAAATCACTTCATCTGCCAAAGACAACAAGATAGTACTGTGTGCTTTTTCATCTTGTTGATTAAACTCAGAATCAGTCATTTCTTCGGGTCTTTCAGCGGACAAAGGAATCCAAATTCCTTGTTGTTTAAGGAGGGCTCTCATCTTGATACGCCATAAGCTAAAATTATTCTTTCCTGTGAACTTATCAATCTTGATCATGTGTGAAGGCATTGTTTGATTCTTGAATTATCAGTTCTTTCAATGACACTTGAAAAACAGTCAACAATCACTAATCGACAGTGATTCCCTTGTTGCCTTACTTCAATCGATCACTGATATCAATCACCAATTTCTAATCGATGGCCAATTCTTCCATACCGACTTCAATCGACCCTGTATCACTTGTCGATAGTCAAATCTTGTTCCCCTGATTCAATCGATCGCTAATTTCAATCCTGAATCACCAATTGATTCTTAATTGGTGTTCCCCTGCTTCAATTGATCGCTAATTTCAGTCTCCCAAAGAAACCAGTCGATGATTTCCCGACTCCAATCGACCACCTTCGTTCCACCTTGAATTGAACACCCTGTCGATTAATTCTTGCTGTCGACCTCCACCCTGAATCAAAATTCAAAAGCGACGCACAATATTGATTGCCCAGATAGCAATCGTAAGAATTTAATCGACTTGAAATTGTCGCCGATCAAAAGAATCACAAAATTTGAAAAATATGAAATTGATCGCTAGAATTGGAATCGTAGTTGAAACTTCAGAAGCGTGTTAATCATAACCACGCTCTGATACCAATTTGTTAGGAAATATGAGAGAATTTTCATCAGCAATAAAATTCTCTCATATTTCCTAACAAAACCAACCTCTATTTAGCGTCATGTGATAAGAACACCTCGAGTCAAGGATCCATTCATCCTGTTGACTTTGTAACTCAGCAACACTTTGACAATCTGTTGACCTCTGAATCTGAGTCATCTTTTGCAACAGCAGCGGTCGCTTTGTCTTCTCGTTTAGGACACTCGTTTTTCCAATGACCTTGTTCTTTACAATATGACACACATCTTTGGGATTCATTTTAGATCCTTTACCCTTGGATCTTGACCGACCTTTTCCTCTCCATTTTCCTTTCCCCATCTCTAATCGACCTCTTTCTCTTCCACTATCACCATCAACAATAGATAGACCAGCTGATTGACCTTCAGATCCATTTCCATTCCCCGAAGCCTTATGACGAAGCTCTCTTGAATGCAAACTCAATCTAACCTCTTCCAATGTAATTGTATCTCTGCCAACAACAAAAGAATTTACAAAATTCTCGTATGAAGGTGGTAGAGAAACAAGGAACACAAGAGCAACATCCTCATCATCAATCTTGGCTTCAACATTCCTCAAATTCATGAGAATGGAGTTTAGCTCATCAAGATGCTCCTTCAAAGCCATTCCTTCCTTCATACGTGGCGAGAACAACCGTTGTTTCACCAAAGACACCGCAATCTCTTCATTTGCTACATCGTATATCACTTCGTCAGACAGAGATAACTAGATGGTTGAATGAGCCTTCTCATCTTGTTGAACGAAATCAGATTCTGCCATGTCATCTGGCCTTTGACCAGCCAAAGGAGTCCATATACCTTGTTGTTTTAGGAGAGCCCTCATCTTGATTCTCCACAGGCTGAAGCTTGGTTTAAAAAAGCGCGCCTGAGGCTTTCTGATGTGCGAGGCGTTGCCTCAAACGCATCCCGTGTGTGCCGTGATGCGTTTTCCATGATGCGATGTGAGGCGTTGCGATGCGCGAGGCGTACGCTTTTTACGCATCATGTAATTTGGGCTTTCTTTTATATTCTAGCTATTTTAAAAGGCTGTTTTAGAGGACTCTTGAGTTTAACTTATATGTGGAGTGAACCAATTATAAAGAAAAATGCTTTTTAATCATAACTTAAACTCCTAAAGTCGACCTCTTCTCCCTACCATAGTTATTGTCTCCTACAATAATCGAAGTTGTCTTCTAAACCTAAATTAAATTAAAAGGTCAAGTATGTTATGTGGAATTAAAATATAAGTATTTTCTTAATACCAAACGCCTCGGGTGCATGATGCGGGCGCATCATGCATCACGCATCACGCCTCGGCTTCCAGACCCTAACGCCTCTGAACGCTTCACGCTTTTTCGAACCAAGGGCTGAAGTTATTTTTACCCGTAAACTTGTCAATCTTGATAAGAGAAGGCATTTTAAAGTTTCAAGAACTTTTGTATACTTCAACGGCTAACTTCAATTTTCGAATCGCTAACTATGATAGAAAATTCAAACGATCACAGACACTATTAATTCAATCGATAGAAATCCACAGTCAATTTTCAATTCTTGGAGAAATTGACACAATCAACGATCGCTGACTTTCAATTGCTGTTGTCAACTGCCAAAGTCGCAACACTATCACCGAATTTTGCAATTGATTTTAAAAAACTTGATTGACAACTTCAATAGACCACCAATTGCCGATGCCAATTAACTGTCGATCGATAATTTTTGTTCCCCCAACTCAAATCGACCACCAAAATTGCAGTCGCTTGTTCGCTCCACCTTGAATTGAACACCAGTTGATTCCTCCCTCCTTTACCTTGAATCAAACTCCAAGATCGATGCAATTGATTGCCCAGAGTGCAATCACAAGAAGCTCAATCGAGAGAGAAGAAATTGCTTTGATCGATTACCCAGAACAAGAATCGAATTTCAGAAACTTCAGAAGTGTGATAATCGTAACCACGCTCTGATACCAATTTGTTAGGAATTTTAGAGAATTTCACTTGAATCGTATTATTGATGATTCCACTTGATTGAATATACAACTGCTATTTATACTACATCGAGACATCTAAGAGAATATCTATTAGAAGGTGAATTAACTAAACTAACAGTTGATTGAAACATACTAGCTGACTGACACATATATTTGTATTAAAGTCGCACCTCACACGAACATATTATGGTTTCAGTACATGATTTTTGTTTTTGGTTTTTTGATTTTGATTGTTATATGCATGATTTTTGTGATCTCCAATATCCGGTGGTTTTAGCGATAGTGGTTGGAGGTTTCCGGTGGTAAGGGTGGTTTCTGGTGGGGGTGGTAGAGGGTGGTTCTTGTTCTTGATTGGGGATTTTCAGATTCTTGTTCTTGGTGTTCTTGTTGGGGATGACTGTGGGAAGACAGTAGCTGGTGGTGGTAGAGGTGGACGGTGGTCAGGGTGGGTGTTAGTAGACGGTGGTCAGAGATTTGGGGGTGGTGGTAGACTGTGGGCAATTGGTGGTGGTGGTAGTATAAGTTTATATATTTATTAATAATATATAATCAGTAAATAATTTTAATATGGTTAAGAGTTATTAAAGTAGCAAATTAATAATAAAAGGGTATTATTGCTCATTTTAAGTGCACAAAGATGGCCCAGGGACAAACCAATAGGGACCAAATATGTAATTTACTCATTCTTTTATTTATAAGTGGTGTAGTGATATATGAACATATCCACAGGCAAAGGGCCGGCTTCATAGGTGGGACTTTGAGACAGAAGAGGAGTGGGCTACATACAATGAGCAGAAGGAAGCAATGCCGAAAGCTGCATTCCAATTTGGCGTGAAGATGCAAGATGGCCGCAAGACGAGAAAGCAGAATAAAGACCAAAAGATAACGAATGAGCTGCACAAGATTAATAAGATACTCGCCAAAAAAAATATGCAAAAAGGTGAAGCAAATGATGACAGTGGCGATGAATCTCATCCTGGAAAGAAGCTCAGGGTGTAAGCCTTAAAAGTTATGCACTGCTTTTATCAGTGAATTTAAGCATTCAAAAACTGTTTCTAAATGCTTACATTTGCTGTCTCCTTTGTCATGCATAGTTTTTGAAAGGCAACAATTTTATTTGTGTCAACACTTTTTACTTTTATCCAAACAACAAAAATTTGCATTCTTGATACAATTCTAAGAATGTTTAAGTGCGCCGAAATGTAACGAAGTATCCCCGTTTTAATATTGTGTGCAATGAACTATACTTTGTTAAAACAAATACATTAAGCAACCCGAAAATTTCAATTAATGTGATGTGAGCTGCGCAGGTCACATTGATTTTTGTAATATTTTATCTTTTTTTATATTTCATTGCTATTTTATTATTATCATTATTGTTGTTATCATATTCTGCTAATCTCTCCCCTCAAACTCTCTTCTCACAATGAATCACCACTGCCATCTCCTATGAACCAGCACCACCCCCTTCATCTATCTTTCTCCCCCTTGACAAACCACCACCACCGCCACCTCTTTTATCTTCAACAACCACCACCCTTGCCACCGCATTCATTTTTAACGACCACGGCCACGGCCACCTCGAAAACTCCAAATTGAAATTTTAAAAATCTTAGATTTTGGTATAACATAAAATTGATGGTTAAAATCAATCAAAACTCGAAATCCACTTATGAAAGATGAAATCTTGAATCGATTAAGCTCATGTTTAAAATCTGGAATCGATTGAGTTGTTCATCATCTGAACTCGATTTAGGGTTCTTCATCATGGTACATTCCACTCAAACCTAGATCTATCGATTTAGAGTTCTTCACTTTGTTGAACAAAACACATTAATCGATTTTAGATCCAACTAGGGGTGTCAATAGGTCGGATCTTGATCTAGATCCGATCTGCTCCATTTATATTATCCAACGGGGGTCAGAAACTAGATCTATTGACCCAACAAGTGACCCAATAGGTCGACCCATTTAATTGGATCACTAAGTGGGTCAATACAAGATCTGTGTGAGTCGATCCGTTTAATATTAAATTACGTCACCACCACGACTGCCTACCAACTGCCGCCACCGCCCGTTACCTCCCTCACCACCCGTCGCTGCCACCACCTTCACGGCCGTCGTCGTCACCACCTCCACCCACAGTTACTGCCACCCTATCACCCGCGACCCGCCGCCACCACCACCAATTCGGTCGCCGCTGCCCGTTATTGCCCCCACCACCCGCCTCTGCCACCACCGTCACCGCCGCCGCCACCATCACCGCCGCCACTACCGGCCTAAGTAGATTGGGGGTGGGGTAGGGTGAGGGTAAGAAGGCATGGACTGGGGTAGGGTAGGGATGGGATAGGGTAGGGTAGGGTAGGGTACAGGTGGGGTAGAGTAAGTAGGGTGGGGGTGGGGTGGGGTAAGTAGGGCGGGGGCGGGGGATAGGGGGTGGAGATATTTGATTTACTTATTATATAAATAATAAAAAATAATTAATATTAAATGGGTCAATTCGGGTTAAGATTTAATAGTAATTGATTCGATTCAAATCTAATTAAATGTATCTCCGTGTTATTGGATATAATCCAAATCCAATTAAATAGGTCGATGGGTTAGATCAGTCTTTAAAAGATCTGATCCACTTCATTGACAACCCTAGATCCAACCCCAAATTGAAGGTGGTGGTGATGATGGTGGTCGGCGGAGTGAGGTTGAGGAGGCATGTGATCTTCAAAAGTGAAGATGCCCGGTTAATAACATAAATTAAATAAATAAATAAAATAATTATAATAAAAATAAAATAATAAAAAATAAGATAATAGAATAAATTGATAAGGTAACCGAATATCGTTCAAATTTAAGATGGGCATAATTCGTTAAATTTTGATGCACTTAACCCTTCTAAGAATATCGAATATCGTCCAAATATAGCCCAACAACCAAAACTAATGATAGCCCTTAAATTTATGAAATTCATGGTTAAGATAATCAATGTAATTTTTTTTTAATTTTTAAATAGGTAGTATATTTGTACTTAGGTACTTAGCTCTCTCTCCTTCATTTAATCTCTCACTTGGTGATTGAATGTTTATTGGCCCCCTTGAATTTCTCTCCATTTTTGTTTTTTGTTTTGGGGGGTGGGGGAGTTGACTCTTTTTTGGTGGAGAACATATAGATACAACATTTTGCAGATGTATCAATGTGGTATGTAAAGTGTTTTTTTACAGATACCTATTGAACTTCTAGTTAACGTGTTAATATAATCATTTTCAAGTTTTAACCTGCTATAGCACCATAGCAATTAAAACTCTTTTGAACTTTCGATGATCTGTGCTCCTCTCTTTCCCCCCTCCGCACCTCCTTCCTGAAGCATATCGAGGGTAAGTCAACATTATTTTGTTTGCAGTTTGAACGGGCTCAAAGAAGTTCAGTTCATGAGTTCACAGACAGCTCGGATACATATGAAAAATTACAGTTTGAGCAACAGATGCAGCAACTATCATGTGAATTTTTAAACTGCGTCAACTATAAATTCAAAGTGAAATAACAACATTAATTTAATGATATCAAAGCACTTCTATCGACATATTTGAATAAATTAATGGGGTACGACGGTGACAAGTGTTTTTGGTTGTCGGCAAAAAAGAGGACAAAGGAGACGATGACAAATGCAAGCGGTGTCCGACACTAAACCATATTTCATGTTTTGTCAAAAACTGATAGTTGTAGTAAATGACTAATTTAATATTCTCATGTTCTTTCCTCTTTATTATATTTTTTGGTAAATAGTTGGTTAGACCAGTTTGTTTATCGTTTATGAAATAAGATAATTCAAAATTTGATATATTATGTACATATAATATAAGCGCACTTAATAAATCAACAAGTTATAAATGCAATTACAAAGCTAAAATTACGGCTACACTGATAGAAACAACTTAAATTATTACAATATGTTCAAGTTAATACAAAACAATCCTCCAAATACAGCACCAAAGTAAATCATTTTCTTATCAAGTCCCAAGTAGACGTGCATCAAATTGCAAACACCTTCTACGCACAGCATGTTGTGACTGAAGTCATGCTAAAATATCATAAGCCTATCACAATAATTAAGCTGCTTTCATTTGCTCTGAAATATTATAATACAGTCGTTATTATTGCATACAGTTACGAGTCTATCAAGTCGAATTCAACATATGACCCATCTTTCAACAATCAAAAGATCCATAAATCATAAATATACTCATCACAGCAGTAGGGATCACAAAATTCGGCATAATTACATACAAAAGAAATTCCTATTCTAGTGACCACAAATCACAATCATAAAGAAGAAATTCCTATTCTAAAATTACCATATATAACACAAATCTTGCTCAAAGATTTTCTTGAGGTCAACGTAAGAAGGAGGTAGCTTGTCTGGAACACATAAAACTTGAGTGATTCTACAAAATAAAGCACCGTTAGCCTCGTCATGAGGGTTTGACTTTGTGATCAACCGCCCACCTCTATAATGTTGTCACAGACACCACCCACAACCTATTGCCTTATGCTTCATCCTCCTTACCAAATACACCAGGAAGGATGTGAGTCGTCGCCTGCCGCCATCTCTAACACCACCATTGCCTACTCATTCTCTCTTATTTTTTATCTCTCTCTGTTTTTTTTTTGAGATCTGGTTGTGTCGATTCAAAGGTCTTTGCTTTTCCCATTTTTGAATCTGATGTCTTTGTTTTGAAATTGATTATCAAGATCATGTGAAGATCAAAGCTTTCTTATATCTATTATTGATGGTGACAATGAAGGAACTTTTTGGCCATTAATCTCATTAAATCGAAGATCTCTTAGCCTGTAAATATGCCCCTATGCAGTAGTAATCATATAGCAGAGCTTTTGTTTACCAAATGATAGTTTCTCTATTTGTATCTAATTTTAATCAAATTACAATTAATGTACATATAGCCGGGAAATCTTAGTTATCATTTTGAATTTTGTGACTTGCTAAGGCACAGATGGTATGTGAACTATTGCACGTGCATGTATTTCTCTTTAATCACTGTAGATTTTAGTTTATCTATAATTGTTTCTGCGTTTCTGCTATGTATATCAAATTACTATTGTTTATCAATGGTTTATATATATTTTTTGTTTTATCAATTGGGTTTATTGAATCTTTGTATTAATTTTGTTTCCTCAATATACATCAATTTTTGATGAATGGTCTATATGCATCAACTTTTGTATGAATATTATCTGAGGTTGTAAAGTGGCAAAAGGCAGCGGCAATGGAAGGTCACCGGCAAAGAACTAAGTAGCAGTTGAGCGGCGATGATGGTGGATGCTTAGAGCCGGCGATGGTGGCTGTGACCTCGAAATCGCTGGCCACTTTGAGAGAGAAAGGAAGAGTATAGATCTAGGCTTTGAAAAGGAGGGAGTTGTGGAGAGTTACACGGGAGAGAGTGGAGAGAGGAGATAGATATGTCTACTTTTCGTACTACCCTTATATTAATTTAATTAAATTAATATCCTTCAATTTTGATTTATTTACTAAAACATCATAGTCAGCCTTAACCATCAATTAATTAATTGTAGACTCTAGATTACTTCTCATATTTTTTGTAAAAACATACTTTTCGCATGAACAAACCTTTATATATACATATTAATACGTACTAACATATAAATCATTTAGCTTGCTCTCTCTCTTAAAAGTCTAAACCTTAATATTAAGTAATGTGAAATCATTAGTTTACCCTTCATTTAAGTAACATGAAATTACTAGTTAATTAGATTTCTTAATACCATTTTATTGGTAAACCTTGCATAATAAATAATTTTAAAAAAATCGAATCAATTCAAATTAATTTTTAACCTATAAGATATAAAATACAAGTTAAAATCTAAATAAAAAAATCTTCATAGAAATAATATTAGAAGATATATATAACTAGAACTCATACATATAACCCCAATTTATAAACATTTCCGTATTATTACAAAATGACTCATAATTAAAATAAAACGTTTAACTAATAATATTTTACCATTCTCTTTTTAATTTTATTTATACACTCTTAAAATTTAAATAATGAAAAATGGCTAATATACTCTTAAATATCCTCACGTTTTTTTAAACAAACAAACCCAACACACTCTCATAAAACGTCCTGTAAATAGTAAGGACAGGAATGAGATACTTTCAACATTATGTTTCAGACATCACTTTCTGGCCTCAACAAGAACCAGAAATATATCTACCAGGCCAAGGAAACGACTCGAATAGTATTCTGTTATAAAGCAATAAACTCTTTTGAAATGCTTTCAAGAGTAATCAACAGAACTTTTTTTGGGCAGGTTTTGGGGGTTTGGGGGAGAGTTCCATGTGAAAGCAATAACATCAAAAGATTGGATACATCAATCAACCAAGAACAGGGAAAATACGAGTAATATGATCCAACGGAATGCTGTCAGCTGCAGTACCTCTCCTGAGCTCAGGATGATTATACTCATTCCGGGGCAATAAAACAAGTTGACCTTTGCCACCTTGACCCTTCTCGACAACCCAACCACTATTTGCTACCTTCTGCTCTAGAAATTTATCCAAAGACAAACCCTCGACGTTAATTGCCTGTGAGACAACCAACACTTGTGTAGTTAGCATCCAGCCCAAAAGACGGAAAATATCACAAAACATTCGACATTAGACCGGGTAGCCAAATATTGGACCACCATGGTCTCAAAGAGATAGCAGAAGAGGACATATTGCCAAGAATTACATACTTTCTACTAATATTAGTTTGCACGTTAGTGGTTAGAAAAGACGGAATATACGTGTGTGTGTGTGTGTGATGAGAGAATACCTCGGCAACAACAGATCTTGGGACTTGTTGGTATGTCAGAGACAGGACATGGACTGCATATTCTTGAATTGCTTGCTCAAATCCTGCATCCATGTTTTTCAACCCCTAATCAAATAATTGTAACTCACAAGCCTAAAACACTACTACTTTATATTGTAGTTTACCCTTGATTTGACCAAGGACAAATTGTTAATTTCACTTGGAGATGAAAACTCAAACTGTTTTCTCAAATAATAAGTTGTCTACGCCCGTAGATTAAAGGAAGAAAGGATGCAGTCCTTTACTACTTATTTCTTTCTGTGTGTGTGTGTGCAACACAAGAGGTAATTGACTGTGATGTATGCCTACGTACCTGGCACAACGTCAAGAATATGACGGTTTTTGGCAGCTTCATCCCAAAACTGGCGAAATTTGGCTGTCTGCATACCAAATAGTAGGTTATTTCATTGAATTTAATAGATTTCACTCCGACAGTGAAAGCATAGTCACAAGGATTATGGACCGTCCAATAAGAAAATGAGGATCTGAGTTTGCAGTTTGCTAGGTCCCTATAATTCAGTCGAGGGGGACAGGCTCATTTTGGTTGTTCCGGTATGATGTAGCATATAATGAGGTATGATGTACCTTATATTGATAATATATATTTTAGTATTTTACACGTTTAATATATAATCCAAACTTCGAACCTTTTCAATGTCAAATTGAAATAATGAATCAATTAAACTGATCCAGTCAAATTAAGTTGTTGAAGACTTTAACCTAATAAAAAAAGCCGGTCATTTTCAAAATAATAAATCTAAATAATCAATTCAAGGATTTAGCTACTGAAATTATGTTTGTATGGCTTCTGAAACATGGTTTTTTCTCGATCGGTTCACGAACCTGACACTTGGGAGAACGAATTGAAAATCAATTCAGGTATGTCATTTCTTTGAACGTCTGTTCCCCGATTGGACGTTCCGGAACACAGATGGCAGATAGCTTAGTGATTGATGTGGCTATTGAGTGAAAGATGATGGGCCAAAATATTGGTGTAAATGTCTCTTTCAAACGTGAGTGTCAAAAACAACATAATTCACTTCTCATGCACAAGGTATTAAGTTTTGATATGTATCATATCATGTTCTGTAAGTTGTATTTATTTAAACAAAAAATAAATACAACTTCCAGAACATGTGTTTCTTAGGGGCGGCAAAGAATACAAACAAGTGTTTCTTAGGGGCGAGCACGGTGCCGAATACTGTTACCAATTTTACCGAGTACCAAATTTGGTCTAAAGGCGGTACCGAATACCGTACCGAGTATTCGTATACAGCACCAATACTGGTACCGAGTACCTATTTTACCTAGTCAGTTCGGTATTAGTCCCGGATACTGAGTCCCGTGTACCGATTTAGCAATATTCCAAGTATCGAGTACCGAACCGGAAAGTCTAACTCGGTACCGGAAGGGTTTGGTATTTTGTGTACCCACGCTCACCCCAAGTGTTTCTTAAAGACCACCTATAATGAGACATTTATTAAGGAAAAATGTACCTCCAGATAGTGGGAGAGAAATATTAGTGTCTTGAACTGTTCATCCATTTGCTGACAATAAGAAAGAAACACAAGAAAACAAATAACATGAAACCAAAGATATGCCTCCTCAACATGGAGTCAAAAGACCGTAAGAAAAGGTACGTACCACTCTTTCTGGAATCAAAAAAAGACATAAGCTAAAATCTGGAGCAGGCATTGCCATGAGAGCCTACATGGAATTATGGAAAGAAGATCAAGGAGTAAAAGAACATAAGGTTCCGGATACAGAACTTGATAAAAGAAGATTTGTGAAACTTAATGCAGACACAAGCAACTGTGAAAAATACTATTCTAAGTATCTCATGCAACAAGAAGCATTCTCAAGAAGAGGCTTCCCACACACAAGCCTTATTCATTGTGTGCGACACATCAAATGCTACTTCAACTATACGGTATGTAAGAAGACAGGATTTGAGAATCCTCCATGTTTAGAAAAGCGATATCTCTCCCTAGACAGTATCCTATAAAGTCCCCCAAATGCTCCCTGCTTGCTTGTGCTCGGGAAAGTGATTCAACATGTAGGACAGGAATAAGATATCTCAGCTAATACTACCATGCACACATAGATTAACACATGCAAACCTTGATCAAAATCCGGGCAACAATCTGAGTGCTCATCCTCTCTGGCTCAAACTGTGTAATGCAAAGAAGTTAGTACAAATGATATACCCACAAAAATAAAAACAAAAAAAATAATTCACTAATTGGAGAATGAAAAACCAGAGAGATTTCAATCACTTAAAGCAAGATTAAATAAAGAGAAGCAAAGTAAAAGTCAAATTACCTGATAGAGACGAAGAAGACAAAGGTTTGCATCTAAACTATATGTCCTCAATGAAACCTGAATTTAAACAACCAAAATAAAGGAATTAAAAATTCAGTATTTTGTGTAAAACAAAGCTTAGTGTGAAATGCTATAGATACCCCTAAACTATAAATGCCATGAGTCATACATATCCTTTCCTACCCTTATATACAAATCTACATATGTCCCTCTCTCTCTATATATACAATTATATATATATATATAGAGATAGAGAGACACACACATATATATCCCTTAACGAGCAGCAAAGCATTGCACAACATTTTTTGCAACAACACTTGTCTTAAAACCAAAAAAAAGGTAAATAATGACCTGCAAAAATATATCAAAGGCTGAATTTCCAATTATGCACAAGCCTGAGAGCTCCATCATACCATTATAAATCCAAATATACATATGCTTTCAAACTTTAAGTTGCCCACATAGACATGACATCAATCACAATATTATGCTTATAATGCTAGTTTCTGAATAGGGTCATTTAAACTAAAAGAAAAATGTCACAATCAAGCGTAAAAAGATGTTAAGAAGCTAAGTATATTATTTATGATGTCACATTAAGAAATTATAATTACAACAATAACAACCATACACAATCTCACCTTGGGGGGGGGGGGGGGGGGGTATGATGTAGGTAAGATGTAGATGGTCATACCTCTACCACAGAGAAACTACTTCCCTAAGGACTTCTGGCGGCAACAACAACGTCGTTTAGAGTTGCAGTTTATGAGACTTGGTACTAAATGTATGAAGATAATATGAATATGCATGCATATTACACCACAACCACAAATAACCACATTGTTGCAACCACCACTACCACCACCGACCCTTGTCGTATTGCACATGTGCAACCTTTTGGTAAAAGAAACCTAGAAATGTGGCCACGATCATTGCCCTTAACGACCACTATTGTACATAAATATAGTCATGTTTTTGCTTGTAGATGTGTAACATACGTTAGCATTGTTGGGTTTCACATGTGCAACCTTTAAAAGGGTAATCGTATTGTTGGGTTGCACATGTGCAACCTTTTAAGTAAAAAAACCACGAACTTTCTTGCCTTCTTGCATCTTTAATCTGCCATAGTCCTATCCTCCCTATAACTAGCCAATTAAAGCTACCTATAACAATTTTGTTTTTTTGTAACTTTATCCTGGATCTCATCCTCCACCACCAAGATTCCCTACAACTTCTCAACCTTCTTGACATCATTCCTAACGTTTCCTTGGCAACTCTACTAATCATGTCAGCCATAAATTGCCACATCTGGTCTCAATCCCAATCCGATATTTCTTTGACTTCTCAAGTGACTTGAGCTTTAAAAATATCTACCTCGTTACTTGTTAGATTTTTCTAAAGATTTTTAGGTTGACACCAATCGTCCCCTATTGCAACCCCCTCCCCCCTTCTATGAACAAAGGTATCCACTGTTGGGAGACACACAGTCTCATTTGAAAGGACCTTACAATCTATAACAGACCTAAAATCTCTTCTCTACGAAAGAGAAAGTCAATGCGTATGATGACCCCTATTTTGGAACATAATTAGGTGAGCATCTCTCTCTTTGAAGAAAGAGTTTGTCATAACCAAGTCGTGTGTAAAGCCAAACTCTAGAAATGTTCGCCCCTCTTCAATCTCAACACCAAATCTAAAAACCTCAACCACTTCTCTTACATGTTCATTGAAATCACCCTATAAACACTTGTTGACAGGTTTCCTAGAAACTCTTCTTTTCTACAACTCCTAGACTTGCTTAAGGTGCTTATGCACATACAACATTTACCAACTCTTCTTCAATGATAACTTCAACTGCCATTAGCCTATCATTGCATCTTTTCACTTGAACTACACTCACTTTTTAAATTTCTAAGTCGTTTTCCCATAATGATTTCTACATTCTTCTACTGTTTCTTGCCTTTTTATGCATGAATACCAAAGCTTAAAACCATTTCCCTCTTTAACAATGTTGTGGAATTCACTAGGCAATAGTCGGGCAATCGACTACACAAGCCAGTACTTGGCCTCAACGCGGAATACTTGGGAAGTACAATAGTTGTCTAAGCCGCATCAATTTTAAGTAAAAAAGGGAAATTAGGCTTTTGTCTACCATCTACTCTCTTAAATACCATAATAAATCACTCTAGATTCTTCATGAGTTTTCCCTAAGTAGCATTTTGGTGGTTGGTTATGTATCGCTTGCTTTTCAAGAAAAATAAGCATGTGTGTCAATGAGTGTGTGTAATACAGTAATAGACTAATAGTGTGTATATATAATGCATATTTAAAATCTTCCCCAGCCACAAAGGGTTAGATACACAGAAAAAAAAAAGATAAAATACGAGCTACTAAAATGCTCAATTCATGCCATCTAAAATGTACACAAGTCACATTCAAGTTGCCACCTTGTTATTCTTTATTTGGTGCATAAGAGCTATACACTGCTACCTCAGCATGAGCACACTAAAATACTGCTAAGAAGATGATTAAAAAGCAAGTCTATGATCACAAAGTGACGCATTATTTCGGATAGATGAATTATTTCGGATAGAATTCGTCACAATGCGAAGCCTCACGTCTTTCTAATATGAAGTCTCAATAATTTTTAAGGCCGCAAAGACGTAAATAGAAACTCACAGTATAGCACCCAAAAATCCAAAATGATGCATTCCATTGTTATGGACCTATGGTTATATAATATATGCAGAGATTAAATTCACTGGCACTGAAACACAACATCTGTATATGGGACATCAGTTCAATCAATCAATCTTGAGTAATATTTAAGTAATTAAAAAGTATAGAGAGAAAGTTTAACCTGTTCGTTGACATAATTTTCGAGATCAGGAAGTATGTCAGGATTATAGGGATTAACGGCTACGAGTTGCTCCACCGTGTATGACATTTGGGATTGAGACGGCTGCTGCTGCGGCTCCCTTCCCATCTTCTTCGAAACGCCGTCACCGGAAGGAAGGAATAGTGTTGATTAATGCGAAATTGCGAATGCGGCTTTGTCTCCTTAGGGTTGCGACTTGGTCCTTTTAATGGGCCACGTCCATAAATAAATATGAATGTTCTGTTCGTTCAGTTCCGTTCCTTCCATTGGGTCGTCAAATCGTATCCTAATGGACTGGATCGTTCCAACAACTCAATCTAATTGGTAATCTTGGTTTTAAGAAATTTCAAACCAAACCAAATAATAAAATTAGATAAACCACACCAATCACTTAAAATTTTAGGTTGATTTGACGTGTCCTTAGATTATTATTATATTGAGCTTTCACAAACAAACAAAAGTAGATAATGATTTTTTTAATATATATCATATAAACAATCTCTTATGCAAAAAATAGAAGTACATCATAATGTTTATCTTTGATATACGACATAAAAGAACTAAGGCTTTTATGTTTTGGTTTCAATATTGCTTAAATGACATTTTCTATTAATAAATCAGCAAAAACAAAATATAATTCACATCACAATAGTAATGAAGTCTTTAATTGTAGGTTGGACAAGGAAATTTACGCTTACTAGGAGATAGGACAGTAATAAATTGTTTCTAAATGGATTTTGCTTTTTGCAATGTGGTTACACGTATGCTTAATACTTCTACAAATTTTATAAATGAACGTATATTGCACTCCATTTGTTTTGGTTCATTTAGGGTTGGTTATATACAAACATTATATATATACATATGTAACGTCCTAAAATTTAAAAATTTCTATAAGTAAGTGTTATGAATGATAAGAGGTGTTTATGAACTAGAGTGGTGAAAATAGTCAAAACTAAAAATAATTAGTTGAGGAGTTGATTAGTCAATTGAGCAAAGTTGTGTATATATATATGTGCAAAAGCTAAACCCAAACACACGCACACATATTTTCTGTTAGTCCCAAATTGAGTACGCAACAACAAATGTTTGTAGAAGAGGGTTGAATACAAACTTTAGCTTTTTAAAAATTTAAAGATGCATCATGATACTTTTATATAATTCTTATTGATGATGAATCAAGAATTACATGTACTAGAAGCGAAAATTCTAAGTACAATAAAATGTGGCAATTAATTTATCTAACATATAGACAAGCTAACTCTAGAACAACTAATGTTTAAGAGTGTTCAACACATGAACAAGTTTGGTTCTACACAAATGCTAAACTCTACGAAAATTCTCAACTAATGAGATTGCTATTGTGTTGTGTAGAAGCTATTTTGCATGTCCACCATGCATGAATATTTATAGAAGCAAAAGGCATCCGGTTGGCATAAAGGAAGGAGAGAAAGAGTGCATGGAAAATAATATTTTAATTGTAAAGATAGTGGGTGAAAAGTAAAGTTACTTTAATCAAGTGTTTGATAAAAGTAAATGTACTTTTCTGAAAAAGTGTAACTCACTTACAATATAAAATACTAAATCCCATACCTTTTGCCTTGTAAGACTGTCTTTCTCTTTCCATGCTTATACTTTAAACAACTGTCATGCTTCTTCTATATTTGACTTTACCAAGTATAGAATTACTAGCCACACTTAGTTGTTGAAACAAATCTTCGGGATCTTCATCTGTTTGAGGTATCTTTCTCCTTTTCCAGAGGATAAGATCAATCATTTTTGTCTCGTACTTGATCCAAAAAGTGCTCTATACTTTTACAAACAAAGATCTAAGGCATAATAGAACAACACATGTTCTGCTTTTTACACATGAAACTTACAATCCGAAAGAAAGAGCAGATTTGACATTTTGCTCGACTCAGCTAACAGAATGTACTAAGAACTTTTCAAATTATACTACTCAGTTGACAAAATTGATCAGTTGATCATTTTTGCAAAGGCTCAGTTGATACCAATTGCTCCGCTAATCATATAGATGCTCAATTGATCAATAGTTATGCTAGGAGAGCATAAGCTCATGTATTGATATGATCAGTTGATCAAGTATGCTCAGTTGATAATTTAAGTACATTAGTTTATGTAAGATGAAGACTTGTGCTTTGAAAGACTTACTTACTGATATTCAAGGCCTCAGCTTATCCAAATTCGCTCAGCTGATGGTTGTGGATCACTCAGCTGATCAAATTGCTTTGCTCAGCTGATGGTGTATGTAACACCCGCAAACCCGGGCTAGAAGATTAGCGGGTTGGCGGTATATGATTAATTGTGTTTTAAATTATTATGTGTTATGTTAAAATTAATTGATTAATTATAGTAATTAATTTAATCTAATATATATATATATAAATGTTAGTGCGGGAGAAAAGAAAGAAAGAAAAGTTAGAAATATGTATGTATCTATGTATGTATGTATGTATGTATGTATGTAAGGTATGCATGCATGATAATTAAAGTAACTTGCCACCAACTCCTTAGTTTTGTGTGAAGCATGTGTATACGTGGGAAGGTTTGAATCAAAGGAACTTATCTGCTCATATTCTCTAGAAAGGTGCTTAGTGTGTAGTGTGTGTACTTGAGAGAAAGAAAACTTTCTTGTGAAGAAACTTCAAACTTGAATTTGTGAAAAGAAGATTTGGTGTGTTATAATTCAAACTAAAGGTAAGGATATGTTCATATCATGTTTTGATTTAGTTAGACATGTTTATTTGTTAAAATATATGATTGTATGTTGTGACATCCGTCACCTAAAACAGGTTAGTTGAGTCTAACTTGTACATCGTTGCCAGCTATACAACTTAAATCTATGTGCTTGTGTGATACCTAAGGTCTAGTAGATGCTAGAATTAGGTGTTATATATGTCTAAATTCTTCAAACAAGATAGTAGAGCTAGCAAGTGGGGGAAACCTAAGTCTTTATGACGATAGAGCATTTAACCGATTCCTAGTACACAATTTTAGCGAGCAAACGTATCTAGCGCAAGTATGGATGAACTAAGCCCTTAACTAAATAAATAATACCAATATTAATAGTATATAAATAATAGTTTATACTAATAACTAGATAGCAAGTTTAAAAATCACTCGAAAGTTGTAACCTTAATAAGTCAATATAACACATGAATGGTTAACCACACCTACAAGAAATAAATACATACAACACTAAGAACTTATAATAAATAAATAATAATAATATAATGTATACACAAATAAATATATATATATATAGGCTAAGGTTTTTAAAAAAACAAAAAGAAGATAAAACCAAAAGAGAGAGTTTTGGGGGAGGATAGCAACTAAAACTCATATTTGAATTCATATATACTTATCTAAACACATCTAAACATCCTAAACACCCTACATTCATTCCATCGAAAATCTGCAGCCCATTCCCTCTCCCCTCTTGATCTCTTTCAAGCATACACATCTTCATAATTGTTGTTCTTCAATCCTCAAGGAAAGCTTGTGCCTTTGATCTTCATTTGTGAAGTTTAGGTATGTACAGGTTCCTCTATAATCTTTAATTTCTTCTTCTTGTTTCTTGCATGTAAAACATGGTTGATGGATTAAACACATCCTAATCACACATAAAGTTATGATTTTGATGTGTTTGGTTGAATATCAAACCCCAAGGATTGGTCTATTTGATTTAAAACTTAAAGAACAAGAACCTATAATCTGGGCAGAATATGTACTGACTTTAATAGGCCATATCTCGGCCAAAACAGAATGAAAAAAATCGATTCTTGACACTAAAGATAAGTTCTTTGAGTCTCCTTTCATCTCCAACTAGTTTCATACAAAACTAAGTTGGTTTGGTCACCCAAATAATCAAAATCGTTTAGATGCGCAGATCTGTGATTTCTAACAGTTTTAACCTACTAAGTTTGATATTTCAAAAACTTATTCTAAACATCACGAAAATTCTTCAAAATAAATCTGGAGCATATTCCATGAGATTTCGAAGTCCTGTAAAAATTTCAGAATTTATAAAGTTGATTTTCTATTTTAATTAGTTAAAAACATTGTTGTTGTTGAATCTGGAAATCCTAGGGGGTTTCGATAACAGAGTTTCAAACATCACAACTTATCCAAGACTACGAATTAAAGCCTAAAACTTAATATGGATAAACTTTAGAGTGTTTATAATCACTGTAGAAAATATTAGAATTTATTTTCTATTTTATTTGGACAAGAACTTTTTGTTTGTCAAATCTGGGAATTTAGGGAATTTCTTTAACCAGAGTTTAAAATATTGTAAAACATTCAAATATCCGAATTGGTGGACAAAAATTTATATTAAAGAATTTTTATGTGTTCTTAAGTTACTGTAAAATTTTTTAGATTTTATTAAGGTTGTTTAGTATTTTAAAGAAATAAAAACTTTGTGACGCGCAAACTGAAGGCATTTTCTGACCAACACTAATTAAAGTATTTCTTAAAAATAATTAACATATTATTAAACCCTAGAAAAATTTATATAAAATAATAGAGACATTAAGACCTCTGCCCTAAAAGCTTAGGAAAATAATTAGGACGTTTAAATTATTTTAAAAATACATAAAGCTTACCCAAAATTTCAGGATTTAACATACACATTTGAAAAGGAAAATAACCAAGGTTTGAAACCTCAAATATGTATATTGGGGTTAGGCCCAAGGAATGGATGCCCTCATGTAACCTACAGTAAAACTTAATCGCGAAACCTAATTAAATTTAAGGTTAGTACAAAAGAGAACTTCTACGCGTGAATAGAATATAACTTGGATTATACGATTGTTTGTAGATTTCCGAGCACGTTAAGATTCAAGTGACAACCCACAACTAAGGTGAGTACTCGTGGCCCCTTTTTACTATATTTCTCGGGGGAGAATGACACTCAAACCCTTTTTTAAACTTTTTATGCCGTGATGACTATTTCTTATTTATTTTGGACAACTTATGTGACGTATATGCAAAGACTACTTGTTGTTGGTTGATGACTATTGATTCCTATATTCCTATGAGCCAACGGTTTATGCTCCAGCTGGGTATGCTATAATAACTGCTTGGAAGACAATGATTTGATTCCTATTGAACCTGGTGGTTCGGATGTTGGTACAACATCTACACGCTTAACATGCTATACGTGCACATTTGTCCTACTTAAACAATTTACACGGCAACTAAGCTTTTACTTTAAACCTGCGAGCTCACCAACTTTATGTTGACATTTTCGAGTGTTCATTTTCAGGTAATGCTAATAACCATGCCTAAGGAGCTTAGGTGACCCTAGATAGCCTTAGCGTGACATGGGCAGTTGACTAAGGATTCTTTCATTTTACTATGCTATTATGAACTTGGAGTTTATTATAAATCTAGGGCTTGTAGCCCCGTATACTTGTCCCGGGTTGTGGGAACAACTATTTCGTATGTTCTTGTTTTAAATTGTTGACTATGGTTGTCGTGAAGTAACTTACCACGGCACAAGTCTCCTCTTGTGTCGGGGAACGTCGTGACACGTTGGTGTGAACTCATTTAGTAAAATTTTCTATTCATATATCAATGTGTTATGACGATCCTCTCCGTCGCACCTCGTGTTTCCGCCAAGGCGGGGTGTGACAGATTGGTATCAGAGCCAGGTTATAATGAATTAGGTGGATTGACCTAGACTATAACCTAAGTACCCCATATAGTTGCATTTTAGAAACTATGTGTGCATTTTACCTTTCATGATTTGATTTTTCATAGGGTCATACCCTCGGTTTAACTAGTAGTTGTAGGCCCCGGATGACAATTTCCAATGCTAACACCCATTATTTGTTCTATTTTAAGATACAATGGTACGAACAATCCGAACTCCTACCAAATCCGAACTGACGATCTCCTCCTTAAAAAGGAAGCTCGCCGAAAGAGATCAACAAATTCGGCAACAAGAGCAAGAGATCCAGCAACTCAAAGAAATGATGCGCTCGGTTGGAATAATACAGACAACCGATGGACAACACCGCGTACTCGAGCATGAGGCGACAAGTCGTCCCCGTTATGCTCCTTTCGGACACCCGGAGCCTATTCCAGTGGGGTATGATGACCCTTACAAGAGGTTAAGAGTTGCAGAATATGAGGAAAATTGCTCTATTCAGCAGCTGCAAAACAAGGTCGACATGCTACATGAAAGACTGAACCGCCAAACAATAGAGCGGTTGCAGCAAGGTCATAAAATTCAGGAGTTGGAAAGGATGCAAAAGGCGCAAGGACAACTGATTGAGCGTTTGAGAGAGGCTGAGGAGGATTCCGAGGAAGACCTGGAGGAGGATTCCGAGGAAGACCCCGAAGAAGATTCCGAGGAGGATCCATCAGAGTAGTCTATCTAGGAATTAGGCCGTTTCTATTAATGTTTTATGGATTAGGAATTATTAACAAACTATGTTTGCTTTGAGGTCTCGAGACTATTATAAATAAAAGACAAAAATTTAGTAATTATCGATATTTTTTTATTACTCATGTTATACAATTTGCACTATTTGGTGATACCATACACTCATGCAAGCCTCTTGAATGTCTATGTGCACACTTATTTTCTCGCTCTTATTTGTTGATAGTAGATAAAGGGAAGGGTGCGTGAGCACTTTTAATAATGTATGATCCAAATCATATAGACTTAGAATTCTTGACCCAGCTTTACTGCATGTTCTCGTGTGATGTTGCTTTAGAGTAGGGCCAACAATTCGAATGACTATGTGATCTAGTATCATACATGGCCGAGTGTTCATAATTGCCTAGACCTATAGGAAGTAGAGTATCGACCTATGTTAGCGGGCCGGGATGATTAGTGGTGCCTTAAGGAGAGTTGTGATAAGTATGGATGCATTGCGCCTGATCACCGCCATGCACACATACCTAGCACAAGGACACTTAAAGTATCACGGAGCATCCTGCGAAACAAATTACGGTCTTGAACTCGAATAGACACGTGAGTGATCCGTAGGTAGAACAAACGTGAAACCTTTATTATATCTTTACGACTAAAAGCAAACAGTATACCATGTGTATGCCATGCTAGATGTAACGTGAGTCTGAAAACGGGAACTCGTATCTCGCCTAACTTGTGAAATTTCCGTTTATATAGAACATGTCTACACGGAGGTCTGGACGTCAGAACACGCGCGGTCGTATTAGAGGTAGAGGTAACCGTGGCGGCCGTGGAAGTCGTGGTAATGGTCCAGAAGATGACGAGGCCGCAAATCCCAACATCGCTGAGCTCATAGCGCAGCAACTGCAAGCACTCATTCCCAATATTGTTACCCAAATCAGTGACAACATTGCCAACCAAGCTAACAATGGCGGGGGAGACAATAATGCTAATAGAGAAGGAGATGAAGAAAGGGCCGGTGGCGAAGGAAATAACAATGCAGGGAATGCCAACGGCTGCACTTATAAGGAGTTCCTGGCCTGCAAACCAAGGGACTTTGATGGAAAGGGAGGTGCACTGGCACTTACTAGGTGGATAGAGAAGATGGAAGCGGTGATGGATATCAGCAACTGTGCTGAGAATCAAAAGGTCAAATACGCAGCAAGCTCTTTGATTAATAAGGCTCTAACGTGGTGGAACATGCAAATTCAAGCCAGGGGAAGGCTTGCAGCAATGGGAATGTCATGGGAGGATTTTAAAGCGTTATTGGTAGAAGAGTTTTGTCCGAGTAATGAAATGCAAAAATTGGAGACGGAATTTTGGAACCACGCAATGGTGGGTGCTAACCATGCTGCATATACAGACCGATTCCATGAGCTAGCCAGACTAGTCCCACACTTGGTTACCCCTGAATCTAAACGAATTGGGAGATATATACATGGATTAGTCCCTGAAATCCGATCGATGGTTGCGGCAACGGAACCGGCCACAATCCAGAGCGCTATACTGAAGGCCGGGACATTGACCGATGACGCAATCAGAACTGGAAAGTTGACGAAGGTTAATGAGAAAATAAAAGATGTTGGTGAAGCAAGCAAGATTGGGAATGCCCGGAATAACAACAAGAGGGCTAGAGTAGCAGCCGGATTCGTGGCAACCAATCCTGCTAGGAAAGAGTATGTGGGTACTGCACCAAAGTGCACTAGCTGCAACTACCACCATTATCAGAATGTACCTTGTCGTTCCTGCACTACCTGCAACCGACTTGGGCACTATGCTAAGGATTGTAGGAGTGGGGTAAAGATTGTAGCACCAGTTAATGTAGTGAATCCAGCCGGCAACCGTGGGGCATGCTATGAGTGTGGTAGTACTGATCACTACAGAAACGTGTGCCCAAGACTAAACAGAGCTCCTAATCAGGGAGGAAACCGACCAAACCAAACATTGGCCATCGAAGGTAATCGTAATCAAGGCAACAACGGAAATCAAGCTCGTGGGAGGGCTTTTGTCATGGGTGCCAGCGAAGCCCGCCAAGACCCCAACATTGTGACGGGTACTTTTTCTTTAAACGATCTCTATGCTACTGTACTATTTGATTCTGGCGCTGATTACAGTTTTATTTCCACTGAATTCGTACCTTTATTAAATGTGAAGCCTAGTAGACTGGAAACTAGTTATATGATTGAGATAGCCAATGGGAAAAGGGTAGAAATCAATAAAATCATTCGTGGGTGCAACTTAAGATTAGAAGATCTCACTTTTCCCATAGATTTAATACCTTTTGGGCATGGAAGTTTTGATGTGATTGTGGGGATGGATTGGTTATCGGGTCTTAAGGCTGAAATAGTTTGCCATGAGAAAATAGTGCGTATACCCTTGTCGAATGGAGAAGTACTTGAGGTCCGTGGTGAACGGTCCGAAGAAAACTTGAAGCACCACATGAGTGCGACTGCGGATGAGAGGAAACTAGAAGATATTCTGACCGTACGGAACTTCCCTGAAGTGTTTCCGGAGGATCTATCAGGATTACCCCCTTCTCGTCAGGTGGAATTTGGAATCGACTTAATCCCAGGAGCGACTCCCTTCGCAAGGTCACCGTACCGGTTGGCACCGTGAGAAATGCAGGAGCTGTCTAACCAACTCCAGGAACTTCAAGACAAAGGATTCATTCGACCTAGCCATTCGCCTTTGGGAGCACCTGTTCTATTCGTCAAAAAGAAAGACGGTTCATTTCGAATGTGCATCGACTACCGTGAGCTAAATAAACTAACCATCAAGAACTGGTATCCTCTTCCTAGAATTGATGATTTGTTTGACCAATTACAAGGCTCGCGTTACTTCTCCAAGATAGACCTTCGTTCTGGTTATCACCAGTTGAGGGTACGCGAGGCTGATATCCCAAAGACTGCATTTAGAACTCGCTATGGACATTATGAGTTCATTGTTATGCCATTTGGGTTGACTAACGCCCCTGCGGTGTTCATGGATCTAATGAACCGTGTATGTAAGCCATTTTTGGACAAATTTGTTATCGTCTTTATTGATGATATTTTAATCTATTCTAAGTCTAAAGAGGAACACGAGGTGCACTTAAAGTTAATTCTGGAACTACTTAGGAAGGAGAAGTTATTTGCCAAATTTTCCAAATGCGAATTTTGGTTGCGGGAAGTTCATTTCCTTGGTCACGTGGTTAACAACAATGGCATACATGTAGACCCCGGTAAGGTTGAGGCAATAAAGAAGTGGAGCACCCCTAAGACACCCTCAGAGGTTCGTTCATTCTTAGGGCTAGCGGGTTACTATAGACGATTTATTGAGAATTTCTCAAAGATTGCCAAACCTCTCACCCTTTTAACACAAAAAGACAAGAAGTTTGATTGGAATGAAGAGCAAGAGGAAGCCTTTCAGACACTGAAGGATAGGTTGTGTAACGCACCAATACTGACTCTTCCCGATGGGCCGAACGACTTTGTAGTGTACTGCGATGCGTCGAACCAGGGTCTTGGATGTGTGTTGATGCAGAGGGGCAAGGTAATTGCATACGCGTCCCGACAACTAAAGGTTCATGAGAAGAATTATACCACTCATGATTTAGAGCTGGGTGCTGTGGTTTTTGCACTACTTGTATGGGACGAAAAGTGTTATTGACACTGATCACAAAAGCTTACAACATATCTTTGACCAGAAGGACTTGAATATGCGGCAGAGACGTTGGATTGAACTTTTTAGCGACTACGATTGTGAGATTCGCTACCACCCGGGTAAGGCTAATGTAGTAGCTGATGCCTTAAGTAGGAAAGAAAGGGTCAAGCCAAGGAGAATACAGGCTATGAGCATGACGATTCATTCGGGTATCAAGGGTAAGATACTTGAAGCGCAGACAGAAGCAACCAAAGACTTGAATGCTTCAAAGGAAATGTTGCGAGGGCTAGACAAGCAATTGGAGAGAAAAGAAGACGGTGCGTTGTACCTTATGGAACGAATTTGGGTGCCATTAACAGGAGATGTGAGGACCTTGATCATGGATGAAGCACACATAACAAGATACTCTGTCCATCCCGGAGCGGATAAGATGTATCATGACCTAAGAGATATGTATTGGTGGCCTGGAATGAAAAGAGACATAGCTAGTTATGTTAGCAAGTGCCTGACTTGCTCAAAGGTAAAGGCCGAACATCAAAAACCTTCGGGACTGTTACAACAACCGGAGATCCCTGAGTGGAAATGGGATAATATAACTATGGACTTTATTACAAAATTGCCCAGGACAAGTGGTGGGCACGATTCGATTTGGGTTATTGTGGATAGGATGACTAAGTCGGCCCATTTTCTAGCAATTCGTGAAGACTACAAAATAGACAAGTTAGCGAGAATTTACATCAGCGAGGTGGTAGCAAGACACGGGGTGCCTGTGTCTATTATATCTGATCGTGATAGTCGATTTACATCGCGATTTTGGCAAACGTTGCAGAAGGCTTTGGGGACAAGGTTGGACATGAGTACGGCTTACCATCCTCAAACCGACGGTCAGAGTGAGCGTACTATCCAGACACTGGAGGACATGCTTTAGGGCGTGTGTTATCGATTTCGGAGGGAGTTGGGATACTCATCTTCCTTTAATCGAGTTTTCCTATAACAACAGCTATCATTCAAGCATTAAGTGTGCGCCATTTGAAGCACTGTACGGGAGAAAATGTCGATCACCTGTCGTTTGGGCAGAAGTTGGGGAAGGTCAATTGATTGGTCTGGAGATTGTACAAGAGACCACCGATAAGATCTTTCAAGTCAAGGAAAGGCTAAAGGCAGCTAGAGATCGTCAGAAGAGTTATGCCGATAATCGGCGAAAGCCACTAGAATTCAACATCGGTGATCTAGTGTTACTCAAAGTATCGCCTTGGAAGGGCGTAGTACGGTTTGGCAAGAAGGGAAAATTAGCACCACGGTATGTAGGGCCATTTGAGATCATCGAACGGATCGGGCCTGTGGCCTACCGATTAAGACTACCACAAGAATTAGAAGGCATACATGATACGTTTCATGTATCAAATCTAAAGAAATGTCTGGCGGATGCAAACCTGCATGTGCCCTTGGACGAGATCAAGATAGACAACACTTTACGTTTCGTGGAGGAACCCGTGGAGATCATGGACCGCGAAGTAAAGAAATTGAAACGTAGCAAGATCCCGATGGTCAAGGTTCGTTGGGACTCAAAGCGAGGACCGGAATTTACTTGGGCAATACAAGCTGAATTTCGGGACGAAATTCTTCTAACCGGGGAATGTTGTGACATCCGTCACCTAAAACAGGTTAGTTGAGTCTAACTTGTACATCGTTGCCAGCTATACAACTTAAATCTATGTGCTTGTGTGATACCTAAGGTCTAGTAGATGCTAGAATTAGGTGTTATATATGTCTAAATTCTTCAAACAAGATAGTAGAGCTAGCAAGTGGGGGAAACCTAAGTCTTTATGACGATAGAGCATTTAACCGATTCCTAGTACACAATTTTAGCGAGCAAACGTATCTAGCGCAAGTATGGATGAACTAAGCCCTTAACTAAATAAATAATACCAATATTAATAGTATATAAATAATAGTTTATACTAATAACTAGATAGCAAGTTTAAAAATCACTCGAAAGTTGTAACCTTAATAAGTCAATATAACACATGAATGGTTAACCACACCTACAAGAAATAAATACATACAACACTAAGAACTTATAATAAATAAATAATAATAATATAATGTATACACAAATAAATATATATATATATAGGCTAAGGTTTTTAAAAAAACAAAAAGAAGATAAAACCAAAAGAGAGAGTTTTGGGGGAGGATAGCAACTAAAACTCATATTTGAATTCATATATACTTATCTAAACACATCTAAACATCCTAAACACCCTACATTCATTCCATCGAAAATCTGCAGCCCATTCCCTCTCCCCTCTTGATCTCTTTCAAGCATACACATCTTCATAATTGTTGTTCTTCAATCCTCAAGGAAAGCTTGTGCCTTTGATCTTCATTTGTGAAGTTTAGGTATGTACAGGTTCCTCTATAATCTTTAATTTCTTCTTCTTGTTTCTTGCATGTAAAACATGGTTGATGGATTAAACACATCCTAATCACACATAAAGTTATGATTTTGATGTGTTTGGTTGAATATCAAACCCCAAGGATTGGTCTATTTGATTTAAAACTTAAAGAACAAGAACCTATAATCTGGGCAGAATATGTACTGACTTTAATAGGCCATATCTCGGCCAAAACAGAATGAAAAAAATCGATTCTTGACACTAAAGATAATTTCTTTGAGTCTCCTTTCATCTCCAACTAGTTTCATACAAAACTAAGTTGGTTTGGTCACCCAAATAATCAAAATCGTTTAGATGCGCAGATCTGTGATTTCTAACAGTTTTAACCTACTAAGTTTGATATTTCAAAAACTTATTCTAAACATCACGAAAATTCTTCAAAATAAATCTGGAGCATATTCCATGAGATTTCGAAGTCCTGTAAAAATTTCAGAATTTATAAAGTTGATTTTCTATTTTAATTAGTTAAAAACATTGTTGTTGTTGAATCTGGAAATCCTAGGGGGTTTCGATAACAGAGTTTCAAACATCACAACTTATCCAAGACTACGAATTAAAGCCTAAAACTTAATATGGATAAACTTTAGAGTGTTTATAATCACTGTAGAAAATATTAGAATTTATTTTCTATTTTATTTGGACAAGAACTTTTTGTTTGTCAAATCCGGGAATTTAGGGAATTTCTTTAACCAGAGTTTAAAATATTGTAAAACATTCAAATATCCGAATTGGTGGACAAAAATTTATATTAAAGAATTTTTATGTGTTCTTAAGTTACTGTAAAATTTTTTAGATTTTATTAAGGTTGTTTAGTATTTTAAAGAAATAAAAACTTTGTGACGCGCAAACTGAAGGCATTTTCTGACCAACACTAATTAAAGTATTTCTTAAAAATAATTAACATATTATTAAACCCTAGAAAAATTTATATAAAATAATAGAGACATTAAGACCTCTGCCCTAAAAGCTTAGGAAAATAATTAGGACGTTTAAATTATTTTAAAAATACATAAAGCTTACCCAAAATTTCAGGATTTAACATACACATTTGAAAAGGAAAATAACCAAGGTTTGAAACCTCAAATATGTATATTGGGGTTAGGCCCAAGGAATGGATGCCCTCATGTAACCTACAGTAAAACTTAATCGCGAAACCTAATTAAATTTAAGGTTAGTACAAAAGAGAACTTCTACGCGTGAATAGAATATAACTTGGATTATATGATTGTTTGTAGATTTCCGAGCACGTTAAGATTCAAGTGACAACCCACAACTAAGGTGAGTATATATAATTACAAAAGTTTAAAGTTAAATACATTAAATGATAACTTGCGATAGTTAAATACATTAAATGGTAGTCTTTAAAATTGAATATATATAATTACAAAAGTTTAAAGTTACATACATTTTGATGAACTAAAATTTTGTTTTAATTATTATCTATCATAGATATTTTAAGGGTTTAGTATCCAAAAGTGTACCGAAGTTGTCACTTTTTGCTATTGTGTATATCTATCTTTCAAAACTACCATTCAATATACTGAAGTTTCTATAACTACCATTTGATATACCCGGTTACCTGCCGAACAGGTAACGGGTAATTTCATTAATTTTTAATTTTTTTATTATTGCTACAATTGCCACCTCATTTGCCACATCACTATTTATTGTCACCTCATTTTTACTTCAAGAACATGAAGAACAACTTGAAACAAGATGAAGATGTGTTCATATATATTCAAACAAGATGAACAATCTGGGTTCAAATATGAACAATCAAACAATCAAAATACAAACAAGAACTGAGAACCAGGAAAGAACTCAGATCTGGGTAACAAATTGAACCAAGATTGATGAATTACAAGAACTTGAATCTGAACCAAGAAAACGAAAACCCTAAAATTGAACCAAAATCTGTGAACCAAGAACCATATCTAACTCAAATCGTATACCTGTTTTTTAGGGTTCTGAAATCACTTAACATAGAACTCAGGTCTGCTATATGAAATCCAAACCGAAACCCTAATCGATTGATAATCTGGTTAACAGATCTGTTTAGCGATTTCGATTTTATGATTTTGGTACCATGTATATAGATCTGGTTAACCCCAATCGAAATCGCTAATCTGAGTTCCATGAACAGATTTGGTAAATTTGAAGCCTTGATGATGAAGAATAAGATGATACAAAACCAGAAAACGATGAAGAAAATTATGATAAAAACCAAAAAAAAACTGATCGGAGCCTTGATGATGAAGAACAAGATGATAAAAACCCATAGAGAGATGAAAAATGCTTCCGTATGGAGAGATGAAAAACCCGATCGAAGCCTTGATGATGAAGAACAAGATGATAAAAACCCATAAAAAGATGTAAATCTGGAGCCTTATGATATATCTTGAATTTCAAAGCCTTGTGATCGGAGCCTTATGATATATTCTGAACAAATCTGGAAAAAGAATAATAATTTAATTTCAAACAACAAAATCCAAATAAGATGACATGTCACTAGCCACGTCACCGAAACATGTGCCACATCAGCGGATTACTTACTATGATAGGTTAAATACATTAAGTGGTAATTATAAAGAGTTCAGTACACTAAATGGTAGTTTTGAAATATGGGTATACACAATAGCAAAAATTGACAACTTTGATACACTTTTGGATACTAAACCCATATTTTAATAGAGAAGATCCTCTAATCCTATTTTGCTTTTAACAAAAATAATCTAAAACACGTGCATTATTCCACTATTCATATATCCTAATATGTAGACTCTTATTTTGATATGTTAAAAGATCAAATCATCATTTTAACCTTCTATATGTATAATTAAAACATGATATTAGGATGACATGTGTCGTCCTCTTATGCTAACATGTGTAATTTATTTAATAATTTTGAGGTAATTCTTAATTAATAAATTTAATTGGCTTATTTAGTAATTATCCATGTAATACTCATTTCCGAATGCAAATGATATTATCAAAATTTGGATAATCAATCGTTGAAATGTAGTATTTAATCGAGAATTAGGCTTAATTATTGTAGTAATATTGTTTTGTGCCAAAGAACTAGAGATGACTTTATAATGGACTATAACTACCTTTAATTAGGATTGGGCCGTTAGGGGCCTAAGGAAGAAGGTATTTAAAATAAACTAGGGTTCAAACCCCAAGAAGCCTTGATAGCCAACGTCACCATCATCCTCAATCTGTTTTGCGTGTGTGTATGCTTTACCAGCTGAGAGGAAGGATCGAGAGCAGGGCCAAGACATCACCATTTTGTGTAGAAATCGGTTTGAAATCATCTGGTTAGTAGTCTAAACCCCTCTTAACTAATTAATGTTGAAATAAGCCTTTGAATCATTGAATTTTTGAAGATCCCATGGCTATTAATGTCGAGACTGAAACCGAGAACTCAATAGAAATCCAATTAATTGATAGGGTGTGTTCTATATGAGTTTATGAATCTATAGCCACTAAATTCTTGGAAAATGATGAGGTGTTGTGTGAAAACCGATTTAAGAATAGATAGATCGACGCTATCTGAAATAAAAAATGTTCTTGATGAACATTGAATCGCAAAACACTAATAAGAGGGAAGGGTCATTGCAAATTGTTAGGAAAAAGGAAATCGCAAATTTCACCAATGTGTGAATCGCAAGTTTTGATATTTAGTTGAATCACGAATTGAAAATGAGAGAATGGCCAGATCGCAAACTAATATCTAGCATGAACTGCAAATTGATTTTGGGTTAGGGTCGAATCACAAATTAGACATAAGTAATTCCAATTGCAAATTGGACCTTATGTCATAATCATAAAATGAGCTTGAGACCGAATTAGAATTGAGCATAAGTCCCAGATCGCAAATCACATGGTTGACTTAGAATTGCAAATTGGGTCAAGGCGGGTAGATCGCAAATTAGGCCCAAGATTGGAATCGTGAATTGGGTCATGCACTCACAAACTATGTTATTTTCAGAATCGCAAATTCTATTTAGAACGTTAATACGGAGAATCGTAATTGTAGGTGATTGCTGGTATTAGCGGAATTCCAAATTACTCGTGTGTGTCTATAGTCAATACTTAGACTACGAATCAAGTGAGTTTTACTAACTCTTATCTTATGATGTATTTTTGTGCATCCATGATGAATTTTGTATGTGTTATATGTTAATTAATGTGTTGTTGATGTGTGAATTTGATAATCGAGGGGGTTATCTGTTGCTTATGGCATCAAGGTCGAGTAGACCAGTATGATGGACGTATGTAGACATCGTGGCCGAGTGGGTTTGGTCAATGAGGCCTTATGTGCAGTTACATGATATTGTGTGTTGATTATAAGATATGAGTTATGTGTTGCTCACTAAGCTTCTAGCTTTACCGTTGTTATTTAACTCTCGTGGATTTATTTATTTTTGAATTTTAATTAAATAATTATATTGTAGCTTTCGCTATCGAAACTTAACATTGTTAATTTGGGATGACCGTATCACATTATTATATTTATATTGAATAATGAGTTTAGGATGAATACTTTATTTTTAAAAAAAATTGGGGCGTTACGATCCATTTCATATTTATAAGATTTGAGATAAATTATCATTAACTTATTTATTAATTAATAAATTATCAATTTCAATATTTTTTTTGAGAAAACGTTTAATTACTAAATTTAATTAATTATCAAACGTGCACGCGCACATACACACACACATATATACACTAGCATGGTAGGTGAAAAATGCGACGTCGGTAAATAATTCCTAGTCGATAACATATCTATTTTAGATAACGTAGGGGTATGATATTCATACACTATGTTGACATTGAATAATTTTCAATTTATATGTCGATTTACAATCCATGATATTTTTAATTTTCTGATTTGGAAATCAAACCAAGGTTATCAAGATCGAGATCTTACCTGGGATCGTTTTCTTCTTTACAAGATTGGATCGTAAGATCGAGATCGGGATTTTAAGATCCTACCACAAGTCACTAAAGGATTTTTATATGCTATAATTTTTAACAAAAACAAATTATATAGTATTTTTACAAGAGAATAAAATATTAAAATTTTAAAATAACATACATCAAATCATCCAAATTTTAAATATTAAGAGCATAGATAATAACTCACCACAATTCATTGGAATACATATCATACTAAAATTTAATATGTGACTTTTAAACACAATTAATAAATTTAGAGCATATTGTGCACAACATTAATTCTTTATTTCATAAAAAATCTGATTCTTGTAAACCTCTATCTATTATAACAAAAGAAGAAAAATGAAAAATGTGACGTGTATAAAGTAGAAAACTATAAACAATTATTTTTAGTACAAGGTTGATCACTTAGAAAATTTAAAAATAATAAAAATAAAATAATAGTAATAATTAAAAAATGAAAAAAAAAACAAAAAAAAATTGGGATCGTGGGATCGTAAGATCGCTATACGATCCTACGAACTTACGATCTTGAGCACGATCCTACCTATTCACGATCCTAAGTACGATCCGGCGCGTTTTTGGTTGGTAAGATCGTAGGATCGTACGATCCTACGATCAAGATATTGATTGATTGCATTATAGTTTCCAAATTAATTTCTACTTTAATTATGACCTTACTATTAAATATATTTTGTGATGTTGGGATAATAAAGTAATTTTAACTTACTTAAAAATTAAGAGATTTAAAATATGTAAATCTATACTATATTATAAAGCATTTGGATATTTTACTTAAACTCTTAAATTTTAAGTGTTTTAAAATTACCAAATTACCCCTCATATAAATTAAATTGAGTAACTATTAGATATAGTTAAGAAGATTTTTAGATTCCATTTTAATAACTAAACTTTATATATTTAAGAAAATCAAAGTTAATACAATTGTTTTGAAAGTTAAAACCAATACAAATTAACTTAATTATTAAGAAATATTTTCATAATCTCTTTTTTTAATTATGGAGAACAAAAAAGTAAATGAAATGAAAAAAAAGATAAAGAAAATAGATATTTCACCAAACAAAAATTATTCGCTATCATCGTATTACATAAATATCATGCTCCCTACATCTTGAAAACAGACATTTTAATGAGTAGAAATTATTCCTTATCGTCGGATTGCGCGGGTATCATGCTAATGCTTTATAAATAGTATAGATATATACATATAGTAATTATCTATTTATATTTACATAAAACTTTTACTAGTTCCTCATAAACCATCCGTTAAGAAAAAAATTGTGTACCTTATTGAAGAAAACATAATTAAATGTTATTAAAAACAATAGTTAATACACTTAATATCTATTAGTAGAAAATCTCTTCATGTTTTTTCCAGTATCAATAAAATGTTTTTCATTTATATTAAAATACAATGTACATCCAAACAGTAAATAAGTTTCACATATGATATTTCATATTTTATCCAATAATAAGCAACAAAAATATATTCTAACTCCTACATATTAACATATTCACTACTATTAATAATTAAAATAAGATTAGACTTAGTGAAGAATGTTAAATATAGTCCATACTTAATTATAGTTCTAACGGACTAATTTTAACCTTTGGATCAATGATATCAACGGTCCAGATTGCATTTTAAAATTTTAGATAGTGTGACATTTTCGTAATTCATATGTGATGCTTTTACAAATCACGTGTGATTGTATACTGAATCACATTGAATATTAAAATTTTAGGATTATGTTTTTTGTATGGAATTTATTGAACACAACTCTAGACTTAATAAGCATACATTTACTTCAATCTTAAATCTTTATTTACAAGTAATCTCAAGTATCTATATCTCTTATAACTTAATAACCTTTCTATCCTATGTGGCATCCTTCATTGATCCCTAATTTTTGAATTTAAGTTAATTAGGATGGGTGAATGAATGATGTGGCACCAAATTATAAGCTTGGGCTTAAAGTGTCACAAAGATGAATTTGTAAGTTAAAGTTATGTAAATAGTGTTCTTCTTTAATACCCTACCGTTGGTTACAACTAAGAATATCAATTATGCAATTAGTGTATTAATGAGGTAGAGTTATGCAATTAGTGTTCTTCCTTAATCCCCTAAGGTCTATAAATTTGAAAGCTTCCTTCTTTCTTTCTTGGCTTTTTGTTCAAAGATAATGATGATATTAGTGAGGTGGTTTGTTTAGTTGGAATGAAGTTCACTATTTGTACTAAGTATTTTATTCTTTACGTATAAAAATTGATCTTTATGCTTTGTAGGTTAAAAAAGTAAATGACAATAGTATTGCATTTGAGCTTCAGCCGAAGGTTTATAAATTTTAAAGCTTCCTTCTTTTTACGCTTTTTATTCAAAGATAATGACGATATTAGTGAGGTAATTTGTTTAGTTGGAATGAAATTCATTATTTATGTTAAATCTTTTATTATTTATCTATGGAAATTGACATTTATGCTTTGTAGGTGAAAAGAAATTTCATTGTTATTTTCATTTAAGCTCCAACCGAAGGTTTTTAAATTCGAAAGCTTCCTTCTTTATTCGCTTTTTGTTCAAAGGTAATGTTGATATTAGTGAGGTAGTTTGTTTAGTTAGAAGTGCTAAATCTTTTATTCTTTACCTATGAAAATTGAACTTTATGCTTTGTAGGTGAAGAATGTTATCATTATTGTTTTCACTGTTGTTAATCTAAGTGATGAATATGGAGGTTGAACTATTGAAGGTATTCTATGTCTTTAATCATGGTTATTTAACAATGATAAGTACATAACGAGTACAAGGAATTATGAAACTTACTTTATTTTTTTTTCCTAATTTTAATGTAGGATGACGATACAAACAACAAAGTTATGATTGATAGTGATGATTGTGAAATTGTGAGTCCTAAGGTTGGGTTGAAAACAAATACCACGGGTCCATCCGGAAAACGTCACAATATTGATGACAAAGATGGGATGTAGAAGGATCTACTCTTGTGAATATGAAGCCTGTGTTTGTGAAGAAAGAAAAAGTTTGAAGGATTTGAGATGGCAACCGTTTAGATTAATGTCTTTTGTTTTTTACTTTTATAAAATAAGTAGGTTAATTATCTTTGGTAGTATTTCTCAAACACTAATCCATTTCACCATATGATAATTAGGTCATTTAGAAATAATATACTTTGGTTTGAGTTTTAAAATATAAGTTTTCATGTTTGGAATTATTAAGCTCTTTGGTTTGAGTTTTAAAATATAAGGTTTCATGTTTGAAATTATTAAGTTCTTTGTGTTGTGTGTTAGTATATATGTGTGTATTGTTCAATTAATCTCTACACATAATGTGTTTGTATTTCGGCTTTGTTATACGATGATTTCCTAATTTTAGTGTAGGATGACTATACAAATAAATAGTGATGATTGTGAAATTGTAACTCATAAGGTGGCTCGAAAATGTTTTTGACTTTTATCAAATAAGTAGCAGTTATCTTTGACTGTATTTCCCAAAACACTAATCCATTTTACCATATGATAATTAGGTCATCTGAAAATAATATACTTTGGTTTTAGTTTTAAAATATCAGTTTTCATGTTTAGAATTATTAACTGAGCTTGATAATGATTTACGTAATCTCTATTGAACATGTTGTTGTAACTTATATGTTACTATAGTAACATAACAATATCCATAAAACAATTCAAATTTATTACACATTAATGTTAATTATTACACTTAAATAGCAACCTGTAACTATAAAATTATAATTTTTTACCCATGTCCATAATTGTTATATATTTTTGATGAATTATTTGTAACTTATATTTTACTAGAATAACCTAAGATATATATTAAACTACACAAATTTATTAAACATTAATAATAATTATCACTATTAAATAATTATTATTATTTATCATTAAAATATCAATTATTATAGGTTAACAATACTAATATAAATATCAAAATTTATTACTCTTCAATATTAATTATTATTCTTAAATCATAATTATGATTTATCATTACTTTATACTCTATTAATCTATTTACAATTTCATATGTACAAGATTCTATATGAAGATTCATAAGAAATCCAACAATACCATAATGCAATGAGGGAGAATATAAGTATTTCTTATTTACAACAATATAAGTTTTTATCATAAAATGCACTCTTTATTGTTTTACCTACTTCAATATTGTTGTATGTTTATTGATTCTTCTAATTATTAAAATTGTTAAAGCCAAATATATTTACAATCTAGAAAAGCCAAAAGATTGATTCTCAAAATATCAATTATTATATGTTAAAAATACTTTTGTAATTATCAAAATATATTACTTATTAATATTAATTATTACTCTTAAATTGCAATTATGATTATCATTACTTTATACTGTATTACAATTTCTCATCGCAAATCTATTTACAACTTCATATGCACAAGATTGTATGATAAGATTACTAATTATGACTTATTACCTAAAAATTCTCTCACAAAAACTACTTTAGAGATTACAAACCATGTTTATAACATCCGATTCATAAAAATTAATCAATGTAGAATTAGAATGCATGAGATGGATTGTATATACTATACAAGACAACAATTTTTTAGGACACCACATTTAGTGAACAAACCATAACATATCAGGTATCTACAAATTATAGCCTTATTCTACATTCAAGAAATATATTGTGATTTCATGAAAGATAACATGTCAACAATATAAAATGTAGGACTTAAGCAATTCATTTCTATAATCAATCAACTTTGACACCACCACAAAACATGCAATATATACTCACTTATGAGTGTATGACGTTGATGTGGTGTTCGATTAATCTCTACCGGTTGGTTTATATGGACCAAGATGGCAAAAATTACATAAAGATCTTAAAATCACTCCAGGACATTATCTCATGTTTGATCATATAATGGAAGGAATGATAAGCCTTACAGACTTTGACATATCTGGCAAATAAATTATCCCTACACATGAAGAGGTGAATAAGGCTACAGAAGAAGATATCAAAACAATGAATGATGGAAGAACTGGTGAAGGGATTTCAAAAAACCTTTAAAGTTAAGACAACGTACTAAGTTGTTTTTTACAATTGATGTGAATGTCTTACAAAACAATCATCAAGTGATGTTTACGGTTACATTATCTTGTCGCTGCTAGCATACTTACAAGTAACTATGATTGTTTTCAGTGCTTTACTTTAGAAAAGAAAATACAAATAAACAGTTTTAAGGTAACACAATAATAACCATATATACCAAACATTGCCTACTTTAGAATATATTCTGGTAGTATAATTCTTTACAAATTAAACAAATAAGATATTTGTATAATAATGCATTATACTTTGAAAAACACTTTCTTTCTTTTTCATATATTAATGAATGGATATGAGCTTACTTAGAGCAACATAATAAGCTAAAAAAAAGAATTTCACAATAAAGCACGACAATTTATACAATTTATGTAGAATGTTAGTATATATACTCTCCATATTTGGAATGTGGTCGGTAACTAACTTTAAAAAACATTAATATGAAACAAAGTTAACAAATACACTATTATGCAATACACAGGGAAATAATCTAGTTATTTGAATAAAAGACAATATCACCTCTTAATTAGACTATTATAACTAAGCATATCTGCCATAAGACTAACTCCATTATATCTTTAATTAAGTTTTTGATGTAATAATTGAAATACGAATATATTAAATTCCTAATGTCAATTTTTTTATTTTTATATCCTGATGGCTTCCATTTCTTGTGAACGAGAAACATTAGTTTTGTTTTGGGTCGTCATTTTGGTGTAATTCTTGAAAACCTAACTTAAATGCTCATGTTATGTTTAGGCATTGGTTCATCTTATTGACCTTTGATGTGTTCTAAAGATTTCCATTTTTAAGATTAAATTGTTTGGTAGTCAAGAAACTATCTCTATCACAGGTAAATCAGATATATGTCCTTTTCAATCCATTATTTCATGTTTCCAACCTATGTTGCTCTATGCCTTCAATTCATTCCCTCGACAAATATAATGTACATTCTTAAAAAATTAATTTTTTTAAGAAAAAACAAAGTGTATTTATTCTGAGTATAACAATCACGATCATCTTAATTTCACACCATAGTGTTTTTATTGCTCTTCCATCAAACTGAAGCATATATTTCCTTTATTCCCGTATTCACCTAAATGAAACCACAAACATTTTTTAGTCCTTTAAATAGCGGTTGGCTGAAAACCAACAATTAATTCTCTTATATGACGTGCACATGAGCGCAAAATGATCATGTTAAATTTGTAAGAAATTGGTCATCTATATGTTTTCTCTTTATTTAGATCAATCATGCGAATATAATGGAAGAATATCACAACAGCACAAGCGACATAAATCCATTTTTGATTTTTGTCCTCCAACAATTTTTGAGCGTGGTACTCAAGATCTCTGTCGCATGAGGGACGTAGTCACCCTCCTTGTTGTCTCGATATTCCTATTGCTTGTCGTTATCTATAAGTAAATTTGCTTGTTATTTGATACAATTTATTGCCACTATTCAACTATCTTGTTTGTGCATCGGCACACATCCATATGTAACTTTAGGTTGTTAATCTTACTATTAATACGGAGATGATACAAGTCAATTTTAAATTTATATAGTTTTAAAGAGTACTAACACGTATAGTAAAAATAATTAGAAAACATAGAAATGAGTATACATTGCAGAATTTCGAAATTCATACATAAGATTATCATTAGATTTTATGTAGAACCTCTTTATAAACAACATTCATGGTTTTATTAGTAGGGTCTCCATCATCGCAAATTAAAACTTTTAAACCCTCCTTACTTCTTACTCGAGAAACCGCCACATATAACTGTCCATGAGTGAAAATGGGTTGTCTAACAAACAATCCAACATTCGATAAAGATTGACCTTGGCTTTTGTCTATCGTCATTGCAAAACAAACAAAAAGAGGAAACTGCCTCCATTGGAACTTGAATGATATTGAACAAATTTTTAATTTGAAATTAAACGTACGGTTAGATATATCATTTAAAGGAATCCTTGAACTTCTTCTATCATTTTCAATTGATATTGAACTGTTATGAACAGAGTTGTCATGTGTAGAATGAATCACCCTTGATTTCTTCATTTCTTTTGAATATTGTCTCAATAAAGGTCGCTTTGAAGCACATGAAAGAGGTTGTTTATTCTCTATAATTAATAGCTATAAAAAAGAAGATCAATATATTACATTAGCATATGTGAATCGTTTTCATAAAATGTAAACAAAACTTATTTACTTGGAGAACACTAATGAAATAATGCAATCTAATCGACAATAATTCTTTGAATATCAATTATTTAGCATGTTGATTTTTTTTCTTTTTTCCACAGTGGATACTAATAGGAGTATCAAAGTGATTTAAAGTTATTTAAATTTGATTTAAAAAAAATATTGGCGGTGATTTTAAATTATAATGAATAGTATTCTTTAATTTAAAAATTACATTTTGAAAATTAAACTTGAATGTTTTCAAATTAGTTTTAACTAATCGAACATGTCTCATAATTAGTTAGTATTGAATGTTTTTAAATTGGTAATAACTAATCTTCAAAAAAAATTATGTACATAATAAATTACCTAATCTTCAATTCAATTCAATTTAAATTAGATATTACGTAGAAAATAAAATATAGATTTTAACAAACTAATCTATTTATTTATTCTCCTTCAAATACGTTTACATCTTAAAGTTAATTCAATCTATCCAATTATTAAGCATCCTTATATTTGAAATTTGTTGGGTATAAAGAATAGTAGTTTATATATGATGATGTGTTAAGTTCCTTGAATTAAGGAAATTATTTGAAGTGGTGTGTTGTGATTGGTGAAAAACTTTAAAAAAAATAGATAATAACATTATCATCCTTTTCTTTTTAATAAGGTTATAAGATTAGATAGGTTTTTCTTAAAGGTTTTTCACTTTTTCTAAAAGCTAACACAAACCATTGATTGCTAGAGAAATTTGCATTTTCACGGTTTATTTATGCATTTCCTGGGCTTGTTGCCACTTTTAAATATTTGTTAACGGGCAAAGAAAGTTAAAGATCAACAGATCAAATGATTAGGGCAACTAAGGATGTGTTCGGCAATGATCTTAGGGGGGATTATAGGGGTTTAAGATTCTAATTTTTATAATCCCCAGCCTTCTAGCCCCATTCGGGTGTTAAAATCTTGAGGGGATTATTTAAAACATAATTCCTTGTAAGCCCAATAAATAAAAGCCTTTTCAAGTAGCTTATGATTTGGGTTTTGGATTATCAATTAAGGGTTAAAGTTGCGTAATAACATGAAAATTGTCCTCATGTTTCAATATGGTACTTAAAGTATATTTTTTACATATATGACCATTTAACTTGTAAAAAACGTGTTAATATACCTCTTTTTTTTAACCTGCAATCGGCTTAGCCGGTAAATTCATGATCTTTAAACTCATTTCAAGTGTTAGGGCATGTAGGAATCTTGTCCTAATGTTCCAATATGGTACTTAAAGTTTTTTTACACATAAGAACATCTTTCAAAAATTTTATTTTTTCTCTATTTTTTACTTTAATAATTCCATCTTGGCCTTGTACATGGCAAGTTCACTTTCCTTGTCATCCAAAAGTCGTTTGTAGTATGTGTAACTTTTGTTGTAATTCTCATTGACTAATTAGGCAATTTTCACAAATTTTAGTGACTAATTTCATACAAAATCATATCAAAGATTTTGAATATGTTTGGAATCTTCTACCGGGGTTGTTTCTTGTCCATGTTGTTAGATATTTTACAGGCTTCTCATAATAGCATTCCCTTGGAAGCTTTGAATTTGGGTTGGAGTTGTAGGACGATGATGAAGACATTCTCGCCACCTTCAAGAGCTTTAAATGAGCAGTTCCCTTAGTTTTTTATGCATCATTGAAAAAAATTGTAGGAAAAGCATCAAGTTAGGGTTTTTATCTGTTTACCGGGTAACATTTGATGTTAGGGGTATATTAACACGTTTTTAACAAGTTAAATGATCATATGTATAAAAATATACTTTAAGTACCATATTAGAACATTATGATAACTTTCATGCCATTACGTAACTTTAACCCATCAATTAATCAGCCCTAGCCCCAACCTCTTTCGCCAAACATACCCTAAGATGTTCGTATACCTAAGGCTTATAGCCTAGTGGTATCGGGTAGTTTAGGTTTGATGTTACTCACGGCCTAAAAGTCATGAGTTCAAATCTCGCCGTAAACAAATTTAGGGTAGATTTAGGAGTTGTTCAAAAAAAAACTAACATGTTCATATGCTAATGGAATGTATTTAAAATTAGTGATTTTCACTAGCAACAACATTCACGTTTATATATTTTTTATTGTGTTTGTTCACGTGTCAACTTTTAGTTGGCTCCAATATATGAACATAACAAAGTAAGTTCACACATACCAACAATGTCCATTCACATGTGAAAGCTTACTAGATCATATATGAAATACTACTGTTTGATATGTGCAATATTATTTCAACTAGAAAAAATAATCAACTATCATTTTCACATGTGTATACGATGTTCTCTATCATGAGAAGTTTCCATATTCAGAGTTCAAACCCATATCATTTGTAGTCCATCTTCACATTTCATTTGGCATTTGAACTATGTTCAATTTGACCCATCCAAACAACACAAAAATAGATTAAGTTTGTAATGCAAAGTAATCATTTTCTAATGTTTCCTTTTATATACAACAAACTTTCAACAATTTTCAAAATAAAAAATAATGTATATTCTACTATTCAAGATGAACATTCACTCTATTTCCGAATATTATACTTTTTGAAAATAGTAGACAAGAAATATGAAACACTCGAGTATCCTATTATCACCATATAAAGCCTAAATATGCAATGAAAAATAAATTGCCCAAATAACCAAGTGCCACTTAAGTTTGAAAAACAAAATAAAAATTCAAAAACCAAAAGAACTTATGAATCTGAAAATACACCTTAGAATCATGGTGAATCAAAACCTTAATCTCAATGTAATGTACTATTTTTTTTCTTAAAACACATTCATATCAAAACCAACTTTTAATATTAATCATAAAACAAACCATATGGCTTTGCAAACACCTAATTAAAATCAAAGTTCACACTTAATATTTATTTCAAACACAAATGCGGGAAATATTCTGTCATGATGAAAGTATTCCCTTAACTTCTTGCAAAAGGTAAACATCAAAGGGTAAACAAAAATCTTAGTGAGTTAACACATTACTTACACCTTATAGTGGATAGCACACACCACAAGTATAACACATCACACTAAAATCACATTTGGTCCACTTGATCTAACATCGACATCGATCCGGTAGTCATATCGGTATGAACTACCACTGCTTGTAAACAACCCGGATCATCAACATCCTAGCACATTGTCAAATGAAGGCAATGGAGAAACAAATTCACATATTTTCATCAAATATCCAGTTGAGCATCTTTTCGATTGAGAAACAAATTAACAGAGAAAAGAATATGGATCGAACCAGATAAAAAGTTTAGCATATCCATTTGTGAAGGTGGACAGAGATGACGCCATTAAAGAAGCATATCTCCATTACAGAACCCTTTAATTCCAGTGAAAATGCGGTGAAATTTGTTAATGGATTAAGAAACGTGAATGAATTAAATAAACAATCGGTAGATTAGTTTGCTTTTGAAAATACTCGTATCACAAAAGTTACAACATGACTAAATTAAAATCCTTGTTTTTCTCATGAAGCTAACTAATTCAACATTGATTTAATGTTACTAGGATCATTTTAGAATTTGATCAATTGGTTTAAAATATTATAAAACCTCCCTCCTAACTCACTGTCGGCAATAGATATATAAAATTAATTAATTGTAGTAAGTTTTAATTTATTTACCAAAATGTCATAATAGATCGTCACCTTTAATTTAATTATTTGACGATTAAAAATGTTTCTTACATTTCTCGCAAAACTAGTACTTTTCGTATGGACCTATATATATATATATATATATATATGATCAATATAGGTCTTATGCTTAAACATAGATCACAAAAATCAAATCTGGATCATTAGATTTTTTAAATCAATGGTCAAGATCTAATAATGTCATTGTTGTAAGTAAGTAAATAGTTATAAGACTTAACTATAGAAGGAAGGGTATTATGGGAATCCTCTACTCCATAAATCATGCCCCTTTCTTTCTTTTCCCTTCTGGCCACCGATATTATAACTTCCAGCCCCTTCCTTTATTTCTCCTTCCACCCATCGAAAATAATAACTTCCAGCCGAAAATGATAACTTTCCAGCCAAAAATGATAACTTTCCAATTGAAAATGATATTTTTTAGATGAAAATGATAACAACATACAACATTCAAAATGATAACAGTATCCAGATGAAAATGATAAAAATAGACTACTTATAGCCAAAAATGATAAATTCCAGTTGAAAAGAATAACAATATACAATGTAACACTCCACTTTACCACGACACAATATTGTCCGCTTTGCCCTAATGGCTTATGGATTTGTTTCTGGCGACCGGACGAGAACTTCCCAGGGTTCACCCATTCCTGGATTGCTCCCGCCCAAGCACGCTTAACTGCAAAGTTCTCATTAGATCTGCCATGCTTGTGGCCCTAAAACGCGTTATGTCATGTAAGGCCAAAGCTTACTTATAAGCCCAACACCTCTCCTGTCCACGGCCGATGTGGGATTCACCTAAGGTGTTACAAACACCCCCTCCCCCCGGACTCATCGTCCTCGATGAGGTTTGCCACACCATCCCGAGTGGCACAGGAGTGGCTCAGGAGAGACAAAAGAAATACTCTGACAAGAAGCACCGACCCAAAACTTTTGAAGTCGGAGAAAAAGTAATGTTGAAGGTCTCACCTTGGAAGGGGATTATTCGTTTTGGAAAGTGGGGTAAACTTGGACCTCATTTTATCGGTCCATTCTTGATACTTGAACGTGTTGGAGAACAAGTATATAAACTAGAACTACCACAAGAACCGGAGGGAATACACAACGTGTTCCATGTATGCAATTTACAAAGATGCTTGGTCGAAGATCCAAGTATTCTACCATTGGAAGAACTCCGTGTTGATGAAAGTAAGAGATTGATCGAAGAACTAATAGCAATCTTGGACCATAAGGTCAAACAACTACGGAAGAAACAGGTCCGGCTAGTAAAGTTACAATGGAAGAATAAGCATGGTAGGGATATGTCATGGGAAACCGAAGAAGAGATGAAGGCTAGATATCCTGAGCTGTTTACATAATTGATTCCGAGGACGGAATCTTTTTGAGGAGGGAAGAATTATAACGACCCGAATTTTTGAAAATATTGTAATATTGTTTAGGCGAGAAATAAATAATATTTATAGAGTTTGTTTATTAATAATGATAATTAAGAAATATTATTATCATTTAAAGAAAATAATTAAAAGTTGAGAAAAAAATGAAAAATGCTAGAAACTAAAGATTGCAACACATCGGAGCGGCAAGCCACGTGTTTGATTGTGCGTGTCAGAGTTTTTTATGTTGTAGAAGTCACGTGAAATTGGGCGGTCGTGACGCGACGCGTCCCCGTTGGTCTATATATATGAGTTGTGTTTTTAGCCATTTTCACAAGTTTATACCTTTGAGTTGTTACTCTGCCGAATTTTTGAGAGATTTTTAGACTAGAGAGCGTGTGATAATGTCGGGTCTTGATAAAGTGCGTGTATTCGAGGTTCGGGAAGAACGGTGGTAACATTACGGGCTAGAATTCGACCTTGTATTCGTGTTGGTAATCTTGAGAGGTATTTATTGCTAACCCTATGTTTATATTTAAGTTGTATAGCATAAATTCTGAGTGCATGTCGATTTAGAATGTTTATATGGAATAGTAACGTTCACGACGTGTTGATCATTGGACAGAAGTTATCATGTGCATGTTTAGTTAGATTAAGTAAGTCTAGACTTGTTTCAGATCCTTATATCGTGTATTTAACCTAGTGTCCTTTATAGGTTGCTTGAGACGTTTGAGATCAGGTTTTTGACGATCCAGGAGTGAAGCTCGTCGAATCAAGATTTAATGATCGTTTGTCTGGATTAAGACGAGTTCAATATTTCTCAAAACCGAGTACTAGACAAACATGGTAGATTTATTAAAGTAACGATTCCTATACGTCGTTAATACGTGTTTATATATTACTTATGAAAGAATTACGTGATATATGTGTATGATTTATATATATCATGAGATTGATTGAAGAGCATGCTTATGTTATGAGATCATTATGTGTTATCGACGTTTGGTCCAATGGACGTAAACATTAATTGAGAATAAAAAGATGTTGTACTCAATTATATTCAATTTGAGTACTAATGAAATTATGATTTTTGACATATTGATTATTTATGAGTCCTTGAGGTGGGGGTAGTCCTATCCTTGATAATGATGCCTAGTAGGTTAATCCTCCTAGAAAAAGTGCTAGCCGTTTATGAGTTACCGGGTGATGATGACATATCTGGTAACAACGTGATGATGTATTTATACTCATTGGAGTTATGTTTGGTGCGAATGCTAGTCACCTTGTTAAACATCATGTGGGTGTTAGGAGGTGGGAAAGGTAGTCACCGTTAATCATTCACCTGAACGGCATAGTGGGAATATGTTGTATACCACGTCTCTAGAGTAGCAACAGTGGAAGATCTTACCGTCTCAGAATCAGTAGAAGTCGTGCTCTAATGATTCTAAGATGGTTAAGAACAAGATTCGTGAACTGGGTCTATACCTTGGGCTAAGACAATCGCCCTAGACCAATAAGGATAATGTTGATAAATTAAAGATTTGAGGTCATTGACGAATTAAAGAACTATGATAAATGGAAGTTTATGAATTGACAATTATTATGTTTTAAATGAATCTATTCTTAGTAAACTCTATTGACTTACGAGGCTTTAAGCTAAAACTTTTTTTCTTAAAATGTGTCTTGTACTCGTGCAGGTTGCTTAGAGGCTGGTTTGTGTGAGACACGGACTTTGGGTAGAGTACCGTCTTAGAATAATACCATTCGATTATGTTTAATCAAACAATTTATGTTTTTAAAGTTTATGTTTATGAACGTGATGACGTGATTTCTAATTATCATAAACTCTTATTGTTTCGATAAGATGTATTTTGTGAATTAAGACTTTCGTTGCTAGTTTTAGGATGAAATGACAAAATTTTTGTAAATGGTGAATTTTGGAGAAATCAGGGTCCTCGCATACAACATTCAAAATATAACATTATCCACATGAAAATGATAAAAATAGACTCATTTCCAGTCAAAAACGATATAAATACATATGTTTTTAAACGAAAATGATATAAATACACTGCCAACCGAAAATGATCTAAATACACATGGTTACAGTCGAAAATGATAAAAATTCACATGATTCAATATGATAACATTTTGGTATCATTTTCATATAATTTTCATTTTCAAAGTAAAATTTTCAGAAATATGAAAAGAGTGGTCTTGTTTGAAAGAGGATTAAAATGAGTAGATTGGTATAATTTTTCTGCTCAAATTCTCAAAATTGAAATAGTTCTAGTCATTTAAAGATTTAAGGGATAAAAAAAATTAAAAAAAGAAAGTTGGGGTAGGTATTTGAGGGAGGCGTGTGAGTTTGTTTAATAATTTACAATTTCTATTTTACCTTGTAAATGAGTAACTGAGATTTGACCTTTGAGATCTATGTTTAAGAGTGTGGCTATATGAAACCTCACTCTAATGTATATATACTAGCATGATACCCGCGTAATGCGACGATAACAAATAATTTCTACTCGTTAACATGTCCGTTTTTAAAAGTAGGAAGTATGATATTTATGTAATAAAGTGAGAGCGAATAATTTTTGTTTGGTGACATGTCTATTTTCTTTATATTTTTTCATTTCTTTTACTTTTCTGTTATCCAAATTAAAAAAAGAAGATTATGAAAGTATTTTTAATAATTAAGTTAATTTGCATTAGCTTTGACTTTCAAAAAAACTGTATTGACTTTGATTTTCTTAAATATGTAAAGTTTTGTTATTAAAATGACATATAGGAATTTTATGAAATATATATAATAGTCACTCAATTTAGTTTATATAAGGGGTAATTTAGTAATTTTAAAACACTTAAAATTTAAAAATTTAAACAAAAAAGTCTAAATAATTTATAATATAGTATAGATATATATGTTGTAATGCCACTCACATCCAAAATGTTATAATAAGAAAAATAAATTATTTATTTGTTTGTTTGTTTGTTAGACGTAGGAAACATAAGTGATTTATGGTGCATGGTCGGGTGGTAGATGTCACAACTCACAATTATAAAACTTAAAAAAGAAAAATCATATATATATATATATCTTACTTCTATATAATGTATTTACCATCTAAAAAACTCTTAATTTTAAAAAGAGTAAATTTACTAAAATACCACTCTTTTAAGTCCACAATTAATATTGTATTTACCACCTAAAAAACTCTTAATTTTAAGAAGAGTAAATTTACTAAAATATCCCTCCTTTATACCTTTCCTTTACACCTCCTTTAAGTCCACAATTAATGAATTTAAACAAATAAATATTGAAAACATAACCGATAATTAATGAATTTAAACTAATACTTATAACTGAATTATTTCTAACCATATATTTTTAATATTAACTTTTAATTAATGAGATCACCATACTTATAACTGAATTAAGTCTAATCATATAATTTTAATATTAACTTTTAATTCATGAGATCACCTAAATTCCTGTTTTCAATAAATCAAGTTCAAGAGATTTCACAAACACCAAACAAAAGAAAGAGTCAAAGAGTTAAAATTTATAAACATTGCATTCTAACTTAATTACATAATAATTGGAACTATGAAACATTACACACACATATACATTCATATATATAATCAGCAACTTCATGATTCAGCCATGCGACAAAATTCTTCCAACAAACTGAAAGACAATAACTCAGATTTAGCAATTTAATTCTTAATTTCAAAGTGTCTCTCGCAAAGAATCTTCACAAACTCATATTATCTTCATCTCGCAAGGAATCTTCACAAACTCATATTAGCTCTTTGTGATTATTCTGCACAAAACTCATCACAACCACTTCTTTATTCGCCGCCATCGCATTGCGCGAGTACCCCACTAGTATATATATATATGTATATATATATATAGGGTATGGATCGGTGAATAACCAATCTTATTTAAAGAACTTAAGAAGTAATGGGAATCATTTAAAAGAGTAAAATAGAAAAAAAAATTAATTCTTTCACGTGTTCATCACCAACACCCACCTTTATTAAAAAACCCACTAAATCTTTAAATAATCATAACTTTAAAATCAGGTAGTTATACTAAATTATCCAGGTTTTTATCCTCTTTCATTTAAAATCAGTTTTTTTTAAAATGCAAGTGCTACTACGAAAATGCATATGCATCTTTTAATAAGAAAAAGTAGAAATAGTTAAAGAAAAATAGCTAAAAATGCAACCAATGGTATAACAATATATTTTCGTATATGCAACAAATGAATGAAATCAGCATGCCCTTTTTGCTTGTAGCTAACAGAAAAAATATGTACAGATGTACTAATTGAATAAAAGGACCAGCCACCTCCCTTTCACTTTTAAGAACCGAAACAAGAAAATTATATCATTCAACTCAATTTTTAATTCTCTTTAATTTAAAACCAATCTCGACATGTTTTAGACGGTTGTTTGAAAATGTAATAGCTAGCGAAAATGCAATGGTCTATGAAGATGCATGTGCATAAAACACTAAAATAAAACATAATCAGAAGAAATAGAAAACCGAAGAAGATGCATGTGTGCCAGGCGAAAAACTCAAACTCAAAAAAAGCACACCAGAGATTAGTAAACTAAACTTATATCATATAAACATACACAAATTAGAAATATACACAAATTATTAAAAATTGAAAACACAATCTAAACTTATTAAAAATTAAATAATAATGACATCAATCTAAATATACACAAATTAGATCACATAAAGTTAAGATACTAACATAGAATAGATTATGTTTATACATACGTAAATTGCATAAGTAAAATTTATTATTTAATTAAATAATTAAAAACACAAGATAACATTGAATTTAATTATCCGTAATAATAACCTTAATTTTATGTTTGAAATTATTAGTTAAAAAATAGGGAAACTTAGACAGTTAAAATATTTATATAAAATTTCAAGTTGTAAGGGTAGTTACAAATTTCATTAACATGAAGGTTTATATACTGTTATTTACTTACACACATTAACAATCAATTTTATGGAGCACTAAAGTGGTAGTAGTAATTTTGTAAACAACTTTAGGCCACTAACCAACGGTTTTAAAAGACCCGTTTAGTGGTTATAACATATAAGTTTTCTCGTAATACGACAAAATTTTTAAAAAAGTAATTTTTAATTCTTTTATCAAAAAACCAAGAAATCAGTGAAATATCGACTATATTATGTAGAGGGAATTGAATATAAAAAACGAATAAAATGTCTAAGAATTACCTACTCGTTGCTTTCGATTGATAAAAAATTAAAATATACTATTTTTAAAAAAAGTCATATTACGATAAAATTTATATCAAAACGTAGATAAAAATGAAACAGTCACAAATATATAATTATTTTTTTAAAACAACATAAATCACAAGTTATTAAACATAATTTAAAACAACCTACGATTAATTACATTAATATACAATTTTTATAAAACCCCCTCATATATTTCATAGAACCCCCTCACAGTTTACATCCAAAACCTCCCAATTAATTTGAATTTAAACCGTTTCCTCAATTTTCTACCAATCAAAGTCTTCTATTTGTCCATGTCACATTTACATGTCATCAATTACTCATCATTTTTTACTACATCATACTTTCTCTCTGTTCCGTAAACAATATATATTAAATTACTCAACCAGATTAACCAATCAATTGTAAATTCAAAACCAGAATCAAATTAACCAACATAAATGCAAACTAGAGCTAATAAAATAGAAAAAAAAAATGTAACTTGACCGATTGAGCTTGCATTTTCATGAGATTTCACCAAACCCAATATCCATTTGGGAATTCCTATTCATAGATCATACCGACACCAAAATGCAAAAGATAACTAAAAAATTTAGATATCTCAAACGTTACAACCATAACAGAGGGCAACATCTGTGGTCGGTATGTGTTTGGTGGTAACGGGAGAAGAAGCCGGCAAATTTAGGGCAAATTTCTAAAATCGATGGTGGTAGTTACGGCGGATTTAAGGTGCCGGAGAGGAAAGTGTCAAATGTTGTGTTGTTTGGGACTGCACTTTCACAAATTGAGTCACAAATGGTGGCTCAACGATTTTCTGGCAAAGAATAATACTCTTGAACACTTGCTCTGCCATGAATTGACTTCAAAAACGAACTAATAGAGGATATCAACAAGGATAAGGCTTCGCCAAAGAGTGAAGAGCGTCGGATGCTGGCCATTGTAGTACTCAACGATGGTAGAAGAGATCTATGAAAAAACTAGGGGGAACAACTCTCGAAGAGTTCTTCATCTTCATCCAAAATCGTATGAACTCACAACCAGATTGCAGATATCAAAATCATATGAACAACTAAAGATTGAAACAAAAGATGATATGATAAAGATTGAAACAGAATCGATAAAATAAAAAACCCAAATCGAAAGAACCCTAATGGTGTTCTTGAAGAAATGCAATAGATTAATGAAGGTTTGAAATTAATCAATGGTGTTTTGAAGAAACGAAAATCGATTGAAGAAATGCATGAGCATTAAAGAAACGCAATAGGTTGATGAAGGTTTGAAATCAATCGATGGTGTTTCAAAGAAATGAAATCTGAAATCCATAGATGGTGTTCTTGTTATTATTATTAATAGAACAATATTTGTTTAATTTTTAATTTTTTTAAAAATATGACCTGCTAGAATATTGGTAACCTTCTATTGTAGGTAATCATACACCAAATGTAAGTTTTTCAAACTTAGATACATCAAATGATAGTTTTGAAAGTTGGGTATACACAATAGCAAAAGGTGACAACTTTGATAAACCCTTTTAGTTTCTAAGATAAAAGGGGTACAATTCCCAAGTTGCCCTTTATTATTGTTTAATATCAGTTCCACATGTTAAGATTTATAAATAAACTTAGGCCATTGATTAAGTTAATCTAATGGTTGTAAAGTGTTTCTTAAATTCTTCAAATAATAAAGGTTTTTTTATTCTTATATATATAGGGTTTAGTATCTAAAAGTGTATCGAAGTTGTCACTTTTTGCTATTGTGTATAACCATCTTTCAAAACTACCATTTAGTGTACAAAAGTTTTCATAACTACCATTTAATATATTTAACCTGATATAGTAGGTATTCTGCTGACGTGGCACAAGTTCCGGTGACATGGCTGTGGAGGTGGCATCTTATTTGGATTTTCTTGTTTGAAAATAAATATAAATCAAATTATTATTAATTATTATTCTTTTTTTTCCATGTTAATGATAAAAACCCAGATCTTGATTTACGATCTTCATCTTCATTTGATAAAACCCAAATCTTCATCTTGATCTTCACCTTCACCTTCACCTTCACCTTCATCTTCATCTTCATCTTCATCTGATAAAACCCAGATCTTCATCTTGATCTTCACCTTCACCTTCACCTTCACCTTCATCTTCATCTTCATCTTCAACTGATAAAACCCAGATCTTCATCTTCATCTAATAAAACCCAGAGCTTCATCTTGATCTTCACCTTCACCTTCACCTTCACCTTCATCTTCATCTGATAAAACCCAGATCTTCATCTTCATCTGATAAAACCCAGATCTTCATCTTCATCTGATAAAACCCAGATCTTCATCTTGATCTTCACTTTCACCTTCACCTTCACCTTCATCTTCATCTTCATCTTCAACTGATAAAACCCAGATCTTCATCTTCATCTGATAAAACCCAGAGCTTCATCTTGATCTTCACCTTTACCTTTACCTTCACCTTCACCTTCATCTTCATCTGATAAAACCCAGATCTTCATCTTCATCTAATAAAACCCATATCTTTATCTTCATCTGATAAAACCCAGATCTTCATCTTGATCTTCACCTTCACCTTCACCTTCATCTTCATCTGATAAAACCCAGATCTTCATCTGATAAAACCCAGATCTTCATCTTGATCTTCACCTTCACCTTCACCTTTATCTTCATCTTCATCTGATTCAATGGTTGATTACAAAAACCCAGATCTTCATCTTCATCTTGGGTTCACAATATTACTTGAATGTTCATATTCTAGATTGTTTCTTATTGATTTGTTAATGAGATTTCAATTTCAGGATTGTTTTGTGGGGTTTGATTTGAATGTTCTTCAATTTTGATAAAACCCAAATCTTGATCTTGATCTTCAACTTCACATTCACTTTCATCTGATTCATCTTCATCTTAATTTTTCTTCATTAAAAGCTAGTCTACGTGGCATTTGGTTGACTCAAAAAATAAATAAAAAAGAATAAAATTACAGGCTACCTATTTAGAAGGTAACCAGATGTATTAAATGTTAGTTTTTGAAACATAAATACATTAAATGGTAGTTTTGAAATATGAGTATACACAATAGCAAAAAGTGACAACTTCGATACATTTTCAGATACTAAACCCATATATATATATATATATGTATATATATATATATATGTGGTAATACTAATCTTCTAATATAAATAAATGACTAAATGACATAAAATTTATTGTATGATACTAGCCATTTATTTATGTGTAAAATATATTTTAACCCCTAAAATTTTAGTTAAAAATGGTTGAACCCCTAAACTTTTTCAATGAATGTTTTAATCCCTAAACTTGTTATAATTCGTTGTTTTAGCCACTTGACCTTCTATAGCACGTTACCAAGCTTTTAAAGAAAATTTCAATCCCTAAGATTAGGGATGCAATCGAGTTGAGCCGAACCCAGTCAAACTCTAACTCGACTCCGCCTTTAAAACTTGAGCTGGTGAAGATTGAAGAACCGATTGGTTAGTGGTCACTGGTGTTCAACGATTGGCAGATTCACGAATCAACATCTCATGGATTACCTAGAAACTAGAAAACAAAGATAGAGATAGAGGAATCGAAGATGTGCAAACATCAACGTAGTGTACTTATACGAATCTATGAGTGCAATCGAGATATTATATGTGATATCTATGGAGTTAGCAATGGAACTAGGGTCCGTATGTGAGTTTTCATCAACCTGTTTCTTGAGAAGAGGGGTTTCTATTGATATGATTTATCAAGATTCCCCGTTGATATGGTAACACGTATTTTAAATTTAGATTATAGATAAAATTAATAAGGTAAAATAAAGATTAAGGCTTAAATTATCTAAAACAAATTGTGTAAGGATTATAATGTTCACTAAAAAAGTTTAGGGGTTAAAGCATTTTTAAATCTAAAGTTTAGAGATTAAAACATATTTTACCCTTTATTTATTCAATTAATTTTAATTATACAATTTTGACCATCTATTAATTTAAAATTGAGAGAATAAATTTTGACTTTAAGAGGTCAAACTAATCCTTAATTAAAAATTTTAGAGAATTAATTTTTAAAATTACTAAATCCTTATATATATATATATAATCTTTTTATAATAATAAAAATAATGCATTAATTAAGAAGAAATTCAGAAGAATTTATTTTATAAAATTACGAAGACCTATTACATATAATCTTTTATTATAATAATAATAATCTTCTAATATTAATAAAAGATTGATATAAAAATCTATTATACATTTCTAGCAATTAATATAAATAAAAGTTGTTATTAACAAAGCTAAAAGATTTGTTTTGGTAAAATTTAATATTAATAAAAGATCTGTTTATTGTATCAGATACCATAATTCTACCATTATATATGCCTTCTCAATTTTAAAACAATAAACCTTGATTTGTTTATCTAATATATCGACCAATTAAGCAACAATAATAAATTCATACAAATATTATCAAAGTTTATTTAATTTTTTATTTTTTTTAACTTTAAGATATGCTCATATAGATTATTTTATTACTAAAAAATAATACTAAATTAGACAACCTATTTAGATCACGGAAGTATTATAATATTTTGATTGGTTAGTTTTGTTTTAATTAACCATCACCTAATGTTTAATGTTTTATACTTTTATTATTTAAAAAAAATTATGTATCAGGTGGATAACTAATTTAGTAGAAAGGAGAAATGTTTAATATAGTCCTAATTTAATTTATAGTCCCGGTGATAATTTATAGCCATTAAATTTTAAGATTCAATCTTAGATTATAATCAAAATTGATATATTTGTATGAAATAGGGCAGTTATGACTTTTTAACTATTGGTCCGCACTTTCTCTCTCCTCTAATTTATTTAAAATTAATTATCTCACAAACCGTTAATCGTTAGACGAAACGAATTATATCGTTGCGATCCTTGTGTTCCCTTCTTTTATTAGAGAGGTCACTTGATTTACTTTCGACAAAAAAAAATTTCTCATTTTGTTAGATTGGACTTAAATTTTATTAAAGTATAATCACACGTGATTCATAGATATGTGATCAATATAGTCTTTATAAAATTATAGTTTGGTGTTTGATAATCCGGCAAAGTTCAATGGTTTAGTAACAAAAAATCAATAATTGAAAGTGATTCTAAGTTATTAGTTGTTTCATAACACATGTGATTATCTATCTCTTATACATGCACATAATTACAGGTGATTAGATTAAATGTAGCATTTTTATGTCACATATTTGACAGAATCAATCACATGTGATTGTGTATTCAATCACATGTGATTTTGTACAGAATCACATGTGATTGAATACCAAAAACATAAGATTTGGTATTCAATCACATATGATTGCATATTTAATCACATGTGATTTTGTACAGAATGACACGAGAGTTTGTACAGATTCAAATGTGATTGAATACCAAAAAACATGAGATTTGGTATTCAATAATATATGATTGCATATGGGATTGTTCAAACGAGAACCATACTTATTACAAGAACCAATATAAAAGACATCGAATTCGAAGGAGAACACATCTGGACCTTTGATAGAGGGGATAGGGTGTTGCTAGTACACAATATATGCATTCATGGGTAGACAATGCAATTGGATTGAGTGAAATCGAATATGTACATACATGTATAAACGGTTTTACGCAAACGTTGATTTATTTAAGCAAACATTCAAAATTAATAAACATTAAATGATATACAATTTAAGAAGATAAAAAAATTAATAAAACAACACATATAATATTGTTATGAATCACATGTGATTATACATTAATAAAATTTAAGTCCAACATAACAAAATGAAGAAAAAAAAAGTTTGTCAAAAGTATATCAAGTGACCTCTCTAATAAAAGAGGGGAACACCGGTATAATTGGTTTCATTTAATGATTAACGGTTTGTGAGATAATTAATTTTAAATAAATTAGAGAAAAGAGAAAGTGGGGACCAATATGTAAAAAGTCAAAATTATCATTTCTTATATCAATTTTAATTATTATTTAAAATTAAATCTAAACAATTAATCTTAAAATTTAATGGCTAAAAATTATCATTCGAAACTATAATTTTAACAAGAAATATATTTAACAAAATCCTAGTAGAATAATACTAGTCATACTGAGTAGTGAGTGACGTGGATAAGGAAGCTTGGAATTTAAGCGTGAGAAAAGCAAACGTCGCATCATTTCGTAACCACTGATTTAGGAATTAGAAATAATTAGCTAGGTGGTGTCCCCACGTACCCACCCATGACCCACACCCAGCTAAGCAACCTTCACCCACTGCCACTCCTTAATTAGTGGGCATTTTATTTCATAATTTTATTTTATGTTCTTAATTTAACTAATAAATAATTTATATACACTAACTAACATTATCCATTCCATTGAAATTATTCTCCACAACTTTTCAAAATCACAATATATATTGTAGACTTGTAGTTAATCAATGAAAGAACATTTCCTTTCTATTTAAAGATAATTCTTTTTATTAGTATGTACACTTTTACTTTAAGAATCCAAACAAAAAGGAAAAAAAAACACATACTTACATATATATATATATATATATATATATATATATATATATATATATATATATATAGTTGCTTCACATCAAAGAATCGGTCATTCATCAATTAATGGTTGCGGCATCACTTTTTCTACATACATCCCTTCATATAAACTAATAAATAAATTATAAATAAATAAAAGGCTACCCCTCTTTAGTAGCCCATCCTCATTTTGAAATTTTAACTTTTGATGCAGGGAATATCTTTAGCTCACGTCTTATTTAACTACGTACGTCATATAATTAACTCATTTTTACAAAGTATATCTTCAGTTAAATCTCAACTTATTTTTACCAACAAAACACACATATGCCCAGATCTCACTCCATTCAACCCATTTAGATTAAACATTTAAGCTTCATCATATGTTGCTCAACCCTTCCTTTCTTTGCACCAACAAGACGACAATGAATTAGTATTTACATTTCCATACTTATTTCGGTGTTACATACACCACTTGAGATTAAATTCTATTAAAGAGTCATTAGACCCAACACGAAAGAAAGATAGCGTATGGTAACAATAACACATACTTTATGAAAACTCGAACTACATGTTACTCTTATTAATTATGTCTTCTCTTCTGTCAAAAACGAAATCTATTTCCACGAATTAAACTCTTTTCATCTTCTCTTCTTGCAAAATGTGAGGTATGGATGAAATTTGGGTTTCAATATAAAGAACAACAAAAGGAAAGGAAGGGGTGTCGGCTCTTAGTCGGTTGCCTTGATAATAGCCTAATAGGTATCTTGCTCCCCTAACTGATTTATGAATTACTTCTATACACTATTCTCACCCAAAATAGATTCTAATCTTAGTCGTTAGATTCTTCCTCTTTCAATTGAATTGTCCACTCATGAATTCTTTACATGCACCTTGTCACACTCAATCCACAACGCTCTTCATCCATGAATTTCACTTACCACTTGAATAGCCAATATTAGTTCTCTCTATCCTCGCACGAAAAATAATTCTCGTTTGAACCCTCCCCTGTGTGTGTGTATATATATATATATATATATATATATATATATATATATGAAATATGACAAAAAAAACTGATAGAGAATGACCTGTAAAGTCAACATATGTTTTTAGAAGTGTTACGAGGTTGACTTTAAAAAAATATATATGTATTAATGTGTTTATAGTTGAAATGGTCGATAAACAACACAAGTTGTAAGTTTAACTTTAAAAGCCAACTCCAAAGGCTTTTGTCTGAATCGGCTTTTGAAAATGAATCAAAGTATGAAAAGTTTAAACGAGAACTATTTTTCGTACGAGAACTGCGAGAACAATCTTAGCCGTTCAATTGTCCCCTTGTCACATTTAATCCCCTCACGGTCTTTATCCATGAATTTCACTTACCAAATGAACGGCTAAGATTGGTTCTCATGGTTCTCGCAATAATAATGGTGTGTGTGTGTATAGGGAGCGGTTCAAACGAGAACTGTTTTTCGTACGAGAACTGCGAAAACCATTTGTAACATCATTAGTGACTCGTTAATAGGGGTATTTTGGTCATTTATATAGTTACCCAACAGTGAATTGCGTCCGGGTGAGCCATCATTACTTTTACGAGGCTTGATTTTTCCAAAATACCACCATTAATGTTTCTTTAATAAGCCATTAATGAGTCGTTAATGAGGGCATTAATGACTCATTAATGAGCCACCACCATTAGTAACCATTGATTTATTTTAATCAAAAGTTAAGATTGGTTCTCGCAGTTTTCGTACGAAAAACAGTTCCCCTATATATATATATAAGATCAAATGAGAACATCTTTTAACGTGAGAACTTAGAGAATGATTTATAGCCCTTGGATAATTTTTATTTAATCGCTGATATTAAACTTAATTTAATTAAGGTATGTTGATATTTATTTATATGATTTAATTAAGATATGTTGATTTTTATTTATTTGATTTCTAATTAAATGTTTGGCATGTTCTCACCCTTCTCTATGGTGGGAGGTTCAAACAAGAATATATATTTAGGTGAATATAAGAGAATTAATCATATAATTTGATTTGATCGGATGATTTACATTTCACCATTCATTTTATTTATAACCAAACCATGAATTGCGACGGGTGAATTGCAACCGTAAGGGGTGTTTGGTTCAAGTATTATTTTTGAAGAGATTTACATTTATAATAGGATTGGTATTTGGTGGGATTTAAAATTCCATCTTGTGTTTGGTTCATATTTCTTAGGTGGGATTTCCACCACCACTAAACACCATCAACAGCTAACCACCACACCTGTTGCCACAATCGAAGAGGAAGGACGACGACAAAGACGGTTGACAGCAAACGATGGCGAACAACGGTGGACGATGAAAAACGCCGGGTTTCTGATAGTGGACGACGAACGACAGCAAACGATGGCGGACGACGGTGGACGATGAACGACGCCGGGTTTCTGATGGTGAACGACGAACGAGGGGGACAACGAAGGCGAACGACGGCAAACAACGACGAAGGGTTTCTGATGGTGGACAACGAATTGACGACGAATGGCGACAGCGAATGGGTGACGGCGACAGGTGACAGGGACAACGAACGGTTGACGGTGACGACGAATGGCGACAGCGAACGGGTGAGGCGACTGCAGACGGTGACGGCAACGTCAACGGCGAAATCGGTGATGCTTCACCGGAATATTAGCCGGAGAGTCGCTCGAGAGAATACCTCATTTGAAGGATTTCAAAATATAAAGGGGGTGGAAGGATTTAGAAATCACTCATCTGTGGGATTTTATAAAAATCCTATGATTTGAAATCTCATCCTATTTTACCAAACCAAACACCACATTTGGAGGGATTTGAAATTCCAATCCCATAAAATCCCCCAAAATGACACCAACCAAACACCCCCTAAGATCTAATAAATCAACATCTAATTGATATCTAAGGTTTATTCTCTCATTCTCACCTTAATATTAATTCTCACAATAACCCTTCCTATATATATATATATATATATATATATATATATACACACACACACACACACACTATATTATAAAGCATTTAGGCTTTTTGCTTAAACTCTTAAATTTTAAGTGTTTTAAAATTACTAAATTACCCCTCATATAGGCGAAATTGAGTAACTATTAGATATAGTTAATAAGATTCTTATATTTCATTTTAATTATTAAATATTACATATTTAAGAAAATCAAAGTCAATACAAATTAACTTAATTATTAAAAAAAATATTTTCATCATCTTTGTTTTTCAATTATAGAGAACAAAAAAGTAAATGATATGTAAAAAAATACAGAAAATAGACATGCCATCAAACGAAAATTATTCGCAGTCACCGTATTACATAAATACCATACCCCTACGTCTTGAAAACGGATATGTTAACGAGTATAAATTATTCGTTGCCGCCACATTTCCCGGGTATCATGCTAGCACACACACACACACACACACACACATATATATATATATATATAGGCAAAAGTTCAAACGAGAGTTTTTTGTACGAGAACCGCGAGAACCAATCTTAGCCATCCAAATCCCTCTTCTTCAATTGGATTGCCCACCCATGAATTCCTTACATAGTTACATGCACCCTGCCACACTCATGTAACATCCTCAAAAAGGGCCTAGACGCGCACGAAAGTGGTATGTTAAATAATTTAAATAAATTGAATTAAATATATATTTATTATATATTGATATAAATGACTAAAATAGTTATTAAATGATTAGATAAAAATAACTATAATAATAGATAAATATAATAAAGTATTAAATGGTTTAAGATAAGGGCTCCGAATATATCCCCGTTAATTGAAACGGGTAAACGGGTGTCGTGTTGTAAGTTGAAAAGGGGAACAAGATACCCACTTGTGGATAAATATTACCCACAAGTCGGTCCTCCCTTTTGAGAAACACAGACACACACACACGTAACACACACTACACACACACTTCATCTCCTTTCTTTGTGTTCTTGAAGCTTGAAAGAGAGAAATCAAGAGGAAGTGATTCAAAAATTGTTTCAACATCAAATTCGTGAGCTATCATCTGTTCTTAATCCATTTCTAAGCTTTGTAAGTCACCATCTTCCCTAGTTTCCTCCTTGTTCTTAGTTTCTTGAGTTTTGTGGGTTTTTAGGTCACAAATGGGTCAAACCCGAATTGATCATTTGTGAACTGATTTCTTCACTTATAATGCTTCCTACAACTCATAGATGATTAAGAACACATGTTATGGATTGGAATTGGATGATTTGCTCAAAATCAAGATTGGACCAAATGGGTCCAAATCACCAAAAACGGGTCAAACTGAATTTGACCTTCAAGAACTGAAATTTAGTGTTCTAATTGTTCTTATAACTTTTTAGGATTGATTAGAACTCATATGTTGGATTAGAGGTGGTGTTTATGCACATATTCAAAATTGGCTTAAATGGGTGAAAATGGCCAAAATGAGTTTAATCTATTTTTACACATCAAGAACTGATTTTTAAGGTTCTAATAGGTTCATATGACTTTTATGAATTGATTAGAAAAATGGTTTTGAATTGAAATGGTAGTTTTGCTTGAATTGGTGAAAATAGTGCTAAAATAGGCTTTAAATAGCCAAAAATTGGAAAATGCTACCAAACAGTAGTTTTAAATGAATTGGTCAGTTCCAATAGCTTCAATAAGTCATTTGGAGTGTGAATAATGCATTGGAAGTGTTGGAATTGATGTATTTCAAGTTTTGGCCATATTGAACCCATTCTTGCTAATTAAAGCTTGAATTTTGTATGAATTAATTGGATAAGTGTTAGGAATGTTAGAAAGAACCTACAAGTGCCAAATGATGTTATGGAACATTGAAAATTGGTTAGAATTGATTTGGTGTTGGTTTGGACCAAAAGGCACTGCTTTGAAGAAACAGCAAGAAGTGCCATGCTGCACGCGACGCGACGCGTCAGGGGGCATGGACGCGATGCGTCCATGCTGTTTCTACACATATTGCAGTTTTGTGTTGTTCTTTCACATATAAGTGTTTGTGTCATGGTTATAAGTTAGTAAACAAGTTAGGAACATTGGTAAGACATTATTTTAGATGTCTTAATGATTTTCTTGCGTGTTTAAATGTCTAAATGTAAATGGTTTGATATAGGTACTAAGGACAAATAAGGCGAGCCGGAATCTTGTAGTTACCTGTTATAGCTCAACAGGTGAGTAACAGTTAACCTAAGTATGATATTGATGGTGTTATATAGATGCTTGTATGTAAATGTTTAAGGCTTTTATAAGCCAACTGAGTTGTTAATTGTTATATCCGCATGTTAATGGCCTTTGTAGGCCCAACTTGATATGTAATGGCTTTTTAAGGCCAACCATAATATGTTATGGCCTTTGTAGGCAAAATTTCTATGTTGTGGCTTTTGTAGGCCAACTGTGTTATGCTGTGGCTTTCTGTAGGCCAATGTTTGTTGTACCGATACTTTGTTGGATGTTTGGGCCTAGTTTGTCTGGATCTAGTTGCGGCCTTGTGCCGCCAGCTATGATGTGCGGCGATTCGATGATCACGAATCTTGGTTCCTGCAGAACTTTCGCCCCTCAACACTATATGGGCTCTCAGTTCCCGCTGATCCCAAGTGGGGTACAGTTCCCCGATAACGCAATGGTGGACCGCTACTCGTTTCTCCACCGGCGCGGAGGAAGTATCGGTTTCCTTAGTCAGGATCACTGAGCCGGGCTTATAACCCTGCAAGACGTGGTTTTTGCTGACTAACCATTGCTTCACAATGTGTTAGGGTAGACTTGAATGTTGATATGCTATGCATGAGATATGTATACGATACTATGATATGATGCTTCCGCTTAAATGTTATTCACTAGCTATTTATAGCTAACCCTCTCATGTTCCTTATGCAGGTAAATAGTTTGTTGCTGAGGACGGGTACCTGCTGGGGTGACATGTTTTATTTCGGGAACACTTTGTGAACACTTGTTTATGTACTTTGTTGTTTGTTGAATTTGTAATGGTCGAACGAATTTGGTAACGCCTTGGTATGTTTTAATTGCAACTTAATATTAGGTTGTAAGTTATTAAATATAGTTTATAAGCTTACGTTGTGACAGCTGTATTTACTTTTAAATAAAAAGGTTTTGAAAATATTGTATTTACAGCTGTAACCATGCAGTTTCAAAACTCAAATAGAGTTTATTATTTAAAAAAAAGATCTCCTCAAATTTAGGACCGGTGTTACAACTCAATCCCCTCATGCTCTTCATCCATGAATTTTATTATCCAAAATGAACAGTCAAGATTGGTTCTTGCAATTCTCGTACGAAAAACAGTTCTCGTTTAAACCTTCCCCTATATATACACCTATTTATATAAAAAGAACACATAGTCTCTACATCTAACATGTTTTCTTCCAATAGTGTCAAACTATTTGAGGCCATTTAATTAAAATAAACATAATATATTTATAAACTTAAAAAGATAGGAGAAAAAACTATAAATATTTGATAATTTAATTTATCGTTCAATAGTTATTAGCTTCATTTAATACTTTAAATTAAAGTTTAATATTTACATTTAACATATACACATAAACTTAAAGCTTAATATACTACTTAGTAATTATATATATAATTTCTTAGACGAATCATCCGCTGTGTAAGAGATTGGTTTATAAGTACACATTGAACTAACATGACACAACGAGTTTTAGGGTTATAAATATGACATATCTCAAGGAAACACCTGGGAAGTTCTTGCTTGGTCGAGATATACAAAGTCATGAGTCAGTAGGGCAAAATAAACAGACTGTGTTATGGTAAGGTGGGGTGTTTTACTCAGAGCCACTATTGTGTCATTCGGGATTATGTGGGAGTTCTTATCAAGGACGATGAGTCCTAGATGGTGTTCGCAACACCTTATGCGAATCTTACACCAGTCATGGATAGGAGAGAAGTTTGGTTCATAAGTAAACACTAGCTTTACATAACACGTTTTTGAACCATAAGAATGATAAATCATATGAGAACTTTATAGTTAAACATGTTTGCGTGAGAGCAATTTAACCCTAGGAACTTTCTTCCTGTTCGCCAAAAACAAAACTTGAACAGGTTAGGACAAAGCATAAAATATTGTGTTATGGTAAGGTAAGATGTTACAATATGCAACTTAGTAATAATGTAAAGTGATATTTGTAATTTAAGTTATTTCAAATTCTTCTAAATTTCATATCCAAAAATTAAAATTAATGAATCAAACTCACTTTAATTTCTTTTTATAAACTATAAATTTTCATTTCAAAATTATTAAATCATGAGAAATTGGTTTAAAAAAAATAGAAGTTGAAAAATCAAATCATATATAAAATATAGATAAGACTATAAGAATGCTTTGTTCATTTAATGTTACAAATAATTTACAGCATATATTAGGATTTTTTTATTTTAAAATTATTGAAGGAGAGTTCAGAGTCCTCCATTTAACATTGTTGATGTGATACTATAATACAATATAGTTTATATCTTCACCTTTGTTTTACATTTAGTCACTTCTTTTATCTTGCTTTATATGTTTATGAATTTGCTACTTCAAGTTAACAATGTTTATTTTTTAAACTTAGAATTTCAGATATTTTACTTATTACATTTTTTGCCAAGTCATTAAAGGAAAAAGGTATAATGTCCTAAGTTTTGGAATTCAAACAATGCAAAGGAAATATACGAGTTATAAACAATGTTTATAAAGCAATGAAAACGTAACACACCTATGACAATTACGTTTAAATATTATCAACTAGCTATGAAATTTTTAAATATTCATCCATGTTATAATTAACTTATATGACCTTTTTTTAATAATTATGTAAATGCTTAAAATGTTAATGTAAATTTCGTGGGCTGTGCGTAGCACAACCTATATAGTTAACTAGTATATATATAGGGGAGAGTTTAAATAAGAACTGTTTTTCGTACGAGAACTAATTTTAGCCTCGATTAAAATTCATCAATAGCTAAGATTTTTGGCGACTTATTAATGAGGGATATTTCGGAAAAATCATGTCTCACTAATGATGGCTCACCCCGGATGCAATTCACGGTTAGATAAATATATAAATGACCAAAATAACCTTATTAATAGGTTATTAATAGCATTATAAACAGTTCTCGCAATTCTCGTACGAAAGGAAGCTCTCGATTGAACTTTTCATTACATAATACTCGTAAAATACTACTCTTAAATTTGTGGGTCTAACACTATTTAGATTACTTGTTACAACTTGCCTTATTTGGTCGAAGGATATCAACTCTAATTAAGAGTTGTCGGTTATGACTTTGGCACATACCATGTCCATATTACATTATTTTATCGATTATATATAACTCGTCTTATTGCAAAATTGTACAGTCGTCTTGCTTTCTTGGTCAAGTTTCGTTAAAGGTTAAACATTTTGGTCTTTTGAGAACTTGAAACTTGACTAACTCGACTTAGTTAACCAGATAAGATCAATGTTTAAGGTACTTTATATAATACTAGTGGGGTATCCGCGTAATTCGACGACGGCGAATAAAGAAAAGGTTGTGATGAGTTTTGTGCAGAATAATCACAAAGAGCTAATATGAGTTTGTGAAAATTCTTTGCGAGATGAAAATAATATGAGTTTGTGAAGATTCTTTGCGAGAGCCACTTTGAAATTAAGAATTAAATTGCTAACTCTGAGTTATTTGTCTTTCAGTTTGTTGGAAGAGTTTTGTCGCATGGCTGAATCATGAAGTTGCTGATTATATATATGTATGTATGTGTGTGTAATGTTTCATAGTTCCAATTATTATGTAATTGAGTTAGAATGCAATGTTTATAAATTTCAACTCTTTGACTCTTTCATTTGTTTGGTGTTTGTGAAATCTCTTGAACTTGATTTATTGAAAACAGGAATTTAGGTGATCTAATGAATCAAAAGTTAATATATGGTTAGAAATAATTCAGTTATAAGTATTGGTTTAAATTAATTAATTGTCGGTTATGTTTTCAATATTGATTTGTTTAAATTCATTAATTGTGGACTTAAAGGAGGGGTAAAGGAGAGATATAAAGGAGGGGTATTTTAGTAAATTTACTCTTCTTAAAATTAAGAGTTTTTTAGGTGGTAAATGCATTATATAGGAGTAAGATGTATGTATGTATGTATGTATGTGTGTGTATATATAGGGAAAAGTTCAAACGAGCATTGTTTGTAACATCATTAATGACTCATTAATAGGGGTATTTTAGTCATTATACATTTTTCTCAACCGTGAATTCTGTCCGGGTAGACCTCATTAATGTGCTAGTTTTGATTTGCCCAAAATACCCTCGGTAATGTGTCATTAATGAGCCAATCATTAGTCATTAATGAGCCAGTCATTAGCCGCCAAAAATATTAGCCATTGATTAATTTTAATCAAGGGTGTAGGTCACAATTCTATCAAGTATCAAGCAAGTTGAAGCAAATCCACAATGATATATGTATGAACTTAGTATGAATCTTGAGAGAAAACAATTAGGGCAAAATAATGTCATATATAACAATAAAACTTATTAGAATAGATTGAACATAATTTAAGGACCTAACATTCTCCCCATTTGCGTTCAATTTACAATTAAGCATAATAATGAATATATATTCTATTTAAGCACCAAACAATCTTCATGTTTAGACTTTGCAGAGATTCTTTTTCTTTCTGCAATCAACTATCGTTCTTTGAAGTTTTGAGTCTTACGTGTTTTCAAAGACTCATCAGTAGTGATTAGGTTGCTTATCAGATATTGCAGTAGAAGCCTCGGGCTTATTAGAATTTGCAACCATGATCATCTCTTTTGTCTTCACGAAAACAATATTGAGCATAACACGAGAATAATGTATTCTGATTATGCACAAATGTTGCTCGAGCTTTTGTGTTTCCTGAAAACACAACAACATCGGAATTAGTTTCTGATTCATAAATATATACGCCTTCATATATTTATCTCATAATTTTCAATATAAACCCACAAATAACAATTCAAAAGATCTAACAAACAAAATCCCACATTCTAAAAAAAAACCAAACATGTCACAAAAAGCCTTCGAGTGGTTCAGACTTCGAACCGTAGGCCACTTCGAACAGAAGGCCACTTCGAACAGAAGATCACTTCGAACAGAAGGCCACTTCGAGCGGAGTCCCCCATAGGCCACTTCGAGTGGATCCCCCATAGACCAATTCGAGCGGATCTCCCATAGACCACTTCGAGCGGATCCCCCCATAAGCCACTTCGAATTATAAGCCTAAAGGCTGGGCCCCCAAATTTAATTAAATTTTTATATTTTATTTATTTATTTTTAATTTTTCATCATCTTCTTCCTGTTCTTGATTCAACCAACTTTTCATTCAAAATACCCAGAACCAGAATTTAAAACTTACTAAAATATATATAACAATATTAAACATGTTTTCATGCATCAAGAACACCTCTTAATCAATTAAATCACCAAATCTAACATAACCCATTTAATCAAGATTTCTTCAAACTTTTTCGTGGTGATTCTTCATAAAACTCATAGAACACATATCATGATAATCATAAACATGTTAGAATCATAAACTAACCTTTAGCTTGAATTTATAAAGCACCAAATCTTTAAATCAAATTTCAAGTAAACTTCTTCTTCTTGAGCTTTCTTCAACAAAAGATAAACACTTTTACACACACACACACACACTATATATTCTTCATGTACACGTGTACACACATAATCACTTAAAGTAAGCATGAGGTGTCAATAAATATCTAATTACATATACATACATACATACTCACATTAAATCTCTTTTATTTATTTTCAAATAACAAGATACTCTTATCTTTTCTAGATATTTCCAAATACAGTGTGCCACACTGCTTTCTAACATACAATTTCTTGACTAATTAATCTTTCAAATTAATTATCATATAACGAGGTATCTTCTGCAACCCTCGTACAATATCCAAGTTAATTAACCCATAAAATCATGCAATATTAAATATCCATTTATCTACGTATTTAAATACTAATACGAATAAACAACACAAACCACCCACCTCCAGCCCGCTCATGACCAAGCTGGGCTTCCGGATGTTACATGTTTCGTAGATTATCTGGGGTGATTGCCTAAACGACTGAGTCTATTTGAGCCTATAGCTCCAGAACGTGGAATCGCTTATGTGATGAAACCAGCACGGTTGGCAGTGTTTGATTCTCCCGGTGGAAGTTGTTGAGCTAGACTAGCTATCCGGCAAGAGATTACACCCGCTAGACATGTCAGCACTACCGCTATGTGATAAGATATCATTGTTTGCTCATTCATGATATATGACTTGTTTTATTTTTATTCATGCCTAGCTATATTCACTAGCTATTTTAAATAGCTGATGTCGTTGATGTTTCCCTTTTTCAGATAAAGATTAGGCAGGCTGGTGAGTTGGGGACACTTGTAGCTGTTGTACATACTTTTGGGAAGAACACCACTTGTGGTATTTTGATACAATGGTCGGTTTAGGACAAAGTAACACCGGGGTTTTATGTTTGACAGCTTTTGTATTGTACATTTGTATATATGCCAAACATGTGTTTTTTAAACTGTAATAGTTAATTGGGTTTGTTTGGTTTTAAAATTCCGTTGCAATGTTTTAATTTATTAGTAGATAACAAAAAAGGTAAACGTTATATTTACAAACAGACCCATGCAATTTAAAAACTCAAATTATTACTGATTTTAATATTAGCAAAGGCGGTGTTACACCCAAGTCTAAGTAATCGACTAGTCCACAATTAATTCATAATCCCAATCAATTCAAGACCATAACCATTGTTATTAATAAAATATTCTCTTATTAATTTCCGCAAATTCGGATGTTACAACATGTATGTTGAATTGTGAGCTTTTAGGGTTGATTTATTGGTTGTTCTTGGTGGAGTTCGGAACCGCAAAAAAAAGATGGAAATTGAATGGTTAAATGATGATATGCTAAATTGAAGCTTGGTGTGTGTTAGAAACATGTGTAGGATCACTTTGATGTCGGAAATTGAAATTAAAACCAAGAAATGAAGAAGATTGTAAATTTAAGTGTTGAAAATGGTATGAATAGAGGTTTTCAATTTAGATGAAGGAATTGAAAATTGAGGTTTTCGATTCATGATGGTTTTCGATTCATGATGGTTTTCGATTGATGGGTTGATTCACCGAGTGGTTTGAGTCCCCAAAGTGTGGTTTTTGATGGATAGTTTCAGATTGATAGTTTTCGTTTGGTATGGTTTCGATTGGCAGAATCAAAAACCTAAGTAGTTGTCAATTTGTGAGTTGTGTTGTGAAGTTTTCGATTCAAGTGGGGATTCACGATTGATGAATTTCAATTGTGTTTTTGTGATGCTTTTCTATTGAGGTTTTTGAGTGGTGGTTTTCAATTGAGATTTTCGATTGGTGGTTTTCAATTGAGGTTTTCGATTGGTGGTTTTCAATTAGGGTTTTTGATTCGGAAAGGGTGTTTTGTGAGTACGTGTTTTATGATTTGACGATTTACGATTAGAACTCGTTTGTAGGGAATTTGATGAGTTCGGTTGATTATGTGAAGATTTTGACGACTGCTATTCTGGACCTGAGGTGAGTTCAGTATTTTCTAAAACCGATTACGAAAATAAAATCATTTCCGAAAGACTTAACGATTTTCAAGATGACCTTAACAAATGTTTTCGTGTGATTATTATTTTTGTGTCCGATTACGATGTGTTTAATTATTTCTTTAATGATGCTAAATGTTGAACTTTAATGATGCTTATGATGTAAATAAATAATGATGATTAATTTATGATGGTATGATGACTTGTGGGTGGGGGTACACATTAGGGATGAGTTTTTTTTACCGAAAAAACGAACCGGAACGGTGTTCGAGTATTTGGTCCGGTTATCGTTTCTCCTAAAACCTCATTTTTGCTTTTCGGTTCTTTCGGTTCCGGTTCCATCGGTTATCGGGTAGTTGAGTCTTAGAACCGGAACCGGTTGTTATATGATTTTGTATTTGTCATATGCTTATGAACTATTATTTTTGGTGATATGGTTGGCTAATGAACTATTATCGTTGACGATATGGTTAATGGTTATTGTTTGTAAGAATGAAGTCAACGAACTATTATTTATTGGTCATATGTTAGTGTCGACAATGAATGTATGTTCATTTACGATTATAAGTATGTTTAGTGTTAACTTAAAACCGTTTAGTTTTTTTGGTTATTAGTTAACCTTTATAGGTAAAAATCAACTAATATAAGCATATCATATTTGCCTTTAATAACAAAAAATATTCACCGGGTTATTTCGGTTCGATCTCTTGAAACCGGTTTCAATGTAAATTTTTTATCTTATCCGGTTCTATACCCGGAATAACCGGAACTGGAACCAGTTCCTTTATATCGGTTCGGTTTTCAGTTTTGAGCTTTTACTAATTTCGGTAACCAGTTATTTTGGTTTGGACCGGTTCTAGAACCGAACACACCCCTAGTATACATACTTCTAAGATGTAACGATGATGCCTAGTTGGAAAAGTGTGCCTTCTAGGACTTGCTAGTACAACAATGGTTAGTTGTTAGGTTTTCTAAACAACCTTGACAACACATGGTGTACTTGTGCTATAAGAGCTCGTGCATCGGAGTGGTGTTTGACTGATGATGATAAGGTCAACATGCATAACACTACGATGGTGGAAGAAGGGCCTAGTAATGGGGCACCGGTTGTACTTTCACCTGAATAACTCATGTCGGAGTAGCTATAGCAGAGGGACCATGGGAGTTTGAGTACGAGTGGGAGTTGCGTCCACTTGGTACGAAACTTGTCAGCCATACATAGTGAACCTATGCCAATACGGACGGATAGCGTAAGCTCTTACCAAACGAACATTCTATTGGTAATTAATGATTCGAATTATCTTTGATCATTAGTTTTTGTGAGTGGTGTTAGAATTTCATCAGATCGTACTCTTCCTTGCCTGTTATCTCAATTGAATGGCACCATGTTGAAATCGAATATGAAACATAGAATGTGTATATGAAATAGAAGAACACAGAACAACAAGTATAAATATAGCAATTCTCGAAAATACTTATACACATACATAATTGTCTGTGCAATGACATATATATATAGCCACATGGTGGCGGTTGAATCTGTCGCCAAAACTGCCTATGGCAGTTGGCGGTGGTGGTGGCCTACAGTGGCTGTAAAGTACCGCCAAATATGCGTGTTACACACTTATTCTAGCTTTAATACATAATAAAATAATAATAATGTTTCATAAGTTTAACATAATACTAAATACTTTTGAATAAAACATTAAGGTCCAATAAATGGTGACCTTGTTTCAATGCTTTAAATCGAAGTTGTTCCTCATAGAATTATCTTATAATTTGAATTTAGTAGTAATCGACATACAATGAGAAAAAATTAGATTCAGAAAGTGAGGATGTTACAACCGCATACGTATACTCCCGAAGTAACGCTGCGGTTGTGTAAAATGCACGTATGCACTTGTCCAGCAACAGACTCCACATGGCTTTGATTGCATGCGGATACTCCCAAAACGAGGATCATTTTAATTCAATTCATATATATATAGGGGAGGGGTTCATTTGAGAACTCTTTTTATTACGGGAATCGCGAGAATCAATCTTAGCCGTTCATTTTGGATAATGGAATTCATGGATGAAGAACGTGGGGGGATTGAGTGTGGCAGGGTGCATGTAAGGAATTCATGGGTGAGCAATCCAATTGAAGGAGGGGGAATTGGACGGCTAAGATCGGTTCTCGTACACAGTTCTCGTTTGAACTTTTGCCTATATATATATATATATATCATTTTAATTCAATAAAAACTGTTCTCAAATAAAACTTTATATATATATATATGAAATGTTCATGCGAGAAGTGTCTTTTTTACGAGAAGCACGTGAAGCGTTTATAACTATTAGATTTTTATAATCAAGATATTAGTCAAAAGATTATTTATGTTTTTTTATTATTATTGTAATTAATTCACATTTATTTTAAATTTGGCAATTCCTCTACTGAACTAATTTCTATTATGCACTTTGATTTTTCAAATAGATTCTCCATCACTTTTTTTCGTTCTTTCATTATTTAATCTTCATAAATATCAGTTTATTCGGTAATGAACATATCTAAAAAATGGGGTTTCAATTTTCAGTAATTTTTTATTCAACTAATTATTATTAATGGACAATGCAAAAAAAGGATTTTTAACACGATTAACTATTTTCATTGATTCAAATATAATGCACATTTACTTATTCATGCCTTTGTTTCTTCGACTGCCATGTTTTTCAATGTAGTTCATTAGTAAACATTAAAAACATAAATGTCCTCACTTGTTCATTAATAAACGTTTTGTTGTTCATCAATGAATAACATAAGAAAGAAAGTTAAGGAAATTATGCCATTATAAAAGTAAATTGTTATTGGTCTCTATCCTTTTAAAAAAATAAATCGGACCAATATAGTTACTTACAAAAAAACCAAATACTATTATTACTATTGTTCACAACCAAACAACATAGAAAATCAATTGGATCACTTGTAAACAAACAAATAGAAACCATATCTCCAAAGGAGACAACTTATGTCTTGTAATCTCATATCTATAATTTAGGTGAACTTATAAACAATATAATTAAACCTAAGAATTAACAATAGTTGATATTCACTCTTGAAGAAACAAAAAATATAACTTAAATAAATCGTTAAAACCACTACAATATTTAAGAAAAATAAAAATAATAAAAGAACCCAGATAAATCGGTCAATAGACCCATGGAGAGAGAAAATATGGTGAACTTCTATACATAATGGTGATGCTATTCTTCAATGATGTTGATGATGGTGATTATGAATCATAAACTAGATTCACGAAACCCCAAAATAGATCCGAGTGTGAAGTCAGTCGCAAGTGTGATGAAGAACACGCATTGTGAACAACCAAAAAAATCTAGATCTTTGATGATGGTGTTTTTCGGGAGGTACTAGTTGATGGTGAGGATTTTAGCGACGTCGGTGAGCATTATGTCAGCAGTGATGAGCAGAGAAGACAAAGCTGCGAGTAGGAGATGTTACCTATGGGCACTTATGAGCATAGAGAAGAAAGAAAGAACAACCGGCATAGGGTGGCGATCATTATGTGCCGGCTAGGATTTGGATATGGAAAGAGTTTTGTGAGTTATGAAGAAAGAAAAATAGGAAAGCAATTTTAGTTTACAAATTTAATTTGAAGCATTCAATGTGGGTCGGTTATTTTTTGATTAAAAGGACTCTAATACCCTGTTAGCACTTATTTAACTAGTGCTATACCCGGCCGTTGGCCGGATCAGTTTTGCTAATATATATACATGCGTGTATACATGTGCTAGTTTTGTTAATAAATAGCATGTACTTGTATAAATTTGTCGTACATATTTTTTAGATTTAAAAAATGAGTAAAAAGGTCATTAAGTTTAAAATAAGTTGTCAAGGATGAAAAATTTTAAGTTTACATATCACAGAACGATACATAAAGAATATAAAACCAAGAATTTATTTATCCAAATACATAAAAGTAAACTAACATAACATCCTATATTTTACTTTGACTCCTCCAACATCCTTGGCTCAAATACGATTTCGGTTAATTCCGTTGCAATCAAAATGTTCACTGAAAAAAATGATAAATACAGTTGTAATGAATTATCTTATGGCATTGAAAATGTATACAACATAAAAAAATCAAGTTCTAACTTGAATTCTGATGAATAAGTTTAACCCGAGATGCAAATATTATTGATTTATCTATAATTGCAACGGCAAACCTAACTGGACACATATTAAGAGTATCATACACAATCAACTTAATCAGACCACCCATTTTAATAAGTAAAGTATAACTAATACCTTAGAGAATATTATAATAAAATATAACTACCAACCATAGAACAACAAAATTCGTAATTTATAAACATTACAAAACATATAACACGAGTATTAACTTACTTCTCATCTTTCAGAAATAACTCACAACCACCACCATAAGGTAGTCGGCCTCCTCCGGTAATTTTGCCAACATCTATAAAAATATTATTCATAATAAGACATGCAATATAAAACTATTATGTTATTTATATAAGACTATTAGTATAATCACCGAACGTATACATACCAATCATCATTTTGCGTATAGTTTTGTCATGCACCTTGGAGGAATCAATGGGTAAATAGGAAAGTTGTTATCCGGCTCTGCCTCGAGATTTGTTTTGTTACAAATCACTATCTCCCACTCATTGCGGACAAAACTATAACCTTTATATCTCAGATGCTGGTCAAAAATTGGTTGCACTTGAAAATGGCGCAAAAGAAAAACTTTTCCAACCATATCTCGGCTTTCGTATGAAGGAATCAAGTCACGGTGGATGAGTGCTGCCATTTTGGTTCTCTAATACATTAGAAATGGTAATAAGTATGATAACATAGAAACCTAGATATTTAAATAATTTACCTTCTTATCGAGTAAAAATAAATAAATCATATTTTTTTCATTCTTCCAAACGAATTCCACGAAAACCTTTCCGAAGTTCCACCATACATACGGTACTCTGAGCTCTGAGAACACTTCTATCGAGAGACCACCGTCCATTTTCCTACAAATTCATTCTAGTTGCAAAATATACGATTGTTTTTTCAATGTGTATTGTAATATTATTACAACTCATTATCATAGCTTTATAATTCATTATTAATGGATTTTACGTATATTAAAGTATTGTTTATAATAAATAGGTTTTATCTTATACTTTTTGTCATAATATTACCGGGCTTTAATTATTTCTTACGCTTAAATATAAACTTTTAAATATTTTACAACATCAGGTTACTAAACCATGTCATGTCAATATAATATATTCTTAATAACATTTCGAGTACATCAAATATTTAACATATACATTAGTTCACTATAAATCTTATCTATTTTTATATAAATTTTATCATAATAAAACAAAATTTTAAAATATAATATATTTTTAACCCTTTTATCGAAAAACCAAGAAATTGGTTATTATATCAACTATGATATGTAAGGGATGAAATCAAATAAAAAGAAAATTAAAGTAAAAAGTGTAAAATTAATGATTATTTGATCATTTTTCGGTATATATATCAATTGATTATAGTTAGTTCATCATCTTTATTGATTAAAACTAGTTCTTCATCAATTTCTTTTTGATTTCAAATACAGATTTTGAAAACAAAATTTTGGAATAATTTGTTGATGAACAAAATGCTTTCATCTAAAAAGTGATGAATATGTTGGATTCATCAAAAAGAAATTGATGAAGAACTAATTTTAATCAATAAAGATGATGAACTAACGATTATCAGTTGATATATATACCGAAAAATGATCAAATAATCATCCCTTTTACCCTTTTTACTTTAATTTTCTTTTTACTTGATCTCTACCCTGATATGTAAAGGGATTGAATATAAAAACCATATAAATTGTTCTGAGAATTATATACCCACTGCTATTGATGGATAACAATTAACAAAAAACTAAGAATATACTAATTTTATGAAAAAATCATATTATAGCAAAAATTTTACCAAAACGTAGATAAAAATAAGACGGTCGTAAATATATAATTATTTTTTCTCTAAACAAATGTATCACAAGTTATTTAACATAATTTATGAACAACATATAATTAATTACATTAATATACGATTTTTATAAAACTCGCTCACATTTTTTTATTCATTTAACCCTTTCTCCCCTTTTGTATCACATTTTACCAATCAAAACCCATGATTTATCCATGTCTATCACATTCTACCAATCAAAACCAATCATTTGTCCATGTTATAATTTTCAGTCAGCATTTACTTGGATAGAAAAATAATAATTACATACCAACTGCTATTGATGGATAAAAAATTAAGAATATATTAATTAAAAAATAATAATTACATACCCGTTGCTCTCGATGCATAAAACAATTAAAATATACTAATTTTTCAAAAAACGTCATATTACAATAATATTTATATCAAAACGTAGATAAAAATGAGACGGTCTCAAATATATAATTATTTTTTCTCGAAACAAAAAATATCACAAGTTATCAAACATTATTTATAAACAACTTATAATTAATTACATTTATATAAATTTTTTATAAAACCCCTCATATATACATACAAACCCTTCAAATATTTCATAAAACACCCTCAAAATTTTCATCTAACCCCCTATCAATTAATTTGAAATGTACAGTTTATTCATTTCTCCCCACGTTCTACCAATCAAAACCTTTTGATTGTCCATGTCATCATTTCCAGTCAGCATTTACGTGGCATTTTTGTTGACAGATCAGACTTTCTCTCTGCTCTGTTAACAATATATATAGTAGTGCTATACCCGGCCGTTGGCCGGGTCAGTTTTGCTAATATATATACATGCGTATATACATGTGCTAGTTTTGTTAATACATATCATGTACTTGTGTAAATTTGTCATACCTATTTTTTTATTTAAAAGATAAGTAAAAAGGTCATTAAACTTAAAATAAGTTGTCAAGCATGAAAAAATTTAAGTTTACATATCACAGAACGATACATAAATAACATAAAACCAATAAGTTATTTGTCCAAATACATAAAAGTAAACTAACGTAACATTCTATATTTTACTTTGGCTGCCTTCAACATCTTTGGCTCGAATACGATCTCGGTTAATTCCGTTGCAATCAAAATGTTCACTAAAAAAATGATAAATGCAATTGTAATGAATTATCTTATGGTATTGCAAATGTATACAACATAAAAAAATCAAATTCTAACTTGAATTTTGATGAATAAGTTTAACACGAGATGCAAATATTGTTGATTTATCTCTAATTGAGACAACAAACCTAACTGGACGTATATTAAGAGTATCATACGCAATCAACTTAATCGGACCACCCATGTTAATAAGTAAAGTATATTAATACATTAAAAAATATTATAATAGAATATATACAACTACCAACCATAGAACAACAAAATTTGTAATTTATAAACATTACAAAACATATAGCACGAGTATTAACTTACTTCCCATCTTTCAAAAATAACTCACAACCACCACCATAACGTAGTCGGCCTCCTTCAGTAATTTTGCCAACAACATCTATAAAAATATTATCCATAATAAGACATGCAATATAAAACTATTATGTTATTTATATAAGACTGTTAGTATAATCACCAAACGTATACATCCCAATCATCATTTTGTGTATAGTTTTGTCACACACCAGAGTTTTGATTGGAGGAACCAATGGGTAAATAGGAAAGTTGTTATCCGGCATTGCCTCAAGATTTGTTTTGTTTCTAATCACTATCTCCCACTCATTGTGGACAAAACTATAACCTTTATACCTCGGATACCGGTCGAAAATTGGATGCACTTGAAAAAAGCGCAAAAGAAAATCTTTTCCAACCAAATCTCTGCTTTTGTATAAAGGAATCAAGTTACGGTGGATGAGTGCTGTCATTTTGTTTCTCTTAAATACAAAGTGATGTTTAGTAAATACATTAGAAATGGTAATAAGTATGATTAAATAGAAACCTAGATATTTAAATAATTTATCTTCTTATCGAGTAAAAATTAATAAATCATATTTTTTTCATTCTTCCAAACAAATTCCACGAAAACCTTTCCGAAGTTCCACCATACATACAGTACTCTGAGTTCTGAGAACACTTCTGATGAGAAACGACCGTCCATTTTCCTACAAATTCATTCCATTTGCAAAATATACGATTATTTTTTTCAATGTGTATCGTAATATTATCACAACTCATTATCATAGCTTTATAATTCATTATTAATGGATTTTACGTATATTAAAGTATTGGTTATAATAAGTAGGTTTTAATCTTATACTTATTGTCATAATGTATATATACATATATATATATATATTAATTTAAGCCTTTGATGGATAGATCTGATGGTTCATAACAATTCTTTAAGTTCTTTATATAAGAGACGTTCTTTTATTGACCATTATATATATATATATATATATAATTCTTTAAATAATTGTTTGTAATATATTATTGATTGGTGTTTATTATTCGGATTGAGTTTTATAATGATAAAATATTTTATTTGTAAGTTGGTACATGTACGTTTATCTCTTACGTTTAAATATAAGTTTTTAAATATTTTACAAAATAATGTTACTAAACCATGACATGTCAATATAATATATTTTTAATAATATTTTTAATGCATCAACTGTTTAAAATACACATTAGTTCACTATAAATCTTATTTATTTTTTATATAAATTTATCATCATAAAACAAAATTTTAAAAATAATATATTTTTAATCCTTTTATCGAAAAACCAAGAAATTGGTTATTATATCAACTATGATACGTAGAGGGATTGAATATGAAAAACATATAAATTGTTCCAAGAATTACATACCCACTTCTATTAATGGATAACAATTAACAAAAAATTAAGAATACATTAGTTTTTATGAAAATCTTATATTACGGTAAAATTTATACCAAAACGTATATAAAAATGAGACGGTCGTAAATATATAATTATTTTTTCTCTAAACAAATGTATCACAAGTTATTTAACATAATTTATAAACAACCTATAATTAATTACATTAATATACAATTTTTATAAAACTTCCTCACATTTTTATAGAACCCCTCACATATTTATAGAACCCTCTCAAATGTTTCATTTAACCCCCTTCCAATTCATTTAAAATTGAACTGTTTCTCCTATTTGTATCACATTCTATCAATCAAAACTCATGATTTGTCCATTTATATCACATTTTACCAATCAAAACCTATCATTGTCTATGTCATAATTTCCTGTTAGTATTTACTTAGATAAAAAAATTAATAATTACCTACCTACTGCTATTGATAGATTAAAAAATTAAGAATATACTAATTTTTAAAATAATGTCAGATTACGATAAAATTTATACCAAAACGTAAATAAAAGTGAGACGGTTGTAAATATATCATTATTTTTCTTTAAACAAAATATATTATAAGTTATTAAACATAATTTATAAACAACATATAATTAATTACATTAATATATAATATTTATAAAACCTCCTCGTATTTTCATAAAACCCCTCCACATATTTTATAAAACACCCTCCTAATTTTAATCAAACCCCCTCGTATTTTCATAAAACACCCTCTAATTTTAATCAAACCCCCTCACGATTCAACTTAAAATGTACGGTTCTCACATCTCCACCAATCACAAGTATTTATTTGTCCACGTCACATTTTCCAATGAGGTGGCATTTTTTTTGCTACAGAGCAGACTTTCTCTCTGCTCTGTCAACAATATATATATTTAATTAATTTCTTTTATTTTCATATTAATTACAAGAATGCCACACTCGATTACAACCATTAAATTAAAATCAAGCAGTTCTAAAAGCTTATCGCACTTCTCGTAAAAAAAAGTCTTCTCGCATGAACCATTATTTATATATATAGTGAAAAGTTAATTTGAGAACCGTTTTTATTGCGAGAATAGCGAAAACCAATCTTAGACATCCAATTCCCCCTCTTTCAATTGTATTGCCACTCATGAATTTTTTATATGCACATTGCCACACTCAATCCCCCCACGATCTTTATCCATGAATTCCATTATCTATACTACTATATAAACTATTTAACATTCTCTCTCCTCTTAAATTTTAAGACTTCTTAAAATTTAATCAATATAAAATCTTGACATTTGATCTAATATAAATTAATCTCATCCACTCAATCTTTAACTATTTTATTCTCTTCTAATCTACTTTAACTTTTTATTCAAAATATATTCTCTCATACTAACACAATTATCCACCCACATCAACATAATTTTTAAAATCTTATTAACTCTTCTCTTTATTTCATCAATATAAATCTTTTTCTTATTTTATTGTCTTTTAGAATTTATTTTTAAAATTGATAAAATAGTTAGATGTAAATAAAAGAAAATTTAAAAAAATGACATGTTGTAGAAAACTTTTTCGTGATATTAAATCGCGCGAATAACATATCATTACATTCTTGAAAGCGACATATTGTAAACCAAAAACTATTTGCATCCGCAGCATTGCGCGGGTATGATGATAGTTCAAAATAAACAACTAATATTGATTCTCGCAATAAAAGTGATTCTCAAATAAACTTTCCCCTCTCCCTATATATATATATATATATATATATATATATAGTAAAAAGTTCATTTGAGAACCATTTTTATTGCGAGAACCGCGAAAACCGCGAGAACCAATCTTAGCCGTCTAATTCCCCTCCTTCAAATGGATTGACCACCCATGAATTCCTTACATGCACCCTGCCATACTCTCTCCATCCATGAATTCCATTATTCAAAATGAACAGCTAAGATTGATTCTCGTAATAAAAACGGTTCTCAAATAAACCTTCCCATATATATATATATATATATATATATATATATATATATATATATATATATACACACACACGATATAATTAATAATCTTAACATGTGACCAGGCACAAGACAAGAGTTTAGCATCAGGTCGGTCCAGTCGACCAAGTTGTGTCTACTTAAACGCGCGCGAAGGGACGCTGCGACTGACGGTGTCTTTTTGACTACTTATTATATATATGATCAGTGACTGGTTTCCATGCAAACCGGATAGAAATACAAATACCGCTCATGGTTTTGGAATTAATATATATTCAAAATTTAACCCCAGCCGCACATGGTTTTCAGAATTGGTGGGCTCCCTTCACTGTTGCTTTTTTTTCACACCTGGTACTTGTATATACCAACAACTGTCCTTCGTCTTCCTTCGGAGCATCCATCCTACTCTAATCTATTTTTACTTTAACTATCTCATTTTTTTCTTATTTTAACTTTTATTTTTCTATTACAATTATTTAATTTAAACAATTTAATTTTTATAAATAATTTACAAGAAATAATATAAATTATTATTATTCATAAAACCAAACTAATATTTCAACATTAAATTTTAATAATAAAAAATACATAATTTCAAATAAAAAAATAACTAATTGTTGTCATTATTTCGCTAAGGCCTTGAAATGTGTTCGATTAAATCCACCGGAAGGTTATAATGCGTTTCTTGGTTTCGGATTTCTTGAAGGTTAACGTTGTATTGTTGCTCGCTAATGTCAACATCATCTTCCTTATCAACTTGATTAGCATTTTCATCGAAAAGACAAATCGTGTTACCTTCGTCTTACAATATCATATCATCATATTGTGTAATAAAATACAAGTGTACATTACTCTTCCTATTATATCCATGTGTCATGTTCTTGTCGGGTTTTTTTTATTATGTGGCAACGTTGTTTTAGCACACAAAAACAAAGTTCTACGTCATTCCTTGCTGCTTCTTGAACGACTTTAAAATGTATATGTCTTTGATCAACATGGCATGCGAATGATTTGACAAATGTAGCCAATTCCGGGTATATTCCATGTGTGAGATAGTAGCCGTGTTTGTAGACTACTAGGTTTACTTTAAACGAACACTCAGGTGCTTTTCCGTTGTATATATCATCAAATAACGGGGATTGGTTTAGCATATTAAGGTCGTTGTTAGACCCGGCAAACCCAAAGTATGCATGTCAAATCCAAAGATCTTGTGATGCCACAACCTTTATCAGTGGATACCCCATATGTCATTTGCCAAATTGCCAAATCCGAAGTATCAGTGGATACCCCATATGCCATTTACCGAATTGCCGAGGTACACTTTTGCAAATGAGATAACTATTTATGCCTCTAGCATCCCATCCCTGTTTAAAAAATGTAACTCCCGCTCCAAATCCTCCAATATTCGTAGGAATAGTCATTTGCTAATGCGGAACTGTCTCCTAAACATCTCGTCATTGTAATTACCGCTTATGCGAACTGTCGGTCATGTGCACCTTCATGGTCTCTAATTTGATCAGCTCCTCTCCGTCTTGGTTCCGAACTTTGTGCTTTGTCATCAACGAACAACCTCTATATAGTTGTATATATTTAGTATTTCACGAAATAAATACAAATCATCTAACGATGAAGGCGACGAAGACGACATTTGTTTTTGTATATAAAAGAAACTTTATCTTTTAAAAATATAAATTTTTTGTAGAGAGAATGGGTGAGAGTGGATGGTGGTGGAAAAAAATGAAGGTAAAATATGATATTTATAGAAGAGAAGGAAAGAAAAAAATGTAGTCATTGTCAAAGGTCAAAAGAAAAAGAAAATAAATTAAGCGTAAGTGAGAACTAGCGCGAGGAGTATAAAGGGGTAGTGGTGATAGTGTTTGGGGGTGGTCACACACCAACCAACCTGCATCCGCTGTTTGGATGCACCACTCTTATTACTCTTCTTTCCCTTAATTTTCACCTTTTTCCTTAATTTTCAAAATCTATATATGAATTTTAATCATAAAAACATACTAAATTAGCTAGACGAACAATTAATTTAATGTATTCTTCTAATTAGTTTAATTTCCTCCAACTAATCCTTCTAGTCTCTCATATATTCTAGTTTTAATTAATCATCTAAAAAGTATAAGCCAACAAGACTTATCTTTTAAGTACGTGCGTGCATTCAAATGCTTGTCAACATTTATACGAGAAAAGATAAAAAGATATAACAACATTTCTCAAACGATCATAATTACCTAGAATTTTTATCTTTGTGCAAATGGTTAGTTCATTATATTGCACTAAATTAAATTTCTGTGTTATAAAAATTAAATATTAATAAAAATATTAAATAATAATACAACACAAAATAAAGGAGAGTTTAAAAAAATGCTGACAGACGATGACCATCGATAGAAGTATTGACGCAAGTAAAAGGGTAAACATGATGGCAAAAACGTATTATAATACGAAAAGTAGTGATCATTGTATTTCTTGTACAATAAATCAAACATTATTATTATAATTGGAAACAATAAGATTACGTATTTATTGATTATAAATAAAAAGAATTTAAGCTCATATTTTGAAATGCTATAAAAGGTAAATATGATATTTACAAATTAAAGTGGACGATTACGATATTTTAAGATTTAAAAAAGACATATATAAAATTATCTATAATAATATTAATTAAAATCAAATAACTTTCACTCTTAAAAGTTAAAATCAAATTAAATTTTCAATGTAAATAGATGTTTGAGATTTATTTTAGGTACCAAAACATACATATATAATTGTTTAATAGAGGTGACCCCATGTTAATCTTCTATTTATATTTAGAGATGATTGCTTTTGCTATGGTTTTTTATATAATCAATTATATTAAATTAAGTTAAAATAATTGATAAGTAATTATTTTATGAATATCAAAAGATTTTACTTTTGATTTACCAAGGAAAGTGGTAATATTTTATTTTTCTAACTATTTTTATCAGCCGCAAAACTATGGTGCCAATTCGGGACCTAAATTTAGAGATGACAACGGGGTCGGGAATATTTCAGATTGTATTCCTCATTCTCGTTCCTTAGTTTTTATCCCTATCCTCGTCCCCATCCCCACTGTAGAATAGAAACGCATTCCTGTCCCTATCCCCATCGGGTATTTGAGATTCCCACGGGAAAGCAAGGATTTTTCCCCAACTGTATTCTTTAAACATTTATCAAAAGTTGATCAATCAAGCATTTTAATTGTTTCGTAAGACATACAGTGTGATCATTTTAAAAACAGAATATACGTAATAAACATTCTAAAATATAGATAGTGTTATGAATCAAACATAGAAACAATGTTATACATATATATGTTCATGCACCAAATTTAATTATATATATATATATATATATATATATATATATATATATAGGCAAAAGTTCAAACGAGAACTGTTTTTCGTACGAGAACCGCGAGAACCAATCTTAGCCGTCCAATTCTCCCTCTTTCAATTGAATTGCCCACCTATGAATTCCTTACATACAACATGCCACACTCAATCCCCCCACGTTCTTCATCCATGAATTCCGTTATCCAAAATAAACGGCCAAGATTGGTTTTCGCAATTCTCGTTTGAACCATCCCCTATATATATATATATATATATATATATATATATATATATATATATATATATATATAAGTTCAAACGATAATTTTAATGCGAGAACTATTTGTAACATCATTAATGACTTATTAATTAGAGTATTTTATTCATTTATATATTTATCCAAATGTGAATTGTGTGTGCGTTAACTGTTATTAATGAGCAAGACTTGATATTCCTATAATACCCACCACTAATGAGTACTTACAATTATTAGCCATTAAATTATTTTAATGATGGGCCAAGATTGATTCTCGCATGAAAAATAATTATCGTTTGAACCCTCATATATATATATATATATATAGTTAATTACATGGACTGTCCTTTAAGATATTCTCAAATCAAGTTCTTAGTCATTTATTTGAAAATCTTGCAAATTCAGTTCTTCATTTTCAAAAATTGAATATGGATGGTATTTCTCTAAAATGGATGTCAAAAGAGATGATGTAGTGAGAGTAGAATTGTCTTTTTACGTGTCTTATAACGCACCTAAACAAACTAACCTATTTCCCTCCATTTTACACACAAATGAAGAAGAAGACAAATATTAGTTTTCTTGTGTGGAAAGGTGTCAATAATCCGAAAGTCGTGGAGCTCTCAAAACCATGCACGAAGGTTTTATGCTTGTTTAGAACACATATCTTCCTCTATTCACCTTTAATTTTAGTTTTTTGAGCTCGTACAGCAGTGGAAATGCCCTAATTTGAAGTTCATTTTTTGTTTTTTTATAAAGTGTCCACGTTCAATGGATATTCTTCCGGATTCGTTTATTAGTTGTTTTGGATTTCTAATTTATGTAATCATGGTAGTTTTAATCAAGTTGTAGTAGTTGTTTGGTTTAAGCTTTAAGTTAAAGTCTACTATTTTGAATATGAAGTGTTTTTATGTTATTCCCCTACTCAATTAAATTGTTATAACAACGTTTATTTGTCAAAAAATTGAATGGTCTTGTGTAGGTATCTTATTCCCGTGTTAAAATGCATACATTTGAATTGACCACTCATGTAGTTGTCACACTTTTAAGTAAATGCCAGATAGTGTTGGTTAAAATTAACCCTTTCCAAAATTTGATAGTAAAAACATTTGGCTTTATTGTGTGGCGGTTCCAACTAGTACCTATTATCAATTGGTCTATAAATAGGGATGAGATATCATCATTTTAACGGCATCAGTTTGAGAAGTACATATGGCAGCAGCTAAGTTTGAGAAGCACATAATAGGAGAATAGTAAGTATATGTTCAACTTAAAGTCATATATGTCTTGAAGTGTTCACTTAATATATATTTATTCATGTTTACAAATCATTCCTACTAACTTTGTTTGAATGCATGGCTTGCAAAGATTCAGTAGGTGTTTGATCTTGATGGTTATGCTCACCCAATGGATATGTTTGTCCATTGAGACAAGATAAGGAATGAAGAGGTGATGTTGTAGTGAAAAGAGATTTTCATGATACACTTGCACAAATATTGGTTGAGATTCACCTTGACGAGGAAGCAAGATACCATGAATTTAATGTTGTTTTCCAATTGAAGAAATTTGATTGATGTTTTTAGGTTGATGACAGTGTTGTTTTCCAAGTGTTGGTGTTTTTAGGTTGATGGCGGTGTTGATGTTTTGATAGTAGGAGTAGTAATGATGGTGTTTTAATGCTAGTGTTAGTGTATTATGGTAGGTAGCCTTGGAACCCATATAATGTGTTTTATGGTCAATAAAAATGTGTATAATGTGTGTAGGGTATTGAGCTGTCCTATGTATATTTACAAATCATAACCAAACAAAAGCAATTTAAGCAATCAAAGTATCATTAACCAAACAAAGTACTTCAACCAAACTAGTACCCATTACAAATTACATATAAAAAGTACACATACGTATCCATTAGCAAAGTACTATTAACCAAACTAAGTAGGTTGACTTCCTTATTCATGCACATGGTGACCCCCATCTTGTTTCCTTACAAGTTTTTTTTAATTGTAATTCATATATACTATCCGGTTAGAAAATTCATATCAAAATTGGTTGTTGAATGGATCAAAGTTAATTAAATCATAAATGTTGACAAATAAAATATGTTCCGACAATGTTGGTTCATTTTCAACCACATGGGGTGTCTCTATGTTTGGTGCTTCAACTTGTACTTCCACAGTAGGAGGTATAACATTTGGTTCATTTTCAAGAACATTCTTACTTTCATTTGTTCATTCTAATATAAGCCTATTAGAACTTGATGATTTCCTACTATATTCAAATTGACACTCATCAATTTCTTGAATCGTGACATTTTGATGGAGAGGAAAAATATGGTGAACTTTTACCGACCCATATTTAGTGTAAATACAAATACATTTATGCACGCTTACATAATTTTTTAACTTCAAAATATCAAACTCATTACCAAGAGCTTGAATCCTAAAATCCAAATCAGAATTAGGGATCATGAAATGATAATACATTTTTCCCATCAATATAACCTAACCGGAGCATTAAATCATCAAAATCATGATCAAATTTCTACCATGTCTACATAATTAACCTACCTTTCATGTATCTTCTACTTAGAAACTTGGTAAAATAGCCAACATGGTGCAATTCAAGCTAAAAATTCCAGATTACCATCTACAAAATAAAAAAGAAATGTAACACCCGAAGTTCGAAATGTCATAATTTAATAAATAATCAAGTATTACAGTTTTGGTAATTTCCTAATTAAGATTAGGAAGTGTTTAGAAACTTGAGGGGCTAAAGTTGTCAAAACGAAACAAGAGAAGTCGAGGGACCATTTGTGCCAAATCTAAAAGATTTTTTTATATATAGCTAGCTTTGACTATTGAGAGTCAAAACTCTCATATTTCTTCACTGAACTTCACATAAGTTCTGGAGCAGAAGGTTTCCTTTGAGTTTTTGGAGCTAGAACAATAAGAACAAGTGGATACAACTAGTCATAGCTAATCACAAGTTGAAGGTAAGGATTCTTGATTATGTTTTTGAAGTTTTAAGTGGGTTTTAAGTGATTCAATGGTGAATCATGAATTAAAGCTTGTTTTTGTTGTTGTTTATTGCTTAGAAGTTGTTTGGGGTGTAGGAAAACACCCTAGTAGTGTTTTTATGAATTAAAAGTGAGTATTTTGGTGTTTTGGTTGGAAAAACAGTGTTCTGGCCGACTTTCTGGTGCAGACCAGGGGAGGCACGCGCGTGCCTGTGGAGGGTACGGGCGTGCTTAACGCTTCGTGACAAAAACTAGTTCATACGGTACTTCCTGTGCTTTTTGACTGAGGCACGGGTGTGCCTGAGAAAGACATGGGCGTGCCTGGGGGAAGGCACAACCATGCCTAGGACAGGCACAACCATACCTAGGGTGTGCCCTGCCCTGTTCAGTTTGTTAAGAGTTGAGTTTGATTATGTGATTAATACCATGATTATATATCTGTAGGAATTACTGTTTGACATGTTTTGATTATATCTGGCATAACTCTGTGTGGTACTAATCGCGGAGGTGAGTTTTCTAAACTCTGATTCATATCTGTGATATGTGTGTTGCATTGCAATGTGTTATATTAGTGATCAGAGGATCACGGTGTGTGAGAGTAAAGCTGTAGCATGATGCTTCGTGCTGTAATAGTTACGGACAACGTTTTAGCCTTCTTGGCAGATGCTAAGATGGTGCAGTACTGTATCCATAAGAACTGTCGTAGCATTCGTATATGTGTATGCGCATGCTTATATGATTTACAGTTTAGTTTTCTCACTAAGCTCTCGTAGATTAGCAGATACTGCTTGTGGTTGTTTTGCAGGTTGTGTTAGCACCAAGATAAGGCCCCGGTTTGGTTGTTGATTGATGGTTGTTTAAAACGTGATTTGAAACAATAACGCTCCTATTTGTGTAACGGGAAGTATTTTTATTTAAATGCGCATATCTCTTTTATACAAACTTGAGGGTTTAAGTGAAATGTTTTGTTTGCTTCCGCTGACGGTAAGCTTATTGAAAACTGTTTTTGACATGAGTTGTGGTTGTATTACCTTTTGTACGAACTAGAGGGTTCAAAAATACTTGGTTGGTTTCTATCAGCTTATCAAATTCTGTTTTTAGACAAATACATTTTGTTTCAAGCTTTATTATAAATTTTGAAAATTGGGGCGTTACAAGAAATTTCAACTTAAATCAACAATGACTAACTTCCATTACCAAAGATGTTGAAAAACCATAAAAAATGCAAAATTTTACTTCAGTAATGTACATAAAATACCACTAAGAAATTAATGTACCATATGCTTCTGTAATCAGCCTCCTCGTCGAATGAAGTGCAATTGAACAACCATATTTGAACGATCATGAAGGTGGAATCTTGGTATCAACTAATCCTTAGTTGAATTTCTAGGTTAAAAAATGTTTCTTGTTCAAAGCATTCAACAAATCGACTTAAGGGCTATTAATTAAAGACTTAAGGGCTATTAGCATCATATAAGTCAGTTTTCACCCTTTTTAAAATAAAATCAATCATGCTATAATTATGTTTTTTTGTTGAAAATGCAACCCGGATTTAAAATGCAATCTCGAACCTTATTCAAAGAACCATAAATGCATATATCAACCCATATCTAAAGACCCAAAAATGCAGTTAACTAAATTGCATATCTCAAACAATTTCAAAGAACCAAAAATGTAAAAATGCATATGCCAACCCATATTCAAAAGAACCAAAAGTCCACGCAAGTACAAAATGTAAAATATAGAAGCTGAAATTCAAAACCTTGATTCAATCAACTCAATATACATATCAAAAAATGTTTTACAAAACATCATTTAGAGAAAAAAAAACTTAAAAACATGCGTAAAACAACCTAATTATCAAAAAAATAACATCCCAATTCAAACCTACAACAACGCTTGAAATGACAATAGATGGAATTGACAAAATCGAGACGAGTATGACCAACTTGTTTCTTTGTCGGTTAGTGGTTTGGCAGTATCGGTGGTGATAGATCTGAAAACAATCGCTAAATACGAGAGCGGCGAGGTAGTCGGCAGCAGAGATGTCTTCTTAAACTATACATAATATCGTCTGCCTGATTTATATGTTACTGATGTCTTCTTAAAAAAAATACATAAAAGGCTACCAAATGTAATTAAGTTTTGAGATGTTCTTATCATCATACAAAATCTTCTTACTCACAAGATCAAGATAAATATTAAAATTAAGAGTAAATTTCACTGATGATCCCTGTGGTTTACCACTTATTACATGCGCGATCCTTTATGTTCGTTTATTACACTAAAGATCACCATGGTAAGTACTTTGTCACACTCTCGGTCCCTTTGTACTGCTTATACACTTAAAAAGACAATAATACCCTTATATTATTAATTTATTATTTTTATAACTTTTATTTACAGTTAATTATTAATTAGATTATTAATAAATAAATAAAATGAATTTAAATTGCCACCATCACCAAAGCTTAAACAACAAGTACCCTACCACTGTCCTCTCTTCGTTTAACTTCGTTTCCTTCACACTACATTCCCTTGTCTCTCCTCCCTATCTCTCCCTAAGATGTCGACGTTTTTTCTGTGGCTGCTGGCGACTCCCGACGACATCACCATCATAGTAATTCCATCCACCACCCACCATAACAGATGTTGATGCCTTTGGTTCGGCCACTGCCACTGTCGCACCTCGGACAAACGACATACTCAAAAAACCTCGGAGGCTAGGAGACGGCGAAGAACAAGTTTGTGTTTACAATCGACATCGAATTGGGATATGTGACCTGCGATTTGTGAGTATACATCCTACGCGACGACGATTTTGTGAACTGCGAGACACACCAATTAGCGATTTGTGAGTGTGCGTCTCACAAGATCCGCTCTACATGCTTCGATTTGTACTTCAAAGATGAATGATGATTTCTGATTGTGTGAGTTTTATTTGTTGGTATTCTGATTTGATTCCATTTTTTATTTGAGCTTCAAAGATGAATGTTGAATTCTGGTTTTTACTTTTGATTATGATTTATTTGGTTGAGTTCAAACTGAGATACATATACGAAATCAATGGTGTGTTCTCCGGTCGGTTTGTGGGCGATGGAAAAACCCAAATCGTTGGAGGTAATGGTGCAGCGAGAGGAATGGGTTTGGTGGTCGAGTTTTCGTGAGGGGGCAAGAGGAGATGGTGTTGGGGGTGGTTGTCTTCCGGCGAGAGGGAGGAGACGAGTGGTGGTGGTGTTTTTCCGGCGAGTGTATGGCGGCGTAGGGTTAGAGAGAGAAGGGGGTGACTAGTGGCGGTGGATAGTAGATAATATTAATTATCTTAATAATAAAAACAATATTTATGATTAAAAAGTAGAAAAAGGTATATAAGGGTAGAATGGATATTTTATGTGAAAGGGTGAGGGTATTTTGGTCTTTTTAGTTGGACTAGGGACCGAGAGTGTAACAAAGTACTTACCATAGTGATCTTCAGTGTAATAAACGAATAAAAAGGATCGCGCATGTAATAAGTGGTAAACCACATGGATTATTCGTGAAATTTACTTTAAAATTAATGGAGATGATAAGAAAAGAAAATTAATGTATTACATATATTATTTTTATGTGAATAAGAGAATAAAGTAAGAACAAATAAAATTGTTATGACTTTTTATAAGTAAAAAATATGTGATATTGCGATGTGTCTTTAATTAGAATTATGTAAGAAAAAGTAGAAACAAATAAAATAAAATAAAATAAAATTCCTAGGAGTGACTTATCAACACACAGATAAACCAAAAAACCGGCTCCTTTTTACATTGATTATTAATTTCTTCCGACTTGAAATACAAGTTATAATACAAATTATTATTATTATTATTACTAATTAATATTTGGCAAGTAATGAATTGCATGTAACAAAACCAGGATACCTAACAGGCCATAGGTTTTAAGTAAGGAGCATGTGCTTCAGTACTTGTTGCATTTATTATTATATTAATAATATAATATATATTAATTCCTTATGCTTATCCTCTTTAATTCATAAACTATGTATGCCCCTTCAATTCTTCTAGTAATCTTGTTAATATTAATTAACCAAAAGTCTTACATCAATAACTTTTTTTAAAAATGTATTTGATAGTGATCACAAATTGACCGCAAGCAACCTCTTTCTTTCTAAAAGCTGGAGGATTGATTTCGTACATTTAATAAACAAAATTCTTTTTTCAAAGTTTACCTCGATATTATTAAAAAATTCCCAAATTTAAACATAAAAATCATCAAAAAGTCGACAACCAATCAAAGTCATTTCACCGTTCAAAAAAATAAGAAAAATCAAACTGTAGGCTTCTTAGAAAATAGCAAGCATAATATATACTTGTGACGTGGGGGCCTTTTATTGATTGATAATTTTCTTAGTAATATTCTTCTTTTATCTTTCTCTCTTTATTTATATACATTTTCTAATAAGTTTTTTATAGGTGGTTTGGTTCTCCAAATTGGAAGTAATATTTGGATATTATTCAATTAGCTTTTAAGAAAAAACCATGTGAGCCTTTTTCATAAGTGAAACTGGGATATTTTTATTATTTAGTCGTTAAAAAAAACAGAAGAAAAGAAAGGAGGAGGAACTGGTAGCGGTACATACGAAAGAAAATAAATAAAGAAAGAAATAAAAAAAAGGGAAAGGTGGTAGGAAAAAAAGGAGGGGTTGAAAGAAGGGTGCGTGTTTTCCACTTTGTGATTTGCCTATATAACTCTCACCCTTTCCATACTTGTCTTCTCATCCCATTTCAACTTCTTTCCTTTCTCCCGTCCCCTGTTTCGTTTCCTTCTGTTTCGTTTCCGTTTCATTTCTTGAAAAAACATTCAGGTATATATATATATATATTGCATTCCATTGTTTTGTTTGTTAGATAGATATATTATACATCTGATCCATCGAGTTTATTCCATCCCCTGTTTCCTGCTTCAATTCTGCCTTTTAGTCTTTTCATTTTTTCTTAATTTCTGGACTTGTTTTAGTAGGAGATCGATATATTGCCGGCGGCCAGTAGCACCTTAATTGCTTAACTAATTGCTGGTAATTTTATGTTTTATTAATTAATTAATTAATGTTTGGTGGTTGATGCTGCATAATCAAAGTTTGGCGGTGGTGGTGGCCGCCATTGACTTCATTGTGCTTTTCTTTTCAACTCTATCATCCATCCATCCGCCCGTCTCTAGAAACATACAAAAGTGCCGTGTACTAATTAACAAAATGAAACTAGTATTTGCTAACCCCATCCATCTTATCTAATCTAATCTAACTCTTTTCTATTTTATTTTTATTTTTTGGCAGTTGAATCTAGCTATTCAGCCTAGCCAGTACGTGGTCTTAATTGTTTCCGATCATGGCGGAACGTGTTTTGACCCGTGTTCACAGTCTTCGTGAGCGCCTCGATTCTACTCTCGCAACCCATCGCAACGAAATTCTTATGGTTCTTTCAAGGTATGCTTGCTTAATTGCTTTCTAGCTAGCTTCTAGTCTGATGATGGAGTTATGATCCTCATCCGCCATCTCCTCTTCCATTCCATTCCTAGCTTAAATTAATTAATGTTTTTGTTTAAAATTCCAAGGATCGAAAGCCATGGTAAAGGAATTTTGAAGCCCCACCAGCTTATGTCCGAGTTTGAAGCCATCTGCAAGGAGGATCAGACCAAGCTTCATGATGGTGCCTTTTATGAAGTTCTCAAATGCACACAGGTTCACTTCACTAGCTTACTCTCCATCCATCCATCTCTCTCATATTAATTAATTAGTTAATTCTTCATTTAGGGCTAGGATGATCCTAGTTCATCTGGATTGATTGATTTTGATGGTTGTTTTGTTTGGGGGAATTGAATTAATAATTAATATAGGAAGCAATCGTGCTGTCTCCGTGGGTTGCCCTTGCTATTCGTCTCAGACCTGGTGTTTGGGAATATGTAAGAGTCAATGTAAATGCACTCGTGGTTGAGGAATTAAGTGTTCCCGAGTATCTTCACTTCAAAGAAGAACTGGTTGATGGAACGTAAGTATCCTCCCTCAGCCCCCTCAGCTCATCCTTGAAGAAGTTGTTTACTAACTTACCGCTGATTTTTATTGGGCAGCTCCAATGGCAACTTCGTTCTGGAATTGGATTTTGAACCTTTCACCGCGTCTTTTCCCCGGCCAACCCTCACCAAGTCTATTGGTAATGGGGTCGAGTTTCTTAACAGGCATCTCTCTGCTAAAATGTTTCATGACAAAGATAGTATGCATCCTCTCTTGGATTTCCTCCGTACCCACCACTGCAAGGGCAAGGTTATACTAATATTAATATATACATATACATATGCTTGTTTTCTTTGGCTACCTAGGTAATTATATATGGTTTTTCTATTTGATTTGTATTAACGATGATGATGTACGCGCAGACGATGATGCTGAATGACAGAATCCAAAACCTGAATGCTCTCCAATCTGTGTTGAGGAAGGCCTCGGAGTACCTATCAACACTAGAGGGGACAACTCCATACACGGAGTTTGAACATAAGTTTCAAGAGATCGGATTGGAGAGAGGATGGGGTGATAACGCAGAGCGTGTGATGGAGATGATCCATATGCTGCTGGATCTTCTTGAGGCTCCTGACGCTTGTACTCTGGAGAAATTCCTTGGAAGAATCCCAATGGTTTTCAACGTCGTCATTCTTTCTCCACATGGTTACTTTGCTCAAGAAAACGTTTTGGGGTATCCCGACACCGGTGGTCAGGTTGTTTACATTCTCGATCAAGTTCCTGCTTTGGAGCGTGAGATGCTCAAGAGGATAAAAGAGCAAGGACTCGATATCGTACCAAGGATTCTCATTGTACGTAATATCTCTCTCTTGTACATAATTGTTAGCCGCTGCTTGTTTTCCAAAATCTTAATGTTACATAATTAGTTGATGATTAAAAACCATCCGATGATACCTTAATAATTTGTGATTGAGCAGGTGACAAGGCTCCTCCCTGATGCTGTAGGAACCACCTGCGGACAGCGTCTTGAGAAAGTGTTTGGAGCAGAGCATTCTCATATCCTCCGAGTCCCCTTTAGAACCGAAAAGGGAATTCTTCGCAAATGGATCTCTCGTTTTGAGGTGTGGCCATACATCGAAACTTTCACCGAGGTACGTAATTAATCAACACATCTACCTACCTATCTAATCTACCTACCTCCAAATTATATAAGTATTGTTTGTTGATTGTTTCTCGCTAGCTAATTAATCAATGGCTTCTGTTAGGATGTCGCCAAAGAAGTTACAGCAGAGCTGCAAGCAAAACCAGATTTGATCATTGGAAACTACAGTGAGGGCAATCTGGTTGCCTCTTTGCTAGCTCACAAGTTGGGTGTCACTCAGGTGTGTTTGTGTGTGTCAAGCACTCGCCTCTAGCTTGCTAGGTTATTTTTTTTAACAAAAAAAATAAAATATAGAGGGGCTAATGTATATTCCTCCTGCAGTGTACCATTGCTCATGCCCTGGAGAAAACTAAGTACCCTGATTCTGATATCTACTGGAAGAATTTTGAGGAAAAGTATCATTTCTCTTCTCAGTTTACAGCTGATCTTATTGCCATGAATCATACTGATTTCATCATCACTAGTACATTCCAAGAGATTGCTGGAAGGTATAAACACATTACATATACTTCTTTTAAATCACACGCACGCATGTGTATGCGTGTGTTATGTTTTGCTTAATTCCTGACAAGTCTGTCTTACTTGATGGATCAGCAAGGACACAGTTGGACAGTATGAGAGCCATACAGCCTTCACAATGCCTGGACTATACAGGGTGGTCCATGGGATAGATGTTTTTGACCCTAAGTTCAACATTGTTTCACCCGGTGCTGATATGGGCATCTACTACTCTTATACTGAGAAAGAAAAGAGGCTCACAGCACTCCACCCAGAAATTGAGGAACTTCTTTTCAGTTCTGTTGAGAACGAAGAACACCTGTACGTTAATAATCGGTTTAATCCATAATTGCTTGCTTGATTGATTTTCATTTCCTTCATTAATATTTGAATTGAATGTTGCAACAACAGATGTGTACTGAAAGACAAGAATAAGCCGATTCTATTCACAATGGCAAGACTGGACAATGTGAAGAACTTAACAGGACTGGTGGAGTGGTATGCCAAGAACGAGCGGCTTCGTGAACTGGTGAACCTGGTTGTGGTGGGTGGTGACAGAAGGAAGGAATCTAAAGATCTTGAAGAGCAAGCTCAAATGAAGAAGATGCACGAGCTGATTGAGAATTACAAGCTCAACGGTCAGTTTAGATGGATTTCTTCTCAGATGAATAGAGTGAGGAACGGGGAGTTGTATCGTGTGATTGCGGACACAAGGGGAGCATTTATCCAGCCTGCATTTTATGAGGCGTTTGGTTTGACTGTGGTGGAGGCCATGACCTGTGGGTTACCCACATTTGCAACCCTGCACGGAGGACCTGCTGAAATCATTGTTCATGGAAAATCTGGGTTCCACATTGATCCGTATCATGGGGACCAGGTGACAGAGCTGCTGGTCAACTTCTTTGAGAAAAGCAAGGAAGACCCTTCTCATTGGGAGGCCATTTCCAAGGGGGGCCTGCAGCGTATACAAGAGAAGTAAGCAAACCCCAACCTGCAGATGGATAGAGAAGATGAGGGATAGTTTATATAATAATAATAATAATAATAATATGTTTTTTTTAGTAATACTAAGTTGTTATTGATGATATATTTGTAGGTACACATGGCAGATCTACTCAGATAGGTTGTTGACGCTTGCTGGGGTATATGGATTCTGGAAGCATGTGTCAAAGCTTGACAGGCTTGAAATCCGCAGATATCTTGAAATGTTTTATGCTCTCAAGTACCGCAAATTGGTAAGTCCGGCTCATATATCTCCTCCTCCTCGTCGTCATCATCATCTCATATATATATATATAATTGCGTGAATATAATCTGTCATATCTCCTATAACATATAGAGGCTGATTCTGGGATGCGTTGGTGTGTTTTACTGCAGGCTGAATCTGTTCCATTGGCTGTTGATGAGTAAGAGTGAGAGGAGGAGGAGGAGGAGTTGTGCTCCATATGCATCTCAAAAGATATAATATGAAATATATAAATATAAAATAATAAAGTGATGGATCATCAGTGAAGAAGAGAGCATTTTGAAAGGCTTTTGCTTGTGTGTGCCTTTGTTTTTCCTCATTACATTTTCATTGCCAGCCATTTGTGTAACTGACTCCTGCCTTGTTGTATTGGCCCCAAATTGGAATTTGTTATGGAATTCTTTGTCACTAATCTCTCTCTCTCTCTCTCTCTCTTCCACCTACACATATACGTACAACATATATAAGCATCAATTGAGAAACAAGAAAAACTAACCGGTCGATTCCTTTCTTTTTAGCATTCAGTAACAAGTTTCTATTCTTGCTTAAATATGTAAAACAGTGAATCACATTGATCGGTTAGTTTCTCACTTATGTTAAACATCAAATTAATAAATACTTCTTTAACAATGACATATTAATTAATAATAATAGTAAGTGAAAAGTTCTTTGAAACCGTTTTTTTTACGAGAACCGTAAGAATCAATTTTAGCCGTCCAATTCCTCCTCCTACAATTGGATTGCCTACCAATAAAGTTCTTACATACACATTGTCACACTCAATTCCACACGCTCTTCATCCATAAATTTCATTATCCAAAATGAACGGCTAAGATTGGTTCTCGCGATTCTCGCAATAAAAACCGTTCTCAAATGAACCTTCCCCATAATAGTAATATATATAGGATTGGTTCTCGTAATAAAAACGGTTCTCAAATGAACTTTTCAATATATATATATATATATATATATATATATATATATATATATATATATATATATATATATATGGAAATAACTTAGCTAAATCATCATGTAGTCATTTAGCTAAATTATGCACACACAAACATTTGATGGACTCTGGCACCCTGCTTATACACTATGTACCATGGTGACTCACCAAGTGTTAAGTTTGTATGTTCATCATGTAGCTAACTGGCTACATGATAGTGTAACTAAGTTATTCCCTATATATATATATATAGAAAGAGGGATGGTTCATGCGAGAAGCCTTTTTTTACGACAAATGAAAAAGCGTTCTTGACCTTTAGATCATTTTATTAATAGCCATGATTAAGAGTGGTAGTATTGTAATTACTTCAAATATATAGGAAATTAAAATAACAACCAAAGGGATAATAATGTCTTTTGAATCTCAACCCTAAATAAATTGCCAATCCTTTTCATTTCCAAATCAGATTCACATCTTCTATCTCTTCACATTTCAGCCGGCGTTTTCTCTATATTCCCTAGCCATGACTGACGATTCACAGTCAACACAAATATCCTTTCCATCTATCTTTCACACAGATTAATTAGATCAATATATGTATGTATGGCTTTTGGCGATCGGGAAGAAGAAAAAAACTGATCTATGTACTGACCCACCGTTATTCAGCCGCCCATATAAACCAACATCGGGATGATCTTCAGATCTAACTTGAAGAACAACACCACCGCCACCCCTCTCCGACACCGGACCACCGCCTCCGCCGAACCACCAGCTCCATGGGTTTAATTTGTTTAATTAAATGTATGGTTTTTTTTTTCTGCTTTCACCCGAGAAGATCAACAAAGAAAGAGGAGAACAAGAAAGTGTTAGTATTTCTTGCTTTTTTAAATTTTTTTATTCTCTGATTTTTTAATTCAATAATATATTCAAAAAAAATTTAAAGTTGGTATTTAAGTGTTGTTATGAGTTATTATAGGATTATATTGTGGATTTGTTGTTTTGAATTGCTGGTTTATCGGTGAGGTAATTTTTTTTCTTACAATTTTATAAGTGCTGTTAATGGAAGTTGGTATTTAAGTGTTTTTCATTATGGGTTTGTTTTTAATGTAAATCATCTTTTAGGTTTTTTTATTAGTTTGTTTTAGTATGTAAATCATTTTTTTTGTTTCGTATCTTTGTAATTAATGAATAGTAAGATATTTTATCTGAACAAATAGTTATTTGGTTTGTTTATTACTGAACTTTTAGAAAATGGATTATTTGTAGATCATTGACTTAAGTATATAGTTTGTTCATTAATGATTAAATAAGATATGTGTTTTAGGTGCACAAAAGTCTTTTATTTTTCTATTTTAATCGTTTGTTCATCAATGAATAGTGAGATATTTTTTTTAAAAAAATGGCTATTTAGTTTATTCATTACTGAATATCTAAAAAAATGAAGTTTTAATATGTTCATTGATCTAAGTTTGTAGTTAATTAATCCGTGATTAAATAAGAGGTTTACTTTTTTAATTTGTTCATCGGTGAATATTTAAAAAATGATACTTAACTATATTAGTAAATGTTTATTTTTAAATTTTTTATAAGTGATTTTTTGTTTTGGATAAAGAAAAAAATTATAAAAACACACACTACAAAAAGTTATAAAGAAAAAAATATAAGAGTGATAAAAATCTGGAAAAAATTATTTATAAAAAGAAAAAAATTAATTAAAGAGAGGAGAGAGAAATTATATTTTTGTTCACTAATTTACCCTTTTAACTTAAATAAAATTATTAGTTATGATTAATGTGAGCCACAAGATGAAAAACCAAATCAATGGTTGAAATTGCTTCTTGTACTTCTGGCAAAAAAAACATTTCTCGTGTGAACCCTTCCTTTTATATATATATATATATATATATATATATATATATATATATATAAATAAGGGTTCATACGAAAAACTTCTTATTTGCGAAAAATACGAGAAGCAATCTCAGTCCTTAGATGATTTAATCAATGATTATAATTGATTGTGGCATTTCTGTAATTTAAACCAACTTAAATGGTTTTCTAATTAAATAAAAATGGCAAATCTGACTTTTAACAAATCTAGATATTCTCTTCACAATTAAAACCTACAACCCTATTTGTAATCCCCTCATTTTTTCTACAGCCACCACCCATCACCGGCGCCCTCACCGCCGCCGCTCGTCTTCCTTTTCTGTCCCTCACCGCCCTCATCATCTTCTTCCTTTTTTTGATCGGTGATCTATCCACCACCATCGCCGCCCCTTATTAAGCAACCCGCCAGCAACACCCCGTCGACCATCGGGCACAACCATCGCGGGAGCCGATCTAGGCGGTGGTTCAACAGATATGGGTTTGCTGTCCGAAGCCTCTTAGGACGATTTACAATCGCCGCTCGCCACTACCGCCGAAGCTCTTGGTCTCCTCTCCACCACAAAGAACTTTCTCTCCTCGCCGACCGCTGCTCAATTGTCGTCGCCAACGTTGTTGCTCAACTGCTGCTCAATCGTCGCCGCCAACGTCGTTGCTCAACCACCGCTCTCTCTCTTTCTCTCCTCGCCGACCATCGATCTCTATCCCCACTGCCGTTCACCATTGTTGATGCCGACAATGAAAATATCCTACCTACGCCGTAGATTCTGCCACCGCAAAAGATAAAGTAGCTTTCTCTCTTTCCCCATCTGCTCTTGTTTTCTTTTTATTTTATCATTCATTTCATAATAATAGATTTAGGTTTGGGTTTGTATTTGTTATTATATTCTTCCTCTCTTTCAAATTTTTTGTACATGATGTAATGTTTTTTTTGATTTGTCTATTTTATTTTTGTTTTTGTATTTTATACAATGTTCACACATAGATAGATGGTGTTAATTAGTAAACAAATTATGATCTGGGTTGAATACGTTCAATATTGAATATGTAAAAATTTATTATAAAAGTTGTATATCACTAAATGTGTTCAGTATTGAATATTGTAAATTTATCATAAAACTCGTATATCATTTGAGTATGTTCAATATTGAATATTTGTAAACTTATACATCCACTGTGTTCACTTTTTAATATTGTAAATTTATCTTAAAACTAGTACAGTTTTGACTGTGTTCATTATCGAACACAAATAAAGATTAAAAACTTGTAAATATTTTTAGGTTTGTTCACTGTGAATTCCGTTAAATTAATTATTTACTATTAAATTATTTTGTTTTTTATAAAAAATCTGGAGAGAGAAAAGTTTTGATTTACTATAATGCCCTTTTTAAATTAAAAAAAACAAATATAAATGAGTGGTTGAGATTACTTCTCGCAGTTTTCGCAAATAAAACATTTTTCGCATATATATATATATATATATATATATATATATAAGGAGGTTCATGCGAAAAGAGATTTATTTACGAATAGTACGAAAAATAATTTAAACTCTTAGATCATTGTTATAAATAATTATGACATTTAAGTAATTAATTGGAAAGAATGGGTTATTAACAAAATTACTAGAGTGGTATTATAGTATCTTTGACACTATTAACCTGATTAGCAAATTAACTTCATCCCATTTTCTTCTCAACCCCCCCCCCCTCTCTTTTGCTAGTTTGTTAAAACCCTCCACCCACCCTTTCTTTCTCTCTCATAGTATACACCTCCTCCCTTCATCTCATCTCTCTCTCAAAAATTCATCAATCATTCCATAGTCACAAGATTTGTAATATCGTCGGCCACCACTGGACATTTACACCACGAATTGCCGGCCACCACTAGTTTTCTCCCCCATCAAATGAGAGCTCTCTCTCGCCTCCCACCCTCATCGGATGCCTACCACCACCGGCTATCACCTCCCTTTTATTTGTCGCCTATCACCATCAATCACACCATTATTAGCCAATCATAGTTATCGCTGATACCCTCTTGTAACATCCTTAGAAAGGGCCTAGACGCATGCTGACGTGATACGTATATTAAATTAGTAAATTGAATAAAATATACATTTGTAGATATTAAAGAAAATACCTAAATTAGTTATTAAATGAGTAAAGATAAAATATTAGTAAAATATAAAAGAATAAAAGAATACTAAATGGTTTAGAACGAGGTTTTCAAAAATATCCCCGTTAGTTAAAACGGGTATTCGTGCGTTAAGTTGTAAGTTGAAAAGGGGAACAAGATACCCACTTGTGGATAATAATAACCCACAAGTAGGCACCTCCTCTATCTCTCACGTATACACACTTCACAGACAAAACTCATTTGCCTTTGTATGTGTGTTCTTGTGGTTTTGAAGAAGAGAGCTCAAGAAAGATCAAGCAACCAAACTCAAGTAATCTGTTGAAAATTCAAGTGTTATCCAAGCTTCAATATGCTGTTGTTCTCTTCTAAATACAATCCTTTGTTGTAAGTAATTCACCATGTTCTTGAGTTTTCTATGTTTTGGGTTTTTGGGTGAAAATCACCAATTGAAGCCAAAGATGAAATTAAATGTTACCAATTGATTCTTAAGTTGATTCTGAGTTCATAGAAGTTAGTTTTGATAATTAAAGGTTCCATTTTGATTGATTTTGAAGATTAAAGTTTAAATGGGTCAAAAGTAGGAAATTGGTCCCAAACACTGATTTTGATGTTATATGATGTAAAAATGGTACCTTTAGTCTTGTTTTTATGTGTTAGTTCATATGTGAACCAAAAATTTTGACTGGAAATCGATTTGGTAATTTTTGGTAGTGTTTTGGCTGGGAAACAGGAGGTTCTGGTCGAACCTGCTGCTGCAAATGGAAAGGCACGGGTGTGCCTCTCAAGAACAGACCGTGACCTTGGGCGTACCCAGGGAGGCACGGGCGTACCTCCAAAAGGTACGGGCGTGCCTAACCCTAGAAGGTCCGGGGGAGTGTTTTAAGCCACGGGGTGTACCTGAGTATCAGGTACGGGGCGTGCTTGCCCAAAGTCCGGGCGTGCCTCGCCAGGCACGGGCGTGCCTTGGCAAGGTACGGCCGTACCCTGCTACTGGCAGATTCTGTTTTAAGTGTTAAATGGCATGTTTTGATTTGTTTAGGTGTACCAGTTGATCAAGGATCACCTGTAACGTAGTACTTACTTGTTATAGCTCAACAGGTGAGTAACAGTTAAACTCGAGTATGATATTAATAGTATTAGAAGATGTTTTGCATGTTACAATCCATGAATTTGTAGATATGTATGTTTAGAAGTTTGTATTCATGTTTAGAGGTTTATGAACCTATTATGAGAACCAAATGATATGTATACATGTGAAAGACCTTATAAGTCATTGTTGATTTGTGAAAAGGCCTGTTTAGGTCACTCTTGTTATGTAAAGGGCCGGAGTATGCCAATGTGTTTGTGATGAGGCTGAGTGGCCATTGTTTGAGTGCCAGTACTACATTATAGAGGTTGTGGTGCGGAATTCGATGATCACGAATTATGGTTCTTGCAAAACCGCCGCCCACAATACTAACTCGGGGCTCTCAGTTCCCACTGATCCCAAATGGGATATGTTCCCGAAGAACGCAATGGTGGACCGCTACCCGCTTCTCCATCGGCGCGGAGGAAGTAACGGTTTCCCCAGTGAGGATCATTGAGCCGGGTTTATAGCCCTGCAAGACGTGATGCCTGCTGACAACCGGAACTTCAACGTGTGTTAGGATAAACTTGAATGAAGTTATGTGATGCATGAAATATGTGTTGGTTCTATGTGCACAAGACACAAATTAATACGATATTACTAATAATAAATAAACCCATAGGGTCACACATTTACAATCAATGGACACCAATTACATATTTGAATATGATTTAAATATGTTTCCAACTCATTATATATATAAGTATATATATGCATTGTTGCATATTATTATTTATGTGAAATAATAATATCACTCTTATATATTAATATAAGATAATGCATATGAAATATATAAATATAAACATATGATTTTATATATGTATATATATATATGTATAAATGTATATTTGTTACAAGTAAATTGTTACTAGTAACAATTATATAAATGTATGTATATCCTTGTTACAAGTAAAGAGTTACTAGTAACAATCAAGTATGTATATAAAATACATGTAGATGTATTTTATACATTGTATGGCATGGTCTAGTATATCTTTATATATTTTAAAGATATAAAACTAGAAATCATCACAATAAACCAAAGGGGGGCCATGTTGACTTCTTGTATGCAACAATTAGACAAGTATGGTACCAAGAAATCAAGAAAGGAAGACAAGCAAAGAGGGGGCCTCCCTCTCCCTCTTTTTTACGGCCAAACTAAGCCAAAGAGGGCCCCCCTCTTGTTGTGGTGTTTTCTTGGTTTTTATATGCATGTATGTCCCTTTTGTGTTTACTACTACATGCTACCACCTTTGCTATTCTTCAAGAAAACATCTAAGTGTTCTTAGATATTTAAAACATCCTTACTTTATAGTATTGGTGTTTCAAGTGAGCAAAGTGTGGTACTAGAATACATACTCATATACATACATAGTAAGTTCAAGAAGAAGAACAAGAGGTTGTTGCTTGCTTGCTTGAATTTTCAAGGGTTGGAGAGACTAGCATCTTGGAGGTGTTGGACTCATTGATTTGTGGATACCTTGGAGGAAGTCTTCTCTTGGCTTCTCATAGATCAACCACTTCATCAACGGTTTACTCACGCTACAAAGTTGTAGTTCTAAACACCCTATGGTTGTTTTGTTTCTTAAGGCTTGCATATGGATCATTGGTGGGGAGTTTTAAAAGTTTAAAATTGTTTTTCATGCTTCCGTTGCTATTTAAAATATATTTTGAAAAACCGAACAAACCCCATTGGAATCTTCAATTTGATGAGAAAATAAAAGAGTTTGGTTTTATCAAATCAGAAGATGAACCGTGTGTTTACAAGAAAACTAGTGGGAGCGCAGTAGCATTCCTTGTCTTGTATGTTGACGACATACTACTCATTGGAAACGACATCCCGACCTTGCAAGACATCAAGTCTTGGCTTGGGAAGTGTTTCTCAATGAAAGACTTGGGAGAAGCCGCCTACATTCTTGGAATAAAGATCTATAGGGATAGATCTAGGCGTCTTATTGGCCTAAGTCAAAGTGCATATATTGACAAAATCTTGAAACGATTCAAGATGGAGAATTCTAAGAGAGGATTCTTGCCAATGGCACTAGGCACGGTTTTGAGTAAAGCTCAAAGCCCTAGCACAAGAGAAGAGCTAGATGGAATGAGTGAGATCCCATATGCTTCTGCAATTGGATCCATCATGTATGGCATGCTATGCACTAGGCCAGATGTCTCGTATGCTTTGAGCATGACGAGCAGATACCAGCAAAACCCAGGAGATAGCCATTGGATGGCAGTCAAGAACATTTTAAAATACTTGAGAAGAACCAAAGACATGTTCTTGATCTATGGGGGTTTGGAAGAAGATCTTTGTGTAAAGTGTTACACAGATGCTAGTTTCCAAACGGATCGAGATGATTCTCGATCACAATCGGGCTATGTCTTCGTTATGAATGGAGGCGCGGTTGCTTGGAAAAGTTCTAAGCAAAGTGTAGTTGCACAATCCACTACAGAATCTGAATACATTGCTGCTTCTGAGGCTGGACAAGAAGCTGCATGGATGAAGAAGTTCATTGCTGACCTTGAGGTAGTAACAAGCATTCAAGACCCCATAGAAATATTTTGTGATAATGAAGGTGCTATTGCCCAGGCAAAAGAACCTAGATCACATCACAGCACCAAACACATCCTCAGGCGTTTCCACTACATACAGGATATAGTGGATAGAGGAGATGTGTGTATTCGCAAAGTTCATACAGATCAGAATCTTGCAGATCCTTTTACGAAACCTCTTGCCTCGACTAAGCATGAGTCTCATACTAGGGCAATAGGTCTTCGCTTTGCAAGGGATTGGATTTGAATTGTAATTTAGTATTTGGATATTTTGGAACATTATGACAATATCTATTTTATCTGAATGATGTATGGGATATGATCACTTCATTAATATATATCGTGTTCTTTATTAGCATGTTTAAATCCATGAATAATTCTTTATTCTAAAACGTCCATAGTCGGTTATAACTATGGGAATAGTTATGAATTAAGACTAATGTGAATAAGTTGGTTGACTTTCATTCGTGATGAAAGTAGGCAAAAGGGTTTGCAGCCAAATTCACTAATGTTTGTTAGGGAACAAACATTGGACATGACCCGCTTTTAAGATCGCTTCATGGATTAGTGTCATAAGTAAATCTTGAGAAAAAGGTGGTATCTTTGTATCCTTAGACCTGAGACACATATTGGGACTCGAGTATGAGGAGTATCATGCTTTAATGTGGTTAAACGCTATCTTTAACCGGGTAGTTATAAAGGCCATTATTAGGTATGATATGAGTCTTATAAGAGACGTATGTGGTCAAGATGGAATTTGTTTCTCTCATTTAATTGGGAGTATAATATCTCTGGGCCCTAAAACAAGTTGAACATTATATGAGAATTGATGACGATCCATGTCTCATGTTCAACGAGATGTTAAAACAAAGGGATAATTGATGACTTACCTATAACAACGATTTGTAGCTAGTGAGTTAACTTCGTTGGTGAAAGTGTTGATCAACACACTTTATTTATTATTAGGGGCAATGGGATGTTGCTAGACGTTCTTACCATTGTCTATATCGGCTTAAGTTGTAACTTGTGCAAGTAGGAGATTGTTGGTTCTATGTGCACAAGACACAAATTAATACGATATTACTAATAATAAATAAACCCATAGGGTCACACATTTACAATCAATGGACACCAATTACATATTTGAATATGATTTAAATATGTTTCCAACTCATTATATATATAAGTATATATATGCATTGTTGCATATTATTATTTATGTGAAATAATAATATCACTCTTATATATTAATATAAGATAATGCATATGAAATATATAAATATAAACATATGATTTTATATATGTATATATATATATGTATAAATGTATATTTGTTACAAGTAAATTGTTACTAGTAACAATTATATAAATGTATGTATATCCTTGTTACAAGTAAAGAGTTACTAGTAACAATCAAGTATGTATATAAAATACATGTAGATGTATTTTATACATTGTATGGCATGGTCTAGTATATCTTTATATATTTTAAAGATATAAAACTAGAAATCATCACAATAAACCAAAGGGGGGCCATGTTGACTTCTTGTATGCAACAATTAGACAAGTATGGTACCAAGAAATCAAGAAAGGAAGACAAGCAAAGAGGGGGCCTCCCTCTCCCTCTTTTTTACTGCCAAACTAAGCCAAAGAGGGCCCCCCTCTTGTTGTGGTGTTTTCTTGGTTTTTATATGCATGTATGTCCCTTTTGTGTTTACTACTACATGCTACCACCTTTGCTATTCTTCAAGAAAACATCTAAGTGTTCTTAGATATTTAAAACATCCTTACTTTATAGTATTGGTGTTTCAAGTGAGCAAAGTGTGGTACTAGAATACATACTCATATACATACATAGTAAGTTCAAGAAGAAGAACAAGAGGTTGTTGCTTGCTTGCTTGAATTTTCAAGGGTTGGAGAGACTAGCATCTTGGAGGTGTTGGACTCATTGATTTGTGGATACCTTGGAGGAAGTCTTCTCTTGGCTTCTCATAGATCAACCACTTCATCAACGGTTTACTCACGCTACAAAGTTGTAGTTCTAAACACCCTATGGTTGTTTTGTTTCTTAAGGCTTGCATATGGATCATTGGTGGGGAGTTTTAAAAGTTTAAAATTGTTTTTCATGCTTCCGTTGCTATTTAAAATATATTTTGAAAAACCGAACAAACCCCATTGGAATCTTCAATTTGATGAGAAAATAAAAGAGTTTGGTTTTATCAAATCAGAAGATGAACCGTGTGTTTACAAGAAAACTAGTGGGAGCGCAGTAGCATTCCTTGTCTTGTATGTTGACGACATACTACTCATTGGAAACGACATCCCGACCTTGCAAGACATCAAGTCTTGGCTTGGGAAGTGTTTCTCAATGAAAGACTTGGGAGAAGCCGCCTACATTCTTGGAATAAAGATCTATAGGGATAGATCTAGGCGTCTTATTGGCCTAAGTCAAAGTGCATATATTGACAAAATCTTGAAACGATTCAAGATGGAGAATTCTAAGAGAGGATTCTTGCCAATGGCACTAGGCACGGTTTTGAGTAAAGCTCAAAGCCCTAGCACAAGAGAAGAGCTAGATGGAATGAGTGAGATCCCATATGCTTCTGCAATTGGATCCATCATGTATGGCATGCTATGCACTAGGCCAGATGTCTCGTATGCTTTGAGCATGACGAGCAGATACCAGCAAAACCCAGGAGATAGCCATTGGATGGCAGTCAAGAACATTTTAAAATACTTGAGAAGAACCAAAGACATGTTCTTGATCTATGGGGGTTTGGAAGAAGATCTTTGTGTAAAGTGTTACACAGATGCTAGTTTCCAAACGGATCGAGATGATTCTCGATCACAATCGGGCTATGTCTTCGTTATGAATGGAGGCGCGGTTGCTTGGAAAAGTTCTAAGCAAAGTGTAGTTGCACAATCCACTACAGAATCTGAATACATTGCTGCTTCTGAGGCTGGACAAGAAGCTGCATGGATGAAGAAGTTCATTGCTGACCTTGAGGTAGTAACAAGCATTCAAGACCCCATAGAAATATTTTGTGATAATGAAGGTGCTATTGCCCAGGCAAAAGAACCTAGATCACATCACAGCACCAAACACATCCTCAGGCGTTTCCACTACATACAGGATATAGTGGATAGAGGAGATGTGTGTATTCGCAAAGTTCATACAGATCAGAATCTTGCAGATCCTTTTACGAAACCTCTTGCCTCGACTAAGCATGAGTCTCATACTAGGGCAATAGGTCTTCGCTTTGCAAGGGATTGGATTTGAATTGTAATTTAGTATTTGGATATTTTGGAACATTATGACAATATCTATTTTATCTGAATGATGTATGGGATATGATCACTTCATTAATATATATCGTGTTCTTTATTAGCATGTTTAAATCCATGAATAATTCTTTATTCTAAAACGTCCATAGTCGGTTATAACTATGGGAATAGTTATGAATTAAGACTAATGTGAATAAGTTGGTTGACTTTCATTCGTGATGAAAGTAGGCAAAAGGGTTTGCAGCCAAATTCACTAATGTTTGTTAGGGAACAAACATTGGACATGACCCGCTTTTAAGATCGCTTCATGGATTAGTGTCATAAGTAAATCTTGAGAAAAAGGTGGTATCTTTGTATCCTTAGACCTGAGACACATATTGGGACTCGAGTATGAGGAGTATCATGCTTTAATGTGGTTAAACGCTATCTTTAACCGGGTAGTTATAAAGGCCATTATTAGGTATGATATGAGTCTTATAAGAGACGTATGTGGTCAAGATGGAATTTGTTTCTCTCATTTAATTGGGAGTATAATATCTCTGGGCCCTAAAACAAGTTGAACATTATATGAGAATTGATGACGATCCATGTCTCATGTTCAACGAGATGTTAAAACAAAGGGATAATTGATGACTTACCTATAACAACGATTTGTAGCTAGTGAGTTAACTTCGTTGGTGAAAGTGTTGATCAACACACTTTATTTATTATTAGGGGCAATGGGATGTTGCTAGACGTTCTTACCATTGTCTATATCGGCTTAAGTTGTAACTTGTGCAAGTAGGAGATTGTTGGTTCTATGTGCACAAGACACAAATTAATACGATATTACTAATAATAAATAAACCCATAGGGTCACACATTTACAATCAATGGACACCAATTACATATTTGAATATGATTTAAATATGTTTCCAACTCATTATATATATAAGTATATATATGCATTGTTGCATATTATTATTTATGTGAAATAATAATATCACTCTTATATATTAATATAAGATAATGCATATGAAATACATAAATATAAACATATGATTTTATATATGTATATATATATATATATATATGTATAAATGTATATTTGTTACAAGTAAATTGTTACTAGTAACAATTATATAAATGTATGTATATCCTTGTTACAAGTAAAGAGTTACTAGTAACAATCAAGTATGTATATAAAATACATGTAGATGTATTTTATACATTGTATGGCATGGTCTAGTATATCTTTATATATTTTAAAGATATAAAACTAGAAATCATCACAATAAACCAAAGGGGGGCCATGTTGACTTCTTGTATGCAACAATTAGACAAGTATGGTACCAAGAAATCAAGAAAGGAAGACAAGCAAAGAGGGGGCCTCCCTCTCCCTCCTTTTTACGGCCAAACTAAGCCAAAGAGGGGCCCCCCTCTTGTTGTGGTGTTTTCTTGGTTTTTATATGCATGTATGTCCCTTTTGTGTTTACTACTACATGCTACCACCTTTGCTATTCTTCAAGAAAACATCTAAGTGTTCTTAGATATTTAAAACATCCTTACTTTATAGTATTGGTGTTTCAAGTGAGCAAAGTGTGGTACTAGAATACATACTCATATACATACATAGTAAGTTCAAGAAGAAGAACAAGAGGTTGTTGCTTGCTTGCTTGAATTTTCAAGGGTTGGAGAGACTAGCATCTTGGAGGTGTTGGACTCATTGATTTGTGGATACCTTGGAGGAAGTCTTCTCTTGGCTTCTCATAGATCAACCACTTCATCAACGGTTTACTCACGCTACAAAGTTGTAGTTCTAAACACCCTATGGTTGTTTTGTTTCTTAAGGCTTGCATATGGATCATTGGTGGGGAGTTTTAAAAGTTTAAAATTGTTGTTCATGCTTCCGTTGCTATTTAAAATATATTTTGAAAAACCGAACAAACCCCAACAATATGTTATGATACTGTTAATGTACTGCTCCTGGTTTAATTGTTATTCACTAGCTATTTATAGCTAACCCTCTCATGTTCATTCCATATGCAGGTAAATGATTGAAAGTGAGTACGGGTGTCTGCTTGGGTGACATGTTAGGTTCTTGGGGAACACTGTAATAAAGACAATGTATTGTAAATGTTTAGTGTAATGGTCGATCTAGTTCGTAACGTTGGAAACTTTGTTAAACAATACTTTTGTAATTACAATTTATATTTATATAAGTTGTATAATGTGAATATAATAACTCGCTTCCGCACGTGTTTTAAATAAAAAAATGTACTCTGATTTCTGAAAAACCGGCGTTACACCTCTTTTATCGTAGATCTCGCACCACCGTATGTCAATCCCATGGTTGCACCCAAATGCATTGATAGTCTCTCTTCCTTCTTCAACGTCACTGCAAATCGACACCACCATGGAGTCAAAGCCGTCGCCGACCCCCAATCTGTTTCTCGGTCTAAGGCCGCCAACAACCCGTCGGTCTAAGGCGGTCTCTCTTCCTTCTTCAATATTGTAATCTATTTGGTTTAAGGCGGGGCAGATGCGGATGATATCGAGGATCGAAGGAGTATGTGGTTGGAGTTACAAGCCGCCGCCGACAACCCATCGGTCACCCCCACCAAGAAATCCGTTCATCATTTTTTTGCATCTCGATCAATATGTTGACCTCTTTTTTTTCCATCTTGATCCAAGGGTTTCTTAAAAAAATTGATGTTATTTGTATTATTTGGTAATTACCCATAATCTTTGGTTAGTTTAACTCTAGGTATATTAAATATTACCTTGTACATTTTAACATTATTTTTGTTTGTTGAAATAAGTTTATTCTTTAATTATCATGACAATTGAATTGGTGGACTATAATTACTGTGTCTGTTTATGGTGTGCATCAATAAACACTTTTCATATGTTTTTTTCACTATTGTGTTTATTAGTGAATACAATTCTTTTAATATTTTATTTTTTATATACATCCCTAATTGAACAATAATATAGAAAAAAAATTAATTGAGTTTGTTACTCGCTAGTAAATATTATAAAAGGTATATTTTGGTTATTTGGCATTTGTAAACTCATATACATTTAGTAATGTTCAATATTGAATATAGTAAACCCCATATTATTTGTTTTTTTCTTTTTAAATGGTCAAAACAATTTTGACTCGTATAGTTCATGTGTATGCACCTTCTATAATTGTTATCAAGTGTTTAATGGTGAACACAATATTTAATATTTTTCTTTTTTTTTCTTTTTAAATGGTTAAAACAATGTGTTTAACTATGTTCAATGTTGAACATAGCATCGATGATAGAAAACTAGTTGGTTTGTGTTCACTGGTGCACACCGTCAAATTAATATATATACTAGAAAATCAATTTTATTTATTTTTATAATTTAAAATTTAGGAGAGAGAAAAATATCAATAGATTAGAAAGAGAAAAAAATTAATTAGAGAGATGATGGAGAAAATTTTGTGTTTACTAATTTACCTTTTTTAAAAATATTAATTATGATTAATGTGAACCACAAGATCAAAACTAATCAATGGTTGAAATTTCTTATCGCATTTTTCGCAAATAAAACACTTTTCGCATAAATCCTCCCCACACACACACACACACACACACACACACACATATATATATATATATATATATATATATAGGGAAAAGTTCAAACGAGAACCAGTTTTCGTACGAGAACCAGTTTTCGTACGAGAACTGCATGAACCAATCTTAGCCGTCAAATTCCCTCTACTCCAATTGGATTGCCCTCCCATTAATTCCTCACATGCACTTTGCCACACTCAATCCCCCACGCTCTTCATCCATGAATTCCACTTACCACTTGAATAGCCAAAATTGGTTCTTGCAATTCTTATTAGCTAAGGAATAGAATTAGGCCTCTACCGAGGAGGTTTTGGATATTTTTTTAGATCCTCCCGCGCCCACAGCCGTTGGGGAAGAAAAATGAAGTCTCGTACGAAAAACAGTTCTCGTTTGAACCCTCCCATATATATATATATATATATAAATATATATATATATAGTTTATGGATCGAAGAGTACGTACGTGATGAATACAGTGGCGAATCTAGGATAGAAAACAACGTAGTTCCCTAATTAAGTTAAGCCGAGAAAAATAAAAAATTTCAACTGTATGTGTGCGTTTGGACGGGTACTCAGGTCGTTAAAACTAAATTTAAATATATACCCGATAATTATATTAAAGTTCTTACAATTGTACGCGATGAAGTCTTATACCTTGAAATATTTGCATAATTGTTTCAATACTAATACTTTCTAGGATAACTCTTTCAATATATGACACTAAATAATCACTCAAAAATTTATCACCCATTTTGTTGCGTGTATCGGTCTTTATCAACTTCATTCCTAAAAATGCACGTTCTACACTTGATGTTGCAACGAGGGTCGACGAAAAGGCAACAACGATAAGTTTTTACGAAGGTTTTTTGCCCTATTTTATTAACTATTAGTTTAAGTTTTTATTGGATTGGGTTTTTTTAAGTTGGATTATTTTGCTAAGAGATAAAATTTGGGCTTAATGTATTTAATATTTATTTTATTTTATCTAATACTAAAAGGTAGGTCCTCTAAATTCTTAAAGGTAGTTCCTAATTTTTTTTCTATATAACTTCTAAATTTTTTTAAAAAATTAAGTAGGTCCCGGGATCCACCTGAGTTTAACATAGCTCCGCCCTGGATGAATAATGAATTGTAGATACGAATGTGAGGTTGATATATAATGCGTACATACAAGGCTGGCTGGCTGTCCCTTAGCTTGTTGAAAAGCTCCGATGTTGATGTGGTCTTTAATTTAAAGCGAATCCCATAAATGATTTTGATGCTTAATTTAAAGGAGGTGGCCACCACCCTTCCAGCCAGCCAATTTTCCCGATTCTCTAACAATTCCTTTTAAGTCGTGTTTGGCTGGATATATATATATATATATATATATATATATATATATATATATATATATATATATATATATATATATATATATATATATATATATATATAGGGATAAGATCAAATAAAAAGAAAATTAAAGTAAAAAGTGTAAAATAGATGATTATTTAATTATTTTTCAGTATATATATATATATATATATATATATATATATATATACTTTTTCTTGTTCGCTACAACAAACAATTTACTTTAACTCCGGATTATATCAATGATAAGCGCGAATTACCAATACAAATATATATATGATCTAAGACAGTCTGCTATCCAATAAGTATACATGAAGAAGCTAGATTTCTTACTAGAATTTATGATCAAATCCAACGCACACCATTTCTTACAATATACCAATAATAACACATGAAGAAATATGAAAAGGGCAATCGATAATAATGGTATTAACACAAACCACAGATTGATAATCGCAAATCAAAAATCTTTTTACGTGCAGTTGACATCGAGATTCATAGATTCGAAATAATGGTTTAACCCGAATATTTTTACTTCTAATTGTATAGTAGGACCCTTGACATCAAGTATCACTCACAAAACAACCTCCAATTTTGATCAACAAACCTAAATGATGATGAAATTACTAAGAACAACCTACAAAAACAAACACAGAATGTCGAAGAATTGTCTACACTTTTAGCTAGTATGCTTTAGTATAGAGATGAGCAGGTAATGACCTTTATGTAAAACCTTATGTGTTTAAATTGTTATATTAAAAACATAAAAATACTAAGGTGCATGTAGACTTGTAAGTGATACATGACCTAAGCTTGTGAATCGGAAAACCAAGTGGTAATGCCGAGATCAAGTGTGTATAGTGTGTTGGTAATAATATATGGCCAGTATTATTATGTGCACAGGGTACGCATTAGAACTTGTTAAAATCATACGGAACCTTGTGAATCAAGTTAAAGGTAATATGTGGTGTGGACCTCGTCTAAGATTTGTAATAATGAATGTTTGTGTTTACTCTGATGATTGCTATTAGTATTATTATTTTTAAATATTGACCTGAACTCGACAATGGATCAAATTATCAAAGTAGCAAGGAAAAGAGAAATTGATCTGAACTCGAGCAAAAAAAAAGATCTACCGTTCAATCTGATTATGCGTGAAGACATTCAAAACCGGAGGCTCAAATCCTATGGTAGAGAAGGAGGGCGTCAAGTACCTTAAATGTGGAAATGGACATTCCAGGGAATGTCACGCTGGAGGAATGAACTGCTTTTGTTGTGGAAAATGGGTCGGATGGGAACAGACTATCAGACCAACCTGCAAGCAAATATGTCTTCACAATGTTGTAATCAAAGAAACCCCATAAGTGTGTATATGAATAAACAACACTGAAACCCTGGATTGTTTAATAACGTGTTTTCACTATTAGAATCTATATAGTAATTGAAAAAACACTAAAAAGAAGATTTTTGAAACTTTTCAAAAAGTACAAGTCTTCAATTTCATGTGGAGAAACTCACCTACAATCATTGATATTAGGGAAGAAAAATCGAAGAACAATTTCCGAGGAGCTTCCTATCGTGGGAAATGGCGGTGTAAGGTATAAGAAAAATGAAGAAGGACAAATAGAGGTATTATTAAATTCTTGTTGAATGGGTATGGGTTTGCATTGGGTAATGCCTGGGTTTGGATTGGGTAAGATCCATTTTGTTATTTGTGTCATGTCAGTTAATTATGCATACATGGCTTTTCCACATCATCAATAAATTTAAACAAAAACAAATGTAATCGTGAAGGTGACCAACTAAGGGATGTTTACGTAACCTAATACATAAAAAAGTAAGTTTTGTAGGTTGGATACATCAAGTATTAAGTTTGTAAGTCCAACATACGATAGTAAAAAGTGACAACTTAAATTCATTGTTGCTTTGTAAAACGAATTGGACATAAAACAAAGTTAAGTATGCCTTGTAGCTTTTCTGGTACCATAAATGTACAAAATCAAATACCAAGATATGCGTGATGTATGTGGAGAAGGCATACACGATTCCATGCCATTGAGGAATAACCGTTGTTGGCGAATTAATTGTGAGTTTTGAAGTTGGCCCGTGAGGAAGATTTGAGATGGAGATGGGACGCGGTAGCTAGTGGAGCGATTGGGGTAGCGGACTAGGATGACGACGGTGAGAAACGCGAAAATGAAAAAGCTAATTTCGTGGTCACCAACGGACTATGGCAGAGATGTAAAGCAAACCTCCCAACGACATAATTGTAAAGCAAACATCCGATCGCGGTCAACTAAAGTCAAAGTGGTGGGTTGTTACAGTGGTATGTCTGATTGTAGTTTCATATTCATCTTTAGCATTTTTGTTTCTATTAATCTTCATTTTGTTACTTTTTCCAGATTTGTGGCTCAACGGCAGTCAATGCGGTGGTCTGTGATAGTGGTCAGTGTCCATGTTCATCTTTTTGTTGGTGGTTGTAGACAATGGTAGACCAATTTGGAGGTGGTGTGATTTGTTTTCTGGTGTTTGTTTGGTGGTGGCCTAGTGGGTGGCCGTATGTTTGTTATGATAATTCAACCACTAATACCCACTTAGGTGATTAAGATAATAAAAATAATGTTTTATTTCTCATTTGAATAAAATTTTATATTTTTAAATGAATTAAGATTAAAATAAAAGAATAAAAAATGAAAATAAGGACATTTTTATCTTTTCAAGTGTTAGAGACCAACATCGAAATAAATGTAAATTATGAGGATCAATGTCGTAATTTATGAATCACAATGACTAATTCTACAATCTCGTGCAAATCATAAGTGTAATTAATTCTAAAATTTATTATTTAAATAAATGAGTAGGATTATCTAATATAATTTATTAGGAGATAATATTAATGGTTGTTAGTAATGGTTAAAAATTACTTGGTTAGTACTTTAATATTAATCAAATTTGTTCATCAGAAACACCTGAACCGAGGATTACCATTTCCGGCCACATCTCCAGTCAACTACACCATATCCCGCAGGTCACATTAATATCTCCGGTCAACTACACCCTGTCCAGCCACCTAATACCCAAATCAGCAAATCGACTAAGGAAACAATTCAAGAATCCCAAATATATATGATCCGGAGCAAAAGCCCATATAGACATATATGTTCATATTCTCTTACACTTGAATCGGAAAAAACCAAATATGTTCATTTGAAGTAAGAACAAATGAACCGAATCGAAAAAACACCTTGGCAACATCCGATGACTAAAGTTGCATCTCTTAAATCGACATCTCACGACTTAAGTTAGAAAAATCAGAAAATATCAAACCTGCCCTCTGAAGGCGATGGTGACGATGAAGTCCGACAAAGGTGACGCTAACCATGACGTCTGTCAATGGCGATGGTGATGGTGACGGTGACGTTTGGTAAAGGTGTTGGCAAACCCAAAAATAGGTTGAACCACACATTTGTTCTGTGGCAGTCTAATCTAAATAGATGAAATCTATTCAAACACATATTGGAAAAGGGGAAAGTGGTTTTACTTTGATAAAGCTTTGAAGGGGAGAATTAAATTAAGAAGATAAAAGAGATTAGATTTAGAGGAGATAGAAAATGATCAAATCTGTTTTAGAATATATCTTTTATTTTTATAATTAATTTAGAATTATTATAATCAAGAGAAATGAATAAAAATAATGGTAAGATAGTTTAGTCATTCAAAAGTATGACAGGCTAAAAATATAATTGATCTAGATGAGAAGGGATTAAATTCGTAAAAATAAATTATGTTCGGCCATTGTAGGGTTTGGTTTGTTTATAAACAATCGTACCACTAGTTAATTATTATCATTTTATCATTACTATTATCTAAAAGTTGGTTAAGGCGCTAGAAGGTATATAAAAGAGTTAAATTCACATATGCTGCTTTAACTAATCATAAATTGTAATTTTAATCTAATTTTAAAAGAGGTTACAATTTTGGTCATTTAACTATTATTTTGTTGTAGCCAATTTCATTTCTAACGATTTCCGTTTGTTTAATATGTTAAGTACCCTCATGTGCAATACACGTGAAGACATTATTATCTTCTTTTTTTGGGTCGTGATTCTTCTACGAATTATTTTTATTAATCCAGTGAAATCGCATTTGTTTTTACCTTTACGCCCTCCCTTTTTTATGATTAATTGAAGAGAGAGAAATGTGTCTCCTCATGTATCAATGCCATTGGTAAAATGATTTTCTTTTTTAATGTCATATATCATCTTTCTCTCTTTCTTTTTTATATTTGTTAGCACTTAACACCAAGTAATTAAAAACAGTTAAAGATCCAAAATACTTCACTCCTTAAACCTGTTCATCACAATAGTCATCATTACAATCATAAAGAAAAGAAGAAATTCATAAATAAACAAAACCGATCATGTTTTCCGGTCATTAAAATGGCTGCAACGAATAGGAAATTATACGCCAATCGTAGGTGTTGTAGTGGTGGCGGTGGACGAGACAAACCAAAATCTTAAGGCGATCGTCGGAGTAGCGGCAAATAATAACTGACGAATGACTTTCTAATATGGTCGAACAAGGATCGGCATTATCAGCTTATGGGGAGGAGACGAAGCCGGAGTGGTAGGGAATTTGGGATGTAGCTGGCAATTGGCTAGGTTTTCTATTTCTTTTTTAGGAATTTGGAATTTGAGAATGGATAATGATCACATCTTAGTATTTTGTCACTTATGGTTGGTTATTGGATGTACTATTTATGTTTCCCAAGTGATTTTGATATCATTAAATAATAAAGATAAGTATTCAAAACCATATGCTAGGGTGCATGTCTAAGCACCCTGTAACGCCCCAAAAAATATATTTTTTAATATTAATTAGATTCAAATCATGAAAACATTTCATATCAAACCATAAGTACTTTTAAAATATTCAATTACATCCAAACAATTTCAATTACCTAAATCTTTCAAAACGTGTTCATAATATCAACTGAAGTAAAAGAAAATAAGTGTAAGTAAATATTCAGAGGAAGTTCCTTTAACGATGAACCATCCCTAAGGTGCTGGAGCTTGGCCGTGGTATCTCCTGTAAAATAGTTTAAACAACAACAGTACACACGAAGCTTAGCGAGTACATTACTTACATACTAAATCAATTTAACATATTCACATTCACATATCATACACATAATCATCACATATTATATAAGTCATACCCGTTACCGTAGTAGTCGATCTCAACGTTCCAAGCCATACCCGCTACCAAAGTAGTCGGTCTCATCATACCCGTCATATCCGAACGGTCTTATCATACACTTTGTCGTGTCAATCGGTCATACATACCCGACACCGAAGCATCGGTCTCATCAAGTAGTCACATAATATAAGCGATTATCATACACTTCCTTTCATGCTTTCAATCATAGTTGATGCAGAGTTAGAATGTAAGTAAGAATACTCATCTTATAGTAGTTCGGTCACACAATAACAGTTCAATATATATGTGGTTTCACGGCAATCAGCAATCACCTATGTTAGAACCTAGAGGGGGGGTGAATAGGTTATATGCCAACTTTTTGAAGTTTTTAACAATATTTGCAAGTAATTAAAGAGTTTAAGGAAGAAAGATATCACCAATGAAGTAGTTTGGACACAATGATTTATAGTGGTTCAAGCAAGGGTTAACAACCTTGCTCTACATCCACTCCTTGGCCTCACCCACCAAGAGTTGCTCCACTAACTTCTCTCTTTGAAGGTAGAGATAAACCTTTTACAACTTCTCTCTAATTCTAAGGCTAGAGATGATCCTCACTTCTCTCTAATTCTAAGGCTAGAGATGATCCTCACTTCTCTCTAATTCTAAGGCTAGAGATGATCCTCACACTATTAGAAATATATAAGAAGGTAATGTAGTGTTTGAACTTTGAATGCTTTCACTCTTGCTTCATTCTTGATCTTGAAATGTTGAATTTGTATCAAGAATATGAGCTCACAAGTTTTTTTTTTATGTTCTGTGTTTTTCAGATTGCAAGAGGTTGGTAAAAAAACAAGACTTGAGTTGCCTTAAATAAGCAAAAAGGTGCAAGCTCAAAAAGTGTCCAGACTGTCCACGGTCGATCCACGGTCGACCGTGGCATCGACCGTCGGCCTGCTGGAACTTTTTGAGACTTGTGAATATAGACGTTGGCCTTTTACCAAAATCACACACAACCCATTTTTACCATAAAAATGCACTGAAAAGAAGCTTAAGAAAAGTTGGGTTAGTGTCATACTTCTTAAGTTTGAATTTAATCATAAAAATGGTAGTTTAGAAACCAAATGCACAAAGCATGTTGGAAGTTTACCTCTTTGAGAGATTCATTTTGCTAAATATGGTTTTGGCTTATTTCAATAGAAGATTATGTTTAGTATTTGCCAAAATAGGAATTCATTTGCTTTGACTACCAAGCTTGTGATTTTATAAAAAATTTCTCAATTTTTATAAAAGTTTTTATAAAAATTATTTTATAAAAACTTAAACTCAGTTAATTATTTATTTTGTAAGCTCATAAACTTTGAACGTTTATTTGTAGGAATCTTCGACATCGGCTTCTACTTGAACTCGGATCTTGACGATTGGAGCTTGGCCATTTGATGAAGCTTATTTTGTAGATCATAGATGAGAATATATTTGATTGAATATATATATGTATATGTACACATATGTTAATGTTAGTACATACAATTATATAAACAAGTTATATATTTTTGTGTCAACAAAAGAGGATATATTTGTAAGCCTATTTTTCCCAACAACTTACAAATAGGGTTTCATAATTAACCGTTATGACTATCGTAAGCCTTTAAGTGTAACACCCTATAAATTAAGGAAATCTTGTCCCCTCGAAAAACCTCGCGATTGGTGCTTAACCCTTGACGATTAGATTATGTGTATATATAATTTGCGATTCTAACTCTCAAGTACTTTTTTTTATTCGGCCCATATATCTATTTTGCAATTCATAAGTGTTAACTAATTTTTGATTCATATTATAAAACTAATTCATTACTTAAAAAAAAGAGCAGTTGTGACATTCGGCAACAAATTTCCGAGGTTAGCCATTAGAAATTCTAATTTTAAGCCTAGTATGACTAAAAATAGTATTTATGACTTAAATACATCCATAATAATATTAGATTTCGTAGAAATCCCGCCTATATGGTTAGAACCTTCCCGAGCTCTAAAAATCGAATTATTAAAAGTCAAGAATTACAAATCATATACAATAATAACAATAAAAATAATTAAATACATCATAATAAATATAAATAAGTTAAAATATAAAACATATATATATATATATAAACTCATCAAAATAATTAAAACTTTGTTAATTAAAAGATTTAAACAAAATCACCATTTATACAAATTTATTTAAACTAATTACACATAATTTATAAAAAATAAAAAAATAAAAGAAACCCCCCATCTCTTTTCTCTTGCCTCCTTCTCTTCCCAAGAATCACCAATTGATCTCCCCCATGCTCTATATAAGCCCCCTACTACTCTTTATCATTTCCTTCACCACCACACTCCATCTCTTCTCTTTTCTCTCTTCTTCTTTCACCAACAAAAATCTCCCAAGAACATCCTAGTCTTGATCATCTCTTGAAGATCAAACACAAAATCAAAGAAAAGAGTTGGTAAGATGATCATAAAACACTCATCTCTACTCTTCTACCTTTCTTCTTTTCTTCTTTCTTCTTTCTTTTATTTATTTTCTTTGTTGTTCATCTTATTTCCTTTATATATATCTATAATCATGTAAATATAAACATCCTACCAATGTTGTAAGGAGCACATGAAATGTGCATCATCCTACCATTGTTGTATGGAACTTAATCAACTAAAAATCAAGAAAATAAGACTTTGATCATGCATGTGTTTCATCTCAACAAATGTTGTAAGGAACACATAAAATGTGTATCATCCTACCATTGTTGTAAGAACACATGGATTATCAAAGCTTATACTCATACAATATGATTAATCATGAATATAAACATGCCATATTAAAGTTATGACCCATAAGCAAAAAGAATAACATTCTGGCAGATTCTGATGCTAGAACTCTCCACTTGTTTTTGTTATATCTGGAGTTCTAGGTATCAAAATCAGTTGATTCTTTTTTCTAATCTTAGTTTAAAGTGTTACCTTTCATTTAAACCTGGATTCACTAATTTTCATGAACGTTTGATCCTTCAAACATATTTAAAAAGACCCATATGTTGAATCTCGAAATCTGGCAGATTTAGAAGGGTACACTTTAAACGCGTGTAACTTACTCATTCTTGGGTCAAAATACGTCTAGTTTTTTTTAAAAGTTTAATCTTTGAGTCGTGGTTATTTCCCAGTTTGAATCATGTAGAAATGAGGTCGTATGAGCCCTAAACAGACGATTTAGTAACAACATGTCATCCAGACCCTGATCAGTGGACATCCTATACACTTTTAATTATTAAAAATACTAAACATGGATTATAAATTCCTATATTTTTACTGGACATTCTAAAAACATGTATTAAGATTATATTAAAATATCAAGCCTTAATATGACTCCTAAAATACAGTTTTTAATTTTTAAAGTTCAACTTAAAGAACTGAAAATTTCAGTGAACACTTATGATTTATGGAAAAATAGAGACAACCTTTAACTATTTAATAAATAAGTTAACAATAAATATATAATACAAAATAATAAATAAAATAAGTCTAATAGAGCTACATACCTCTTATATTAGGAAAGGAGCTTCGGTAGGAACAAGAAATCCTTACGAGTGAACACCTTTGCATACCGAGTGAGTATCATAGCCCCTTTTTACCGTATTTCATATTATTTTGGGGTGAAAGCATGTGTATACGTTTCATGAAAAGTTTATTGCCTATCTTCTTATCTATTTCGAATATTATTTTGAGCACTTATGGTATTATTCTTTGATGTGCTTGGGTGATCGTTGTAAGGCCCTTTCGTTGGACATTATTCCTTAACTCCGCTAGTGAGCCGATGGTATTAGTAAGTAGCGCTATTTGGAGATTCCGACGTCTCCCATTTATGGTTGACGAACTATAGATGTACTTTACCACTACTAACGTCATTTAATATAGGCGTTAGGTTTATTATGGGCAATTGGTTGTCGGCTAGGTTGGATAATGGCTCAAGCAATAATCATCATAGTCTATTACTACCATGTGCATCATATTGGGCAATATAACACATCTTCTATCATTATTTCATACTTGGATTTTATCCAAAAACTTCCACCAATTATTTATACTTTTGTCATTTAAAAGATATTTTGTGCATATATTAAAAACCTATGAACTCACCAACTCTAGTAGTTGACCCTTTTCTTTTACCCGTGCTTTCAGGTGATCGTCGTTAGGTACCTTATGCATACAAGCATGATGTGTGGCATTTCCATCTTCATCTTCACATTTTATGAAAACAATATCTATTTTATTTACGCATCGTACAAGACAATGTCCTTTAAATATTATTTGGTTGTGTAACTTTTATTTATGTTTCATCCGAACTACTTATTTTTGTTAAGTCAATATAATGGTGATTGTCTATTTACCTTGTGCGATGCTATCTTGTGCTGTGACACCTCGTGTTTCCGCTTTAGTGGGGTGTGACAGCAGTCCACTTCCTTTATGAAATTGGCATACCACCATTATATATATATATATATATGTATATATAGGGGTGGTTCATTTGAGAACTAGTTTTATTGCGAGAATCGCGAGAACCATTTGTAGCCATTGATTATAATTAATCAAATGTTTATATTAACTGTGGCAAATATGTAATTAACTCAAAACACAGCCGTCATTTTTAGCTTTCAAAAATGCTCGAAGTGTATTTTAGGCAAAGAGCCTAATTAAAGGGGGGACCACTTACCCCCAATTTTTTAAAACTAAAATATCTATCAAACGCAAAAGTATTAAAATACGAAAATTATACCAAATTAACGAGAAAATTATGCTCTTTAATATGACATCCATATTGCTATACTTTTTCAAAGAAGTTTTTTTCATTTTTGCCGGGTTTTTTTTTCAACACAGCATTAGATATTTGCACATGTGCACATACCACTTTCTTTTTTTTCGAGCACAGGTGCAAATAGATGCACATGTGCAAATTACAATAGGTGCACATGTGCATATATCACTGTATTTTTTCAGCACATACAATAAAGTCATATATGCACGGTGCATATGTGCACAACATGCTCATACTACTAGGTTTTATTTTCACAAAAGTGCGTCTAGGTGCATATATGCACCGTGCACGTGTGCATATATGCACATGCACATGCACATATTTACCTAGATGCATGTATGCACGTGCAACTCAAAGTTGGCTTAGTTAAACTCATTGCTAAGGCTATAAATGAACCGAATGAACACGAATGGGACTTGTTCGTATTCGTTCGTTTATCTTTAGCCGAACAAATAAACGAACATGAACCAAATTCTGTGTTTGTGTTCGTTCGTTTAAGATTAGCCGAATAAATAAATGATAAACGAACAAGCATTTGTGTTCAATTATTTAAAAGATTGGTTCGTTCTATACATTTATGTTCGTTTTTAAATGATAAACAAATGTAAACGAAAGAACACACGTTATAATACAAATCAAACATTATTAAATACAAATAAACACTATATATACGCACATACACATATAATATAAAATATATATATATATATATAATATAATATAAACGAACATAAACAAATGGATAACTGAACGTTCATGAACATAAATGCATGAACATTTGTGTTCGTTCGTTTAATTAAACAAAAGGAAAATATTCTTCGTGTTCGTTTTTTTGTTCGGCTAAAGTTAAATGAACGAACACAAACAAGCCGCTGTTTGTTTTCGTTTAGAACTCTAGTGCACGTGTAACTAAAAGTTTGTTTAGTCAAACTCATTTCTAACACAAAAAATTCTAATAAAAAAGATCGGTAGGATATAAGTATCTAATATATTATAAAAATTCAAGAAATAAATAAAGTAATTTTTTCAACTTATAAATATTGAAAAAAAAGAAAAAAAGAAAAAAATTAAAAGATTTTGACAACAAAAAAAGGCAGCCGCCTTTTATAAATAAATATAGAAATAACTTGATATACATTCTTAGCTACAACATGTGCATATATATGTATTTTTTTAGTTACATATAAATAAGGTTATTTGAAACATTATCTAAATTGATTGGTCTATAATGGTTCTCACGATTCTCATATTAAAAATGGTTCTCAAATAAACCCTTATATATATATATAAAATATGCTTATGAATGTAGCCGATTAAAAATCTTGGCCCAAGAGTCCAAGACTACCGACCGTCTAATACATCTTAATCCCCATTTTGCTCTATTAATTAGCGATAGACATTAAGGCAGATTTGTAACCCCAATTTGTTTTTTAAACTAGTTATTCCTTTTTTTTTTGAACGACAAGTGAATTTATATAAAAAAAACTAGCAAATTGCTAGAATTACAAGAACTAGCAAAGTCTGCTCTAGAAACATTCAAGAGGATAGTGAATCCAATTCGCCCATTTGTTGCTAAAATTACAAGGGGATCTATGTTTAATCCAATAAAAGGAAAATGCCTTTAATTGACTAATAATAAGATGAGCTTGGTTTTGCTGGGGACGTTAGAATACCTTTCCATTTCAAAACCTCCAAATCATCCAAAAAAATGTGTATATAACACAGAAAAACGCCTTCTTAGCCTTCCTTGAAAATTGAAAAGCCCCGCACCATTCCATTAGAGGTTGCACTGATGTGATCGGACCTACCGAAACATTCCACCGTTCACAAACATTCCACCATTCACAAATCTCTTGAAGAACAACTTTAGAAACGTGACAACTAAGGAACAAATGATCTTCGTTTTCTTCTACCACATTGCACAATGGACACATCAGGGAAATGGATAACCCTCTCCTATTTAGATTAGACTTTGTTGGCAACCTTCTGTTCGAGATACTCCATGCCAGAATATTAAGCTTTGATGGAACCCAACTTATCCAAGGAAAAGCCCCATTGCCTTTTGGCTTGAGATAGAAATTATCGAAAGCATATCTCGCCGAGGAAACTGAGAACAGGCCATCTTCCTCCAATACCCATCTAACTGTTGATGTATCATTGGATAATTGGAACCAAATCCCTAGTTATTCCTTTAATTAGCGATTTGGGCTTTAGACCAAATCTGTGTTTTGAGCGCCGCCACTGAATTTGCACCGTCATCTTCCCCGAACTTTGCAATCAAATAATTCTTTCATCGGATTGAAACTGAAACTCAATAAATACTTGATCATTTCCAATAATTTTTGATCCTATGGTTTCCTAACACTTTTTCATGAAATCCCTATCAATTAATTAAATTTATATTAAGTTATCACCCAACAAAATCCCATGTTCATTCTCGGTTTGGTGTTCTATCTCAATAGCCATGGAACCTCAAACAAACCCTCTCAAAACTTCACCATTCTAATCCCTTATCAATTCATTAGGTTCCTTACATCTCTTGAATCATTCCCTCAAGTTTATTGAATCATTCCCTCAAATTTAATTTCGTTTCCATCAAGATTTTAGCATCTTATACTCAACTTTGTTCTCGGTTTCTACCCAAAACAATACAACAACCCAATCACACCCCCTTATACTTTGGGGGTGTTTGTTTAAGTTTTTTTTTTTGCTCTTAAGCTTACGAGCTTTTGAGTTTATAAGCTTTTGTGAGAAAAAAGTGTTTGGATTAACTTATAACTTATGAGTTAATAAACTTCTTTTAAAAATGTGGAAAATGACCAAAAAGGGGCTTTCTTACATTAGCTTATTAATGTAAAATGACCAAAAAGAGTGTATAAAGGTAAAAGTGTAAAAATAAGCTCACAAGAAAGAAAATACGCTAGTTCAAGATGACTTATGAAAAATTACTTATTGTTATAAAAATAAGCTAATAAGTTTAAGCTAATAAGCTTAACCAAACACATAAAACATGATAAGCCCAAATAATAAGCTCATAAGCCAAAAAAATAAACTTAAATAAACACCCTCTTCGATAATTATCATCAATAACCACCAACAAACATTCATGAGGGGTTTTATGATCCTTTCCTGTCGAATTCTTGAAGAAAATGAAGCAAAACCGATGGAGATTTGCTCCTTTTGTCTCGGCAACCAAGCATCTCACGCACAACACACTTCTTCAATTGAAAATGTCGGCTACAAGAACTCCTAGGGGGTTGTGCCCTAACATTGGATATCTATACACTCCTAACTTAATCTAGACCCAATGCCTCCTTAAGCCCATTAAAAATCATAGCCTAAACACATCACTACAAATCATTAGGCCATTACTAATTAGTTTCCATTTATAAACTCTTTGTGCTCAATTATTACCTAGCCAATCTGAATAACACTTAAGCTTATTATGATACTAGTGGTGCTAATGACATTATTATAATTAACAATAAGAATTATAACATTTCTTAAAGCGCAAACCTCATCAATTAATGAATTTAAACAAATAAATATTGAAAACATAACCGACAATTAATGAATTTAAACCAATACTTATAACTGAATTATTTCTAACCATATATTTTTAATATTAACTTTTGATTCATGAGATCACCATACTTATAACTGAATTAAGTCTAATTGTATATTTTTAATATTAACTTGATTCATAAGATCACCTAAATTCCTGTTTTCAATAAATCAAGTTCAAGAGATTTCATAAACACCAAACAAATGAAAGAGTCAAAGAGTTGAAATTTATAAACATTGCATTCTAACTCAATTACATAATACTTGAAACTATGAAACATACACACACATATACATACATATATATAATCAGCAACTTCATGATTCAGCCATGCGACAAAACTCTTCGAACAAACTGAAAGACAAATGACTCAGAGTTAGCAATTTAATTCTTAATTTCAAAGTGGCTCTCGCAAAGAATCTTCACAAACTCATATTAGCTCTTTTTGATTATTATGCACAAAACTCATCACAACCTCCTCTTTATTCGCTGCCGTCGCATTGCACGGGCACCCCACTAGTCCTTTAAATGGATGGACGTTAAAAAGGAACGGAAGTCTAAATAAATAGAGGGGTATTTATGTCTTTTACTTCATCCGTCTCTTAAATGTCAATGTCTTTCACACTCAGTCCATATCTTCAGTTTGTAACTGCAGAAGTATTTCCTCCATTTCACTTCATCATCTTCTTCTCCATAATATATGCCCTAATTTCATACCAAAAACTCAAAACTGTGTGTATTAGACAATGGTGTTAACTCTGTGGCAAGTTAGATCGAAGGATATACGTAATGCCGATGTCGTTCGTATTTGTGGTATGCATCTTAACCATTGTCACACACTATATTGGGTTAATGTTGCAAAATCAAACCATACACTTTCTAACATTTATGTACTGTTAATGTTGCAGAATCAAACCCTAACTTTTTCTCTTTCATGATTCATCACGGGGGTGTTTTTACTATAAACAAGCTTCGTAGGTATGTAAATGGGAAGATTATTTATGTTGATTTGATAGACATTGATGTGTTCTCAGTTCATGAACTAGACAATATGATGAATGAACTTGGTTATAATGGTAAAGAGAAGATGTTTTATCATTCTCTAACTTCAAATTTGACTTTGGATTATGGGTTACAAGCTTTGGGTGCTGATTTAGATGTACATTTTCTAAGTTTGAACATAAAAAAGAGAGGTTCATATCTGTGTATGTTGAAGATGGAGGCACCAATGTCGACATATATTTCAAATCACTAGTTAAACCTCAAGTTAGAATTGAGGAACTTGAAGTTGAACCAAGTTGTGGTAAAGCAACTAAAAGTAAAGTAAATGTGGCAAAAGACTTATGATTGAATGGAAAGGTCCTGCTACTCATGAAACTCAACAGAGTTGCATTGATCAAACTCAACAGAGTTGCATTGATCAAACTTAATAGTGTTGCATTGATCAAAATCAAAATAGCTCCATTAATCAAACTCAACAGAGTTGCATTGATCAAACTCAACTGAGTTCCATTAATCAAAGTCAAATTAGGGTGTCAAGTATTATGCATGAGGGTGATTGGCATGTTAACATTAGTTCTGACTGTGTCTGACCTAGCAACAAATTTGATTCAAGTTTGTTTCGAGACATATTAGATGAAGAGTTTGACCCATTCTAGGATGCAATGGGTTTTAATAATCAAAGCATGGATAAGGGTAATGAACCAGCTGTTGGGGAAGTGACATTGAGAGTGGATGAACGTGCTTGGACAGATGATGTATGTGATAGTGATTATATGGAGATGATAAAAATCCCATAGTTGATGTGCAAGTAGATATGAGGGTTTTCAATATGATTGTAGACCATGATGTTGAGTTTATAAGGTCACACAATGTTGAAGAGGAAGACCATAATCCTGATGTTGAAGTAGATGTATTAGACAATGATGAATTTGGAAGTGACTGTAATGGTGATGTAAAAGGGCAAAGGTGGAAAAAGATTAGGAGATTATTGAAGGAATGTGAGGCTGGTAATGTTGGGAATAATAAAACAAATTTGTATGTGAGTAAAACTTTTAGAAGTGCAACAAAAGTGAAGGAGTCTATAAAAAAACATGCAATAGAGACTAGAAGGCAGCTCAAATTAATAAAGAATGATAAAACAAGGATAAGGGCAGTGTGTGAGAGAATAATACCAAATTTAACTGAAGATGAAAGTGTGCAAGAAAGTTAAATATGATTGATGTGCGTATAGCGTACCAGTTTTAAATTTATAAATCCGAGTTATGTATCACGACAACAACACAAATAGGCAAAAGGACTTAATTGTAGCATACTATAGTAAATAAGTACGGATGTCGACCACAAGGGGAACGAGTATGATTTTGAATATAACTCTACTAATTAAATATTAAACTAATTAAAAGCAGTAAAAAGGGGAATTTAGAATCTTACCAATAAAGATTCAAACTTTACCACTCTAAATTACTACTAACACTATTAAACTCCAAAAGCAAACCAAAAAGAGTCAAAAGTAGATATCTTTACGGATTTAAACATATCAATTCAAAAGTTTCCCTTCCGAGACTCGATTTCACTTCTTTTTAGCTAATTAATTCAATTAATGCGTGCAATGGACATATAATTACTATATACCGATTCCTATATTAGTTATACTTATGGTCAGATAATATAACTCTATAACTATGGTTTTAACGAACCTTACGGTTATGAGATTGATCAAAACACATAATTAGCCGATTTTAAGTTCGTGTCAAGAAAAACTTAATCTTTATATTTGTTTAGGTTAACAAAACATGTATTAACATATAAATGGTCATTATATATTAATCACACACATTAAAGTTTCCTTTTTTAGAAGTTTAACCTAGGATTGGTGTATCACTAGTCTAGATTGTCTATTGGTCTTAAACAATCAAGATTCAAGTCACACAAGTGGATTGGTCCTCTAACTTGTGCAAACTCAGTAAATAAACTCTAAAAACAGAAACCAAAACACATGTGGATCATCAATTAAGCAATACAAGACAAATTATATAGCAAACATGTCCAAATTAACATAAATTAATCAACTTTATTGAGGTTCATCTCCTCTAGGGAGGAAAACAAGAAAAAACTAACCTATAATGATCATGTCAAACATCTGTAAATTAAGAATAAACATAAGAATAAAGAAGGAATGACAAAACCGTATAAAATCTATGATTCCAAGCCTTGATCCTTCAAATTGATGCTTCAATCCTCCAAATTAAGCTTCTCAAGCCTCTGAAACACTTCTGAACGTGTTTTGGCAGTATTTAGGTAGTATAAGATGGGTTGTTAACCTCAAAACGGATCTGGAGTTGCGTTTATATAGAAAACTAAAAACAGGTACGTCGCGTCGTGACGGGTAAGTGTCACGTCGCGATGAGGAATTTTAATGCAATCCAAACTCCTTTTAAATTTTGAATTGGCTGGACGCATCGTGCCGCGATATTTTTAATGGTCGCGCCATGATCTCGCATTTTTAGGAATTGAAGATAAATTTGATTTTGTATCCCTCTGAGTCTAGTTTTCGTGGCCTTTTGAATCACCTCAATCCGAGTTCGTATGAGTGAGATATGATCAAAACAGTGAAGGTGTGTTGGCGCGGACAGCTTTTCCTATTTCTACGATTTTTCCGGTTTTTGCTCAAAACTTTTCATCATCCGCCTTTTTACTTGACATTCAAAAAATGAAGATAATTAAGTATCCTTTACTTATTTATAAATAATAATAGGCGAAAATAAAACATATATCGCTTAAAATATATATCTAAATTTGGCGATATTAGTGGTCCACAGCTAAGACAAGCAATATAGGACAAAATTGTGGTCAAGAATCTCAAGGCCATGGGGGGGGGGGGGCAGGGGTAAAAAATGCAAACAGTCCTTATCTTATCAATGTCGTTGGGTTAATCATGTATCCAAACTCTCCAATTCCAAGATATGGATGGTTAAAACATTAAATGAAAACCATTAATGTCTTCAATCCAGGAATATTAAACACTGCACTTTTAAGTATTTGGTAACTGAGATTGTGGACCAAATAAAGACCAACCCTCAAGTTCCACCCCAACATTGTTCTAGATCTCATTTCTCTGGTATCATATCTTATTTTATTCACTTAAAATTATATCTTAGTAAAGTGGAATCATATCATATTCATTGATAGTTTTAAAATAATCTATAACAGGGAGGGCTAATTCTGATGTCTTGTTAAACAATTTGTGTGAGATTTTCAATAGGTAGTTGGTTGATGGTAGAGATAAGCATATAATAACAACTTTAGAGTATACTTGGGAGTACCTTATGAAAAGGACAGTAAATGTGTTGAAGGTTATAGAGAAATCGGATGGGCCCCTAACACCTACTAGTACTAAAATGTTGAATTAATCAAAGCCGAGGCTACCAGTTTTAATGTATTGTAGAATGGGGGTGCTAAGTACCAAGTTAGTGGGCCTTGGGGAGAGTAATCTGTTCTGGATATGGATAATAGAACATGTATTTGTAGAAGGTGGGAATTAATAGACATGCCATGCAAACATTCTGTAGCAACAATTTGGAACATGGGAATCAATGGACAGAATGTAGGGCTACGTGAAACATATGTTAACCCTATTTATTGGTTAGAAAGATGGAAAAAGGTTTACTCTTTTAAGGTTGATCCAATTAAAGGTAGAAGCATGTGGCCTAGGTCAAACATTCCCAAAGCCTTGTTACCACCTAAACATCACAACCTATTGGAAGACCCAAAAAATGAGAAGAAAGGCAACAGATGAGGGTGAAACCATGGTGGAAGAAGGTAAGTTAACAGAAAATTAAAGACAATGAGCTGCAGCAAATGTGGTGGTTATGGACATAACTCAAGGGGTTGTAGGGGACAAGGTGGAGGGGCTACAAGTGTTGATGGTGTTGGTGGTAGTGCAAGTAAAATTGTTAGGGGTATAAATGTTGGTGTTTCAAAAGCAAGGGCAAGTGTTGGTGGTACAAAATCAAGTGCAAGTGTTGGTGCTTCAAAAGCAAGTGCAAGTGTTGCTGGTGTTGTTGCAAACGCAAGTGTAATGGGTGGTGTTGCTATTTGAGTTGGTGGTGCTTCAAGGGCAAAAGCAAGAGCAAGTGGCAAGAGGAAAGCAAGTGGAAATGTACCTAAACCAAGAGGCAACAAGAACATTCCACATCAAAACTAATTCAAGAATGGTAGTTGATGCATCTTTTGTGAAAGTTATGTTTGCTACTTTTATGTAATGTTTAGGTAAAATAAGACTTGTGTTTGACATGTATGATATGTATGCTACCTTGCTAGTTTCTATCTATTTTGGGGATTGCTATTTATGATGGCAGTTGATGAATCATCTATCCACTTTACATCTTACATTATTGATTTGGAAATACTTAAAGTATAAAACAAGATTCACATTAGACAAATGTTATGTATTACCAAAAAAGGCAAGGGCCAAAAGATGAACATTTGTTAACTTACATCTGACTTGGAAACACCAACCATTACAACCACACACCAAAACTCCAACCATTACACCCATACATCAGTCATACTAACATTATACACATTGCAAACCATAACTAACTCAAAATTAATAAAAGCTTCAATCTTTTAGCCTTAGTCTCTACAACTTTATCCTTTGTCTGTGATGCATTGAAAGACCTCAACCCCTGGTATAACTTGAACAGATCATGGACACATTGAAGGATCAACTCATCCTATGAACCTACAGTTGGATATCTACAATAAAAGAACAAAATTCTCAGAATATCAAGAACAATAAAAAGATTTGGAGAACTGTAACAAGAAAAACAAACTTACCTCTCTAGGGCAACTATAGAACTGACGACCAGGGTTTTAGGAAGTCCATGATGTTCTTATTTTTGCTTCTCTACCACAACAACAATCCACCATTGTTGCTCTCTGAAAATGGCAGGTGAAACAAGAGCAAATGGGGAAGAAGGAGATGGTACATAGAATAAATAGGGGGTTGGTTAAAAGTATGAGAGATGATGGGTATTTTACCAAAATAACCCTTTAAAAAGTCACTTAATGTCTGCAAGTTAACAGATGGTTAGTTAAAGGACTAGGGATGAAACAAATTTGCTACAGTAAGGACCAACCAAGTAGTTTTGTAACATAAAGGACTGAATCAGTAGAAAATGTAAACCATAGGGACCAAATCAGTAATTAACTCAATATTAAAAGATAAAAAGCACTCTGCCTAAAAGTCTCTTTGTGTATAAACATATATACTCTCTCTGTCTCCTCTCCACCGTTGTTACCATCATGATCAACATCAAAGAAACCCCCATATTTGCTTAGCGATTCATGGTGGCCTGGGAGAAACCAAACACCTGACTAATTAGAAAATATTCAAAACCTCAAATCAAGTTCATCATACACCTCATCAGATTAAAAAACCCCCAATCTTCAAAAAACCCTAATGGGATTTTATCAAACATCGCAAAATCAACAAGGTTCGGAAATTCCCTTAATTAGTAACTTTATGATATGATGTGTTTTTGTATTGCCTAATTGAGATTAGGAGGTGTTTGGAAACTCGAGGGACTTATGTTGTCATTTTGAAACTAGAAAAGTACAGGGACCATATGTGCCAATTTCCAAAGATATATATATATATATATATATATATATATATATATATATATATATATATATATATATATAGCCTACTTTGACTAGTGAGAGTCAAAGTTGGCATATTATCTTCTGCACATTCACGAGAGGTTTAGAGCTATCAAGTTTCTTTGAGTTTTTGGAGCTAGAACAACAAGAGCAAGTGGTTTTCATTTGTTATTAGCTTATCACAAGTTGGAGGTAAGGTTTCTTGCTTGATTTCTTTGAAGTTTTAGTGGGTTTTAGATGATTCAATGGTGAATCATGGTTTTAGCTTGTTCTTATTGTTTTGCCTAGTTTATCTGTTGTTTGGGGGTGTAGGAAAACACCCCAGTAGAGTTTCTTTGAGTTTTGTCGGATTTATGGCCAAAAACAGCGACTGTTAGGAAGAACAGTCGGCTGGTCTGTAGAGTACACGGCCCGTGTAGCGGTACATGACCCGTGTAGAGTTGAAGGCGGTCACATGGCCATGTTGGTATACATGGTCGTGTAAAGATTGAGGTACATGGCCCTTGTAGGTGAGTTGTCAACACCGGCCATGTAGCCAAGACATGGTCGTGTAGCGTGTAGTGTACACGGTCCGTGTACATAACACGGCCCGTGTAGATGACGTGGACAACACTAGCCATGTGGTCAGGTGAGGTCGTGTAGAGTGCAAGGGACATGACCCGTGTTGGGTTACACGACCCGTGTAGTTTCCCTACCCTGTTTCTTTTGTTGAGTGTTGATCTTGTATATGTTTTGATTATATGATTGTAGGGATTACTGTTTCACGTATTCTGAGTTTATAAGGCATATCTCTGTGTGATATTATTTGCTGAGGTGAGTTTTCTCAACTCTGATTCATATCTGTGATATGTGTGTTTCATTGCAATGTGTTATATTAATGATCAGTGGATCATGGTGTGCGAGAGTAGAGCTGTAGCATGCTGCTTCGTGCAGTAGTGCTATGGACAACGTTTTAGCCTTCTTGGCTGATGCTAAGATGGTGTCGTACTGTATCCATAAGAACTGTTATAGCATTCGTATATGTATATGTGCATGCTTATATGATTTACAGTTTAGATTGCTCACTAAGCTCTCGTAGCTTATCAGATACTGCTTACTATTGTTTTGCAGGGCGTGATAACTCCAAAGGTAAGGCCCCAGTTTGAAAGTGGTTGTTTGTATGAGGAAATCCGTGTTTTTAAAACTTAACGCCTGGTTATATTTTGAGAACAAAGTCTTTTGTTGTAAATATTGAGTATCACGCTTTTGTATGAACCTGAAGGTTCAAGACTACTTTTATAGCTTCCGCTCGTTGTATTAAAAGTCTTTTAATTTTAAAATACTTTTATTTAGAGCTTTACTTATATTTAAGAATTTTGGGCGTTACAACTAACCTGCTACGAGATGTAGATCCTGATGGGAATAGAAAGAAAAAGATGCATATCTTGAAATACAGCCACAAATCTTAAAAAATGTAGATCTTGAAGAAAAAAGAAAGAAAAAGAAGAGGAAGATCAAGCGATGGCGTTGTAGGTGGTCTTCATTCGACGATGAAGGGTGGGACTTGGGCGGCGTCTTGGAGGTGTGAGGACCAACGGTGGGACTATAGGAGGTAGAAGATGTATATGATGTGAGGAGAAGATAAAGAGATAGAAGAAGATTCACTTAAGAGATGGGATGGAGAGAGGAGAGTGAGAGATGGAAAGAGTGAGACGGAGAAAGATAGAGATTAATGATGAGATAGATATTTTCTTGATTTTTTATTAAATTCAATTTTATATTGAAAATTAATTAAAAATTAATAAAATGATAAAAAGACAAAAATATCCTAATATGAAATGCACATAATAGGACTTAGAGGTGTAAACAATTTGGAACCGCTAAAAAAACCATATTTACAACTTTAAAGAAAGAAAAGAAAAAGGAAAAAATTATAACTAAAAATTAGTTAAAGGACCGTCTAATATAACTCCAAACAAAAATAAAGAGACGGGTATATATTGCCTTGCGTTTTACCGTTTTCAAGAGAAAGGACAGTCGACAACAATGGAGTCGTCCTCCGTCTTGAGCATCAAGAAGTCATCATCATCATCGTTCTCATCACTTGCGCTGACAACAATCATCCCTGTAGCATTCCTCCTCCTCCTCTCTCCCTGGTTATTCTCCTCCCATCACAATCATTATCCTTCACCACCACCACCACCGCCGCCGCCGCTCACCGTTCGACCACCGCTTCCGCCACATTCACGTTCTTTCATCAGAAACACCTGCACCAACACTCTCTACCCTTCTCTCTGTTTTCACACCCTCTCCTCCATCCCTTCTCTCTCCCACCACCGCCACTACCACCATAACCATACCAGACTGCGCCATCTCCTTCAATTCGCCATTAACAAAACCATTAACCGTGTCACCAAATCCCGTTCAAGAATACCCCCCCTAACCCTAACTTCCAACAAAACCAACTGGGTCGACACCTGCATCGAATTGCTTGATCAGACCCTCTATGAACTCCAAGAATCCATCAAACCCTTATCTTATAATGACGACGCCCCACCACCCTATGCCATCATCAAGAACCTACTCAGCGCCGCCATGACGAACGAGAACACCTGCATTGAAGGTTTCTCCGATTTCAACCACACCCACACGCGTCTCAGCCGCTACTTCCAGAAATCTCTGACTCCCATCATGCGCATGATTAGCAACTGCCTTGCCATCATCAACTACATCGAAACCCTCGCCCCCGCCCCCGCCCCCGCCCCCGCCCCCACACGTGTACGTCTCCTGTCGAGAGGACGGGCTAATTACCGTGACCATGTTCCGTCTTGGATGACCGCTGCCGACCGGAGACTCATCATGCAGACACCTCCCTCGCCGACGGTGGTTGTAGCCTTGGATGGCAGTGGAAATTTCACCACCATCAGCGCTGCAGTTTCAATGGCCCCTAACCGAAGCGCTGGGAGGTATGTGATTCAAATCAAAGCCGGGATCTACAATGAGAATCTGGTGATTTCGAGACAGAAGATGAACATCATGCTGGTTGGTGAAGGGATGAACTCAACAATAATCACCGGCTCCAGAAACTTTGTGGACGGCTACACCACTTTCACCTCTGCGACACTAAGTAAGTAGCTAGTGTTGAATGATTTGCATAATGTATTATACATGTATTAAATTAATGCGTAATGAGTTGACTGATATCACACTATGTGGTGGTTAATATTCATGCATGCTTGCAGCTGTTGTTGGGAATAACTTTTTGGCAAGGGACCTAACCATCATCAACACCTCAGCCCCAGAAAAGCACCAAGCAGTGGCTCTAAGGGTGACATCAGATGCTGCCTTCTACCATTGTCAGTTCATCTCACATCAGGACACCCTCTATGCTCACTCCCTGAGCCAGCTATATAGGGAGTGTGCAATCCACGGGACCGTTGATTTCATCTTTGGCAATGCAGCCGCTATTTTTGAAAGATGTCTAATACTTGTACGAAAACCCATTTTTGGTCAGAAAAATGTCATCACTGCACAAGGCAGATTAGATCCAAACCAGAACACAGGGATATCACTACAGGACTGCACCATAATGGCTGCACCAGACTTTTCAGCTACTGAAAGGACTAATTTCTCCACTTTTCTTGGTAGGCCATGGAGGAATTATTCAAGGACCATTGTGATGAGGTCGTATCTAGGGGACATCATAGACCCACAAGGTTGGTGCTCATGGAATAAGTACAGCAACCTGGATACCGTTGAATACATCGAATATATGAACTTTGGGCCTGGTGCAGATACAAGAAACAGAGTGCAATGGGCCGGTTATCACAGCAACTCCAGTAGCGATGTTGAAAAGTTCACTGTACAGTCATTTTTGCATGGAGCAAATGAATGGCTAAAGTCAACAGACCTACCCTTATGCAGCCGTCTCTATGCAAAAGATTGTAAAACAGACTCTGCACAGGTTTATTGACCAACCAACCTTCATCTTCCCCTGCTGGCCAGTAAGTAACACAAAAGGAACAAACACCGGCCCTTGTACAGAAATACACAGGAATATTAGCAAGTTCGAATGCACTGCATATGATATTTTTTGCTACTAGAGAATTAAATGGAGAATGTAACATTAAAAAAGAATATATAACGAATGAATTGTCATTTACATGTGCATATGCTGCAGCAACATGATGAAAAAGGCCAAATATTGCTTCACATCTACGTATACTGCACTATCATGCAGGTCCAAGCTTAGAATATTGACTATGAATATACAAAATGGGCTTTCTCTTACAGATAGTAAAAGATCTGCCACATTTGTGAACTTTCCTGCCCAACCAAAACTAAGAGCAAGCAATTTTCTGCATTTCCTCCCATCAGACGACCAAACATCTTCTTTTATTGTTTCTCTGCATTTTGAGGCTTTCTTGGATAGAGAATTGCAGCCCATAACAAAGCCACGGCAAGCCCAACTACGCTGTTAAAAGGTTCACCGCCACCACTTACCAATAAAGGATAATTAGTGGGTTGATAGATCAAAAAACCACCTTCTTTTAAGAAGAAACTGGAAGCCACAATCCCTGCATTCAAACCAATTGGAAGGAAGAGGCTTCCTTTGCATCTCTCTCTCACACCTGCCAGCCCCACTGATAATAGCCAAAGTCCTGGTATTGCCTTAAGCGACCTTGTACCCAAAATAAAACCAACATCACAAACTATTACGCGTAATTACTGATTAGTTAAAAACAAAGAAATGCGCCTGTAAGAAGGATTATACATTAAACAAATACTATGTATGGGTTGTGCCAAGGGAAGCAAGATAAAAAAACACACTGTGTATCGAGCAATATTGTAAAACTCGTTAGGCGCAACTCGAGTAGTTGACTGAGGTGTAGCGATTAATCAGCTTAGAGGGAGAGTACTCGGAGTGGATTATTTTGGAGAAATTCCAAAATTATGTATATGACAAATAGGCAAATATTCTAAGTTCATACAAAACCGAAATAATTAAATTAACATGTTCAATATTCAACTACTTCAAACATAGATACTCTTTCAGAAACTGTTCTTTGACTGAGGCATAGGTTAGCATAAATCATAGGTTAGAAAAATTCAAACCTGGTGTTATGTGTTCATTTGAAGGGAGAGAGAGAGAGGGAGAGAGCGAGGGAGAGAGAGAGAGAGAGAGGCGTGGATGGACTGAGTTAAAATTTGTTGACAGACTTTGACTTCCTGCTTCTCGCCTAAGCCGAGATGGACTGAGTTGACCCAAGTTGAAACAAGTTGGTCCGCATTTGACAGAAATTGAGTTTTTTTGGCCAATTTTGCTCAAATCACCTTGGTCAAGGAATGATTAGGCGAGTCCAAGACAAGTACTCAATTGAGCAGGCCCGAGTTTTACAACATTGTTATTGTAATTTTTGTTCGAGTACAAGTACACAAAGGAGTAAAATGAATTTTCTTAATGTTTGCAACTTTGTATAAAAGTATAATATAAACATGTAAAATTTATTTTTATTTAAGAAAGCCATACCATTGAGATAACGAAAATGCAAGTCCTGACAGGATTACTCCTTGACTGTACCCAAGATCAACTGCGATTTCTTCAGGCAACCATGACCTGAAGAGCAATTCTTGGACAAGAGCAACAGAAACCGTCGTTACGAGCCCTTGAACAACAAATATAAGCACTTTCCCAAACAACTTGAGTAGGGTAACAGCATCCGTAGAAGATGGAATGGTAGATGGCCAAGATAGGCACACAAAACCAAGCATTGCATTTGTATATTGTATAAAAAAAACAAGCATCGCCCCTCCAATCAGACCGCATACACAGTTTAGGATCTGTAAGTCAAATATAACCAACATTAACTCTTGTCATTCACTTCATGTGCAACTCAATCATTGTGCTTATATGAGAAATCTCAACCAAGAAACAAAAAGCCTCGGCTGAAGTGTGTCTAATCTCTCAAACAGCAAGATATAACAATAGAATTGAGCAACTGGAGTTAGAAGCATCAACTGTCAACAATTAGTCAATATTGATGTGTACCAAATTATGCAGGGGAGCGGATGCGTGGGGAGTTATGTATTCTCAATTATGCTATGCAGTTGTTGCGACCATATGGCTATGTAAATGTAGTTACTCTTGTAACCTAACGCATTTTAAAACGAGGCATACAGCAAAAAAAACCACACCCACACAAAATTAAACCCTGGGCGATAACAACACCCCAGCCCTCTCCTTTTTCAGTTTTTTTTTTCTTTCTTTCTTAGTAAAGGGGAAGAGGGTTTGGGTCCCTGAAAAAAATGTTACAACAGATTGCAGATATAAAAGTATTAAAGAAAGTAAGGAAAGAAGCATAAATCAGAAATTATATTTTCAAATTAACAATAATAATAGTAAAGATAGTAATAATAAAAATTAAAATAGTAACAACAACAATACCTGCCTAGCTGATGTCAACTGAAGCCCATATCTCTCAAATGGATCTTCATAACCCCTTATTCTTTTACCCCATAGCACCACCAGTATCATTATAGAACTGTAAAGACCGATCATGCAAGCAAGCTCCGCATATTTTGAGGAGTTATGCGCCGCCCAGTTCTTTACAAGTGTTGGAAGCAGAGGAACAACAATTGGCGTCCACAACACAAGCACCATAAAGACAAATCCCAAAATCCTAAGGTAAGGCAGCAGAATTAGATTTAGTAAACATATTTTCCAAAGGGACGTCGCTTCTCATATGATGCAATTATAGTCTGACAGATACAGAAATCAATCACTTTCACAACCACTTTATAGTGGACAATACAACATCCATGTTAAAATGGAGATCGACTACTAATTGGAAAGAGAAATATCATCAGCCACTTCAGTAAAAAAATCACGAATGAAGTTCCCCACAGAAACATAGTGAGTACAGAACAAGATAGCATATGCATTCATTGCTTAACATAAAAACAAATTCATCGGAACTTATGACCTTAACGTTGATATTCAACATATCTCATTACAGCTGCTAGGCTTAATATCCCAACCACCTCTTATTTGCTCATGTGTTAAGTCTTCATATACAAATAAATTAAAGGTGAGGAAAGCTTGGGTTTTGGTGGGGAAAACTTCTGGAGCGGAAAGAAATTGTTGTTAAGGTTGCAAATTGGCACTTGAATCAAAGATTGAAGCTTGAAGCATAAAAATCTTGCACAAAGACTCGCACTACTAATAAATGACTACGACCCCCCTCGAAGAATCCTGCTATATCAGTACTGGATGGTACTGTTTCACATGTCTGATTCAGTTTAAATTAGAATAACTACTTAGAGCATGTTTGGAGGTGAAAACCCAAATTGTCTTGAAACAAAGGGCTCCATCTATACTTGCAGATATTTATTTTCATGTTTGGCACATTTGTACTAGAATCTGAGGAAGTAATGTATATCATGGGTAAACCTGAATTCAGGTTTATACTTGGGCACATATAAGCATCAGAAGATGGAGCAAATAGATTGATAAGAGAATGAGCCCAGAGTATGGAAAGTCTACTAGAGACATGTAAGGAAGATACAAGAAGAGTTGGTTTTAAAGAGTGGGGTAGAAGTCATGAGGCGGACATGTTTTATGCTTTCTGTCGTATTTGGCACAAATAACTTGGGCCAGAGGATTACAACGATCTCTATCTTCTCTGATTCTATTCTCTATTTCCATTAAAGACGTCATTTTTTTATATATAAGACGCAATTCTCTCTGAGTCATTACTATTTACCTCTGAATCAGGGGCCGTTCAGCAAGGCGAAGAAATGAGATGAGCTTTCCAGTCAAACTTAAAGCACCACGTATTCCACCCCAAAGTAATGCAACTTTACCTATCAGCTTCAAGATGCCACCTTTTTGCCCCAAATCTGCTAGCAGTGCAACCAGCCTAGCCAGAAAATGGGAATGTTCAGCTTCGTACATACTACATACATATGTGACACACAGACAGACAGAGAAGGACAGATGGGCTAAATTACTATATGAGTAATGTTCCGTATGCAAACCTGTCTTGATCTACTCCACCATCTTCTGTTGTAGGCACCACAGGACCCGCAACTAACATGGCTTTCTCTGCAAGACTTGTGACTATATTATCATCACTTCTGGATGTTTCCTCCTCAGGCTTTTCAGGCTGCTTATGACCCTTCTCTTTTTTATTAAATGACATAGAGGAAGTCGTGCAACTTTCATGTCCATCGCCATGTGAATGCTTCACATAAATTTTACACACTTTGTTCAACATCAATAAAATTAATTTTTCACAGAAATGAAAACAGTATATGAATTGGTATCAATCATTTGTTGAATGCAATCATATCAGATAATCAATAACCTTACCAGCATTGATGATCACTCAATTTAAATTAACAGCAACATTCATAAAGACCGAGATGGTGAGGCATATAGACAAGCATGTGAGAAATAGATCCATCAGCATGATTTGGTGTGTTATATGAAATTGGAAGGAGTGTAGGTGATAATATATAGTTTTTAAATAATAGTTCCTGCTATCATAAAATCAACACCTGTCTTCCATGAATGATTCAATTAAAGAGATGTGACTTGTTAAACTCGTGTTGTTTCCGTGTAAAGGAGGCTTACAATGTTACATAAATACTGGTCTGAACTCACAGTAAACTTCCTATTTTTCCCTTATTCAATTTTGCAATTAATGTTTACATAAAACCCAGTTACACATTCCTCTGTCTCCCATCTAGTGAATAAATGGCATATGTAGTCATATTTCACATAAACCAAATTGCACATTTGTAAGTTAGAAAATAATGATATGAAATAACACTTGTGTGTTTAACATAAAATGAACCCTTACTTGTTGTTGCTGAACCAATAAAGCAGATGCTCCTAAGGCAGCAGTAACTGCTCCAACCATGACAGTGTCATTTCTAAGACTGCTTGACTCATCTCTCTCCTCATCTTCATTGTACAAGAAGTTGTTGCTACTGCTGCTGGTGTTGTTGAGTTTATTGATGAGAGGAATTTCATCAGCAGCCATCCTATTACTATCTGCTTGTAAACGTTGATATCCTTTCCGAGATTTGCTGGTTTCATCTCTTACAGCTTCACTGCTTTCTATGGAATCTGCTGCATTGATGTTGAAAATTTTTCGCACAGAAGCTAGGCTACAATCTACAACAATGCCAACCGGAATTACTTCTTTCATATATCTGGTGCCTCGAATGGCTGAAGAGATGGCATCTAATATATGCTCACACTGCAGATTACCGAGTTTCTCACCGTCCCATGATATTACATGTTTCTCATGTACCACAGTCCATGAAATGGTATTTGCAACGTGCTCTAATTCTTTTCTCAGCATGGGTGCAATATCCACCATGTCCATTGCTTGTATTTTTCGGGAAACTTCAAATTGTAAAGAGTTCAATATATTCTCTTTGACAAGTTGCATGAGCTGCAGTGATGATGCATCACCATCGCCAATTTCAAGTTTTCCTTTGGTTTGGCCATTTTTTTTATATTGTCTAACAGGGTCCCAATCATCTTCAGCATCTAAAATAACATAAGCTGGTTCGATAATGTCATTGTTGCACTCAACATTAATGTCTATGCCTTGATGAGATGTGACATCATCATCATTTCTACGATCTCCTGATTGCTCTAAGAGCTTCCATTGACCTTCTTCTGGAACATAGTCAAGATATAGAGAAGCTGCATCATCCGAACCACACAACTTATCATTTTTCATCTTTGAAAGAAGATGACTTTGAACATACTTGTCGTAAAGAGAGTTCCTGTATGGAAGATTAGTTATGGAATGTCTGATGTCATCACTGTTGTCAACAACTCCTGTTGTAGCTTCATCTTTTTTTTGTGTGGAAAGTGACATGCTTTGCTGATGATGATTACCCAATTCTTTAATGCGCTCATTTGTCATGTCATTTTTTCCATCTCCTTTCTGTGGCAGACCAGATTCACTCTCAGATATACCCTCAACCTTGTTCTTATCATCATCAGCAGCATCATCAATTGCAGATTCATTGTCTCCGTTCCCTTCCAACTGAGTAATTACATCTTCAATTACGCTAAAAACGCTGTTCACTGCTACTTGCGTAGAGTCATCCATCCCTGTTAGTGCTTCCAATGCCTGAGAAACACTAAATGATGGAGAACTAGAGCTACTGTTACTTGGAACAGGCTGTGCCTTTTTCTGATTTTCACCATCTTCGTTTGCCATGATTAACTGGTTCTCAGGAGAAGATGGTGAAGTTTCTTCAGTACTCAAGGTTGATGATACACTTTTCTGACCTTCATGTCCCGTTTTGACCTGTTCGCTGATAATTAGAGCATCCTTGCTTTGTTTTTGTTGATCATCATTAGTTCCACCTTCATGTCCCATTTCGACCTGTTCACTGATATGATGCTCGGACCTTTCCACTTTGTTAGTACTAGTACTTGAATCTAAATCATGAGATTGAGCAGCTTTTTCTTCGGAAAAATCATCACTTCTCGATTGATCATAGCCTGTGGTCCCTGAATTGGGGATTTCACGACCTCCTTGATTACTGCCATCAGAATTCCCCAAAGTGTGAGCTTCAGGTTGAGAAGCATCATTTTTGTTTGGATGGTAATTGGAGACTACTTCAGTATTAAGCTCGGAAGCATTATTTGAATCTAGTTCTTGACCAGGAACTTTTTGCATCTTTGTGTTCGCTGCTGCTAATGTGACATCAGGAGTTATACTTGAGAGTCCATTTAAGTTTTTCTTTTGGTTTTGAAGGATTGTTGTAAGACTAGTGGTGAGCTTCCCACGAACATCTTCAGGCACAGCACCTTGAAAAGCATTTATGAGGGTCTCTCCTTGACCAACAGCAGTCAAGACCTAATCAAACCATCACATGCATAAAAAACTTCAAACCAATCTTAATTAGCATTCATAATATGATATAATATAACTTAATATGATATGATATGGAAGAAAGATCTATGCTCTTTCAACTCAGATAATTCAACAACTTGATAATGTTCGGATGTACCAGTCAGCCTTGATAATACTAATGGGTGCTTAATTAATGAAGTGGGGACCTGCTTCTCAATTTTTTTCATCTTACTGACGTGCTTAAACACAATCTATTTCTGAATCTTAACGTAAAGAAAGACAAGTTTTTATAATATTCTGAATATATGTGTGTGTGTGCGTGTGTTGTGTGTGTATGTATATAAAAGCAAGCCATCGATTACAGGCATTACCTTATGCTTCTGTTCTTCTGACAGAGCTTCAGGCATGGTGACATCAAGCATATTCATCACGACTTGTGTAGCCTGTATCACTTTCCCTCTTTCACTATCAATGACATCATCCTCTTTCTTGACTAGCTCTAACTCATCTACTACAAGCTTTGTTTGTGTGTTCACCATTGCATTGGTGTCTTTATGTTTGGCTTTAGACATTTGTAAGTCAAGACCAGAGGTTGAACGAACATATTCAATATCACTACTTGTTTTCATCTTTTTCCAAGGATATGAGTTATTTCTGTTCAACTGCTCAAAGTTCATATGATTACTACTTCTGCTACTTGCTTGAGATGTCAAACGTTTTGAAGTTGCATCAGTGTCCTCCAAAAGAGGATGCCGGCCCTTCAACAGCGCAAGCTCAACAGCTGTAAGCCACTGCATGTACTAGACGTGTAAGATATATACACTAACCATTATAAACGAGTATATAAGTGTAAAAAATCTGATACTTCAATATAAGTATATAACCAACAACCAATTTATGCGCAAGTAAATTTGGGAATTCCCACGTTATAAGCTCCGAGTCCAATAGGAGCTAACAACCAAGTGTTATTTGTAGTTACCTCAATGACAAGATGCTGACACCATGATACAGCAGATGTCCCACTAGTGTTTCTGTCATCCGATTGAAAAGTGCACATAAGCAGGCTTGTAAACGGATTTTCTGCTATTAAGCTGTGTGGAATGGAAGAAGAGGGCATTGCGTTATTCTGCAACAAACCCATTAGAATACAAAGTTGTCAAACCCTGGACACGGTCAAAATCCGTCACACTAATCATAGAATGATAGCATGCGGCGATGAATCATTAAGTAGTAATTTATAACAACTTTGACAGAGATACACAACCACACTTAATCCAAGCATGACAATTTTGAGTTGCTAAAACACAGGCAACGATAGTAAACTTTCCACTATTTCAGATTGGAGTTGAAAAGGAATATACACACCAAATCCAAAAATATTACATGCAAGCTTTTTCCCTTGTGTTTTCCAAGTAAGTTGTGGAAACTAAAACTTCTCACTAGCAGCAGCTTATATCATGTATCCGGTACCACCAATTTTTAAGGTGAAGCTTTTTTAAAGCAACCACTGAAAAGACATAATTTTAAGGACGAAATCATGCATGAGGTATAAGAGTTCTTTCCCTAGACTAGGCAGACACATGCAAAATTCTGGCTTGCCGAAAGAAACATGTATATGTGAATGGAGCTAGACCCAAGAGGTCATGAAAAATTGCTAATAAGATATGTCACCTGAAGAAAAAGAAGCGGAATCTTTACATTCCCAACCAAATCTCTTGTACTGGAACTGATATAAAATTCTTCTATTGAATCAAATCCATTTGACACCATAGATATTGCTTCCTCAAAATCTTTTAGTGATTTAGCCTGTAAAGCCTTGTCAACATCAAAACCTTTTGATCGACCCTGAAATAGTTCCTGGAAGGCAAAAGAAAAGAAAAACAGGAGCTGTAATCGAAGAGTGATAAAACATGAAGGAAATAAAATAACAAAAAATTGAATATTGGAGGAGTCTGACGGAAATCAAGTTGTTTTCTATTTCTGTAACATGTGAAAATAAGTCCATTTGATTACTGCGTTACCATAACCTTTCACATCTTGGTTCAATCCTTCTTCCAAAAAGTTGTGAGGGGAAGTAGTTATCACAGTTTACAGAAAGAGATTAGTAAAAGGAAATAAAAGCTAGAACTTAGTCTCGTTATTGCTTTCCTCCTCTCAAGTTTGGCTCACTCATCCTCTACTTATAAAGGGTTTGTTGTTGTGTTAACAACCTTAATTTTGATCTTCCCTTTTCCAGGCCAGCCAGGAATGGGAGGTTGTCAATGAAGAGTGATAGATGTCATCACCTTGGCAGTCCATTGGAACTGGACCGTTATTTATACTTTGTGAAAATGAACGGGAAAGAGACAACAAATATCTCTCATTAGTTTCTTAAAAAATCTATAACGTGAAAGAGCTAACAACCTTGTTGGATTTCAACACCTCGATCAAGCCATCTGTAAGATTCTGATCAACGTAAAGATAACTAGGGGATCCAGCAGTAGCAGCCCCATTTAAATCAAAAGGATTGTCTAAGCATGTAGCAGCTGTAAGAGGTGTCTCCTCTCCAACTTGTGCCAGATACTTAGTCAACATATTCGCACCATAACCCATGCCAACACCCATCAAAGTTGTCCAAGGTCTTGACCCGTTGATGAACTGTACAGCTGTGCAGACATCATCGCTGTCAGCAGCCGTAAATAACCTACATATATAATGTAGTTAATATGTCCTAGTATCAGCTTATTGCGATAATTAATATACATACATAAAAGGTTTCAAGGACCTGAAAATTTTCAATCTTGAAGATTCAAGATGAAACATAGCGTAGCATCATTGCACGTATCTATAGCTGTAAAGTTGCTTTGTAAGTAAATTCACCAAATGGGGCTCAGGTTCCACTTTTAAGGAGGTGGAGTAAGACATGATATCAAGTTCAACTCTCATGGTAGTCAAGTAAGAGAGTTGACGAGATCTAAAATCTAGAAGCAGACTTACAAGTAGGAAAACAATTTTAGCACGATGTAGTCATACAATATACATAATTGGTTAATGATTGCTTCTACTGGATGAGTAGGCCGATTTAGCATATACTATTGGTATCCTAGGCTGATATGCTAAAACTATAATTATTCTTCCACAACATATGTAGTCTTAAATCTATGTTTCAAATAAGTTGATTTATAGGCTGATATGCAGTCTTAAACTTGGTTTATTAGCCCCTGCTGCTCTGTGGGATTTTTTTCTTCTGTGTTGCTGTTTATAAAATTCATACCTTGCCTTTCAAAAAAAAAAAAAAAAGATTATAATAATAAGAGGACTTGTATTTTATAGAGTAGAGGGTACCAACCGTGGTGTGGTGAGCGGCGAACGTGCACAGCCCCTAGGATTCATGACAATGGGGAAACAGCCTCGGTTTAAGCATTCATAAGCAAAGGACTTTACATTCTCATCCATACTCCCAGCTGTAGTCCCAGGAACAATGAAAATGGTGGTGTCCAGACCATGTTCCTTGGTCAATTCCAGATTGGCAGGCCAATCCAAAGACACCACCCCACCATCGTCGGTGTTGATGCATATTCTCTGATAAGAATAGGTAGGTAACTCGTGAGTAGCAGTATAATCATTTACATGAGGAATTCGTCCGGTATCGAAGCTAACAAGATGGCCTCCTTCCTCGACCAGCTTCGAACCTTCCTCCTCCTCTTCCTCCGACTGAAGAGAGGCACACCGCAGCTTGATAAAACGATTAAAGGGCGTGGGAGAGGTAAAGAGGGTCCAGTAACCGGTTACAGGGGAGATGTAGCTGTTGGAGGTGGATTTATAGAGGATAGCGAGAGCAGTGGTGAATCCTAGGGCTGGAGCAAGCAAATCCAGTTGAGAAAGAAGAGCATGGAATAAACTGTCTTGTGATGATGATGAATATGAAGATGAAGTTAACTGATGATTGCTGCAGCTAAGGTATCCGCTTCTTTTACGCCTCCGTGGTAGATGGAAACTGGTAGCCCTGAGAAATGTGATGATGGAAACTTGAGGTGGTAGCCGTGGCCGGATATATCTTTCGGCGGCCATGGGAGGGGAATTCCTTTTCAGGCTCATTAATTGTTGGTGTTCAATTTGAATTCTTCGTATACGCGTGTATAGTATACTTATGTATGGAGGGAGTGATTGATTGTGGAGGGGGAGAAGCAGGTCCACATAAACAGGCGGCCTCGTGTAAAGCAACTAACTGGTTCAGCCTACCATAATCTCCAATCCCAACGCCACTCCAGTCCAGGAGCTGACTGCGTGCCGTGCCGTGCCGTGCCGTGCCGTGCCGTGCCCGTGCTGAGATAAAACAAACCCACTCGTAATCAGGCCTAGGAGAGTAGTAGGAGTAGCCTAATGTTGCGTGGTGGTCAGTGAATCGCAATTTGTATCAAGCGGCCCAACATTTCTTTTGGTTTTCAAAACTAAAATATTTATAAAACGGGTTAAGGTACTTTAGATTATACTTGTTATATTAAAAAACAGGTTGGATTTGGATTATTACACTTATATTTATAGTATAGATCTGACCGTGTGAGTGTGTTTACAAGTAATATGACATGTGTCTGAGGGGTTAGTTTAATCAACAGCACCTAAAAGGGTTTTATACCTTTTTAACTTTTAAGTTAGCGCCTATAATATGCATTTGAAACTCTAATGTTGTCGGTTCGGGTCCGTGTCAATCCAATTTTAACTTATTTATTTTCGTATCATGTTCAGTAATGTTATTTTTTTCTTGTCGGGTTTGTGTCGACCCATTTAAACCAAATGTTACTGACACGTATTTTACGATTTTTGAATACGGTTTCATATTTCAACTACAATTTTCTTTATTAATCTTTCAAATTTCATATTTGTTTTCCAACTTTCGATAAAAATTCAAAAATGACTTTCTTTTATATTCTAACTTCAATATTCAATTTTCGTTTTAATTGTATTCGAACTTTAAATTCGGTAGTTTTTGTTTAATTCTAATTTTGATTTTACTTTTTTATTCAATTTATATAAATAAATATAATAAAAACTGATGTACTAATATTCTATCAAGTACCAACAAATAATATTATTGAACAACCAAATAATTTAAAATTATTCATCATTAAATAGGATTATGAATCGAATTTAAAATACTAAAGTCCCACCTATCAAGTAATCTAATGTAAAATACCAAACTTATACGATCAAAATAACAAATACCGAAATTATGTACTATTGTTTTAACTATAAATCTTTTATTGGTTACTTTAGTTTTTTAAACTTTTAAGGGTTTTGTACTTTTGTTTGTCAGGTTTTATTGCCCTAGGATGTCACTCTCTTATTTGAATTCACGATTCTTTTTTTCAAATTGTAAATTCTAAGTTTTAAAGAGAAGTTTATAATGTTATCGTTTTACCCTTAAACGGGTCATACGGGTCACTTTCGGTTGTCGGGTTGACCCTAATCCGACTCATTTATTTTCGTATTGATTTCATGTCAACCCGCTTTCGACTCGTTTCGAATTCGTTTCACTTTTTCATGTCTGGTTCGGGTCAAGTTTTGTGTCGACCCAAAGATTACCGAACTTAATTTGTAGGAAAGAACAATCCTTTCACAGCATTGAACTAAATCAAGTGTGTGTGCTTGCATCTGTGTTTTATACATGTTTGAAGAAGATGAGATAAAATAGAATTAGAGAAATAATTGGCATTTATTTGAGTTTGACAAGAAGATGAACATGTCTTGGTAAGGATTATAAATAATTTAAAGAAAAGCTATCTACTTTTCATATAATGACAGAAATTATTGTAGTTGATTGCTTATTTTGTTTAAAATTAGATCGTTTCAGAGATATATTTGCAAAATTATTAATTATGTTTATTTATACAAGCTAGTAAAATAGCTGAACTTGATCCCATCATTACTTAAGCTTCCACTTTCTTTTCTTTATTTAACCTGCTCATTTTGTTACATTAATGAAAATTCCAACAACATATATAACCACACATCCAATCATAGGAATTTTGTTTTTCGATTTCATTTCATTCTAATACTATTTCTCAAAATCCGTACTACATAAATCATTCTATTTTGTTTTAGGTTATAATACTCGTAAACAACCACAAATTTATCAGAATTTTCTATGTTTGTATAAAGAAATTTTATTAAATATGAGAACAAGTTGACTATTTGATATTTACATCTTCAAATGTATCCGAATATTTTTATTTTTGTTTACCCATCCTGTAAGTGGACCTAGTAATTCACGTAACTATTACGACGTTTAAATGTAATATATGTGAATATTTGGTTTTGTTTAATAAAAGTATACTTTGTCCTCGTTATATTGAGAAATTAGAAAATATTCTAATTATGTAATAATTATACACTAGTTTTTGGTTTTAAATAATAGTTCAAAAATATCTCCGTTGAATTAAACGGATAACTACTAGTTAAGTTGTAAGTTGGTAAGGGGAACGGGTTACCTACTGTTTTAATTAGTTTCTCTCTCAATAAGACTAGATCTCTCTTCTATCTCATACACAAACTCACAACTTGTCTGGAAGAAGAAAAGGAGCAAGAATTAGCAGCAAAAAACTTATTTACCAATTGGGATCCTAAAGTCAGTTGTAGCAAGTGAATTTAGGGCTCAAGTTATCAACCAAGTAAGTTCTCCATCTTCATCATGTGTTCTTGAGCTTTGAGCCACCATGAATGTGTATATATTGATGAATTACAACTCAAACAAAGCTTCATTGCCCAATATATGATAAAAAAAAAGTAGGTCAAAAGTTATGTTAATGGGTCAAATGGTTTTTGGATCAAATATTAAATTTGGAAGTTGTAAATTGATAAAAATGATGTTAATTGATGTTATAAAGTCTACTATGGTCATACTTGATTTTTGGAATCACTTGGAATCGAGTTTGAGTGTTTTGGTTTGATTTCCCCCTAACACAGAACGAAAATCCGTGAACCTGGCCTCCGTGTTCCTTCCTATGGTTGTAAGAAGGACAATGTACCTCTTACATCCATGAAAAGGATGCTTATGGTCGTAAAAGGGGGTAAAAGGGGCTGTTAGTTCCTTAATGAAGAATTAAGTTAAGACTATATATTCATGCATAGTGTTGTTCTAGGTTCACCATGACCTAACGTATGTCTAGTTGCTAACTAATTGAGTTTGGATCCGAGGTGAGTACGGAAACAATTACATATCCTCGATCAATCACCATGCTATATAAATGTTGTATAATTAATAACTAAGCGTGATATGACAAGTTTTAGCTATATTCTAAAATTCTTGTTGAACATGTGTATGTTATTGTTGTGATTATTAACTTGATTCACATGGCTTGTACATGAATATGATAATTGTTTATTAGCATGCTTTCATTCACCTATTTATATATGTGAACACAGTTTGTGATATACTTGCTATATTCATATGGTCCTTTCATGAACTAGCTTATTTTTGTTAAATGTCTATAAGGACCCTTCGTGGTCATATTATCTATTTGTGCATGGTCCATAATTGATGACTGTTTTTGTTATAAAAACTTTGATATTATAGTTAAACCAATCTTTTGAAAAAGTTTGAAATGGTTGTGAAATCTGGGTGTGTTACACCGGATCTCTAAGTTACTTGAAACTTCCAAATGATATCTTCTTTGATAAAACTGACGTGTTTTGAAGATTCACACCGTGATATCGAATAAAGAAGCTAGATGTTGAAATAAAAAGACTTGTTGTTTCCTAAAGGGCAAATTTCCAAGAAAGGTAACCTACATATCAAAAATTGCCAATAAAGGTAACGTCCAATTTTTTTTACCGAGAAAGGATTATAAATTTCAATTTGTAACAAAAAAGGGTATAATGTGTGAAATTTATACCTTTTTTTGTTACAAATTGAAATTTATAATCCATTTTTGTTAGGTCTAAGAGGTCATTATACCCTTTTTTATTACAAATTGAAACTTATAATCTTTTCTCGGCCAAAAAAATTGGAAGTTTTATTGACAATTTTTAATATTTAGGTTACCTTTCTCGACAATTTTCCCTTTCCGAAAGGATAAATATACTAGTATAAGAAAGATTAAACGGGATAATAACCCTAGTTTACATGCAGTAAACAATATTTCACAACACAAATTTACTTTTGTGAACCAAAAAAATCCTTCTAAAGAAATCTATGAACAAATTTATTAAAGATTTTTAAAGCTTCCTATAATAACATGATTTTCAAAATTCAGCTTTAACAAAACTTTTAGCTTCTTATCTAAACATCACAAAAGAAGACTTTGTTTAACATACGTGATTAAAAAACAAAAGAATATCACGTCCAACCATAAATCACAATGCTACATATCTAAATTCGTATTCTTTAAAACACAGTATAACCATGGTATCATAGGGTAGAAACAAACAAGAAATGATAGTTAAACTATCTACACAAAGGTAACATATCTCACCTAGCTAACCTGCTAGCTAACATAGATATATTTCAAGAAAACAAATGTTAGCTTAGCCCTCGTGAGTCAAGAACAATAATTTATAAAACAAGCCCAAAAACACCTTTAATCAATTAACTATGAGCAATTAAGCATATTATTCCCACCCAACCATGTAGTTAATCACCCCGCAACCCCTCAATTACTACACGTAAGGGTCAACTATTTTCATCATAAAAGATCATGCAAATCATTTTAGTCATATGAATTATATAGAGTCGGTGGATACACCATATATTACCCCAAGCTCCTCTGATAGTTCACCAAGCACATGCTAAGCAACTCATTCATAGATTGGGTAGATACTCTCATCCCGTACATTAGTATGCATTAGTCACTACTTTTGCTACTTTGACCACAAGGCCGTTTAGGTGACAGATTATCAATGCCACAACCTATGCACCTACCACACATACGTGATGTTGGGCGTAATGACCTACAATCGAGGACCATACATCACTCCAGGTGATTCTCTAACGGTTAGCACTTTTCATATGCAGTCTTTAATCTTTTAATTGTTCTTTAATCTCATCTTTATTTCATTCTTTGACTAATCTTTAATACATTCTTTACTAATCTTAAATGCAGACTTAATTAACCTTTAATACAATCTATTATCAATCTTTACACCAATCTTTAGTACAATCTATATTAATCTTTAATACAACCTTTATGAGTATTAAATATAGTCTTAAATTAAATTAGTATTTTATATGCTATTTAATTAGTCATTAGGACAGTCTATAATTATTCAATAAAGATGCAAGAGTTACTTAGGTTTCATAAACATTCATACTTGTTCATAAGCATGCATATCATAAAACTTAATCATGTAGCATAAATCCAATTATAGAATATTTAAACTTCGATTCCACATGTAAAGTACAAGTAAATATACACCGTTAACATTGACCATATTCTCCCAATAAAAACCCGTTTTTGTCTTTGTACTCTGTTGGGAAAAATAGGCTTACAAATATATCTTCTTTTGTTGACACAAGAATTTACAACTTGTTTATATAATTGCATGTATTAACATTAACATATGTGCAGATATACATATATATATATATATATTCAATCAAATATATTCTAATCTATTCTAAGCTTCATCGAATTGCCAAGCTCCAATCGTCAAGATCCAAATTCAAGTAAAAGCCGATGTCGAAGATACCTACAAACAAGCGTTCGGAATTTATAAGCTTACAAAATAAATAATCATATAAGTTTAATCTTATAAAATTGAGAAATTTTTTTAAAAAAATTCACAAGCTTGGAAGTCAAATTAAAGGAATTCCCATTTTGACAAATGCTAAACACAATCTTACATTGAAACAAGTCAAAACCATATTTAGCAAAAGAAATCTCTCAAAGAAGTAAACTTCCAACATACTCTGTGCATATGGTTTACAAACTTCCATTTTAATGATTAAATTCAAACTTAAGAAGTATGACACTAACCCAACTTTTCTTGAACTCCTTTTCGGTGCATTTTTATGGTAAAAATGGGTTGTGTGTGATTTTGGTAAAAGTCCAACGTCTATATGCACAAGGCTCAAAATCCTCCAGCAAACCGACAAACGATGCCACGGTCGACCGTGGTAAGTCTGGGCACTTTTTGAGCATCAACCTTTTTCCTTATTTAAGGCAACTCAAGTCTTATGTTTTACTTATCTCTTGCAATCTGAAAAACACAGAATACATACAAAATCTTGTGAGCTCATATTCCTTCATAATTCAATCTTTCAAGATCTAGAATCAAGCAAGAGTGAAAGCCTTCAAGTTCAAATACTCCATTACATTCATATACATTTGTAATAGTGTGAGGATCATCTCTAGCCTATAGAATTAGAGAGAAGTGAGAATCAACTCTAGCCTTTCCAATTAGAGTGAAATGAGGTTTATCTTACCCTTGTTTGCAAGAGTGAAGTGTAATTCTTGTAAGCTAAAAAGAGAAGTTGTAAGAGGTTTATTTCTACCTTCAAAGAGAGAAGTTAGTGGAACAACTCTTGGTGGGTGAGGCCAAGGAGTGGATGTAGAGCAAGATTGTTAACCCTTGCTTGAACTACTATAAATCATTGTGTCCTATCCTTTTAGATTGGTGATAGCTTTCTTCCTTCAACTCTTTTGTTTCTTGCAAGAATTGTTAAAAACTCCAAAAAGTGGGCATATAACCTATTCACCCCCCCTCTAGGTTCTAACATACTCGTTTTAGAAAATCTATTAAACTCACCTTAGTCCAGCAACAACAAGTCCACAACCTTCGGCAACTCTCTACGAAGCTCTTAAACGAAACCAAGCGAAGTAATAAATGATACGAGAACTTAAATTAGAAAGTATTACTAAAATAACAAGCAACACGTTATGTCAAGAAACACATTAATGCATCACGATCTAGCAAAAACGGTCCAACAATATCGCAATCATTCTAACTGACGCGTTGCGTCATGGAGATCGGCGTGTCAAATCCATCGCAAATAACAAAACCTAAATATCCGAACCCCTTATAGGTCGAGCCCTTATCCCCACCTTCCTTAAGATCCATTTATACATCTAAGCAATGGTCTAAGGGATTTTAAACATAAAACTTTATACAAACAACAAATTCACCATCAAACCCTAATCTAGATACAATACAAGGATTCCACACATCTACCCAGTCTGGTATCCGAACCAGGGTTACAAAAATATAAGTATTACTTTCTTGAAACGTGATCAACACTAGCTATTGGTGAAGGCTTCAATTCCACACTTCTTATACTCCAATCCTTCAATAATTCTTCAAAGATCCAAGCCTTCTTGATCTAACTCTCACTCCCTTTTTCTCTTATGTTTTAGTGGTTTCATACAATGAGAATGAGGGTTATGAGATTCCAAATCGCGTATCTAAACCCTAATGGTGCGTTAAAATTGCCTAAATAACACTTTAGGCCCTCCAAGTTGCTTAAAGATGACTCAAACCTTTATATAAACCCTTAAGGTCAATAACTTATCATTTTACCCCCCAAACCTCAATGAATATTGCATAAACTCTAATGATAAGTGTTTGAAGAGTAACAAGACATAGCGATATTCTGAAAAACTATCACTTCATAGATAGTAAGGTGATGGGGAATGTACTTTATAGAATGAAGATGAATCACAAAAGTATCAATTGCTATAGCCGAAGAAAGGAGGTACTTTATGTGAAACTGCATAACAGGAAGTTAACTCTCTTACTTTGAGATGAGTTCTTTTAGTTATTGTGATTGTGGTTTGGATCACTAAAGAAGTTATTGGTAAGATTTTCTCTTGTGCCTTCTTATGTATGTATGATTTGAGTGCAAATCTTTGTTGATCATTTAAGGTCGAGGCTCTTTCTAAAATTCTTAATCATGCTTGATCATAGGCTTGTTGAATTCTTTCCTCTTAAATGAAGTTGTCCTTGTTCAAAAGCAATATTCCTTCCTTGATTAGGAAGTGATAGGAACCCAATTCTTGTTATAAATCTGTTAAATGAAGAGTTATTATCTTGTCACTAATAGAATAGATTGGTTTGGTCCAACTAAACAGAGTTTCCTTGTTCTTGAAAAAGATAATGAAATCCCGTTGTCTAATGAGTTTCATGCTGAAACGCGTAGGGAAAGGCATAAGTCAGAGTTGGAAATCCTTTAGTAATGTTGGCTTTGAGCTTGCTTTAGCTTTATGGTAATCATTGGATTTCTTATTTGTTTATTAATGGTTGTAGGATTGACTATGGTAACACAAAAATATTTCGGGTCATATATGATGATTGATGATTAGATTTGTTTGTTAAACTTTGCACTGTATTTTGTAAAGATATTGTAAATAAATTATGATGCTTCCACTTTAGTTAAAGGCTTTTATTTAAACAAATATTTTAAAAATGAGGTTTGAAAATTTTAAATTTAAATTGAAAATCAGGGTGTTACAAGTTGGTATTAGAGTTTGAGGTTTGAGTGAATCAAGCACTCGAGTTAGTGTTTGGTCTCAAACTAGGCCGACCATTAAAGGGAGTTATCATGATACATGGTTTTCATAAAAGATTGTAAGTCGTCATGATAATGTTTGTTTATGTTTAGCAAATTGAGTTATGGGATTGAAGGGATATGGGATATTTTGAGATCATAGAGATGTCAAAAGCTTTGACTAAGGATGTTAAGTGTAATCAATGCTTCATATCGGAAAGGCTCAAGTATATTGTGATATTTGTGATTGCTTTGTGCATTGTGTGATGAAAGACTCTTGTAGGAATCGTTTATCCACATGTGATGGTTATAACTTGATATTCATCCAATGTGATGGTTTTATACAGTGTACATCTTTGAGGTCATGATGTGGTATTTGAGATTTATGCATAATATGTTTATTGTTTGAAATAAGAATTATGCTAAAGATAATGTGATGGTTATATATATTGAAGAGAATTATGCTAAAGACAATGAGATGGTTATACACATTGTACAACTTTAAGTTCATGATGTGTTATATGATGATTCATGCAAGTTAATAGTTGTATTTGTTTAACTTGCTTGTGTTTTATGGCCAGATTCATACCTGTAATACCCAATTCCCAAAATAAATAAACGAGGATTTATTATTGTTATTATTATTATTATTGTCAATGTATCGTATACGAAGTTATAAAGGATGGATTTTAGTGTTGTGTTGTGGCTTAATGGATCGTTTAGTTATGAGATGACATTAAAGTGGTTGATCCTTGTTTGGGCTTAGAGTGTACAATTAATTGGGCCTAAATCCTTATGGAATACAAATATGTATATGGGGAGATTAGGGCTCAGCCCTAGAACCATTTTCACTGTTAACTATAAGAAGAAGAAAGTGTATGTGTGTGGGTGTGTTCTTGAAGCCGTGAAGAAGAAGAAGAATAAACCAGAGAAGCAAGAATCTTCACTTTCATCTACAAATCTTCAAGGAATTGTGTAGAGAACTTTTACGCAATGTTTCTAACCACTTTGTGAACACACAAATGTTATTTGTACTGATTTAAGGAGAGATTTATGGGTTTTTCTAGTTGTCAGTGTGGATTTCAAACCGAGAATTTTTGGGTCTTTAAAACTTATAAAACCCACAAGTAAATAATAAGTAATTGTTTAGGTAGTAGAAGTGTTTTACAACTGATCTTTATCGATTTGGTTAAGTTTTGACCGACTTTGGGTTTGAGTTGTTCGACTGAGAATGTATATGTATGCGTCTGGGGAGGTCCGATCAAGACGAGTTATCCGACTTGGTTGGTCCAACTTACGCACAATAGATGCGACTTGAGACTCGAAGTAATGATCCGGCTTAATTGATGATTCGATCCGACTTAAGTGTCCGACTTACGGATACCTTGATCCGACTTTATCTTCCATCCGACTTGTACATGTGTACATGTGCGACTTAGGGGGGTTGTCTGACTTAGTGTGTAGTCCGACTTGGAGTGTTGGTCCGACTTAATGTGTGTGGTCCGACTCTGGGACCTTGTGCGACTTGGGCCTTGGTCCGGCCCAAGAAGTGGTACGACTTAGATAGGCCCCATTGTGTATCCGATATTAATTTATTAAGATATGTATTGTAGGTCCTCGCGATTGAACTCGTTAACTATTCAACTTGTGAAATCTGCTGCTATTACCGAGACTATGATCAGGTGAGTATCCTTACTTATATACCAAACCTGCGTTAACTAGGAATGTGTGATTACGACCGACACTTGTATGTCGGGTATGTGTTGTATGATCCGACCGGCATTTATATGTCGGGTATGACGACTGATTCTTATAAGTCAAGTATGTACAACCGTATGCCTCGGAAACGAGTATGATTCGACCTACTATGACGGTAGCGGGTAGGGAAAGAACGATATGTGGTTACGACTATGTTAAACTGTTTTGCTATGTAAGTAGTATGCTCACTAAGCTTCGCGCTAACTGTTGTTATATTCTATCTTTCAGGACAGTACCAGTACGGAGCTCCAGGCAGTGAAGACGGCTTACCACCACGAAAGATTTCACTTTTCGAAATTGATTTTAAACAATTTACTGTTTTGTAACCCCGAAATATTGTATTCAAATTTTATCTACTTATGTTAGTTTCGTAATTTACTCTGATATTCTGTTTATTACTATGTCAAAAAAAATTTAGGGCGTTACAATACATGTGATTATGTGTTTTGCACTTTGGATTGTTCCTCACCATTGGGTAACGTGTAAGGTTCATGTGGCTTCGACAATTGAGAACCATAGCTACACGGGTGGTGGAGGAATTCGTGTCAAGAGTGGAGTGGAATGATAAGTATCCATTTTGACCGTGTGGTTCAAGAGTCCGACGAGCGAATCGAACCAAGCATACACGAATGGACTTGGGGATAAGGTCATTCACCACTGAAAACCGTTTTATGCTGGATGCTTCGTACTCCTCCACCTTGACAACGAGATGTAGTTATCCCCCATGTGGGCAGGTGTTGACTGTGGCTAGGAATGTAAACGATCCGAGCCAAGCTAGACACTTACCGAGCCGGGCTTGTTTAGGCTTTTTTAAGCTCGAGCTTGGCTTGTTTAGAGCTTATGATGTTGATCTCAAGCTCGGTTCGTTTAATTTTTATGAAGCTTGGGCTCGGCTCTTTAGGCTCGTTTAGGCCCGAGTATTATTTTGATATTTTTATTAAAATGATATATATAATTATTAAAAATTAGACATATAAAATATAAATATTATATATGGAGCTCGTTTAAGCTCGCGAGACCACTCTTTGGAGCTCGAGCTCGGCTTGTTTATTAAATGAGCTTTAATCTAAGCTAAAGTTCGTTAAGGCTCAACTCGTTTCGAGCTTTTAACGATCCGAGCTCAAATAGCTCACGAGTAGCTCACCTCGTTTACATCCCTAACCGTGGCTAGCTACCACATGGAGATATTATTGCTCAATGGGCTAACCCACATCCTTATTCTATTGTATGCTTTTGTATGTTATATTTATTGTCAAACTTGTGTTTTGATATATGATGACTTGGTTTTGAAAGATAAATGTTTTTTATTGTACTCGCTAGTTATGTTTTATAGCTAACATGGTGTGTTAAATGTTTTTGTATCCGTTGGTAAATTTGTACGTGGCATATGTGAGGCAGGTAGAAGCTTTGAGCTTGCTTTAGCTTTATAGTAATCCTTGGATTTCCTATTTGTTTATAATGGTCGTGGGATTGACTATGGTAATACCAAAACATTCCGGGTCATATATGATGATTGATGATTAATTTATTGTTAAACTTTGCACTGTATTTTGTAAAGATATTGAAAATAAATTATGATGTTTCCACTTTAGTTAAAGGCTTTCATATATACCATGTTTTTAAAATAAATTTGAAAAGTTTAAATTTGGATTGAAAATCAGGGTGTTACACATTTGATCTTAGTGTGTACATGGTAACTGTGATCCCAAAACAGTTAGCTGTGAGATGCAACTTATTTATCGGATTATTTTTTTGAAAGTCTCTTTCTTCGAGCTCTTGTGACCTTTTGATACCAAGTTCAAAATATGATTTGCTTAGATAACTAACTACAAATTAAAATTCAAGACGTGCTTGATGGTGCTTGCTCTTGATGTTGCAAATAAAACATAAAAAGGGCTCGGGATTGAAACATATGTGGTAATTGAGAACCAAGTAGATTTTGTGAATCTCAGACTAAAGGATGTCTCAATGGGAGAAGTAAATGGGGAGTAATATAACCTTTTGATTATTAAAGATCTGAAAAGATTAAAAATAGAAACTGATAAATGAGATTATTCTCACAAAAATGGTTCTTATTTGAATTTTCTTAAGTAATATTTGAGGTGGCGGCGATGATGACCAACTAAAGTGAGTAGCAGACGTGTGACAGAGTCGTAGATGACGTGACGAATGATTATAGTTGGAGGATAGTGATTTAATGTATTCTAAATTACACTTCTACAATTGAAAAGGAGCTTTCCGTTTCTATATTTTTTTAATTTTATTTCTCAAAAAGCTAATGGGCTAATGTCATACAAGAGCAACATATTTTCACTTTTTTCCATATGGTAGATTGGTAGTTATACTTTTGTTTTCTTTGTCCCAATTTGGTAATCATACTTTATGCTTATCTACTGATTTGGTGTTTATGGCTGGTTTTTGTAGTTAAAAGTATTTTTTTTATTTTAAATTTTCTTCTTCTCGTGCAATTTGTTTATTGTCATCGTATTTAATTTTTTTTATATTTTTAAACCTAGATGATTGACCATGTATCTAACATTGCTCTCTTTCTCTCTACTTTCTCACACACACCAAACCGTTCTACATGTATCGATGCATGTTGAATGTATTTGGGGTGTGTCTTTGTGCCTATCTATTTTAAAGTGTGTTAATGTGTGAGAGTGTGAATATCTCTGTCCGAGTATTTAAGGGTGTATGGAGGTGGTAAAGTGTGTGTTTTTTTCATTGTGTGTGTGTTAGGGGGGGGGGGGGGTTGATGTGGGTTTATGTTTGGTTTTTGTCTATTTTTTGAGTTAGGGCTTGAATTGTAATTATGTTTGGTTTTTGTGTATTTTTTGAGTTAGGGTTTGAATTGTAAGTGTGATAGTTTAGGTTTAGGCTAAAAACATCTTGAGTTTGGATTTTGATATCAAAGTTTATACTTCTATATGGGTTTTGATTTGTAAGTGAATTAGTTTGGTATATTGGTGTTTTTATTTAGGTTTAAAAATAGCATTTGGAAGTGGTTGAGGATGACCGATGGTTGATGAGGATGAACGATGATTGTTGAAGGTGTCTAGCATTGGTGGAGGATGGTGGTTAAAATTAATAATAATTGGAATATATTTAAACCAAATGATGAACACCAATACTTTCAAATCAATCTTATAAATTTATAAATGAATTTAATAAATCTAGAAATATATAAACAACTTAAGTGAACTTATGTTAGATTATGAATTGTGTTGGTTACAATAACAAGAATTATTAACAAAATTGGTATAAAGTTATTATTAAAGTAAATTACGGGACAATTTCATATATATCCTTACAAACTTTCTTAATTACGTATATATCCTTCTAAAAATCAATATTATTTTTATATCCTCCAACAACTTATAAACTCTCAAATATGTATTTCTCCTAAAGTTAATAGTAATCAAATCATTTAAGAATTGAAAACAATATTTTCTAATTTACATTACAACTAAAATACCCTTCTTTCATAAAATAAAAAATAAACACCAAACCCCTATGTTGGCCCCTACCCCTTCTCCGGCAACTTCATTTTCTAGCGACTCAATGTGCTCCGGCAACTCCATTTTATCCGGCAAAACATGTAGGAGGCGAAGCAATCGAGACCGCTACAGAATCTTCAGAATCTTAGACCTCATGGGTTAAAGATAAAATCTCCGAAAGCCTAGGCCTCCGTGCCAACGACGATGGCAAGGATGCTAGGCGTCGAGTGTCCGACATCACTATTGATTCTTCTAAGTCAGCCAAAGGCAAGATTACAGTTAATTTTTCTTTAAACGAACGTACACCCTAAAATTTGAAGTTGTAGGGAGCTCGGCGGTGGCTTTGGCATCCTAAACGAACACACACCCTAGTAGAGAAGATGCTTTGGCATCCTCATACATGACGTCCTCCGTCACCGTCGTGCTGCTGCATACAACCACCCGAAACAACACCACATCTACCATGGATTTTAGGGGTGTTTGCAATTTACGAGTGGGTTTTGGGGGATTGTGGTGCTTGAATCGATTTTGAAGGTGAGAAGGTTGTAGCGGTGATGTTTGTAGTAGTTATAAAGTGGATTCCCCTAAGAAAAGGAAGTTGCGTGGAAAAAATGTCACCCGAAAATGAAGTCGTCAGAGAAGGAGGAGGGTGTTTATTTTTCAATTTGATGAAAGATGGGATTTGGCAACTATGAAAAATACCCTTCTTTTTTATCCCATTGTTAAATCGACGGGATTTGGCAAGTTAAAATCTAAAGTGATGGTGGAGTAAGTTCACCTTCGTAGCACCTGAACTAAGGATTTTGCCGGCAAAAGTTTTATGGTGGGAGGGTTTCTCACTTTCTCTTGATATAGATCATAATAAGAATTGAGATGCTAGAAATATCTGATTTTTGTTTATGCAGTGGAAAGTTGTAATATATGCTATAGGAGTTAAATCTTAATTAGTATGTGAATGGTGTTATAAACTACTGAGATAGCTTTCTTGGTAATATGATAATAAATTTCCTTTTATGTTTAAAAGAAGAAGGGTATTTAGGGTATTTTAGTTGTAAGTTAAATTGGAATTATGGTTATCAATTTTTAAATAATTTAATTACTTTAAATTAGGGAGAATGAGATATTTGAGAGATTATAAGTTTTAGAAGGATATAAGAGTAATAATGATTTTTATGATGATATATACGTAATTAAAAAAATTTATAAGAATATTTATAAAATTTTATGATAAATTACACATTTCATTAGTATGATAGTTTCACCTTGGGTCCTTTAAGTTGAAAGCTACAATCATAATCCGTCCCTGGTTTAAAGTTTAGTTTCTGAGGTGAGTTCCGTCAAAACGTGGATGCCAAAAGAGAGAGCATGAGCATCCACATGGTTGGATGAGATGAGATGAGAATCGTCATGCATGGTTGGATGAGATGCAGGGTTGCGGAGCGGTTGCCGACCATCCACGTCATTTCCAAAATCGATTTTCATAACATCTCTCTTCTTTTGTCCTCCACCTCCCTTCCACTTCCGCCCTATCTTCCTTCCTTCCTCAACTTATCTCTGCTTCAATCACAATTCCTCAACTTATAATTAACTAATTATCAGTGTTAAAAAATGGCGTCTTTAGCAAATCAAGCTCTTCCATCTTTGCTCTCTACTTGTAATGCCGCTACTCAATCCCCAAAACAACACCCATTTGCTTTTAAATCCTCGCAATCCCACTTCCATGGCCTCAACCTCTCTCTATCCATCCCTTCTTCTTCTTCTTCTTCTTTTACTCCTTTGATCAGGAAAACCTCCCCCATTCTATCTGCTAAGGTACATTTCCTCATCTAATTTCTTCATCATTGGTTATTCTCTCTGAGTGTGTGTGTGTGTTATTTGTGGCTGCAGGTAAATAAAGGGTCTCCGCCTCCGTCGTTCACTCTAAAAGATCAAGATGGTAAAACTGTAAGCCTCTCCAAATTCAAAGGCAAGCCTGTTGTGGTCTATTTCTACCCTGCTGACGAAACTCCTGGTTGTACCAAACAGGTTAGGTTTCTTCATATATATATATATATATATATATATATATATATAACTATGCCCTAACCCCACCCCTACTCACTGCGCCAACGCCATCTCAAAATTTAATCAACTTTCTTCTTTCTCCTTTCCCGATTCCACCTTTTGTTCTGTTGCTCTAGAAACATAACTCATAATGTGAGGGCTAAGCTCAGGTGAATTCAATTGGATTAACATGCAACACTACCCGTGCAGTGTTGATAAGGTGGTATACTAATCGTTGCTTTGTTGTATCGTGGGAAGTGTTTCGCCACTAACCAAAGCACGTTGTTCTATCGAGTAGTACGTGTGGCCAAAATTGCTTTAAGGTATTTAGATTATTTGCCTAGAAGCAATAAGTTACAGTTTCGATTGTCATTTTGTTCTATTTTAGCCATCAGTTTAGTACCCCTGAAATAACAGACGAGCTCTCTGTTTCTTGTCTTTACAATGTCTTTTGCACTCAGAATCTTTAACCTTGCATTCTCGTTCATGATTCACCCACCCAGCTTGTATGTTTGTTGGGTCTTCTGGCTTCTTATCTTTACCCAGGAATAATCATCATGGACGATAAGTTATTGGTTCTTGTTGAATTCAATCCAAAAATGCTTGTAATAACAATTGTGAATGTTACATATGCTTACCTAATGGAAGGTGGCAACCCCTCTACCAATGTGGTTTATGTAGGCTGAATGCCTGAATCATGTATTGGTGCGTGGACGATTGTGGTGTCCCAACCAATAATATTGTTGCAAACATAATCGTGGCAAAATCTTAAGGTGAGGCACCCACATCGTTGTGTTTTTTTAATTGTTGACCCACCCGCTACCATCCTTCCACGCTGCCGTTGTTGATCCACCTGCTGCCATTGTGTCATGTAAATCCTTGTGGGCATCTCATCGTGGATGAGGTAGGGGTGTAAGTGAACCAAACTACTCAAGCCTAGCTTGTTAAAGGCTTGTTTTAATCCAAGCCTAAATGTTTGCTGGAGTGTAACTCGGAGCTCTCTCAATAAACGAGATCGAGGCCGAGCTTAATCATTGAAGGTGATCAGGCTCCCTAGCCTAGACGAGTCTCATAGTTATATAAATATAATAATGTATTTGTAATTATAATAAAAAGTTATATAGTTAATATTATTGTATATTTACTTATAATTATGGATTTTTTTAGAAATAATCATATAGACACATAAAATATTTAAACAACAAATATATACTAAACGACTCAAGCTCAAACCTATAAATTTACTACGAGTTGAGCTTGAGCTTTGCACACAAGGTTTGAAACCAGCCAAGTCTATCTTAGCTTGAGCTCTCTGAAGTTAAACAAGCCGAGCTAGGGACTGGCTCGGTTTCTTTACACCTCTAGATCCAGCTGCTGCCATGTCATAGTGTTTTTTTTTTCTATGGAGCTACTGCAAGCTGCTACACTACTGCCGCCCGTTATTGACATCTGTCACTTCATTTTGTGCCCTGCTGCTAATGTTGCTCATTTTGTTAGAGTTTCTTTGCACTTTGTTGATCATGGCTCTGTCCTGACTGTTCTCGCTGCATAATGCTGACCCCCTTTACAGATTTGTTGCTTGTGTTCTGATCACACATATAAGTGTATACACGAGTGCTAGGTTTAATCCTTGAGCTCTTGAGAGGAGATTGCTGCAAAACAATAACACCTTTGTTAGTGGACTCCCGGGTGGTTCCTGGAGACCATCCGACGGTCAAGTCAGTCATCTTGGAAAGGATGAGAGGGTGACAACCTTTTGTAAAAGTCACAGACCTAGTGAGGCTAGGTCCCAGGCTAGAATAGGTTCTTTTCTGATCCTCATGAATGCTAGACATCCTTAAGAATCTTGAAGATCTCTGCCATTGTACTTTGTGTAAGTACTAATTAATATGGCTGTAAGGAGCTTGGGTATTTGTTCCTTAGCTTAAGTGTTAAAACAGGGTGAAGCTGCTGTATGATGATAGACTTGTGTCCAGCTGTTTTGACTTAGGACATATGCCTATTGTTCCTTGTCGCATCACTTGGGATTAGGGACTGTCTCCTAAAATCCAAATGTTCTGCCCTCCTGAGAAGAGGGCCTTGCCTGGTGTCTCCCAGACTTAGGATAATTAGAAGAACTTGAGTGATGTCCTGCGGGTAGCACATCCTACAGTGCGCCATCATCCTACACAGAAACCATCCGATGATATCTTGGCCTGCTTCCTGCTTACAGAGCACGTATGGGTGTGTATCACTAAATCCCCCCCGCGGGCGGGGAGCTTATCTCATGGCGCCCTGACCTACGTCATGCGAGGGTGTACCATCAAATCCTTCGGGAAACGTGTCTCATGATGCCCTAGCCTACTTCCTGCTTACAAGGTACGTGAGAGTAGGGATGTAAATGAGCCGAGCTCGAGCTTAAAAAGGCCTAAACGAGTCCGACTCGATAAGTGTCTGGCTCAGCTCATTTACATCCCTACGTGAGAGGGTGTGCCATCATGTTCCAAGCCAGGCTGTGTTTGGAGCCCATGACTCTAACTGGCCTTGTTCTTGGCAAGGTTGTAAAAATTGCTAGTTGAAATATAGTGGGTCGACTACCTTCAAGCGATTAATCAGCCTAGGATTTCTAGGCGGGGACCTTAAATTATAAAGGAATTTATTTTTACCAAAATAAATATTACCTAACAAAATAAGTCAATAACTATCAAAAAGACAAAAAGTGTAAAAAGCTTGAAGATTAAAAACCATAAGTCCATAATTAGTTTAATAAACTCACAAAATAAAACCGTAAGTCCATATCGTCTTCTACTCTTCATCTCCGCATTCTTCCATGGTAACGCAAAATTGATTTCATTTTTATAATCAAATCAAACCCTGACCTTTTGACTTTTGTTGACCGACCAGACCGCCTAGGGCAAATTTTGACCACAACCAATAAACTCGGCCGATCATGTGATTTCTAGGTAGGTAGGCTGCTGGTAACTGCCTAGGCGGGTTAATCGGCCTCCCTGGTTCTTGGCCACGTGGCTTACTCCAACTCTTGTTTTTGGCACAGTCCCTTTGCTGGCTCAGTTTTATTTCAAGTGTAATGTATGATTACTTCTATCTGGCTGCTATGAGAGTATGAGACATCAACATCAACAAACTACCCTCACATACTTTTTTGGGTTCTATACCTTAGTATGAACTTTCGAGAATCTTCTGCTCAGACAGAGGGGGTATGTTATGAGTGTATTGTTTGTATAGTTGGCCCAGATTACTGGCTTAAGGTCCATTGGGTTTCTCTTGTATCTCTTTGTATTGTATTTAATTATTTATAGTATGAACAATATATTTTACCCTATAATTATGTTGTATATATAATTCTTACATGTTATCTCTGCTACAGTCGACAACTACCAAATAAAAGAAATAAAAAACTTTTTTTCTTCTACTGATGTATATACTAGATTTTATGAAGATGAAAAGCCCGCATGTGGCTAGTTGGAGGAGGGGAAGAAAATCGGTGGGTTACCTTTGTATGATATACAGAGAGGAAGGGAGATCAACATTAGGAGTTGGCTTTCTAGGCTTAAAATTTTGGGTATTATAGATAAAGGAAAGCCAGAGGCTCAATGATTGCCCTTTCTAAGATGTCAAGAATGATGAATGAATTTATTTACATTTAGAAGTAGAGCTATTAGTACTTGGAGATTATTCCAAGCTTCCATTCCCCCCAACACAGGTATAGGTAGAGGAGTCACGAGTGCATAGTTTCCAACAAAAAGTTTAACAGACAAGCGGAAGTGCATAAAGCTATTGAGTGTTGCATTTGGGAATTTTCATTGTTATTATTTTGTTTCACTTGATGGTAATAATACTTTTTAGCAATGTGCAGGCATGTGCATTCCGGGACTCATACGAAAAATTCAAGAAAGCAGGAGCCCAGGTTGTCGGGATCAGCGGTGATGATACAGAGTCACACAAGGTAAGACCACACTCTCTCTAATGATATCCCATTGGTAGGAAAAGTCATTAATATTATTGAGATGAGGTGTTTTGAGTTGATGTAGGCATTTGCAAAGAAATACAGACTACCGTTTACACTGCTGAGTGATGAGGGTAACAAAGTGAGAAAAGAGTGGGGAGTTCCGTCTGATCTATTTGGTACATTGCCTGGTCGACAAACATATGTTCTTGACAAAAACGGAGTAGTCCAGCTTATCTATAACAACCAGTTTCAGCCTGAGAAGCACATTGATGAAACCTTGAAGTTGCTTCAGAGTCTTTAGTTTTGACCATGCCAGCTTGCTTATTTTCTTGTCTTTTTTTGTGGAGAATTATTGTTTGTGAACTGCGGTAGACAAAGAACTAAACATGTCTATCTTATATATGTATGTTGAGAATTAAATCATTATAGTTTATAAGTTAACTAGTGACCCCCAAGCAAACATATTTTTATTGGTTTGTATCTACATAGACTCTTGTTTACAATTGCTCTGTTTTGATTATTAATGAAGAGAGGTCAACTAAACAAATTATACAGGTAAGGAAGTAGATGCAAGGTTTATTTCATACCAACCACTGCAATCACAATCACACTTTGAATAAAAAAAGATTAAGCTCAAATGTATACAATGATATCTAAGCCAAAATATTGTAATTTATACAAATTAGAACATTTTAACAGCTACAAATTTTACTTTCATTTTCTTGTCTTATGGTTGATTGCAATGGATGGAATAGACATATCAACTACAAAAGCTAGTTCAATTTGTGTAGAAGAACCCCCATTTGATGTGGAAATGATATTTGCTTAGCTAGCTAGGTGTGGGGCTCTGATTTGGTTGAGCCTCATACATAACAAACATGAGTATCAGCCAATCAACCCCTGCTACACTGCATGCCACCAGTTGCAGATTCGCTTTTTCTTTTTGTGGTTTTAATTTAATCTACTGCAAACTACATAACATACATATAGTATATGTATGACAAATTAAGGATAAATTTCATTTGAAAACTAACTATTCTTAATGCGAGAACCATTTAATGCTTATTAACAGGGTATCATGACCATTTATATATTTACCCAAGTGTAAATTGCATCTAGCTGGATGAGCCATTATCAGATTGACTTGACTTTCCTAAATATCCTTTAGTCATTAATAAGCATTAATTGAGGCTTATTAATGAGACATTACCATTATAGTCATTGATTTAATGTAGTCAACGGTCGAATTTATCCTTTGTATAACTATATACTATAATGAGCGCAAAAGGTTTGTGTTGAAAATAACAAATTAAGTATATGATATTAATTATATATGTCAGATAAAATAAAAAATGAGGAGGGAGGGAGGATTGGATTGGAATCTGGGTATATAGAAAGGGATGTACCAATGGCATCTAAATCTTGATTCCTCGCATATCTTAATTAATGCTTGGATCCAATCCCACGGCTCTCCTTCGTCTTCCATCTCCATCTCTCTTCTCCTCCCCTCCCTTCTCTCACCCACCCACACACCAACCAAATTCACATCCTTCCTTCCTCCCTTTCTTTCTTTTATATATATATACACATTTATAATCAACACAGACTATATATATATATATACTTGGTATCAATCAATCAATCAATCAAGAGTGAGCTCTGAGGGATCGATCTAGATGAATATAAACATGGGTTTGGGTTTGGGTTTGGATTCGGCGCTTGCCATCAATTACCTGACCCATACTCTATGGGCTTGGATTGCCTTTCTTACTACTACTACCGCAGCTCTTAGCTTGTGGAAGTTCAAGTCTACTAATTATTTTCTCCATAATTCCCACCCTCATCATCCTCTTCGGTTATCACCATCACTGCCGCCTCAAACTCCATCACCCCAGACATCCGCCGATGAGCCTGATCAACAACAGCCGCTGCCTCCTGCTGCTTCCACAACCAGCAGCTCAATTAGCAGTAGATTTTGTTGGTTGGAAAATAGGAAAAGCGGCAAGTTTAAGGTGTACTACTACGGAGGACAAGTAGATGAATTAATGGATGATCATGCCAAAGATGACATGGTGATGGACCATGATGATGATATCATTGAACATAATAATAATATAGCCACACCCGTAATAGTAGTAGGAGGAGGAGGAGGTAGGAGCCATATTCATCTTCAACAACAACAACAAGAAGAAGAAGACAGATTAATATTGAAGAGTAGTAAAAGTAGTAATAATCCTGCAGATGGATGGGATTGGGAAGCGGTATTGAAGCTGAAGACAGGGGAGATGGATTGGTATGGTCATCAAGATTTGAGACTGTTAGACGGTAATGTTGTTCGCTTGTGGAACTGCAGATGAAGTTAGTTATTTACTTTCGCATGTACGTACACCGGCCTAGCTAGCTAGCTAGCAACGTTCACTGCTGCTGCTTAAGTCAATATTACTCATGCATGTATGAGCTGCTAGCTGATAATTAAGGACTTTGTATGTACGTATCCAATTATTTTTATATATTTCTAGCTCCATCCATCAATTGTATATACATGGAATATTAATAATCAATCAATCATTATTAATAAATATTAATAATTGGCCGGTTTTAATTGTTACATATGTTTAATTAACAAGATTAGAATTCATGTAGCGATCGAGGATTAATGCATGCTACTTAAACGGACGATTGATTCATCTATCCCCGGCCGTTATCTTAAATCTTAATTAGATATGCAACGTACGCGCGCTTAGTTAATTCATGTGCAATATATGGTTGGTTTAATTAATTTCTTCAGACCATTTTTTTAAATAAACATTAACATATCTATAAATATAATAGTATATATACGTACGAACGATTTATTATATATGCATGTTGTGGTGGAGTGTCAAACGTGACGCATCTCCCTCCATCTAACAATTAGCTACTTAATTAATTAGCTTATATATTTCTTAACAAGACAAGACTAATCATATATAGATGGATTTATATGAGAATTACAACCACCAATCTTAGCCCTTAATTAAATTAATCATGGATTAAGAATTTTTTATGGCTCATTAATAACTCGTTAATGACATATTAGCCCGCATTATAAAACAATCCATGGTTTTCACATTCTTTTAAGTTCAAAACTTCATAAACACTTGCAAATCATATAACCCACATTATAAAACAATTCAATAGTTCCACAATCTATAATTCATCAAATTTCATCAACAATTGCCAAACAAACAAAGCATATCATGATGACTTGAAACTTTTAAGCAAAAGTTGGGTATCCGCAGGATGTACTCACCTGAGGGTGTGATGAGGATCACAACCCCATCCAAACCAAAGCTCAAACACTTGATCATAAACCTATGATCACCAAAACACAAGGTTAACTTACATAGTTAACCAAAAACAATGTTTCTAGACTCAATTCTAGTCTTAGACACCTTTCGGGTCTTGAAAGACTCTAAATAAACCTTCTATAACCATAGGAACCAAACCCCAAACATGTACAAGGTCAAAAGGGGTCAAAAACACATTTTTGGCATGTGCAGGGTACCTCGTGCCGCGACAATTTCACTGGATACAACCCCTACGCAGACCCGCGGCCTCGCGCCGCGACGCACCTAGCTCGCGCCGCGAGCTAGCGTGAACAGTAATTTCTGCTGTTTTCTTTGCTGTAAATTCGACCAAAACCCAATCTTTTCCAAATCAAACTTATTTACAGCATAGAAATAACTCAACAACACCTCAAAACATCATAACAACATCACTTAACATAACATTGATCATCAAAACTCCATCCTTACTAATTTTCCCCATTTTTACCCATTTACCAAAACAAAACACAAATTTCAACTATAAATTACTAATTACAACATATGAAACCAAAATCAAACTCAATCACAAGTTCAAACTTACTTGATTTCAACACCCACTTGAGTGGTTAGCTTCTCTTGCTTCAATCAAGACCAAGAATCAAGAAATTGAAGTCTAAACACTTCTAACCTCGAACCAAGCACAAGAACTAGCAATTTTTCTCTTTGATTTCTTCTCCTTCCAAGCTTCTCTCTCTAGAACTCTCTCTCTACCCTCCATGAGCTCCTCTCCAGAAATTTCTTCTTTCTTTGACTCCAATAAGAGAGTCAATACATATATATACATATTTATACCTATTTGGTCCTTGCACTTCTCTCCCTTCTACACCTATCACCCATATTCATATATATATATATATATATATATATAAAACATCTTAAACACATAATTTTTTTCTAATTTCAAGTGAACTTGCATAGTAGGATTTTTTTTACTTAGTATGACCATTTGGATACTTAGTAGGATTTTTTTAAATGGAAGTTTGAAAGTTAAATGAGGGAGAATGACATGGGTATTAATTTATAATTCTTTTTATAGTTTTGCCCTTACTCTTAATGTCACGTGTCATGACCAGATTTGTTCTTTAGGTTCTATAAATAAACAAAGTTTTATGTATAACCTCACCATATATATATATATATATATATATATATATATATAAGCAAGATCAAATGAGATCACCTTTTAACATGAGAACTTGAAGAACAGTTTATAGTCCTTAAATAATCTTTATTTAATAGCTGATATTAAACTTTTTTTATTAAGGTGTGTTGATTTTTAATTATTTGATTTAAGTAAAGTATGTTAATTTTTAATTATTTGATTTCTAGTTAAATAATTGGTATACAAGTGTTTTCACTGTTCTTTACTTAAAATGTATTATCATTGGATCCCTCTCTCTCTCTCTCTCACACACACACACACACACACATATATATATCGACGTTAAGTGCACCTTTTGATAATAAATAATATCATTGATTGATTTATATCAAATTTGGTTAGAAATGTGTGTAAATATATATATATGGGATGGTTTATTTGAGAAGATTTTTATTGCAGTATTGTGAGATCCAATCTTGACCCTTAATTAAAATAAATCAATGGTCAATAAAAATGACAGCTTACTAATGATGCATTAATGACTTATTAATGGCTCATTAATAATGTATTAATGACACATTAATGGTTCATTAATGATGTATTAATGAGGGGTATTTCGTGAAAATCATGGCTCGATCTTTAATGACAACTCACCCGGATGAAATGCACGATTGGATAATTATATAAAAGACCAAAATACCCCTATTAATAAGCATTTATGGCGGTTAGAAATAGTAATTGTGGTACTTGCAATAAAAAAACTTTTCAAATGATTTTTTCAATATATATATATATATATATATATATATATATATATATATATATATATATATGAAGGTTGAAATGAGAATGTAAAATTAAATGAGAATGAGACTCAATTTTAATCGGAACGATCATGTGAGTTCTTTTAAATTTCAAATATGAATTATTGATACATATTTTTATTTTGATATTTCAAATATGAACTAAGTATATGTTTGCTTATACTTCGCTGGTTCACTTTTTTCTCTGATATTTTAGTCGTGAAACAATAATATTCCAGTTCTGAAATATCAAAGAAAATAGTGAAGTGATTTTTTTTGTTGATATTTCAGGAATGAAACAATAGTATTTTAGTTATGAAATATCAAAGAAAAGGTGAAGTGGTTTTTCTTTGATATTTCAGTCATGAAACAGTAGTATTTCAGTTTTGAAATATCAAAGAAAAAAGTGAAGCGGTGACTTTTTTTCTTTGATATTTCAGTCATGAAACAGTCTTATTTCAGTTCTGAATATCAAAGAACCAAGTGATGAGGTAAAGCAGATGCATACATACAGTGATATTTCAAATATGAACATGACAAGAGAATAAAAATCAAACAAATGTCATTTCAGATATGAAAAATGTCAAACATTATAAAGTTACGATTAATTACAAAAATGCCACTGCATGATTTTTTTAGATCTACATCCAGATTAGACGTCTGAGACTAAGTCTCCCATTCTCATTTAATTTCTCATTCTCATTTGAACCTCCCTCTCACTATCTGTGTGTACGTTCATTTAAGAACCGATCTTATTGTGAGTACTGCGAGAACCAATCTTAATTAGCCGTTCATTTGGTAAGTGGAATTCATAGATGGAAAGCATGGGGATTGAGTGTGGCAATGTGCATGAAATAAATTCATGGGTGGGTGATGACATGGAAGGATGGAGAATTTGACGGCTCAGATTGGTTTTCCCGGTACTCGCAATAAAAACGGTTCTCAAATGATCTTTTCACTATATATATATACATACATATATATATATATACATACATATATATATATATATATACAGGGAGCGGTTCAAACGAGAACTGTTTTTCGTACGAGACCTGCGAGAACCATTTCTGCCCAATCATTTAATTTCCTGTCTTTTTTATTTATTTTAAATAGGAAAGGGTAGTATGGACATTTTTACATTACCCCCCATTTTCTAAAACTAATATATTCATCAAATGAAAAGGTATTAAATTAAGAAAATTATACCAAATTAACAAGAAAATTGTGCTCTTCAATTTGAGACCGATCTTGCTATATTTTTTCGGAAAAAAAATTCGCGTTTGCTGGGTTTTTTTTACACAGCTCTCGACATATGCACATGTGCATATATACATCTGTGCTGAAGAAACTAGATGAATCTGTGCATTTGCACAAGTGCATATATTTACACATATGCAAATTTGCACATGTGCAAATGTCGACTGTACTAGAAAAAAACCAGCAAATACAAAAAAAAATTTGAAAAAATATAGCAAGATCGGTCTCAAATTAAAGAACATAATTTTCTCGTTAATTTGGTATAATTTTCGTAATTTAATACTTTTCAATTTGATGGATATATTAGTTTAAAAAAAGTGGGGGTAATGTAAAAATTTCCAAATTACCCTTAATTAATTAAGGATAAGTTTGATTACTTTAAGATTATCCATTAACAACTCTTTAATCTGGACCCTCAATCTTTTTAATCAACGACTATTGATTGGTTCTTGCAGTTCTCGTACGAAAAACAGTTCTCGTTTGAACCGTCCCCTATATATACATATACATATATATATATATATATATCTTGCTTCTATAGCTATTGAATTGAAGTTAGATCGTCGGATCCCTCGGTGGACCTGTCCTCGCGTAAGACCATTCGGTTTATGGGTGGTCCGGTCTTTTTTCGTACCGGACCGACTTCGGTCCAAACCCGACCGGTTTTCGCTCAGATATTTTTTTGTTCGTTTTAGATATTTTCGGTTTTGTGTTTTAAATTTCGGTTAAAACATTTCTGGTTTTCGGTTTCCTTTTTGTAATTTTTTTTGACAATTTAGTTGAAAAAAATTGTAACACCATAAAACTCAAGCCATTTTTTTTAAACGCTGCGGAAGCATATACTTAATTTCATTAACTAAAATATCCACAAAGTACAAAGTACTTTTACAAATCACAACATCCGTTTGTGTTACAAAAGATTATAAAACGTGGCTCGTCTCTTCTCAAAACACAACTAAATCTCTGAACAACAATCACATCAATCAATCCGTCAATTCAACAGTCTCTTCCATCCTAAGGACCGGCGGTTCTGCCGAATCTACAACCAATGCCAGCCAAAGCAAAGGTTTACCGATAGCTCCCTGCCGATTGGCACAGTGAAATTCCCCTTTGATACAATGCATGCATCAGGAGGACTACCACTGCTCAACCAACCACAAGCGAGCCCAGCTCTTGCAACAACAGCTGACCCCAACCAGCCCTTACAAAGAAGTTGATCTCTACCAACCTGTTACACAGCAGTTGGTTCTCAAACAATCCAAGTTCACCTTCAATCACAATCACAATCAAAACTCTATCACATATACATGGACATGTAATTCTCGTTTAACAAATATCAGACTTAACAGTCTATCATGGCATAACAATTAATCTATCTTCGCATAACGAACTTATCCGTCAATAATCTCATATTCGCATCAACAAGCAATCATTGCATTCAAACATTCCTTCAATCAATCAATTCATAACGTTACCACCAAAACCACCCGTGAGTAAACTTCCACTCACCTCAGTCCTCGATTCACGCGTGCTCAGTAGTCTAATATCACTGGGTCTGTGGTTTGCCTGAAAACACAGCAACAACCGAATCAGTCTCGAACATATAAATATATCTTTCCACATATATTTATATCTTAAATTCACAATAACAACTTAATTTAATCATATGTTTGATAATCCAATTAATCCCAAACAGAACACACGAAAAACAAACAATTCTTCGTGGCGCGACCAACACTTGCGTTGCGCCGAGACGGTGCCGGATTTCGAATCCGGATTTCAACAATCGGATTTGAGCATCGGATTTTCGTTCCCGGATTTGGTTGTCGGATTTGGGGTCAGATTTCATACACTCGGATTACAAGTATCGGATTCTTAGGTTTAGGATTTGAAAGTCTCGGATTTCTCCACAAACCGACTCAACTGTCGGATTTCATGAAGGTCGCGCCGCGACCTTCAACATAGCGCCGCGACGTGCCTTTATCATAATATCATCTTCCTTTAAATTCGATTTCCAGCCAACTTAATTTCTTATAATCATTTTCAACATTATATTTCTTCAATCTAAACTCATATATATCATATATCATGCATATAAAAACATCACAAACATCTTTTTAATCCATCAAAACAACAAAATTATCAAAACCAATTTCATCAATCTTTCTTCAAAACTCAACTATGATGTTTCATGTTCAAACTTATAAAAACACAATTAAAACATATTCAGATAATCTTCATCATAATAGAATCAACACTTCACCTTTGTCTTGAATTAAGAGACACAAATCTTCAATTTTAGAAATTAAGTTTTCCTCTTTTCCTTTGTTCTTCTTTCTTCCAGGGAGAAACACATGCAAACACACAGTTAACTTTTCCTTTTCTTTCTTTTTTTTTTTCTTGAAATAATTGGCAGATTGAGGTGTCATCACCTCACATACACCAACTCACATACATACATACATACATGATATCATACATACATAAATACCCATATTAATTCTTCTAGCATATATTACATGCCAATTAACCATCAATTAATTATTCAAATATCATAATACTATTTATTATGTCCAAATACTTTCAAACAAATAATCTTTCTCAATCAATTAACTTAACATACATTCGAGGTATTTTCTACAATCCTCGTACCAAACTCAATCTTATTTAATCATAAATACATACGATATCAAATACTCGTTTAATTACATAACAAATCTTTAAATATGCATAATTAAACACATTTCAATTTACCATTAGCCCATCTACTACTAGGCCGGGTTTTCGGATGTTACAAAAAATCGCAACTTATAAACATATATAATTATTGAAAATATATGCTCATCTTATTGAATTGTACGAAATAAAATTACATATTGTTGAAAATAACTAAAGTGTTTTGAAATTAAACTACATATTGTTCGAAATAAATAAAGTGACAAAGTTGAGAGAATAATATAGAGAATATGTATAAAGAAATTTGGTGTAAAGAAACATGGAAGAGGCGGTGAGCTATTTATAGAGTATTTGTAGAAAAATAGCCGTTGGGACCGGTCTGGATCGACTCATTTTTTAGGACCGGTTTAGACTTTTAGGCCGTATAACATCCCAAAATTTTTTTTTAAAACAAATTAATTTAGAAATATAAATGCATTCAACAAAAGGTCCCGCACCCGGAACTACCCGTAGTTAAAATGTATTTAAGTAATATTACAGACATTGTTCCAACAAAGTGTTTAAGTAATTATAACAGCGGAAACGATTAGATAAATGATGAGCCGTCTTCATTCTGCTGGAGTCTTCCCACGATCAGGTCCTAAAAGGAATAAATTCAACAACCATAAGCATAAAGCTTAGCGAGCACTCTAACTTACACACCACACTAGGCATGTACATGTCACAACATAACACAAATCCATGATCACATATCATTACACATACTACCGACGCAGTGCACTGACGACGATTTCACACTTTGGGTCACAGATGACTATCCAAGCCGTACCAAGGATTTCACACTATGTCTGACTGTGCCCGAGTTACGTTTTCACCACAATATAACGTAACCCTTCACTTCACATATATCACATCAGTTAAAACATCACATAAGATATAACATATACATTTCACACTAATATCATGTATAAGTTAGGGTAACTCACCTGATTTGCAGCACAGATAAAAGCAACAGGTTTCACAAGCTGAAAGTTAACAAGTCCAGTCGCAAGGACCTACAATACAGACATATTTACCGATTAGCTTTGGGTATACTAAAGGCCCTAAGTCGGACCACACTAGGTCGGGCCTAACAACTGAAGTCGCGTGGAACACTCGCACCCATCTGAAAGTCGTATGGACTGCTATCATGCCCCATGCGAAAGTCGCATGGGTCTAAACAAAGTCGCATGGGCCTAAACCCAAGAATCCGACAGTCGCATGGTTCACTCCTCAATCCGACAGTTATACAATCCGACACTCATACAATCCGACACTCGTACAATCCGACACGCATAGTCTCATACAATCCGACACTCGTACAATCCAACACTCATACAATCCGACACTCATACAATCCGACACCCACACAATCTGACACTCACACAATCCGACACTTATACCCATCCGACTCTTATGCAGATCCGACTGTCGCATGGATATACATATGCCATCCGACAGTCGCATGACCATTCATAGAATCCCACACTTACACAAATCCGATACACTTAATGAGATCCGATAGTCGCATGAACAAATATGCGTACTATCCGACAGTCGCATGAACACCTAACCATACCACCCGAAAGTCGCATGACCCTTCCCCAAGAGTCACACGACTCAATCTTCCCTACCCATTCATCTTTTTGAAAAAAAAACCAGAACCTTGAAACTCCATTTTTAAAATCACAACCTTCTCAAAACTCAATCAAGTCACTTTATTTTTGTTTCAAAACATTTCTCCATTCATTTAAGCACTTCCTTCAAGATTTAAACACAACACAACAAGTATTCAAGCTCCTAGCTCAGATTCTTTACCATTGTTCTTCATAAACCCAAAAACCCAGATCTTATCTAGCCTAATAATCATCCAAACAAGGTAAAATTGATGCCTACAACATCATAGAGAGATATGAAACATTACCTGATGATTCTTTTGTCAATTCATGGAGTTTCCAAATGATTCTTGACTCCTTCTCCTTGCTTCTCTCGTGAGTTTACACACACAGACACACACACACACAAGTTCTTCCAATGCAACAGTAACACTAATCTGGGAGGCTACACCCTGATTTTCTATTTATACATGCTTCAAATAAGGTCTTGGGCCCAACAATGACACTATCTATAAGCCCATAAGGCTTAATTCTTTCACATTTTATTCCATTTCCCTTGATTAATTAGTCTTACCATAAGATAGCCCAATTACTTATTTATTCAATGGACTAAATAACCCACCACATCCAATAACAACTTAAATTCCATAAATCATAAACAGCTCCAACATATATATAAAAATTGCATCATCCAATAAAATATTCGTTTATTTATTATACGGAAACAGGGTATTACAGGCCGGCTTGGTCCGGACCGACTTTCAGACCAATTCGTGGCGGTCCTCTCCTCCGGACTGGTGTGGACCGTGGACCGACACGGCGGTCTTGGAACGGTTCAGGACCAGTCCAGTTTTGACGGTCTTCATCAGACTAGTCCTATTTGTTATTATGTGCATTTTATTGATTTTAACCTGCTATAGCATGTCACCTTCTTCCCCCATTTTATTCACCTCCAACACTTATGAAAATGAAGACTTTGAACTATAAATTCTCCATAAATACTTGATGAAAATGGAAAAGTAATCGAGTTGTCTATCAACTAGTACAAAAGAAACGAAAAAAAGAATCTTAAAATGAGTAGAATCATCAAAAAAACCGTAAAAGGGTGTTGAATGGTTCAGTATAGAACATTTACGAGTTTAATTAGTGATTTATTGGCCTACACTTGATTACTTTGAAAAGTAAAAAGATTATCTACATGCGTTCAATGGTTCGGTTTACATATGGATATACCAAACTTTAATTAGCGATTTCTTAGCCTACACCGGATGAAAATTCATGAACTTGGTGTCATTTGAAAGGTAAAATGAATATCTACAAGTATTTGCAAAAAGAATTAGGCAATACGATCAAGAATGGAATGAATAATCCGATACAATAAATGCCCTGTTCTTGAACAAGTTGCATGTGAAAATTTGATCATAATGACATATTTTTATAAACATTAATGGCTAAGTCTGTAAAAAAATAATTAATGTATCATATTAGAACATTTGAAAACTATCTTTGTCTACAGTAACTTTAACCCTAAATAAACAAATCCCCCGAGGGTCCGACGTGACAAAGAGGTTTAATCGGGAACACCATTTCGCCCCTTTGGGTTCGCCTCCAGGTGATTGATTTTGTGTCTAAGAACCCGATTCTACACCATCCCCCGCACCCCACCCACCCACCCACCAACGGTTATTTATTCGACCATTGAACAGTCAATTTGTTTTTCCTTTTCCTTTTTTCACCTACATATACACTAAGTTTTCTCTTTTGAAATCTCACACTTCATCTTCTACAAAGTCTATATCTTTTTACAACCCCCCAATCCTCTGGACATAACTGATCAAGGTTTACTAGTTTTACACCCAAAAGCCGGACAATCCGTTCTTTGTAAACATGCCCAACCACTACTAACCGGCATAGTCTTTTGCTCCTCCGCAATTTACTTATGTGGGGATGCTCAACCAACAATAAAAAATTTCACGATCTCAACTTGGCTATCCGATTCAACATCCAACTCAACAACAAGAAGACCTTTTTCTTAATACCTAAAATACCCGCTTATTAGAACTTGTATTGTGCATACCCGATTACCTTTATAATATACCCGCTTATTAAACATCTAAGACACAAACCAATTTACCCACTTATTAAACATGTAACAGACAAACCAAAATTGTAATTTTACAAATTGCACAGTTTGTCGATTTTCGCCATCACTTGGCCACTATCACCCAGTTACTAATGCATAACCACGGCTTCTCACTCAATCACGTCCGTGCAATGAACATAAAGTAGTTCTTCGCACTAAATTTTCACTGCGATTCAATATGAAAACATTGTTTTATTAGTAGGGAAGCTATAAGTCAGTCTTTTCCTTGGTGGAGTAGTTCAATGTCATAAAACATCCCCTATTGACCATCAACCCCGCTTGTCCTTGCGATGTCAGCCAGCTTATTTACATAGTCAGCATGCTAGTTATAGATGTAGTAATAAAAGGGCTCGTGGCGAAATTGGCTACCAACATGTAAAATATAGGATGGTTGCATTGTTTACTGATATTTCTAACTTATATCATAACACCAGAATTTCTTACAAAAAGGTTCTATATTCTCATACTTTGTATTCATATTTATTCTCATATTCACGAGATCACACAAGTATCAAAATCAAAAAATGACATAAAAAATAGAACTAGTAAAATTCACATGTCATCATCTAGTGAGTAGGAGGGTGAAGTATAAAAATTTAGCATGAGGGAATATGATTTTCCTTTCATAATTTGCTTGATACATGTTCATATTTAATTATGGACATATCTTATAAACTATTTAAAATAAAAGGAATCCTTTTCAAAAATCATCTTTTTAAAAGTGACGAGATCATGCTTTAAAAAAGAGCTAAGAAATAAATTTTAAACCTACTGGAAGGGGTCTGGATAAAAATTGTGAGGGAGTTTTATAAAACATGTGAGGGACTTTTAAGAAAATGTAAGGGAGTCTTATAAAAATTATATATTAATGTAATTAGTTATAGGTTATTTATAAATTATATTTAGTAATTTGTGATATATTTGTTTAGAGAAAACAATAATTATATATTTGCGACCATTTCATTTTTATCAATGTTTTGATATAAATTTTATTGTAATACGACACTTTTTCAAAATTAGTATATCTAACGGTACGTTTAATTTCAAATTAGAAATTAGTTTAAAATTACATAAAGTCTAGTAGATTTATATTAAAGTTAATGATTTTCAATAGGTATATATTAAAGTTAATGAAATTTTTAAGTAAAATTATAGATATGAATTACAATAAACTAATGAAATTGAACTTACTGCCATGATCAATATTGTTTCTTGAATCTACATACCATAATTGTTTGTTAATCGGAATTGTTTTAATTTATTTATAATTATTTTTACTATACGTGTTAGTACTCCTTAAAGCTATATAAGTTTAAATTTGACTTATATCATCCCCGTGTTGACTCACGGGTGGCTTAGCTAGTTAACATTATTACAACATAAACAAATGAGGCAGAGATACCACATGTGAAACTGATGGACAATTCATAGATGTTGGGTTGGCGACCCGACCAATAATTCTAATTCCTAAAGATGAGAATCAGGATTATTGGAATACCAGCAAGCAGTAAGTAAATTTTAACCAGGATGCTATTTCTTCTGCCTTTCACTGCATATATAAATCGGTAAAATTCATGCTATAATTAGTCAACACAATTTTATTCATATATCTATACAAATAACACATTAATTTAAGAACCGTCCACCACTCTTACCACAGGGCCACCATTTTCCGCTCTAAACACTCAGCCAAAGTATAGAGCTCGCCTTTTACCTCACTAACCACTAAAAAATTACAGAGAGAGAGAGAGAGAGAGAGACCTGCCTTGACCCTCCATCAAAACAAGAACAAGTCCAAAACACATGTCATCAAACATAACAAGTCAAAACATTAGACAATTATCCGTCCACTTCTAACCCCATAAACACTAGTCTACGACGCGTAGTAGGAGTTGGAGTATGCAATATAAAAAGTAAGGACTCGCAGAAAGCCATAACAAACTTAGCAGGACAAAGATGGATGATCCTAATAAAAGGTTTGACCTCTCATTATTCAAAAACTCCATTTGTTTATACAGAACGATGAAATTTTAATGTCAGTAGGTCAAGAAACACACAGAATAGAAATTTCTTCTAGAAACAAAAGCTGGCATCACAGCCAATGAATCAGATCACTTAGCTCGTGTCTGAAGAAGAGAAGCAAGGCTTACTCTCCACCCAGCAAAAAGGGCAGGCACCTTCCTCTCAACCATCAGTAGAGATGCCAACCCACCTCCGATTCCATAAGTTGAATTTGAAGCATCCTTAGCTTGATAACTGCTTCTAACCATCTGCATTTCTGATATTCTGAAGAAAAAGTTACATCAAAACATTTCATGTAAGAAAATAATCTAACTTTGAACACAATAACACAATCTATAGGAACGAGGAAGTCAGAAACTTAAATGGAAACCAAAACGATGTGCTAAATCTAATGTAGCAATTTGATTTGACTTATTTTGCAAGGAGGAAGTTTAACTTAGAGCCATAAAGAAACTTTGAGAACAAAAGAACCAAACTTGGCTGTGATATAAAAAATTGAGAGTTCGAAATCACATGTGAATGAATCCTAGATCACATAGAATGAAGGCTTGGACATTTATACGAGTAAACTCACATATGATTACCTAGTTCTCAAGTTCTTTATGGTTCCCAAATCCATCCCCTTTTACATAATAGATGATGTGGTCGCTTTACTTTCACAGTTTCCAATTACTAAATTCCATATGATAGGAACATACTTTTCAAAATGGTCCACTTTGGTAATTTTACTTTTGAGTAAATTACACTTTGTCCCTAAGGTTTGGTCCAAATTAAGGATATAGTCCCTGTGGTTTAAAACTTATAGGTTTAGTCCCACCCGACCTAGATCCATTGCACTTTTGGTACCTGATCAAATTGAAAAGGGAAGAATACCCTTTCTCTCATTTTTATTTCATTTTTCTTGATTTTAATTCATTCTTTAATTATATTAAAAATTAAAAACTATACATTCATAAAATAAATTCTCTTAATATATTTCGTCATCTCTCTTATGTTCACAGATATGTCATCTCTCTCCCCCTCTCATAGATCGACCTGTCTCGCACACAGTCATACTCCGGTCACCATATTCCCGTCGCCTCCTCTCCAAATTAACTCTTGATAACTTCTCTCCACTACCGACAAGATAACGTCTCTTTCTCTCTCTAACTCTTACTCTAACCCCCTATTGTCAATAGGGGTAAATAGCAGTCTTTTTTTCTTTTTGTTTTATAAGTTTGGTAATAGTCATAGTTTTTTTTTCTTTTAGTTGGTATATAGTTTAAGACTTTTAAGGTAATATACTAACATATATAATAGTTCAAGACTTTTAAAGTAATATACTAATGTATAAATATATAATTTCTTTTTTAGAAGCATATCGCTAATTATGAAATAGCGGCCGCTATTTATCGCTATTCGCTATATAGCATATAGGTAGCCCGTCGCTATTTACCGCTATTCGCAATTGACAACTATGCTGTAACCTTTCTCTCTCATTGGACCATAATCGAGGCTTCGTCCGTCCAGATCTGTGTTTTTTGAACATCTTCTTGAACATATATGTGTTTTCGATTACATTTATGTCTTAAGGGGTGCAATTTTTTATTTTTGATTACAAATCTGTTGGGTTTGTGAAACATCAATGGATTCTTGAACAAATGAAGCATCAATGGATGGTACTTGATAGGAAATAGACTAGTGGTATTTTAGAAGGGCTAAAACAGTAAAATTAGAATTAATAATAAAAAGAGGAAAGGGAGTCGTAGTGAGGGGGCAGATATTACGGTTGGGTCTTGTACTGGGCTCGTAGCCTTTGGCTGTCGAGAGAGGGTTCTTCCTTGGACCAATCTTCCATATGTGGTTGATTGGGGCTTCATTTTGTGTTCAATTTCAGTTTTCTTCAATAAATTGCTATTTCCTGTTTCACGGTTCTTATCATTGGTCCGATCTGCCGTTTTGCAATTTCCGATCTGTTCCAATCAAATTGCACCATCGATCTGTCCTAAAATCACGATTTCTCTTCTCACGATTTCAAAGTACTCCACCATCTTCTTTGTTTTTGGGGTTTCACCATAAACGATTGATTTCAATTGAGGGCAAACATTGGGTGGCGGTGGCGGTGGTGGTGTCGATCTTGAATGTAACGAAATCAGATCTATTATGGTGGTGATTGTATTCCAATGGTAGTGGTAGTTGGATTCAGATGGTGGCAATGGTTGGATTCAAGATGGCGATGGTCCGATTCATCCCAGTACTATCTCCTGCAGCCTGTTCTATTGCACTGAACAGCTGCTTCTGATTATCGAACATCACATAATCAGTTTTAGAACACACATCCACCCCCCAACACACACACAAAAATAGTATCATAATGGTTTACATTATTGTCTAAATCCAATCACCTACTATCAAAGTATCAATATTGGTTAAGATCTTAGGGTCCGTTTGGTTCGCGGAATGAATACAAAGGAATTGGAATTTGATGAAAAACTATATCTTGTTTGATTAGTAAAGACCGGAATTGGAATCTAACCAAAAATAAATTAATTGGAATCTCCAACATCAAAGCATTCTTTGCCTAGTCCTCTTGGTTTGAATCAATGCAGTTATTGCGGTGGGAAATCAAATAGCGGTCAAAGACCCTGATATGGGATAGCGGTTATCATGGTGGGATAGCGGTTTTTAATATTACGTTTTATATATATATAGTGAAAAGTTCATTTGAGAACCGTTTTTATTGCGAGAACCAATCTTAGCGGTCCAATTTCCCCTCCTTCTATTGGATTGCCTACCCATGAATTCCTTACATGCACCATGCCACACCCAATCCCCCCACGCTTTTCATCCATGAATTCCATTATCCACAATGAACGGCTAAGATTGGTTCTCGCGGTTCTCGCAATAAAAACGGTTCTCAAATGAACCTTCCCCTATATATATATATATAAAATTAAAATCGTAAAATTTTAATTAAAAGCATTGTATAAAACTTGGTACGCTAATATAGTAAGTAGTAACATGGGAATCAACAGTGGAGTGTTGATTTGTCGATTGCGGAGTGTGAATTGTTGATGTCGAAGGAAGATGAAGGTTGGAGCTGTTGACGTTGAAGGAAGACAAAGGCTAGACTGCTTCGGGTGTCGTCAAAGAAGGGAAAGAAAGCCACAACTAGGTTAATATTATCTTGGGCTTGGAGTCTTGGACATAAAGCAGATGGGCTCAAAGAGTGGCCCAAAACAAGTATAATCGGCCAAAAAAAACAAAAAAAGTGCAAACCGAGAATAGCAATTGATTTCTTTTAAAATAGCTCTCAACTAGCGGAAATAGCGCTCAAATAGCAGAAATAGTGGCACTATTAGCTCCTCCGCTATTTCCCACCGCTATTTTGCCTAGGTCCGCTAACCGCTATCCCACCGCTATTGACTGCATAGGTTTGAATTCACTTCATATGTTAGTTAATTTGATCAAACAAAACTAATGGGATATCACGGTGAATGTATAAAAATGTGGTTGACTGGTTGTTAGATCTTTTTGTTTAAATTTGTATTTGAAAATTTGTCAAGTTGCATGACGACTTTGTGTTGGCTAATGGTGATACTTAGTAGTAAAAAATGGCAATAGTTGGCTGAGAATGCAGGCAGAGAAGTTATCACGATGTTAGTCTATGACTATATGCTAAAAGCTCAGGGATATGTAGATAACTTTACATTTAGCTTAAAGATCATTTATCATAGAGCAACTCCTTTCTGAATAATCCAAATCTTAGGTGTTGTTTGGTTTGATGGAATCCTTGGGATTCAGTAGGAATTGGAATCCAATTCCAAAGAATTCCCATGTTTGGTTGGTCTTGGCTTTGGAAAACTTTCCATCAGTTGTGGGAATCTGAAATCCTCCCCCAACCTAAGGAATTGAGATTTCTTCTCTTCTCATCTCACTACATACCATCGTCTAAAACACCATCCTCCACACCATCGCTTGCTTACATGTGACTGGCGAGAGGCGACCTCCATCTAGGGTTTCGATTAGGGTTCATCTTCTTCTTCGTCCCGACGGTGGCTTCAACTTCTTCGTCCCAACAACTAGCGATTAGGGTTCGTCTTCGTTCGTCCCAATGACCAACGACGGTGAGGGTTGTGGTGTTGGGGTAGTAGTCGGCAGCGGCGGTGACAGGCAACGGTGGTGAAGGAAGGTGTCGTTTTTTTCCAAGCTTTTCCGGTTTGAATTCCAACTCTTGCCAAACACAAAAAGGAAGGAATTACTTTCCAATTCAAATTCCTTCTAAGATTCCAATTCTAATTCTTAACATTCCATCAAACCAAACACTCAAACAGCACCTTAGTGCTTTGAAACTAAATAAAAAGGAATTAATTTCCCAAAGACTCGAAACTGATTATTGCAACATTAATTTACAGACACGTCCAAACACTCCCTCGATTATAGAAACAGAAGTCCTCCAAGGCATAGGATTCAAGTCTAAGGCAACAAGGTTAGTTAACAGAAGCAATGATAAGCAAACCAAATGCAACTTGACTCGAAAGACAACAAGATTAATTGGTCAAGCCAAAGAAGAAGAAGAAAAGGGCAGGATAAGGCAAATCCAAAATGCAATACAGCTCGCAATCTAAGATCAAATTCCAGTGAGCGGATCTGGTTGAAAAAACAAACCAAATGATGATGAAGCCTGCCATATCACTAAACAAAGGCCTCACGTTGTGATCAGTTATAATAAAATTTAATACCCATGCACAGTTCCAATTGGTGCTGCTTGAACCATTAAAAAATGCTAGTTGCACTATAGCCAACAAGACAATAACTCACCTGGATGTTGATGAAGTTTGCTCCCAAGAAATTGTTGAGAGACCTTGACGCTGCTTATGCTTGGGATTTGCTGAGCATAAAACAAATACTCTGCCACGACGTTTCACTGTTCTACAGAATTCACACATTCTCTTCACTGACGACCTCACCTTCATTTTGCTGCTTATCTATCTACTCCATGTTTATATAAGAAAAGGTTAAACAAAAAGAACCTGTATTAACCATCAACATTGATGTGTTTTCATTCAAGGTAGACGATAACAGATTTAATTAAGCATTATCTATGAAAAAGTATTTTCAATTCAATGGTCATCCACCTCATCTGTTAGGTTTTAGTAATTGATTACTTCAATTCACAAGGGTGCAATACTTACTCATCCAGTTCTCAAACATGGATCGATAATACTTATTATTCCAAACACAAACCAACTTCATGGTGAGAACTAAAGTTACATATTAAGCACAAGGTAATGCATTGGCATCTCCAATGTATACACCATAAATATAACCCCGCTTGGTGTGAAAGGTGTATTTTCCAAAAATACGGATTTGGTTCAACTCCAATGCATGTACCAAATTCTTTAAACTGATTGTTTTATACTGACATAACAATTTATTTCAAATACATTATTTTATTCACACTAATTTATTTGGCTGTGTTTCTTATATATATGTAAAATTTATGAATACTTGTTTCATTGCAATTTTTTTAGCTTTCATGTAGCTTAAATATGTATAATATTTTATATTACAAACAAAGTTGTAGTTTGATTTTCTTTTACATATATCATATACAAGGTTGTAAAAATCGCTCAGCATGGTGTACAGTCGGTCGACACCTTCAAGCGATAAATTGGTTTCTCGGCAAGGACCCTAAATTATAAAGGAATTTATTTTTAAAAAACAAAAATTACCAATAGCCTAACAAAATAAGTCAAATAACCATTAAATAATTTAACAAGCTTGAAATAAATATATTTAATTCATTATTAATTAACAAATATCACCTACTTACATATATTTATTTTAGTTTTTGGGCTCTTTCTTTTAAGTTTTTAGGGCTTTTTAGTTAGACTTGTTAGTACTGCCTGGGCCGGCCACTACAACAGCCCAATCTGTTTATGGAGCCATCAATACCTAATACTCCCCAGTCCAAAGGTGGCTTCACTTCACAATTCGTATACGGCAAGTTAAAGCATGAATCAAAAGTCCAAATCCTCTCCGGCCGGCACGCCTTCTCGTCGCCGGGGACCATCATCAATCGTTGATTTTGACCATCACAGGTGACTCATACTCGTCCACCATCGTCGATTTTTACCTTTCTCATTGATTTCCACCATCACGGGTTAGTCTCCTAGACCTCGATCGCCTGCAGGTAACCTTTTTACCTTGACCGTTTCTTACCGATTCAAGCTTTTATCCGCCGATTTTGACCGATTCAAGCATTTTTGACTGATATTGACCAAAGCCGATTAGTGTCTCCGATTAGCCTCAAGTCGGAACGGCGAGGGTCCGATTCACGATTAACCGCCGATTACTCGGCCACCAAGGCCGAGTTTTACAACACTGATCATATATGGGTCTTTAGAATCATATTTACTTGACTATTTAATCATTTTAATAATTAACTTAGGTGTTGTTTGTTTTTCATAGAAAACCTCTCATTTGCGTGTGTTTAAACTAAGTCGAGCCATGACTTGCAACTTTGATCTACCAAGTATCAAACAAGTATATACATCAATCCCCTTTGAGTATATAAATCAACTTTGATCTACTAAGTACCAAGTATCAAACATAAATCAACTTTGATCTACCAAGTACCAAGTATAAAACTATTATATAAATCAAACAACTTTTGGAAAAGATACAAGAGCACTTCCCTTTGAGTTTTATAAAACTGAGCAATATATCAAACATAACAGTTTTAGAGCAAATCATCAAACAAGAAGTTAAAATCGAGATGATAGAGCATAAGCTATGAAATGGATCTGATGATGTAGCATAAGCAAGTGTTAAAGATATAACAGCACTCCCCATATACGATTTTAGCATCTGATGATACAGCATGAACTATGAAATGGATCAAGTTAAAATCGATAACACATAAACCAGAAATAAAATCGACCCATAAACCAGAGAACACATAAATCAGTTAAAATCCATTCCAGAGAACAGAGAACACATAAATCAGTTAGAATCGAGAACACGTATATATGGATGCAATCGATTCCAGAGATAAAATCGACCCATAACCAAGAGGTAAAATCGAGAACACATATAGCATCGCCTAAAATCGACCCAAAGATAAAGTCGAGATAAAATCTACATGTTTTCACAGAGAAAGATTAAATCGAGAGAGAGAGAGAGACGCGAAGGGAAAAGATTTACCGGAGAGAGGTTTCGAGATGGAGGGAGTCTCCGGTGTGCAGTCGCCGTAAGTGAGCTCACGCTGGTGTGCAGTCGCCGGTGCGTTTGAGAGCAGGAATGGGGGCGACGGTTTGAGACGGTGTTTAGGGTAGGGGAAAAAAAGGTAAAATTGTAAATGTGTCTTTTTTTATGGATTTTAAAATATTAGGGGTTTTGTAATTTTAAAATTGTGTTTCAGAATTTTATTTTAGGAATAAAAGTAGTAATTTAGAAGAAAAAAAAAGAATTAAAAAAAAATTGTGTTTCAAAATATATATATATATATATATAGTGGGGTACCTGCGCAATGCGACAGCGGCGAATAAAGAGGAGGTTGTGATGAGTTTTGTGCAGAATAATCACAAAGAGCTAATATGAGTTTGTAAAATTTTTTTGCGAAATGAAGATAATATGAGTTTGTGAAGATTTTTTACGAGAGTCACTTTGAAATTAAGAATTAAATTGCTAACTCTGAGTTATTTGTCTTTCAGTTTGTTGGAAGAGTTTTGTCGCATGGCTGAATCATGAAGTTGCTGATTATATATATGTATGTATATGTGTGTGTAATGTTTCATAGTTTCAATTATTATGTAATTGAGTTAGAATGCATGTTTATAAATTTCAACTCTTTGACTCTTTCATTTGTTTGGTGTTTGTGAAATTTCTTGAACTTGATTTATTAAAAACAGGAATTTAGGTGATCTCATGAATCAAAAGTTAACATTAAAAATATATGATTAGACTTAATTCAGTTAGAAGTATGGTGATCTCATGAATCAAAAGTTAATATTAAAAATATATGGTTAGAAATAATTCAGTTATAAGTATTGGTTTAAATTTATTAATTGTCGGTTATGTTTTCAATATTTATTTGTTTAAATTCATTAATTGTGGACTTAAAGAAGGGGTAAAGGAGAGGTATAAAGGAGGGGTATTTTAGTAAATTTACTCTTTTTAAAATTAAGAGTTTTTTAGGTAGTAAATGTATTATACCCCTTTTTAACCATTTTATTTTCTCTCATAATTTACTTTAACTTTTTATCTATTTAAAATACCTCTTTTTAAACATTTTATTCGCTCTCCTAATTTACTTTAACTTTTTATCTATTTAAAATATCTCTCTAACACTAAAACACCCTTTCACACAAACACAATTATCCACTCACATAAACGTAATTTTCAAAATCTTATTAACTTCTCCCACATTATTTCATAAATATAAATCTTTTTCTTATTTTAATGTCTTTTAGAACTTATTTTTAAAATTAATAAAATAGTTGATGTAAATAAAAAAATAAAAAAAATTGTCAATGTACGATATTTTTTCGTGACATTGAATTGAGCAAATAACATATTATTACATTATTTCATAAATATAAATCTTTTTCTTATTTTAATGTCTTTTAAAATTTATTTTTAAAATTAATAAAATAGTTGATGCAAATAAACAAACCTTGTCATTGTACGATACTTTTTCGTGACATTGAATTGAGCGAATAACATGTTATTACATTTTTAAAAGCCACATGGTGTAAAATAGAAACTACTTACCGTCGCAGCATTGCACGGGTACCTTACTAGTGTGTGTGTATATATATATATATATATATATATATATATATAGCTTTTATAGGTGTTAAACCATAACCCTTAAGTTTTGAACTAAAACTTAAAGCCATATATTCATAAACTAACAAGGTTCACTTATATATAGTAAGGTACCCGCGTAATACGGCGACGATGAATAAAGAATGACTGAAATAAGTTTTGAAGATATTAAGTTTTTAAAAGCAATACGACGCACTATAAACCATACTAAAATTACATGTTAAGATTTGAAGATATTAAGTTTTTACCAATACGTGTTGCTTTAAAATTTGATTACAGTTGGTAAATGTCATTCATCTTTTTCTTTAAAATAATTTAAAATTAAATAAAAAGGTAACTTATATTCTCAAATGAAAATTCAAAATTGCATTTTTATTTAATTCTAGCGTAATAAATTATGGGTTATAAAGGAAAGAAATTTACATTCCATATATACATATTGTAAATTTGAATTTTATTTATTGGTGCATCAAAAATACATTCAAGAGGGGTATAATTGTAATCTCATCTTTCTTAAAAGTGAGTTGATTCTTCTATTTATAAATTTGATTCATCCACCGAAGGTGTAACATCTTTGAAGCTATGTTACAAACTAGTGAAGCATAAGTTTCCCTTGGAGGGATCAACTTTACAAGTAAAAATATCACATTCCTTCTTAAAATTAAGAGTTTCAAGAAAACTTAAATGCTTTATAAAAAGTATATATATACTTTTATTCATTAAACTGCATAAAACTTTATACGACTTAATCGAATGAAATACATTTAGATCAAGTTTTATTAAAACTTTATCATGTTTTAACATAATAATAATAATAATAATAATAATAATAATAATAATAATAATAATAATATATATATAGGGTAGAGATCAAGTAAAAAGAATTTTATAGTAAAAAGGGTAAGAGGCAACAATAAAAATCTTTTTTATTGATTAAAACTAGTTTTTTATCGATTTATTTTGATGAATCCAACATATTCATCACCATTTACAGAGCAAAAGAGATTTTCAAATACAGATTTTGAAACCAAAATTTTGGAATAATTTGTTGATGAACAAAATGTTTTCATATAAAAAGTGATGAATATGTTGGATTCATTAAAAAGAAATCGATAAATAACTAGTTTTAATCAATAAAGATGATAAACTAACAATTATCAGTTGATGTATATACTAAAAAAATTATCATTAATCATCCCTCTTATACTTTTTACTTTAATTTTCTTTTTATTTGAACTCATCCCTATATATATATATATATATATATATATATATATATATATATCGACCTTTTCTTTTTAATTAATTTTAAGACTTTAAAATTAACACACACACACACACACACATATATATATATATATATATATATATTTTATTTAACCCGAAAAACTTGGTAATTGAATCGAGAACAAAACCGGCACATTCAACACCATAGGGACCGAAGCCTAGTCTTGGTTACTCTTTTTGGGCCGTAAAGCCTAAACCCACATAACCTTTTACGGGCCGCCAGATCAACTTGATAGCCAATCTAGGCCGAAGCCCACTACAAGGAACATGTGATTGGGCCGTGAAGCCTAATGGCCCGAAAGCCATTAATGGGTGGTAGCCCTACTTTCCCGGTCACCCTTTTGGGCCGACTAGCCCAATGGCGAAAACAAAAAACTTAGGTCAAATCCCTTTTCGGTGGTGAAGCCATGACTTGGGCTCGTAGCCCTCTGTCGTGACCTGACTCGGGCTGCAGCCCTCTACCACCTGGGATTAAAGTCGTGTTAAAATCCTCCGTCTAATTAATCAAGTCTCTACTTGATTAAAACCGGCTTAAATATATATATATATATATATATATATATATATATATATATGTATATTTATAACAATCGGAATTTTAATATAAACAAACCTAAAGTTTAGAACCATTTAATCTTTTAAACAAACTTGTTTAAAATACTTGATTAAAATCTAAACTTTAACTTGAAAAGATAAACAAAACTTGTTTTTATATCAAACCAAAATTTCAACTATACCAAAAGAAAAAGAAGATGATCTTATTGAAAACAACAAACTAAAAATTTGAAAATTTAACCTTTTAAACAAACTGTTTGAAAATACTGGTTAAAGATCCAAACTTTAACTTAAAAAGATAAACAAACTTGTTTTTCCCTTCTCCTTGTTTTTTGATCAACCAAAAGAAAAGGAGACGAATAATAAAACTAAACTTTAAACTAAAATAGATCAATATTAAGATCATGGGATTAATGAGCCGAGACTCTTTGGGTTTGTAACCGTCAAAACCACTACGTGAATCACAAACTGGACCATGCGAGTTTTAACAAAAATATAATCTTTGTATGGTTTAGTAAATAAAAATCAAAACTTTAAGAGTTAATTTCATAAATGGTCCTTAAACTAACCACGAATTGCAAGTTTAGTCCTTTTTTTGAAAAAGTTGCAAACATCATCCTTAAACTACCATTTTGTTGCATGGGTAATCCTTTCTAACGTTTTCTGTTAATTTTTATAAAATTACTATTATGCCCTTATTCATCTCCTTTTATATATTTCTTATTATTATTAATATTACTATTATGAAATGAAATTATCAATATTAAATATTAAAGGAGTCCGCTTTTTCACACAACACAGACTTCTCTCTCTCTCTCGTTCTTTCAAGTCTTTGAACAAAGCACCGGCAATCGAGTCTTTGAACAAAGCACCGGCAGCGATTGGTCACCGGAAGAGACACCATCGTGCACCGGCACCATCGTTATCTCAAGTCTTTGAATAAAATTGGTTCTTGCAGAGACACCATCGTACACCACCATTCGATTTGTGTGGATGGTGCAGCGGCGGATGGTGCTTTCAGGCGATTAAGGCGGCGGCGGCGGTTGGTGGTTTCAGGTAGGTGTCGATTTGTGTGGTCGGTTTTGATTTGGGTGTATGGGTTTCATTGTTCTTGGTGTTTTTGTTGGTTTTCGACTTTCTGGTTCTTGTATGCGGCGGTTGATGATGGTTGGTGGCCGGAAAAAGGAAAGAAGAAAACGATATGAGAATGGGGGCGGAGGTTCTAGGCGGAGGTAGGTGGGGATGGTGTTCTAGGCGGAGGAGGGTGGGGGCGGTGGTTCTAGACCGAGGAGGGTGAGGGAGGCTGTGGTTCTAGGCAGTGGTGGGTGAGGGAGGCGGTGGTTTATCAAGAGAGAGAGAGAGGAGAGTGTGTGTGAGAGAGAGAAGGGTGAGAGAGAGAGATGCTTGCATACTTGCAGTTGATGTAATGAGTGGGAGAGAGACTGGGTGAATCTTTGATAAGATTAAAATATTATTTAAAATTAATTAAAAATTAAAAAAGGGTAAAAAGACATAAATACCCTTCACTAAACGGACTTGACAAATGGAATCTGTTAGAAAGGACCAAACTTGTAAGAAAATGGTAGTTAAAGGACGAAAAATGCAACTTTTTCAAAAAAAGGACTAAACTTGCAATATGTGGTTAGTTTAAAGACCATTTATGAAATTAACTCAAAGTTTGATATATATACAAAACAGCGGAAACGGTTTTAAATAATATACAAAGATTGAACCTTTAAAACCCCAAAAGGAAAGATCTTTGTTAATCTCATGAACTTAATACACATAAAAAATAAATGAAAAAGAACAATAAGATAAACATGTTACCTAGGTTGCTCAAGATATAGTCCACTCGTGATATTACCAACGAAATCCTTCTAGCCGAAACAACCAACATCAACAAACATGGACTCGATTTGTAGGTGTATGATACTCGGTTCAAACGAAACCTCAAACACCACACCTTTGGTTTTCGGCTGAAAGAGAGTGGAGAGAGAGTTTTCTTTTAATTATCCTATTAAACTTAATAATGTTCTCTTCACTTTGTGAATGGTATAACTCAAATATACAGGCTTAATGAAATCCTCCTAATTATGGATGTATATAAACATAATAACCATATAAACAAAGCTTTATCACCACTTTAAGTTTAAATTATATATATATATAGGGGAAGGTTCAAATGAGAATGGAAGACTAAATCTCAGCCATCTGATATGGACGTAAAAAACACGGTGGTATTTTTATAATTAATCGCAACTTTATAATTAGCAATAGTATTTTATTATTGAAATATCAAAAAAAGTTTATATTTCAGTCATGAAACAATACTGCTTTCACTTTTTTTCTTTTGATATTTTAGTCAAGAAATACTACTGTTTCATGACTGAAATATCAAAGAAAAAAAGTATTTGCTTCACTTTTTTCTTTGATATTTCAGTCATGAAACAATAATACTTTATGACTGAAATATCAAAGAAAAAAGTGAAGTGGTGTCTTTTTTTATTTGAAATTTCAATAATCAATTCTACTGATATTTTATAAATTTGTGATTAATTACAAAAATACTACCATGTTTTATTATATTTACATCCAGATTGATGGCTGAGATTTAATCTTCTATTCTCACTTAATTCTTGTTCTTATTTGAACCATTCTCTCTCTCTATATATATATACATGTCGTACATACATACATATATATATGTATATATAATACCCAAAAATTTACTGGTAGAGAAGCTTGAAATAAAACAGTTCTAATGATATTATTTATAGATCGAATGGTGCGTTCGGCTTTCCCATTTTGTTGAGATGTATAGGGACAGGAAAAACGCATTTTCATACCATGAGAACCAAAAAATTTATGAAAGGACGAGTTGTCAAATTCGCGTCCATTGTCACATTGAAAAGATTTTATGTCGGCACTAAATTGAGTTTTTACATACATATAAAAATTACGGAAAACAGCAAACACATCAGATTTAGCACGTAACGGAAAAACCCAAAGAAAATGCGAGAAATCATCTAAAAATAGAACATAATATTTATAACCACTAATGCTCACAATGGGGGATGTCCAAAGATCGGAGTGAACAAGTTCAAACAAACTAGATGTTTTAGAATTAGAAAGACTAAAAGATAAGCGATTATGCTTACCAAGTTGACAAGCATGACAAACTGGTAAGCGTTTATTAGAACACGTAATAAAATTTCTAGTAACTAAAAAATCAAGAACGGCAGATCCAGGATGGCCAAGACGACGATGCCATGTCCCAGAAGAAATAGATAATAGAGCTTCTGAAACATTAGAGTGGAAGGAAGACGGCAAAACAGGATAGAGATCGCCATTACTGTTGATGCGGTGAAGAATTCTACCTGTTTTAAGGTCCTTGACAGAAAAACCAAAAGGATCAAATTCAACAGAAGCAGAGTTATCGATAGTAAACTGACGAACAAAAATAAGATTTTTAACCATTTTCGGAGATACAAGAACATTATTAAGAGACAACGGTACATTTGAATAAGGAAATTGAGAATTACCAATGCAACCGGTAGTACAACACCATTACCAACCATAATTTTCTTAAATTTATCACTTTGTTTAAGAGAAGAAAGAATACCTGAGTTGTAGGTCATATGTGATGTTGCCCCGGTGTCCATGTAGTAGTTCGGGTCTGGCTGAGGCGGCTGCAATGACATTGAAGAGAATACAGAAGCAAGGCCAGTAAACTGTTGTTGACCAGGCTGTCCATAAGAGTAACCTGAAAAGTGAGTTGCGGGTGCGCCTGGCGCATTTGTCATAGTAGACGGGGACTGTCCAGATGGTGTAGCGGGCACTGGTGGATGGTATAAATTCGGAGAAGATTGCAATGGTAGACCATACAATTGTTGTTGACCGTATGACGGTTGATATTGTGGTGGCGTATGAACCGGCGGAACTGTAGGCATGAGACGAGGTAGCGGTAGCTGTGGAATGGAACAAGTTGGTGGTCCAAATATATAAGCCTGGTTGTTCCTTTGATTTCCTTGTGATCCATGAGACTGATATTGAACAGCATGTTGAGTACCTGCAAGATTAGTATTACGTGCACCAAAATCTTGATTATTGCCTCCTTTGGGAGTCCCACACCCCATTTTCCCTTTACTAGTTTGCCTATTATCATTACGAGAGGTGTAGGTATACAAGGCAGACGAGGAGGATTGTGAGGGTTCAAGAGCAGGCTCAGAATTAGCTTCACGGGACTCATGAACTAACAACATGTTTTTAGCCTCGTAGAAGGTGGGGAAAGGTTTGGTGTTGGTGATAATATCAACAATACTATGGTATGAGGGTGGAAGTTGCCGTAGAATTTGCATGACAAGTTCTTGTTCAGAAACTGGTGTGTCAACATCATTAAGGGAATCAGCAAGGTTTTTCAAAGTGTGACAAAAATCAGTAACATTTATGTCACCTTTTTTTGTGGTACGAAAAATCTCTTGGATTTGGAGAGATCTAGACATTTTATTGTTAAGAAAAAACTCATCAATACTAGCAAGCAATTGTTTGGCAGTACAATTGTTTTTTAGGACAATTTGTAACAAATGATGATCGCACGTGTTATAAATCCAGGTTTGTATTTTGGCATCAATAGAGTGCCATTCTTCATCATCATCACCGGAGGGTTTAGAATCACCGGTGATGTGTGACATCACTTTAGCACTACGACAAATGGTTAAGAAAATTTGACGCCATAATTTGAATTGGGCGCCATCAGCAGTAAGTTTAAAACCAAATGAGTGATAAACATTGGAGATAGAATGTGTAAGAGTACCGGCAGTTAAGGGAGGGGTAACGGTAGAAGAAACACCGCCAGAAGTAGTCATAATGATAATAAAGTGCAAATAAAAAAATAGACAAAAAAATAAAGAGGAAAAGGAAAACGAGACTCACCGTAGGAAACAAACGTCAAGAATGTTAATTGTGATATTAAAGAAACCAGAAAACTTCTACACAGTTATTCATTCAAAAGGCTGCTATATATAGCAGAAGGTACAACGGAAACATGACAAACAAAAAAACCTTAAAACAAGGAAAATACCAGTAGACTAGGAAAACGTTTATTCAAATAAAAGACTCTTTCAAACTATCCTTAATACTCTTTGAATTATTCTTAACACCCCCTCTTAATTCAAAGAGTTGTTAGTTCAATTCTTCCTCTCAAATACGCAAATTGTTCAGCTCCAAGTGCCTTCGTAAGAATATAAGCAACCTGTTCATGAGATGAACAAGACTGCAGCTCAATTTGCCTGCCTTCAACCAAAGTGCGAATGAAATGAAACTTGGTGTCAATATGTTTACTACGACCATGATAACCCTGGTTCTTTGAAAGAAACACAGCAAACATGTTATCGCAGAAGATCTGGGTTGCCCCCTCTTGCTCGTGACCCAGTTCAAGCAATATCTTCCTCATCCATGTAGCTTGACATGCAGCTGCTGTAGCTGCAATATATTCTGCTTCTATGGTAGACAAGGCAACAATTTCTTGCTTCTTGGAGCTCCATGTAACTGCAGCGGAACCAATCGAGAACACATTTGCTGACGTACTCTTCCGATCTTCCACCGAGCTAGCCCAATCACTATCGGTGTAACCAATCAATCCCACACGATCTGTTTTTGCATACCATAAACCCATGTTTAATGTTCCTGCAATATACCTCAGAATTCGTTTCGCAGCACCCATATGATATACGGAAGGTTTATGCATGTATCTCGAAACAACTCCTACAGCAAAGGCGATATCTGGTCGCGAGTGAGTGAGATAAATTAGACCCCCAACCAGACTTCTAAATATGTATCCATCAGCTGCTGCCCCTCCATCTTCAGCATACAATTTATCGTTCGTATTCATCGGGGTTGACACGGGTTTACAATGCTCCATATTGAATCTCTTCAACAGGTCCCTTGCATATTTATGTTGTGACACAAACATTCCATTTGGTTGCTGATTTACTTCCAAACCAAGGAAGTAATTTAAGACTCCAAAATCAGTCATCTCGAACTCACTAATCATCTTTTGCTTGAACTCATTCAACAACCTGTTTGAAGAACTAACATATACTATATCATCAACATACAAGCACACTATAATAACTTCACCTGGACTACCTCTTTTGACATATAGTGTTGGTTCACTTTGACTTCTTTTGTAGCCATGTTGCACAAGATAACCATCAATCCTACTATACCAAGCCCGAGGGGCTTGTTTTAACCCGTAGAGAGCCTTGTGTAGCTTAAACACCATTTGTTCTTGTCCTTCTATCTCGAACCCCGGGGGCTGAACCACATACACTTCTTCATTAAGAACCCCGTTTAAGAACGCAGATTTCACATCAAATTGGTAGGCCATCCACCCTTTTTGGGCAGCTAACGCGAGAACAATTCTTATAGTTTCAAAACGAGCAACCGGTGAGAATGTTTCCTCGTAATCTATCCCACTTTGTTGAGCATAACCTTTGGCGACAATACGGGCCTTATACCTCTGAACACTTCCATCTGCATGATACTTAAGTTTAAATACCCACTTAAGTCCAATAGCCTTTTTCTCAGATGGAAGTCGAGTCAACGTCCATGTTTTGTGATGCTCCAATGCTTCAATTTCTTCCTTCATGGCATTCTTCCACTCGTTTATTTTAATAGCATCTTGGTAGGAGCTTGGTTCAACCGCTGAGAGAGCAAACTGGCATGCTTCATAGTCTCTGATGGGAGCAGTGTTGTTATAAATGTCATTGATGTTGCGCATTCGAGTAGCCGGATCACTTTCATTTGTAGTCGTGTCACCTGCAGTTGGTTCTTCATTTGATTCTTGACCAGCTTCTTCTTCACTTTGAAATGCAGAGGAGGGTCCACTTGGAGAAGACCCACTTGTATCGCTACTGCTTGATGACTGGTGATTGTTTGTAATTTCATTAATTTCTTCATCTGGAAACATCATTTCCTTCACAAAGGTGGCATCACCTTGTTTGTCTTCCTTTACACTTTCACTCCATGCTCCCTGCTCATAGAAGATCACATCCCTGCTTGTTATAATTTCTTTTTTTACAGGATCAAATAACCGATATGCCTTGGAGTTGGGTGAGTACCCAACAAATATACATTTCTTTGATTTAGCATCTAATTTTTTTCGTACCTGGGAGGGAATTAGAGCATATGCAATACATCCAAACACTTTTAAGTGACTTACAGATGGTTTGTCACCGTACCACATTTCATACGGTGTTTTACCGGCGATGACTCTTGTTGGAGACAACGAAGTAAGGTAGACAGCAGTAGACACAGCTTCTCCCCAGAATTGGTTCGATAGTTTCTTAGCTTGAAGCATACATCGAGCCATTTCAACGATCGTTCGGTTTTTTCTTTCTGCAATACCGTTTTGCTCCGGTGTGTATGGTGCTGTTAAGTCACGATGTATACCGTGCTCTTCACAAAACTCAGTGAACAGCTTCCCAACGAACTCTCCTCCTCGATCTGTTCTCAAAGTCTGGATCAAATACCCACTTTCCTTCTCAACTTTTGTCTTGAACTTCTCAAACATTTTCAAGCTCTCGGATTTTTTGTTCAAGAAATATACCCAGCTCATACGAGTGTAGTCATCGGTTAATAAAAAAAAGTAAGAATTACCTCCTAAGGACTTCGTTTGCATGGGGCCAACTAGATCTGCGTGCACCAGTTGGAGAGGGTCGGTGCTTCGCCATGTACGAGTAGGAAAGGAGCGCCTGGTCTGCTTTCCAAGAATGCAACCTTCACACTGCGTGATGTTACCTATGACTGGAAGACCAGTGACCATATTGTCTTTGCTGAGTTGTTGCAAGGCTTGTTCATGTAGGTGCCCATATCGATAATGCCACAAAGATGAGTCACTTTCATCAAGAATTAAAGCAGTATCAACTTTTCTCTCTAAATCAAATGGGAAAGTGTTGTTGGCAGCCATTGGTACCATGCATGCAACCTTTCCTGTTGACTTATGTGTGATAGTACACGCATCATCATCGAAGAGGACCCTATACCCACTTTTCATTAATTGTCCGACACTCAATAGGTTGTACCCTAAATCAGGGGCATATTGTACATCATACAGGACTTTTGTTTGGCCATTTCCCAATATCAGCTTTACTGGTCCCTTTCCTTCCACTTGAATTCCTTTCCCATTTCCCATTTTTACATCCACTTTCTTCTTCTCGTCTAAATTCTTGAAAATCCTCCGATGCCCGGTCATATGATTTGAGCACCCACTATCAATAAACCACACACTAGAGTTCCTGTCACTATTACTTGTAGCCATGAAAGACACGTCTTCATTGTCATTATAATGAGCCATAAAGAGTCTGCACTCATCTTCATCATCATCTTGATCAACAACTGTATTGGCCTGTGGTTCAGACCAACATTCCGACCTCAAATGGCCAAACCTGTTACAGTTATAGCATTGCACACCACTTTTTCCACGCCCACCAAATCTGCCTCGTCCTCTACCACGACCACCGCGTGTAAAGGACCTTCCTCTTCCGAATGAGTTGTCTCCTTCCTTTGCTTGAAAAGCTCGTTCTTCTTCAACCGTTTCTACACTTCGATTGACTCTCGCTTCATGTGACTGGAGAGATCCCATAAGCTGATCGAAAGTTAAGAGAGACAGATCCTTCGATTCCTCTATAGCAGTGACAACGTGATCCCACTTGACAAGTAGGCTTCGTAATACTTTCTCCACAACCTGCTGATCGGAAACATCTTCTCCATATGCTCTTTTCTGATTTACAATGCGCATAACTCTTGACAAAAAATCGGCAATCGCTTCATCGTCTTTCATTTGGAGAGTCTCAAACTCTCTTCTCAACCCCTGCAACTTTACCGTCTTTACCTTAGAGTCACCTTGATATTCCGTCTGCAAAACATCCCATGCATTCTTTGCGGTTGTTGCTGCAGCTATCCGAGAAAATATACTATCATGGACAGCCTGCTGAATGAGTGAAAGAGCCCGTGCGTCCTTTTTGTAGTTTTCTCGTAGCCTAGCTGCATCATTATCATCTTCTGTGAAGCCCTTGGAGACCAATTCCCAGAGCTCTTGTGACCGCAGGACTGTCTTCAATCTGATGCTCCAGAACTCGTACCCTTCCCCTTTGAAAATAGGAAGTGATACCTGATTGTAGCTTGCAGATGCCATGACTCTTCCTCACTTGTTGATCTCGAACCTGGCTCTGATACCACAATGTTAATTGTGATATTAAAGAAACCAGAAAACTTCTACACAATTATTCATTCAAAAGGCTGCTATATATAGCAGAAGGTACAACGGAAACATGCCAAACAAAAAAACCTTAAAACAAGGAAAATACCAGTAGACTAGGAAAACGTTTATTCAAATAAAAGACTCTTTCAAACTATCCTTAATACTCTTTGAATTATTCTTAACAAAGAAACGGTGGCAGCCAACACAAACCAAGAATCTTGAAAGCAACAGCCGTAGACTTCAACACACGAGACAAGAACAATATATTAATAGAAGCACTATGCTAAACAATCCACGTAGCAGTAAACAAAGTGCCACCAAGCAAAAAATTGATTAAAAAATCAATGTTGCAGCAGTAGTTATTGGCAAACGCAAATGGTGACGGCAAAATCAACTAGCGTCAATCAGCGACAACCAATAAAATCAGCTAGTAAGTATGCGATTTCAAGCAGAACCAAGCTAATATTTATTTCCAACCGGCGAGGAAAAAAATTTGTGGTCCGGCGGCAAGAAAAAGAAAAAACCCTAGCTTGATACCATGTTAACGTAGTAAGAATAATGAAAAACCCTTAGGGTTATTTGTGTATTCCTTCAATATATATAATGTTACACTTTGTGTATATATACAAAGCAGCCCCTATACTATATGTAAATATAAAGTACAGACATATAAGGTCTTTTGTCTATATTTAACATTCAGTATATATATTTATTGACTAATAAATATAACTAATAATTAATTAATACTTGGTGAAATATTCTCTAATAAACATTGATTTGTAATAACTATTTTAAATCCTCCCTCCGAGTACGATTGCATTTACTACTCATTTACAAGCACTCATGATTGCGACCCCCGAGTATCCTATGATGTTGGACGTGACATCACATATTTGCTAACTATGCACATAACTCTAACACAACTCTTATTATAGGATTCACCAATAAGTGAGATATTGGAGGTTTAATTGTGATCCTCATCACATCTCTTAAGTGATTGTACCCTACGGATACTCGGTTTTGTAAAAGTTAATTAAGTCGTCATATGCTTTATTTGACAAACAAATTATATAGGGATTGGGTTTAAGATGATTAAAAGCTTTCACACGCTAAGTTTTAAAATATGGAAATATGAAACAATACAACACGCACGGGTGGTGTATCAACGTATGTAGTATAGTTTTATATAACTGAGTATCAAATCACAGGGAACGAAAAAATTACCGAAATTAGATCAATACTATTGTCTAACCAATCAATAATCAAGATGGTAGCTAAGCTAAGATTCCACAATCATTAAGCATGCAATTAAAGTACCAAACTATGACTAAACTAAAGTTAAGCTAATCGGATTTACACTTCACACAACAATTAATACAAGAGGTAGATTCAACTCCAATGGGGATTCACCTAGATTTTGTAATATCCGTATTTTTGTAAATTATGAAATATTTATATAAAATGCAAGTGAGTAAAAATTTGTAAAAATTAGGTGTTATATATATATATATATATATCATGTTGTGTATATAGATGAATAAATATGGGTGAGAAATGTAAGAGGAAGGAAAGCCTAAGGACTAAACTTGGAAATATGTATATATATATATATGTGTGTGTGTGTGTGTGTGTTGCCTACACCAATTGAAGTCAAAGACTTCAAGAAATTTCTGGAACCCATCGAGAGAAAGGAAGAGCATGAAGGAAAATGGAGATTTCAAGATGGAGGAAGGAATCAAGGAGTTTTCTTGAAGTTTAAGGTGTTTTTAGTTGAAATAGTGTGTTTAGCACCTAATCAACTACCAAAGCTTGAAGTTCTTGAACAAGGAAAGGAAAGATCAAGATGGGTCCTTGATCAAGTAAGTTTTAAACTCATCTTGTGTTTGATTTTAAGCAATGATTATGGTTGTAGTGATTTTTGGTTGATTATGTTGAAAAATGGTGTTTAATGGGTCAAAACCTTTGAATTAAGGTTTGATTACCCAAGTTTTGGATGGATTATAGTTTTGGGGATGTCTAGTGGTTGTCTTGAAGATAAAATAGTTTATTGTTTGCTGCAATAGAAGTTTTGGGGGAAAAGAATTGATTTTGGTCGGTTTTACAGCAAGAAAAAAAGGGAAGAATTGACCTGTGCAGGTCGTCGCGTAGAAGAAGATGGAATTTTCCAGAGATTTTCTCGCGGCACGAGGCACCCTGAAATGTCCAAAAACTTGTTTTTGACCCCATTTGACCTTGTAATTGATTGGGGATTGATTCAAATGATTGTAGGGGGCTTATTTGGAGTCTTTTAAGACCCGAAAGGGTGTCTAAGACTATAATTGAGTCTAGAAACTTTGTTTTTGGTTAACTTATGTTAGTTAACCTTGTGTATTGTGATCATAGGTTTATGATCTCGTGTTTGAGCTTTGGTTGGATAGGGTTGTGATCCTCATCACACCCTCAGGTGAGTACACCCTGCGGATACCCAACTGTTTGATAAGATTACAAGTCATCATGTTGTGTTTTGATTGTTTGGCAATTGTTTGATGAATCTTGATGATTCAAAGATGTGGATTATGAAACTGTTTTACAAATGCGGGTTATATGATTTGAAACTGTTTATGAGTTTTGAACTTACAGATTATGTAAACCATGTATTATTTTATACTATGGTTTTTGTGAAGTATAAATGTTTTATGGAACCTTTGGGTTTCTGAATGTGGAACTGTGAATTTGATTCAAGATGTGTTTAAATGATGTATTTTGAGAAATGGTTTTCAAATAGGACCATTGCTCCATTTTGGAGATGGTCTATGTTAAAGCTTGATTTTACATGACGGTTTTGAAACTGATACTCCATGATTGGAGTAAGCTTTGAGTCGGTAATAACGAATATGTTTTTTTGAAACATAACACTCCATGTTGAAGTAAACTTAGATTTTGAAACAAAAGACATGGTTTGAGTAATGAATTTCATGTTTTCAATTAAGAAGTACCTTGGGCATTGAGATGCCAAAAGTGGTTTTATGACCCTTCGGGGTATGTAATTATATGACCCTTCGGGGTATGAGACTTTATGACCCTCCGGGGTATGTGGTTTTATGACCCTTCGGGGTAAGTGATTTTATGACCCTTCGGGGTAAGTGATTATGTGACCCTTCGGGGTATGTGCCTATGTGACCCTTCGGGGTATGTGCCTATGTGACCCTTCGGGGTATGTGCTTATGTGACCACTCGGGGTATATGTGCTTCGGTCCGGACCACTGTGTGATATAACTCTGTACCATAGGGTTCCTATTCATTGAGACGTACACAGCGGTTCCTGTGACTTCGGTAATTGGGGGGACCTCGAGGTACGGGTGGCTGAGGGATCGGTGCAGAGAGTGGAAGGGTATGTCAGTAACCATCATGACCGTGTGGGTTCACTGGGCTGACGAGCCATCGAACCCGTGGCAACACGAGTGGATTTGGTGAACAGGGCTTACACTCTAGATAACCGTTGTATGGTGGACTGCTTCATGCATCCCCCACCTTGATCGGGTGATGTGGTTATCCCCCATGTGGGCACGTGTTGACCGTGGCTAGCTACCACGTGGATACATTGTGGCCCAATGGATAAACCCGCATCCTTATGTGCTATTATGTGGAATTTTAAAAGGATATTGATTGCCAAACTGATGTTTTCAAAAGTGAAAAGGATGACTTGGTTTTGATAAAACAAATGTTTTTGGTTGTACTCACTAGCTATATTTATAGCTAACTGGTGTATAAAAATGTTTTGTATCCGCAGGTTGTATAGATGCCTTTGTGAAGCGGGTAGTTGCTATGGGCTTGACTTTGGCTTGGTTACAATTCCGGTAATTCTGGATTTCCTACTCTATGTTTATGGTCGTGAGATTGGCTGTGGTAACACCCAAGGCTTTGGATTATAAATGTTGTAAATGTTTATTGTTGAGATATTTACAGGAAATGAAAATGTTTCCGCGACAAATTTTAAGGGTTTTGTATAAATATGGTTTTCAAATGATTTTTGAAAAATTTAAATTTGGACTGAAAATCAGGGTGTTACAAGTTGGTATCAGAGTCTGGGTTTGAGTGAATCATGCACTCGAGTTAGTGTTTGGTCTCAAACTAGACCGACCATTACAGGAAATCCATTTGATCTGGAAGGGGTAACTTGGGTTAGGATGAGAGTTGCCTGAGCGTTAGGTAACTCAAGTGTGTTGCTAGCCCTATGTTACTAAGTTTGACTTCATTTATGTGTTAAACCTGATGTATAAGCCTACTTTGGGTGGCAGTTTGGAAGTTAATTGTACTGTTGAGTACAAAGAATAGTTGTCCTGGTTCACATAGAACCTCGGATAGAGATAGAAAGCTGTATGAGCTTGTGTACCGAATCTTGTATTATGGATAAGTCATTGATGAATGCTTTGTAAGGATAGACTAGTTTATAAGGAGAGATTTCCTTGATGTTATGTGAGACGCTTTGAGCACTCAAATGAGAAACTAAGTCTTGATTAAGATTAGTTTCGCCAATAGAAACATGAGATTATGATATTAGAAGCCTTGTTTAGTATGCCTTAATGCTAAGGCGAGTAAGTGATGAACTCCATGAAATGGAGTTAGATCAAAAAAGTGTCATTATCCTTGATTCAAGGAGGGAGGCACCTATGCGTAGTGGTATAAAAGACGATTTGGTCTATAGAATGAACCCTTTTATGCGACTACAGTTGCGGGTTCGGATCCTTTATGGATAATTGTTAGAGTCATCCATTAGTGACACTCTATGTGTTTTGACTTAAGAGCTGTTTCTCTATCTAAGTATAAATCCTATTGGGATTAGTGGTTAAGTTGAAATTGAAATTGAAGTTATTGTTTCATGTATGATAGACTCACTCTTATGAGTTAAGTTATAAATGAAATAGCGTTTGTGTGTTTCTCCGAGAGAAACAAGAATCTTCTGTTAAATTGTATCTTCTTTGATAGAAGAAGAGATATTGTGTCACCATCGAGGTGGTGTAGTTTAGTCCAAATGAGTTGGACTCCTCATGGGAATTATGTATAGATCATGTGATCTAATGGGTCTCACATTGAGATGTGATGTAGAATGACTAAGATGAATTGAAAACCTTTAGTCACGTAAGCTCTCCAGTTTTGACTGAAAGCTATGAACCGCTCCTAGAACTTGACAAGTGCTTAGAATAGATAAGAAGCATAAAGTTAGTCGGGTAATCCCAATCGTATCTCGTGATAGAGATAATGTGATGAAATGTTTAAGTAAGGTGGTACTATGAGTAACCTTGTGACTAAGTGGTTGATTAATCTTAAAGATTTTAATTCCCTAGTGGTTGAGATTTTTGAAATTAAGATTGTGGTAGTATTGATTAGTGATGTGATCACTTAAGAATCTGTGTAACCAAATCTCTTTTCTTTGATGGATTAGAGATAGTTGTGTAAAAGAAAGATAGTTGTGGACTATTGAACCTGTTATGAGGATAGACAAATTATAAGGTCAGTTTTGTGATATGAAAATTTGGACGGCTAAGATTGGTTACACAGATTCTTAAGTGATCACATCATTAATCAATTCTCGTTTGATCTTTTCCATATATATATATATATATATTCAAATGAGAATATATATTTAGGTAAGAATGGAAGACTTAATCCTGACGTACTATTCATTTGATTTGATTTGATGATCTATATATTTGACCCTTCATTTTATTCATTACCAATCATGAATTTCAACAAGTGAATTGTGAGCATTAGATCTAATAGATTAACATCTAATTGATAGTTAGTATTTATTCTTTTATTCTCGCCTAAATACACATTTTCACTATAACCCTCCCTACACACACACACACACACACACATATATATATATATATAGAAAAGTTCAATTGAGAACTGTTTTTCGTATGAGAACTGCGAAAACTGTTTGTAACACCATTAATAACTCATTAATAAGGGTATTTTGGTCATTTAATTCGCGATGCTTGATTTTTCCAAAATACCCCTTATTAACAAGCCATTAATGAATCATCAATGAGCAGTCAAAAATTCTTAGTCATTAATTAATTTTAATCAATGACCAAGATTGGTTTTCGTATAAAAATCTATTCTATTTGAATCATCGCCTACACACACACACACACACACATATATATATATATATATATATATATATATATATATATATATATAACATGACTAGCTAGCTTAGAAAGTTAGCAATTAATTAATATAAGCAGATCGATTTAAAGCCTTATTAACAAACTGCTTCTACAACAAGTCTCTTTTTGATTCCTCCACAGTTTGTTGATCCAAACACGGCTTCATCTGCTGCAACCTTGCATTTCTTCTTGCCAATGCATTCCTGAAGCATCCATATATATGCATGTATATAATTAATATTTATGAAATTATCGATTCTATCTTCAAATCTAGAATGATAATTTGATTAGTAGCATTAATTAATTGAATAGCTAGCTAGCTAGCTAGATGGTACGTACGTACGTACGTAGATTATAAGTAAGTAAGCTAGTAATTAATTAATTTACCTTTTTTATTATGTCGAGCGCATCATGTTTTTCTTGACAAGTCCCCTTTTTGAAGGAGCCACAAGTCCCTTGAACGTCTCCATAGGAAGCAAATCTGATATCAGAGATGGTCCTCTGGCCGCCTTTGCAACAGATTTCCGTGGTCTTGTTCTGGTAAGCTTTAACGCAAACACTTGCAACCCTCACCGTCCCAAACTTAACCTTACTTGGGTTGCCTCCAAATTCTTCAAACAAAACCAACTCGTTCTTATCCTTGTCATCATCATTAACCAATAAGAAAGATCGTGGAACATGATACCACTTCTGGGTGGGTATACCGCAGTGTCGTACACATTTTGTGTTGTCATATTTACCACGGTAATCACAAGCACCCGCCATATTCTCTGAACAGTTAGAGTCACGTGCAATATTGCTTGGCCAGTATCTACCAATGCTCTTCCCATTCACCCATGCATGACCTTTACCCATTCCTTCTAGATCCACTGACACGGGATCCTTTCCTGATGGAGCCTTGAAAGTCGTCTATCATCATCATCATCATCATCATATGTCCATCCATCGATTAACATATATATTTTTATATATTCAAAAAATTATCAAGTATTAGATATATATATATATATTAATAATCAACATATATATATATATACCTTGTACCAAGTCATAATTCGTTGTGTGGGAAGTTCATTAGATCGCCACCCGGAGGAAGTGACGTTTAGGAGCTTATTGTAGCGATCAATACTGTTTAATCCAGCCTTGAAAGACCACTTGTTGGAGGATACATCTTTAATCTCCTGCTTTTGATTACCTAATTTCTTTCCTATGATCTCTACTGGACCTCTCACACCATTTGCAATCACATCAAATTTTGCTCCATAATGCTGCAATATTCGCCATGCATGAGCGCAGACACACACACACACACAATTAATTAGCCGGCCGGCCATTAATAGTTAATTAATTAAGTACTAATTGTGTGTTCGTTGGTTTAATTAATTAATAAAATAAAATAAATGTTACCTGAAAGCCCATGGTGGCACTAAGCAGGGTTATTTGGTTGCGGCCAGGCTTCAACGACGACGACTTAATCTTCTTTTCGAAAACATAATGGAAAGTTCCATATTTAGTGGCATATTGTTTACCAAGATAGTCACCGTTGACAAATGCATGAATAACTTGGCCAGTACAATTAACTCTCAGCCTCATATCTTTGCTCCATATCGGGTCATTCTCATCAACATCCACACTGTACGTACGTACGTACGAGCGTATGCATATATATTAATTTAATTATTTTATAACGTATGTTACGTTATTAATAATATAAGTGATCGATCATATCCAAGTATATATAAATTAACTTATATGCATGTGTACGTGTATATATATATATATGTACCTACCTGGTCATGTACCACAAGTAGTCACTAACATCGTTAGCAACTTTTTGATCTATTAGTTTACAAGCAGTTTTCTCACCCTTTCCTTTCACAACCGTATCATCGATGTTCTCAGGCCTCCACACCCAATTCAAAGCTTCTTCTTCTTCGTCATTCACCTTCTTCTCTATCACCCATGTTTCAGTGTTTACCTGTGAAAATAGCACTAATTAATAAAAATCTAGCAGCTAGCTAGCCTGTTTTTCTGAATTAGTTAATTAACCAATTTTGAGGTCCGTGTTGAGAACGTACGTACGTACGTACCTTGGCTGTGTTATAAGCTTCGTTTTTACAGTCTGGAAGTATGGTTACAGACCATGCAGGAACGTCATAGAGTACTCCTTCAAAATTGACAGTAGCATCCGCTGTTGTATTTGTATTGCTCAAGAAACAACCACGCCGTCCATCTTTGGTCTTATACACTGTCAACTGTTAATTATATGTGCAAATTAATGTACGTACGTAAGTTCTTATCGATCCATCACCAAGTTAACTTAATTAATTTGTACGTACGTTTACAAAAAAATATCTATGTATATATGATTAATTAAAAATTGATACCAAAATTGGATTCCCCTGCTGCATGTGTACTGTGTTTGAAACATCGCCATAGGTAAGAACGTTCTCCATCGAATGGAGAACGGCATGGAGCTCCTTGAGATGCCCATATTTGGGTTGGTTGAGGTTGCCTACAATTCAGCCCCGCCCAAAGTACTTATATATATATATCGTACGTTAAATATATATATATATATATATATATATATATATATATATATATATTAACGTATTTAATTAATTAATAGCCTGCTATTAATTAATTATTTAATATTTAATAAATCAATTAAGATATGTCGTACGTACCATATTCATCAAGAGGTGCATCATAGTCATAGGAGGTTATAATATATGGACCCCCAGCAGTTCTACCAAAATTGGTTCCACCATGATACTGATACACATGGATCGACGTACGTACATTAATTAATTACTACGTACATTACAAGTCCTGTGTATACGTACGTACGTGTAGATGATGAAATAAGTTTGTAATTGAAGAGAATGTATATTTAGGTGTGAATGGAATAACAAATCTAGACTGTCAATTAGACGTTGATCTATTAAATCTAACGGTCGTGATTCAAGCCCGTCGTAATTCATCATTGGATAATGAATAAAATGAACGGTCAATTGTAAACCATTCGATCAAATCAAATGAAGCGCCAGTATTACGTCTCTCGTTTTTACTTAAATATTCATTCTCATTTTAACCTCATATATATATATATATATATATATATATATATATATATCACTACAAGAAATACGAGCTTTAGAGACGACATAGGCAATAGGGGTGACACGTAGTTGGGCGCGCAACGTACGTGTCGCCTCTATTACCCATGTCGCCCCTAAAGCCCATTAAAAAAAGCCCGACAATCTTCCACCTATTATTTTGGGTGTCATCTCTATTGGGTCAGTCGCCCCAATATATGCCGCCCCTATTGGTTGTTGATCAAAAAACAACCTGACGGATTCATTAATTTACTACCTCCGATACTCTCAATTGCTCTACGATCGATGCAAACAAGACACCGGCGTCCCCATCACCTCCGTACCATCGCTGCACCTCACCGACGGCATTAGCTATACATCCTCACCGCCACCGTACGTACCTCCTCTTAGTTAGGTCTTCACTGTCGCCGCCTCACACCTCCACGTACCACCGTCCATCTTCTTTTCTCACCTCCGCTTTCAGGTATGTTTAATTTCAAGATCTTGTACCCTACATTAATTTTTAGATTTGATGATAATCATGGTTTGGGGGTTTTAAGTTCGCTAATTCTTGCTTAATCGTGCTAATTAGAGTTTTTATTTTGATTTTGCTAATATTGTGAGTTGTTGTGTTGTGTATTATTACTGTCGTGAATGGTGTGTGTTCTGTTGTGTGGGTGGGTGTGTGTTAGTGTGTGTTATGTTGAGTTTGCCGTATGTGTTGTGTGTGACGTGTGTTAGTGTGTGCGTATTAGTCATGTGTTGTGTGTTATTGTGTGTGTGTGTGTTTGTTGTGTGGCCAGTGTTTGTTGCTATGTGTGCGGGTGTGTGTAAAAAGGGGAAAAACTATAAAAAGTGTTAAAACTTTTAAACTTGATTGGTTAAAACTTGATTTTTTAAATTGGATATTTAGTTGTTATAATAGTATAAACTTGATTGGTTATATTGTTGATTTTATGAAACTTGTATAAATTTTTATATTGAATATCTTAAATTGATTATTTTTTTAGGATAAATTGTGATGTTTAGTTGTTAAAATAATATAAACTTGATTGGTTACAATGTTGATTTTATAAAATACGCACACACTTAAACGCATTTTTATATATAAATATAAAAATGAATGCGTTTAAATGTGTGAATATAATTGTGCTTGTATATATAAATGTGTGAATATACACACACACATAAATGCGTTTAATCATTGTGAACTTAGAATATCCATCCGAAATTAATTTAAAAATTATTTGCGATGTCCTAGTTTTGAGACTGCTTTTTGAATATTTAATATTTTTTATGATGTGAATGTGTATTACATAATTGTTTGTTTAAGAAAGATCTGGTTATCATTTTCTCTTTGTTTCTTGGGCATGTATTTCTATATACATGCTTGGGAGCTAAGGGGAAATGATGCTAAACTTTTCTTAAACAAATAATCGATCGTTTAATATACATTCACGTACATAATAGGTAAGGTATTCAAAAAGTGGGTTTAGAAGCCAACCCTTGTGAGCAGTTAGAGGAAGTCAATGAAGAATAGCTTTGTTGATGATGGATTTTGTGAGCGGTTAGAGCAAGTCAATGAAGAATTATATCATGGTTGTACTTGATTTTCTTACTTGGACTCTTTAGCAAAATTGATGTGTATCAAGGTGAACAACAAATGGACTCATAGTTCATTTAATCAACTACTCGAGTTGTTGCAATCTACATTTTCAAAAGAAAAAAGTGTTCCCTCTTTATATTATATAAGCCAAAAAAGAAACTTAAAAAGTTGGTTTGGTTACAAGTCGATACTCGTAGTAAGTCTTTATGGGACATATCTACTTGTAACGGGTCATAATTAATACTTGTGGATCATATGTACTTGTAACGGGTCGTAATTGGTAGATATGAGTTATATTCACTTGTAACAGGTCATTATGGATCGGTATAATTTATTTTTACTTGTAGTGAATCATGACGGGTTTATATGGATCATATATTTACTCGAATGACCCGTAATAAGTCTTTATGGGACATATCTACTTGTAACAGGCCATAATTGATACGTGTGGGTCATATGTACTTGTAACGAGTTGTAATTGTAAGATATGAGTTATAATCACTTGTAATGGGTCATAATGGATAAAAATGGTTAGACATGAGTGATATTTACTTGTAAATGTTGTATTTACATGAACGACTCGTATTAGTAGCTTTGACTCTAGTTGTTTAATAATTAATGACTTATATTTATTTTGTAGCTAGATATTGAAGCTACTTTTAGTAACCTGGCGTTTACAGCGAGAATTGTGGAGATATTCCGGTCGTTAGAGTCCCAAAGTGATAACGGGTTGGAGAATGCGAGAAAAGAGAACGACAATAATGATGACGAATCGTAGTTTATGTTTGATAAGTTAGACTTTGTTTTGTGCAACAAACAATTACTTAAAACAAGTATTATCTTTAGGATTTTGTATTAGGAATTGGTGGGTTTTTATATTATATATGCAGATTAATTATCTATTTCAAGATATAACAACATTATTATTGCATATTATAAAAAGGATTTTTCTGCATTTTAATCGGAAAAAGTTTTTTAAAAAGTAATAATAGCGACTTCATATAATAGGGGCAACAACGAATATCAGCGACTTAGGTAATCGGGGCAACACTAATTGCAGCGACTTTGAGTAATAGGGGTGAGAGACAATAGGGGGCAACACTAATAGTAGCGACTTTTGGGCAATAGCGACAAAATCACCCCTGAAGGTAATTGAAGCGACTTTTTAGGGCTTTAAGGGCGACATTTGTCACGCTTAATACCCTTTTTCTTTGTCATATTATATATATGTATTTTTATGAACCAGAAATTTAATTTAGGGTAAATTGTATGAAAATACAATGAACTTTGTCTTAATTATCATTGTATACAATCAACTTTATTTTTTAAAAAATAATACAATCAACTTTTATAATCCTCCCATTGTATGTAAGTTGTTGTATACAATAGAAATTATAGAAAAGTTCATTGTATACAATGGTAACTAAATACTAGATACAGAAAAAAGTTGTTTGCATACAATGAGTGAATTATGAAAGTTGGTTGTATTATTTTTAAGAATTTAAAGTTGATTGTATACAATGATAACTAAGACAAAATTAATTGTATTTTCATGCATTTTGCCCTTTAATTTATAAGAAAAAGATAGCTAGGTTATAAGTAATTAATAAATATTTTAAATACGTACGCACATACATACATACCATATAGTAGTTATTGAATGTGCCTCCATGCTGAAAAAACTTTGCAGTAGCATAAGCAAGATCCTCGGCTGTTCTAAACGGATCAGACCCACCCCAAGTCTTGAACCTGGCTAGCTTTAAATAATTAATAATTTCTTTCATATATAACACACACACGCACGCTTTAATTAATCATTAATTATCTGTACTAATATATATATATATAATACATTTAACATTATTTTTCTTAAAAGTCTTATAATATTTCTTAATTTCAAATCATGAAAATCATAATTAAAACCATTAAACGAAATAACTATTAAGTAGAGTTAATAACAATCTTTTATATATATATATATATATACCATTATAATAACTAAAATCTTCTATAATTTTTTAAATCAAGTCCATGATAATAAAATTAATAATTATAATTAATTAAATGATCATGCATGCATATATATTTGTAATTAAATAATTACCATCCAGTCCAGTTTTCAGTCCACATCTTTGGACTGTTGGGATTGTTGGGAGTAAAGTGATCACAATACCATCCATTACATGTTTCTATCTGGGCGCACGCCGGTAGGTAATTAACATGCATCAAATCGACCTTTATTAGTTACTTTATTTATTATCTTAAAATTAATTAATTAACAAAGAAATTAAATAAAGATCGAATATATATATATATATGTATGTATGTATGTGTGTGTGGTTAACTGGTTATATCGAGCGTACGTACGCACCATAGGCTGTGGAGCATTATCTTGTTGACACATGATCCATGGCACACCAATATCAAGTGAATCGGCCATTTTGGCACACCACTCAATATATGCTTTCCCGGCATCTCCATAAGATGTCATTACATTCCCATACTCGTTCTCAACCTGTAAGTTATACGTACGTATGTTTATTAACGATAGTTATTTTGGAAAAATTAAGTCTCGTTTTTTATTAATGATGGTCCACGATACTCATAATAAAAATGGTTCTTAAATAAATTTTTTCATATATATATACACGGAATAGTTCATGCAAAAAGTGTTTTATTTGCAAAACGTACGAGAAACAATCTCAGCCGCTTATTCCTATTTGATCTAATAGTCTAGATTAATCATGTTTTTTATTTTTTATTTATTTAAAAGGGCATGATGGTAAAATAAAAGTTTTCTCTCTCAAATCTATTTATCTCCTAAATTTTTAATAAAAACACAAAATAAATTAAAAACAATTTATTAGTAAATAATTAATTTAACATAATTCCCCTGAACACACCTAAAATATTTATGAGATTTTCATCCTTATTTGTGTTCGATAATGAACACAGCCAAAGGTAGTTTTAAGATAAACTTTACAATAATCAATACTGAACACAGTTAAAATATATGTGAGTTTTTCAATCATTTGTATTTCAGGTTAATTATTTTTGTTTGTTCATTAATGGATTTAAGCTTGTTCCCACGCAAACAACTATTAAATATCTATGCTTCTTATTTTCAATTTAATAATAATCTCAAAAACTCACACCTTTTTTCTCCTTTGTGGATTTTTGGTTTCATAAAGAACTATATATAATTAATCCGCAAGTTTTGGTTTATTCATCCCAAATCAAAGATTGTTCACCAATAAACAATAGGAAAATATATATATAATCCAAAAACCTAAATTTCCAGATATGTGTAATCAATTGGTAATTGCAACATAAAAAACAAAACAAAAAAACAAAAAGAAAAATAAAAAGATCAAACTATAAAAACTTTATATATTAAAAATACAAAAAAATAAGAAGAGAGGATAAGGGGAGCGACGGTAGGAAACCGAGAAGACATCAAGGCAACGATGGTGGATTGGAGGTGACGACAGTGGACCGGAAGAAACCGAGTAGGCAACGACAGAGGTGGCGATGGTAAGCACTCGCAATTCTTTTTGTCGTACAACCACAAGTCTTTCCGTCACAGATTTGTCGTAAGGCAACACCAGTGGTGGCGATGAATCCTAGCCGCCTCAACTTTTTCCATCGAACCGCAGATCTGCCGATAGGAGGCACTCGCTCAGCTTCATTGGGGACGATGGTGGCAATTGGAGGTCTTATGTAACAAAGAGAGTGTGAGAGAGGTGGCATTGTCACCGGCAGATGGCAGGATGATAGTCACGGGCAGATGACAAGATAACAGTGGTGGTGGTGGTGGTGGAGAGTAGGCCATGGTTGTGGCCTCATAATTCGCGGCTACCTTTTGAGATAATTTTTAGTGTAGCTTTAGGTTAAAAAAAGGAATGGCACGGATATTGAGAGTAATACGCAGGAGAGAGGGAAAATAGGAGAGAAGGATCTCTAATGACTAGATTACCCTTTAATTAATTTAATTAATATCCTTAAACTTTGATTAATTTACTAAATTGCCGTGGTTAATCTTAACCATCAATTAATTAATCATATGGTCTAGATTACTTCTCGTAAATAAGAAGCTTTTCGCATGACCTCCCCCCCTCTCTCTCTCTCTCTCTATATATATATACATATATATATATATATAACATTTAACACTCCCTCTCCTAAAAAAATCTCTTAAACTTTAAGTAAATTGAAATTACTAACTTATCACTCATTTAAACCTAAAAGAAAACTATTGAATGAAATTAATTAGATTCTTAAAAATCATTTTAATAGCTCAACCTTCTATAAGAAATAATGTTTAAAAATGTCAAGTGTATGCAAATTAAATTTCAACCTATAAGATATCAAACAAATCATAAATTAAATAAAAAACCTTCATAGAAATATTATTTTAAAAAAGTTTAATTTATCATATATTTAACATCTCTTTACTTGAACTCTTAAAATTTAAGCAATAGAAAATTATTAATATAATCTTGAATATCTATACATTTTTTAAAACACACCTCATTCAAATCAACACAATTCACAAAGTAATTAATATGTTTTCATCATCTTTTTTATAAGTAAAGATTTTTTTCTTACTTTATTGTTTTTTCAAAATGTATTTTAGAAAAAGGGGGAAAGAAAATGAACATGTTGTGAATAAAAGTTATTCGATATCATCATAGTGCGTGAATATCATAGCCTTACGTTAGAAAAACAGACATTTTATCGAGTATGAATTATTTATCATCGCCGCATTACGCGAGTAACATGTTAGTGTGTATGTGTGTGTATAAAACAAGGATTAATACAAAACTAGTTTTATATACAGAACATATAGAACCATTCTCAACCTTTAGATTTGAATTATCAATTGTTAAGATTTTAAAATTAGAAGCTAAATGTACATTAGTTGTAAGTAATTAAGGTTAATTAATAATTAATTAACTCGATCAAACAGGAGTATATATATAATACCTGAGCAAGAATGATGGGTCCTCCTTGAACGGCAAATAGTTTCTCTTGCTTCACCATGTCAACTATAAGTGAAGTAAAATTATGCATCTCGTTCTAGTTTATAAACAATATAAAAACAAAAAACAGGAAGTTAACTTCATATATATATATATAAAGAAGCCAAAAATATCAATATGTGTGTATGTGCATATATACATATGTATATAATGATGATGATTAATTACCATGTACACAGTATTAGCTGTTCTGAGAATATCAATGCCACGCATGTTGTGCAACCATAGCGGGAATCCACTAGAAGCATTAATTTTATGGAGGAGTAACATTAGAATATATATTGTACGTTATATATGTAATACATACATATGCATATACATATACAAACATACATATACATATATATAATATACAATAAGATTTTAAAATTAATTAATAGACATATATATATATATATATATATATATAATTAATGATAAACTAATTAATGCATGCATAAGCATGATGTATATATATAAATATATAATAATTATACCCGTAATTCCATTCGGCACAAACATAAGGTCCGACACGGAGAATAGCATACAGGCCTTGATCTTGAATAGTTTTAATAAACCTAATAAGATCCAAATTCCCAGAAAAATCATACTGACGACGGAAAGGCTCGTGAACGTTCCAAAAAACATAAGTTTCAATTGCATCCACACCACCCTCTTTTGCTTTCTGAATTAAATCTGCCCACATCTAATTAAACGTACGTACGTACAGCAAATATTAAATTAATTAATTAATCAAATCAAATTATTAAATAGCTAGACATGCAGACAGACCGATGGATGGATGGATCGACTAGCTAGCTAGATACGTACCTCAGGAGTGCTACGTGGATAATGAATGGAGCCAGAGATGAGTAGTCGGCGTTGGCCATCAATTGTAATGGCCCGACCATCGTGATTAACTTTGGTGGCATTAATATTATAACTGCAGATGTCTGGATACACAAATAATACAATACAAGTTTTAAGCAAAAGGAAAGTAGTAGTAAATCTTGAACCTGCCATGCATGCATATACTAATCTGATGGATCGATCGATCGATCTGATGTACGTACGTAGAAGTTAGTTAACATGCAATGCACGTATATATATATATATATATATATATATATATATATATGTATGTGAACAAGTATTAATTAATTAGTCTATTTATAGCAATTGAGATATATATTCTCTGGAGCCGCCCTCTCAAATTAAGCTCATCCAATTAAGTAAAATGGGTGCATATTTGAATTGAAATAGTCTATACTATTTATACTATATTATAAATCATTTAGACATTTTGCTTAATCTTTTAAATTTTAATTCTTTTAAAATTACTAAATTACCTTTTAAATGGAAACTATTATATAAATTAACGTATCTTTTATATTAAATTAACTTAATTATTAAAAAAATACTTTTATAACCAAACCTTTTATATTAAATATTATATCATGTAATAAATATTTTAATATAATTATCAGAAAATGTATACAAGTAGAACTCATAAATCTGAATAATCTATAATAAGAATTTATAAACATAGATTTTAAAAAATTTTAAATAGCTCATATAATTAATAGTTTTAAATTAGTTTACTATTTTCTTAATCTCTTAATTTTAAATAGTTTCAAATTACTAATTAACACTCAGTATTTTCATGCAATTTAACTTATTTTATAAGTAAAGACTTTTTTTCTTATTTAATTGTTCTCAAAGTTTATTTAAAAATAATAAAAGAGTTGATTAAGAACAGGAAAATAAAGAAAATAGACATGTTACCAATGTAAAAATATTCGTTGTCATCGTATTACGTAAATTCTCAAATGAACAAGTTATCGAGTAGAAACTATTTGATGCCGCCGCATTGCACGTGTACCATGCTAGTATATATAAATCAATCTCACTAATTAATTAGTTAAGATCCAGATTTTGGTGTTAATTTGTTGTAATTAGATTAGATGAACGTACTGTGATATACGGATCGTTTAAATACATTACAAGAAATTAAAAAGCCTTTTTGCGAAAAGTCCACTAAAAGACAAAAATAAGAGGGACGGAAGTTTGACTTTGAATGCACGGCTTTTGAGGCGTCAGCTGTCGCCGCAAAAAGTCTTCGATCACTGTCGCCGCTAAAACCCCGATGTTGCCACAAAAACAGATGCCGCAAAAACCTGTATTATTTTTTTTATATTTTTTTAGTTTTCAGAAATTACTTTTTTCAATTTTTTTATAATTAAAAAATAGGCGTTGCCGCAAAAACTCCCTTTTCGCTGCAAAAAGTGATGCCGCAAAAAGGTTTACGGGTTATATGGTTCTGGTTTGACCTTTTCTCTCATTCCATCGCAAAAACAGCTAGATCTCCGCCGATCTCCGGTTCTCTCTCTCCTCTCTCTCGTCGTTCTAATTTCTCTCATCCGGCCAAAAAAAAAAATGCTCCGCGTGTCATCCGCCGAGCCCCACTGCTGCCACCGCCGCTTAAGGTAAACTTTTTATTGAATTTATTTTGTGGGTTATTGTTGTTTATTTGAGGTTTTGGTTGATTAGGAGGTTTTCTCTCATCCTCCTCCTCCTCTTTTCGTCACGCTCCCTACCGCCGCCGACGGTATCAATCTGCCTTCGCCAGAGAGTTCATTATAAGGTTTGTGTTTATTTCTTTTTTATTAGTTTTAATATTTATTTGTAGATTATAATTAATTGATGTTAATAATTTTAGTTAATTTAATTGTTAATTAGTGTTAGATTATTGTTAATAATTGGTTAATTTGATTGTGTTAATTTTAGTTAATTTAATTTGATGATGTTACATTACTATTTAGTGTTAATAATGTTAGATTATTGCTAATTAGTGTTAATAATGTTTGATTATTGCCAATTAGTGTTAATAATATTAGATTGCTATTTAGTGTTATAAATAATGTTTGATTATTGTTAATTTTAGTTAATTTAATTTGATGATGTTAGATTACTATTTAGTGTTGATAATGTTAGATTATTGCTAATTAGTGTTAATAATGTTTGATTATTGTTAGTACACTAATAATGTGTTAAATAGTTTATTTGATGATGTTAGATTATATTTAGTGTTAATAGTGTTAGATTATTGTTAATTACTGTTAATCTTTAATTATTATTAGTAAACTAATAATGTTAAAAATGAGATCAGTGTTGAACTTGTTCCATTGCCCAAACATACTAATATTGATGATGATAGTGATGATGATATTGATGATTATGATAATGAAGATTCCGATTCTAAACAAGAATGTGAACCACACAATTGTAGTAGTGATGAATCTAAAATTGTATTTTGTAAAAAGACACTACTTTGAATCGTTATGTTTATTGAGAAGTTAGATTTATATAATTGTTATTTGTAAAAATAACTATTTTGAATTGTTATGTTTATTGAGTTGATTGATTTATATAATTGTTATTTGTAAACTAACATTAATGCTCCTTTCAAGGTTTGTTTGTATATTTTTTTGGGATGGCAGTTGTAGCATGTGGTCATAGTGGAAATTGTAGGGGTGATCCTCCGGGTGGTAATTCGCAACCACCTTCTCGTGGTTGTGGCGGTGATGGTATTAAACATCTAAGAATGTTTTTTAAAGTTTAATTTCATTACTTGTATAATTTGTTCGCTTGAATTTGTAGGTCGCAAGAAAGGGCGTGAGGAAGCCGAAATGTGGATTTGAGGAGGTTATGGAAAAAGAATGGGAAGCGACCCTTGCCCATTGAGTTTGATGATGTTAGACTGGACGACGCGTGGAGACCAGTTGGGGATAATGTCGAGTTCTTCACGAGCTTAATCGGGACTTTGGTAAGGGAGGTTCCATATCGATTCCCAAGATGGGATAAAGTACCGGAAGAAATGAAGCTGTGTATATTGCCATCTATTAAGGTTTCACTTAAAGTTTTTTATATTTTGTAAATTTGTAAAAACTATACAATAAACTAACATTTTCTTATAATATACAGACGTATTTAGACATGAGGCCCCACTATGAGGGGCCAAAAATATAAGTTAAAAGATAGATGGTTTGACAAAAGAGGGGGTGCATAGGAAGCTGAGCAACTGCGTCAAAGACCTCCTTCTAACATGGAACAAAAGGAGTGGTCTATGTATATAGATTACTATTGTGGAGAGAAGACCATTCAACAGTCACAAGTGAACACGCAAGTTAGAGCTCAGCAAGTACACCAAAGCTTGCATGGTAGAAGAGCATACGCTCAGTATCGATACGAGAACGTAAGTCGCTTTATCTCTAAATCATAGTTTTGACATAGACTTGGCAATATGGGAAAATGTCGACCCATTAGTGTAACGTCTCAAAAAAAATTCATAAAAAGTACGATTGATAATTCATCACGAATGAAACATTGTGCAAGTTAATTATAGATCCGGGTAATAACCCGTAAAATTCAAAAGTAATTGTTTAGAATACATCAAAAAACACAAGATAGTTTAATATTTGCAGAAGCTTGTGAAGTATGAGCTATCAACCGCGTGCTGGAGCCCCGCTGTGGCCGTCACCTGAAAAGAAGGTTAAACAACAACCGTAAGCACAAAGCTTAGCGAGTACACTTACTTACAATCGACCATATGACATCACATCATTGCCTTAAAATCAGGTTACATCTTTCATCCCCGCTACCTTAGTAGACGGTCTCATCATTCCCGTCACCGAAGTAAACGGTCTCATCATTCCCGTCACCGTAGTGAACGGTCTCATCATTCCCGTCACCGAAGTGAACGGTCTAATCATTCCCGTCACCGGAGTGAACGGTCTAATCATTCCCGTCACCGAAGTGAACGGTCTCATCATTCCCGTCACCGAAGTGAATGGTCTAATCATTCCCGTCACCGAAGTGAACGGTCTAATCATTTCCGTCACCGAAGTGAACGGTCTAAGCAATAGCATAGCATAACACGTTATCAATGTATCAATTCATCAATCATCATTCATCATTCATCATTTATGGGATTCATCATTCATCATTTCATTCATTCATCATTCATGGTTCATCATTCATCATTCATATAGCATGTAGCACTTTAAACACATACATCATAAGGTTTAGATGGTAAGTAAGAATACTCACCTGTCTGCAATTCTCAAATTCTCAACCTTATCTTAATAACACGCTTGTGGTCACTTGCTAGTCAACCGTCACCTACAATAGGTCTAACACGTCAATACCGTATACGAATCCCTCGTTCGTTTATTCACATAATACATTCGAGCCTCACAAGGCAAGTAACAATAAGAATTTCATTAAGGTCCAAGAGTCGGGGACGCGTCGCGTCCACTAAACCGACGCGTCGCGTCGAGTGTAAAAGTATCGGATTTCGCAATCCGGATTGACTGTCGGATTCAACTTAACTCTCGGATTTCATCTAGGACAGAAACTGTCGGATTCTCAGTCAATTGTGTAAGTCGCATAAGTTTTTCGTGAGTTGCCCCATGCGACAGTCACACCATGCGAAAGTCGCATGGGTATACTCATAAGTCGCATGGAAGAAGTCTTTGGTACGTAAAGGTCGCATGAACCTTAGTGTTGTGCCCCATGCGACAATCGCATGGGGCGTTTCTTACAAAAGTCGCATGAGTCATTTACTTGCACCTTAGAGAGTCGAATGAGAAGTCTAAGTTACTTGGACACTCCATGCGACAGTCGCATGGTGCCCCCCATGCGAAAGTCGCATGGCATCAACATGTTCTAAATTGAAAGTCGTATGAGCCACATAAGTCGCATGAGTTACAAAGAGTCGCATGACTCAGTTCCCAAAAGTCGCATGGAACTTCACGCTGACATGAAAGTCGCATGAAGCATCTGAAGGTCGCATGATGCTTATCTTCTTCATCGGTTCATCATTTTTCAAAAACCCAGACTCCATAGTCAAAATCAAACTCTTTCAAAACTTAACCAAATCGTTTCATTTTTGTTTCAAAATGTTTCTCCATTCATTTAAGCACTTCCTTCAAGTTTTAAACACATTTCACTAAGTATTAAAGCTCATAACTCAAATTCTTTCTCACTAGTTCTTTATAAACCCATAACCTCAAAACCCATATTAAAACTCATGCTAGCATCACCCAAACAAGATAAAATTGATACCTACAACATCATTGTGAGGTAGGAAACATTACCTGACGATTCTCTTGAAAATTCCTTAAGTTTTCAACAATTCTTGGTATCTCCTCCTCCTGCTCTCGTGGGTTTAGCACACACCAACACCAACTGAGTTCTTTGTTTGAATGAATGAAACAGTAACAAGTGTTGGGAGCTGTGCCCTAGATAACTTTAAATACTCCTTCTAAAAAGGCCTTAAGCCCATTCTCACTTTTGAAGAGCCCAATAAACATTATCAAGTTACATTACTTCACTTAACCCCTTGAGTCCACCATTCATACATATATATATATATATATATATATACATTTATTCAAGCCCATAACTCTTTAACATCTATCACAATTAAATTCATAATCCGATATAGTTTACCATTTCTCAATAACTGTTCTTTTATTTATTTTTCGGAAATCCGGGCATTACAATTAGTTTGATCGGGGTAAGGGTCGACCCGTTTGTTTGATATAATGGTCGACCCGTTTGTGTGATCTAATGGTCGACATGTTTGTGTGATCTAAGGGTTGACCCGTTTGTTTGATATAATGGCCGACCCGTTTGTTTGATATAGTGGTCGACCTGTTTGTGTGATCTAATGGTCGACCCGTTTGTGTGATCTAAGAGTCACTCGTTTGTTTGATATAATGGTCTACCCGTTTATTTGATATAATGGTCGACCTGTTTGATATAATGTTCGACTCGTTGTGTGATCTAAGGTTCGATCTGTTTGTTTGATATAATAGTCAACCCGTTTGTTTGATATAATGGTCAACCCATTGGTGTGATCTAAGGGTCGACCCATTTGTTTGATAATGGTCGACCCATTTAGAAATATGGGTACAGGTTGACCCGTTTGTGTACCTTTTGTTTGATCGTTATTAAGTTTATATTCATTTCATTTGTTTACAGCGTGACCCAGAAACGTTGAAACCCCCTAGCCTAATCGACCGGTACGCACGTAATCTTCACGCAATGGCGTCTTTACGAGGCTTTTGCTGAAATTTATGTAAGTAATTATTTATACTTTATATAGTTAACATACGATTTTATATATTTATATATATATATATGGAAGAGTTCATGCGAAAAGTGTTTTATTTACGAAAAGGTGCAAGAAGTAATTTCAGCCATTCATTAATTTTTGATCTTATGGTTCACATTAATCATAATTAATATTTTATTTAATTTAAAAGGGTAAATTAGTAAACAAAATTTTTTTCTTTCTCCTCTCTCTAATTATTTTTTCCAGATTTTTATATCTATCATGGATTTTTTTCTTTATACCTTTTTTTTTAATGTGAATATGTTTATAATTGTTTTTCTTTATCTAAACAAAAAATCACTAATAAATTATTTAAAAATGAACATTTACTAATCAACAAATATAGTTAACTACCTTTTTTTTCAAATATTCATCGCTGAACAAGCTAAAAAACTAATTCTCTTATTTAATCACCTATTGACTTAAAAATCAATGAACCTAATAGTTATCCATTTTTTTAGAAGTTCAGTAATGAACAAAATAAATAATTATTTTTCCAAAAATATCTTACTATCCAAGGATGAACAAACGATATAAAACAGAAAAATGAGACTTTTTTGTACCTAAAACACATATCTCATTTAACCACGTATGAACCAACTATTTACTAAAATAAATGAATATACTAAGAATCTATTTTTTTAGAAGTTTAGTAATGAACAAACTAACTAACCATATCTCCAGATGAAAGATCTTTAGTATTCATTGATGAACAACGACGTAGAATAAAAATAAGAAAAAATTTACCAAACAAACTAATAAAGAAAACCTAAAAGATGATTTACATAAAAAAAACTCACATTGTAGAAAGAAAACCTAAAATATGAATATGTGTTTTTTTAATAAAAAAAGTAAATATAACTATTGCTTCACTAATGAACTAGTAATTAAAAAACAAAAATAAAAGATTCATCATCATTAGAGATCACAAAAAACACATTCATCATCATCTTTCGCTTTCCAAAAAAAAAAAGATTCATCACCATCTTCGCTTTCTCAAAAAAAAAAAAGATTCATCACCATGATAGCGGTCGATGGTGGTGGTATAGGAGGAGCCACAACATGATACACTAAAAGGTAGAAACCCACAAATAATACCATATGTGATAACAACCATAGATCAAATAATCTAAAGGTCACAAACACTTCTCGTAAAAAAAATACTTTTCGCATGAACTACACTATATATATTATATAGGCAAAAGTTCAAACGAGAACTATTTTCGTACAAGAACTGCGAGAACCAATCTTAACCGTCCAATTCCCTCTCCTTTAATTGGATTGTCCACCTATGAATTCCTTACATGCACCCTGCCACACTCAATCCCCCACGCTCTTCATCCATGAATTCCATTATCCAAAATGAACGGTCAAGATTGGTTCTCACAGTTCTCGTACGAAAAACAGTTCTCGTTTGAACCTTTCCCTATGTATATATATATGTATATATATGTATATATATGTATATATATGTATGTATATATATATATATTATAACAATCATTCTTGTCTTATAAGTACACAACGCCGTATGTTCTTTTTAAGGGAAGCTCAAGTCGGGATCCGGCCACCGTTAAGTGAACAAGAAATCCTGATGTCGATGTTGGGTGAATGTCGTGATCGAGCGCACAATCACGTCATACCGAACAATTATATACACAGGCTGAGGTAAATGCCATGTATGCGACTCAACATTTCCGATTCCAAGATGAGCTATGTTTTCAACAGGATAACACAAGCAATCTATCAAGCCTTACATCTGGCAAGTATTAACATCAATTTTCCTTCGTCTCCCAAATGTCATCCTAACACCGATTTGACTCATGATGAATAGTCTAGCTACAAACATAATAGTGATAATTAGTTTGTTAAAAATCATGTGATTGTGTTAAAACGTTTATGTTAACTTTGAACTATCATTTGTTTCGTATGAAATGGTTGTTTGAGATCGTTTGATGTATTAAAATGTTATATTGTCATTGTTGAGATCTCGAAAACAGCAAGTTTATCTGAGAATACCGGATGGAATACAAAAATACAGTGAAGAAGAAGCTGTTACATTTTTTTGGCTTTTTGCGGCGTGGCGCCGCTAAAAGTGTATATTTCACCGCAAAAGTGCATAAATAAATTAATATTTATTAAAAAATAATTAAATATGCCACTGCTAAAAGTCAATATTTCGCTTCAAATGCTCATAAATAAATTAATATTTATTAAAAAATATATATGTCGCCGCAAAAACAAAACATGTTACCGCAAAAAGGTGACATGTGGCACAGATCTGGGTCCGGTTTCTTTCACCGCCAAAAGTCGAAAATTTCGCTGCAAAAACTTTTTTGGCTCATGTTTTTTGCGGCAACAATTTATGCCGTAAAAAGTGTTTTTTGGTAGTGATAATGATATATATTAAATATTAATAAGAAGATATTACATAAATATAAAAAGCGAAAGAAATAAAAATTTAAAAGAATGATAAATAATAAGTATTAAAAAAATAATATGTTCAAATAGTAATGAAATATTTATATCCTACACAATTTAGAAATCAATGACACTCAATTAAAAATTAAGTAACTTACTAGAGTTTATTTTATAGTTTTAAACAAATTAATTTATTTTAGAATCGATAATAATCAATATATTAATTACTACCTTTCCTATTTCCTTGTCTTTGGCGTTTCTCTTGGAGCTTTCGTCCCGACAATATATTGTGATTTATAAAGAGAATAAAAAGTAAGAAGTAAATTATTCATTACGTGATCCTTTATTTATAGGTATACAATTAATAAGTTTTCAAGAAATATAACTCTTATCTAATACTTATCAATTTAATATTAGTGAATAAGTACGCCTATGTATTATTATCCATAACAATGTAAACTATTTTACTAGTGTTTTTATTGTTTTGTTTTGTGGTATGCCTGTTAGGCCAATAGAACTCATTAAGCCAAAAAAAATATGTATTGCAAGAACCCCATTTTGGTTTCGTTACATATATAGTAGTTAACTAAATTAGTTGTACGTGTAATATACATATTTGTTTAAAACTAATAAACGTCAAACATTAATAAAAAAATTAAATAATTATTAGACATGAAAAAAATTGAAACTATAAAAGGAGATAAATAATAAATATATAAAATAATATGTTCAAGTAATAAAAAATTGTTTATATAGTACATGGTTTAGAAATCAAATAAATGATTATGCGATGTCATATAAAAAAACTAATCAATTAAATGGTTATAATACTTTTGTAGCCTAAATAGTTGTCAAATTTAGTGTTATTAATTTTTCAGCAGTAGAATAATCTATACGAGCATATTGCAAAGTTAGAAAAAAATAAAAATTAAATAAACTTTGATAAAATTTTTATGAATGTATTATTTTTGTTTAATTGATCGATCTATTAGATACACAAATCAATTTTATTGTTTTAAAATTGGGAGGATAGAATATGACGCTAATAATGTGGTATTATTATACAAAGAGACGTGATAGGATTTCTTGTGTAAGTCATTTGTCGTTATTGTTACAATTAGAAGCAATAAAGTTACGTCTTTAATGGTCATTAATGTATGATATTTTGATATGTTATAAATGTAAATATAATATTTATAAATTAGGGTGAACAAATACAATATTTTAATGTTTAAGAAATGCATATATGAAATTCTCTCTAATAATTTTAATTCAAATTAAAATCAGAATTGAGTCTGATTATAGTAAAGAAAAGTTAAAATTTGATTTCAATTTTTACGAAAATAGATGTTTTTATGTAATATCCGAATTCAAGTTTGTAACTATTAGTATATTGTTAATAATGATCGGAGTATTATTATATACTTTTGTAGCCATATTTTAAAGATATAGTACTTGAAATTCATTAATAAGCATTAGGGATGTTTGGAAATAGAGGAGTCATAAGACGGGTGTAATTATTCATTTTAGGGCACAAAACCTTATACTTAGCACTGTAGCCGTTTTTTAGTGTGTTTTCAAGGTCTTGTGCGTGTTTTGTTGCTGCTGTGAAGAAGAAGAGCTGGTTCATCGACATTTTTGCACCATATTGATGAGAGATCATTAGGTAATTATCCCCTACTATTGGTGGTTAATCACATATAATTTTTACATCATTTGGTTAGATCAGATCTAGTTTTATTAGACTTTTATATGTTTAATGTGAGTGTGAGATTGATAACAAAAAACGGGATTTAAACCAATTTTTACTTGATGGAAACGAAATAATGTTAGGATTCCATTAAAACAAGAATGAATGAAAATGGTTAAGTTTTGACCAAGTTTGATCGTTGAGGTATGTTGTGTTAAAGGAATCTTAAATGTTCTTAAGGATTGTAAATCGTGAACTACTAAATGCCTTGAATCATAAATTAGTTTAGTTAGCGCTATTGGAATCGTAAAACGCAAAACTAGGTGTTAGGCCATGAATCGAAAACCTTAGCCCAATATAGAATCATAAACCTGAGTTGCAAGTGGATCGAAAAAGAGTTGAGTTTCTCAGTGAGATTCCCAAATTATAGATAGTGAGCTGAATCGCAAATCGCAAAACATAAAATATGCCAGAATCGTAAATCCATCCCTATACCAATCGAAAACCTATAATCGAAAAGTTTGTGACTAAAATAGGAAGTGAAAGAATGATCTTGGTCAAGACTAAGAGCCACACGTGATCTTGTTTACCTTAACACAAAATTGATAGTACGTCCAAGTAAAAATTGGGTACGAATCAAATTCTCGTTGCTCCAATTAAATGACATTTAGTCATTGATGATAACTAAGTACACGTTTACGTAATAGTAGTAGGATTGAGTAATGTGATCAAACAAATTCAGGTCACATCGATCTATCGATTAAACTCAAAGAACACGTTTATTATTCACTTCCCTCCTTGGGTATAATTCTAGTCCAAGGCAACATGTTTATTAATATCAGCATTTCATAAAATAATTACGATATCAACAGTTCACAACATATATATATTTCTACAATTTGACTTTTGAAAATTCTAAATATCACAAAACGTACAGTTTCATTAACCAATCATCAAATTCTTCATCTTCAATTTGATCACAATCTTCTCATACAACTAAAACTATGTCATCGGTTTAATCTTAATTGGCAATAGCAACTTATAAGTACATGATTCTCTTACTCAATCATATGTACAACCGATGAATCGATTTGTTCTTTTTCTTTAACGAGACGCCTGATGCTGTCTTGGCATCAGGTGAAAGCTGGAAGTGAAACCCTACACAGATGCGACCCATAAACTTTACATGTGCTTGAACGTTGTCGCCCGCCATGTGCTTAATTTGACGCTACGTACAGTGCATGCATATATACAGGTTATAGAATATTCAACCATAGATAGATGATAGATAAACTGAATTGATGATTAAATAATTAAGTTATCTTATAATTATTTAGCTATATAGGTTGGTTCTAACTAAAATGAATATGTATGTATTTGTTATGTTGGCTTTACTTTCGTACACGGATAATAATTCATTATTTGATTTGATTTGATTTGATGAGTCAGACAGACAGACATGTTTGTTTCCACACTTCACTTGATCGACATGAAATCTTTTTTTTAATCTAAACAAAAATAACATTTATGTGATCTTGTGAAGTCGAGAGCTCTCTCCACTGCAGTTTCATTCCTTGACTTGATCGGCTTCACCTCCAATTAACCCCGCCCAACCTTAACCTTTTTTGCTTTTTATGTTTTTCCCAGTTATACATTAACCTCTTGTATTCTTTTTATTGCTTCCTTTAAATCGATTCTTTCATCCGGGTGGGTTTGGGTACAAGCAGCTCCAATATGTAGCAGCTTCACCATTTCCTCGACAGAAGCAGAGTAGTCTTCGTCTGCTGTAATCTCTGGATCAATGAGCTCTTTCTCTCTGTTTTCTGCAAGCGCTGATCTAACCCATTGGACAACGTCGGTTCCACCCTTTTGGTTATTGAAATACTGAGATGGGTACTTGCCGGTTATGATTTCTAGGATGATGATTCCTAAACAATAGACGTCACTTTTTTGGGATACGGTTTGGTTAAGTGTAGCTTCGGGGGATTTAAAGGCAAACATGCATTGTACCGTGGGTGTGTTATTAAGCAACGGATGGAAAGCGTAGTCACTAAGAAGTGGCTCGTAGTCTGACCCGATTAGTACATTGCTCGACTTGAGATTCCCATGAGGCAACGGATACGATGCAAATTCTGTATGAAGAAAACCCATTCCTCGTGCTACTCCTTTTATAATCTTTAACCTGTTGGGCCAATTTAATTCCGCATGGGAAATCCCACGGTCGCCTGTATGTGTGTATATTAACATAAACATTCATCAATCGTCGTCGTCATCATCATATAATAATAACAATAATAATAATAATATAACGATAGTAATAATAATAATAATAATTAATAGCTTGCTTACCGTGTAAGACGTATAGCAGACTTCCTTTAGGAACATATTCGGAGACCAAAAGCTTCTCTTCTTTCCTGAAATGATAAGCCAATGGTGTCAATATGTTTTGGTGGTTGAGTCGGGCTAGCTTCTTCATCTCTGCATCAAAGACCTCCTTTGTCATCTGGTTCATCTCTCTCACCCTTTTCACCACCACCGACACCCCGTTCCCTAACATCGCCTTATATGCTGACCCAAGCCCTCCGTTTCCAAGCACCTCTGCTGCTGCCTTCATCAAGTCTTGCAACCCAAACACTCCCCTTTCTTCATTCACCATTACCAGGTCTCCCACTGACTTCCCACCCACTACAGATTTCCCTGTTTGGGACCCTCCACCTTTTCGAGATGACCTAGTGGATGCATCTTTGTTGTCTGCTGCCACTCCCGCCTTCACATTATCAATGCTGCTTGTGTTATTATTAACACTACTGCTAGGTTTGTTGGTGTGTGGTTTGCTATTGCTACTAGTCGTCTTCTTGGTGATAGTTGGGATATTCACAACAGCTTCGTCGATATCTCCCTTACCCAAAGGTCTCTTGTCTTCTTCTAATTGATTTGCTCTTGCGAGTATGATCAAGATCAACATCGCAACCACCACAATCATGATGATCCATTTGACAGATGATTTTGTGTGAGATGATGGTTCTGATTCTGGTTCTGTTGAGGGTGACTTGCATTCTCTGGAAAGTTTTGCACCACAAAGGTCAGCGTTGTTCTCAAACACCTTGGCATCAAACTTATTCAAACTCTTAGGTATCTCCCCTTGTAGTTTATTATTAGATAGATCAAGGGTGGTTATGATATCAGCTTCTGGAAATGCCGGAATGGACCCTGAAAAATCATTGTATTCTAAATGGAGTTCCTTGAGATTTGGCAATTCTCCGATGGATACCGGAATCTGTCCAGAAAAGTTATTATGTTGTAACCAGAGTTTCTTCAAGGAGCCCAAGGTTCGAAAGAAATCCGAAGGTATGACACCGGAAAACCAATTGCTACCGGCGTAGAAAGCTTTTAAAAAACGAAGGCGGTTAATCTCGGGCATGGGACCTGCGAGAGAATTGTTTTCAATGCTAATGGCTTTAAGGCCGTCGATGGGCTCAAAGGCAGCAACGTCAGGTTGGCCTTCGAGATCCATGCCAGAGAGGTTGATGCTGCTAATGACGCCATTGGAACAAATGATGCCAACCCACACGTTATTGGGGTCGCATGGGTTGGATCCATCGTCCTTCCAATTGGTTAAAGAATCGGATTTGGTTAATGATTTCTTGAAAGCAAGGAGTGCATTAGAGGGAGATTGTTGCTGGGAGATACATGAATAAGGGAACATGAAGAATGAAAGGAAGAGGAAAAGGTGGTGGTGGTGGCGGCAACGACAAACAACGGCCATGTTTGCTTAAGCGAGGGAGGAAGAAAGCTCCTTGAAGAAACAATAGGCCGTTGTCTGCATAAGAGGTTGGTTTGAATAAAAAAGAATGTTGTAATTATGTGTAAAACAAATGTTGCGGAAGGGGTGACGGTATCAAGATCAGGATTGAGATTTGGATTGGAATTGGGATGCATGGTGTTGATGGAGAAAAACAATGGTTGGTGGGTAGAAACTGAAAACCAGACAACTCCGTCCGAATGTATAGTCAATAAGATTGTAATTTGTGGTGGTTATTATTCAATTGACACTGTCAAACTTAATATATCTTTTACATGTCTTAACTAATTACCACATCGATAGATCTGCTTCGTTAATTTCATCCCCCCCCTCTCTCTATATATATACACACACTACAAGAAAATACCATTTTGTGACGACATTCATATTTGCGACGACAGTTGAATTTTGCGACGATGTATTAAAATTTGCGACGACTTGTCGTTCCTAACATCATGCGGGAAAATTTCCCACCTAATTATGCAGTGCGTGAACGTAAAAACAATATTATCATATATTTAGCGACAATGTTGTCGTCGCAAAGTACAATTAAAAAAAAGTTTATGATAAATTAATGCTTTTAGTAAGAAATTAAATGATTATTTTATTTTGCGGTGACATGTTGTGTCAAGAAGCCAAAGATTTGCCTCTGTCCGAGTCGACCAACCCCTCAACGAAACCGAGTCGACTTTTCCGACTGGTCCAGCCACCGTCGGACTCCACCCAGGTACTTGGTTTAGCACTACGACTGAACTAATTTTATGATTTTGGAGTAAAAGTTCAGATTTAGTGTTATTTGATAGATGATACTTCCGAATTTCATACTGATTTGGGTTTGGCGATTGTGAAGTTGTGATTTAATTGCAATGAAGTTGTTAATTTATGATTAAGCCATGCATATATGGTTTTATATATGAAGTTTAAACTTAATTTATGTATGTTCTTTTTATATATGGTGTTTAATTAAATTGATTGATTCAGTTGTGCGTGTTTTGATCCATCAATCTGTTTAATTAGCTTAGCTAGCTAGCTAGCTGTGAATTCATCTGAAGCTAGAGAAATCAATCTTTCGATCAATGGTAAATCTTAATTATGATATATGTATGGTGATTATATATTAATTCTTCAAATTAATTAATTAATTAATATTATTCGAATAGACAGATAGATTAGTTTTTGTATGAATATATTTATCCCGATTGTTTAGGATTAAAATAACAAGGCAAACTAGACGTACTAGCTAGAAGAATGTATCCCCCCATGCTTAATTTACTATTGTAAGTGTTGTATTTTAAGACTTGTATTTTGATGCACTAAACTTCTCATAGTTAGATAGTTACCTTTAGCTTCATTTAGGTATATATATACAATATGTATACTCATAACCAAGAAAATAAAGAAATTGAATTATCATTAACACTCAATTTGACATATATAAATTTCTAAATTATTAAATTAATTTCTTTCTAGTTATAATATTGTGCTACTATTGGGCTGGTTTAAGAAATAGCCGTTATATATGCTCATTATTAACTATTAATTGAATAGTCTAAAGTAACATTCTGTTTTCTTCAATTTTGAATAAGTTCCTTCATTTACCTTTTATTCATAACCAACGGAATAAAGAAATTGAATAATCATAGAGACTCAATTTGACATATATAAATTTCTTATTAAATTAATTACTTAAGTTGTCAACTCTTTTAGTTATAACACCGGGCTAGTATTGGGTTGGTTTAAGGAATAGTCCAACTCATAAATGTAGTTTTTCTCATGTCGTGATGAATACATAACAAAATAAATATCTAATAGGGTTTCGGAATATTAGGGTTTCAATCTAAAGTTTAATTTTGATTTTAATTTTGTATGTATTAATCTTGAGTTAGTATGGATAGTCTTGATTCATAATATTGCTTCTCTAAATTATAGGTGTAAACGGGGATAGTTGTGACCAAGTGTTAGCTAACAAAGAGAAGGAGAAAAAAGAGAGAAAAGATAATAAGATACTACCTTTTTATGTTTACTTTTATTTCACTAGCTATAAACGATCATGTTTTCATGTTCACAATCTTTGTTGAACTTACTAAAATTGTTACTTGAAAGACTTGATTGTGTTTACTATTAAAGATAATTAAAAAAATTAGTAACATTTAGTTTTGTTAAAAATTTTAGTCATGTTAGTTGAGAATTACAACAAGTTTGTGTTTGATTGTGTTGACAAAAGACTTGATTTGTGTTTGTGTTTTGTTTTAAAACAATCAATAATATTTTGTTTATGAATTATGTTAAGATGGATTGTAGTTTATTTGTGATAAAATATTTTTAGACATTATTTATATTAAGAAGTTAACTTTATTACAAGTACTTAATTAATTATGCATTAAAATAATTATGACGATTAATAAGAGTTAGTGTGCATAGAATAAAAATGAATATTTAGGTGAGAATGACAAACTTAATTTGACCCTTCATTTGATTTAATTGAACAATTTACATTGGTCTTTTATTTTATTCATAAACACAACCATAAATTACGACGATCATGAATTACGACGGGTGGATTACAACCGTGGGATCTAATAAATAGCTAGGGTTTGTTCTGTAATGCCTCAAGTGTCATAAAATAAAGTTTTAGCAAAGTACTATAAAACTTTTCTAAAATTCTAAGTGAAATTTGATGTGGAACCTAATATTTTAGAGTAAACGTAACAAAAGGTATATAAAAATTTGTCTTATATGATATACAAAAGAGGCGTTGAAACTATTTAAAACTTCATGCACTTGGTGGTTATACTGGAGTCTTGCCCTTTACCTTGTCATCTCCTAAAAAACATGATAATATCATCTAATAAGCTTCAAGATCTTAGTGAGTATACTAAACAATTTATCATACAAACATATATATAAATCATATAAGAAATATCACACATGATAATAAGTATCATTTCCACACATGCATACAAATACATAAACATTATCATCAAGAGTAGGACTTTCACGTATACAGTCTTTCCTCTTTATGACAAATATGTTATTGTAATGTATGCTAGGATCTGATACTATAATTAATACTCAATGTAATCGAGTATTATTCTGTGTCGGCCTCTTGTACTAGTCACGGAGTTGCAATTCCTAAGACACGGTATTGTGCTAATGGTTAAGCCCTACCGCACAAAGGAGTATGCTTGATAACACACATGATTAACATATTACACAATTCAACATGATATTACACATTATGCACATATGATGAAAAATATAGTATAAGGGGCTGTTTGTTTGCTACTTAATGGAACCATTCAGCGCTGAATGCTGAATCATTCAGCATTCAGCGTGTTTGATTGTTGCTTGTGTTAGAAGACTGTGCTGAATGATTCAGCATAAGGCTACTGAATCATTATATCTTAAAGTGCATTCTGAATCATTCAGAACATTTATCAAACAACATGTCACATTCAGAGACATATTTATTCAGAGTCTTTGAATTATTTAGACCACATAATCATTTAGTACTTAATCATTTGTTTTAACAAACAGCCCCTAACTCACCTTATGCTTTGGCTCAAGGTAGTACACATCTAACAGTGTTCAAACAGACAATCAATCACCTTCCTAAAGAATTAAAATGGATGAATTCTTAAAATTAAGTATTCTATGCTGGAACAGGGCCTACAAGGGCCGTGTAAGAATCTACACTGGGAGTGTACCTCTAACACTACACGGGCTAGTATGGCTACATGGCCTGTGTTGTCTTAGGGCTCTACACGGGTCATGTAGACTTACACGACCTGCTCAAACCTACATTGGTTGTGTATTCATCAAACACAACAAATTGTTATCCGAACAACTAATGTTCTAACATAATTTTCCAACTCTATTCACTCCTAAACACTTAAAGATGTTTTCCTACATCTCATACAACATATAATAACCAATATTAATTACTAATAGCATAAATTTGTTCAATCTAGCTTTAAAACATCATAGTAAAATTCTAACTTAATTAAACATGGTAACAAGGATAGATTAACATACCTATTCACTTAATTTGTTAAGAAGATTGTTTTTGCTTCTTGAATTAAGTTAAATTTCTCTTCTCCTCTTCCTTGAATTGCACAGCCCTATCATCTTGTTTTTAATTGAGTTTTTTTATTTAAATTAGCTTATATATATATATATATAAAAACAAACTATGGTCTGCCCCCTATAGTTTTTATCTTTAATTATTGGTAGGTTTAGTCCTTCAAGTTGTATAAAATAATTTCCTCGATATAAAATTTTGCAATATTATTTTCTTATAATATTTGTATATAATTAAAATATTAACTTTTTTTTAACAGCTTCGCCTCAGCGTTAGTGCCACAGGATCGAAACCGGTTGATCTAATCCGGGCCCCGGTTTCGAACCACTCCAACTACACCCACCTAATTAATTCGGTAGGGCTGCTTTCACCAACGAGGGAGTGACCCTCAGCTACTCCTAGGAAGAAACCCTCCAGAGAGACTTGAACCCAAGACCTCTCCTTCACTGAGAAAACTCCCCTACCACCAGGGCAAACCCCTTTGGTTAATTAAAATATTAACTAACTAAAAGATTTTGAACCTTAAGTGTTACATGTTCTCTCATTCTCACCTTAAATCCCATTATATATATAGAGGAGTTCATTTGAGAATCGTTCTTATTGTGAGTACCATAATACCATTTGTAACCACAACTAACGACTAATTAACAGGGGCGTTTTAGTCATCTAATGATGGCTAGCTAGAAAGCGTTGACACGGGGTTGAGAGCAGACGTGACGGAAAAGCGTGATATCGTGATATATTTTTTTATTAATGACAGATTTTGATTAAGCTAATTTAATAACGACTAATCTACCTGAATGTAATTTATGGTTGAATAAATATATAAATCACCAAAAAAAACCTACTAATGAGTCATTAATAGACACTAGTTATGATTACAAATGATTCTCGTATTAAAAATTATTTTTAAATAAACTTTTTGTATAATAACAATGTAGAATGAGCCAAAAATAAGAAGTTCAATGGGCCTTAGATGGAAATAAACACGGCTGAAGTGTAATTGGACCCATAATAAGACTCCAAACCTTATCGACGTATCATATAATCTAAGTCTCTAGGATGAAATTAACAGTAACATTTTAAAATGACTATTTTAATTTAATGAACAAAATCAAGTCAATAAGCTTGCTTTGGCATTTCCATTTTAAGCTACATGTCCCAAGTTCGGTTCTTGTAGGTTAGACTTGTGCATTATCTTTTTTTTTCCATTGAAGCGTTCAATCTTTTGCGGCTGTATGACCTTTTTTGTTTTATTAAATAGTTGTTTTTATTTATAACTACAACTCTACAAACAAATAACGGGTTTATAGCTTAGTAGTATATAATGTTTATTATTAAGCTAGAGGGTGTGTGTTTAACTATTCAAAAAAAAAAAGCCTACAAACAAACAATGTCGGGTGTAAATGTGGACATATATTTTTGTGAGATTCTCATTTTTATCTACTTTTCTATATAAATGTTATTGTAATACAATATTTATTTACCAAACATATTTTTTCCCAATCGTAATTAATACTAAAATAATACATTTTGTAAGGTATAAAATAGATCATCGTATAATGATCGGTATAATATGAATATATATTTGTGACTTTCTCATTTTTATATATACTTCGATATAATATTTATTGTTATACGATATTTATTTAAATTTTTTTTCAATACCGTATATTACAATAATACATTTCGTATGGTATAAAATAGATTGTATTTTACAATGTTTTAATAAACGCTTGGATTAAATTTATAACGGAAAACTAATGCCTTTTATACCGTTTTCTCATTTCAAATGGAAGATAAAAAAAATTTAATTTTAAAATTAACTTTTATGTTTTTCTATTAAAAAAATTTAAAACACTTCAAAGTTTTTTCTTTTTTTAATTTCTTTTTGAAATGTTATTGTTTATTGGACACCCCTTATAAATATAATATCATATAATATAAATATGTTCTTAATTCTCTTAATTAAATAAGATTTTAATGGATGTTAGTTTATATTTTTATCATTAGCATGTTACCCGCGTAATACGACAACGATGAATATTTCATACTTGATAATATGTTCGTTTTCGATAACGTATGGTATAAAATTCACGTCATATGATGAAAATGGAATAATTTCCATTCGTAGCATTTCATTTTATTTCCCTCTTTTTCATTTTATTTATTTCTTTATTATCTATCAATTCTTTCGTTAATTTCTAAAATAATTATTTTTAAAACAATAGAATAAGAAAAAAATCTATACTTATAAAAAAATAATGAAAACATATCAATAATTTTGTGAATTGTGTTGATTTGGGTGTGTTTTAAAAAATGTAAGGATATTCAAGATTGTATTAATAATTTTCTATTGCTTAAATTTTAAAAGTTCAAGTAAAGTAATGTTAAATATATGAAAAATGAAACTTTTTAATTTACTTATATAGGTACTTATAAATTCAGATTACATGTTATTAGGTTTATTAGTTTTAATTTTACGATTCTTATGGAAGGTTTAGTTATTAAAATGGTTTTTAAGAATTTAATTAAATTCATTCGGTTGTTTCCTTTTAGGTTTAAATGAGGGGTAAGTTAGTAATTTTAATTTACTTAAAATTAAAAGATTATTTAGAAGAAATAATGTTAAATGTTATATATATTAGTATAGATATATAATTATATTTATTTCTATTAAACTTTCTTATCCGTTACATTCTAACATGTGTAAATCAATAATTCTTTTCTTATTATCCTCTTTTGATTTTAACACATATTATGATTTACACTAGTACAAAAATGTGATTTGGTCACACATAGTCGGAATTATACGGCCACACATTCAAATATTTATGTGGCTAAAGGTACCAAAATAAATTTCAGGTTATTAGTTAACTACATATGAATTCTGATCGTGTGACCATTCGGAAATGTATTGCCACACCTTTGAACATTCATGTGGCTAAAGGTCACTGCTATTTTTTGGCTGATTATTTAGCCACATATGAATTTGGAATGTGTGACAAATGAAGAGTAAATTCAAAGCATTAGTCACGATATACATATAAAATGTGACAAATCTATATCACACACTTGAACACTGTGACCAAATACCATATATGGTCACATGAACTAATTGTTTATGTGTCTAAATCATATAGTCGAGTTTTGTCACACATGATTTAAGTGTAGCCAAAATCTGGTACATATGGTCACGTAACTTATTATGTGTGTCTAAAGTTTAGCGCGTGTTAGTTTGCCTGAAGCTAATGTGTGTAGTCACATTTATTTTGGCACGGTCATGTGACTATATGACTTTATAATAGTCACACCATATCACAAATGTGTATCTTAATGATGTTTATGGTCACATTTTAGGTGATTATATGTGACCAAATCCCATATATGGTCACATTAAACAATTGTTTATGTGTATAAATCATAGAATCGAGTTTTGTCACACATGATTTAAGTGTAGCCAAAATCTGGTACATATGGTCACGTAACTTATTATGTATGTCTAAAGTTTAGCGTATGTTATCTTTCCAGAAGTTAAGGTATAAAGTCACATTTATTTTGGCACGGTTATGTGACTATATGGCTTTATAATAGGCTATAGCCACACCATAACACAAATGTGTATCTAAATTATGTTTATGGCAATATTTTAGGTGATAATATGTGACCAATATATTCATAATCATGAAATATTCATGTGGCTATTATTTAGAACAACAATGGGCAAAAACGATTATCATTAAATTTGATATTCTTCACACATGATTTCAGTGTAGCCAAAAGCTAACGTGTATAGTTAAATAATAAGTATTAGGTCTTTAAATCGAAGTAACATTAGCTAACTGGTCTAACACATGTTTCTTTGTAGAGATGGATGGGATGAGACTCAAGTTCAAATCCGACTTTCAGCATAAAATTCATAAAATTCAATCGTGGTGTAACTAAATATTACAAAACGCCACACAAACATAAAGTTTATGTGACAATTGGATGATCAATAGTCACACAAAATACACATTTAATTGACTTTAAAAAGCATATGGTCACACTTATTAACACTTTTGACCACTTTTGGCTTAATTGTATATGACAAAATCCAAAAAAAAACAATCATTGTGTGACTAAATCATCGAAGATGCCACATATATTATATATTTATGTGGCCAAATGACGGGCAAAAGATACTCTCAAAAACTACTTGTGTGACTATAAAGTGTGTACGGTCACTAAAACTGATAAATCTAATATAAACTCGTACCAATTAGTCACACATTTTATAGTTTTGGTTACTGTTTTTAAATGGATACGGAGACTAACCCGCTAATGTAACTGTATGTACCCTATGGTCACCCGACCTTTCGTCACACATACACTGAAAATGCAATTGTGACTATATGCATAGCGTCACACTTTTTTTGTGTAATGAAATCACATATTTGTTATAGTGTTAGTGAGTATGAGGATGAATAGAAAGATTTGATAAGATGGTATATAACCATCATCTTTATTTTATAATTTCCGTCACATCGCACGGGTTATGATAACTCGTTTGGATGATAAAGGAAACAAATTAAAATTAGAGGAAAAAATGATGATTGGTTTAGCCTAAGTATGGCAAAACAACCCGAACCCGACTAGTTTCGAGGTTGGGTCGGGGATGATATTTTCGAGTTAGGGTCAGGCACACTATCCCCGACCAACCACGATATATGTTTATATATAATTTATATATATATATATAGAGAGAGAGAGAGGATGATTCATGCGAAAAGCATTTTATTTACGAAAAATGCGAGAAACATTTTTAACCATCAAATTGTTTAATCAATGGTCATAAGAAGTTGTGGTAATTTTGTAATTAAAAAAAATAAATGGTTTTAGTTAATAAACAAAAGGGCAATATGGACAATAGACACTCCACTCTCTTCCCTCCTCTCTCCTCTGTCTCTACCGTATTAAATTGTTACCATATCTTTATTGTGTTTTTTAAAAACCCTAGTTATCCACCTCTCCATCTCCTTCTTTCTCTTCACACTCGCCTTACCTCATTAATCTATTTCTTCCGACACTGCTAGCCTACTTTTGATGAAAATGGTCAATGCCATACAAAAGCAGACTTGCTACAATATATAAATCTTTTGGGGCTGTCTATTTATCTTCATGCAACTGTTGGCAAAATCTTGTTTGAAGCCAAGGGTACGCTGGTCCAGATGTAACATTTGTTTATATTAAAAAAAGTTTATGTATTTATAAAAAGAATTTCTCATGAATTACTTGTTTTTCTTTTTGGTTTTACATGCAAGAAGAACAAGACCAACAACTTATGTAGTCGTGTTTGAAGACGGGTTAAGTAAGCCCACAAAATTTGATGTTGTAATCATACTCTCGATCTGCAGGTCCTTTAGGAAGCCATCACAGTAGATTTTTGCCACCATCACGCTAGATTTCCAGCCGTTGTTATCTTATTTGCACTATCTCCGCCATCAAAGGAGTTTTCCAGCCGTTGTTGATCACTATCCCAACCCTAAACCACGCCGCCCCTTCTATTTCCAACATCACAAATGAACTATGACCACCTATTTGTCAACCAAGAAGCACTACCAAACCCTAGCCCCCATTATCGATGTCGACGGGATTCACCTGTTGTGGAGAAGAAAACATCATCGGCTCTTAGAATAGACTACCATCATCACCACCGGCCACCATTCCCACCCCTTCAAAGATGAAAGACGAAAAACAGCGGCTACGGTGTGTATGAACCAATGAAAAATATCGACTATCGTTGCCACTCCTTCAAAGATGAAGATGAATCGAGGGTTTTTTTACAACTACATCCCCTTTTTCTTTGTTTTATTTTTTAAAAATCTTTTTACTTCAGAATTTAGTTTTTATTTGTGGACATATGTTGCTGCTATTTCATATATTATTCACTATAGAACATATTTCATTTTAGGTCTTGTGTATGCGTTGAACATATGTTTAATAATGTCTTTGTAGAGAATCTCGAGAACATTCTTTGGTTTTTGTATTTGATTATTGTGTATAATAATAGGTTTAGTCTAGGGTTTGTATTTGTTATTACATTCATATTTTTTAAGATTTTTTTTGTCTATACATAAGGTATAATTGTATTCTTACCATGTTTAGTATTGAATACAAACTTTGGTTGCCTATTTTTCATAAATATTGATCAATTATAAAAATCTTGTGACATTTTTCATTGATGAACACATTAAGAAATTTGTGTTTTAAGGAAAAAGTGTTCGGTTCTCGATAGTTGTTTGCAGGAGAACAAACTCAAATTCATTGGTGAATAGAAGAAAATAATTGACTAATAATAGTAATTATGAAAACTCACATATTTTTAGTTGTGTTAAGTATTAATATTGTAAAATTTATCTTAAAACCCGTATACCTTTGAATGTGTTTATTATTGAACACAGTAACGATGAAAAGTCGTAAATTTTTTAGGTGTGTTCATTAGTGAATTCAATAAAATTAATAATTTAATAGTAATTTATTTTGTTTTTTATTTAAAATTTAGGAGTGAGAAATAGATTGGAGAGAGAAAAGTTTTAGTTACTGTTATACCCTTTTAAATTAAAAAATAATTAAAAACATGATTAATCTACACCACTAGATCAAATTCGAATAAGTGACTGAGATTGCTTCTCGCACTTTTCGCAAATAAAACACTTTTCGTATAAACCCTCCCTTATATATATATATATATGTATGTATGTTTATATACATATATGTTTTATATATTTATGTATATAAAAATGTGTATGAATATATAAAGAGAAGAATTGTATATCTATTAATAGAAAAGTTTCTAAAGTGATGAAGTTTTTTGTTAAATTTTGAATTTTGATCCTTTGATTTCTTTTACGTTATACATTAATTAAGTTTTTGGTTTAAGTTAATGAGATACTTATGTTCTTATTAACATAACTTTGAATATGCTTGATATTATTTTTACATATAGTTTGTCTTTGGAGAGTGCAAAAATGTTTCAATAACATGTAGTTCCTGTTCATATTTAGTCGGGCCGGGTCAGGTTTTATCATCGGGTTTCAGGTTCGGGTCAGGGTCAGGTTTGACAAAAGTCCCGACGGTTGATGATTGATTTAGCCATTTAGGTAAGGACTAAGGATTTCATTTCCTTCTACATAGTTATGTAATATATTATTTGATTATTAGGATACCTATTTTTTAAACATCATCAATGTTACATTATAAATTATTTAATTTTTTTCTCTTAAAATTTTTAAGTAGTATATGTTTTTATGCTTAAGATACAAACACTTATAGTAATTGCTTAACCAATAATTCTCTTAATTATCTTAACTATTTAATTTATCTAATTTTGGTTAAATTACTACAATTTTAAGGCTAGATTAATTTTTTATCTAATTATTTAATAATAAATCTTTTTTTGTTTGTTGAAAATTTTTAACAACTAATAAAACGGTTAATTGGAAAAAAATAAAGAAAACAGAAAAAGAAGAAAGAACGTTGATATGTTGTCGAACAAATTTCATTTACTAACACAGCGTTCCACTCATACCGGTATACAACACCTTACATTTAATTTAATTGTCGTACGGATTCATCTCTTGAATTAAGCATTTTAAGTTATTCGGCTCTTGCATATTCATATGAATTCTTGTTTATCAAAATATAAAATATATGTTCACATTCATACAAATTTCATTTAGGGGGTGTTTAGAAACTTGAGGGATTAAAGTTATCATTTTAAAAAATGGGCCAATTGTGTCATTTCTCAAAGTATATATATATATATATATATATATATATATATATATATATATATATATATAGATGGAGGTTCATGCAAAAAGCTTCTTATTTGCGAAAAGTGCGAGAAGCATTTTTAACCTTTAGATTAATAAATCAATGGTTCTTGTTGTTTGTAGCATTTTTGTAATTAAAACAAAATAAAATAGTATTAAATTAAATACAACAAGGGTAAATAAGACATTTTAATATATATCCTATTTTCTGTCACCTCTCTCTCTCTCTCTCCACTCCCTATATCCGATCCCCCACCTCCTCTTCATACCTTAACCCTAATTATATTATCATTTCCTTCTTTTTGTGCCCCAAGATGAAGGCTGCCGCCTTGGACCTCTGTTCTACGGCCACCATGTCAAGGTGTGACATCCGTCAACTAAAACAGGTTAGTTAAGTCTAACTTGTACACCGTTGCCAGCTATACAACTTAAATCTATGTGCTTGTGTGATACCTAAGGTCTAGTAGATGCTAGAATTAGGTGTTATATATGTCTAAAACCTTCAAATAAGGTAGTAAAGCTAGCAAGTGGGGGGAAACCTAAGTCTTTATGACGGTAGAACATTTAATCTATTCCTAGTACACAATTTTATCGAACGAGTGATTCGATGCAAAGTATGGATAAATTAAATCCACAAAGAAATGAAACATGTAAAAAAAATACACAATAGTAATAATTACTATTAGTAACTAAATGAAAATGTTAAAACACACAAAAGCTTAAAAGTTGTTACAATTACACCAATACCTCAATAAGTAAAACACCAATAAAATTTTCAAGAAATTAATAATAGTTAATAATAATAATAATAATAATAATAATAATAAGAATGAAAATAATACAATTAAATATATATATATATATATATATCTCCACGGCAGGTTTTTTTTAAAAAAAAAGAAAAAAAAAGATGAGATTTCAATTCAAATTGAAATCAAATATTAAGATAACTATCACCTAATTAATCCATAAAACAAACTTCTAAACTCATCACCACCCCCACGATTTTCTGGGCAGCATTATCTCCCTCTCTCCCAATTTTTTTCAAGCTTTCACACCTCCATAACCATTGCTCTTCAATCCTCAAGGAAAGCTTGTGATTTTGATCTCCATTTGAGGAGTTTTGGTATGTACATGTTCCTTTATAAACTTTAAATTTATTATTACTATTGTATATCTTATTAACATATTTTATTTCTTTGCGGTCTATATTTGTCCTTACTTTGCATCGAAGACTTTTGTTCGATAAAACCGTGCATTAGGAATGAGTTATATGTCCTACCGTCGTAAAGACTTAGGTTTCTCTCATTTGCTAGCACTACTACATTATTTGAGGATTTTAGACATATTTAACACCTAACAATAACATCTACTAGACTTTAGGTATCATAGTAACACATAGATTTAGGTCGTATAACAAGTTAAACTCAACTAACCTGTTTTTGGTGACGGATGTCACACCCGTGTTCGGGATTATGTCTATTGAACCCGTGTTCGGGTTAACACTATTGATTACCACATTACTATCTATAGCCAACTAGTAGCTCCAGCTGGTAGGCGATCGTTGGAAGACAAATGACTAATGACTCATGCCTGGTGAACTTGTGTTCCGGGTATCGCTATATTCCCATTTGCGTGCCATGCCTTACGTGTTAAATTGTCATACAAATTTACTATACATGGCAAACATACTTTTACTTTAAACCTGCGAGCTCACCAACTTTATGTTGACATTTTCGAGTGTTCATTTTCAGGTAATGCTAATAACAATGCGTAAGGAGCCTAGGTGACCCTAGATAGCCTTAGCGTGACATGAGCAGTTGACTTCGGAGTCTTGTATTTAACTATGCTATTATGAACTTGGATTTATAAAACTAGGGCATGTAGCCCGTATACTTGTCCCGGGTTGTGGGAATAACTATTTTGTATTTTCTTGTTTTAATTGTTGACTATGGTTGTCGTGAAGTGACTTATCACGGCACAAGTCCCCTCTTGTGTCGAGGAACGTCATGACGCGTTAGTGTGATTCATTTAGAAATTTCTCTATTCTTATATCAATGTGTTATGACGAGCCTCTCCGTCGCACCTCGTGTTTCCGCCAAGGCGGGGTGTGACAGATTGGTATCAGAGCCAGGTTATAGAGAATTAGGTGGATTGACCTAGACTATAACCTAAGTACCCACATGTAGTTGCATTAAAGGAACTATGTGTGCACTTTATTTTACACGAGTTACTTCATAGGTTCACGCCCTCGGTTATTTATCTTCTTTAAGAGACGAGGGTACACACAATCAGGACTCGTACCAAGGCTGAGGTGGTTGAGAGCACAACACTTTAGAGGGCACTCACCGAGAGATGCCACCTACTCCATTAGATAAAGGAAGAGATACGCCATCTCAGGATGGCGGTGCACTCCGTTGGCATGGTCCAGGAAGCGGAAGGACAACCCTATGTGCCCGAGAAAACAGCGACGAGAAGTTCCCATCCCTCAAGGCCATCCAGAGCCTATTCTTATGAGGTATGAAGACTCATATGAACGACTGAGAAGGGCAGGCTATGGAGAGAGCCGTGCGATTTATGAGCTTCAAAACTAGATCGGCGTGCTGCAGGAGAGGTGGAGCCGTCAAGAAAGGGAGCAGATGCAGCAAAGCCGTAAGTTCCTGGAGCTAGAGAAGATGCTAAAGACGCAAGTATAGCAACTCGAAACCTTGGGAAAAGCCAATAAGGCTTGACCTCAGAGCCCAACTATGGGAACCGAAAACGACGACACTAAGGAGGACCCTGAATAGGAAGCTACTAATGATTAGGAGACGCCCACTTTAATTATTCTATATTCTAAAAGCTATTAGTGAATTACTTTTGAGTCTATTATGAACAAAAGACAAATTCTTTTATTACTTAATGTCTTGTTAATTTATAACTAATGCTATGCAATGTGCACTATTTGGTGATACCATACATCCATGCAAGACTCTTGAATGACTATGTGCACACTTATTTTCTCGTTCTTATATGTTGTTAGTAGATAAAGGGAAGGGTGCGTGAGCACTTCTAATAAGGTATGATCAAAATCATATAGACTTAGAATTCTTGACCTAGCTTTACTGCATGTTCTCGTGTGATGTTGCTTTAAAGTAGGGCCAACAATTCGAATGACTATGTGATCTAGTGTCATACATGGCCGAGTGTCCATAATTGCCTAAACCTATAGGAAGTAGAGTATAGACCTATGTTAGTGGATCAGGATGATTAGTTGTGCCTTAAGAAGAGTTGTGATAAGTATGGATGCATTGCGCCTAATCACCGCCATGCACACATACCTAGCACAAGGAAACTTAAAGTATCACGGAGCATCCTGCGAAACAAACTACAGTTTTGAGTACGAATAGATGAGCATGAGACAAATAGGTAGAAACAAACGCGAAACCATTATCCATATCAATACGCATCAAGTTCTCTTATCAATAAGGCCCTAACGCGGTGGAACACGCAAATTCAAGCTGGGGGAAGGCTTGTAGCAATGGCAATGTCATGGGAAGATTTTAAAGCATTATTGGTGGAGGAGTTCTCCCCGAGTAATGAAATGCAAAAATTGGAGTCAGAATTCTGGAACCACACCATGGTGGGTGCTAACCATGTTGCGTATACAGACCGTTTTCATGAGCTAGCCAGACTAGTCCCACACTTGGTTACCCCTGAAATCCAATCTATGGTTGCAGCAACAGAACCGGCTACAATCCAAAGCGCTATACTAAAAGCCGGAACATTAACCGGTGACGCAATTAGAACTAGGAAGTTGACCAAGGTTAATGACAAAAAAAGGGACGTCGGTGAAGAAAGCAAAGCTAGAAAATGTCTAGAATTACAACAAGAGGGCTAGGGTAGCAACCGGATTTGTGGCGACTAACCCTGCCAAGAAAGAGTATGCGGGCCCTACACCAAAGTGCACTAATTGCAACTTTCATCATTACCAAAATGGGTCGTGTCATCTCGCATGACCTGTAACCGATTGGGACACTATGCTAAGAATTTTAGGAGTGAGGCAAGGATAGTTGCACAACTGCACAAGTGAATGTAGTGAATCCAACTGGAACTGTGGGGCGTGTTATGAATTTGGTGGTATTGATCACTACAAGAACGTGTGTGATGTGCGTTTTACGTACTAGTTTTAAATTTATATTTTACCGAATTATTTACTAAAAACTGCACGAATAGGCAAGTGTACCTAATCGTTTCGTATTATAGTTAGTAAGTCGGGTGTCGAACTCTTGGGGAACGGGAGCTAAACTGATTTTATCAAATTAACTAAGAATTAACTAAAACAAACTAATTAGACCAAATAAAGACAATTAAACTAAATAAATACAATAAAATACTAAAATAAAGCAATTAAACTATTTAAAAGGGAATTTGGTTGCAAGATTCAAACTTTATTAACCTAAATGACTATTAACACTACTAAATTACCAAGAACAATCAAAGAGAGCAAAAAGCAAGAAACTTTGTTGGATTAAACTATCAAATAAAAGGCTTCCTTCCTTAGATTCAATTCCACCCTTTTCAAGTTGGTTTTATAAATCAAATTTAATGCAACGGACAATTAATGAACACTATACCGATTCCTATATTGTTAGACTCTTGATCCGAGTATCCAACTTATCTAATCATGCAATTAACTAATCAATTGGTCATTAAATCACTTAACTACACAATTAAGCATATTTAAGTTCGTATCTATCAAGATCAAATCTTTAATGATTGATTAAGTTACCAAATCATTTAATTAACACATGAAAGTCATCATATCTCAATTCTAACACATTAAAGTTCCTATCTTGTTTGTTTAACCCTAGGTTTTGATCAAACACTAGTCAACACCAATTATTGGTCCTATTTAGCATTGATTAAAGTCTTATAAATAGATTGGTCCTCCAATTTACATCAACTCAGATTCTAAACAAATCAAAAACAGAATTAAAACATGCTAGGATCATTGATTAGACTTGAAAGATAAATATAATGCCATTAAAGTCAAAAAGATATAAAATTAACCAAATTGATAGAGTTTCATCTCCTCTAGGGAGGAAAACAGAAAACCTAGCCTATTACAAGCATACTAGACTTCTGGAAATCAAGATTAAACATTAAGAATGGAAGAAGAATAGAAAAACCGTAAAAAGAAAGAATTCCAAGCCTTTAATCTTCAATTGTAGCTTTAATCCTCCAAATCCGAGCTCAAGCCTTCTAGGATGTGTTCTTGGACGTGTTTAGCAGAGGAATGGTGGAAGAAATCGGGTGGTTAACCCTTTTTCAGATCTGTAAGTTCGTTTAAATAGATTTCTGAAAACAGGGGTGTCGCGCCGCGACGAAGTATTTTAACCCGATCCTTCTTCTTTCAAATTTCAAAGCTGCCGGCATCTTATCGCGTCGCGCCGCGACAGGTGAATAGGTCACGCCGCGACAACACGTGGGGAGAAGTTGGGCCTTATCCGGACACTTCGTCGCGCCGCGACGGATAATTGTGTCGAGCCGCGACGATGCTTTTGTTGCCCGGTTCTTCTTTTTTCTTCTTGGGCTGGGCCCATTGGGCTTAGCTTCTTTTTTTTTCTTTCTTTCTTTTCCTCTTTTTGGGCTTCTTTCTTTTTATCTTTTCTTTTCTTATTTTCTTTCTTCCTTCTTCTTGGGCTTCTTTCTCTTTCTCTTTTCTTTCTTTGGCCCAATTATTTTTCTCGATTTCTTTTTATTTTCTCGTCTTCTCGGGCTTTATTTATTTTTCTCGATTATTTGGATATTTCGCCTTTTTAGCCTGCAAAACATAAAAGAAACGGTAAACGTACCTTTTTACAATTAAATGCACATTTTCCGGCTAAAACCAACCCGATATCGCATAATATTTATATATATTTAGCGCGATATCAGTGTGCCCAAGACTAAACGAGCTCCTAGTCAAGGAGGAAATCGCCCAAACCAAACGTTGGAAAATCGAAGGAAATCGTAATCAAGGCAACAAAGGAAATCAAGCTCATGGGAGAGCATTTGTCATGGGTGCCAACGAAGCTCGCCAAGACCCCAACATTGTGACGAGTACTTTTTCTTTAAACGATCTCTATGCTACTGTACTATTTGATTCTGGCGCTCATCACAGCTTTATTTCCACTGATTCTGGCGCTGGAAACTAGTTATATGATTTAGATAGCCAATGGGAAAAGGGTAGAAATCAATAAAATCATTCGTGGGTGCAACTTAAGGTTAGAAGATCTCACTTTTCCCATAGATTTAATACCTTTTGGGCATGGAAGTTTTGATGTGATTGTGGGGATGGATTGGTTATCGGGTCTTAAGGATGAAATAGTTTGCCATGAGAAAATAGTGCGTATACCCTTGCCAAATGGAGAAGTACTTGAGGTCCGTGGTGAACGGTCCGAAGAAAACTTGAAGCACCACATGAGTGCGACTGCGGATGAGAGGAAACTAGAAGATATTTCGACCGTACGGAACTTCCCTGAGGTATTTCCGGAGGATCTATTAGGATTACCCCCTTCTCGACAGGTGGAATTTGGAATCGACTTAATCCCAGGAGCGACTCCCATCGCAAGGTCACCGTACCGGTTGGCACCGTCAGAAATGCAGGAGCTGTCTAATCAACTCCAGGAACTTCAAGACAAAGGATTCATTCGACCTAGCCATTCGCCTTGGGGAGCACCTGTTCTACTCGTCAAAAAGAAAGACGGTTCATTTCGAATGTGCATCAACTACCGTGAGCTAAACAAACTAACTATCAAGAACCGGTATCCTCTTCCTAGAATTGATGATTTGTTCGACCAATTATAAGGCTCGCGTTACTTCTCCAAGATAGACCTTCGTTCTGGTTATCATCAGTTGAGGGTACGCGAGGCTGATATCCCAAAGACTGCATTTAGAACTCGCTATGGACATTATGAGTTCACTGTTATGCCATTTGGGTTGACTAACGCCCCTGCGGTGTTCATGGACCTAATGAACCGTGTATGTAAGTCATTTTTGGACAAATTTGTTATAGTCTTTATTGATGATATTTTAATCTATTCTAAGTCTAAAGAGGAACACGAGGTGCACTTAAAGTTAATTCTAGAACTACTTAGGAAAGAGAAGTTATTTGCCAAATTTTCCAAATGCGAATTTTGGTTGCGGGAAGTACATTCCTTGGTCACGTGGTTAACAGCAATGGCATACATGTAGACCCCGGTAAGGTTGAGGCAATAAAGAAGTGGAGCACCCCTAAGACACCCTCAGAGGTTCGTTCGTTCTTAGGGCTAGCGGGTTACTATAGACGATTTATTGAGAATTTCTCAACGATTGCCAAACCTCTCACTCTTTTGACACAAAAAGACAAGAAGTTTGATTGGAATGAAGAGCAAGAGGAAGCCTTTCAGACACTGAAGGATAGGTTGTGTAACGCACCAATACTGACTCTTCCCGATGGGCCGGATGACTTTGTAGTGTACTGCGATGCGTCAAACCAGGGTCTTGGATGTGTGTTGATGCAGAGGGGCAAGGTAATTGCATATGCGTCCCGATTACTAAAGGTTCATGAGAAGAATTATACCACTCATGATTTAGAGCTGGGTGATGTGGTTTTTGCACTCAAAAGTTGGAGGCACTACCTGTATGGGACAAAAAGTGTTATTTACACTGATCACAAAAGCTTACAACATATCTTTGACCAGAAGGACTTGAATATGCGGCAGAGGTGTTGGATTGAACTTTTTAGCGACTACGATTGTGAGATTCGCTACCACCCGGGTAAGGCTAATGTAGTAGCTGATGCCTTAAGTAGGAAAGAAAGGTTCAAGCCAAGGAGAGTACGGGCTATGAGCATGACGATACATTCGGGTATCAAGGGTAAGATACTTGCGCAGAAAGAAGCAACCAAAGACTTGAATGCTTCAAAGGAAATGTTGCGAGGGCTAGACAAGCAATTGGAGAGAAAAGAAGACGGTGGTCTGTACCTTATGGAATGAATTTGGGTGCCATTAACAGGAGATGTGAGGACCCTGATCATGGATGAAGCACACACAACAAGATACTCTGTCCATCCCGGAGCGGATAAGATGTATCATGACCTGAGAGATATGTATTGATGGCCTGGATGAAAAAAGACATAGCTAGTTATGTTAGCAAGTGCCTGACTTGCTCAAAGGTAAAGGCCGAACATCAAAAACCCTCGGGACTGTTACAACAACCGGAGATCCCTGAGTGGAAATGGGATAATATTGTTGGGGTTTGTTCAGTTTTTAAAAATATATTTTAGCAACGGAAGCATGAACAACAATTTTAAACTCTTTAAAACTCCCCACCAATAATCCATATGCAAGCCTTAAGAAACAAAACCAACCATAGGGTGTTTAGAACTACAACCTTTGTAGCGTGAGTAAACCGTTGGTGAAGTGGTTGATCTGTGAGAAGCCAAGAGAAGACTTCCTCAAAGGTATCCACAAATCAATGAGTCCAACACCTCCAAGATGCTAGTCTCTCCAACCCTTGATATTCAAGAATGCAAGCAACAACCTTTGTTCTTCTTCTTGAACTAGATGTATGTATTTTGAGTATGTGTTTATGTATCACCTTTGCTAACTTGAAGAACACCAATACTAGAGAGTAAGGATGTTTTTCAAGTATAAAACACTTAGAACAATTCTAAGAACACATAGAAATGTGATAGCATGCAAGTATGTTACAAAAGGGACCATGCATGTAATTATAAAAGTCAAGAAGCAAAGCAAGAGAGGGAGGACCCCCTCCCTTGCATTATGGACGAAAATTAGAGGGGGGAGGGTCCCCTATTGCCTCTTGCTTCCTTACTTGTCCCATACATGCATGTCTTGGTTAAGTCTTATGCAAGAATACACCATATGGCCCCTTTCTTGCTCATTGTGAGAATTTCTAGCTATTAATCTTTTAAATATATAAAAGATATACTAGATATGTCATACTATGTATAAAATACATCTACATGTATTTTATATACATACTTGATTGTTACTAGTAACTCTTTACTTGTAACAAGGATATACATACATTTATGTAATTGTTACTAGTAACAATTTACTTGTAACAAATATATATTTATACATATATATATATATATTCATACATATATAAAATCATATGTTTATATTTACGTATTTGATATGCATTACCTTATATCAATATATAAGAGTGATATTATTATTTCACATAAATTATAATATGCAACAATGCATATAAACTTATATATATATATATATAATGAGTTGGAAACATATTTAAATCATATTCAAATATGTAATTGGTGTCCATTGATTGTAAATGTGTGACCATATGGGTTTATTTATTATCAGTAATATCGTATTAATTTGTGTCTTGTGCACATAGAACCAACAAATATAACTATGGACTTTATTACAAAATTGCCCAGGACTAGTGGTGGGCACAATTCGATTTGGGTTATTGTGGATAGGATGACTAAGTCGGCCCATTTTCTAGCAATACGCGAAGACTACAAAATGGACAAGTTAGCGAGAATTTACATCAGTGAGGTGGTAGCAAGACACGGGGTGCTTGTGTCTATTATATCTGATCGTGATAGTCGATTTACATAACGATTTTGGCAAACGTTGCAGAAGGCTTTGGGGACAAGGTTGGACATGAGTACGCCTTACCATCTTCAAACCGACAGTCAAAGTGAGCGTGCTATCCAGACATTGGAGGACATGCTTAAGGCATGTGTTATCGATTTTGGAGGGAGTTGGGATACTCACCTTCCTTTAATTGTGTTTTCCTATAACAATAGCTATCATTCAAGCATTGAGTGTGTGCCGTTTGAGGCATTGTACAGGAGAAAATGTCGATTACCCGTCATTTAGGCAGAAGTTGGGGAAGGTCAATTGATTGGTTCGGAGATTGTACAAGAGACCACCGATAAGATCTTTCAAGTCAAGGAAAGACTAAAAGCAACTAGAGACCGTCAGAAGAGTTATGCCGATAATCAGCGAAAGCCACTAGAATTCAGCATTGGTGAGCTAGTGCTACTCAAAGTATCGCCATGGAAGGGCGTAGTACGATTTGGTAAGAAGGGAAAGTTAGCACCATTATATGTGGGGACATTTGAGATCATCGAACGGATCGGGCCTGTGGCCTACCGATTAAGACTACTACAAGAATTAAATGGCATACACGATATGTTTCACGTATTAAATCTAAAGAAATGACTGGCAGATGCAAACCTGCATGTGCCCTTGGACGAAATCAAGATAGACAATACTTTATGTTTAGTGGAGGAACCCGTGGAGATCATGGACCGTGAAGTAAAGAAATTTAAACATAGAAAGATCCCGATTGTCAAGGTTCGTTGGAACTCAAAGCGATAACCGGAATTTACGTGGGAACGGGAAGACCATATGAAAAGCAAATACCCACACCTATACGACAAGCAACACTATAACAGTAGTACTAGCTGAATTTCGGGACGAAATTCTTCTAACCGGGGAATACTGTGACATCCGTCACCTAAAACAGGTTAGTTGAGTCTAACTTGTACACCGTTGCCAGCTATACAACTTAAATCTATGTGCTTGTGTGATACCTAAGGTCTAGTAGATGCTAGAATTAGGTGTTATATATGTCTAAAACCTTCAAATAAGGTAGTAGAGCTAGTAAGTGGGGGAAACCTAAGTCTTTATGACAGTAGAACATTTAATCTATTCCTAGTACACAATTTTATCGAACGAGTGATTCGATGCAAAGTATGGATGAATTAAATCCACAAAGAAATGAAGCATGTAAAAAAAATACACAATAGTAATAATTACTATTAGTAACTAAATGAAAATGTTAAAACACACAAAAGCTTAAAAGTTGTTACAATTACACCAATACCTCAATAAGTAAAACACCAATAAAATTTGCAAGAAATTAATAATAGTTAATAATAATAATAATAATAATAAATAATAATAATAATAAGAATGAAAATATACAATTAAATATATATATATATATATATATATATATATATCTCCACGGCAGGTTTTTTTTAAAAAAAAAGAAAAAAAGATGAGATTTCAATTCAAATTGAAATCAAATATTAAGATAACTACGACCTAATTAATCCATAAAACAAACTTCTAAACCCATCACAACCCCCACGATTTTCTGGGCAGCATTATCTCCCTCTCTCCCAATTTTCTTCAAGCTTTCACACCTCCATTGCTCTTCAATCCTCAAGGAAAGCTTGTGATTTTGATCTCCATTTGAGGAGTTTTGGTATGTACATGTTCCTTTATAAACTTTAAATTTCTTCTTCTTGTTTCTTTGCATGTAAGACATGGTTGATGGATTAAAAACATCCTAATCACACATAAAGTTATGATTTTGATGTGTTTGGTTGAATATCAAACCCCAAGGATTGGTCTATTTGATTTAAAACTAAAAGAACAAGAACCTTTAATCTGGGCAGAATATGTATTAATTTTAAGAGGCCATATCTCGGCCAAAACAGAATGAAAAAAATCGATTCTTGACACTAAAAATAAGTTTTTTGAGTCTCCTTTCATCTCCAACTGGTTTCATACAAAACTAAGTTGATTTGGTCACTCAAATAATCAAAATCGTTTAGGTGCGCAAATCTATGATTTCTGATAGTTTTAACCTACTAACTTTGATATTTCAAAAACCTATTCTAAATATCACGAGAATTCTTCAAAATAAATCTAGAGCATATTTCATTAGATTTAGAAGTTCTGTAAAAATTTGAGAATTTATAAAGATGGTTTTCTATTTTAATTATCTAAAAATATTTTTATTGTCAAATCTGGAAGTTTAGGAAATTTATATAATCAGAGTTTAAAATGTTGTAAAACATTTAAATATCCGAATTAGTGGACAAAAATTTATATTAAAGAATTTTTAAGTGTTTTTAAGTTACTGTAAAATGTTTAGATTTTATTAAGGTTGTTTAGTATTTTAAATAAATAAAAACTTTGTGACGCGCAAACTGAAGGCATTTTCTGACCAACACTAATTAAAGTATTTCTTAAAAATAATTAACATATTATTCAACCCTAGAAAAATTTATATAAAATAATAGAGACATTAAGACCTCTGCCCTAAAAATTTAGGAAAATAATTTGGACGTTTAAATAATTTTAAAAATACACGAAGAGTACCCAAAATAATAGAATTTAGCCTACACATTTAAAATGAAAAATAACTAAGGTTTGAAACCTCAAAAATATATATTGGGCTTAGGCCAAAGAATAGATGCACTTATGTAACCTACGGTAAAACTTAATCGCGAAATCTAATTAAATTTAATGATTCAAGATTAGTACAAAAGATAACTCTTACACGTGAATAGAATATAACTTAGTTTACACGTGTTTGTAGATTCCCGATCGCGTTAAGATTCAAGAGACAACCCACAACTAAGGTGAGTACTCGTGGCCCCTTTTTATATGTTTTATTGGGGGAAAATGACACTCAAAACATGTTTCAAATTTTCTTTGTGCCATGTCAATATTACTTCACTATATTTTTTCTTTATATGACGATTACGTGGCATTTGTGTGCACCTATCATGCCCGTGTTCGGGATTATGTCTATATTGCCCGTGTTCGGGATTATGTCTATTGAACCCGTGTTCGGGATTATGTCTATTGAACCCGTGTTCGGGTTAACACTATTGATTACCACATTACTATTTATAGCCAACTAGTAGCTCCAGCTGGTAGGCGATCGTTGGAAGACAAATGACTCGTGCCTGGTGAACTTGTGTTCCGGGTATCACTATATTCTCATTTGCGTTCCATGTCTTACGTGTTAAATTGTCATACAAATTTACTATACATGGCAAACATACTTTTACTTTAAACCTGCGAGCTCACCAACTTTATGTTGACATTTTCGAGTGTTCATTTTCAGGTAATGCTAATAACAATGCGTAAGGAGCCTAGGTGACCCTAGATAGCCTTAGCGTGACATGAGCAGTTGACTTCGGAGTCTTGTATTTAACTATGCTATTATGAACTTGGATTTAAAAAACTAGGGCATGTAGCCCGTATACTTGTCCCGGGTTGTGGGAATAACTATTTCGTATTTTCTTGTTTTAATTGTTGACTATAGTTGTCGTGAAGTGACTTATCACGGCACAAGTCCCCTCTTGTGTCGAGGAACGTCATGACGCGTTAGTGTGATTCATTTAGAAATTTCTCTATTCTTATATCAATGTGTGATGACGAGCCTCTCCGTCGCACCTCTTGTTTCCGCCAAGGCGGGGTGTGACACAAGGTTTCGCCGCCGTGGGCCTGCTGTCGACCGCCACCGTTTCTACATCAAGCCGCCGCCTTGCTTCAGAGTTGTCGACCCACCTGTAGCCACCGCCTACTCCTCTTCATCGTAGTGTAACAGGTTGCTGCTGTGAGCCTCCTCCCTCATTTCAACAGCGTCACCATCGCTATTGCCATCACCGAACTGCTACCGTCGTCGTCCTCCCCCTTCTGTCCGCCACAAAGAAATTACTCAAAACCCTAATTTCTTTAACCTTCCACCGCCGCCGCCTACCACCGTTGCAGAACCAAATCCGAATCTGCCGTTCCCCACGTTCCCCCATCGTCGCACCCTGCCGTTTAACAACCCTACGCCGCCTTTCTAATGAACAACACAACCACTATTGGGTACTTACCGCCTCCCTTCACTACGAGTGAATGCTGCCGCCGACGAACCACCACGCCATCGCTATCATCGTGAGTACATAGGCGTCGCTTTGGTTTCTGAAACTTTTCTGAATTTATGTTTTTTTGTTTTTTTTCTTTTTTAGTTTTCTAAATTTTTTAATTAAGTAAAATTTTATTTTGTTTAATTATTGTAATCGAATTTAGTATTTGTGTTATAGATTATTTTTTAAGTGTATGGTTTGTTCATCTTTAAATATTTATATTGTTCAATAATAAACGTGTTTGTTTTTTGTTGTTTATGGTTTGTTGATCTTTGTTAGAAATAATAAATTTTAGTTTATTTTTGGTTGTTAACTATTGAACACTGCACAAAGATAATGGAGATAAAAAAAATAGTTGGATGTTCAGTAATGAATATTTCAGATATAAAAAAGAAAAGTTATATTTTCATGTCTAGTATATTATTCAATAATGAATAACCACGAATGACAGTGGAGAAAAATTGATACACAAGAAAAGAAAAAAAAACATAAAGATTAAAAAGAGAAAGAAAAAACATTTAATAATGAAACAATATATATCCCGTGTTTATTAGTGAACTAAGTGTAATGAATATAACATTTAATGATTCAAAACTTTAAATATTTTGGTTGCGTTCAACGTTGAACACCGTAAAATTATTAATTATTATTAATTTATTTCTAATTTATTTGTTTAAAAATGGAATGAGAGAGAAAAATAAGAGAGAGAAATAGATTGTAGAGAGAAAAAATGTTATTTACTATTGTACCCTTTTGAATAAAAAAATAAAAAATAAGATTAATCTAAGCCATTAGATCAAATATAAATAAAAGGCTAGGATTGCTTCTCGCACTTTTCGCAAATAAAACACTTTCCGCATGAACCCTCCCCTATATATATATATATATATATATATATATATACTAGCATCATACCCGAACAATGCTGCGGCGGCAAATAGTTTTTGGTTTACAATATGTCGCTTTCAAAAATGTAATAATATGTTATTCGCGCGATTCAATGTCACGAAAAAGTTTTCTACAACAACATGTCCATTTTTTTTAAATTTTCTTTTATTTACATTTAACTATTTTATTAATTTTAAAAATAAATTCTAAAAGACAATAAAATAAGAAAAAAGATTTATATTGATGAAATAAAGAGAAAAGTTAATAAGATTTTAAAAATTATGTTGATGTGAGTGGATAATTATGTTAGTATGAGAGAATATATTTTAAATAAAAAGTTAAAGTAAATTAGGAGAGAATAAAATAGTTAAAGATTAAGTGGATGGGATTAATTTAGATTAAATGAAGGGTCAAAATTTTATATTGATTGAATTTTAAGAAGTCTTAAAATTTAAGAGGAGAGAGAATGTTAAATGGTTCATATAGTAGTATATATATATATATATATAGCATTGACTCTAGTTAGTCAAAGTCTTCATTTGTTTCAATCAAACTCACGTAGACTAGTTCCAGCCAAGTTTCTTTTCTGGATTTTGATCAAGAACAGCTAGAATCAAGTGGTAACCACTGGTCATAACATTCATACAAGCTTGAGGTAAGATTGTTAGCCATGTTCTTGAAGTTTTTGTGGGTCTTAAAGTTGGTTCATGGTGAATCAAGAATTGATTATGTTACTGTTGCTATTTCTTGTTTAGATGTTGTTTGGAGTGTAGGAAAACACCCCATTAGTGTTTTTATGAATTAAGAATGAGTATTTTGATGATTTGGCCGGAGTTACAGCAGACAGTAGGCGAACTTGTGCTAGAAGTGGAAAGGCACGGGTGTGCCTTTGAGGAGTATGGTCGTGCCTAGTGGCCGTGACCGCCTCTGTTCTTGAGGTCCGGGCATACCTAGGAAGGGTACGGGCGTGTTCGGCCCAGTACTCCTATGCTTGTTGGGCTAACCATGAAGCACATGCGTGCCTCTAGGGGGTACGGGCGTGCCTTGCCCCTGTTCAGTTTGGCAAGTGCTGGGTTTAATTATGTGATTAATTCCATGATTATATATCTGTAGGAATTACTGTTTGATGTGTTCTGAGTATAACTGACATAACTCTGTGTGGTATTAATTACCAAGGTGAGTTTCCTAAACTCTGATTCATATCTGTGAGATGTGTGATGCATTGCAATGTGTATTATCGATCTTTGGATCACCGTGAGGGTAGCATGCTACTTCGTGTAGTAGGGCTACAAACAACATTTTAGCCTTCTTGGCGGATGCTAAGATGGTACGGTATTGTATCCATAAGAACCGTGACAACATTCGTATATGTGTATGCGCATGCTTATATGATTTACAGTTTAGTTTTCTCACTAAGCTCTTGTAGCTTAGCATATACTGCTTGTTGTTGTTTTGCAGGTTGTGATAGCACCAAGGCAAGGCCCCGGTTTGACTGTTGATTGTTGGCTGCTTAAAATGTATTTTGTAACAATAACGCTCCTATTTGTACAACGGAATTACTTTTGATATAAATGCGCACATTTTTTATACAAACCCGAGGGTTTAAACGCAATATATTTAATTTGCTTCCGCTGATAGCAAGCTTGTTGGAAACTGTTTTTGTTATAATTATGGTGGTATCACTTTTTGTATGAACCAGAGTGTTCAAATATATTTTGTGTTTTCATCAGCTTATTAAATTCTGTTTTTAATCAAATAGCTTTTGTTTAAAGCTTTCTTTCGAATTTTGAAAATTGGGATGTTACAACAACCTAACTTTCTCTCTCTTCATTCTCTATAAATAAAAGCTTTGGGTTTTCATTTCAAACTATCTCTTGCACATAAAATCCTTTGAAATATTAATCAGACACTTGTGATCTTACAACTTTATATTTATATGTGTGATTCTTGAAGTTATTATAATCTTTGATTCATTCAAACACAACTCAAGTTTAGCAAGAGAAATCAAGAGAGAAAGATCATTGAGCATCCAAATATTCATACACTTGCCTCTTGATTTATTTAAAGTGAGTGATTATTTTGTAAACACCATTGTTTGTGTAGTGAGGTAAATTGTAAATCATCACTTTGAGAGATAATTATAATTGTAGAACTTTGATACATGTGGGTTTGACTATTTCCCATTTTGTTCTTGGGTTTGTGTTCTTGGTGAAGAACACTTGTAAAAGTCCCTTTGAAGGCACTTGTTGAAGTCCTTGGTGGAGGCAAGGAAGTCCTACGGGGTAGGCAAAGAAGTCCTCATTGGAGGCATTCCGGGTTCTTGGTGAAGAGCTCGTGTTTGGTGTTCTTGGATTAGAACATCGTGAGGTGATCACGTCCTCGTATCAAAGGAGACTGTAACTGGTGGTCTCTTCCGTTCTAAGGAGACTTTTTGCACATTATGCTAGTGAAACTCTTGACGGGGGTCAAGGAGTGGATGTAGGTTGGAGTTCAACCGAACCACTATAAATCTCGGTGTTATCCTTCTTAAACTCTTTACATGCTTGCATTTATTTTTCTGTATTTACATCATTGCATTTACCTTTAAGTCATTTATTACATAGTCAAGAATATACTTTTATTTATATATATATATATATATATATATATACTCGTACTTATATATATTATACATACATATATATATATATAATCATAAAATGTTTGATTATTGCAAGTTATAAAAAGGATAATACTTAAAAGATTTTAAAAAAGAGGACAAAGAAACTATTCAACCCTCATTTTAGTTTCTACATAAACCACGATTGTATTCCATACAAATCGAATATAATCAAATTAGAATTTTAAAACCTCTAGTTAAGATGAAATTCATTCTAATAGTATGATACCCCAACCTGCAGCTTCGTTAGATGTATCTACACTTACTGGTGTCGCATCCTTACACATTGATAAACACAAAGTTCTTCATCAATATCTTCTTGGTTAATTGATCTCTCATTCTTCTTCGTCTACCTTCTACAAGTAAGAATCCGATTGATGATATATTAAATCAATAAACATTTGTTATCCACGTGATTTGAGTTTGTTTCAGATTTAATGTATCTTACCGACTTAGTTTTCTAAATAAAAAAAAGTCATAAACATTGACAAAACACACAAAGATCCTGTCATGCTTTGTACTTATTGATTTACTATTTTCATTTTTTATTATCTGAAAATTCATTATATTTTATTGAAGAAGGTATGAAAATTCATAATATTTTTGTGCCTATTTACAAAATTTTGCTACTATGTAAAGCTGTAAACTATGAATATGAGATAAAAAAATGGACGACTAATTCAGAGGTATACATTAGTTTCTTGATCGCAATCTAATGTCCATTCCTTAGACATATATGCATGATTTCTCTATATATCCCTTGAGTTCAAACTTTTTTAAATTTATTATTATGACTTAAATACGTACAGTTTTCTAATTTCATAAAACATTAATATATATTAATTAATTAGATGTTGATGCTAATACATTCTCTCATTCAATTCCTAAAATATATATCATGACACATTATTAATATTATTTATTAGTATATAATATTGTCATGTTTTTATCTACAATCTTAATAATGTATTTATTCTATACGCATACATCACAAACTTTTTCTTTATATATATATATATATATATATATATATATATATATATATATATATATATTATACTAGTATTTGCCGGATTCCTCTAGAGTTTGTATAAATTATAAGATACCACAATCTAAGTATTACATCCGGTCAATTCAAAAGATAGTATTTATTCTATACGTAATTTTAATTTGAATATTAGTTAACATTTACAAATTTGAATTATATCCTAACTATTTGAAAGATTTGTTTGTTATAATATATATAAGATTTGGATTTCGATAAGATTATTAACAAATTAAATAATTTTCAAATATTTATATTCTAGACTATATAGAATAGTATTTATCCTCTTTGGTATAATTTATTTTTTTATTTTAAATTCTACTTACAATTCTTTTTTAGCTTAGTTCAATTATTTCAAATAGTATTTAAATATATTTTATATTTTAGTTATGTTTTACAATTTTATTTTCTATATATGTTAGTAATAAAAAAATCAAAAAAATTTTAAAAGTGGTTTGTTTAATTTTTCCATCCGTAGGGGGAGACCCGAAGGCCTTCGGGCTTCTTTGGGTTGAGTGGGTTCCTTCGGGAACGCCACTACTACTCTTTCGGGTTGGTATTTAATTTTTCCATTTCGGGTTCTTGAAACCGATCAACTCAAATCTTTTTCTCTCTTTTTTTTGTTTTGGTTTTATACAGAGAGTAGAAAAGAGAAAATGTTTAGGTTGATTTAGAAAATATGTTACTTAAATTTTAGGTTGATTTAGATTATAAAAAAAAGTAAAAAAACTGATATAACAATGATTTAATATTTGAGTCGATTTGGATTAAATTATTATAATACGCATGGCCTAACGAAATAAAAGAAAAACTCCAAAAAAAAGAAAAAGAAATGGAGGCCACGTGGAAGCAAGAAAACCCCAAAAATCCAAGGAGTCACTCACTCGTACTCCATCAGAAAGAAATAGAAAGTAGAAATCACGGCGTCGGTGTTCCTTGGTTCAATCGATCGTTCCTCCATCCATCAGTTCGCAAATGTATCGATCGGCAGCGAAACGGATGCTTCAGTTTCAGTATTCATCCTTCTGTCCTAAACAACCCTCTCCAATTCCAATTCCAATCCCAACGCCTCGTCATCTTCTTCGTTTTCTCTCATCGGCGATATCCGAACCACCTTTCCCTAATCGAAACCACGATGGTTTCAACACCGCCACCTCATCTTCATCTTCATCTTCATCTTCATCTACCAAAGCAGATGGATTTCATGATCCTTCTGATACTTTTACCTCAAAAAGAGCTACGCCTAGGGCTAATTATCAAGAGGAACAAGCTCGAGTGCTCGCCGCATCTCTACACCACGTGGTACGTAATGTTACATCATTCTATCTTCCTTCATTCCAACTATATCAACCTTCTAACTGTGTGCTAAATTTCTACCCCTTTTGCTACTTCATACCAGTTCGGGTACGATTTATGTGTTTTCCGGATTGATGGGAATTCCCTGGCTTGGTTAATGTTAATTTTGCAATATTTATTAATGTAAGGAAGTCAGTATTGCACTTTCGTCAAATATAACTGAAGAGATGTTATAATTCTAGCTTGATTCTGATCATATGTACGCAGTCGTGGCTTCTGACCCTTTTTTGGTTAAGTGTCTGGAGACACAGTTGCAAGTTTGTTTCTATATAACGGACCAATATTTCCAGAGGTTTGTTTGTGGTCTACTAGAGCATTGCTATTCTTTTACCATGTTAGGGTTAACAGTCAGTCAGACAGGGGAAGAGGAATCACTGTCCTTATTTTCTTATTTATGTCTATGTTCATTTGTTATTAGTATTTCAACTTTCTTTAGCAAATATATCAGTATTATTCTGTTTCTGTTTCTGTTTCTCTCCTCCCATTTTGGAAGTAAGGTGTTCTGTTGTGGATTGAAGGCGCAATAACTTGTAATGTTATCAGTCAATCTGAAGTCCTTGCTTTGGGAATATTCTTCCTGTTTATTGGTGAAAGCAAACAATCAAACAACTAGACTGTAAACCCTAGGGTTTCAATGTATGATTATTCAAAACACAAGTTTCTCTCATAGTTAGCTATCTTTTACAAGCCCTCTTTTTGGAAAACCACCCTAGGGGTTTCTCACTGAGTGGTCCCTCGATCAACATATGAGAGGTACCAAAATCCTGTGTTTTGGAACTCAAGTTTCTCTCATAGTTAGTTATCTTGTGCAATAAATTTGACCAGCTGACTTACTAAAGTGAGCTATGCAGTTATCTCGGTCAGACATCAAATATTGGTCAAGGACCGATATTTAAAATTGCGGATATCGCGGTGAGATATCGGTTTTTTGTATTTTGTAGAATATATATATATATATATATATATATATATATATATATAAGATTAAAATCATAAAAAATAAATAAAAAGTAAAGCAACAAAGTAAAACTTGTAACCCATTTAACCCAATTATACTAAGCCCATTAACCTAATTTTTTTTAAAGAAGCCCATTAACCTAATATTAATAAGCCCTAATACCCACTCAAATACACTAGGACTCAAGGGCCTTCCATTGGTATCGGTAACAAATCCCACCAGAAATTGAGAGCGAGAGAGAGAAAGAGAGCAATTAGGGTAGCGATTTGGGGCTGCCGCCAAAAACAAATTGAACAATGAAATCGGAGTGCTGGTGCAAGGGTTTAGCTGCGACTAAATTGGTCTGGGAGACGAAACCACTTTGAGTTCCGCAATGATTGAGGTTAGTCTCGTTTCGTTTTCTTCTGTCCACGAACTCGCAATGGATATTCTCTTGAAACTCAGTCATATTTAGGAATGCTTAGCAGGAAAAAGACTCACAATACAAAAATCGGTAGAAAACCGATATCTCGATTTGTAAATATCGGCAAAATATCGGCCAATATCGCCGAGATTCTCGGCTCCGATATAACCCACCGATATTTGAAACCGATATTCTGCCTACCTCCGATATCCGAGATCTCGGCGAGATATCACCGAGATTGACTGCATAGAAAGTGAGTATTTTAAAGCTAGAGGAGAAGATGATATGAGTAGACAGGATATTATGTTTCATCTTTTCCTATAGAGAATTAGACAACCATGTGAACCTTCTCTCTGTTCATGTATTTATATATGCGACAGTAACAAGTAAAAGTACCCTATATATGAAAATCTAGTAATTGAAAAGCAGTATCGAAGAGCCATCCAACTGTATTTCAACTTATTTGTTCCATATCTTTATTTATTTATTTATTTTAAAAAGCTAGAAAGATGTGCCTGTGTTGCTCTTAGACACATGTCTGTTCACCCAAACTCACACACACTTTCTTCTTTGAGTGGACAAGAATTTCATACACGTGTCATGGATATGGGATGTTGAAGGTGCATATGTTAACTAATCATGTGTCATCGTTTTCCTAATTTTTCCAGCATGCTCTCCCCTGACCCCTCTCCACTTATGTGGCTGAAACTGCCATCTTGCTCACATGATACTGGTTTAGTTAAGTTATTGCTTGCCAATTTGTTTCTTTTTGCCCTTCTTGCAGATCAGGTTGGGATGGACCGAAGCAGCCATGATTGCAGGTGCGAAGGATGTTGGTGTTTCCCCTTCCATTGTTGGAGCTATTCCACGAAAAGAAGGTGCACTAGTAGAGGTATTTGTATCCGCTTGTATACTTTCGACCTCTCTTTTAAAACTATATGTTTAGGGATTGTTTCTTTTTTTTTTTGTTTAAAGAAATTAGTTTGAATATAGTTTGTACTACAATCCTACATAAAGGTAATCTCAGAACGGTTTCTAGCACATATTATAATTGTCTGCAACTTTACTTGTGCACATGATTGTAAACACAAAGAATATGTAAGGGTCCAATACAGTGTTGTAAAACTCGGCCTAGGCGGCCGAGTACTCGGCGAGTACTTGCTAGGCGGAGCTCAACCTTGGCGAGTTCCATGTACTCGGACTAGAAAATCGGACTCGGTCAAACTCGGCCAAACTCGGTCAACTCGGAGCTAGGCGGCTGGGCAAACTCGGTCAACTCGGAGCTAGGCGGCGGTCAAAATCGGTCAAACTCGGTCAACAGTTGCTTTTTTTGCTTTTGATTTTGTGTTTGAACTAGTATTTTAAGTCTTGAACAAGTTTATTAATGTTTCTAAACACATGTTTTGGGTCTATGAACAATTATGTTTATATTTGAGTTTTTATTAACATGTATTTTATATAATTTTAAAATTTAGGTATAAAAAGTTCCAATCCGAGTACTCCCCGCCTAGGCCGAGTACTCGCTACTCCCCGCCTACCGCCCGGCTCCCGCCTAGCGAGTTCTGCAACCATGGTCCAATACCATTTGTTAGGATCGAATTTGAAACCTTAACAAGCACATGTTAGAAGATGCGGATAACTTAGAACAATAAATAAACACCAAGAATTTACGTGGTTCGGCCGACAAACAACCTACATCCAAAGGCAGGAACTAAGACTTCTTTATTACCGAAAGTGTTTACAGAGATGCTACCTCAAAGGTGCATACGTTGAACCATAAAGGTTGAATGACAAGAACTAAGGCTGGCAATTTCTTGGTCGACCTGAAACCCGACACGAAAAAAGTGACACGAACCCGACACGAACCCGAAACAGGTCAAAAGCGGGTTGACACGAAATCGACACGAAAATAAATGGGCCGGGTTAGGGTCAACCCGCCAACCCGAAAATGACCCGTTTATAAGTAAAACTATAACATTTTAAAATTTTCTTTAATACTTGAATTTTAAATTTTGAAAAGAAGATTATGAATTCAAATAAGAGAGTGACATTTTAGAACAATAAAATCTGCCAAAAAAAAGTACAAAACCCTTAAACGTTAAAAACTCAAAATAAATAATAAAAGATTTACAATTAAAACAATAGTACATTATTTTAGTATTTGTTATTTTTACTATATGATTTTGATACTTTTACATTTGATTATTTGATAGGTGATACTTTAGTATTTTGGATCGATTCATAATTCTATTTTAATGATGAATAATCTTATATTATTCGGTTGTTCAATGACATTATTTATTTGTATAGAATAGAAATACATCATAGTTTTTATTATATTCATTTGTATAAGCAAATAAAAAAGTAAAATCAAATTTTCAATCAAACTGAAATAAATACCAAATTTAAAGTTCGAATACAACGAAACAAACATTGATTATTAAAGTTAGAATATAAATGAAAATTATTTTCGAAATTTGTGCCGAACGTTGGAAAACAAACATGGAATTTGAAATATTGATAAAGAAAATCGTAGTTGAAACGGAAAACCGTATTAAAAAATCGTACCCGAAAACCGTATTCGAAAATCGAAAAAATTCTCGTTGATGACATCTGGCCTAAATGGGTCGACCTGAAGGTTGACACGAACCCGACACGAAAAAAACTGTCACGACCCAAACCTGACACGAAAATAAATGGGTCGAAATTGGGTCGACACGAAACTGACCCGAACCAGAACGACACGAACCCGATAACACGAACCCGACCCAAATTGACAACCTTAACAAGAACCCTAGCTACGATATTTATAATGCTAACAAGAAAACCCTAATTACACATATGGAATTGTTGGACCCATACACGATAACCAGAAGAACAAACAGTTCCGGCCTAAACTGATTGCTCCACGGCTCCACGCCATGTGCTAGAGGTCCACGACGCGAGCTCTTCGTGAACAAGGGTTTCCCCACGATGTGAGCATGACCCCCACGCCATGTACCCTCCTAAGTTTCCAAGCGCAAAGAACCATTAGGCGCTATCTTCTCGTCGTGTACACAAGCCTCACATCAGGCACCATCTTGTTTGTTCCCATTCCAAATCATACTGCTAATCAAGTCACAATCTCCCTCTTGACTTGATTTCTCTTCAACCTTCAATGAGATCACCAAAGAACCGTCTTCTTCTGCCAACCTCCCCAAAGGGACTACCTATTTCTACGAGTCATGAAGTCGGAACACACATCACGCGAGTTCCCCAGAGATCAACTTCATCCGTGATGCCTTGACTTTGTCTAAACAATTTCCTGCTCCAAGGAAAGTACATGCAAACCTTCTCATCCGGAGGACACACTACCTTTGATAAAGCTTATCACCCAGCTTTTCCCACAAATCAACAGCCGTTGTTTGATCAACCTCCTTGTACAACACCTCATTAGTCAACCACAACAAAACCGCACAACCTGCTTTTGCCGGAACGTCTCTCTTTCCATTCTCCCCCGAATCCCTTGGAAGTTTATCTTCTTCTTCTAACGCCGCCGTGCAACTCTGCTAAACAAGAAGACCCTCATCTAGCAAAACCGCAGAACATGCTTTTTCTAAATATCTTCAATCAACATTATGCCAGCCAAGAGAACTTGGCTCTGATGCCACTTGTAAGGATCGTATACCACTTGTTAGGATTGAACTTGAAACCTTAACAAGAACACGTTAGATTGAACCATAGACTTCTTTATTACTAAAACTGTATATAGAGATGCCACCCCAAAGGTGCATAGGTTGAATCACAAAGGTTGAATGACAAGACCCTAGCTATGATATTTTTAATGCTAACAAGAAAACCCTAATGACACATATGGACTTGTTGGACGCGTACACGATAACCACAAGAACAAATGTCCCGGCCAAACTGATTGCTCCCCGCCGTGTGCAAGAGGCCCACGACGTGTGCCCTTCATGAACAAGGGTTTCCCCACGATGTGAGCATGATCTCCACGCCGTGTACCCTCCGAAGTTTCCAAACGCAAAAAACCATTTAGCTGCTTTCTTCTCGTAGTGTACACAAGCCTCGCATCATGCACCATCTTGTTTGTTTTCATTCCAAATCGTACCGCTAATCAAGTCATTCCTAACAGAAAATGTTTTGGAGTTGGGGTTAGTTTTCATTTTCTTGTAATTTTTGATGACTCGATGTTTTGGTCCTGTGAAGTTCAGACGTCTTATTATTTATATATCTTTTTATCAAAGTTTATCTAAACGATATTTGATGGTTAATGTCTTTGTTCTAAAATTAGTCTTTTCCATGATACCTTGATGTATGGAAGTAGCAAATGTGTCGAGCATATTTATTGAAGCTGTTTTTATAGTACGTTTTCAATGAGCCACCTTAAACGTGTTTCATTGTCTGTACTCTTATTACAGTATTTTATGGACGAGTGTTTGCAAAAACTTATTGACATAATTGACTCTGGGGAGTTACAACTACAAGATTTAGTACCAAGTGAGCGCATTGGAAAGCTTATTAAAGTGCGGTTACAAATGCAAGCTTCATACATATCAAAGTGGCCTCAAGCTCTAAGCATTCAGGTAATATCTTGCTATCCAGATATATTCTATAGATTAACCAACGCTAAAGTAAAGAATGGATTGTAGGCGCAACCAACAAACTTCCCAACAAGCTTTAAACAGCGAGCAATGCTGGTAGATGAGTTATGGCATGCTGCTTCTGCTTCTACTTCTACTTCTGCTTCAAGTGATGAACGAAGTGGTGTGGATTGGTACCTAAATCGCACGGTTGTTGGCGGGATATACTCAACAACTGAAGTATACATGCTAACTGATAACTCCACAGGTTTTGTTTTCCTCTCTATCAACTCCTTTATGTTTTATTTCGTCTCAACATTTTAATGTATAATCATTACTGTAGTTGGAAGTTGGGAAAACATTGCCACTGTTCTAGTCTCTGCAAAATCTGCACGTACAAATAACAACAATAAATGAAAATGATCTGAATCCCCCCAAAACCCTACATTATTCAGATGGAAATAATTCTATCTGTTGTTTATTACTTACTTTAAACTCTTGATCATGTCTGCTATGTACTTTTTCATCACTGTGTTCCACCCTTGACAAGGGACATGAGAGGGAGCATGTTTTATGTTTTTTAGTAATTAACCTTGGAACGGTGAAAAGGACATGTAAAAAGTGGATATGGGATTGTTTGGGCTCATCATCAGATGTGGGTGGGTGTTTAGTTTACATATGATATGATAGTGATTGATGATGGTAGTGGCGCTGGCTTTTTTCAGATTTTCATGATACATGGGTATTCTTAAATGGACGAGTCAGAGACGCTTTTGATTTAAAGAAGACATTTCAAGAGGTTGTGTAGTTTCTGATTTATCATATAACTGTGATCTTTACATACATTTGCAATTCTAACTTTATTAAAATAAAAATCTGGGTAAACTTTCCAGGTGAAATATTTTGCAGAAGCAGTTGGGGCAGGTTTGGGAGGTTCATTGCAGGGATTTACGAAGAAAGGTTATTAGGATTGAATTTGAAGTTTCCAGATTAACAAAGTTTTCACCAGCCAGCATCATATCTATCAGTAATTAAAAAAAAGAGTCAACCCATTGCAGGCTTACAGAGTCTCTTTCAGCATTATGGCTATTTTTTTCTGAATCAAGGAAGTTACAGAAATGGTTGTTTTTTCAAATGTAGGAAGTATATGCCATGTTTTGTTTGATTGCTTTATCCTTTTCTGCAACTTGAAGAAATAAAACATTTTTTTACATCCTTGTCATGATGTTTAGCTTAGCTTAGCTTAGCATAGCCGAACTCCGAGTTGCTTTTAAATAGTATGGCAAAAGTCTAGAACTAGAAGTTACATTACTGTCAAATGTAGCTAGTTGAACATGTGTAACTATATATAGAAGAACTCCAAGTTGCTATTAAATGGTGAATTGATGCTTCAAGCACACCTCCTCATGGTTGGGATTAAGAACTTCATTCTAGCATTCAACAGGTGTAGGTTTGGATCGTTTGGACCAATGAGTGTAATCTACTTTAGGATTCACAACCCATGAGCATACGAATTAAGCAGGAAGGTTGAACTTGATCACTTGTATCATAGGTTTAGATCATTTGTTTAAGGTTTCTATTCTACACTAGAAAGGGTCTTCTAATGAACACAAATGCACCTCTTACTTACCTAACATCACCCTAATAAGCAAAGGAGTGTAGAATCTAATTAAGTGAATATGTAACACGTTATGCGAACCCTATATTGGCCCTGTACACAAGAGACGTTGGATTAATAAGTGTAACTTAGTCCTATTAAACATGTATTTTGAGCCTAGCTTCAAGCATAGCAGATTGCATGAATACTATGAAGTTGATTTACTTGAGCCGGAGCAATATCAAGATGAGTGACCCTCTTGGATGTCTGTATCAAGTCACTAGAAATAAAGTCATCGAGCAAAATGGATAATATTGAGTCACGATGGATAGGGTGTTGATGATGGGTATAACTTGCTTGGTGCATAATTTAGCATGAAGGCCGAGCTCGATGCCTTGTATCATAGGTTTAAATCGTTTGTTTTAGGATTCTATTCTACACTAGAAAGGGTCTTCTAATGAACGCAAATGAATCTCGTACTTACCTACATCATCCTAATAATCAAAGGAGTGTAGAATCTAAGTCGATATGTAACACCTTATGTGAACCATACATCGGCCATGTACAAGAGAGATGTTGGATTCATAAGTATAACTTGGTCCTACTAAACATGTGTTATGAGGCTAGCTACGAGCAAGCACGTGGGATCCCATGAACACTATGAAGTTAAGTATACTTGGGCTGGAGCAATGTCAGGATTGGTGACCCTCTAGGAAGTCCGTGTCAAGTTTCTAGAAACAAAGTCATGAAGCAAAATGGACAAATATTGAGTCACGATGGATAGGGTGTTGATGATGAGTATAACTTGCCTCGTGACTTCAATCTTGAAAAGTCTTGAATCTAGCAATTGACCGTTTGGTCACATCACTGCCGAAACATGTTGAATGTAGTTCCCTAAGTCTTCTTTGAGATTTAGTTTGTCATTTTCACCCTTTAACATTTTCTTTCATAGACGTCGAATTGTTATTGTACCTTTGTTCAACTATTCTATCTTGTTTTGTTTCATTATTTCATCCTCTTCGGTCACCGAGACTTTGTACATATTTTTAGATATTGTAATGTGGTGTGTTACATATACATATATGATAATCAAAGGGTTTCGGACTTATGGTATAATAGTTTGGAAACGGAGCTCCAACCTTACATTTGTGGGTTCTAGTTCCGGAAGTGGACATAATGTAGAATTAGGTAAGTAATTATGTTTAGCTCTTTATAAAAAAAGGAATGCATACATATATTACTTAATGTCATATTCATAACACATAATACTTTATGTATATTTTTAAAGCTTAAGAGTACTTTAAAATCGATACGATACTGCACGGTTGGCTTTGGGCTTGGGCGACTTGCCTAGGGCCTACTCTCAAAAAATTAGCTTATATTTATATGTGTGTGTGTGTGCTCGTGTGTGTGTATGTGGGCGGGCGGGCAGGTGTAAAAGAGGTGGACTTGCCGGCGAAGGGCCCAAAACGCAGCCCTGGCGCCTTTATTTTGGCGTGAAATCCAAACTTGGGAATTGGAAACAAAATCAATTCATCGTTTTTTGTTCTTCCAACCTTCGGCCCAATCATTGAACTCATCACTTTTTGATTCTTTGCCTCTTCATCTCTTAATTCCTTAAACCTAAAGGATCTTAAATGTCTCTCCGCAATCTATTCTCGCCTCTCGCTCTCTCGATTTAACGATTTTGTTCTTCTGAGTTGCACACTTCCACCTTCATCTTTTTTTTTTCTAAAATCAAAAATCGAGATCGACAATTCAAAAATCACAATAAGTATCACGAACACAATTGGCAAAATGGGAAGGAACTTCTTACTAATAGGGGCTAATCATTGTAGACTTGTAGTGAATAATGTTGTATCAGGCCTTTTGGCCCGTGTATTTTGTATATGCCCACTTGTATTTATATATGAGTTAATGAGAATGTTTCATTCATGGGAAATTATTCCACCTAACATGGTACAAGAGTCCTATCTGATTACCTCTCCTAGGGCCAATTGTCGTACCCATGGTTGATGCGAAAGTCACCACTGCCGCTTGCTTCCGTTTCTCATACAAAGTTGCCGCTGTTGTTGTTTTTGCTTCTCATCTCCGTTGTTTTTTGCTCATCCCTGCCTTTTTGTTCTCCGGTTAAGTGGGGTCTACGTGAAGCACTTGCTTATGTTTAAGGAGGCACTTTACTTTGAGGTCTACGTCGACAATTCACTAAACACCATTGAATTTGATGAAGCACTTGCTTTTGCTAAATTTATACATTTTCAAACCAATGTCAAAACTTAATTTGGTGTTGAAATAAAAAAAAAATTCAATGTGATCACGAGGGGAGTTTGATAACACTACTCTTCATACATTTTTTGATACTCATGGTATTAATGTCCGCTTCTCTTGCTCTAAAATGTCTCAACAGAATGGAAAATCTGAACACATATTCACACCATAAACAATATGATTCATACCCTTCTTTTTCACACTCACATGCCTCCCACCTATTGGGTCAAGGCCTTTTACATGGCCTGCCATCTCCAGAATATCTTACCTTCCACTTCTATCCACAATGACACTCCCTACTACCGGTAATTCAATAAACACCCTACTTATATCCCTCTCATTCTTGATCTTGATGAACTGAACTACGATGCTTGGCGTGAGCTATTTCAAACTCATTGTGTGGTTTTGGAGTTCTTATTCATATTGATGAGTCGATTGATGCTAATCCTATGGACTGAGAATGGAGTAAACTTGATTCTATTGTGAAATTGTGGATTTATGGTACTATTTCCAGGTCTTTCCTTACAATGATTTTAAAGAAAAATGTTACTGTTCGTGTGGTTTGGCTTCATTTTGAAGCACTATTTCGAGATAACAAAGATGCCCGAGCCATTCAAATCGACAGCGAGCTTAGAAACATATCGATTGGTGACCGTTCCATTACTAATATTGTTAACACATCAAGTCCTTGGCTGATCTTTTGGATAATATTGACAATATTGTTCCCCAAAAGAACTTGGTTACATATATGATCAATGGTCTTTTTGACAAGTTTGATAATGTTGCTACCTTGATTCGTCATGAGAATCCGTTACTCTCTTTTCTGCAGGCATGGCATCTTCAAACTTAGAGCCTAACCGGCGAAAAGCCATGCAGGATGAATACTCGGCTCTTATTAGCAATGGCACTTAGGAACTTGTGCCCTGCCCTCCTAGCGTTAATATTGTGCAATCCATGTGGTTATTTAAGAAAAAAATATAATTCTTGACCGGTATAAGGCTCGTTTAGTGGCTAATGGCAAAAACCAACGCCATGGAATATATTGTTATGCGACATTTAGTCTGGTTGTCAAACCGGCCACGATACGTACTTTTCTTAGCTTGGTAGTATCCCGCAATTGGCTGATACATCAACTTGATGTTAAAAATGCATTTTTTTCATGGTGATTGAAATGAAATTGTTTATATGCATCAGCCTCCAGGTTTTCATGATTCTTTTTTATTTGAATAGTAACAAAAGGAGAGCTAAACATGGAGCTTTGGCATGACCATCACCCCTGCTAGCAAACCCGAAAGATTTCACGATTCATCTAAACCGGGCTTTGTTTGTCACCTATGACGGTCACTATATGGCCTTAAGCAGGCACCTTAGGCTTGGTTTCATAGATTTGCCACGTACATTACTATAATTGGTTTTACACGGTCATGATCGGACTCGTCCCTTTTTGTGTATTGTCATGGCTCTTCTATGGCTTACTGTTATATGTTGATGATATAATTTTAATGGCTTCTACAGATACCTTGTTGTAGAAAATTATTTCTATTTTATGTAGGGGTTTCTCCATGAGGAATCTTGGTCGGCTTAGTTAGTTTCTCGAGATATCTGTAAGTCAAACAAAAGCAGGCTTATTTCTAATAAGCGAAAATATGCCATAAACATTTTAGACTGTGCGAACATGTCTAATTGTAAGCCATGCTGTACTCCAGCCGAGGCTCAACTTAAATTGTATCCATCTGGTCCGACTGTCACTGATACTACAGATTTGGCTTTTGTAGTCCAACAGATTTGTCTTTTCATGCATGATCCTTGAGAGCAACATTTTTCAGCATTGAAACGCATTCTACGGTATCTAAAAGGTACACTAGATGTCGGGTTACATATCTTTGCATCACCTTCCACGGTTTTAACAGCCTATTCTTATGCGGATTCAGGGGGTTGCCAAGATACTAGACGATCTACCTCTAGCTATTGTGTTTTCATCGATGACAATCTTATATCCTGGTCCTCAAAGCGTAAAAATGCTATTTCCAGATCGAGTGTTGAGGCCGAATACATGGGTATGGCTAATGCAGTGGCTGAAATATGTTGGCTTCGTAATCTTTTGTGGGAACTGCATGCGCCTCTCCAGAAAGCCTCAATTGTCTATTGTGAGAACATCAACACGATTTACATGTCTAAGAACCCAGTTTAGCATTAATGAACGAAACACATAGAGATTGACATACATTTTGTTCGTGATCAAGTGGCGTTAGGCCGGATTCATGTTCTGCATGTGCGTTCTTCGGCTCAATATGTTGCTATATTCATTAAGGGCCTTTCTTCATCCCTATTTTATAATTTTCGTCGCAGTTTGAATGTTCGTGACAAACCTCCCGATTAAACTGCAGGGGGATGTTAGTGTATAATCTTGTATGAGGCCTTTTGGCCGTGTATTTTGTATGGACCCACTTGTAATTATCTTGTATTTATATTTGAGTTAATGATAATGTTTAATTTATGAAAAATTATTCTACCTAATAGTCATCTAATTATAAGTTCTTAATTTCTTCTTAAATTTTATTTAGGGTTACATACGTTGTTTGTGAATTTTAATTATTTGAAAAAAAAAGTTTATTTTGGAGAGTTTAGGATTCTGTGAAAAAGGTTTTATTCAATATAGTCCTTAATAATAGCATAGTCCCGAGGGACAATTTTAAGATCAATGATATATATTTAATCTTAGATAATAATTAAAATTGATTTAAGGAAGGACAATTCTGATTTTTGCCATACTGGTCCCTACTTTCTCTTTCCTCTAATTTATTTAAAATTAATTATCTCACAAACCGGTAATCGTTAGACGAAACCAGTTATATCGTTGCGATCCTCGTGTTCCCCTCTTTTATTAGAGAGGTCCCTTGATATACTTTTGACAAACTTTTTTTTTCATTTTTTAGGTTGGACTTAAATTTTATTAATGTATAATCACATGTGATTCATAACAATATTCAAAGTGTTGTTTTGTTAATTTTTTTATCTTCTTAAATTGTATATCATTTAATGTTTATTAATTTTGAATGTTTGCTTAAATAAATCAACGTTTGCTTAAAACCGTTTATACATGTATGTACATATTCAATTTCACCCAATCCAATTGCATTGTCTACTCATGAATGCATATATTGTGTACTAGCAACACTCTATCCCCTCTATCAAAGGTCTAGATGTGTTCTCCTTCGAATTCGATGTCTTTTATATTGGTTCTCGTAATAAGAATGGTTCTCGTTTGAACAATCCTCTATGCAATCATATATGTCTGAATACCAAATCTCATGTTTTTTGGTATTCATTCACATTTGAATCTATACAAACTCTCGTGTGATTCTGTACAAAATCACATGTGATTGAAAACTAAATCTTATGTTTTTGGTATTCAATCACATGTAATTCTGTACAAAATCACATGTGATTGAATACGCAATCACATGTGATTGATTCTGTCAAATATGTGACATAAAAATGCTACATTTAATCTAATCACCTATAATTATGTGCATGTATAAGAAATAGATAATCACATGTGTTATGAAACAACTAATAACTTAGAATCACTTTAAATTGTTGATTTTTTGTTACTAAACCATAGAACTTTGTCGGATTATCAAACACCAAACTATAAATTTATAAAGACTATATTGATCACACATCTATGAATCACATGTGATTATACTTTAATAAAATTTAAGTCCAATCTAACAAAATGAGAAAAAAAAATTTTGTCGAAAGTATATCAAGTGACCTCTCTAATAAAAGAGGGGAACACAAGGATCGCAACGGTATAATTCGTTTCGTCTAACGATTAACGGTTTGTGAGATAATTAATTTTAAATAAATTAGAGTAGAGACAAAGTGGGGACCAATAGTTAAAAAGTCATAAATGTCCTCTTTTATACAAATATATCAATTTTAATTATAATCTAAGATTGAATATGGACCATCAAATCTTAAAATGTAATGGTTATAAATTGTCCTTTATCACTATAAATTAAATTAATACTATATTAAACATTTCAATAGCTGAAAAACCCAAAAATTGATTAGACTTGCGATACCGACACGTGATGAATCACAGAAGATTTTTAAATCCTTATTAATGCCAACGTGAACAAATTCAAATTGCCTAATCCACGTACGTACATGCATGAAATAAATAAATATATTCAAGGATAAAAATTCCTTTCGGAAACTAACATATCGATGGATCAACAATCTGTTACAAAAAAAAACCGATCGACCACATGCATGCATGCATTGCACGTACTATACATACAGTCTCGCGGTGGAAGTAACATTTATTTCGATCTTCACGACACATCCTTGCATTCTTTTCCTTCGATCATCTTTTAACCAATCTCTCTCTCTCTCTCTCTCTCTATATATATATATATATATATATATATATGAGAGATCGATCAGGCCAATTTGTAGATGCAAATCAAGATTAATGACGGTTGAAGCCAATCAAATCAAATCTCTAGAACAATATCTGCATCCACAAGATAGATATATAGATACAATCAATATATATATATATATATATATTTCCACCAATTAATTAAGATCGAATTGGGGCTATAGCTATATAGCATGCAGAATTGAATTTGAAATTACAGGTAGAACTTAATTAAATGCTTAATTGCTTACGTACATTCAGAATCTGTTTTAACCCAAGTGCTTCCTTCATTTATATTACCCTCAACTTGTTCATCATCAATACTGTAAGTACTACTCATCGACGATATGCAGTCTTTGCTGCTCATCAAGTACTTGTTTGGCAGTACTACTGGCTTTGAAGCAGTACAAGAAGTTTGTGGATGTATCTTCTTGTTCAGTAATGCCCTTAATATCTGCATGTACGTAAATGCATGTAATTAGTTAATTACTTACTTACTTTTGACTTACAATATTAATATTAATTATGCATGGTGCATGTGCAGGCGATGAAGATGCATATATAAATTAATTTACTTAATTAATTAATTAGCTAGCAATACGTATATACATTATTAATTAATTACCTTCTCCATTGATCTTGACTTACGAAAGGAGGAGGTTGGATCGCGTAAGGAATCTGTGACCACAAGCGAAACATGATGGTTTAATGACGACGACGACGACCTAATACCACTATTACTCTTATTTCTTGATGATGTGAATATTTTCTTAAAAAGAAAAGACAATGATTTCTTTCTGATGATGTAGTTTTGATCCAGTATCATGTCTTTCCCTGCAGCTCTACACATCATGGCGCCGCTACTTTGTAGATGCGCCCCATTAATTTCGCTATTATTATTATTATTACTATTATTTGATGAAACCCTGTCGTCGTCGTCATCTTCTTCTGCTACTTCTTCATCATCATCTTCTTCTTCTTCTTGTTCAGGAGTTGGAGTTGGATCGCTGCTAATAATAATTCTCGAATTACCAAATGTCCCAATCGCCAGCAGTGACTGAGGCCAATCACTGAATTCTTCTTTTGTATTTGCTGCTGCTAATTGGCCCGCCATATGATCTAAATTAAACACATGATGCATATATCAAGCAACGTACGTAATATACAATCTACAATTAATTAAAAAACTTGAATATATATGAATATAAATTAAGAGAGCTAGCTGATATGATGGAACAAGAGTGGGACGTACGTACGTAGAATTTGGTGGTGTTTATTATCTCAAAATTGAAATGCTTAATTAATTAATTACTGCATGCGTACATAAAAGGATAGATATGATTGCAACTACTGATCGACTATATATCTAAACTGCAAGTGATTAGCTAGAGTCCGTATATATATTCATTTTCATATATAAAAAGATCAGTACGTACGTTACTTAATTTGCATATATATATATATATATATATATGTGTGTGTGTGTGTGATTGACAGACACTAGCTTGTCATCGATCAAGACTTTTATTTAATTGATTCTGGCCACTTAGTTACTTAATTTTACGTATATCGATCATGTACGTATGAATATCGAACTTCATTAATTAGTTACTTTTTCATAGACCCGGCCTCCACTCATGTTATGTAATTAGTTACCCTCAATTGATTCTACGTATATATATATATATATAGAGAGAGAGAGAGATTTATGAACTTAATTGATGAAATAGTTATGCATTCGATCGATCGATCAGTGCGTAAAATATAATCAACTCCATCGATCAAAATTTACGAGTCTAAATTAATGAGCTTAATTAGCTAGCTAGGTAGCTATACATATATATATATATATATACACACGTACGTACGTAGTAGATGGATGATGAGTAGATGATATGATATGCTTACTAATACTGTTAGCCACTACTACTGTATTAGCTGCCTTTCCTGTCACTTGCTGCTGCTGCTGCTGCTTCCCATTCAGCTTGCTTTGCATCCAACCGAATATCTAAAGATATATATATATATATATATATATATATATATATATATATTTAATGCATGCATCAAATTAGAAATTAATAAGCAGTACGTACGTCTGACCGACATATATATATATATATGATCCATTAATTATTTAATAAACATGTTTAATCGATCAATTACCTTCATTATCAATTATCCAACAATTAGCTAGCAAGCAATTTCACTCGCTAGCTAGCTCGCTCTTTAATTTCTTTGTTTGTTTATAATTTGAGGGATGGGTCGAGTACGTCGAGGCTAGCTAGACAATTAATTAAGGTGTGGGCGGGGTACGGATGGTCCAAATTAAAGAATCAACTCGATCGTATGATAGACAGATTAATGTGGAACCACTACGTACCGCAACTAAGGAAAGCATCAATTCGTCTTATATATATACTACTCCATCTCATGTGGTGGCCGGTTAACTGATCCACTGCTAGCTGGCCAGCTACCCCTCGATCTACCGGTTCAAGTTCCGATACCTGATTGCCTTTTACCGCCCCTAGCTAGCTAAGTTTAATAATAATAATAATAATAATAATAATATTTATTATTATTATTATTATTATTATTATTATTATTATTATTATTATTATTATTATTATTATTATTATTATTATTATTATTATTATTATCTTCTTCCATCACTTCTTTTTCTAGCTAGCTAGTATTAATGGCTGATTGACATGCTCAGTACGTTAGAACATTTATTTTTTGTGTTTTTATATTTACAAATATTTAAATGATCGAGTAAATATTAAAATAACTAGCATAGCTTTCATTTTAAATGTTTATGAGTGTAGAAACATATAAGACAGGTACTACGAGAAGCATATATCCTATCCCCAATATTAATCTACCTTTCACTTTCACATTAATTTTCAACTACGTATGACTATTTAGATCTTCTTTCTGTCTTTTTAGACTCTGATATATAGGAGTGTGTGACCATTTTTTGCAAAATACATGTAACTAATTAATTTGATATATGAAAGAAAAAAGATGTAAATTGTAGCACCTTTCCAAAAAGTATGGGCTTGTGGAAGAGAAAAAGCACCGGATGGATTTACGTTCAAGTTGATTAAGCTAGCTTTTTGGCCGATTGGGGAGAAAGATATCATCAATCAATATGGTCGGTGTGTGGAACTTTCAATCGAGGATGTAATCCTTCAATTCGTTTGTCTCGCTAGCTCTATATATATATATATATATATATATATATATATATATATATATATATATATATATATATATATTCCCTAAAGTGAGTGATCGATCCACTTAATTATTTTTAAAGACTTTCGCCCAATAAGTCTAGCTAATTAATTGCTTGCGTACGTATATAAACTTGTTACTAATTAAACTCCATACTGGTAGGCTTAAAAAGAAGTTGGCCGGTTAGTTAATTTGGAGCAAATTGATCGAAGGGAGACAAATCCTTGATAGTACGTCTACTATACTTATGCTCAATGAGGTTTGTAATTGGGCAAAAATTAAGAACTAAAAACCACACTCGATCTCCTTTTAAACTAGATTTTACGAAAGCGTTTTGACTCCTTAATTAATTAAGTTAGAGTTATTTAGACTCTATCTTCGACACATGCATGCATTTCGGGTTCAAATGATCGAAGGTCGTGGATAAAAGGAGGGTGTCTCAAATCTGCTTGCTAGTTGTACTTGTCAATGGATCCCCTAAAAAGGAATTCCCAGCTTTAACCAGGGGAGTTAGGCAAGGAATCATTTATTATTGCTACGGCGGGGTTATATGTTGCCATTAGGGGCGAGCATGATTCGGTATAGTTTGGTTTTTGGCATAAACCAAAACCAAACGGAAAGTTTCGGTTTTTGAAAATCAAAACCAAAACTGTTCGGTTTTGGAGTGGTTCAATTTTCGGTTTTAAAGTCGGTTTTTGATTTAGTTTTACAGATTTTCTTTTTTAATCATCAAGATTTGAAGGCTTATATTAAAAATATCAAGATGGGTGCCGCCTCATTCAAACTATATACATTGCAATTGATACAAGTAAAATGTCTGTTAAAAGTTTAAACATTAAAACCAAAATTGAAACAAATCAAAACTCGAAACAAATCGATAAATAAAATATTAGCAAAACTGAAAATTGAAATGAACAATCAACTCTAGATGAACTGCATACAACTCAAAAAAAGTAGAACTTGAAAATCGAGATAAACAACTAGAAATGGATTTCTATATTAAGCAAGAAATGGATAAAATCGAAAAGAAGCGAAATCGTGACTCGAAATGAAGTGATGTAGGTGAACTCAATTGAGTAGTGCTACGACCTAACGAAGCTGCAACTGTGAAGGAGATCTGAATCAGTGTGTCGCCTCTTTAGTAGAACCCTAATGTAAATGAGAGGCGGTTGCGTAAATGAGAAAAAGTCATAGGGTATTTGATATGTTGGACGTGTATATTTATAATATTGTCTCTTGGAACGGTTTGATTCGGTTTTTTCAGTTTTTAAAATTTTAAAAACCAAAACCAAAACCGAAAAAGTCGGTTTTTGAAATGTTGAAAACCATAACTGTCGGTTGCTATATTGGTTTATTTTTTTTTAACTGATGATGTTAATTTTATTTATTTGGGGCTGATATATAGTATACTAGTAATGCGGTGAATTTGACAAGGTTACTTGGATGTATTCACATGGGTTGAAGGTGAAGTTTGTGAAAAGCGAAGTCTTTGGGGTCTGTACGTACGTGTACATGAAGAAGAAGAAAAGTTTGAAAACTTTCTTCATTTCTAAATTAATGTGACATCGCTAATTAAACTCATGTTCATTTATTCTTTGTCTAAGCCGATCGAAGCTATATATTTAATTTCTCTAGTTTCTTTTTTAATTAATGTAAAAAAACTATATATATATATATATATATATATATAGATGAGATCAAATAAAAAGAAAATTAAAGTAAAAAGTGTAAAAAGGATGATTATTTGATCATTTTTCGGTGTATATATAAACTGATAATCGTTAGTTCATCATCTTTATTGATTAAAACTAATTCTTCATTAATTTCCTTTTGATTTCAAATACAAATTTTGAAAACAAAATTTTGAAATAATTTGTTGATGAACAAAATGCTTTCATCTAAAAAGTGATGAATATGTTGGATTCATCAAAAAGAAATTGATAAGCAACTAGTTTTAATCAATAAAGATGATGAACTAACGATTATCAGTTGATATATATACCGAAAAATGATCAAATAATCATCCATTTTACCCTTTTTACTTTAATTTTCTTTTTACTTGATCTCTACCCTATATATATATATATATATATATATATATATATATATATATGAAAAGTTCATTTGAGAATCATTTTTATTGCGAGAACCGCGAGAACCAATCTTAGCCGTCCAATTCCCTCTCCTTCTATTGGATTGTCCACCCATGAATTCCTTACATGCACCCTGCCACACCCAATCCCCCCACGCTCTTCATCCATGAATTCCATTATCCAAAATGAACGGCTAAGATTGGTTCTCGCAATAAAAACGGTTCTCAAATGAACCGTCCCCTATATATATATATATATACATAACATGTATTAACTGTCCTCATGGTTCAAGACATACATGTAACACAAGAATGTGCTCAATCCATCAAGTGTTACTATTTAATAATTTATAATTCAGCACAAATAAATTGGCCAACATGATCTCTTTCTTTGCTCAACTTGTCTATCCCCATTATATACACTAGATTATTTGACTTATACTACACACACAAGCAAATGTGTTTATATATATATATATATATATATATATATATATATATATATATATATATATGTGATGGTTTATTTAAAAAGCGTTCTCGTAATAAAAATGGTTTTCAAGTTATGTTCATGCATGCATATATAGCCGGCAATACTAAAGCTAGCTAGCTACATCCTTAACTAATTACACACGTAGTACGTGGGCGGACAATTAAGAAACATATATATATTGAATAAGAATATGAAAAAAGAGTAGGTATATATATATATATATATATATATGGGACGACTTAATTATATAATTTACCTGCAGACACGTACTATCAACTATACGTACACGTCGTCCATTCCTCAAGCTCCAATAATTAAATCAATATCAATAGCTAATTAAGCGTGGCCTATTATTATTATTATTATTATATATAATATCAATATTAATAATAATAATAATTCTCTCATATTTATTGATAATATTGATACTGATATTGAGATGGCGAACAAGACAAGGAATAGCAACAAACAATCACGTGAGGTTGTCCAATCACATGGCTCATAAGTTCATATCTCTCTCCCCCTCCTCCTCTCTCTATCTCTCTCTCTATATATATATATATAAATTACGGCTGAACATTCTTTTTAATTCTTATTTTTTGAGCACTGTGAATATCAATTTAATTGTCGTTTAATTGAAGCCGAAGATTAGTTTTATTTTTCTTATTTTATAAATACAATTAGTTTTTAAATTTCTTAGGTTTTAGATTTAATGATTTTAAACCGGATACAGTGTTTTTAAATAAGATGCAATTATTTATTAAGTTCTTCAATAAAGATGTGATATTTTTAACGATATCTTATATTTATTAGTCGAAATACAATAATTTTAAGTTGAATATTGTAATTAATAAATATAGCGTATCTAAAAGGAAAGTGAGATCGAGGGGGTCCCCAAATGAAAAAAGCATGCAGTTGCTATGGTTCGTGACAATTATTCTGATTAATGTTCATCGTACAATTAATGTCAGAGCAACACCTGTGTCATCCAATCGTTTTTTCTTTCTTTCTTTTTTAAAAGTAATTAAAAAAACGGGTACCCAAAATCATATCATCGATAACATCAATCCCTCTATCTTGCCATTATAAATTTAAACAGTAATTAGTATAGATATACAAGATATAGCTTTTACGCTTCCCAAACATTAATTAATTAATTCATTCATTCATTCATTTTTAACTAATTAATTAATTAATGTAGATCAGTAGATGTAGATTATCAATGCCTCCCAATCCCGTAATAAATTAATTAATTAATTAAAAACACTACGTATGTGCACCCATCTCAAGTAACTCTAATTTGATTGGCTAATTAATCAAAATAATTAAACTAATTACGTACCGGCCTACCCAATCATAGTCTGGCATATGTATATATGTTAGTCAGAGCATGTATTAATTAATTAATCTTTGAATTCATCTTTTTAGTCTCCTGCATATATGGCCGTATGTTGATGAAACCTTCCATCTACAGCCTGTGGTCCATCAACTATACATTAATTCTCTTTCTTTCTCTTATTATATATGTATATATTCCTTATTAAGGTACACTACGTAGAAGAAGCATTCACTTTCTCACCAACAATTGGGGACGGACCCTTTGATCATTCGTACCAATGTTACTTACTTATCATTAATTTGCTCACTCTAATTAAGGTTTAAGGCTCATAAATAATATTATTAGTTAATTAAGCAAGAACTATATAAATATTAGCTAGAGAGGTGATATATATATATATATATATATATATATATATATATATATATATATCCTTTTATTATTTTCTTCTACTTATCCTACTATTAACAAGATTAATACAAGTGTCATAATCGATATAAGAGGTGAGAAAAAAAAATTAGTGAATTTTATATGTCATCTTGTGGTGAGTAGGATAATAAAGTAGAAAAGTGTGATATATTATTTTTCATATAAATATAGCCAATTTGAATTTTCAAACTAGTTTGAGTTGGGTAAAGGAAGAAATGGTTGTGATTATAACACTACAATAAGTAATTATGCCAATTGATATACATGAAGTAGCTTTATCCTGATAGGAGGATGTGTGTGTGTGTATATATATATATATATATATATATATATATATATATATATATATATATATATATATATATAGGGAAGAGAGTTCAAACGAGAACTATTTTTCGTATAAAAACTTATTTTGGCCTTTAGTTAAAAGAAATCAATTGCTAAGAAATACAATGGCTCGTTAACGACCCATTAATGACGTTATTTTGGAAACTTAAGTTAATCTATTAATGACTCATCCTCAATGGCGTAAATAATGGTTGGAAAAATATGCAAATGCCTAAAATACCCTATTAATGAGTCATTAATGATATTACAAACAATTATCGAAATCCGCACACGAAAAACCGTTGTCATTTAAAATTTTCTATATATATATATATATATATATATATATATATATATACGTGTGTGTGTAATTCCACAGCCAGAAACATGCGTATGCTAAGGATTGACCAGCAAAAGTTCCTCGAGATTTAGACAAAAAGACATTGGAAATAGAGATACACGAGTCTAAAGTTGAATGAAGAAACTCGAGTCAAAATTAGAGCCATCCTCACACAAACCCACGTAACAAGTTTCGAGTGGGAAAAGGTTATTATGCATACAAGATGGGATTAAGTTAAAGCAGGGGGCGGTGAATCAATGTAACGAAATAAAAAGTTAATATGATGTTGACAAATTACAATTATAATTAGAGGCCATTTTAGATACTTTCTAATTATTTTTATTCTCTCTCTCTTATCATTTATTAGTAATTTGTTTTAGATGAACCTCTCCCATCACTAACCATATGATTGATTTCTCTCTCCTCGGCTCACTATAGCAACTCACATTGGCCAAGTGCTACTGCTTCAAGCCGACGAAACCTGAGCCCCCACCGAAGAACATAAACTTTCAAGAAAGCGATTGATGGTGAGAAACCACAGTCGCCCCCCCTTGTGACGATGTTACTTACAACCCACCTTCGTTTGTATTAAAGTGAAGATTTGGATGCATGTTCACAAAATAAGGAAATGTTATATTCATCTTCAAGCAACAAACAGAGACCATATTAACTTGTGCCATGTTAGAATTGATAACTTTTGCAAACTATATAAACAAAACAGAATGACAACCAAAAAGGGGAAGCAGTCTAGCACATTGTACCCTACTTATCACTTCTTTTTCCTGTTTACAGATATAATAAAAAGGCAACATCGTCAGAGACGATCAGATGATATTAGGATTGTCCACAGCACAACTCACAACAGGCAAAGCAACCTAAAAATGCCATGAAAGCACATAACTGGGTGACCACAATTGCACACTGATCATTCATCTTTGAACACGCCTGAATGCAGCACAAACAACAGCACTTGCCGCACGCATTAACACAGCAGTTGCCCGCTGCTCTCACCAACATTTCCGCCTGGTCAGGTAATTTTGGTTCATAACCAGGTGGCGTGTTTTCGATCGTTGCAATCAGGTTGCCAAACCCCAGCCCCACTCCCTGCAACACCCTTATCATTTCAGTTTTTACTCTAACTTCACCGTTAGTTTCTTTTTTAATCCCCTGTCCCTGCATGTCATCATCCATCATTCAAAAACAGATCGTAATATCCTTAAACGTGTGCCCATAAAATAACATCATCTTCCTTATAATTATGTTAGCCAAACTTAGTCTAATATCATATCAATCAATCAAAAGTTGCAACCTAGCAATCACAAAGAGGTCATTTGAATGAATAGTGATAATTCAAGGGTACACAAATATCTTACCTTTTTAATGCTAGATGATGATGACGTCGGCGCATGCTGCTGCTTTTCTTGTACCGTCTCCAACAAGACCATACGTGTATACTCACTAACAACACCACTCTGCATGCTCATTTTTGCCACCTGCCCACCCCACCAATAAATGCCACATTAATTATCATGATTTTCGTCATGTAAAAGCTACCACATATATTATTAAAAATAGTAATCGTAAGACTTCAAGGAGGCAGTCAGTCATGTTTGTTAAAACCCTAGACACAAGCCAAACTATTCAGCCAACTTAGAAGCAAATTTACGAAACAAATTAAATTAAGAGTGTAAGCCCCATCACAATCGTGTTCCTCACAAGGAGGAAACAAATTATTCAAGTTACTACTGACCTTCTCCTCCAGCTTTTTATCTTGTAGAAACCATGCTTGTGCTGTGTACTCTTCAATTTGCTGCTTTGCCAGGACCTAGCAACCAACCAAAGAAGGGGATTGACAAGAGAAAAAGATTATAAATACACACTCACACACCAGAGCCACAGCCTAAATTATAGGGGAAAATAATAATAATAATAATAATAATAATAATTTAATTTTAATGTTAATAATAGAACCACCAAAAGAATTCTAATGCTTGCCCTTTACTTGCAATATATAACATCATCTTATTAAAGCGTTATGATCATAGAATGAAAACAATTATATCTATACTGTCATAAACAAGCAAGCGGTAGTCAGTCATTCATGCAACTGAACGGACTTCTAGTATAGACATGGTAGACTTGTTAGCTGTTTTCTTTAAGTGTAAGTTTTTGTATGAAGTCATCGCTATAAGCTTCATGCTGAGATAGTATTGCAGGACCACCTATATATCTGTGTTCTTCCATGCAGGTTATAGAGTTACATAAAACACTAAAGTGTGCAGTAGACGGAAGACATGATATACTAGATCAAATAGTAAACTGTAAACATAGGAGGCGAGCAAGTGCCATGAAGTGGAGAGATCAGAAATTTCCATAGTATGTCTTAGATCCCTCTAGCCAAGTTAGTAATAAAGATCAGTGAATCTCCAGCTGCAGAGCATTAACCTGTTAGTTATTGTACTGATCTATGAGTTTTCATATGCTGATAATACTTCACATCCCAGCTTCAGATCACACCACAAACCAGAATCTGTGCTTGGGCTGTCATTAGTTTTCTTTCATAAAGTACCGTTTCTATTAAAATCAAAATTGGAGCAATTATAAAAAGGTTACAGGGATTGTTCAAAACATGGTTTTCCATCATTATAGAATCAAAATGAAGCTCTTATTTCAAGTAAATAGAAACATCCATAATATCTACAGAAAGCAGAACTAAATTTCCAATCCTGTTTCAATGAGAGGGTGTGACTTAACAGCACTACACAGGCTTTTCCCTGGTCTTATCTTGTCAAGAACCTATTACATTTGTAGCTCATCTGTTTTAAAATAAGCCAAAAAGTCTCATACAGTTGGTCTTAGTGACATGTAGTATCTTTAGTTAGTTAAGTTCCTTTAATGTACGTTTTCCAGTTGGCAGACGGGATCAAATTGTACCAGCAAAGCTAAAACGTAAAAGCTACAAGTTCACTATTTAAAACAATGAAAAGTTAAAAGCTTCAGCATTTTATAATCTTCTTTGTGGCCAATTCCCATGAACAAGCTAAAAAGTTTTTTAACGATCCTTCACATGAAACTTGCAATCACCAAACTGGGTCAACTAAAAGCAGCTGTTAAATGTAATGGAAGTAGTAAATAATAGTCGAATAAGATACCAAAAATTAGAAAAAGAATCGACATATTTAAAAAAAATTAGGATATATCATAAAAGTATTACGTAACAGCAACCAATCTAGTAAAACACAGAAATAACGTCATTTGGCCAAAAGACCTACCCTGTCAAGAGGTATTTCCTTTGTCCGATTCACCTTGAGGTCAATAGTGAAGTTACTCATATCTGTAAGAATCCCCTTAACTTTCAGAGTGTCAGGAAAACCACCCCTGTAATGCCCGAATATAATCAATTGCCCTTGCGAACAAAGGTCTGGAACAATTGAAGGATAAACCTGAAGTATGACAGGTTACAGTTAGATCTCTGGTAAAACAAGATCAAAGAAAAAAATGTAAAATGCAAGTCTGAATGTCTGGTAAAACAGGCAATCCATACTTATTCAACATACCTCAAGAGCATCAAGATCGTCTAGGCCATCAACTGCAACGTTCACCAAAACTGTAGAAGCAGCTTTGCAAAACAAACCTTCCACTTGAGCTACAATTGAATCTGATCAAACATATATTTACAAAAAAGAAATATAAGTATTGTCAGTACCTTCAGAATTATCTGCCAAATTCATTGAATAAAAAACTTATTTAGCTTATAAACAGATAACTTTTTACACAAACTCTTGTCCTTGTGTTGAAGTAACATGAATTACCTGCATCAGATGCAGCCCCAAAATGGCCCCTGCCAATCTTTGCAAGCATTTGCAAAAAGTAATGATTGCAGAATGAACCTACATACACATACGAAAAGAAGTAATAATAAATTATAAATATATAACTAAAACAATTCTTCATCAGAAAAATGACAAGAAAATGCAACGCAATTGACCCTTCAAATTCACAACAAAAAGCTTAATTTCTTGCTATTCCTGTCAAATATGTCACGTTTAAGCAGCAGCATAACAAAACTTAATATTTCCTGTAAGGTGCAAGAGTAAGAAGAATTAACAACCTGATAGCAAAATCATTACCTATACCAAACGTGTAAATGCGTGGACACAGGTCTGATCCTTGATTTCTTAGTTTCTTCATCATAACTTCACAAATTTGTCTCTCATTTTCAACTGCCCCGTCAGTCATGAAGAAAATTATTGGAATTGATTGCTTGGTTCCAGATAACATCTCTATGGCCTGATAGGACATATAATCACAACCAACAAATAATCCAATTACACGAATATCCGACACACATACGAATGGCATATAGGCATTAAAAAAGATGGAAATAGGAAATTCCATCTCATCACTTGCTGTTATAGTCAAACGGACCACGAATGCTGATGCTTAATATTTTACTAGCAGACAAAATTAGAAGACAACAGACCAATTCTATATAACTACATAAAATCAAACCTGAAGAGAAACTAGGTATTTTGAAGTTGGAGGATATCATGAAACAATGTTAACTGAAATAAGAAAATAACCTGATCGAGAGCGATTGACATATTTGTACCACCACCGGCAATGAAGTTCATGCCAATCCAATCGGTTGCTTTTTCAAGATTTTCCTTAGTTGCCAGCTCCAGAGTTGATGAGTATAAATAAGTCTGGTCATTAAATGCCATGATACTAAATGAGTCGCCTTGGTCCAACTTTGATAGTGTTGCAACAACCGCACTTTTTGTAGCCTCGATTGTCCTTCCCTTCATGCTTCCACTTATATCAACAACAAAAAGCACTTCCTTCCTAATAACCTTTTTTTATATGGATATAAAAAATTAGCACCCCAACTAAACTACTGTTCAATTCAAGCAACACATTCAGTTACAGAGAAGATTTAAAACCAACCTTTTTGCTGAGATCAGGCCCTGGAAATAGATACAAAGAAAACATCTCCCTTTGGTCAATACTCAGTGATGATGGAGACTGCAAAAGGGTGCCACCAAACGCACTGCTTGTAGGAACCTGAAACATTAGTGTCCTTCTAAGATCAACCCCAAAATACTCCATAAAGATACAATCCATATCCTCCGAGTAAACTAGAATATGCTTCACTAGTCACTTGATATAACTTGTGTATAAGTTAAATATCCAAACATAAAAAACATGGTAGAATCTTACAGAGTATGTAAACACAAAATCAGTACTAGACCATGTAAGGACTTCTGCTTCATACAAGAAAGCCAATTTCCCTACTACCCGCTTTTGCTCCTGAAATGGGGTTGAGTTAGTTCTCAAATAGAGGCGTGACACGTAATTAATACTGAAGGCCGATCATAACTAATAAGTTACACCTTGAGATGATGACTTGCTGTCCTACACACCACTTCTGTACCCAAGCCAACATCCACACTCAGTTGTATCTTTTCCTTTTTCGAGAGTTTCTTTCCCGCTGGCGTTACATACTCTGGGAAACTGAAAGGAACATCCAATGTGAACTCGCCATCTTTATATTTTATTCTCTGGGACCATCTTATTTTGACTGAAAGATTTGAACCACCATCAACCTGGACAAAATTCATGCAGAAGTCAAACTAAGCTCAACTTTTACAACCGAAAGAAACTCATCAAACCTGTGGTATTGTCAAGGTAAAGATGTGAGGTTTCAGAAAGCCTCCATCTTCAGGTTTGGAGACGTTATCTGTCTGCCCCTTTTCATCCACCACAACTAGCTGTGTCTTGTATGATTTTCTGGTTACTTCAACCTCTACACCTAGAATTGAACCCTGTTAGCCAAATGATGCTATATTACTTTAGGACAAAAAAAAAAAACTCCACCAAAACAATAATTCAAACTCATTTCTTCTACTTTAGCAACCCATTTACTCTTTAAAATCCCTCTTCTGTAAGACAGATTTTCAATGAGTTCATAAACTACATATATTAATAAAAGAAAAAGATGATAAGTTGAAAAGATATGGCTAACTATTATTTGAAAGAAGAAATACAAGGAAGAATTCACATGCTATGTTGTTCCAATTTTCTTAGTACAATCCTGGCTCTATATATTTAGAATTTTGCAATCCGACAAAGTCTTTTCAAATTCAAGACTGATGCCATAAATGCAAACGATAACTTAAAGCATAAAGCATAGTACCTAACCTACTCCAATGAATTTGTGAAGAAACACAAATTCAAATTTCAGTGAGTACCTCTAAACCCATGGGAATAGCGAGACGACAATCACAGCAGGCACTTCCCATAACACAGTGAAGTCGCCAAGAACCAGTCATCGTGACGAAGGCAGTGTCTAGATAACAGTCGACCTCAATGCCGATCCCGTTCATCTGAAGAGGAATCAACGCCGGCGGATCGCACCTGCCGTGCACGTGAGGCTGATAGCTGGGGACGTCAGGGTTATCTACGATCCCTGGATTGAATATGACGGCGTAAACCATAGGCGAGACGGGGTAAAAGGATCTGGTGGCTTTCTCCATGGGTGAGAGAGGCTTGGGAGGGGCCACCGATCGGTCTTTCCCGAAGTAGATACGTTTGGACAGCCTCAGACCATCTTCTACGCCTCTGGTGAAGTCATCACCGGACATGTTGAATTACTTTTGACTCTAATTAGGTCAACTGGAAGGAAGATGAATCTAATCTAGTAGGATTTTGGAGCGGCGAGGTTTTCGATTTCTGCGTTTCTTCGCCGACGAGAATTGAATGCGAGTGATCTGATGATATCCAACGGTAATCCGTAAACGACGAATCAGCTGTCGCCTTAATTTGCTTCCACTCGACCCCCCGAATCCAATTTTAATTTTTGGGACCATTGTACATGTTACTTTACTTCGCTATAATATAATATAATATTTATTTAATTAATTAATATACCCCTCAACTATTCGTTAGTGTTTGCTTTCCCCCCTCTAAGATTTAAATACTCAGTTTTCATCCTCCACCTCCTCGTGATCAATAATTTTGTTTGATCCAAAAGTGTTCATGCATTCTATTTTCGTTTACAATTTATCAACAGTAAACCTACTAAAACCACAGCATAAAACTGAAACCTTCATAACCATACAACAACAACAACAACGTATTGAAACCACCCATGCCCTGAAAAGCCAAAGGTATTTGACCACTTGTCGACACAACCTTGTTGTTACTGTTTCTTGAGCTATAGCCTTATTGGTACTACACATACCTGATTGGTTCTTGTCGCATGCTTTGAGCCAATCTTTTAATTGGTTTTTTTACTGACACAATCAATTATGTTCTCTTTTTTTTGTTTGACAATGATAGTTAGTTATTTGGTTATCATCATCTTTTAGAATAGTTAAAGCATATATGATGGACACTACTAAGTGTTGCTCTAATTTGATGGACGTAATAAGGTGAGCGAATTAAGGGATGCAAAGGTTGATGAAAGAAAATGAATGTTTGTGAATAAGGGCGGGGAAAAGTTTGCAATGGATGAAGTGATAACCTCCGCGTGGCAAATGACTTGTACATTGGCCCATGCATGCCGTCCTCCAACCCAAAATTAGAATGACAATTCCAAGTCAACTCCGTCACCTTTTCAACCATTTTTCCAAGGTTTTTCTTTCTATAATTTTATAATAATCTACCGCATCTATTAAAACCATTATTATTATTAAGTTTACTAATAATTAATAATTTGGAAGAAACGATTACTTTCATAATTTATATGAAACAAATTTGCATGTATGTTGTTAATAATTGAGATTGTACAAGTGTTAATGCTTAGAGCCCAACTACTTAAAGCATGGAATTGGGTAGTTATTGATGATTCTAAGTTTATAATATGTATATTATAAGTATACAACAAGGTTTACTACACAACCAGTTTTATATACAGAATCTACATGACCAATTTTAGCCATTATATATGGGTGACCAATAGTTGAGATGCATATTCGATATACGTCAACCACATACTTAATCAAAAATTGCATATTCGGTTCGTAACCTCAACCATTGATCATTTATATCTTAGATTGGTTCGTTTGTTTTATATATAAAGCTGGTTCCGTACTAAATCTTACCCTATATGTATAAGCCTAGCTAGCTATAATACAACCCCTTGATGCTTGTATATGATCAAATTAAAACTTTGAAAAGAAGTGACAATTAGCTCAAAGTTGAGGAGCCTAAGCGTAATTTGACATCATCACGGGAGTTATTCGCCGAAAGATTCTCCGTGTTGGGTTGTGCTAATGTGCTCGATCCCCTCCTAGAAGTGTATCAATAATATGTGTTGGGAGGTACATAACATGATTCTCTTGGAACAACTTTACATCGTCTAAAGTCGGTCACTTTGTTAGGCAATTAGATGCAAACTCAAGTCAGTTATATCGTTCCTAACCTCAACCCATGTAATGGCGGCATCAGTTAAGATTGTAGTAAATAAATTAACAAGAGAATTATAAGTGGGTTGATTATTAATAATATTTAGTACAAACACATCATAACTTTTGTATCAGAATACAGAACACATTCACTCATCCTACTCTCCTCCTCCTCCCTCTTCCTCATACTACTATGCAGACTCAGACTGATTTTAGTTACTACTACTCCTGGATACAGATACTAAGTAATACATATTATGTGTATAAACTAAAGCTACACCCACCAGATGCCAAAATTGCTATTTCTATTGCTATTGCTATAACATATTCCCTTCATTCATACACAGACAGACAGCTTTTCAGGGATGGGATTAGATTTGTGTAAAAAGAAGCTCGTTCCATGTGTCAGGAATACCCGGTAAGCACCAATGCAAGCAATCTTGCATCCCTGGAGCTGCTTGTATGGAGTATCTCGATATATGGGCTTCCTCTCTCACCAGAGACAAACCTGTTATATCCAATAACCTTACACCTGTTCCCTTCACCGCTCCTGCAGCAATTGGATCACTAGACTCGTCTTGCAACACTTGTAATGACCCCGGTATTGTGCTGTCACAAGTACCTCCAGTATTCCATTCTCCGTTAAAAAAATGCCTTGGTGATATTGACCTCAGAAACACCTTCAACCCTGGGTGCTTTGGTAACTCAGAGTTCACCCACTTCACAACACTGTAGATTGTGAAGTTTTTAGCATCTGCAATCATCCTGTTGGCACTTGGTTGCCCCCCCACATACATAACCCACTTGTTGGCATTAAGCTTTCCTCTGTTCCAGTGATGCCCTGTGTTGAGAACAAGAACATGGATTCTGTGAAGGTAATGCTTCAAGAAAGCTGGTGGCCGATCAAGGTGCATCGCATAGTGGTCATTGACTGTGCTTTCACTTGTGGGGTCAACCGCCTCTATGTCACACAGACTCGCAGACCAATAATAGAGAATTGTGGTGTTACTACTCATGATACGGAAAGCCCACCCGTCAGGTCGAGCTGATCCATGGGCTTTCACCAGCCCGTATTCCATTCCAACGTCTTCCACATCACCCGTCTCTTCACCACCTGTCACCATGCACATTAGAGACTGGAACTGCTGTCGCCCCAAAGAATCCCCAACAAAAGCTAATGTTTTGTCCTGCATTCTGGAACACATATATATACAAGCATTATTATCATAATTAATGATATCATACATCACTCTTAGGTTGTAAGTAAAAAAGAAAAACAGCTCAGTTGACCAGCGATTTATATCATCTTATTGCATACCTTTTAAGAAATTCAGCTCCCGTAAAATCATCCATTTTGCAATCTTTTGGCTGCCACTTCAATTTCTCATACCCAAAATCTGTTCTCTGTGTCAAGCGGCAAGCCCACATCCCCGATAACCATTGTTTACAACCAAATCCCGAATACAGAGGCCGATTATCAGCAGGAACCCACTTCCCTTTACCAAAGTTACACTCTGGAATTTTTGTATAAGCCAATTGGCAGAAAAGTGATGAATATTGATTTGTGTAAACCAAATAATAGTTTTAATGACAATAATAATAAGATAAAAATAAAAAATCTGACTATCAAGACGAGATGGCATGTAGCTCTAAGCTCAAGAAAATGGCACTGCTTTTAATCACTTCTACGTTATTATAGTACTCATGCTGCTTTTACTTGAGATATAAGATAAAATCATAAAACTTTTAACTTTGTAACATAGGTCTAATATTATCTTCTAGGATTTCTTATCACTGGTCCATTGGGCCTCCTTGTACTACATTTATATGTATTCAGTATATATGATCCAGGTTTACCCCACTAAATGTCCTTTAGTTTTGAGTTGGAACCTCAGAAGTCAGAAATGGTATCACACTATCACAGAACCCTAAAATCTCCATTAGTGTTTCTAATTTATGATTGAGAAATTTACAGTAGAGGGTACATGTTACTTTAAAATCACCTTTTTAATGAAAACTATTAAGAAGAAAAGGCTTCAGAAAACTAACTACGATAAGGCCAAAAAATGTCACATGCAAGTACAAATCAGCAATCGTCATTTGAGCTCAAGATAATGCGCTCCTGATGACTATTTGGTATCAATCTTGGTTTAAAAAAGCGGGATGCGCTCTGATGCGTTTAGAGTCCCGGGAGCCGATGCGTGATGCGCTCGCATCACGAACATGATGCGCCAAATTTTGACAAAAATTACTTCTAAACTAATTTTATACCTTGTAAGTACTTATATATCAAAAATTCTTCAATCAATACTAAAAGTAGTTTAATAGTAGTTCATAAATGTTGAATAACATAATAGACAACTACGCTTAGGAAAATCAAAACAACCAAAACACAAACCGTAAATTAAACAAAATGTATAAATATATATCAGTAGCCTGAAATCAGAAACATAACGTATATATTATAAACATATAGGTTTTAGAAAAACAATCAGCATAGAGAAGGATTAATGAAATAGTAGACTGTTGTTAAAAAAAACTGTATCAAGTATAAACATAACTCCATATCAGTATCAACTATAAATATAACTCCATATCAGTATCAAGTATAAATATAACTCCATATCAATATAAAGTAGAAGGTAGCAAAATCGACTGTTGTTGGAAAAAGAAAAAAAAAGCAGAAGCGTGACTCGACTCGTGAGCTAAATGGCCTTTTAAGCCCATTAAGTTGCATCACGCACCAGTCGATCGCATCGTCCTGATGCGCGCTTTTTTAAACCAAGGTATCAATAGGTTATGCATAGCGCTTTTCAAAAAAAAGGTTATGCATAGTAGCCAGCCACTTTTGATCTTCATGATCTATAATTTTAAGCAAACTTACATAATCAGCATTGTTTATCTAGTTCTTATAAATTTAGTGATTAGTTGAGAGGTAATGAAATCCCTGGCAAGGTTTTCACTGAGAGATGATGTGATAAGCAGGTAGCTAAAAATAAACAACACTATAAAACTTAGTTGAATTATAAACAAGATGATAATGAACACACCGAATGGTTTCAATGAAAAGGTATACCATTTGGTAAAAGATAGTATCTCAGGTTTCTTGGAGTACGTGGAACAGAAGGCTTGCAACAACTGTTATTATCACTGTTATTAATTTTTCCATTTTCAACAATTTTTTTTATAATTACCAATTTGAGCAAGATTTCCACCACAAAATACCCACATTTTTGCCACACAATAACCAAAATCACCAAATAACTACGGTCCAATGACATCGCCCCCCTTGGCATGTGGCAATTTTCGGATTCTTTTGGGCTTTTCCCCCTTTTTTTGGCAAATTTCTTTTTCTTTCTTCCATTTTACCATTTGCTTAATTTAGTATCTAATTATTGATGTCAAGCAGATTTCCAATTGAGTGTCTAATCATTTATGACAAAGTTGGAGGTCTTTCGGGAAACAATCTCCCCACCCCCGGCTAAAGGTACGATCGTCTACATCTTATCTCTCCCATACCCCACCTACTCGGGGTTGGGTACTGTTATTGTGTATATATACAGATTAATTATTCAAATTTATATTATATGAATTACAATGAACTTTTATACAAATATATGTCTCTTTTTTATATAAATGTCAGTTATTGTTACAACAAATAGCTCCTTTCCTAATAATTAAACTGGCACCAAGAAAGTAAGTACATAATCTCTAAAATAAGATACTCCTGTAATATTATTTTATTTTTATCAATTTTTTTCAGTTGATTTAGAATAACAGAAAGTCATATTGATAATATCTTTGATATCTAAATAATAAGATTATCATTACTACAATCACTTTATATAAACATTAATTGATCATTACTTCTTGAAATTATAATAAATAAATGGTTACTTCAATAAAACACATAAGAGACGGTAAAAAAAGTTAGTGTCGTTTATGTGGTGTTTTTTTTCTAAAACTGTAGCCTCGTGCTCTCTTTACATAAAATATAGATGGTAAAACTAATTGATATTAGAGTTGTAAGTTAGAATTAAGTGCTACAAGTCTACAACCGGAAGATTTTAGTTAGAGTTATGAGGCGTGGTTTCCAGTTTTATATAAGTACTTTTGAGATACAACTTTGATATATTATTAGTTGTTTAAGGCATTCTAACATATTTAGACTTACTTGTTAGGTCATTAAGAGTTTGTTCCCAATTAACCTCACATAATTTTTCAAAGTACCTCTTAATACTGTTGTTTGAATTTTCCATGCAAAAAGAACAAAAAAACCACATTTAAGACTATAAATTGCAGTTATGAATTATTTTAAGAACAAATTTGTATCAATATAAAACTCCTCAAACACTTGAATATAAATTTACATGGTCCCACCTTCTGCCAAAAAGCAATATAAGTTTCATTTTCAAAACTATTGATTCAACTCAATGGTCCCACCTTCGGCCAAAAAAACATCCGGCGGGCATTGGCAAGAAGCAAAATCGTCAAAGGGGGCTTAAATCACCAACCGGAGTTAGCAATCTTGGTGGCACATGGCAGTATTTTAGTGAGCAAATGGCATTTGGTGATTTCGGTTGACCTTTAGCAAAAATGTGGGTACTTTTTCGCCGAAGTCTTGCTCATACGGGTAATTTTACAAAAAGCTTGCTCAAAATGGTAAAATTATTTATAATTTGCTTAATTATTCCATTATGGTGATTTTACACATGCACACATACATCAAAAAACAAGTGAAATAGTTTTCCCCAGGCATATTGTCAACTTTCATCATAGGTACTTGGCCACAAAACTGCCCTTTGACCAGCTTTTATGCACTCAAAAGTTCCAGTTATCGGAATCTCTTAATTTGTTTCGATTTAACATCCCCTCTTCTTAATATTGATAAATCTCATTGACCACAAACAGCCGGCTCGGCATATTCCATCTCTATGACATCATACTTGTTAATATTGCCACCCACAAAACTGTTGGTGTCTACACACTCTCAGACGCATGCCGGTATCATTGCCGATGAAGCACTTGGCCACAAAATAGTTTTCCCCAGGCATATTGTCAACTTTCATCATAGGTACTTGGCAACAAAGCTGCCCTTTGACCAGCTTTTATGCACTCAAAAGTTCCAGTTGTCGGAATCTCTTAATTCGTTTCGATTTAACATCCCCTCTTCTTAATATTGATAAATCTCAGTGACCACAAACAGCCGGCTCGGCATATTCCATCTCTATGACATCGTACTTGTTAATATTGCCACCCACAAAACTGTTGGTGTCTACACACTCTCAGACGCATGCTGTATCACTGCCGATGAAGCACTGGCCTATTGGGTCACACACCAAGGATTGATCCTGATAGCACGTTTTAAAGGAGAGGAGCAAAATAGTGATTTTGCTGTCAAAAGGTGCTTCAAAACCATGAAGCTTTTTGTTTCATGGTCTATGAAGGCCAAGTGCTTCACGGGCAATGAAGCTTTCTTCATGGGCTGTGAAGGCCAAGTGCTTCACAAACCGTGAAGCTTAGCTGACAGGACACTTTGTTTTTATTGGACCATTTGTTGGTCTAATGCATGGCATTGGTTTTGGCCGGCCATGGGAGTTCTAGGGGCTTCCTTTGGGGTTTTAAAAGACCTTACATGCTCTCTCCTTGTTCCTCTCTTGGCCATACTTGATACTAGCAAAATACACATACTTACATACACTAAGAAAGGTTGATTCTCGAGTGTTCTTGGGTGTGAGGTACAAGAGGAGATCAATATGTTGTTGTTCTAGAAGTGGGTTCAAGTCTTTGAATCTCACTAGTGGCTTGATAGCACTTGGGGATTGAACAAACTTGGTGTGGACTGTGGATTACTACAATAGAGAGGAGGTTACTTTGCTACCTAGTTGATCCCACTCATCATTTGTTTCAGCCTTGTGAAGGGCATAAAATGTTCCTTCCCTCTTTCTTTTAGTTGTTATTCTCACATGTAAGGTTTGGTCCATTTGATGGGTTTAAATGGCACAAGTTCTTGCATGTATTTGTTTGTTTTGTTAGTTGTTGCTTCCATTGTGGTGCCTTTGAATCCCAACAAAAACAACCATAAGTGACGTAGCAGATTGATGGAGGAGAGATTTTCAGGGTGAAATTGTTTTCTTTACTTAATCAGATGACCATATTATAATTCAGTATTATTGAAAATAGATGAACAGAGGAAGATGACTAATTAATTGCTATGAGTGTCTTTCTCCTTGGGGGGGGGGGGGGGGGGGGGGGTGGGGGGGGGGGGGGCTTTGATGCATGCGGTCTAACCAGTGTTACCCAAACAACCCCTCGGCCAACCCTTGATTCAAGCCCCTGCCATTCTAACCCTTAACCTCTCCTATGGGGGGCAAGAGGACTATCCAATAGACCACCAAGGTGTAGTTTGTCTTTCTTTTGATTGATGTAGATAATATAAAACCAGCAGAATTTACGCCACGGGGCTTCTGACTACATAAAGCTGACTAACAGTAATATTAGGAATCATTTATGTCATTTAGCCTAAAGTATAAAAAGCGAATGTAAGACGAACCTTGTGTTTCTACTTTAGTCACTAAAGTATCAATGCCTTTTCTCACAACAGCTGATTTCGTTGTTTGGGAAGTCACTGAGGCTATTAACTGATGTTTGACAGGTCCCGAGCTATCGTCTTCTTCAGAAACAGACTTTTCAACAAGAGGAGAAGTTGTTACTTCTGCACGATAAGTGTGAAACAAATTATGAACAGCACAGGCAAAAAGAATTGCACAATATATATATATATATATATATATATTATATAAGTTTTATTTCCACAACAGTTGTAATCAGTAATAACACATGCAGAATTGATTACGCTACATAGGATTCACTGATCCTTCTCACTACGACCACAAATAGCAAATTCTTTTCTTCTATCATACACTTAAGAGCTTGATTGATAAGCATGCCGAAAGAAGCTCAAATCCCAACCTAACTCTTGCTTACAATAAATAATCAAAGATACACATTACAACATAGTAAACCAACAATCAAATGTCAAGGGGGAAAAACACCTCAACTTTTTTATTTGATTATTACTCTTCAATAGACAATTATGACACAGCATGTAAGAAAATAGTTGACGTGTGAGCAAAACTCTACCTTGGTGTTTTTTCTGAATTTTTGGATAGTCATCCTTTCTAGTGTCAAAGGAAGCTGTGTTTGTTGAAAGTGATGAGGGTACTAAATCCGGACCTCCTTCAGCTTCTCTTAAATCATCTTTTACTCGAGTAACATGTTTCCTTTTCACTTCATCTAAACAACAAATAAGTTCAGCAATTACAGCTAAAGGATAATGTTTAAAAAAACACACTTAGGATTTGGACAACAGAATATATATTGCAGGTCAAGAACACATTTCCAAAGTTATAGATGAAACTCGTGACTCTTAAACTAAAACTGAGATGAAGAAAACAGAACTATGTACAGTACGGTGCAGGTTCACATAGGAAAGTCAATCATCCAGCAGGGTTTTGCTTTAAATGAAAGAGAATACAAAATATAAGAATGAAATTTGTATGCACCAATGTATAGGGATCTTTGCTTTTCTGTTCATCTTGAATTCTGAGAACCCTTTCTACGATTTTATCATCCAACCAGTTGAGAAGATGAGAAAATAGCCTCCCTACATGACTTAATCATGCGCGTCAAGAAGGTGGATTGGAAGATGTGGGTTTTTAAATCAGATATCCCCAAGGTAGTAGTAATAAAGGACGTTGACATGAGCCAACAATAACATGCCCACCAGCATTAAGGAAGGGGATTAATTCCAATAAGCTCAATCTAGGTAAGATCATAGCTTCAATAAACTATTTCCCTCAACTTTATTGCCCCAAATACTTTGTATTGTAGATAACAGGCTATTATGGATTAGTCCTAGATGATCTGTTTGCATGAACCAACAAGACTTCAGGTCTTTAACAAAGTTTGGTGAATATCCAACAGCAACAGAGACAACCTAATACTCATGCCCTTGTTATGTAACCAAGTATTCTGTCCATATTTATTATAGAGCAAGAAAATTAATAAGCCACTACACGGCACTTATAATAAGCAAATTCAGCACATGCAGAATAAGAGAGGTACATATGAATTCAAACCTGGAAAGAGCTGCAATGCTTGGTCATAAGGTAGGAGCGAAGTTGTGAGATGAGGAGTTTTCTCCCAATTCAAAAATACTACAATGGATGCACAAACAAAAACTATAAAGAAGAGAGAGAGCTGCTTCATCTTCAGCCCATAGAAGTAGCCTCCTCCTCCTTTCATAGTTTATGGAGACTGGTAATATACTCAGCTAAGATAAATTCTACTAGTTAATCCAGCAACATTGAGTTTCAGACCTATATCATTATCTGCAAAACACATAAAACAAAAAATCCTAAAACTTTTAATTCAAAGATTTGTACCCCTGGCTATCATTATGATAAGATGAGGACCTAAAGATTTAAGCAAGTTAGACGATGGAATCAAAGGTATGAGAGAAATTCAAGTATCGTAGGGCTAAAGTAAGACGAATTGGAAGAAACCAACATCTGGATCTAAATCTAAATGAATAAAACTATATACCACATTCCAACAGATGTGAAACGAATTCTCGCCCACAACATTGTAACTGACAAACTAATCAAACAATAAAAACCTAATAACTCGACCAACGATCCATACTTATCAACTGCATATACGCAGGGAAGCACACTCAGAGTTGGTGTAGTTAATGTGCAAATGCAATTAGGAAAGAGATACCTCCAAATGGATTTGAATCCGTAGATTTAGGACGAAACCAGAGAGCGGTTGGAATTGAAAGGAGTTGATGAACAGGTTAAATCAATGGATACTTTAGATTAGATCCAAGTTAAAATTAAAATGGTATGAAATGAACAGGAGAAGACGATGGATTCCCACGTTGTAGCAATCGATCCTGATTAATTGTCACCTTTTTTCTTCTTATATTTATTTATATTATATATACTGCTGTTTGCTGCCTTCTAAGTTGTAATTTGAGACGGTAACCCCTGTCATCGATTTTTTCTTTTTTCTTTTTTTTTAGATTCCAAAAATAACAAGATTTTCTTCCCCTGTATTTCTTTTTCTCTCCTCCTTAAAATCGAAAACGGCCAAAAAAGAACTTCTTGCTTTCAAATTAAAGGAAAAGGCTTTTTCAGTTTTTTCAGTTTTTTGTTTGTAAAATTAGATAAATACTTTTAATGAATTGTTTTTATCATTTAAGTTTTTAGATTGCGTGTTTTTTTTCCATTTTATACCGTCTTAAAATATTAATTATTCTAGCAAAAACATATGATAATAAAAGCTTTTAGTTCAACCTACTAACTATTTTTATCAAACATATAGCAAAAGGTTATTTATGTTAGGTCAACTCTGCGCCTAGGATCCTATGAATCTGAACTGACCCTTATACATCTTAAATTATGTTCGGGTAATTATCTAACTAGACAAAAGTGATGATCGGTTATCGAGACCCTTTTCCATATAGTTTTCTTATAGGAAATTAATTTGTATACAACATAATTTGATCATACGTAACAGTTGCACATGGTTAACAATATATAGTATAACTTGATATAATACATAATGTTATTATGTATGAATAATTTTATTGTGTACGAATTACCGTCCCTTTTCATATGCATACAACCAAACAAATCTTTCTAGCATAAAACATACCTCAGAAGTATCTGAGTCTTATATTATAGATTAAGGTTGCATTTGGTATGCATAAATCAATAGCGGAATGGAATAGATCATTTTGATAGAATAAGAAATGTGTTTTTGTTATTCATTTAGGAATGGAATGGACCATTCCATAAGGCAGTGTTTGGTATGGATGAATGAGAGATGAAATTGAATAAGTCATTCCGTCGTAATGGAAAAAACCTATTTGTTAATCATGCATGACTGGAATGAACATTGCATAAGGAATGCGATTCCTTCCATTTCATTCCATAGGAGATGGGTGTTTTTTTCTCATTCTATTATGGAATGGAATGAAATTTAATAGTTAATCTAATTTTTATAGTTTTTTTTACTAACATTAACAAATATATTTTTAGATATTCATAAAACTTACTAAAAATAATATTTTTTATGCTTAATCTTTCTATCTAATAAATTATTGATCTACATACTTTTATTAAATTATTAACTAATTAAGAATAAAATACATATTAGAATGTGTTGAATTCAAATAAAAATAGATAAATAAAAACATTTCCTCTTTCTCTAAAGATATCGTATGTAATAATTATTTCAGAATTTTCATTATATGTATAAAGATAATTTAATTGAATGACTTATTACATTTCGTATATAAAACAAACATGATAATAGAATGTAATGGATCATTCAATTTCATCATCCATTCCATTACCTTGTTCATTTCATTCCTTTATCGTTACATTACGTCCAACCAAACACCCCTTAAGTACTAGCAGTCCATTTTCATTTCTTGGAGAAATGGTATTTTTAAATCATTAATTCTAGGAATGGAATGAAAATTTATAATATAATCTTCTTTAATTTTACTAACATAATTATAATTTTAAAAAAGTAATATTTAATAAATTAATAAAAAATTTAATAGGCAAGTAAAATATATATCTAGAAGTATATAATATGAAAATTTGGTAAAAAAATTACTGTCAAATTATAATATATATTAATAAACAATCACTTTTTTATACATGTTATGTGATAAAATTTCATTCTTCATGCAAACCAAACATGATGAATAAATGCAATAGATTATTTCATCCCGTCACTCGTTCCATTATATCGTCCATTTCATTCATTTGTCCTTTCTTTTCGTCCAACCATACACACCCTAACTAATCTAAATCCAATGATGCAAACAATATTGAAAAAGGCATACTATATAAAATAGGGTAAATTGCATGAAATTATAATAAAATTTGTCTTAATTATCATTGTATACAATCAACTTTATTTTTTTAAAAATAATACAATCAACTTTTATAATATTCCTATTGTATGCAAGTTGTTGTATACTATGAAAATTATAAAAAAAAAAGTTTATTGTATACAATGGTAGCTATATATTAGACACAGAAAAAAGTTTTTTGCATACAATGAAAAGATTTTTAAAGCGTGTTGTATTATTTTTAAGAATTTAAAGTTGGTTGTGTACAATGATAATTAAGATAAAGTTAATTGTATTTTCATACATTTTGTCCTATAAAATATAACAAACTTTAGCTAAATTACTATTGTATATAACAAACTTTATTTTTTAAAAATTAATACAATCAACTTTCTAAATTATAACATTGTATATAGTTTTCCTATTGTAATAGATAACCATCCATTTTTTAAAGTTTTTCCTTTTCTTTTTTACTTCTGCAATTAAGAGTCATGGGAACTTAAAGCTCTTGAATATTATTTTTTTAAAAAGAATGTTATGATTCTATTTGCAATGTATATTGATAATTGAAATATAATTGAAATTTCTAATGATATTTCAAATGCAATTAAATATTTAGAAAACTATTTGAAATGAGTGATCATAGAAAGACAAAGTCTTGTATTTGGTTATAAATCGAACACGTTAAAGATGAAATCCTCATGCACAGTCAAAAAAAATATAAAAATGCGTTTAAGAAGTACCATATTTAAATGTCAATTGGGTCATTAATATTTCTTGCTAGTCATAGACGACATTACAAGTTACTTTTATTGAATTTATACTGCCAAATATAGTTTGTGTCCTACGAAAAGAAATTACAAAGAAATAAATAAATATTTCAATACCTTCAAATTATCAAGGATACTGGTTTATAATTTACTAACCCGTCAAAACGAGATTTATTAGTTTTGTAAATGCAAGATATATGTCAGATTCCCGCATCGATCGATCTCAAACTAGATACGACGTAACATCCAAATTTAGAAAATTATTATTTTATATCTAAAGCAATTATTTTATATGATGAAGTATTGATGATTGACCATTTAGGTCAACCTATTAATGATTGAAGATAAAAGGCCGGTTAGAAATCCTTAATCTATTGTGTTCTTATATTTCTAGAGAGAGAAAGTATGATTAAAGCTTGGATTTTAGTTGCATGTAAGGTTTTATGAATTATTTTGGTGATATAATCATTAAAGGAACATATATTAACAATTGCATGTTGTTAATTCGAGCTAAAATGATGAAATCGGATGGCTTTAAGTGATTAAACGAAGTTGTGGTCGAACTGCACAAGCGTCATGACGCGAAGCAACGCGTACACGGTCGCGCTGCGACCGACACTCAAAGTGCTGTTTTGATCGATTTTCATGTGTTGATGTTTGGGTTGTAATTATAAATTTAAACCCGGATAGATGACATTATTAGAGGATGGTTGCATATCTTGGACCACAGGTGAGTACCTTAACCTGGTACTTAGAGATGACATTATTCTCTTCATCATGTAAATCTATTTCACATCTCTCTCATATATATATATATATATATATGAGAGAGAGATGTGAAATAGATATACATGATGAAGAGAATAATTAAATATACGAGAGATGTGAAATAGAGTTACATGATTATATTAAGATTGAGTATTTTGATAAAGTACTAAACAATGAGAAATGAGTTTTAGTGATCGAATAAGAGTGGAAATCATTGAGTATAAAAGAGTTACATGATTAAATTATAGATTGAGTATTGCCGGTTGTGGGTCCATTTTGTGATGAACAATATATCAAGTTTGTTCATGATTGAAACTATTTATGTTGCACAACCTTTTTTAAAAAACCGGGTGTTACATACGACATTACAATTGGTGATACCACAAGTTGATAGTATTCTACAAAGCAAATAAGTATAGCCACATCACTAATATTATGGAGATCTTAGTAATCCATTAAGGAAGCAAAGTATGTGTTTTCACCAATGAATGAAATACGATACATTCAATAAAATCATTTAAACATCAATAAAGGACGTACTGATTTATCTACCAAGGAACTTCCGACTTTAACATTTGAGAAGATAGTTCACGATATTGGTCAGTGGGCTACGCCGACTTAAAGAACTCAAGTGATGTTATCTTCACGGGGAGAAAATACGCGTGTCACTTTTTTTTCCCTTCGTCATGGTTTTGTCCCACCAAGTTTTCCTAGGTTTTTAATGAGGCAACATCTCCAAGCGTATTGAAGTATCTATGTACTCATTTTCCTTTACTAAGTTTTTCACTCATTGGGTTTTACCAAGTAAAGTTTTAGCGAAACATAATACTTTTAATGGACATCTAAGGGAGAGTGTTATGAATAATTATAGAATAGATGTTCTTATTCCATAATATTATATAAGATTATTATAGATATGTATATGTATTACCTTAGATAGGAGATGTGAATCTTAAATATACATATATATTGTACTCCTATAAATAGAGTGTTAGAACCTAGAGGGGGGGTGAATAGGTTATATGTCCACTTTTTGAAGTTTTTAACAATATTTGCAAGTAATTAAAGAGTTTAAGGAAGAAAGATATCACCAATGAAGTAGCTAGGACACAATGATTTATAGTGGTTCAAGCAAGGGTTAACAACCTTGCTCTACATCCACTCCTTGGCCTCACCCACCAAGAGTTGCTCCACTAACTTTTCTCTTTAAAGGTAGAGATAAACATTTTACAACTTCTCTCTTTAGCTTACAAGAATTACACTTCACTCTTGCAAACAAGGTTAAGATAAACCTCACTTCACTCTAATTGGAAAGGCTAGAGTTGATCCTCACTTCTCTCTAATTCTAAGGCTAGAGATGATCCTCACTTCTCTCTAATTCTAAGGCTAGAGGTGATCCTCACACTATTACAAATATATAAGAAGGTAATGTAGTGTTTGAGCTTTGAAGGCTTTCACTCTTGCTTCATTCTTGATCTTAAAAGATTGAATATTTATCAAAGAATATTAGCTCACAAGATTTTGTATGTGTTATGTGTTTTTCAGATTGCAAGAGCTTGGTAAAAAACAAGACTTGGGTTGCCTTAAATAAGGAAAAAGGTGCAAGCTCAGAAAGTGTCCAGACTGTCCACGGTCGACCGTGGCATCGACCGTCAGCCTGCTGGAACTTTTTGAGCCTTGTAAATATAGACATTGGCCTTTTACCAAAACCACACACAACTCATTTTTACCATAAAAATGCACTGAAAATGAGCTTTAGAAAAGTTGGGTTAGTGTCATACTTCTTAAATTTGAATTTAATCATGAAAATGGTAGTTTGGAAACCAAATGCACAAAGCATGTTGGAAGTATACCTCTTTGAGAGATTCCTTTTGCTAAATATGGTTTTGACTTATTTCAATAGAATATTATGTTTAGTATTTGCCAAAATAGGAATTCATTTGCTTTGACTACCAAGCTTGTTGTAACATCCTCACAAAGGGCCTAGACGCACGCTTACGTAGGTACGTGTATTTAATTAATAAATTGAATAAAATATATATATTTATAGATATTAAAGAAAAATAACTAAAATAGTTATTTAAATGAATAAATAGAATATTGAGGAAAATATCAAAGAATAAAAGAATATTTAAAGGTTTAGAACGAGGTTTCTAAAAATATCCCCGTTAGTTAAAACGGGTATTCGTGCGTTAAGTTGTAAGTTGAAAAGGGGGACAAAATACCCACTTGTGGATAGTGTTAATCCACAAGTAGGCTGCCAACCCTTATTCACGTGGACAAACACAGCTACCTCCTAATTCTTGTGTGTGTGTTCTTGTGTATTAGTCTTCAAGAAGAAATCCAAGAAGGAATTCAAGAAGAATCAATCAAGCTACAAGTTTGCTGCTGTAATTTGAGTTTAGATCAAGCATTAATCTGTTCTAAATCATCTTCTTCATCCATTGTTCTTGTAAGTTCCTATTTCACCAAGTTCTTGATACTTTGACCACTTAGGTCAAATTGGTCAAAAATCTAAATTGATATACCCAACTGAAATCAATGATTCTTACATGTTTCAAGATCATTTCTAAGTGTATTGCAATCTGATTTGTGAATTAAAGGGATGTTTTTGATGGAATTTAGTTAGAAAGCTTAAATGGGTCAAAAATGGTGATTTTGGTCCAAATCATTGAATTGTATGTTAAAGTGTGTAATAAGTGTTGTTTCTAGCTTAGTTGTATTGACCATTTCATATGTGAACACTGGAATTTGATTTGGAACCATTTGGTTTAGTTTTGGGTATAAAATCTGCAAGAACAGAGGCTGGAAATCGCAGGTCTGCACAACAGTCCTTGCGGCCGCAAAGGTCCTTGCTTACGGCCGTAAGGCCTGCCTTGCGGGCGCAAGGGACCTGGCAGCCTTTGTGGGCGCAAGCAATTCTGCTTGTGGCCGCAAGGGACTCTGTTTCAGTACACAGTTTGCTGTCTCGCATTGTTTTGATATTTGGGATGTTTGTCTAGGTGTATCAGTTGATCAAGAATCGTCTGTGGTTTAGTGTTTGCCTGTTATAGCTCAACAGGTGAGTAACAGTTAACTCGAGTATGATATTAATAGTATTACAAAGATGTTTTTGTGTGATAAACCATGAAATGGTAGTTATGCATGTTTAGAGGTTTAAATGAACCAATTGTGATAACCAAATGATACGTATGCATGTGAAAGACCTTGTAGGTCATTGTTGAAATGTGAAAAGGCCTGTTTAGGTCACTCTTGATATGTAAGGGCCGGAGTAGGCCAATGTGTTTGTGATGAGGCCAGAGTAGGCCATTGTTTGAGTGCCGGTACTACATTGTAGAGATTGTGGTGCGGGATTCGATGATCACGAATCTTGGTTCTAGCTAAACCGCCGCCCTCAATACTAACTCGGGGCTCTCAGTTTTCCCACTGATCCCAAATGGGATATGATCCCGAAGAACGCAATGGTGGACCGCTACCCGCTTCTCCACCGGCGCAGAGGAAGTAACGGTTTCCCCAGCGAGGATCATTGAGCCGAGTTTATAGCCCTGCAAGACGTGATGCCTGCTGACAACCGGAACTTCAACGTGTGTTAGGATAGACTTGAATGAAGTTATGTGATGCATGAAATATGTTATGATACTGTTAATGTACTGCTCTTGCTTTAATTGTTATTCACTAGCTATTTATAGCTAACCCTCTCATGTTCATTCTTAATGCAAGTAAATAGACTAAAGATGAGCACGGGTACCTGCAGGAGTGTCATGTTAGGTTCTTGGGGAACACTGTAATAAAACAATGTTATGTAATGTTTAGTGTAATGGTCGATCTAGTTCGTAACGTTGGAAAGTTTGTAAAACAATACTTTTGTAATTACAACTTATATTTATATAAGTTGTATAATGTGAATATAATAATTCGCTTCCGCACGCGTTTTAATAAAAAAATATATATTCTGAGATTTGAAAGACCGGCGTTACACTTGTGATTTTATAAAAAAATTCTCAATTTTTATAAAAATTATTTTATAAAAACTTAAACTCATTTGATAATTTATTTTGTAAGCTCATAAACTTTGAACGTTTGTTTGTAGGAATCTTCGACATCGGCTTCTACTTGAACTCGGATCTTGACGATTGGAGCTTGGCCATTTGATGAAGCTTGTTTTGTAGATTATAGATGAGAATATATTTGATTGAATATATTTATGTATATGTGCACATATGTTAATGTTAATACATACAATTATATAAACTAGTTGTATATTTTTATGTCAACAAAAGAGGATATATTTATAAGCCTATTTTTCCCAACATAGAGTATTACCTAATGCATATTTAACTTCTTTCTCTCCATTATCTTTCCCTCGTTCTCTTTATATTCACAACAAATAACAAATAATTATTGGTTATCTCCAATTTTTCATCATCACCTACATAGCTACTCCACCTCTTCGTTGCCATGGTGCAACATCAAGACTTGTCGGAAAACCAATCTCCGCCCAATTTCAACCAATAAAAAAATCCTAGATCTAAAAACTCAAATAACCAACATCATCAACATTAGTAATAAAACTAGAAAAAGAAAGCAAGTGAGAGAAAGCTACAAGATCTATACAAACAAGAGAGAGAAAACGAGAAGGCAAGATGAGGCTCCTAATCGACCAAGGACCGAGAGTGATGGTGGCAATAACAGGAGAGTGGCTATCTTCGCCGGAGAAAGCTAACTAGAGAGAGAGAGAACGAGGAAGATGAATGAAATTGTTTTGCCAGAAGTTTTTTAATGAATGAGAGTAAAGTTTTTTCTTTGTTTACACTTTGTTCTCGAGTTTTTTTAAAGACGGAAAGTAAAAGGAAGGGAAAGAAAAAAAAAAAGAAGGCCTGGAAGATTGACTTGTGTTTGTGAGTTGAAAGGAATGGAAAGGAAAGGAAACGAGGGGTAGTCCTTTCCTTCCTTATCATCCCGCCTTTGGGAGAAATATTTTGAACCAAATAACCCTTCATTCTCCCTCCCTTTCTTTCCCCTCCCCTTCTTAACGTCATGTTCTCGAGTTTTTTTAAGAAGAAAAGAAAATGATTTGAAAGAAAACTTTAAAAAAAGTGTTTTTGAGTTTCATTTAGGAAAGAAAAGAAAAGAAAATGAAGAAGTTTGGAGAAAGGATGTAGGCTTATTTTGATATCAAATCCATTCTCCCCAAATTAAGATGATTTGAAAGGATAAAACTTTCTTTCTTTCTTTTCTACAAGAACTCAAAAACACGTTAAATTGTTTTCTTTCTTTCCCCTCCTCCAGCTCTCGTTATTCTCTCCGGGTGGAGTTAAAAAAGGGGTAAGAAAGTAAAACTCTGTTAGATTTCAGTGGATAGAAAGATGAAAAATGAGTACCGTGGATATATCGCTTGCCTTTTTTAAACAATTTTTTAGAATTATTGTATTTGTAACAGGATTGTAAGGAAATTAAGCAGCATGATTCATGAGTTGATGTCTACAAAACCTCTTTCCCTTTGTGGTTCTACTTCTACCTGTAGCCGCCGGCGAATATCAGTATATCACTCCTCAAGGTGAAGCTTCGACGGCCTCCAACGCCTTCATTTGATCCCCTCATCATCACTCGTGTGGGTAAGCTGCTGCATCTTTAATTCATTATTAGTCTACAATAATAATAATTATCACGAATCATTTCATCCTCCTCTTCTTCCTCTTCTTCTTCTTCTGGAATTGCAGCTTCAATTCCCTTTTACAATCAATCAATTAATGGGATCTCAAGACGACTCGTCTTTGCAATCCATCCGCTATCACCGTGGCTCACTTCAACTACTCGACCAGGTCATCGCCTTCTCTTACATGCCCGCCCTAATTATTATATATCATGCATCTCCGGTTCCCGGTACTAGCTAGCTAGCTTCTTCCGGCCAATTTAAGTTACTTTCACAATTTCTTCAGATTAAGATAATTAAGAAGCTTCTCTAAACCTCAAACTTGTTATTTGATCATGGGTCTACCATGAAAGCAAACATCAAGGAGTATCATATTTCAAACTCAGTAGTTTTTTTATATGCCTAACAATTCTTGTATTAAAGCCACCAAATTTTCTGTGCTGCTAAACTTTAATTTTCTTTAATTTCTTCAACCACCAAAAGGTGGCAAGATCATATTCTTAACCTAACTATCAAATCAACATCACAATCATGTTTCAAAAGTTTCTAACAAGTGTTGATAGATTAAGATTTCAAGCTTTAATATAAATAGATGCGTTGGGGACTTAATATGTTACTCGTGGAGAGAACAAAGCTTAAAGTCAGGCAAAAAGTATAAAATGTTTGAACTAGAGAATTTTTTTTTCTTTTCTTTTTTTTGTGTGTTATGAACGATTATTTAGTATGATATATTGTTTATATCGATGACCCTATAGAACAATTGAAAGGTTTTGCTTGTTTTTTTTTTAAATTAGAGAAGATGTATTTGTTTATGCTGCAGTTTCTGACAAAGAAACTAATAAACTGAATACAGAAACGTAAATTTCAGCAGAAATGCTCCGTAGAAATAGAATGGTGGACCAATTTAAAGTGTATGAAATGCGTTCTATGTTTTGACTTGACTATTGTTTGTCTTGAGCAGAGAAAACTTCCTCTTGATACCATATACTTGGAAATTCAAGATGCTGTCGAAGGCTGGTAAGTTTTATAAGTATCTTCTCAAAGCTTAGAAGCCAAACACTTACACTTGAGTTTTTCTTTTCCTGGAATAGAGGCCAGCTAGTACTCAGCTTTATGCTTTGTTGTTACTTTGGGTTTGTCACTTGTTGTATGGTGTACTAGTAAAATTTTCGCATGTTGGTCCATTTCTTTATAACTTTACAAGCATATTGATCGAATTGTCAAATGATGCATACTAAGAGATTATATGGGTTGGCTGAATGAAATTTCAAAATATTGTAATGATGTTTGTTTCCTAGGGTCGCACCTGTCAGTTTGATATATCATTAATACGTGTAGGTATTTATGTATGTTTATCCAGGGAAGCAATAAGAGATATGGTGGTTCGTGGGGCACCTGCAATAGCGATAGCCGCAGCGCTTTCTCTGGCTGTAGAAATATCTAAACTGGAGGGATTTAGTGGAACACCAAACGACGCAGCATCTTTTCTTAAAAAGAAACTGGAATATCTGGTCTCAAGGTATAAACTAATCTGTCCATATCGGATGCACATCTGCCTCTAAGTTAGGGCGATATACTTGCACTGTTTAATACCTTTTGATGTGTTGTACTATTCCTCAGTCGCCCAACAGCCGTGAATCTTTCAGATGCTGCAACTAAACTTACGGAGATTGTAATGAAGTCTGCTACAACTGCTATGGATGCCAATCAAGTGTTTCAAGTAATCATTTCCTCTTCTTTTGTTTTTTTGGGATTAGCAAACACTAGAATTTTTAGTTTTGTGGTTCAGACTTAGCTGTGGGCTACAAACTATATTGCATCACAAGTCATCTAGTTAGGTCGTGTTTCTGACTCTATCAGGCTTACATCAAAGCTGCTGAAATAATGCTGGAGGATGATGTTGCTTCCAACAAAGCAATAGGGTCATATGGATCTTCATTCATTCAGAACCAACCAAAGGATTCTAAGAAAGTATCTGTCTTAACACATTGCAATACTGGAAGGCAAGTCACTATGCCCTTGTTATTTTCCTTTTATATATATATATATATATATATAGGGAGTTCATTTGAGAACCGTTCTTATTGCGAGTACCATTTGTAACCACCATTAATGCTCATTAATGACTCATTAATAGGGGTATTTTAGTCTTTTATACATTTTCCCAACTGTGAGTTACGTCCGGGTAGACCATCATTAAAGAGCGAGGCTTGATATTCCCAAAATACCCCTCATTAATGCGTCATTAATGAGCTATTAATGAACCATTAATGAGCTGTCATTTTTATTGGCCATTGACATATTTTAATCAAAGGCCAAGATTGGTTCTCGCGGAAATCGCAATAAGAACTGTTTTCAAATGAACTTCTCCATATATAAATAGGCAAAAGTCTAAACGAGAACTGCAATAACTGTTTTTAATGCCATTAATGACTCATTAATAGGGGTATTTTGGTAATTTATATATTTACCCAATCGTGAATTGCGTCCGGGTGAGCCGTCATTGATTTGCGAGGCTTGATTTTCCCGAAATAACCCTCATTAATGCGTCATTAATGAGTCATTAATGAAGCATTAATGAGCCGCCAAAAAATCTTAGCCATTTATTAATTTTAATCAAGGGCCAAGATTGGTTCTCACAGTTCTCATGTGAACCCTACCCTATATATATAATAGGGGAGGGTTCAAATGAGAACTGTTTTTCGTACGAGAATTGCGAGAACCAATCTTGGCCATTCAGGTGATAAGTGGAATTCATGGATGAAGAGCGTGGGAGGATTGAGTGTGGCAAGGTGCATGTAAGGAATTAATGGGTGGGCAATCCAATTGAAGGAGGGGGAATTGGACGGCTAAGATTGGTTCTCGCAGTTCTTGTACGAAAAACAGTTCTCGTTTAAACTTTTCCCCATATATATATATTTACATATATATATATATTTACATATATATATATATATATATATATATATAGGGAAGGTTCATTTGAGAACCGATCTTATTATGAGTACCGTGAGAACCAATCTTAGCTGTTCATTTGGTAAGTGAAATTCATGGATGGAGGCTTGGGGGGATTGAGTGTGGCAAAGTGCATGAGATGAATTCATGAGTGGGTGATGACATTGAAGGAGGGGGAATTGGACGGCTTAGATTGGTTCTTGCGGTACTCGCAATAAAAACGGTTCTCAAATGATCTTTTCATTATATATATATATATATATTCTTATTGGCAACGTTTACAAGAATGCTTCATGGTCTTATAATTTCTTATTTACTATTTCATAACAGTCTGGCAACAGCTGGATATGGAACTGCTCTAGGAGTAATCCGGGCACTTCATGCTGATGGAGTACTTGAAAGTGCTTACTGCACTGAAACCCGTCCTTTCAACCAAGTAAGCAATTTAGGGACTGTTTGTTTGCTGCTTAATGGAATCATTCAGCGCTGAATGCTGAATCATTCAGCATTCAGCGTGTTTGATTACTGCCTCTGAATGAAGATTGTGCTGAATGATTCATCATAATGCTGCTGAATCATTCTACCTTAAAGTGCATTCTGAATCATTAAGCACCAAGTAATTTATCTTAATACTCATTCTTTCACATGCTATCTTGTTAAACAATCATATCTTATCTTATAATATAATATATTACTATTAAGGTTAAAATGATAATTTGCATCATTCAGATTGTTCATTCAGAACCTTTATCAAACAACATGTTACATTCAGAGGCAGATTTGTTCAGAGCTTTTGAATTATTCAGACCACATAATCATTCAGTGCTTAATCATTTTGTTTTAACAAACAGCCCCTTATTCTACGTTTTGGCCTACATTGACTTTAAATGAATGATTATATACTCTGTAATTGTTATCTTGACTTGGCATATAGTTGAAGGAAAGGGTTCAACTACTTGTCACTTATATAAAATCTCCTTTGATCTTGTGAACCCAAATAAATCCCCTTCAGTTTTGTTTATTTATTTATTTTCGGGGGTTAAGGAAGGTGGAACCTCTAGAGATGATAATAATAGTAAGTATTATATAAAACTCTAAACGGGATAACCCACAGCTACTAAAATTGAAGTATGTCCCATGGTTCAAATCAAATGAACGAGCATACTTGCATACCCTGCTGCCCTGTTGTATAATGAACTTTGCTAATCCTCTTTGTTCCCAGCAGCTTACCCAACTGTATACAGCATACTGCAAGAACTCCATTTCATAACAGCAGCCGTTATGATAGGCCTCTGCTTTTCATCTAACACCCTCAGCCCGCGCTTACACTTACCACAACTCTTAAATCTTAGGAACCTGATTGTTAACAACCCAGTTCCTTGGAGCTGTATTATATGTGACCCGTCCCCCCAGATCATAAGCTCCACCAAAAAGAAAATCCACTCTTGCAATAATAACAGAATTATTGAGGTCCCTCTTTCCGTAGCACCTAGGAAGACTCCAAACATAGCTTGATAGGACCCGCCTATGTCATACTTCAATTCACATCATCAAAATAGCTAAGTAGGTATACTACTATCATAAATTGATTTTGACCATTTGTTAGCAGTTTGAGTAGGTTTCAACCATGCTTCAACTTCCCATTCCCATTTCAGTGGTCACCTCATGTCCTTAAGTGAATGTAGTTGCACAGCAGATGGAGATATTTGGATTAAATTTATGCATGTGTGAATAGAACATAAACATCATCAAATCCCATGCAGTTAGCGATTAGTAATATGACCCAAAACCATAGAGTAGACGATGTAAAGCCCCAATATATATAGCATTCCCCTGCTCACTCCTTAAACACTGGTGCATTTGGTGCAAGTGACCAGGAATCCAGGAGACCCTTGACATAATACTATAATAGAACATTCATCTCCATGTGTATCCACAGTCATTACATACAGCTATATAAAACACCCCTCCCTGACCACCATTTGTAGTTGCATCTTTTACACCAAAAAATCGGAGATGCAAAGAGTGTAGAATTCAAAGTAGGCACTAAACCACAGAAATCGCTGCAGCAACCCACAACTCATAGACCTACATGTATGGTTGTCTCTTCTGGAGAACTTGTTCGAGTTAGACTTAATTGGATTGTGGATAGTGCCTTGTTTAATCTGCAAGTATTACTTTCAAATAGCAAAAACATTTTTGCCATCAAACTTGTCGATACCGAACTTAGTGCCCATTGTGGTGAAAATTTGTACCACTTTGTTGGGGATATTATAGTCTAGATGTGGAAGAAAGAACAGTGGTCAACGAAATAAGAGAAAATAGCACAATGAACCTTTGATGATGTACACACTAATCGAAGAAGTAAAATAGAGTTACTAGCAAAGGGATGAAAAATATAAAAATGGGATAAATGAATTGGTGGCTTGATGCCTCAACATATTCTCATGTTGTACACTTAGTATAGACACAAACAACAGCAGTGCATGGTATAGAACTATAGATATCAGCAGTAATGTGAAAATGTACTAGTCAGTATAATACTATTCTGGTCTCTGGAGCCTATATGAATGCATGCGTTTTTTCTTATATTAACAATTTTGTTACAATTTACAACCATATGACCAAATATCAGGACCAAGACAATTTATTGATTTTAAGTTGCAAGTGTAGGGATCAAGATTGACAGCTTTTGAGTTGGTGCATGACAAAATACCAGCCACTCTTATAGCAGATTCAGCAGCTGCTGCATTAATGAAAGCTGGGCGTGTACATGCTGTGATTGTTGGAGCAGATCGTGTTGCTGCTAATGGTACTTGATTGATTGAGCAACAAGTGGTTTGTTATTTATTTTATTTTTACTAAAAAGATGTAATGAAACCCATCCACGCATAAATAAAACTGCAGGTGACACTGCCAACAAGATAGGAACCTATAGCCTAGCCTTGTGTGCAAAGCATCATGGTGTTTCGTTTTATGTCGCTGCACCGTTGACTTCAGTGGATTTGTCACTGTCTTCGGGGGAGGAGATTGTTATAGAAGAAAGATCAGCCAAGGAATTACTTAACACCCGTGGTGGTCTTGGAGAACAAATTGCAGCGTCTGGAATTTCTGTTTGGAATCCAGCTTTTGATGTTACACCAGCTAATCTTATAACTGCTCTCATAACCGAAAAGGTCACTTTCTCCCTCAACAATCTCTTATGTCTGCCTACCTCCTTGCATGTGTGCATGCGCACACATCTTCTCACAAACTTGTTGCTTTAATTTTTCCAGGGCATCATTACAAAGACTGGCAATGATTCTTTTGACATCAAGGGTTTTGTACACAAGACCATGACCAACTGATCAAGATACTACTACAGTACTACATACGTACAACGCAGGTTTATTTTTCGTGTTATAATAAATAAATAAAATTATGACTTGTGATGTATTTTGTGGTTTTTTTTTTTCTGAATAAAATTCACAATCACAAGACATTACGAACAGCTAGGCAGCTAGCTAGCTCAGATAGGCCTATTATCTTTGTGCCACCGAACCCATGCCTTGCTTTTTCAGGAGGTATACATGTCTAGGACGATTGACACACACACATGCAGGAAAATATGAAAACAGAACAGCGAGAAAATTTTTATGTACTTGCCTTAATTTGAGCATTTTCCTAATGTGAGTTTACATGCTGGCTATTGATGTATACATATGCATCTTCAATTTCCATTTGTATACATATACGTGTTGGTTTTTACAACAGTGTTAAGATCATAAAGAAGGAATCTTAGAACGCAATGCGATATTCTTGTTGCACGTTAGATTGTGATTAATTGTGTGGCTTTTGTGCTTAACTGGGTTTGTTCGGGACGGGTTAGTCTGGTTTGAGAAGTTCTTTACAGGATGACTTGATGTTTAATCATTTTGAATACACATCCAAAATAGCCCTTACACATTTGATTTGTAACTCGAGAAATATTTGACTATGAATATATTTGTAGCTTTTAAGTGGAACGGAATATGTATGAGGTTTGGTTCCTGTCGTATACTAATTACTATAACTCACCTGATTCAAGTTAATTGACAATATTTTAGTAATCAATTTTTATGTATAGCAGATTACTCTTATTCGACTTTAAAGTGTAACAAATAGTTATCTTCTGATTTTATTATACAAACAAATTCCTTGATTTTTTAATCCGATTGATTATTTTTTTAATATGATTATGATGTACGTGCAACATTTTTGTATTCATAGAAAACTATAATTACCAATTGTATATACATGCATACTTTGGCTTCCAATGTATCATTTATGTTGTAGTATCAAAGACGAAGATCACAGCAATTGAATTAGAACTGACTGAATCCGCCTCTCAAGTTTTGATTTTAATTGAGAGAATACCATGAACAAAAGAAAAACAAGACGTGAACAACTACTGGAACTCCAATAAAAAATTCTCCCAACAACTGTAAGTTGTTTAGGCTATCTTTAGGTGGCTAACAAACTATCAAAATCACATTTAGCTCCCTTGACTTAAGAGAAAGTCACACCCAGAGCTCACAAACTCCACCTTGACTTTGATTAAGTCAATTCATACTTACAATTGTCAATATCCAGTAGATCCAAACAGTGTTGAAACTTCCTTTCGGGAACTGGTTTTGTTAACATGTCTGCTGGATCATCTTTAGTTCCAATCTTCTTTACTTTAACTCTTGTTTCCGATCGAATGAAGTGATATCGGACGTCGATGTCATGAAAGACTTGACCTTTTGCCAAACAGTTAGCACTCATCCTATCACAATAAACCAATGTCCGACCTTGATCAATACCCAGATCACTTACTAAACCTTTCAACTAAATCACTTCCTTTGCTGCCTCTGTTAAAGCCATATACCTGGCTTCAATTGTTGATAAAGCTACCGATGGTTGTAGCGTAGCTTTGCAGCTAACAACAGCAGCGCCAAGAGTAAAAACGTAACCTTTCAATGACCTCCTTCTCTCTATGTTTGCAGCGTAACCAAAATCACAATGCCCGGCAACTAGGCAATCACAATCACCACCATAGATGAGCCCACCATCTGATGAACCTTTTAGGAATTGAAGGGTCCTCTTTACTGCAGACCAATGCTCCTTCTTGGGACTAATCATGAACCGAGACACTATGCTAACCGAGTGAGCCAAATGTGTTCTCGTACATACATGAGACTTCCAACTGCACTTGAATAAAAAACCTTTGACATGTACTCATCATCCTCCTTAATCTTTGATGAACCATTTCATACGAAGTTAAGAATTAGAAGTTGATGGGTTACATACTAGTTTTGCATAAAACATCCCAAATCCATGAAGAATTTTATCTAACATAATTCTTTGTGACAAGAAAAGCCTTTTAAGATTTAGGTTCCTCAAGATCTCTATACCCAATATTTCTTCCTGGATCCAAATCCTTCATTTCAAATTCATAACTAAGTAAAGACTTCACCTTCTTTACTTCGTTCATACTTTTAGCCGCTATCAACATAAACAAGTAGATAAACCCAAGACTTGTCATCAGCCCTTCGATGATAAACGCAACAGTCATACAGGCTTCTTGTAAACCCATGTTTAACCATGAAACTATCGGACCTTTTGTACCATTGTATCGGTGACTATATCATACGAGAAGAATATGGGTAGTGAAACTCTATAATTTTAGTAAAAGAAAAAACATTGTGGATGATGATTTAGAAATATTTGGAAGTTGTGTATGATATTGAAGTTGATTTGGATGATTGTTGTTATGTTGTGTGATGGATGGTGATCGAGTTGAACTTGGAGCAACCGACTAACGAGATTAACATTAGTTAGTAAGGTAATTAAGGTAAGGTGGGCCGGGGGGGGGTTGATGAACAAAGCCAATTCTAATTCTTCCTCCTCTTTGTGATGTAAATCATTTCAAGCTACCAGCAGGCAGCCGCTGAGCCTACCATGACCATGAGACCAAGTCGATGTGACCTTTTGTGGGCTGGACTGTTGGACTGGTCCAAATCACGGGCCACTAGTCCTTTTGTCTGTAACGGACTACACTAGAGACAGGAGAAGAAGTTTTTTAGGAATCTTTAATTAGTCATATATATGCAAGTGGTTATTTTATTTACTAGTTAAAATTTTCTGTTAATTCATTATTTATTATGAAAGAATATTAGAAGCATATATACATACTCATAAAATGTGTGGCTAGAAATCAAATCAAATCAAATCAAATCAAAGGTTTTCGAATAATATTTCAAACCTTGGATCGCTTTTTAAGCAATTTTAAGGTCCGTCCGTTAAAAAAAAGAATAATTATACGCTGCACATATATGCCATGATATCTTACTAGTTTTGGATAAACATTTAATTAATTAATTAGTAGAAGATTAAAAACGAAGTAAATTGTTATCTGGGTTTGTATTGGTAGTACTGCATGCACACGTTTTGACACCCCCATAAACACATCACCAATCATACATTCATACTACTACTATATGAGATGAGTTTATACCCTACCCTTACGCGTTGTGTTGCCTTCAAAAGTCAAACAAATATAATATATATATATATATATATATATATATATATATATATATATATACACAAAGAAAGGTGAAGCTCCCTCCCTCCCAACGCCACGTACCTCTCCGACCACCGTGCCTTTTTTTCTCTCTGCCTATTACCATCTTCACAGTCACACACCCCTAGCTTTCTTTTCTACATCTTCATATACTCTCTTTGGTTTTTCTTTATAAATATATATACACGAAATCTCGTCCATCTAATCTCATATAATGCCCCCCGCCTCTTTTTCTCTCTCTAATTTGTTTCTTCATCATAACCATATAATTAACCTACCTACCTAGCTACAACCCTCCCTAATATCTTCAAGGCTTCTTCTTTTTCAAACAAATTCGGTGGGGGGGATCGATGGGACACTTTACAACAGTTTTCCATCAAACATCCGTCAATTTTCGAGCTTCTTTTCATGCTCTCTGTTTACTTGTATTCATCCTTCTCTGCTTTAACCAACGTCCCTTCAATCGGCTAGCATCTTTGCCTTCAAATTACCCTCCTTTTTTAGAAACCTTGGTCATCACAGAACCCGCTGATTGTTCTGGGTTGAATCAGCACCAAAATTATGAAAACCAATGCGAGTTCTTGAAAGCTAACCCACAATGTAAAGCCGGTGGCTTTTTTTATTACTTGAACTTTTTCTTCTGTGACTGTCGAAATTACTCTGCTTTGGCTTATATTATTCTTGGAATATGGTTACTTGCTTTGTTTTATCTGTTGGGGAATACCTCTGCGGATTATTTCTGCTCTAGTCTTGAAAAATTATCAAATGTATTGAGGTTGCCGCCAACTGTAGCAGGGGTAACCTTGCTTCCCTTAGGGAACGGTGCCCCTGATGTGTTTGCTAGTATTGCTGCTTTTATGAGTACTGATAATGCTGATGTGGGAGTTAATAGTATCTCGGGTGGTGCAGTTTTCATCATTTGTGTTGTGGTTGGGACGATTTCCCTGTGTACGTTTGATCAGGCTGTGACTATCGATAAGAAATGCTTTATCAGAGACGTCTGTACTTTTCTGTTTGCTGTTGTAATTCTTGGTGTCATCTTGTTTGTGGGAGAGGTTAACGTGGGTGGGGCTATTGCCTTTGTGTCAATCTATGTTGTGTATGCTACCTTTGTTGCTGCTAATGAAATCCTGAGAAAAAAAGATGCAGACTTTAAGATACAAGGGTATGCCCCGTTGTTACCTCTTGCAGACACCGGCAGTACCCATGAGAATAGAGTGGTGGATGATGTCTCGGTTGTTAAGTCCCAACAGGTTCCACATTGGATGTGGGGATCAAATGTGGCTATATATTCGGAGGTTATTAGTCATGGTTTGGAAGATAACCCAATCCTAAAGCCACCTCAACGGGGGGTATGGATTGATGAAGAAACAGTAGAGAATGAGAATTCGGGTTCATGGTTTTCGTGTTCAAAGCTGGTCAATTGGTTGGAGTTTCCACTGATGCTACCAAGACGGTTAACCATCCCGATTATAGAAGAAGAGAGATGGTCAAAAGTTTATGCTGTAGGTAGTGTTACTTTTGCACCTTTGCTTCTAGCCTTTCTTTGGAACAGCCGGCAAGAAGGCGGTGAAGATCAGGTCATCTATATAGCAAGTGCAGTCTTGGGGTGTGCTTTTGGGATCGCTGCATTTACGTTCACCAAAGCGGACGAAGCACCACGCAAGTTTTTGCTTCCTTGGGTCATAGGGGGGTTCTTGATGAGCATTACTTGGTTCTACATGGTTGCTAATGAGTTAGTTGCTCTCTTGGTTTCTCTTGGTCTTATATTTGGAGTTAACCCGTCGATTCTTGGGTTAACGGTGTTAGCTTGGGGTAATTCAATGGGTGATTTGGTATCAAATGTTGCGCTAGCAATGAACGGGGCTGATGGATTGCAGATAGCGATATCTGGATGCTATGCCGGTCCAATGTTCAACACGCTTGTTGGTTTGGGGGTTTCGATGCTAATTGGATCATGGTCTAAGAGGCCGGATCCTTACACAATGTCTCGTGACAGCGGGTTGATGTGCAATCTAGGGTTTATCGTGATTGGGCTTGTATGGGCACTTGTGGTGTTGCCAAGAAACCAAATGCAGCCTAGCAAGTTGTTGGGGTTGGGGCTAATTGGTATTTACTTGGTTTTTTTGGTTTCGAGAATAGGCATGGCTTTCGCGGTTGGATCGCTCAGCAGTTGAAGCAAATCTAAAATGTAGTGTAGATTATAGATTTTGTATATATAGCTTACATTACATAGGATATATATATATATATATATATATATATATCATCTTGTTTGGTAATTAAGGTATAAATTGGTTTACGGTTTGCACTATCTAAAGCTAAACAGATCGAGGGTGTTTTCAAAAGATGCCAAACGACCCTTAATCATTACTAATTGAAACCCATATAAAATTAGAGTTCTTGGCCTTGTCTACAGGAAACAAGTGTACGTTCTACTATCATATCATATAATTAATTATATTATTAGGTTTGGATTATATATATATGTGAATGAGATGAGATGAGATGAATGATCCTAGTTTTCCTCCCCTAATTACTCTTTTGCAAATAATGAATATAAATGGAAATAATGGAATAGTGTAAGGCGGTGAAGTGAAATATGTGGAATCAAGCATTGACTTATACCTCTAATGAAGCCATCAGCCGACTGACTACCTTTAACGTGAAGCATTTTGCTGTTTAAAAAGAATTATAAAAAAAAAAAAAAACTTTTAATATGCAGCTTAATTTTATGACTCCGTGTTCCTCCAATCTATGCTCATTATTATGCTTATTGCTTAAGATACTATTTTTTAATTAAAGACTTCTTTTTATAGAAATCGTCATTTTTTATAATGTGTTACAAAATGGTTTTCCTACGGTCTTTTTGTTTTTCTTTTTTATAAAGTATTTTATGGATAAATGATATTTGTATGAGATAAGTAGTACTAGTGTTTGTTTTATATATATGTTATATGAACTGTCTCGACAAGAAAAAGAATAAGAACAAGAACTTACCATAACTTATTCTATTAAGTCATACTTTCTGAATTAAGTAAAAAACAAACAATACAATTAAAAATTTCCAAAATAAGATTTTTCTCCATTAAGTCAAAATCAAACACCACCTTAGTTGCGGCTTTGTCTTGACGCAAATAAAGGTTATAGTGCAATTTTAAAAAATGAACAAGTTCGAGAAAAGTTATAAAATTTCACCGCTTCCTTTCTTTTAATATATTATTCATCGAAACATTTATATAATTTTAAATTATTACAATATATAATAATATTACTAGCTTTATGTAAATACCATTTAATAGTAACTTACTTTTAAACTATACCAATATATATGATTTGTTTATTTTATTATGTAACAAACTTTGCGAATACCTACCAAACTAGGTTATCAAACTTTGTTTAACATATCACCTGTGACGTTCCCGATCATGTCAAAATTGAACTTTTATCGACTAAGATAAAGTCAAAACTTAGAAGGGGAGAAGCATTAGACTCTAAGAATCGAGATAGGAGCTTGCTATTAAGTTCAAATTGAAGTGTTTTAGTTGTGGCAGATGAGTGTGCAAATGAGTTGACGAGAATGAGTGTCAGTGTAGGCATCAAAAAGTGAAGGATGATATCGATGAGACCAGCGAGCTGGTTGGGGATGTCGAGAAGGGATAGGTGTAATACCTGTTCCCGGATTGTGATCTATTTATTATTATTATTTATGTTTTTTTCAATTTGGAAATCCAAGTGTTATAATGCACTAGTGGAAGTGTAGTTGGGACAAATAATTAAAAATGACATTGTTTTGGGCCATATAATTACCATTAAGGATATTGGACCATTAGAAACTAAGGGAAGAGCATGTAAACAAATTAGGGCACAAAATCCTAGGTGTATATACCAACCATTTTATTCTGTAATTGAGAAAAATAGTGTGTGCGTGTGTGTGTCACTCAGCCGAGGAGAAGAAGTAGAAATCAGAGATCAAATTTTCGTGCAATCGATCGGGAACTTTGTAGGTATGATTCCCCCACCCTTAGTGATCATTTAGTTGTTGATTTTATGATTTATTGTTGAGTTTTGGGAGGGATTTGATTGGGATTTGTGGTTGTTGAACTAAGAACACACCGAGAACAAGAACTAAGTTTTGATCCACGAAAACATGATTAAAATGCAATTAAACGTTAAGGGTTGATCTAGATGATGTTAGAAACCCATAGGAAAAAATATCAAACAAAATGATTAAGTTTTATATAAGATCGAATTTGGAAGTTGGGTTGTGTTCTTAACAGATTGAAATGTTCTTGACCAGCTCAAATCATAAATCATATGGGGTTGTAAATTGCAAATTGGTAAGGGTGTTAGAGCCTATAGAATCGCAAACCACAGATGTGTGTTAATTGTAAATTAAGGACTAGGAATCCAATCATAAATCATATGTTGACTTATAATCGCAAATTGGGCCAAGTATATTGTAATCGCAAAAAATATATATATATATAGAGAGAGAGAGAGGAGGTTCATGCGAGAAGTGTTTTTTTATGAGAAGTGCGAGAAGCAATCCTAACCTTCAATGATTTTAATCAATGTTTACCATTATTTATGGCAATTTTGTAATTTAAATACTTTTTACTTAAATAAAAGAAGGGTAAATAGGTCCTTTTAACAACAAATCATCTCTCCTCTCTCTCCCGTCTTTTTAAAGCACCACCACTACCATCTCTATTCTCAAACCCTAGCCTCCTCCTTTCAAATTCTCTCCCAGCCGCCACTCAATCACTGCCTTAGCAAAACTCTCCGGCGACCTGCCGCCACCCTCAAGCACCTCATAGAGGTGTACCACCTAGCTTCTCGATCTTTTGCTTCTTCTCCCCTTTTTGTGTTGTCGCTGCTTCGAGAAACTTTAATAATAAAGTAAATTCTAAAAATCTAGAAAAAAAATTAATAATAGAGAGAAAAAAAATTAATTAGAAATAGAGAGAAAATATTTTTGTTTACTAATTTGTCTTTTTGAATTAAATAAAAATATTAATTATGATTAATATGAATCACAAGATCAAAAATCAATCAATGATTGAAATTACTTCTCTCACTTCTTGCAAAAAAAAACACTTCTCGCATGAACCCTCCCCTATATATATATATATATATATATATATATATATATATATATATATAGTGAAAAGTTCATTTGAGAACCGTTCTTATTGCGAGAACCAATCTTAGCCGTCCAATTCCCCCTCCTTCAATTGGATTGCCCACTCATGAATTTCTTATATGCACCATGCCACACTCAATCCCCCCACGCTTTTCATCCATGAATTTCATTATATATATATATATATATACTATATTGTAAAGTATTTAAGCCTTTTGCTTAAACTCTTAAATTTTAAGTGTTTTGAAATGACTAAGTTACCCCTCATATAAACTAAATTGAGTAACTATTAGATATAGTGAATAAGATTCTTATATTCCATTTTAATAACTAAAATTTACATATTTAAGAAAATCAAAGTCAATACAATTTTTTTGAAAGTCAAAGTCAATACAAATTAATTTAATTACTAAAAAATATTTTCATATTTTTTTTCCAATTATGGAGAACAAAAAAGTAAAGGAAATAGAAAAAAGATAAAGAAAACAGACATGTCATTAAACGAAAATTACTCGTTGTGACTGTAATGGATATGTAACGAATAGAAATTATTCGTTACCGTTGTATTACGCGGATATAATGCTAGTATATATATAATGTAGCTACTTCTAACCTGTCGAAGATAATATTATACCAAATCAAAGAAATAAAACATAAAGAACTTACAAAGCTAGCTAGCATGAGATATAAAGTTAAAGAGAACGCGGCATTTGAATGCTATCAGTGACGTCACATGTATCCTAAAGAAAAGTGAATAATGTTGGTCACGGTCACAACAATATAAGCTAGGTAAGATAAAAGAAAATAACATAATAAACAATTAATACAAGTATCAAAAAGTTTAAATACAATTATAACTTCCTCAATACATAATTAACATTCACAGCAACTTCAAGTAAATTGGAGAACGAAATATCATGTTCAACTTTTTCAATGAATCGAGTTCATATATAAGCGCGCAAATAAGAATCATATATAAACTTTAAAAGGTTTTAATTAATGTAATTAAATGCTAATTTACTAAACTATATATGTAAAATCTTTTATCATATTCCAATAGATCGAATATTATTTTATGCAACTGTTAACTGTATATGGTTTACATTGATACAATATATATATATATATATATATATATATATTTTCATCAAGTAATATTGCATTCTTTTATCTTAATTAAGAAAAGCTTGATCGGATCCATGCAGTAAAGATGAGATATTGTGTAAGTTTATGAAGCAGTTTTACTTAGTTGTAACATGCATGCTTCTAAATTCTAATCACGTAGGAAAATTAAGATCGATACTCTGTTGTTCAAACTCTTGTATAGAATTCAACAAATACATATGGAGAAGCATTAACAAATAGTTGTTTTGGGTGAATTTAAGTTCAACTACAAATTAGGCATTTTGAGTCATTACCTAACTACCATTTTACATTGTCACCTCTAAAATCAACATTTTGACATGGGTGATTAGTTGGGTTCTAATGTTAACATTAAAAAAATGCATCTTTTCTCAAACCATTATGTGGAAGTTACATCTTGCTTTCTCACCTCCAATGCATCCAAAGAAATCAATAGAGGTATTGATCAAATTTCATAAAAATCCATTTAAAATTACTACAGAATCACTTTTTATTTTATATTAAAAATCATATACAATAAACTTATATGTTAATGGTTCAGATTTCAAACTAGATAAACACATTTAAAAGGAATAAATAATAACTATCCAAAGGATGCTTAAAATTGCCCTTATTAATTTGCTACTAACACTATTAAGCTATAGATAAATCAAACAAATCTCTAAGGTAATATGAAACAGTTTCGTTTATATTTAGATGTTCCATCACTCGGTGAATACAAGCTTATGATAATGATGTATTTCATGACAGTTGTGTGCTCATTAAATAAATATATTTGCTCTAAGCACTTGATTGTGTTTGAGTGAGGATGATATATTTAGTTGGTCTAGTTTGAACATTTTTCATCATGGTTTGCTTGAGAACAAGGAAAGTTTAAGTGTGGGGTATTTGATATTGTCATATTTTAACATATAATATATATTTATTTCTCGACAATATCTATTTATTTCGAGTCAAATTATAGTCTAAGTTATGTTCAAATGTTCACTTATCCAAAGTTTGACTATTTTATATCAGGAATGCTCGAGAATGAAAAAATTACAACAGTTTAGTAAACAAAGTGAAAAAAATGGTGTTTGGGGAGCTTACAACAGGAAATGTATGTTTCATAATATAAATAAATGTCTTGACATTTATTTGTGTGGCATGAACATGATGCGCGAGTAATGGCTAAGTAAATGGGCCAATAAGCCCAAATGTGACAAACGAGGGCCGCATAATTAATTGAGATCAACACAATTTAAATTCATCAAATACAATTGACGACGGATGAAACAAATAGATTAGCGGCGGTATTCGACGGCAGAAGTTGCGATGAAGCTCTAAATCAGATCGAGGGGAGCAGTCTATGAATCAGGGAGGTCACGACTTCTACTGGATTAACTCGGTTTGTTTATCATCGTTCTATAATGATTTATAAACTTAATTTTTCTTTGTATTTGTTGTTTTATAGCTTGTTTATGAGTTAAGGCTCCTGTTTTACCTAAATTAGATGAAACTCATGGATTGCTTTATTTTGGTTTGTGAATTATGTGTTGATTTTTATAAGTTACATCTAATTAAGAACCACGCGTTTAATGCTTTTACTTTTAATTGATTACTAGCTAAGCGACCCGTGTATCAACACGGGAAACGATATAGGTCAAATTTAAACTTATATAGTTTTAAGAAGTATTAACACGTATAGTAAAAATAATTAAAAATAAATTAAAGCAATTCCGATTAACAAACAATTATATTCTACATATTCGAGAAACAATGTTGATCATGACAGTAAATTCAAGTTCATTGGTTTATTGTAATTCATATCTTTAATTTTACTTAAAAAATTCATCAACTTTAATATATACCTATTGAAAATCATCCGAAGATTAAAACGATTCGTGACTATAAAATGACGATGGATTCATTTACTCAATCATATGTGTATATATTTACACAAGTATATATATATATATATATATATAATCGGGTACTTTAAATAATAGTATATATTGAAACATTTCCGATTTCAAATTAATGCTTCATGTATAATCGAATACTTTAAATAATAGTATTATTTAATTTGAATAGATTAGTTGTAAGACCACCCGCATCGGTCTTTATACCCGATGGCGGGTTGTGTTGGGTAAGTTGGGAACACCATCGCCCCCTATCGGGTGATGGCATATTCAATAACTAAACACTTTGAATAACATATTCAAGTTGATCACTCATTTCATCACCATAATCCCTAAAAAAACCTTATCTAAACAAAAAATTACCGACCAACTACTATTAATGGATAACAAAGAATTAAGAATATACTAATTTTAAAAAAGTGTCGTATTACAATAAAATTTACATCAAAACGTAGATAAAAATGAGACGGTCGCAAATATATAATTAGTTTTTTCTCTAAACAGATATATCACATGTATATACAATTTTTATAAAACTTTTCACATTTTCTTAAAAGCCCCTCATATGTTTTATAAAAACCCCTCACAATTTTCATCTAGCCCTCTCACAATTGGTTTTATAATTTTTTACGTGTAGCAAGCATGACATCATCATTTTAAACAAGGTGGTTTTTTTGAAAAGGATGATGATATCATCATTTTTTTTCTTTTAAATATATTATTATAAGAAAGATAAGAGTCTATGGATTGTTATGTGTTTCTAATGGAAGTTAATTATGCATGTTATCCATATTAATAATTTACTTGTTGGATTACAAAATAGACATTAGGGATAATGTTTAGAAATAATTAATCGATAACTTAGACATTAAGTTAGTGTTAACCTATCAAACGGGAGTTAGTAGGTTAAAGAGCAATTCAAGAAATTAATCTACTATTGGATTGTAAACAGGGTGTAATTGGTTAGACGAGTTTTGAATAGGATTTATTTACCTTTAGATTAATTAATTATTTAACTTGACGATTCGAGAGATGAGTTAGATTACCTGTTAGAATCATAACCTTTGTAATTCATGTTTCATAATTAATCAAACTTATGTAGATTCGACTCTAGGTGAAACAAATCTTCGATACTGTTTATAGTCAGTTTCCTATATATTTTATCGTTCTTTTACTTGTTAAATTTATTTAATCAGTCGCCTTTTTATTCTCTTAGTTTAATTAGTTTATATAAGCAAATCCTCTTTTTAATTAGTTTATTTAGGTTAATTAGTGGAATATAGTTTAATAAAATATTCTTATTGTTTCATGTGAAGACTATACCCTACTTGCCTAGACTATACTACTACATGATCCAGTTATAATTACCGGTAGTGTATGATAAAACTTAGATGATTTTAAACTTTAATTTAAAACCTGATTTTTAAGCATCACACAAACTCGCAAAAATTGTTTACTTGAAATTGATGAAATAACTTCATCATCATTATCTCCGCCTGTGTTTTGTTGTTCCTGTTGAGTATTATCCGACATATTTACCAAATCTTATTATAATGAAACAAACCAATTAATATTATCAACGGAAAAAGCATAACCTGTTGGATAAATGAAACAAACCAAAACACCGCCCCATATTTACTAACTATTGAGAATAAATTAAGTTTATCGGTTAACTGACTAGTTTAGCGAGTGGGAACTTAAAAACAATAATCAATCTACACCTCATATTTACTATGATAATGTAATAAATAGTTTGAAGTTGTTTATTGGGGTTTTACCCCATAACTCAGGTCTAGAATTTGAGTTTGGACAGTGGGGGTTTTTCTATAAAATGGTGGAAGGTATTACTCCCCCATGGTGTGTGACTTGGGCTCGTATACTGCCCTATATGAATGTCACTGCGGACCTAGCCTACTAAATTCGTTGTTCAAAAAAAATTAAACCACTTATATAATAAACAACAAACAAAATGGCAGATAAAGGGGTGTTGAAGATAACCGACCCGAATAAATCGACCGGTTTAATTGGGATTTGTTAATTCGAGTCGGTTATTTCGGGTATTCGGTTTACCTACTATAAAATCGGTTCGGGTAACAGTTTGGTTATTTAAAATTCGCGTATACCCAATTAAGTTTTTTAGATGTATTAGCTTTGATTGAAAATGGACAAAATGATGCCTTACTAAATAAATATAATATAACTTGCATACGAGGAATCAATTTAGTTAAATAACTTGATTTTGTAATATATTTCTCTTAATGTTTTTTTAGTTGATAACATTTTATTCATTTCAACCCGTATTACATTCACATCATATATACCCTACTTTGATTTTCTTATGAAGGAATACAGCTTAAATACCTTAACCCTTTTATTCTTTAGATTCAATGTAAGTTACATTATTAATGTTATTTTGATCGAGTTAGAAAATACCATTAAAGCGAATAAAGCCAATTTTAAATGACTTAAACTACAAAATTTTATTTTTCGGGTATAACCGATTTTACCCGAATTAACCGATGCCGATTTGTAATCAGTTCAGTTAACGATTAAATGTTTGACAACAATATACCCTATCTACCCGGCCCTAGCAGATAATTAGTTCTAATAAGCAATTGCAAACAACCTTTACCACACAAGATGCTACATACTAGTTTAACCGGCTTATAAACCACCATATATCTTAGATTTAATTGATTGATTACACTTGAATGGAGGGAGAATGGCAACCTTAATGTACGTTTAGCTTCTCCGATGCAATTAAGCATTCATAATTTTGTGAGTTTTTCATATGTACGTATATATAGTATATTTGCATGTATAGTTAAATCTTTAATTTTATCTTGACCGATCAATTTGTGATAAAATTAAGCTAGATAACAAAAATTAAGCGTTTACAATTGCCGGCCATTACTAAATCTATACTATATTATAAAGTATTTACACTATTTATTTAATCTCTTAAATTGAAGTCAATTGAAATTACTTATATACCCCTATACAAATTTCCATCGATAGTGATTGATGCTGCAAGGATAATTAAATGAGAAAAGATATTTGAAAGAATAATTAAAGGTAATTAAATTACATGGTAATGGGAGCATAAATGGAAAATTAATTACATTACAACAGTAAATTGAATGAATAAAACATTTTTATGGCTGTGATTGGTATGCTACAACTTCGTAATGGAAACAAATTGAATGAAAAAAAGCAACCGATTGGAAATTCAAATATTACACCATAATTATTGCATATTCCGAAATTTTAATTGCCTACATATATATATATATATATATATATATATATATATATATATATATATATAAACACATAACTCATTTACTATAGCATTCATCATCATACACACGCATAAAAAACATGAACGCGAAAGATAGTACCAACAATGCTCCTGTATGTGATTCCTTATATGTGGGCATGACGATTTGACGTAACTTTCAACATCATCAATACTCCGGTAATCGATGATGAGACGGTTAGTGAAAAAGAGACAATAACATGTTATCAAATCATTTTTATGTTTTTTTCACGTGTTCCTTTCAACTGTGCTTATTTTTATCACAAAATTAAGCTTTCTTCATGTAATCATGTGTACATTTCTATATTACAAGAACCGTGCAACATAATTCCATGCCTTCTTATTTATGATTGATTTTTTATTAGGCTTTTCGTCATGTATGTATTCTAAAAAATGTGATGTATTCCTTTAATGTATTATGTTTTTCTTTATAGTTTTCATCATGTATTTTGCACAACATTATGTATTATTATGAAAATAATTCGTAGTAATTCTATGGCTACAAAAATTAAGAGTGCATAAATGCAAAGAATATTATTTTATGTCAAATTTTATGATTGGAAATAACATCTACCCAATAATTAAGCTCACAACCAAAGTATCTCACGGTATTGATTTATATTTTAAGAAGAGACAATGAATAACGATAAAACTTTTGTAAATCTCGTTATATCATAAAGATTTATGAGTTTAGTCATTACAAGAAAAAGCATTTTTAAAAACAAATATTTTATAAGCGACATAATGTCGTCCCTAAAGGTATTTTAAATTTGTTTTTCAATTTCTTTTTTCCCCGACAGTAATTAAGGTTTTCATATTTTATTTTAGATTTTTATCTGGTTTTATATTTAGTAACTAGGAACTAGGTGTCGTCCCTAAAAGTTTAAAACCCTGTACGTTCCCGGGTATCTTATGTTTTGAGGCAAAAGAAAAGTCTTTCTTTATTTTCATATCTCAAAACCTTACGTTGCTAGTCAAGCTCCCCTTTTCCCGACCCAAAACCCTTCTTCTTTGATTTCACTCGCCGATACCCAAGCTCGAAGGCAGTCTATCTCCTTTCCTCCTCTGTCTCTCGCTGTTCATCTTCGTCGACAGGATCGAACAAGGCCCGCTCGTCGACCGGAATCCAACAGCAAGTCGTTCTTCTTCATCCTCGATCGGAATCGAAGCCTAGTTTGAAGTCGTTGTTCTTCCTAGTCAGCATAAATCGAACGCCTGTGATGTTTTTCATCGCGTGCAGGTATTGCTCTTGCCCTAATTTACGCTATAGTTTCTGCAAACATATGCTCGTTTGGGCTGGCTTTCAAAGACCTCAAATTCAGATTATTTAGTCACTGGTTTGAGAGGATTCCAGCTATAAAATCTTTTTGATTTTACCCTTCCTTCGTTAGTGATTTTATGATGAGATTTGTGTTAAGGAGAGAGATTAGAAATGATAGTAAGGTGTTCCATTATCTGGTGTTAGTGTAGAACAGTTACAAACATTTGGCTCAGTATTCTATTTTTTTTTAATTGAGAAATGTATTTGGAGTCTGCTTAGCTTAGTGTATGCATCAGAAAGTATAGATACAAACTACAATTACATCTGTGTTGATAAAAGTAACTCCACAACACACAAATTAGATGATTTATCCCCTTAATTACCACTTGCAAAGCTCCATTGTAATTGCCAGCCACTCCTGTACAAAGTATATTTGACCATTGAATTCTGATTGAAAAATCATTGTTAGATAATTGAGCTCATAATTGATTATATGTATATATATATATAAGAAAGTTGACTTAATTAAAAAAAGATTGTATATTCAGTACTACTTAAGATAAATATACCACTTCCATTAGAATTTCCACTAGAGTCATATGATTTCTTGTATCGTATGTTCTCTGCTACTAGTGTTTCATTCTCATTTGTTGTCATAGTGTTCGTGTTGATCCTAATTTAGAAGAAAAACGATAAAAAGGCACAATCGAGCAGCTAGCTAATAATGTTGTTACTTATTGCATGTAATCATAAATGCAAGTATAGTGGATCCATTTGATGTTTGAGGGTCATTGTAATGCATAATTGTATGTAAAGGATGACTAATTAATTAAACCTACATATCAGCTCCTATATATCATTGATCTGATATTATGTATGATATGTAGTATCATTATTAATCCAATTAAAAAGCCCCCTAGATTGATGCGTACACATGGATGGAAGATATTATTAGTCTTAACAATATAAAAAATAAGATTAATTTAGATGTTATACACGATCCGATCGAAATAATTAACTTGGAAATTAAGTAATAATGTGTGACTTTCAGTCTTTCATCCTGCAGATTTGATAAACATTATTTAGATAACTTATGCAATTGCTAGGCTCTAATACATTCAACCTTTGCCTTCATTTGAGTTCTTTTGTTCTGAAACCAAAATTTCACTTGTAATGGCTCCAAGGACAGTCTTCTACCAAGCTCCTTTCTTTGTTTATCAACCAGATGAGGGCACTCTTTGAAAAACCTACAAACAATGTATAGATCAAGATCAAGATTAAATAGTCTTCTGCCAAGCTCATAAGGTATTATCAGCACCATCTCTCTTTCTTTGTTAAATTAAATATTCTGTAAGGTTTTGCTTTTAATTTCGTTTTTGATCTCCATTTCACTTCATCAAGTTTCATATAAATATTTTGATTTTCTATTGTGGGTTTATGGTCAAGAATTAAAGACTGCATTTCATTTGATATAGAAACATAGTTCGTTTTCTGCGTATATATAATGACTCATTTGTTGGACCTTTAATGTTTTAATCAAAATGATAGAACTTAGTTTTATTTATTAATTAATACTTATGTTACTTTTAGATAATACTTGTATTAAATAAGTGTGTATGTGTAACACACACACACATGTATTTTGGCGGCTGTTGTTAGCCACCACCGCCAACTGCCAAGAGCAGTTTTGGCACCAAGTAAACTGCCACCAATATGGCCTATAAATAGGTGTACAAAACAGTATTTTAAGGTAATTGTATGTGTGTTTATTTAAGTATATATCTTCTGTTCTTCTATTCATTATACACACTGCACACACACACCCACATATATATATATATATATATATATATATATATATACATTCATACCTGTTAGTTTGTTGGTTGATAACATGCATGGAGGAATACAAACGGGGCTTCAAGCAACAGAGGCAACGATCAAGGAAAAATTTAACATCATTTATGTGAGGATAATCAATATACATAGCTGTTAAATAAGAATCTAGGTATATATAATGACTCATCCTATTTGCACAGCTACGTCAGTCTGTGTTTTAACTTCCAAATTCTTTTTGTTTTTCTTTTATAAATTCTTATCTCTTCTTCTTTAAATAACAGACTTTAACTCCTCCACTCCTACACCATAAATCAATCTCTGCTCCTACTGACACTCCTACATGCTCTAATTCACGAATTCACACTCCTACTGTCGACACTCCATCAATTGCTCAACTGTTATGTATATAGTGTTCACTATTCTTATTTAATTGTTTATAGATGATCATTGATTGTGTTTACATTATGTATATAGTGTTCACTGTTATTTGTGTACTCTGTTTTCTGTTAGTGTAATATTGTTTAAAACAGAGTGTTATTTGCATATTGTTTAATCCGTTTACTGTTAGTGACTTGGTGTACTATTGTTAAAATTTAAAAACAGATTGTAACATGTCTGATCTGTATTTAAAAATAGAGTGTAACATGTCTGATCTGTTAGTATAAACTTTAAATTTTGGTAATATTTTTAAAAACAGATTGTAACATGTTTAAACTTTAATTCTGTTTATTGTTAGTGTAATATTGTTAAAAACAGATTGTAAGTAGTAACATGTTTAATCTGTTTTTTTAAACATTCTGTTATAGTGTTAATGTGTTATTTGCAATCTGTTATTCTGTTTTTTAGAACATGTTTAAACAGATTGTAATATTTAGGACTAAGTTATTTATACCGTTGTGATATATCAGGACTAAGTGAGTTTGTTTCGAGGAATGCTGCACACCGTATATCAAATTTCTCAATCCGCCACTTCTTTTAGAAGGTGAACAGCTTCTTAAATTTTCAGAGGTAAGTGTCTTCTCACTCTTCCTCCATATTTGGTGGTTATATGTTTTTTTCAGCTACCTGTTTATATATTTCTTTCACCACAAATGTCTATTAATAGTTTGTGTATCTATTTGAAATTAAACCAAAGTAAGTTTACAACTTCACTTTCATGTGTATGCTTATACTTTCCTCCATATTTGGTAGCGGGTTTGTCAACGATAAAGCACAAGAAACCTTTGTAAGTAATTGATTTAATTTCTCTATTGTTTATAAATATACCATATGCTCCCATATTTCCTTCATAATTTTATTTTTAAAGATTGGGAAAAATATAGACTTAGTAAACTTAATCTATGAGACATGCATAGTTTCTTTATGGATATGTAGAATGGTTCCAGTGAAGTATTAAATAGAAGAAATTTCCAGCAATTTTAAGTCTTGAGAGTCAGCTAGTATTACAAGTTTGGTAGCATAGTTCTTATTTTTATTGTTTTGAGCTCTATATGGTATCATGTTTGGGTCGTAAGTAGTATACTTATTTCAATTTTGAGTTGATAAAAGCTCTAGATATCAAAGTAATTGCACGATTGTTGTGGGTGGTTTCACAGTTGGTTTGGTTATAGAAAATCATTAGGTTGTAATTCTTGAACACATGAGTAGGTATGCTAAATCCCTTTTGAAAATATATATGCTGTTGGTTTAATTTCTTTGATGCAATTGACACCAACACCCATATGTATATATATAATCTTATGTCGTGTTTGAATATATAGGAAGAGTTGCAGCGGGTTCAAAATTTGAATCCATCAAAGAGTGATAAAGAAGTTTTTGAAGAGGCACTTGGAACACGCCGTGGGCATTATCATGGACGGGGACAAAAGTTGCCGACGGGTCGGTCAACAATTTCTCAACCATCACGTGGGTTTGTGCCACAAAGTCAATTTGAGATGTTACAAGAACAATTAAAACAAACTCAAGAACTCGCTCAAAACCGAAGAGAACAAGCACAAAAGTCCCGTGAACAAGAAACATTGAGAAAACAAGTAGAGTTTATTATGCAAATTCAAGCTCAACAAAACCCACAAATGTTTCAACACCAACTTATCCTTCAAAACATACAAAATGGTTTGGGGCAAACAAGCGGTTTTGTAACGATGTTGAGGTAGACGAAGAACATGATGTTGATGAACTTGATAATTTAGATGTACTTTGACTTACATGCTTATTAATGTATGCAAATTTTAATTACAAATTTTATGATGCGTTTGCTTAATGTTTCTGATTATTAGTTATATATTATCATTTATTACTTATTTTGTACAGGTTTATAAATAAATAATAAAATATAATATAAAAATAATAATAAAAACACTTTTATAGACGACCTGTCGTCCCTAAAAGTTCTTTTCTTTTCATTTTTAATTAAATTTTATAACCTTTTAGCATAGAACTTTTAGCCACGAAATGTCGTTGCTACTTAGCGTCGTTCCTAAATGTGGAGAAATGTCGTCCCTAAAATAGTTTTAGGGACGGGGCGGTAGATACGAACCTTTAGAAACGATATATGCAATTTTATATGCAATTTTTCCTGTAGTGAGTATAAAAGACAGAAAGATATATGCAATTTTATAAAAGGACTATTTTAGAGACTTAAAGTGCATTAGATCAAATTATTCACTTATTTTAGTACCTTTATTTTATGAGTAAGTTGTTTTAACATATTTATGGTGTAAAGTAGATAAAACATGAGAGAATTTCCATCCTTGATAAAACATACGAGAAACCAAAAAATAATTTTCGAAGTTACACAAAAATGCATATTAAATATCTTTTATATCAATAAATCAATTTTGCATAACATCCTTTCTTTTTGGAATCTATCTTTACTTATATTATAAAACATTTACATCAAATGCTTAATCTCTTAAATTTTAAGTAACATGAAATGCTCTTATTACCCTCACACCTCATGAAATAAGTTGAATGGTTAAGCCACGACTCTTAGTTGATTGGCAAGTTTAATTTGGAAAATATGACACGGTAATAAACATGTCATTTTTATGAAGGTATTGTCGTATAAGAAAGTCAAATTTCTTTTTTAAAGGTATGAAATTCAAATTTCTATTACAAAATTAGCTATTTGAAATTCTTAAACTAATTTAATATTGCAATAAATTTGTATATGGAAAATTTTAAAAATTTTACACTGATTTGTCAATTTCAGAAATGATTTAGAACCATGTTCCCTATTAATATCCCAAAATTGAATAAGTAAAAGTAGTTTGTATCGTTTATAAATTATCTCGAGACTAAAATTGTCAATTTCGGCAATAAGTGTGACTTCATGTAGACATCAATTCAAGTAAATCTAATTTGTAGTTTCAACACAATAAAACATATGCTACTTTAAACATTTTTAAGCAATGTCAAAGAAAATAAGATATTAGCACATTAATATCAAAACACGACTCTAATATATAAATAATCAATAAATATTACACCATCGGATCGATCTATGACTTCATCTGCTGCATTCAAGCCGCAATATTGGCATTGCCGATGATCAAGAAAATGTGTTGAAGAAAGATGAGTGAAACGGGGAAGAGAACGTTGATAATTGAAGCAAGGAAGAAGCATAGTAAAGTTATTAGATAACGATGAATGAAGAAGATTTTGAAATGTAAATAGTTGTTTTGTAATTGAAAGAGAAATAGAAGTGTCTTTATTAAGAAAAAAAGATGATAGTTTATATATATATATATATATATATATATATATGTATGACCTTAATTAGTCCCTCCTTGATATATGCACGTACAACCCAGTTACTAATTTCAGTTCAACTTTATGCATGGAAAAGGGGAAATTAAGGAGTGATGCATGCATGGTTTCTATATATGTTAACCCGGCCATTTGATCTGTTTGCAAGTTCCATGATTTTAAAATAATAATGTAGACCGAATAGTACGTAAGGTACGTGTGTTTCGATCTTTTGTGTCGATTTTAGATTATGGCCGGTTTCTATTTTACGTACATAATTAAGGACCGACCGACCGACCTGTTTTTGTTCATATATATATATATATATTTAAAATAATAATAATAATAATAATAATAATAATAATAATAATAATAATAATAATAATAATAATAATAATAATGTAGACCGATCGAATATATAGTACGTACGTGCACTCATGACGTTATACATTCATAAAAGCTTAATTAGAAAGACTAAAATGGTGAAACAAATTAAAGCATAACTATCCATTTCTCACTTTTCTATATAAATAAGGTTAGATTATTTATTTGTAAACCATAATCTAAATCACGCAACTTACTCCCTAGCTAGCTAGCTCCTTCATTCACCCATTTCTTCTGTTAACAATAGAAAACACAATTCAAATTAACCCATTTCTTTTGAGATCAAATATATATGCGCTCCCCTTGAAAAATTAATTAGTAAGATGACCAGATGATCGAGGATTACAATAAAAAAACCATATGAAATTTGCATTTCTTACCAGAAATTTGAACTGAACCGAAGCTAGCAACAAAGGAGCTAGGAAAAGCAGTTGGTCGAGGAAGGAAAACCCTAAAACTCAATCAGCACTTTAACTCAGAAACTCGATCAATCGTAGTAATATGAGGACTGGACTGAGGTCCGACTTCTAGCTAGGAACTTGAAGTGAAAAATTAATGATGTTTGGCAACTCAATCGAATTGAAGGAAGGAAGGAATTGTACGACGTCTCCGTGAGAGGGCAACATATATATATATATATATATATATATATATATATATATATATATATATATAATCGATATATGGCAACAACCAACAAATTAATAAAGAGGTTTCAATATATATGGGAATTAATTGCCGATTTGGAGAGCTAGCGAGTGGTTACAGCACCGGTTCTTTTTCAGTTTTCAGCCGATATATGACGGTACTATATATATATCACCTGCCGCTTGTAAACTAGCTTGTTTGTTTCTTTTTCACCTATATATATGTATGGACCCATTTATTAATTATTAAGCTTAATTTGGATCATATATATATATATATATATATATATATATATATATATATATATATATATATATATATATATATAATTGCCGGCACTAGCTGCATCAAATTATTCATTCAATTTATGTGTTAGAATACTTTATGTTCAATGTTACTTCTCACATGGTAAAGTGTGTAATTTAAATACGACTCTATTAATTTTACTCCTTTATAATACATTTACAACCTTAAAAGCTTTTAATTTTAAGTAATCTAAATGTACCAAATACTCATTCTTAACCATTTCATTCTCTTTTCTAATGTACTTTAACTTTTAAAATACCTTTTTTAACTATTTCATTCTTTCTCATAATTTACTTTAACTTTTTATCTATTTAAAATATCTCTTTAACACTAAAACACACTCTCACATAAATACAATTATCCACTTACATCAACATAATTTTCAAAATCTTATTAACCTCTCTCTACTTATTTCATAAATATAAACCTTTTTCTTATTTTAATGTTTTTTAGAATTTATTTTTAAAATTAATAAAATAGTTGATACAAATAAAAAACTGACATTGTACGTTACTTTTTCGTGACATTGAATTGCACAAATAACATATTATTACATTTTAAAAAGCAACATGATGTAAAATAGAAATTATTTGCCGTCGCACCATTGCGTGGGTACCGCGAGAACCAATCTTAGTCGTTCAATTCCCCCTCCTTCAATTGGATTGCCCACCAATGAATTCCTTACATGCACTCTGCCACGCTCAATCCCCCACGCTCTTCATCCATGAATTCCATTATCCAAAATGAACGGCCAAGATTGGTTCTCGCAGTACATTCTCGTACAAAAAACAGTTTTCGTTTGAACCCAACTTTATATCTATATATATAACATATGCTGGTAGGTAGATAAGCATTCACATATATTGATCGATCACGTGGATGTAAACGTACGTACACAAATGTAAATGTTCAACTTGTGTTCGATCTTTTCTTTTGTTTACAACCAACCAAATATTACGTACAATTATTAATTAATTAATATTAATATTCTTACGAAACAAAATTCAATTCCATGGATCTGTTCGATCGATCGATCTTCATCCTCACGTACGTAACCCCCACGGCAATTAATTATGAAGAATATTTATCCACCCACGTCACTCCAATTATTAATTTCTTCTTACATTAATATATATATATATATATATATATATATATATATTCAAGCAAATTATTAAATACAAATAAATATATCTAGCTAGATCGAATTAATTAATTAATTAATTAACATGTTGTAGATCCATTATGAATGTAATCAAGAATCGCAATCACACCCACCACAAACGCCTGATCAATCCCTGCTTTCACCACCACTTGATAAACATCCTTCTTCTCCATCACCTCCTTCATCTCCTTATTCACCCCAACCTGCAGATGCATGCGCGCAGTACGTACATACATACATCTATTTATTATTATTATTCCTATATATATATACACACATCAAGCTAGAATTAATTAATACATACCTGGGCTATTATGGTGCCTTGAGAATCAACAATGCTGCATTCTCGATCTGGGAAGTAATTACCCCTTATCTGAAAGTTGTTGCAATAGATGTTTTGGTCCTTTTGTTCGATTGAAACCCTTATGGGTTTATTATTTGCAAGGCAGCTTGCTTTTGGGTCTTTCAAAGTAAATACCAGCTTCTTCTTCTTCTCAGATGCAGCTGCTGCTACGTAGTAATCTGGATGAGTATAACCTCCCCATTGTGTATGCAGGCTTAAAGCTTCAACTATCCCTCCCTGCGCGCAGTATACGTACATACATATATATGTAGAATTAATGACTGGGATATATATATATATATATATATATATATATATATATATATGGTTAATTACACGCATGTGTGCGTACGTACCTTGCGTCGGATGAGAAGCAAAGGGGTTTGGTAAGCAGCGTCTATGACAGTGATATGATCCTTTTTACCAACAACACCACAACCATCAACCCTAAACACAGCTTCCTGGCTACGCAAATCAGTTACCACAAAGCCACCTCCACCGATGACATGAGGCCGTGTTCGGACCTCTAAAACCACCTGATTTGATGAACAGAACATCTTGCTTACTATCGCCTGCATCTCCTTTGAATTCACCGTTAATTTACCAGCTGCCATTTGATTTTTCTTTCTTTCTTTCTTTTGGCCGATATATTGATATTAATTTAATTAATTAAGTATATATATGTGTGTGTTGACAATCAACATATATATATGATCGAAGGATATATATATATATAAATACGAGAGATCGAAAAACATATGATGATCAGATGTTTGGCAAGCTAGTCGTCGGTCTAGCTTGACTACCAATTAATAAGTACATGCATGCATATGCGCATGTTAAAAATGTGTTAAATGCATGTTGTTATTTGAGTGTAGGATGAAAAGTATATATACCAGCTAGCTAGCTAGTACTTTATATGTCTTACTCCTATATAATATATCTACCACCTAAAAAACTCTTAATTTTAAAAAGAGTAAATTTACTAAAATACCCCTCCTTTATACCTCTCCTTTACCCCACCTTTAAGTCTACAATTAATGAATTTTTAAACAAATAAATATTGAAAACATAACCGACAATTAATGAATTTAAACCAATACTTATAATAATTATTTTTAACCATATATTTTTAATATTAACTTTTAATTCATGAGATCACCATACTTATAACTGAATTAAGTCTAATAATATATTTTTAAGATTAACTTTTGATTAATGAGATCACCTAAATTCATGTTTTCAATAAATCAAGTTCAAGAGATTTCACAAACACCAAACAAATGAAAGAGTCAAAGAGTTGAAATTTATAAACATTGCATTCTAACTCAATTACATAATAATTGGAGCTATGAAACATTACACACACATATACATATATATATATATAATCAACAACTTCATGATTCAGCCATGCGACAAAACTCTTCTAACAAACTAAAAGAAAAATAACTCAGAGTTAGCAATTTAATTCTTAATTTCAAAGTGGCTCTCGCAAAGAATCTTCACAAACTCATATTATCTTCATCTGGCAAAAAATCTTCACAAACTCATATTAGCTCTTTGTGATTATTCTGCACAAAACTCATCACAACCTCCTCTTTATTCGCCGCCGTCGCATTGCGCGGGTACCCCACTAGTATATATTAATTAGTTAACATACATGTTTGAATTGAATGTACCGACGAAACGTACTCCAAGAAAGTAATTAAGGTATGTTGAGTTTATGGCCTTGTTTATGGAATTAAATGATTGGCTTACAAGTGTTCTCACTGTTTTTCAATTTTAAAATGTGTTGTCACCGGAATGAACTTTTCACTATATATATATATATATATATATATATATACACACACACACCCCTTTCACCAGGAGTACGTACTCTCTTCATGCTATTGGCATGCTGAGGTGGCCATTTAGTATCAAAGAGAACATCAACCACTGTCTAAAGCATATCAAAGCAAAGTATGCTTCTCGGCGGTTGAATATCAAAGGAGTAAGAAAGGAGACAAGAGAGAAAGTCACAAAAGAAAAAAAAGGAGAGATAAAATGGGAAGCATGAGATTAAACTACTCATGCTCTAAGACTATATATTGACAATTCTTTTTCAAATAACATAGTGAACATAACTCTTCACATATCAAAGTTTTGAATTCATTACTACAAAAACGGAATTCCTTGGTAACTTCCGAGGGTGATTAATTCTTCACAAACTTTTGGACAGAATTCTTATGAATTTAAAAAAAATTTAAATACACTAGCATTGTATCCGCACAATGCTGCGTAGTGGCGAATAATTTATACCCGCATGTCGTCTTATAGAATATATGAGTATGGTATTCCGCGTATAATTTCTACCCATAACATGCGTGTAATTTCATTTCTCTTTTTTCCATCAACTCTTTTGTTCACTAAGAAAAAATAAAAACAAGAAAACAGCTCTTCATTTTCTGCGGATGAGAACGTGTGTAATTATGAAAAAGTATGTTTATTGGTAAATATGTGAAATAGGATAAAGAATGTATGGTTGAATAATGGAAGTTATTTGAGTGGTATATTAGTAATTTTTGATTGCTAAAATTTTAAGAAATTAAGTATAGTAAAAGAGAAATTAAGTATTAAATGTAAATTTATGATGAATTAGAAAGACATATCCAAGGAATTTCGAGACTAGAAAATCTCTTAGAAATTTCACCCAAAAATATGCATCTTCTTTTAGGAATTTCTATTAATTAGTTATTTTAATTAATGTAATTTAGGGTTTTTAGCTAATGTTATACAAATTGATGGATGAAGGAACTTTGCAAAAGAAACAGTGCTTTTTGGAAGCGGCTGTATAGTAGGTACAATTCTATGATTTATTTGAAAATGTCATAATAATGTGGTGTACGTTTAATTAACGGTAGAGGATTATCGGTGTCCTTGATTATGGTCAAAAGCCAAACTAATCTTTTTACTTGGTTAAAATTTAGAGCGAGCTCATTCATGTAAGCCATTAGATTTGTCCGGCCATGTGTTGTTGCAATTCTTTTTTAACACCTTGCTAGAAGTTATTATTAATAATATTTTGGGTTTTTCATAGAAAATGACTGTCCTCCTTGAATAATTTATTTTTCGTTGTTAAGCCAAAAATATATATATATTTTTTGTTAGCTGAAGGACGTGGAAGGTTCTTCATAAAGATAGTGGGTGCATCTAATTTGAAATTGGGTGGCCTAATCCAATGGTCCTAAAATAAGAATGTAGGTAGGTGCATCATATCTAATTATGAATGCTTGCTTAATTTACTGGCAACAACCCAATCTTATTATATATGCGTCTACGGTATGTATGATTAACTACTCCTAGTTATATATCATTTTTTATGGTTATATATTCCTTATAAATAAAAGTAGAAAACTATGTCTATCTATCGAGTTTTAATTTACGTAGATCGAGAAGGTGGAGCGGATGATCGATTTTTTTAATTTATCATATATATATAGCCTCATGGTGAATCGCCATTTCTACTCTAATACGGCGTAGTTGGTGGTCACCTAATCTTTACTCCATCACATGACCTGCGTCCTTAACATACAAGTGGGGCAGGGTAGTAGTAGTTTTTTTAATTTTTAATTTGTTGTTTAGTTAATGCGTGGATCTTAAAATTTTGGTGCTGTGAAAAGTTATAGAAAATATAAGTAATGAATCGAATGATAAGAATAAAAAACTTATATGACCGTGTGGAGGATGTGATAAAGTGTGAAAACTTCTATCACTTTAAGACCACTTGTATCGGTAAGGAACCTGATTGATAAGGTAACATGGAAACACCAAAACATCACTTTGGGTAAGTGGAGATTGGGTTGTGGAACCTGTTTCTTTTTTTCCCTCTCACATTTAATATATATATATATATATATTTTTTATTAATATTTGATGTAGGATTGAATATGATTGGATGTAAGAGTCTGTAGGGTAAGTTGAGTTAAAGGAAAAAGATAATGTGGATGCTGATGTGGTAGTGGGGTAAGTTGAATTGGATGCTGGTGGTCTAAAAACTTATTACTTATCCTTTGTTAACAATAAAAAAAGTTTTACTCAAACCACGTACTTAATATGACAAATACAAATATGATATAGGGTTACTTAATAATCATCTAATTGTGCTAGCAACTATACTAGTATATTGTGATTATACGATTCTATCAATTTGAATCCGTAGACGAATTAGTCTACTTAACATATAAAAAATAGATTACATCTTAATTAACAAAAATTCTTTTCTCCCATTGATAAATGTCTCGATCTTAATAAATTATTTTAAGGATTGAGTAAATACATAGGTTTGAACAATAGAGGATTAATTTTTCAACATTTCTTGCAATGCGATTTTCTTTATTGGTTTTTACATGCACATGAAACATCGATCACTAACCTTAAAAAAACATAATTTTATTAAAAAATCAACAAAGGTCCAACCTTGCAATTAAAGACCAAACAAAAAATATTATACAAGTTAGGGTTGTTGTTTAGCTATTGATACCGTTTATTTTGATTTTTGAAAATTAATTGATAATCGATACATATTAATATTTGGATATCTTAGATTTAGGGTATTATTCGATTATAATAGGTATTGTGTATAGTGAAATATTCAATATAGTTCATATTTAATTTATAGTTCTAAGGGACTAATTTTAGCCCTTGGATCAACAGCATCAATAGTCCAGATTGCATTTTAAAATTTTAGACGGTGTGACATTTTCGTAATTTTTTTAATTCATATGTGATACTTTTACAAATCACATGTGATTGTATACTAAATTTTAGGACTATGTTTTTTATTTGGACTATATTGAACACAACTCATTGTGTATAACCTAAAATGACTTTTAATTTATTTTATGTTTTTAATATTTTAGCTTAGTTACATATATGGATGGTTATTTATATTTTTTTCCCTATTATATCATTTTAATGTGTAACTTGTATGTTTTATTACAAAAAAAAGTTAAAAAGTTAATTAAATGTTATTTGAGTACAAATGTCAACAATTCATATGCATCGCTATAAAATGTTACAAAGTTTTCAACTACCTTTTATCCGTCAATTTTTAACAAGTTAGTTATCAAAATGATTATTTGTAAAAATAACAAAATATTGAACTATTTGACGTGAAAACTAATGACATTCATTCTAGTTAAGGATTGAAGTTAATTCCATTAATTTTAATTATATTCGTTGATAAATGCCAGCACAGAGTTGTTATCCTAATTAATTAGCTCTCTTTCACTTTCTTAACGGTAAAAAAAACTCTTAATCTCTCTTCATCCCCTTGCAACCAAAACAACAAGAATTGATTGAATACTATAAATTATAAATATAGGTGATGGTTAAAATAAAATTTAAATATTTATGATCTTAAAAAGTACTTAGATATATAATAAAACAGTTGTAAGCATACACAGGATATAAAATCTTTTAAAAAAGAGAAAAATTTATCAGAATATTTGCTCGTTAACGAAAATACCGATCAACTTTGCCAATGATTTGGTTTTTATTTATTACTATTACTATATATATATATATATATATATATATATATATATATATATATATATACCAAAGTTGATGAGAAGACTTTGATTTATTTAAAAGATGAAAGGAAAAGGGAGAAAAGGAGCAACCAAAAGGTGACACATGGGATTATTCTTAAGGATGAATGATAGTGCAAGATTCTTTGCTTTTAGCTTAAAAAAACTCTTTTTTCTTTTTTGAAATGAAATTTTGGTCACTTATTCTTTTTGAAATGAAAGCCTAAATAGTCAAAAAGATACCCATAAAGAGAGGAAGAACGGATAACATCGGTTACTTTCAACCTAATCTATTTCTAAGAATTGAAAAGTACGTTTTCAAGCAATCTGATTACTACACGTATGTAGACTTGATTAGTAGTCGTAGAATAATGGTCAATAAATTGTTCCTCTCCTGTTTTTTATATCCAACTTCCTCCTCCAATTCCATTTTTATATATGGTGAGTGAGTGAGTAAACGAGAGATAGAATAAGAGAGATGGAGCCGTTTCTTTCGTTTTTTGAACAACAATCTTAAGCTAGTTACATTCCATAATGATCTTCTTCACATGCTTTTTCCCCCAACCTATTATAGCTAAGAGGGCAAAGTTTATGGCCTCTAGTTCACAATCAATAGCTCTCGAGACCTGCACTGATTTAGAGAAGGATCTAATAACATTTCCTTTATTGTCTCTCCACACCCCACTAATACACGTTCTTCTACTATATTTACTTATTGCACCATTGACTCTACACAAAAACAGGTCGTCGTTACATACAAGATTGAATTCACCTTCTACAATGTAACGTCCCATTTTTTTTTATAATTAGGAATTCAATAGTCAACACTGGTATGATACTATTAAATATTAATTACAACCCGAAATGAAAGTTGAACTAAAGTTTTGAATTCGAATAACAATGATTGTGAAGTACAATTGAAAATTCAAAGTAGTTTAGAGTGTCGTGGAAGCTAGTTGAGGTTGAGCTATTAGACACGAGCTGGAGCCCCGTTGTCGTCATTACCTGAAAAGATAGTTAAACAACAACCGTAAGCACAAGGCTTAGCGAGCACTTTACATACAACTAAACCAAACATCACATTATCAACTTGTTTCACATATGCACAACGATCATTCCCGCTACCGAAGTAGGTGGTCCCTCACTCCCCCTACCGTAGTAGACGGTCCCTCATTCCCGCTACCGTAGTAGACGGTCCCTCATTCCCGCTACCGTAGTAGACGGTCCCTCATTCCCGCTACCGTAGTAGACGGTCCCACATTCCCGTCACCGAAATGAACGGTCTCATCATTCCCGTCACCAAAGTGAACGGTCCCATCATTCCCTTCACCGAAGTGAACGATCCCATCATTAAGCAAGGAATATCATATCATTTAATACATATCACAAGTCATAGTCACATGTATCATCAGTCTAGGTTGTAGGTAAGAGTACTCATCTGCCCGTTGGTTAGTTGCGTGATAACGGTTTAGCAGTTCACTTGTGTTTACAAGTCAATCGGTAGTCACCTACACACATCTCTTATATATCAATACAGGGTACGAGTTCTTTATTTATTTGTATAATTACTGAGGCCCCAAGTCGGACCTCACCTCTAGATTTCATAAGTCGGACCACGTACTAAGTACCAAAAGTCGGACCACATGCAACTTACAAAAGTTGGACCACCTCATGCGACTCATCAAAGTCGAACCGACCTCATGCGACTTATTAAAGTCGGACCAACCTCATGCGACTTATCAAAGTCAGACCAACCTCGTGCGACTTATCAAATTCGGACCATTCATAATTCATGAGAGTCGGACCAAGCATCATCTTGGTCAGACTTATACTTGCAACTCTTAGACTCCATTTTCAAAATCCAACTTTTCCAAAACTCAACCAAAACATTTCATTTTTGTTCCAAAACATTTGTTCACCCATTTAAACAATTCCTTTTTAGACAAATTTACATTTCATCAAGTATCAAAGGGGTTTAGCTTCAATTTTCTTCTGGTTTTCTCATATACACCAAAACTCAAAAACCCAGAGGTCCACAATCCATTTACCACTCTAACAGAGTAGGATTTGATGTCTACATGTTCAGAATGAAGCGAGAAACATTACGTGATGATTCTCCTTGCAATTCCTTAAGTCCAAGGTTGATTCTCGACTCCTTCCTCCTCCGTTTTCTCGAGAACAAAACACACACACAACACACACTGCTTGAAAGTAATGTAGCAATAGAAGTAACCTTGGGGGTTGTGCCCTAAATGCCTATATATATATATATATATACACACACACACACTTTCAAAGTCTTTGTTTCGTCTAAACAAAACGGACAGTTTGATTCTCCGCTTTGAGCACCCCAATCCGGACTAAAAAAATCCTTAGTTGGCATCTTATTTATTGCAACCTGCGAGCAAAGGTGTAAAACTTCAGGCGGAGCCTAGAACTTCCACACCAGTGTTTGTGCCGATGGATACGATCTTCGCTAAAGACATTCAGTAAAATTCTTAGTAGAAAACACTCCATATGTGAATGCATATTACACGATCGGTCGTTTAAGAAAAATTCGGCAGCATTTACCCCTAACTCCCAAGTATATAAAGAAATATATACCCAAGAAGCATAGAGAAAATGGTAACCGAATCTTTCGTAAACACACAACCATGTAACAAGCATTCACATCCTAAATAAGATAAAGTATTCATAAAACAATCCTAACATGGGAACAACCCGAAATTAATTTCTAAATCAATACCAGGAAGGTATTTTAAGCTCACATACACAAATTAAAAGGTAATTAGTAAGAAGCAAATTAGCATGATTAGTAACAATAACTAAAAACTAATTAGCATGATTATTAACAATCCGTTACTAACACTAAAAGAACAAATTTACTAACAATAATTACCATCTAATTTAAAACATTAAATAACACTAAATGAACAATTATTTTAACAAAATTACTAAAAATAATTAACACCAAATAAAGTAAAACTTACAATAATCTAATTTCTAACATTGTTAAAAATAAATATTACTGTACTAACAATAATTAAACATTAACGGTTATTAACAATAATCTAACATTATTAACACTAAATAATAATCTAACATCATCAAATAAACTATTTAACACATAATTAAATATATAAAAAATAAGAAAGTAATTAAATTAACTAACATTATTAGCACAAATTATTTATAATCTAACAACAATATTAAAACTAATAAAACAGAAAAGAAAAACACATATCTTAACTGTTTCTGGTAAATGCGGTGATGGAGGCCGCCGGCAACGGCGGCGGAAGGAGCAGGAGGAGGAGCATGGACAACCTCCTAATCAACCAAAAACCCAAAAGAATCAACAAATACAAACAAGTTAATTATTCATGGACAACCTTGATGTAAAATAAAACATCCATCATTCATATGCATTGTATTTACATCATTTATGGCAATTTCCCACATAGCTATACAACGCCTATGAATGATGGATGTTTTATTTTACATGAAGATTTATATTGCAAACTCATAGCTCTTTTTTTTAATGTGACTATTTTAATTATGACATACAAGTTAATCAATTTATTGTTACTTCTTTTTTGTTATTTATTATGTATGTTATACGATTTCTTCAAGCATACGATCGAGTGCCTTAACTCCCAAATCCAATACAATTATTGACTGAAGCACTGGCAAGTAAATCACCAAGCACTATCACTAATTCATCCTGATTCAATAACCTTTAAATCAAAATATTTGTTGAGTTCTTATTTATGATATCTCAAGCTTTTTGACTTGCACAATCATTATCATCTGGATTAAGCCTCTTCCCAAATGCAAATTAATAAAAACACGAACACAATGTTTGATCACAAAGGAAAAAATAATATGCATGTGAGTGAGACCCAAAGTTTTAATAAAGCATTATATAAATCTTAAAAGTTAATTTATAAATGAGAAAAACTGGTTTTTTATGTGTGATTGATTAACTATATATGTGGGAAATTGCCATAAATGATGAATGTTCACTTCTGAAAGTGATTAACTTTTGAGTTACAAAGTAAAGTAATTTATAAGTGGGTGAATTGACTTGATTGAGTCGATTATAAATGAAATTATTGGTTAATTGGCCGGCAAAATAAGTGTAAAATGTCTAGTTTGTCTTTTGAAAGTCAAATACGGGAGTTGGTGGTCAAAGTTGGCTTTGAGAGTGAACAACATGTTTCTAAGTTAAAATGACTTTATAAACTCAAGAAATATGATGTAATTGAAATTTAATAGAAATAAATTGGAAAAGAGAAAGAAAATGAAAAACTTTGTATTGACAGATCAAAAGTCAAAACTCGTATTTGAGCAATTTAGACTCTTGAAAGGATCAAAGTGGTTGTAATGGGTTAAATATAAGTCGGTTAGGGAGTACTGTAACCAAATTAATTTGAATAAAACCCTCAACATCAATGTCATTGATATCGGCTAAAATATACGTATTATTTTTATTCGATATTTTATTATTTGATTGCATTATTATAATAGATTATGGTAACTGAGGCTTGATTTGATGTATTATGTGTTTTAGGGCCCTGGGGAGAATAAATAGAGAATTTGACGAGAAATAATGAAAAAAGAGATAAATTAAGTAAAACTGACTTCAATGTTTTGGTCGTATCTCACTCGTTCGAACTTGAAACGAGGCGATTTAAAAAGCTACGAAAACTAGACAAAAGGGCTGCAATAATATGATATTTGTGATAGTCAATTGGACTATGATTTTGGGCCGAGAAACAAAAGTAAAAAAAAAGAGTAAATAATTAAATAGGTCATGGAGCCCAACACAATTAAAAGGAAAATAGGATATGGGCTTTTTATCTCAAATTGGGGGAAGGCAGCGAACAAGAAAAGAAGAAGGGAAGAACACAAAGTTTATGATTGTTGAATTACAAAGTAAGAGATATCTCATCGTTCTAATTAATTGAGAATGTAAATGGGCCAGGAATAAATCACGTGGGCTTCTTATCAAATAATAAAAGGAACTATTAGGCATTATGTTGGGGGATAAACGATAGATATATATATATATATATATATGAAAAAAACGGCGGCAGATAAAAAGAAGGAAAGCGGCAGTCGACGAGGAAAAACATGCGACAGTTTTAGGGAGCAATCAGTGATGGAGCTGCAGGGTTGACTTAGGCATCAGTCTATAATGGTTTGCAATTTCTGTTTTACTTTGTTTTTGTTTTCTAATTTGTCTATGAGTTGGACCTTTCTTATATTTACCGTGATTAACAAACCCTAGGTTTTGATTTATAATCTTTATTTCTAATATATGATCTGGTTTTGTTTATGTTTAATCATGAACCTTGAGTTTTTGATCTTAACTTTTGTTGAGTAATCTGTTAGATACAGTTTGTGCATGCTCTGAGACAATGACTTGCATGTATATTTTCTTCTAGATTATTGTTTGCTTGTTTTGAGACAATGACGTTTGCATTCAATAGAATAGATAACTTTTCTAAGACAATGAGGGTCAGTAATACCATTTTATAAAAGTTTGAGTTCAATTCATCATGCAACGAGAGTTAAGTGTGTTTTGGAAAGATTAAGTCGTAATCGGATTAGTAAGACTGGTGGTTGTTGGTTCGAACGCCCTTAGAAACTTGTTATATTAACTATGTTTATAACATATTGAACTTAGGGGGAGGGAGTGATTCACTGGTGAATACATCTCTGTCAACTGATTTCAACTTCCTAAAATTGTTTCCATATTTACTACTTTAACTCAAAACCCTCGTTTTTACTTTTAAAGCATTTGAGTGTAACTAGTTTATTTCTTAATAGTATATTCCATAACTGTTCTTGCCTGGTTTACTGCTATACGATCGGGTGCACTTGCCTGTTAGTGTGTCAGTTAAATACAGTTAGATTAGTGTTTAAATTTAAAATTGATATTCGCGTACCAGTCATATATGTTTTTTATCCCTTTTAAGGTTACACATAGAGAGAGAGATATTTGAGAGAAGATGGAGAGAACTAGGGATAGGGTAAAACTTTAGGAGACTCAAGAAAATAAGTAAGCAAGATTAATTTGGGAGCATTAATTAAATAAAAGCAATTAAGAATGATAGAATATAATAAGTCCGGTATATATGTTGTCGGATACTTTTCATCATTGGCCGACCCATGCATATATATGGTATGGGGATTTAGTCAGTCATGATCTTAATTAATTAAACAGCATGTCCGTCTATTTAAATGAAAAAAAAAAGGAAACCATGCATCTTCACAAATCCTTATTGGTTAAAAATCTGTTAAGTTTGGGATGATTCAAATTAGATTGGAAAGGGGTCCGGTATAATAATGAGTCATAAACATATATATATATATATATATATATAAGATTTAAAGTGGGCGGGTAATTACCAAATAAGTAGTTAAAGTGGGCGGGTGGGTCGGGTTGGGTAACTAGTAGTATATGGTGGAGATTTAATTAGTTAGAGGATAATTAAGCATGAGGTAGAGATTGGGGAGATTTAATCAAAGTGCTTATTTATATATAATGTACAACGTTATCCATAAACGCTACGTACACTGCTGCTGCTGCTGCTCTTCTCTTGAAACACAACTGTACGTACGTAATTCTGGTTGCTACCTACAACCCCAACTGCCCAGATTACAATATTAGCTGCTGCAAATGCTGTTTCTCCTACCAAGTGCTCCTGTCCTAGATTCATGTTACGCTAGCTACTTCACCCATTAATGCGCCTCTATATCATCCAAACATAAAGATTAATGACACTTTTTTTCTTTCTCAAGAAGCAAAACTCTCTTCATTGCATTCCTTCCTTCCTTCCTTCCTTACTTAGGCATATATATATATATATACATATATATATAGAGAGAGAGAGATTTGTAAACAATTAACGCCTACTTCTATTACATTAGTTTGATTTTCTCAAGCACAAGAAACAGAACCTCTATTGATCACCCATCTTATACAACTAATTAACAACATCATACAAGTCGATCCCACCCAAAAGCCACAGGACTCCTAACTTGATTCTCCGGGTTCTTCCAAGTTATTGATCCAAATGCCTCCCCCATACTACTACCACCCTTCTGTGACACAAATGTAACCGTGTACCTCATCTTATCTCCCACCTTCTTGAAAACAAGCTGTTTTGGTTTTACGCTGACCTGAATTCCTCGTGGTGCTTGGACTTCCACATCATAAACAGACCCAGCGAGCCCAACGTTTGTCAGCTGGCGGGTGTATCTCACTACTCTCGACTTGTCGAAAATGACGGAGAATGACGGGTAGTTCAATCGACCAGGGTCCCCTAATCTTTTGGCACAGGTCACGTTTGGACGGTTGACCACGGCCTGTACCTGTTTCATGTCATAACCTAAAGAGCAAACGAATGCAATGTACTCTTGTGTAGTGATATCATACACAAGTCCCGGAGAGATGGCCTTGTGGGGTTCGACATGACCAGCTCCATGGGCCCAAGGTGTAGAAACCTGACCTCCGGCTGCATCACGTAGGGGCGATTGGGTGTTGTCAAGCGTATAGGCAGTGGTCATGAGAGCAGATTTGATGGCGCTCGGGCTCCATTCTGGATGTGCTGCCTTCAGCAGTGCGGCTAACCCACTGATATGAGGGCATGACATGGATGTACCTGGAACAGGATTTCGTTTTAGTGACATAAATAAATAAAAGATGAAACACGATAAACTTACAGTACTGCAGCTGCAGGGTAAAGAAAGGGAATTATTTTATCTATAGTACACCTTAGCTCTATGCATTCTTTTATATATATATATATATATATATATATATATATATATATAGTTTGACTAGTGGTGGCAATAATGGCCCAAAACTCTAAAAAAGGGTCCATTTGGGCTCTTACAAAAAAAACACGTAGGTCCATTTGGGTTTAAAAGAAAGACTAAATATAATCGCAGGGTCATACGGGTCGATGTGAAGCCTGAACGAACGGTTGCTTCTTCTTTCTCATCGCCTGCCATTGATGCCGATTTCGATGACCACTGACCTCCATTGCCTCATTATCTCAACGGCCAGTGACCTCAAAGGTATGTCTATTAGGTTTTTGTTTTATATATATGTTCTCATTGACGGTTAATAGCAAACAAAGAGCAGAAGCCATATTTGTTTGTATTGATAGTTAAATTCAAAGGACTCTTAACCACTATTATCCGCGAACCCACATTTGTTCACAATGCAGCTTATTGGATCTTGGGGGGGTTTTATATAATTAATAGTTTGTTTAGACTTTAAAGCACAAAGACGTTTGTTGTTGCAATTGATATACTTACTTATAAGTAACTAAATTGATATTGTGAGGTTAATATCATATATGATGTTGAAATTTGGGTAGAGATTGTTTGTGTTGAACCCGACAAAAGATTAAACACTTATATGGGGTTTTTTAAAAGCGACCCGTTTTAACAATCCAACACGATCCTCTAGTAAGTTTAACTAGCTCGGCTTGAATAGGAGAAACTGGTTTTTCTTCACTAGTTTTTCTTCAATTAAAGTTTGACTCAAACAAACTTAATAAACGAGGTTAAACTTGACTAGTAAGTAGGTCGGCTTGCTGCTAATAACCCTTCATCTTTCAAGATAATTATATATATGCTGCCAGCCAGCCAGCCAGCTAAACATAGCACCAGCATCTTCTCTCTCTTTACACCATCACATCATGTGTTCAACAAGATCCTAATGAATGCTTCACACTAATACATTATTTTATTATTTGCATCAAATTTTATGCTTATGAGTTAATTATAATAATAATCACTTTATAATTATTATTATTAAATTAAATTAAATCAAATCAAATCAAATTTGTTTGTGGTGATTCTGGTCATCTGTTTGTTTATCTAACCGTTGGGAATTGAATTACCTGACATAATGTTGAACTGACTTCTCCGGGTATCCGTTTCTAAACCGGTGGGCCCGGTGCCCTCTGACCATCCAGCCAGGATGTTGACTCCGGGGCCAATCACGTCCGGCTTCAATATCTGCGGCGTCACCATGTTCGGACCTCTCGAACTAAATGCAGCCACCACCGGCGACGGCTTTATCCCCAAAACCGTCCCACCAAAGCTAAGCACCGCCCTCGGATTTGCCTCTGTTTTCAAGTACTTCCTAAGCTCGTCTGCAATCTTTAGTCCAACCGCCACCGCCGGCAACAAATGGCTGTCTGCCACCAATTCCTCTCCGCTCTCCGCCGTGTTCCCCAGTATCATCCCGATCCCTCCTGCTTCATTCACCACCTGACCCTTCTCAACACGTGGATTCACACCCCTGTCACAGAAAACCACCTTCCCACGTACGGCCTCCGGTTTAAGTGAACCCGGTAGACACAGATTACTCGAACTATTGTTCCCGTTACCGTTAAAGTAAACTAAATCCACCGGTTTATCACCCATCCCTTTCCCACTGTACAGAGACACGCCGGCAATTCGTTTCCCGTTTCCTAAGACGGCATAAGCCGGGAAATCACGGTCTAAAGTCCCCGCACCGACTGTCATTATCCATGGAGCAACGTTTGCTAGGGAGGCCTTAGAGGGCCCGCTGTTTCCTGCAGAACACGACACAAACACACCCATTTCCATTGCTTTAAACGCGCCAATGGCAATCGTATCACGATAGTAAGGCGCAGAACCTCCACCAAGAGACATAGATAATACATCTACACCATCGGAAATTGCACGATCCATACCGGCGAGAATATCGGAACCAAAACAGCCGGTTTTCCAACAAACTTTGTACGTAGCGACTCGCGCGTGAACAGCCATCCCACGCGCTGTCCCGCTAGCAAACCCAAACAGACTGGCGTTCCCAACTTGGCCACCTGCCGCCGTCGTTGAAGTGTGTGTCCCGTGACCGTCTTGATCACGAGGGGAGTCCTTTTCTTTGGATATAACCCCCGCTGCCAACCGAAAGCCTTTAGAAAACTTGCGGGCACCAATCAGTTTTTTATTACATACGGTTGGGTTGAAATCTTCTCCTTGTTCGCACTCACCACGCCAGCGAGCGGGAACGGCGGGCATCGCGGAATCGTCAAAGCTTTTGGACTCGGGCCAAACTCCGGTATCAAGGACGCCGATGATTACATCATGGCTAACCGCATTGAGTTGTTGGGCAGACCATAATCCGAATTCATTTTGAATCCCTAAGAACTCCGGGGTGCGAGTGGTGTGGAGTTGGTAAAGGGTATCCTCGTAGACACCGAGAACGGAATCGGATTGTCGGAGAGCCTCCACCTGGTCCAGATCTAAGGAAGCGGAGAAACCATGGTATGCGGTAGTGTAGGAATAGAGGATGGCATCAGGGGTGGTGGAAGCGACGGACTGGAGGCTGTGGGCGTACCAATCGTGATGGGTGAGGTAAGATGTGGGTTTCTGATGATGATTCATTTGGACAATATAAGTTCGTTTGGCGGTGGCTGTGGCGGTGGCGGTGGTAGATAAGCATGAGCATGATGATGGGTAAAGAATTGCAATTGCAACTAAGAAGAAGCAAAACCAGACGACAGAGGTCATGGTTAAGATTTATTAATATTTAAAAAAAACAGAGAGAGATATTACGAGGTGCCCACTGACTGACAGAGAGGGGCGAGGAAGACGAATGGAAGGTGGGATGAAGGACTAGTGTCGTCGTCTTTATAAGCAAGCAAGCGAGTATGAGTATTAATGGGGGGGCGTGCTCGCTCGACTATGTTACATTTATTTATTTATAATTTCATTACTTCAATTGCTATCGCCTAATTTCTGTTCAATAAATGTAACTTCTTTTTTTCCTATTATAGAATAAAGATAAATGCGATTATATTAAATAAACTATCATCGTACCACTGTTAAAATATTATATGTTATTTATACAATTAAATATTATTAAATAGTTTTTGTTTAGTAATATATCTATTTTTTTATTTCTTTCATTTATGTCAACTCTTTAATTAATATTAAAATAAAAAAAATTATTTCTATTTATAAAATAAAAAACATAAGAAAGATAATAAAATTTTAAAAAATTATGTTGATATGAATAAAGATTTGTGTTGTTAGGCTTTGGAATCACCAAGTGTAGAATTCATAAATCCTTCAATAGATTTGTGTTGTTAGGCTTTGGAATCACCAAGTGTGGACCCTAGTCAATGTTTGATTATGTAAAAACCTTTCTTGTAGGTATTCGTGGTATAAGTGAATCTTTTGGATATTTCTCTACGTTATTGTTTATTGTGCTACAAATCAAGTGAGTTTACATTAAGTCATTCATTATAATGTGAATTGTACGTATATGTTATATAGGTGTGAACTCTAATGTGCTGATTAATAATATTGTTATGAACTAATAACTGATGAGGCTGTCTAATGTTGGTGAGCATCAAGGTCGTATGGGCCATCTAATTTGATGTCGGCCAGCATCATGGCCGACGAAGCCATGTGTAATCCTGATCTGATGTGTAAATATTATTCTTATGATGGGACATTACATCTTTTTAACCACTTTTCATTACTAATTGATTTTAAATATATTCAATAATATTTAATCTTTTTAATAAATTGAAGAAATCAAATACATATCCCATTATATCTCTCTCAACACACTCTCTCAATCTCACTAACCTCTTTCTCCTCTCTCACTGAGTTCTCTCAAACTCTTCTATCTAAAAACCATTAAAAAACTAAAGCCACCACCCACCTCCTACTACTACCATCACCACCGCCCCCCATTCGTTGCTATCTACGTTAGACGCGATGACCATCTCCGGTGATGTCTCCATCCTAAATCGCAAATCTCTCTCTCTCTCACACACACACACACTTTCACTATCCTTTTCTTTGCCTCCGGCGAACTACACCCAACCACCACCACCACCTACCACAACCACCACCAACAACAAGAACACACCTTCTGCATCCACCAGGAACTCGAAATCTAGGAAAACTCTAGTTCTCATAGTGTTGAATTAGGGAAGGAGAAGGTGAGAATAAACTCAAAAATCTGTAAAACATACCAAAAGGTTTCATGATTTTACATCTTTAGATCTTCATCTTCATGAGCACCATAAAATCACAAAATTATAGAAGAAATTGAAATAAAAACACCTAAATCTACACACACAAACATCTTCATCTTCATGACCTTAAAGCAACACATATCCACCACCTCCGGCGATGTCTATCTCATAAATCGCAAATCTAACTCTCCCTATCCTTTTCTCTGCCTCCGATGAACTCTACCCAACAACCACCACATACCATAACCACCACTAGTGTGCGTATAACGTACAAGTTTTAAATTTATAAAATCTGAATTATTAACACACAACTACAAAACCAATAGGCAAGAGGACCTGATCGTATCATAGTATAGCTAAAATAAGTAAGAATGTCGATCTGAAGGGAAACGGGTATTATTCTGATTTTATTTTAATGATTGAGTATTAAACTAATTAAAACTACTAAAAAGGCAACAAAAGCAAAGAAAGCAACAAAAGGGGGGATTTTTGGAACTTTAGCACTAAATAACCAACTAACACCAAACTTTAACCACTAAGCTATCAAGGAAACACCAAATGCAATGTAGAAAATAAAAAACAATAAACTTTATTAGATTAAAACTATAAAATTGAAGACTCCCTAGACTTGACTTCACCTTTTCAAGTTAAATGATTTCAAATAAACTTGTGCATTGGATAACTATCTACCATAAACCGATTTCTAATGTGATTAGTGGATTTTGTTCGGATCAAGAAAGACTTAACATTTAATGTTTGTTTAAGTTTACAAAACATTCATTTAACACACAAAGATCATCATATGTCAAAGAACACACATTAAGGTTTCTATTTTTAGTGGTTTAACCCGAGGATCGGTCAATCACTAGTCTAAATTATCTATCGGTCCTAAATAATCAAGATTAAAGCTTCACAAATAGATTGGTCCTCTAATTATGAAAACTCAATTTGTAAACACTAAAAAACATATCCTAAAACACATGTGGATCTTTGATTAAGCAATAGATGATAAATATATGGTAAAAAAACATCCAAATTAATTGAAATCACACAACTTTAATGAGGTTCATCTCCTCTAGGGAGTAAAACAGAAAGCCAGGCCAATCATTATCATTCTAACATTCTAGAATTCAAGAATAAACATACTCATAAGAGATAGAATGAAAAAACCGTGAAATAGCAATGAACTAAGCCTTGATCTTCAATCTTCAAGCCTTGATCTTCTAAATTAAGCTTCAATATGCCTTGAGATGCTTCTGGGACGTTTTTAGGAGTGGAATGTGTCTAAAAGTCGGGTGGTGAACCCCTCAACCGATCTGGAGTTGTGTTTAAATATATATATAAACTAAAACAAGGACTTCGCGTCGAGATCTGGTAATGGTTGAGTCACGATCCCTAGACTCATCGCGTTATCATGAGTCTTTCAAACTTTGAAACCGACATTATCTATTAGATCGCTCCGCCATCTAAACGCGATCATGTCGCGATCCCCAACTGTTACATGATAAGCGTTACTTTTTGAATCTATCCGGACGCTATCTTATCGTTATGGGTGTGGCTACAGTTTGAAGATGGTGATGGCGGCTCTATAGTCATCATGTAGATAGTTGGGGTATCTTTTTCGGCAAGGTGGTGGGTTACGGTGGCTAGTACATAGAGAGCTTGAAGAGTGGAGGTGGAGGATGTCGTTGGCGGTGGTGATGCGTCGAGGAGGAGATGGTAGGTGGCGACGGTGGTATTCTCCGACAAAGGGGAGGTTCGGCGGTGGTCTTCTCCAATAGAGGGAGAAACTATGGTAGGGCTGAGAGATGTAAGGAGGGAAAGAAGAGGCGGGGGTGGCAGATAGAGAGAAAAAGGGGGTAAGGTTAGGTTTAATATAAATTATAATAATAATGATGATGATTTTATTATAGAAAAAAATAAATTAAAAAAACGAGGGTCACGGTAGAATGGTTAATGTAACAAAGTTAATTGACTTAGTTAATAGAAAGTGTTAAAAAGGACTCTAGATGCTACAAAATGATAGTTAAAAGACGAAAATTGCAAGTTTTTTAAAAAAAGACTAAATTTACAATTTGTGGTTAGTTAAAGGATCATTTATAAAATTAATTTCAGTTTTAATGGAATGAAATTTTAGCTATTTTATTTATTTGATTTAATTTGAAAATATTAATATAGTATTTGATGGTTAGTGATAAGTGTTATTACTGTGATTGGTTAGTTATATTGACATGATAGCTAGTAGTGACAACCTTTGTCATTAAGGAAGCTTTAAACAAATACTCTCTTTGTCCAAAAAATATTGTCCAGTTTAGACTTTTTAAAGTGTTTGTTTTTTAACTTAAATATTTTTATTTGTGTTATATAATTTTATAAAAGAAAATAGTTTTAATACACAATACATTGGTATGAAGTATTATATAAGAAAAATAAAAACAAAAATATAAAAGTGGAAAAGAAAAAGAAAAACTAGGTAAAGGTGTGTAGGTATTTAGAAAAGAAAGGGAGTATAAATAAAATAACAGCGGCAGGTTGGCATGTTTTAGTGGAGAGAAGTTAATTATGTATGTATGTATGTATGGATATATGAGTAGTAGTGATTAGTGAAGTTAAAAACATATAATACAAATAATAATAATAATAAAGCAGGGCAGGGCGGGGGGGGGGGGAATTAGAATGAAGATTTGGAAATTGGTTGAGGAAGAAGCCGAAGAAAAGTCACAAGATATTTGTTTGCTACTCTACTCTTCTATTATTTTTAAAAAACACAACACACCCTTCCTCCCTCCCTCTCTTTCTTAATTAATTTCACTCTTAATTAATTTCACTCCTATATATATGACGTCGCTAGGATCGAGCTAAAAACTTGTATTATTATAATAATAATAATAATAATAATAATTATTATTATTATTATTATTTTGCTTATACAAAATTGCAGCTATATATATATAGAGAGAGAGAGTATTGTTATTTTATTAAAATATGGTGGGTGAGTTGATGCATGTTTTGTTACGTTAAGGCTAAAACCAAACAGGGTCGGTTACCCCTAGCTTGAGTCCATTCATTCATTATTATTTTTTACTTAATTTGTTACTGCTTCTTCACACTTCCTTTCTTCTATTTTATCTACCTTACAATGAAATTTCGCCTTTATTCTATTATAAATACATACATACATATATATTTCAATTACTCACGCTAAAAAACAAAACAAAACCAAAATAAATCACTATTATTTATTTATTTAGGGAGTGCACGAAGAAATGGCCGCGCTTTGTCACGCATTTCCATGATTTGTCTGCTTGTGGGAAATCAAAACCATACCTTTCTTCTCCTCTTGGGAACTAAAATTACGACACACATGAATTAATTTTCCCAAACAAACCTTTTCTTTTTTTATTTACTTGTCATATACTTTTAAATATGTTATATTTTTCCACTGAATTTTAATATTTGTATTTTATTAATTAATTCTTTTTTATTATCTTTATACTTAATTTTAACAAATATCTTAATTATGTAAAGATAAAAGGATGAGTAGGGAGATACTGTAAAAAAAATATAAACCCTCTTATATAACTATTATTTATTTATGTGGCTAGAATTTAGACATAAACATGGTGGTCCTATACTCCTATTTGATTAATGTGGGCTTGTAATTTTATTTAGTGTAACATTAACCTTGCATCTTGCTATATTATTTAATATAATAATATAATTTCCCAGATTTCTGATTGAATGTGATAGTAATAAAGCTTCTTGGCTATTTTCTCGCATTGCCGTTCAAAAAAACTAAGATACATACATACATAATATTAACATATCTATATACATACAAGAAAACTAAGATACATACATACAAAAAAACTAAAATAAACAGTTCCAAAAAACTGTTTTTATTGCGAGAACCGTGAGAACCAATCTTAATCGTCCAATTCCTTATTCTTTAATTGGATTGTCCACCTATGAATTCCTTACATGCATCTTGTCACACTCAATTCCCCACGCTCTTCATCCATGAATTCCATTATCCAAAATGAAGCGTTAAGATTGGATGTCGCGGTTCTCACACTATTGGTTCTCAACGAAACCTTCCCCTATATATATATATATATATATATATATATATATATATATATATATATATATATATATATATATATATATATATTATATTCTTATAGTAAATATTAGAGCTTAATGTGTCAAAATACAATTTACTTTGAATAAAATGTTATTGTATATAATAACATTTATTTTATTTTATATAATACAATTAACTTGTAAATTTGTATCATTATACGCAATGTGACTGGAACGTCACACACAATTAATATAGTTTATAGTGTTCTTTCCCATCTTTATCATGCTCGTCTGCTCTTCTCTCATCTTCATGTTTTTTCTCACTAAGCAAAAATTGGAAAAAAGTATACACCTACAAATTTCTCATTAAATATTTCAACAACAATCCTGAAATATAGACATCCAAGATTCAAATTGCAAAATGTACATGTCTTCTTATGCACATCCTACTCGCATCGAATTGAGTTTTGGATCGTCATTAAGGGTCTGCTCGTTTTCAAGGGTCATTCTCGATCGTTTCTATTTGAATCGACTTCCAGATATGCTTAATTTTTAATTTTACAAGGTCCAAATTAGTTTGTAATTTGGGTTTTTCGCCCTATTTTATAAGGATTCTCCATTTGCGATTAGGGTTTTAATTCGGATCGACTTTTAGATATGCCTTATTTCTTTTATGATTGGATGTGATTAGGGTTCAAATCACTTATGATTATAACATAATATATTCGAACAAGACCGCCACATATCTAAAATTGTTGGAAGATGAACACGATAACGTCAAAAGATGAATAGATATGAATTGGAATCATAAATCTGAATCTAAAAACCCTAAATCGTAATCGATACGCAGAGTGTAAATGGTGTGCGAACGATCGAAAACTATAGAAGAATGAAAAATCCTTAAAAGCAAAAGATGAAAATGAGGATTGGTAAGTGGTTTAGCTCGAAGAATCAATGCATAAGCCCTTGAAGAATCTACAAACCCACAAACAATTAAGCCATATTACAATTTTTTTGAAGATGAAGACGAAGATGAAGTTGCAATAACCGCATATATTCATAAGCATAAGAATCAGCAAAGACTTGAAGAATCTTAAGCTACATTTGTTCGTAAGCATATAAATATGAGGTTGCATATGTTCATATGCATAAATAAAAAAAGAAAAAGTTTAATAGCAGATATCACAGGTTACTTGTATAGAATGAGTCAAAATTTCCAAACATAGTATTTTTATTTATATAATAAATTTGGTGCATAAAATGATAAAATTTGTTATATTTTAACACGCTTTTTTCTGATCGATTTAATGTTCATAGTGTTTAGTAATATACTAATATTAATGAGTATTTAGCAAATTGTATTTATCAAAGAATTTATTAAGTATAGAAGTGTTAATTACATAATTAAGCCATTTCAAGTTGAAGAGAGACTAAAAGTGTAAGAAAATCCGGTCAAAAAAGAATAAACCTGTACAATTTACAACCCGGTGATTAACTACATATTTTTATCTATCGGGTAAATTGTATGAAAATACAATGAATTTTGTCTTAGTTACTATTGTATACAATCAACTTTAAAATTTTAAAAATAATACATTAACTTTCATAATTTTCTCATTATATGCAAACAACTTTTTTATGTGTTTGTTGTTTAGTTACCATTGTATACAATAAACTTTGCTATAACTTTCATAGTATACAATAAGTTGCATACTATGTGAGAATTATGAAAGTTTTTTATATTATTTTTAAGAAAATAAAACTAATTGTATATAATGATAACAAAGACAAAGTTTATTATATTTTAATGCAATTTTGCTCTTATCTAAATCACAGAGACAAAAAATACAATTGACTCTATTTAGAAATATTAATAACGCATAATAAATCAAGGTGATTGGGAAAATATATAGACTAGCTAGTTTGTTCACACACACAAGCATTGTATCCGCGTAATGCGGCGGTGATAACAATAGTTTATGCTTGATATGTTTGATTTCAAGAATATAGGGTATGATATGTATGAAATGCGGTGTTAGTTAACATATCCATGTTCTTTCTCCTTTCTCCTTTTTATGTTTTCTTTATTTTTTTTACAACCAACCATTTTATTAGTTATTAAAATAGTTTTTGAAAAACAATAAACCAAAAATATTATTATTAAATAATTAGAAAAAAGATACTCTATCATGAAAATTGTATTTATATAAGTAATTTAACCAAAATTAGATAAATTAAAGTTGTGATGTTTAATAATTTATTAAAGTAATAGTTGTCTTAAATTAGTTGAGATAATCAGGGGAATGATTTGTTAGGGAATTGCTCTAAGTGTTTGTATCTTAAGCATAAAAACATGTATTATTTAAAATTAAGTAGTCTTAAATTTTTTTAAAAAAAGAATGTTAAATGCTTTGTAATATATATATATATATATATCCATAAAAAGTGATAATAGGAATATAAATTGGGGAAACAATTATTACTATTATTATTATTAATAGAAGTATAACATAACGAGCAGTGATGATGTTATATAATTAAGAAAGAAGGATATGAAGAGATTATAAATAGAAACCAAGTTTATTAAAAGGAAGCGCTAGAGCGGCGATGGTGACAACACGTACTATATTTATTTATATATATAATGTATATCTCATGTAACGGCTCTTTTTTATTTTTTATGCAACATTCCGTTGATTTTCAATTCTGCCCGTTAGTTGCAGCAGCCAGCCCTTTTCTGTCTTTTTCTTTTTCTTTCTTCTCCAAGGATCTGTGTTAATTTTATAATTATGTAAATACCTACAATATAAATTGATTTCGTTTATTTGATCAAAATAGATTTAACTCTATATATTTTGATATTGTATATGTTTAACGTAAAACTTACCATTTCATATAAACTAACTTAAGCGTGTAACACTCTTTTAATACATATCTCATAAAGGACAACTAGTGTTATATCCGTGCGGTGCTCGGATATGTAAATAAAACTTTTATATTTATTATTTTTTATACATACTTTTTTTATAAAATACAAAATTATATTACACGTCTCAATTTTTTTAGTATAATATTAAATTATTTCTCGTGATGTAGCTCTGTCCCGGTATTGTAAAAGCATAACCATAATATTATTGTTGATATTATAATATCAAGTGTTTAAAAGATATCAATCTAATTATACATAAATTAAATCACATAAAAATAAGATTCTACGATAGAATAGATTACGTCTATGTAAATTGCTTAAGTATAATTTATTATTTAATTAAATATAATTGAAAACATAAAATAACATTGAATTCAAATATCCATATAATAACCTTAATTTTATATACCAAGTTATTAGTTAAAAAATAAGAAAACTTAGACAATTAAAATCTTTATATAAAATCTCAAGTTGTAAGTGTAGTTACAAAACCCACTAACATTTGTTTCACTACCCAGTAATTATGTAGAGTTATAGTTTCTTTATGCTTATTTACTCACACACTAACAATCAATTTTAAAGAGCCCTAAAATGGTAGTGGTAGTTTTGTAAACAGATTTATGCCACTAACCAATGGTTTTAAAAGAGTCACTAAGTGGTTATCAAACATATAAATTTTATACGACAAAATTTTAAAAAATAGTATAGTTTTAATTCTCTTCATCGAAAGACCAAGAAATCAATTACTATATCGACTATATTATGTAGAGTGAATGAATATAAAAAAACGAATAAAATGTCTAACAATTACCTACCTGTTGCTCTCGATGGATAAAACAATTAAAATATACTAATTTTTTTAAAAACGTCATATTACGATAAAATTTATATCAAAACGTAGATAAAAATGAGACGGTCACAAATATATAATTAATTTTTCTCTAAACAAAATATATCACAAGTTATTAAACATAATTTTCAAACAACCTACAATTAATTACATTAATAGACAATTTTCTTAAAACCCCCTTACATATTTCATACGACACCCTCATAATTTACATTCAAACCCTCCCAATTTAATTGATTTAAATGTAATATTACGATTTTCTTCCATTATCTACCAATCAGATCATACTATTTGTCAATGTCATAATTACACGTCATCATTTTTTTGCCACATCACACTTTCTCTCAGCTCTGTTAACAATATATATATTAATTGTACCAAACTACAAAGCATATTGCTTACAATTTTATTTTATACAATCAATTTTAGTTTTCTACATGGTACAATAAACTTGATACAATGTTACACAATGCATATGACATGACCTCCTGCAACCACTTGTCTTCGAAGTTAGGTTTGCAGCTCCACGACGTTGAGTTCGAAGCTCCATGCAATGGGTGGATGATCGAGGATGGAGGTATTTTAGGTTGTGGATGCTAGGAGTATTTATAACTGGATATTCGAAATTTCAGATAGTAGATTCCACTATCTGAATGATCCAAGTTCTTAATGTCGCAATAAAATCCAACTAAAAAATAATGACAAGGTAAAAAATAATTTCAGTTTTGATCCAAACAAGGACTATATTCTTGGATGACTTTATCTTTACTAATTATATAATACTAAGCTTAATACCATGTGTATAAACATCGGGATGGTTAGAGTAACTTTTAAATGTTTATGACGTTAAATAGTATTAACATATATAGTAAAACAATTGTAAAAAAATATGTAGGGCTACAAAATCTCTTAAAAAAGGGGTATATCTATTAAAAATCAGAAATTTATATATAACATTATCATCAAATTTTTTATAGAACATCTTTATAATCACATTTGAATTTTTTTTATTTTAATCCAATTGGTATATACGTTTACATAAATAACCAAAAAAATAGATATATGTATCTACTAATTGATTTAAATAGATATTTTTGTAAAAATATTATTGTCTTAACAAACTAAATTACCTTAAAAATGGCATTTGAGGAAAAAAACCCATTCGTAAGCCATTTAGAAAATAAAGGGAATGATTGAAGAAAAAAAATAGTAAAAATAAAATGATAATATCATAAAAAATTTCTTTTAATATATATTAAAACTTAAAAGAGTTCATTACAAAAATGATCCATGTGGTTGTCACTTATTTTTACTTTTAATCATTTAACTTCAAAAGTTTCGAAAATATTCACTTTGTTTCGATTCTGGTCCTTTAGCCTAACTGCCGTTATCTTCTGCCATTAAAAGCTCCACGTGCCTTGCATATGAAGGCATTTTGGTCTTTTAACCTATATCCTTGTTACCAAACACTAGTTATCTTACACTATTTGTTTTTATCCATATATACATACATATATGTATATATATACATATAGACGTATATGTACATACATACACAGAGATATCTTCTCCCTCAAATATCTTCTTCTCTCACTCTAAAAGTACCGCCACCGCCCCCTCTATAGGCTCAATCACCACTGCCGCCCTCGACCATCGTCTTCCAAAGACCGACCAGCGCCGCCCATGATCGTTGTCTTCCCATGACCGACTAGCGCCGCCCACTATAGAAGGACTAACGCTGCCATGTTAGACCAATCACCGCCGGCCCCCTTCAAGGTCGCCACCGCCAGTCTAGATGTGAACCACCATCCTTGAAAGACTGTCGCAAATCTGAACCACCATCACCACCGCTGTAGATCTGAACCACCATCACCACCGCTGTAGATCTGAACCACCACCATCACTGCCACAAAGCTGAACCACTGTTGCCTCTATTCTTGAACGGCTTTCGCAGATCTGAACCACCATCTAGTCAGATCTGAACAACCACCGGCACAGTCGCGGGGTAAGTGAACCACCATCACGACCGTCGCCCATCACTGAACAACTATTGGATTCGACCATCATACTTGTGTTCATCGATATCAATATGGGTGTATTATTAGTGTGTATACTCATCTAATTCCAACACATAACATCTCAAAAATCTTTCCCCTTTTCTTCTAATGTGCGTAAGACCATATGTAATTTCTTATTGGTTCATCAGTGGTCAAATGTATAATCTTTGGATGAAATGGTTAATATTAATGCACAAGTTTTGCTTATTTTTTCTAGGTTGAAAATTGGTTCGATTTTTCTTGATAAAAATGATTATTCTTGGGTTAAGATAATGAGGGAGCATGTTGTAGAATGGATTATTAATTTGTTTAATTTAAACTTGAAATTAATGAAAGGATTTGGATAATAACCGGTCATTATACTTTTAAAAGGATGTAATTGTAACAAAATAAATATAATTAGAAGTAACTAAGAAATTAATTAAAATTCAGTTAGCCAAGTAGTTTGGTAAAAAGGATAATGCAGAAAAAGACCAAAATGCCCTCATGTGCAAGACGCCAAGCTACATGAGGGCTTGTAACGGCAGAAAATAACGACATTTAGGTTAAAGGATCAGAACCGAAACAAAGTGACAATCACATTAACTATTTTTGTAATTTTTTAAGTTAAAAAACTAAAAGTAAAAATCAATAAAAGAAACATACACATTTTTGTAATTAACTCAACTTAAAAAGATAACAATTATCAGAGGGCGATGTTCGGTTAACCCTCCCTTTTCTTTTATATATCTCAAATCTCAACCGCAATAATCAACGGTACTATGTTCGAGTCAACGTTATTTTTCTTCTCCTGTTTTATTTTATTTTCTCCCGTTTTTCCCTCCTTTGTTTTTGAGGCCTAAATCACTTTTTATTTTACATTTTTTATTATTTGTTTTTCTATTATAATTTCTATTAAGTGAGAATCGGTGTACATATAAATATATAGTTGTGGCTGTTTTATCTTATCTATATTTCTATATAAATTTTGTTATAATACAATATTTATTTAAAATTGCATATTTTGAATCATAATAGAAAAAAGCCACTTAAAAAGAAAATTAAAGGAGAGGGTAGCTAGTGAGAAAACAGCGGTGGCTTCATTGAAGAAAAGGAGGAAACGAGAGAGTTAAGTTTAGAGAACAAACTATATTAGAAGCTAGTGATTGCATTTATAATTAGGAAGTAATTGATTAATTGTATTTTATTCATACATTCTATTGTGTGATGTAACTTTTCCTAAACAATTGTGTGAAGTAGTTTTTCCAAAATAAAATATGAATCAAGTTGATGATAAATAATAGAATACTAAACTCGAAGACTATATGAATGATAAGTATAAATCCTTATCTTTTTCTTTCTACCGCAGCGCGAGGGTTAATCATATCTCGTTTATACTAGGAATTGAGATGGATTATGGAACATATTTGCATGAATCAACATATCGGTTTCGGAGGTTATTTAATGGGTAAACTGTATGAAAATACAACGAACTTTGACTAAGCTACCGTTGTATATAACAAACTTTTTTTAATTAATACAACAAACTTTTAAAAGTATACCATTATATGTAAATGGTTACCTAAGGTGCATGTAACACGTAAATTCTTAACTTTTTTAATTTTTCTATTAAGATATTCATGTCATCTTCGTGTGTTCTTACGCCATCTTCAATAAACTGGATCAAATCCCAATCATGATCACGAAAACGTCGAAAAGAATCAATATTATTTGAAATAACTAGAGTACACGAAATTAATTAGCGGTAGTGTTAAGGAACACATTTTTTTTGAGGTTTGAACCAGGTCAAAGAAGAGGAACATATACGTTCTTTTATGATTTGGGGTTCACCATTCTTTTACAATTTATAGTGGGTTTTTGAACTAGAAAATGGTGTAAGACGGTGGTGGTGGTTGTTGTAAGGCGGTGGTAATGGTGGTGGTTTGAAGCAGCATCGGTTTTGGTGGTTTGAAGCTGAGAGAAGGATCTTGAGGTGAGATGATGGAAGACTAAGTCTACAATCCCAAATCCAGATTTTTATAATAAAAAAAACAAAAAAACCAATGTAACCGGTTGTTTACTAGTTTTAAAGGTACTTTTTTTATACAGTGAAATGGATAAGAAATTTAATTGTATTGTTTATAAAAAAAAGTTAATTGTATACAATAACAGAATAGCTAAAATTTATTGTATTTGCAAACAGTTTGTGCTTATTTAATCCATACTCTTTTATCTAAAATAGTTTATGATATTACACACACAAGGTCCAAACAGCTTGTGATAAGCCTGATGCCTTGATTAGGTAAAGAATAATGACATTAAGAACAAGTGTTTTAACCTTTATGTACCAAACCAGATTTCTTGTTTTAATCGAATCACAAAAGTGTTACCGGTCATAAATAAGAAATCTAATACTTACATATACAAAACTGAATTGGAAAACACCGTAGAACCAAAAATAAATCTTTGAGGGTCACAAATTCGTCATGACAGAGTGAATATGCGTAAATCGCATCAGGTTTTTATTTATAGAAAAGGAATCAGCAAAGTACCGACTACAACACAAATAGGCAAGTGTACCTAATCGTATCGCAATATAGTTCTTGTAAGACTGAGTGTCGAACACTTGGGAAACGAGTATGATTTCAGATTTAAAAAATCTAATTATTAGTTAATCTAAAGAAAGCTAGTAAATGGGGAATTTGGGGTTTTTAATTTAAAAGAGCAATAAAATATTTAAACTAATAATTAGACTAAAAAGAAAATAATTCAAAGCAAAATAAAGCTAAAAACTTGAAATGAAAACAATCAAAACAAAGTATTTTCATCTAGACTCGATTACCCCTTTGTTTACAGTCGATTTCATAGAAGTGCAATGAATATTATACTCATTCCTAAATTGGTTAAATCTCTTGGTCCAACTCACTAACCCTATAATCATAAGAACATTAACCCAAAGGCCATGACATTAACTATCCCTATAATTAGTCAATAAATTCATGTAGAGAAAGGCTTGTTCTATTGATTCGTATTGGTCACAATCAATCAATTAACACCAAATGGTCATCACATGCAATTGTCAAACACATGATACAAGCAAACGTAGATAAAATGATCATCTCACCTATGAAAACTTAGCAATAGCTCATGAAGATAGAAACTTTAACATGAATGGATCTTTGAAAAAGCTAAACATGACAAATTATACAATTACTATACATCCGGATCCGTATAAATCAAACTAATAAACAAGGTTCTAATCTAGGTGAAAACAAAAAACCTACCCCATAGACAGACTAGAATATATCAAAAACAAAGATGAAGAGAACTTGCAAACCATAATAGAACAATGGTGGCAAACCCGAATCAATCCCATCAAAGTTGCGGTCTTCCTCTTTGTTATTGTAACACCGTAAATCTCAAGCAATTTTTTTTAAAACCCCTGCGGAAGCGTTAACTAATTTCATTAATCAAATACAAAGTACAAAATACTTTTTACAAACATCACATCAAGTTGTGTTACAAAATATTTACAAACATGGTTCGTCTCTTCTCAAAACTTAATATCAGAGTACCCCACAAACAAAGCTAAACAGCCAGACCTGCAAAAAGCAATCAACTGTGAAGAATTAGCACAAAGCTAAGTGAATGGAAGCTACAAACAAGCATCCTCAAACAACAAGCACAAGCAAACCGATCTCAACAGATCAAACAATCAATCACAAGCCAATCCAATCTCCAATCCAATCACTAGAGGAACGGCGGTTCTGCAGAACCTGCAACCGATGCGGGCCAAAGCAAAGGTTTACCGTTAGCTATTTGCTACTTGGTACAGTTAAAGCCCCTTCTACTGCAACAAATGCATAGAAAGTCTAGAACCGTGCAACCAATAGCAGATAGCTCAGCCCAAAACATGCGATAGCTGACCCCCAACCATGTACGCATATAATTAACCATGCGTACAGGTCTCGCCACGTGCACACATAATTAACCATGTGCACTGGCCACGCAACAATCCAAACAATTCCAATCAACAAGCAACAATCAACGAATCACATTTACACAGTCTGTCAACACATACCAAATAACACATTCCATGCTGGCAAATGTTCATCGCGTTGGCTACAAATTCTAATTGGTCTAATATATTATTGTAGCCCTCGGAGTCTAGTTGTTGTGGCCGCTTGAATTACCCCAATCCGAGTTCGTATGAGTGAGATATTATCAAAACAGTGAAGGTGTGTCAGAGCTGTTAGATTTCCTCGTTTTCTTCAGTTTTTGGTCAAACCTTTCATCATCCGCCTTTTAACTTGAAATCCAACAACTTAAGATATTAAGTATATTTTGACATATTTTCAAACAATAATAGGCTAAATAAAACACATATCACTTAAAATATATATCTAAATATGGCGATATCAGCAGTCACAGAATGAAAAACAAAACCTTTGAGATTTGAACGGTAAGGTCAAGAGTTGACACTCAATATCCGAGTCGATATCCACAACTAGAGATTTTCCAAGCCAATTGGACTTGAGGCTCCCAAATTCTTCTAGAGAAGACAACGAGGGGAGAAATTAAGGTTAAACATTGTTGATCGCACATACACACACCAAAATATAGAGACCTCGGTTGAAAGGGGGAGTTTTTTTTTAAATTAGGGTTGGTTATTTTAATATAAAGAAATTGAATGTATTTAAAATATATTCGGATATTTGTTATCCGAACTCTTGATAAAAACTATCTCAATATGAAAACATGAATATATTTGAACACCCCTAGTGGATGCCGTTGGTAGGTGGTGGTTTAGTTTTTGAAGGTCGTTGGAGTTTCTTAAAGGGACACTAAAGTTGGGTTTGATGTTTCGGGGGTGGGTACGTGGTTAAATATAAGTTGTGGTTATGGTTTACAAAGATCACCAGAGTTTAGAGGTCGTTGAAATTTGGTATACGGTTGGAGAAGATTGTTGGAGTTAGGTTATCGGCCAACAATATAACATCTTTAACAAATTTGCTATGTAAGTGTAAAAAAAATTAAAAATGGTTATATATAATGACTTTTTAGAGAAAGTTTTTTATTTTATGTTCGTAACCGAGCCTAACAAAATGCTACATAAATTGGTCTATACTAGATTGTAGATACAAATGTGATTACACAGGTAGTCATAATTATTTATGTTAAAATATATATTTAATAGCTAAAGTCATAATTATTTATGAAGAACCTAATTTGAGATTTTCTTAAAAACTAAAAGAATTTTATATTAATTTCCCTCGACATAGAAAAATAAATGACCGATTACAACTTTAGGAAGGATGAAAAATTTAATTATGAAAAGATTTGTGTTATATAATCTTTAATATATATTTAAAAAAATGTTATGATGTCATTATTCTATTTTTTTGAATTTTTTCCCATCAATTATCCCTCTTTATTTCTCAATTGGTATGAATGGATTGTTTCCTCAAATGTTCTATTTTAGGTGATTTAATTTGGTAACACTTAAATATCTTAACAAAAACATGTATTCAAATTATTTAGTAGATACATCTACCTATTTCGTGGTAGTTTATGTAAACATGTATACCATTTGATGATGTTATGTACGAATTTCTTATTTTTAATAGATTTATCACTCTTTAAAAAGATTATATATCGGTATGTATTTTTATAATTGTTTAACTATATATGTTAATACTTTTTAACACTATAAACATTTACATGACTTTAACCATCCCCTGTGTTTTATATAGGGTGTTAAGCTAATAAACATAGATAAGGACAAAAAAATTGAATGTGAATCATATTTATTATTATGTAGCCTAGATTTATTCCTAAATTAACGTAGTAGATAAGAAATTTAAATTAAAAAATAGTTTAACGCAAACTAATATGATCCAAAGTCAAATTTTAGTTTTATTGAGTTTGAATTTTGACGGATTTAATTATGTCTAAATGTAAGGTTAAAATTGTATAATTAAATTGAGAAATGGTAGTATTTTATTTTTGTGAAATAAACCCCAACCGCTTTATGTATATTAGAAGATATGGTTGCTTAGTTGTTGATTTGGTTGATATGATAAATAGATAAGTTTATGATTAATGCTGATGGATTTTGTTCAATATAGTCCTTAATAAAAGCATAGTTTCGATGGATAATTTTTAGCAATTAGATTTCAAGATCAATGGTTTAGAGTTAATCTTAGATAATAATTAAAATTGATTTAAGAAAGGACAATTCTGACTTTTTGCATATTGGTCCCCACTTTCTCTTTCCTCTAATTTATTTAAAATTAATTATCTTACAAACCGGTAATCGTTAGACGAAACCAATTATACCGTTGCGATCCTCGTGTTCCCCTCTTTTATTAGAGAGGTCCCTTGATATACTTTTGACAAACTTTTTTTTTCATTTTTTTAGGTTGGACTTAAATTTTATTAATGTATAATCACATGTGATTCATAACAATATTCAATGTGTTGTTTTATTAATTTTTTTATCTTCTTAAATTGTATATCATTTAACGTTTATTAATTTTGAATGTTTGCTTAAATAAATCAACGTTTGCTTAAAACCGTTTATACATGTATGTACATATTCAATTTCACCCACTCCAATTGCATTGTCTACTCATGAATGCATATATTTTGTACTAGCAACACCCTATCCCCTCTATCAAAGGTCTAGATGTGTTCTCCTTCGAATTCGATGTCTTTTATATTAGTTCTCGTAATAAGAATGGTTCTCATTTGAACAATCCTTTATGCAATCATATATGATTGAATACCAAATCTCATGTTTTTTGGTATTCATTCACATTTGAATCTATATAAACTCTCGTGTGATTCTGTACAAAATCACATGTGATTGAATACCAAATCTTATGTTTTTGGTATTCAATCACATGTGATTCTGTACAAAATCACATGTGATTGAATACGCAATCACATGTGATTGATTCTGTCAAATATGTGACATAAAAATGCTACATTTAATCTAATCACCTGTAATTATGTGCATGTATAAGAGATAGATAATCACATGTGTTATGAAATAACTAATAACTTAGAATCACTTTCAATTATTGATTTTTTGTTACTAAACCATAGAACTTTGCCGGATTATCAAACACCAAACTAGAATTTTATAAAGACTATATTGATCACACCTCTATGAATCACATTTGATTATACTTTAATAAAAAATAAGTCCAATCTAACAAAATGAGAAAAAAAATTTATCGAAAGTATATCAAGTGACCTCTCTAATAAAAGAGGGGAACACAAGGATCGCAACGGTATAATTCGTTTTGTCTAACGATTAACGGTTTGTGAGATAATTAATTTTAAATAAATTAGAGGAGAGAGAAAGTGAAGGCCAATAGTTAAAAAGTCATAAATGCCCTCTTTTATACCATTTATACAAATATATCAATTTTGATTATAATATAAGATTGAATCTGCACCATCGAATCTTAAAATCTAATGGCTATAAATTATCTCTTAAACTATAAATTAAATTAAGACTATATTGAACATTTCTCTAATGCTAATAGTGTGAAGAATTTAAGAAATAAAAATGGATGGAATCATAATTAATTTGGATATATATACTAATTAATTACTAAATCTCCTAGTTTGTGAGTTATCTTTTAACTTGTATACATCTATCTATCTATTGTGTTTGTGCGTGTGTGTGTGGGAATTATAAAAAAATTTGAGTAGAACAGAATTAGCAAATACGTAGATGCATCTTCCTTGAGGGTACGTGGCCCCACCCCAATATTAACCGCAATTTGTGGCGCCATCATATCCGGTCTTTCCTTCAATTCAATTCCTCAGGAAGTTCCTTCATTATTATATTATATATTATATTATATTATGTGACACCGCGTGAACATGGATGGATGTGCTCGATCTTCTTCCATTTTTTATCTTCTTTTTACAAGAAGCTCGCTGTTGAAAAAGGGCATGGCATGGCAGCAGCATAAATATAATTAAGTTATCAAAACTATAATAAAAAAAAAATACATTTCCATTTTAAATATTAAACTAGAAAATTGATAACACCTACTACCTCCTAATTAATCAAGATGTACACCAAATTAAGGTCATTGTTTGCGTCTAGGGGGGTTTGCTTTAGAAACAAATAACACGTACTATATATGTAAGCCCATGCAATCACCACAAACAAAGATTCCTCTGATCCATACTGATGTTAATTTGCAGCTTAATTAAATCATTACTCCGCCCTGCAAATTCAATTGCAATTGCCAAAGTAGACAACTCATGTATGTACGTACACTAGCCTTGACAATAATATATGAAGCTAGCTAGGTCTACGATTTCAGACTAAAATGGTACGTATTTAGAGCTTGTGGTATATATGGAGCTCACCGCTTTCCGTGCTTTCTAACAGAATGCCCCTCCGTTACTCCCAACCCATTAGATGATCGACCTATCAACCCCGTTCTTCGTTATCTCTCTCCTCTCTATCTCATATACACATTTTTTTATTTAAAAAAAACTATAGAAATTAAGGTAAAAGAGGTCGAAAGACAATTATTTTTTTAGTAGAAAAATAGAAAAAGCAGTGATGCATAAGTGATGTAGCAAAAAAACAAAAACAAAAAAAAGATGTAGCTAGGGCCAAGTCATAATTTAGTTGAAAATAATAAAAAATATATAAAATAATAATAATAATCATGGAGTCCAATCGCTTTTTGGTAGTGGTCAATCACCTAAAGTTGATTCAGTGTCTAACTTTTCCCACCAATTATGGTTTATGATCATGTGTGTGGGTGTATAATTGGATACATTATCATTTGTAAACCATGCAAGAAAAGTTATTACATTCGTACCTAAAAACCAAGAAATCTTTTGGCCAAAATACCTACAACATTACATACAATTAATCTATAAACAAAAATATATCATATATATTATTATTATTATTCAAAATCTATAAGGAAAAGCCAAATACAGTCCAGCCAAATATAGGATTGAGGAAATGACGTAGCTAGCCAGCCTTAGGTTAGAGAAGGTTACCACATTTTAATTAGGTAGAATGGATTCGCGAGCCAACCGTGTCACGATAGCTCCTTTTCTTTCTTTGCGCCATATTTTAACCATAGAAATAGCATAAGACCAAAATCCTGTTTTTTTTTCATTATTTAGTTTCCACTCTTCCTACTACCCTATTTTCCCCCCAATCACCCATTCCCACCCAGCATCAGACCAAAATCCCATTTCGCTAACAAGGGCCTTATTGTTGCCAATTTTTTTTATATATTCTTGGAAACGCATCAGACAAGGGTTTATTCACTACTACAAAAAGCACTTTTAACCCCGGTTTTTTAAGGCATTTAACCCCGGTTTTATGGAGGGGGGGGGGGGTTGAATGGGGGGCGACTAAAGATACCCATTTAACCCCCGTTAAAAAACCGGGGCTAAAGACCTATTAACCCCGGTTAAAAAACCGAGTCTGAAAAAGGTTTCAAACCAGGTCTAAAATATACTTTCTACCCCAGCTTTTAACTAAAAAACCGGGGCTGAATATAAGTAAAAAATAAAAAAAAAATTACACATTAAATTTCATGCTCATTTACAAACAAAAATAAACCCAATCAACTACATAACAATATTTGTATACTAAATAAACCATTGCAATTAAAAAAATACATAATACTATACGAAAAAAAATACAAGAAAAAGTCTTTTAATTTCTAACTTATAACAAATTACCGGTAAATGTGGAACGACATAATAATAGATATCAAGTCGGTTGATGGTCATTTCCTTTTAAGCAACATCCTCGGCATTGGCATCAGGTGCAAACTTACCTACAAGTTATTTCTTTCCACTTTTATCTGCAACATAATAGCAGTTAACTAAACTTTCAAATCTAGGATAAATCAAGAAGTAAAATGAATCTCAAGAGAAAAATTTGACCGCATTTAGTGAAAACATATGAGAAAACGGCAAGGATAGAACTTAAACCGTGATTTTTGTCTTCTTCACTTGTTCAGCTAGTACCATGGGCAGGTAAATCAAGTAAATGTATCTCTCTTCTAAGTGAGTCCATGTTGAGAACAAGCCTACACAAAGTGTTTCATATGGCCATAAAAACTCCTATATATGGTAGATTAACTTTAAAAAAAAGATATAACTCGAGCATTCATAAGTCAGAACTCAAAACCACAAACAAATATGGACACGTACAGTAAAGACAATATTGCAATTGAATTTTAAAAATATTAAAAAGAGAGTAGAATTAATGCTTTAAAGGGTTAACATATAGTATAAAATTTATACCTTTTAGAATGATGTTAACATCAACGATTTTGATACAAGGATGTGCTTCGACCCCACTTGGATTATCAGCAACACACCTTTTTTGACATATATGCAGTATCAACAACAAATTACTTCTTTCATATAAATATCAAATCAGAAAATAACTTTCATGCATGGTATTAATGTGTGTTCCACATGTTTAAAAGATAACCCATTTCATATCGGCAACACACTTATTTATACCTCTCTCTGCAATTTAACCATGGAATGCATCTCTCCATCAAAGGTCCTGTAACTTGTAGGTAATTCTTGTGTTAGGTCTGAGATAAAAACCACAATGAGTCTAGCATGAACCATGTTAAAAAGCATAACAATAAGTCCAACCCACTTACACACTTGATAAGCCTTTGAAACATTTTAAATCCTTGATGAGCTTAGCACACTTCATAAATACCACATTGATTGCCTTAGTATTCTACTCAAATAAGTAGTTGATTCACTACTTCTTAATAATTTGCATATTACAACACCACTTCATCCATGAAGATATACAGAAATCATCATTGCCTCTCATATTTGACAAACTTGAGTAATTAATTCTGATATGAATTTGATTATAGCATGTATAAATCAAAATTATAATCTACATTCATGTTAGTTCGAATCCTGCTTTAACCAAATATAAAGGATTCTCTCTTGCCATAGGAACTCTTTTATAGTGATGTATAAGCAAATAAGCAATGATATGAATTATCATAAATACAAGAACTGTGAGTAATTTCACAACAAATCTATGCAACCACACATTTTTATAATAACATTATGCTACTATCATTCATAAATAATTTCTATAGATCGAATGTAAATAAAGAATCCGATGAGAAAAACCCAAAATGAGTGGAGTACAGTGAATCTTACTTTTTAAGAGTGGATTATAGTATATCTTACTTGATATACTTAGTCATTCAATAACCAATTTCTGAAATAGGGACCAAGAAGGTTGAAACCTTCAGCAAAAAAAAAAATAATAAAATCGGGAACAAGAATTTACCAAGAAAGCTTCAGCAATTCGAAACCTTCAGCAACCTTCTGGACCAAAAGGATAGCTTCTATTAATCGAACAACAAGGTTAAAATGCAACCTTCAAATCACTTGCACAAAAACATACGCAGATTTAGGGATAGCCAAATCAAGAAGATAATCACATTAGAACCCTAAAAAGGATTTTAGAAACATAATCAAATTAGAAGCCTACAAGAGATTAGGGATTTATAAAAATCACAAACCTACTTTTAATTGAAGGAGGGTAACAAGAAAATTAGGAAACTTGCCATTTAACCACTTCGATTGAAGGAGCGGTGGTGGTGGTGTTGTCGACGTAAGACAGTGGCGGTAGTGGTGTTTGTCGTGAGCAGTCTACGCAGACCAGGGCTGTTGGTCGTGAGCAGTGAACTCAAGAGAGAATCAGAGAATGAAGGATGGAGGGATAAGGTGAATTAGCATAAATTAGGGTTTCGGCAATGAGTAAGAGCTAGCGGGGAACAAATTTGGTTGGGGGGAAATGAAATTTTTAGAAGGGGTATATGTTAAGACCCGTTTTCTTCCTTTCAAGCTGGGGTTAAAATTTTTAGCACCCGATATTTTAAAAAACCGAGGTTGAATCCTTCCTTGCTGTATTTTAACATTTACTTTTGTACCCGGTTTCTTAATAAAAGCTGGGGTTAAAAGTTCTGAAATTTTTAGTCCCGGTTTTTTAATAAAAAACCGGGGTTGAATCCTTCCTTGCTGTATTTTAACATTTGCTTTTATACCCGGTTTCTTAATAAAAGCTGGGGTTAAAAGTTCTAAAATTTTTAGTCCCGGTTTTTTAATAAAAAACCGGGGTTGAATCCTTCCTTGCTGTATTTTAACATTTACTTTTGTACCTGGTTTCTTAATAAAAGCTGGGGTTAAAAGTTCTGAAATTTTTAGTCCCGGTTTTTTAATAAAAAACCGGGGTTGAATCCTCTCCCACCATTTTATTGCCCTTTTTATAGTTTTAGCCCCGTTTTTTTTCTAACTTTTACAAAACCGGGTTTAAAAGTAGGGGGCTGAAAGTAGTTTTTGTAGTAGTGATTACCAAGCCAAAAATCATTTCACAAACTGATGGAAGACCCATTACCAATCTCAACTTTGTAAAATGTAAGGAGATTGATACCCAGTTTGAAAAGATCACAATCCGCTTTAATGATTTCTAGTCACATCGAATATGTGACCCTATATCTAACCCCCCCTAATTTTCCAGAAATGCTTGCAATGTTTTTTACCCAAAGTGTATCATTTACATTTCGAAAACGCCATGACCATTTCCTGAGCAAGCTCACGCTAAAAGCAAAGAGATCCCCGATACCCAACCCCCTTTTTCTTTTTTAAGAACCAAGTTATCCCATTTAAACTAAGAGATCTTTTAATTTCCCCCCCCCCCCCCCCCTGAAAAATTGTTTTCTGAATTATCAAGTAAAAAGATGATACTGATTGGCGCCCGGAAAATAGAAATTAAAGGAAGTAGACCAGCAAGCAGGATAGAATGGATTGGATTAGTGTTAAGCGACCCCCATAAGAGATCAAAGACTTCTTTCACGACTTTAGACGGCCTTGCATCTATCTATACATAAAGTTTTATTTGATAGATCATTACAATACAAATGGCTATCGTATCATCATCTTGCTTTTCAAACCCTAATATTTAATTACAAAAATTAAAACCAAATAAATAAATAATTCTACAACTTAACGACTTATTTTTAAGGGTTTAGTTTTACCAAAATGTACTCAAATTGTCATGTTTTGTTATTATATGTATTTGACTAAAAAAATTTCTATTGTGTATATCGAACTATTAATTTGTCTTTATTTGTTTATTAAACTTTCTATTTTGTGTACTAAACTTGTAAATTTTTTACTTTTTTATGCAACCAAAATAGATACAATAGCAACAAATTAAAAGTGTGATACACGCAATAGAAACTTTTAAAGTTGGACACACACAATAGCAAAACGTGACAACTTAGATACATTTTAGTGAACTAAACTCTATTTATAATTTAATTTGTGTCGTATATATATGATGCAACAACCAGTAAAAGACATGAGTTTTGAGTATTCTGTCATGTTTATCAATAAACACATGTGTTTAGTTTTACTTTGCACGCTACATCACATGCAAGGAAAGAAGCCTGAAAGTTGGTTATTACTCTTTTATTCATTCATTGTTCCCCTGCTCAACTCGACTCGACTCGACTCAACTTAACTCAGCACAACACATGGAGGGGAGGAGAAGCTGAGGAAGCTGCCTAACGTCTTATTCACTCCCACCTTTCATTTATTTTTTATACATAATATTTCATAATCATCGTCTAAACAATACAAAACAAACAATACTTTTAGGCATCTAATACCTGAACATATAATATAATTAATTTTTCAGACAAATTACAGTATATATATATATATATATATATATATATATATCTACTTGTCTTGTGCTAAAGATCTAGGGAACAGCAAGATACAATTTACCAATATATAAGATTTATAGGTAGATGAGATCTACTCCAGCTGTTGAGTTTCATCAACCATGCATGCATGTGCTAGCAGGAAGGAAATAGGAATAGCTTAGCAAATTCATGAGGCATATATATATAATTTCACAACAATAATTTTATAAGCTAGCTAGATTACATGGTGCATATATATATATATATATATATATATATCACTAATAACAGCTAGGGGTGTGTGAATTTGAAATACAATAATAAAGATGTTTAATCATTTTTGGAAGCAGAAAGTTTCTAGTGACCGTACTAGCTAGCTAGCTTGTGGAATTCCCATTCAATTCACTGTTATCTGTGAGGTAGGAGAATGCATGTAAAATGATAGATTGGCATTCTGCTAATACAGTGAGGCCAGGGAAGTAAGATTGGCATACCCAATGGGCAGACTTGCCGCGTTAGTTTTTAGCCATCTGCTAATACAGTGAAAGTCAAACTTAACGCGTGGTTGCAGACCCCCACAGACATGAAAAAGGAAAAGGGTGACTGAAATTAATCAAATATATGGGACACAGGACTAACATTATTATTATTATTATTATTATTAACATAAACAAAGGATCGAGGATGCATCAATTGAAATGTAACGAGGATAGGAATAGGACGAGGCCGACTATGCTAGGGAGGGAGGAGGGAGTAAGTGATAAAGATGGCTTTGAAACGTACACACACTACAAGAAAAAACATTTTTTACGGTGATAAATGTCGTCTCAAAAGACCCACTAGAAGACAAATCTCCAGTCAAGAAGCTTTGACTTTCAACGAAGGCTATTTGCGGCGACATTTGTCGCCGCTAATACTCTATTGATTTAATTTTTATTTTTTATTTTCCTGAAAACAATGGCAGGATTTTTTCCCACCGAAAATATTTCATGTCGCCGCAAATTAATTTTCCTTTTTCTTAATATTACTCATTTACTCGTAGCTGCAAATGCTCCAGTGTCGCCGCAAATAGTGTCCCGCAAATTAATTTTCCTTTTTAATAATATTATTCATTAACGCGTCGCCACAAATGCCCCGTTGTCGCCGCAAAAAATGTTTCGAGATATTAGGTTGCAACACTCTTCTTTTCTCATTTGTTGTTTCCTCCATCTGTTACTGCCGCCCCCACGACCTCGCCGGCGCTTACCACCGCGGTCATGTCTCTCCCTCCGTAAATCTCCTAGGTTGAAGCAATCTTCGTTATTTCTCTAGCTTTCCTCTCTTATCCTCCTCCGCCGCTCCACCCCACCGCCGGTTTTTATTAGCTATAATATTAATTTGTTTATTTAATTATGTTAGATTATAATTTTAGTTAATTTAAAGTTAGATTATTTTAGTTTTTATTACTTTTAATATTAATTTGTTTTAGTTGATAATGTTAGATTATTATTTAGTGTTAATAATGTTAGTTTATTGTTAAATAGTTTATTTGATGATTTTAGATTATTATTTAGTGTAAATAATGTTATATTATTGTTAGTTAGTGTTAATCTTGAATTAGTGTAGATCTTCAATGTTAGTGTTTTTATTTAGTTGATGATGTTAGATTATATACACAGGCTGCGATAGATGAAATGTTTGAATCTCAACCTTTCCAGCTTCAAAATTAGCTACGTGTTCAAGAGAGTAATACACAGACAATCTATCAAGCCCTAGTCCAGGCAGGTATTAGTGTCAATCTTCCCTCTTCCACTCCAAATCAGAATCAGCTCAATACCAATTTGACTCATGATCAAGAGTCTAACGATGAAGACAGCAGTGATAATTAGTTTGTTAACAATTACATGTCATTTGTTTTAAAACATTAATTATGTTGACATTGAAACTATTGTTTGTTTTGTACCAAGTAACTATTTGACCTCGTTTCATATGGTGTATTGTTTTATTTTAATTTGTTGTTTTTCGTCTGTGAATATAGCAGGTTTTTAATTATTATCCCGAAAATACCAGATGGGATAAGAAATTACAGCAAGCTGCTGTTGGAAAAATTTTAACCATTCGCGGCGACACCTAGCAATTTGTATATTAATTTTTATTTTAAAATAATATAATACATGTCGCCGCTAAAAGATTATTTGTCGCCGCAAAAAGAATTCAATATATTATTAATTATAAAAGAAATAAATAATATCCGTCGCCGCAAAAAGTCTAAATGTCGCCGCAAAAAGTATTAAATATATTATTCTTTATTTAAAAATAATACAATATAAGTCGCCGCAAAAACCAAGTTCGTTGCTGCAAATAGTGGACACGTGGCAGATTGTTGGTCCGTTATGTGTCGCCGCTAATAGTTAAACTTGTCGTCACAAATACGTTTTTGGCGCGAGTTTTTTGCGGCGACTTATTTGCAGCGACATGTCGCCGCAACAATCTATATGAGGCGACATTTTGAGTTTTTGCAACAATTTTTGTCGTCGCTAAAAGTCTTTTTTCTTGTAGTGAGATCCATTAGAAAGAGGTAGGGCTTAATTAATGTTTAAACCTTGAAATATACAACAAGTGTCGGCATAACTAGGCCACCTTTTCAAATGCTTTTACAATATATAGTATTTCCACCCAGCCTCATGCATATATGACAATTAAATAATTTGCCAGTTATCTGAAAACTAATTTATAATCCGACCCAGGAAAGATCGGATATTACCCGCTTCTATATATATATATATATATATATATATATATATATATATATATATATACACATACATATAGGGTGAGGATCCTTTGCGCACGCCAACTTATTTGCGAACGTGCGAACGACATTTAACGGCAAAGAATGAACGGCGCCTTTGGAATTTAGAGGTGGGGATGAGGTGATAATTGTGGTTGGACCATTATTGCGGCGGCGGAGGAATTCAATTGGATGGTTAACATAATTTTATTTTCTAAATTTGCATGAATTTAGTTATTGGATTTCAATGGCGGTGACTTCAATTTAATTTGTAAATTGGACGGTGAAACAATTTAATCGTATTAATAACTAAAATATAAAGGACTTTCATTATTATTTTTCTAATTGAAATTTCAAGTGTGATTTATTCTTGGAGCTCTTTTGAAAAGGGTTTCTATATCTAGGGGTAGAAATATAACCGTCTACATCTTATCTTTCACATGCTTCTATGTTGACGGGATTCAGTATTGTTGTGTAAGGACGATAGTACTAGATGCAATTTAATTTTAATGGGTGGATGGATTTTATATTAATGTATGTGTTCTTTTTTAATAAACGTGGTATATTGTTTTTGTTGTGTGTGTATGTGTGTGTGTGTATACATAATAGAGAATGAGATTAGATGCAATAATTACATATGCGGATCCGTAACAAATAGTCTTAAAATACAAATGCTATAAACACAGTATTTTTTCTATAAAATCATTATATCCGACTTAAATCATGACATCTTGTCTAAAAAAACATAAAGTCTCTTTAAAACTAATGCATTTTGGTTATGGATTCAATATTTCTTATTTTAAAATCTACTGCGTCTAATATAAAAACTCTGCATCTTGTCTTAAAATACCGCATCTTGTCTAAAAAATAACTGCATCAGGCTTCAAATCCTTGCATGTAGTCTATAAAATCAATACATCCAACTTAAAATCGTTGCATAATATCTAAAAAACATTGAGTTCTCTTAAAACTAGTTCATCATGCACGAATTAGTCGGTGGATTCTTATTTAAGAACTAATACATCTTGTTTAAAAACCACTGCATCTAGTATAAAATTACTGCATCTTGTCTAAAAACACTGAATCTTATTTTTACACACACATAATAATAATAATAATAATAATAATAATAATACACATATATATTAAAATAGCCAACCTTTGTTGACTTTTTTGATCTAATTTTACCATGAAATTTTCCGTTCGCAAATGTGTTCGCATTTATATGCGTTCGCATTTGATCTTCATTCTCTCTCTCTATATATATATATATATAGGCAAAAGTTCAAACGAAAACTATTTTTCGTACGAGAACCGCGAGAACCAATCTTAACCAATCTTAGCATTAGATCCTATGACTATATATTACTCTTATATAATGTATTTACCACCTAAAAAACTCTTAATTTTAAGAAGAGTAAATTTACTAAAATACCCCTCATTTATACCTCTCCTTTAAGTCCACAATTAATGAATTTAAACAAATAAATATTGAAAACATAACCGACAATTAATGAATTTAAAGAATTAGAGATTTCACAAATACCAAATAAATGAAAGAGTCAAAGAGTTAAAATTTATAAACATTGCATTCTAACTCAATTACATAATAATTGAAACTATGAAACATTACACACACACATATACATACATATATATAATCAGCAACTTCATGATTCAGTTATGCGACAAAACTCTTCTAACAAACTGAAAGACAAATAACTCAGAATTAGCAATTTAATTCTTAAAGAATCTTCACAAACTCATATTAGCTCTTTGTGATTATTCTGCACAAAACTCATCACAACCTCCTCTTTATTCGCCGTCGTCGCATCGCGCGGGTACCACACTAATATATATATATATATATATATATATATATATATATATATATATATATATATATATATATATGGTTGAAGTTAATAGTAGCCCCCAACCTAAAAAGGCTTATAAAAACCCCTTAATTTCACATTTTCCTGTAATTACGCTAGCATGTCGATCACGTACAACCACACGCTTCAATATCGGTTGGTAGCAATTGTGTTTTTCGATTTCTTTTCACATTAATTTGCAACTACGTAGGGATTTATTTTGCATTTATATTTTCTGTTACACGCTTGAGATTCCTATTTAATTTGTTTGGCCGGCAAGATTTCTGTTTTTTTCCCTTTCTGAAATGTATACCAAATGACAGAAGAAGGTGTCACTGCATGCATATATTTCTCCAACTCATGTTACAATTATAATAACACAGAATAATCATCTACGTACGTACGTAACTTAAATATATATGCAATAACAAGAAGCTAGCTTAATTATTTCCCAAAGTAATTGCAGGAACAAAATCTTAATTAATTGGCTACATCTAATTTCAAACGTACTAATTTATCAAACTATCACTCCAAATCTACACGTACATAATTTAACAGCAACGCTTAATTTACCTTCTAATTCATGCTCTGCTTACTTAACTCAATTAATGTTGAAATTTAACGTTTAAAAAACATGATCGAACAAAGATTCTATTAATTCCTAAGGCAGGCAATGCTCAGAATAGTAATCTCCATCATTCACTACGTACGTACATGAGAACAATTAGATATATATATATATATATATATATATATATATATATATATATATAGCACACCGGCCCCTCCTCCATCACCATGGGCAGGATCAGGCTGCATGTGTAAGTGTATGTACATGAAAGTATTAATTAAGTGAAATGGTATTCATTCATTTTTAAAAGCAATTTTGAAAATACCTAGTAATTAAAGAGGTACGTGCAACTTCATTCTTCACTTCAAGCATGTTGTAAAATAAATATATATCGAACCACGTAGAAACCAAATATGAATAAATAACAGAAAAACGAGAACATCAAGATTTAATGTGGAAAACCTTTTACGGGAAAAAACCACGGACACAACCGATGATATCACTATATGGGAAAATATGAGGAGATTACAAGAACGCAGGTAATCAAAAGAGAACCTAAACCTGCGAATAACAAAGAAAAGCTAACAAGCTAAATTATTGGTTTTTACCAATAATGATAAATCTCTCTCTCTCTAATTCCTAAACTTGGCCTCCTAAATATCTATCTATCTATCTATCTATCTATATATATATATATATATATATATATATATATGTAAGTGACGTAATACACATAAATATGTGTATTATCTCTACATTTGAATTTAAAATCATCCTAATATTTGGATAATTCTCAAAGACCAATTTGAGTCTCACGGCTCATCATATATATATATATATATATATATATATATATATATATATATATATATATATATAAAACTAACCCTAATATTAATTAGAGTCCTAATCTAATTCGTGAAAACAAATTCGGATCATATTCAACAAAGCATTATATATATATATATATATATATATATATATATATATATATATATATGTCTACATTTCTCATCAGTGAACGAACGTACATGATTAATTTGAAACTCCTCTTAAACTTCACATGCAGAATATATTCTCTCATTAGTCCCTCGTTTGCCAGAATCGCAAGACCTAGCTAGGTAACTTTGTGGCGGAATTACGGGATTAATCAAGAAACGGGTTTCCTCAATCAAGTTTGGATATCTGGCAAAGATGTTGAAGAGATGTGTCATTCATCCGGCAACTTGTCTCAGACCCGTTTTCATTACCAAACAAGCATAGTTGTAATTGCGAAGGGCGGTAAATAGCGACGGGCTACCTACATGATAATAGTGAAAAGCGACCGCTATTTCATATTTAGTGATACGCTTCTAATAGAGAAATTATATATTTATATACTACAATAATACCTTAAAAAGTCTTAAACTATTATATATATTAGTATATTACCTTAAAAGTCTTAAACTATATATAAATTAAAGGAAAAAACCCATGACTATTGCCAAAAAAACTAACATGCCGCTATTTATCGCTATTTGTATGATAACGAGCTCGGGGTGCTACGCTATTCGATATACTGTCGCTATTTACCGCTATTGACAATAGGGCCAACATGGTATTGGTTTTAATCCACATGGCAGTCTGATCACAATTCTAGCTGAAAATTATAATAGTTTTCGGTCACCGAAGATGATAACTTCCAGCCACTAGTTGAAAATGATGGTCTTTTTCAACCACCGAAAATGATAATTTTCCAGCCGAAAATGATAACAATTCTAGTTGAAAATGATAACAATATATAACATTTGAAATGATAATATTATAGACATAAAAATGATAAAAATGAACTCATTTTCGGTAAAAAATGATATAAATACACATGTTTTAGCCAAAAATGATATAAAACACATGTTTCTAAACAAAAATGATATAAATACACTCTTTCCAGCAGAATATTGATATAAATACACATGTTTAAAACTAAAAATGATAAAAATTCACATGTTTTTAGCCTGAAAATGATATAAATATACATGTTTTTAGCCTAAAATGATACAAATAAACATGTTTTTAGGCGAAAAAGATATAAATACACATGTTTTTAGCCAAAAATGATATAGATACATATGGTTACAGCCGAAAATGATAAAAGTTCACATGATTTAAACTGATAACATTTTAGTATCGTTTTCATATGGTTTGCATTTTCGGAATAAAATTTTCAGAAATATAGAAAGAGTGGTCTTGTTTGAAAGAAGACTAAAAATGAGTAGATTGGTATAATTTTTTTTTGCTCAAATTTTCAAAATTGAAATAATTATGGTCATTTAAATATTTAAGGGGTAAATAAAAAAATAAAAAATAAATTTTTGGGAAAGACTCATAGAAGGCGTGGGTTTGGATTTTTTTTTTACAATTCCTACTTTGTCCTTTTAAATGAGTGACTCAGAAATGTTTAAATGTGTGGTTATATGGATCCTTACCCTATATATATGTACTAGCTAAGCGACCCGTGTGTCAACACGGGGATGATATAAGTCAAATTTAAACTTATATAAGTTTAAGTAATACTAACATTTATAGTAAAAATAATTTTAAATAAATTAAAGCAATTCCGATTAACAGACAATTATGGTTGGCAGATTCGAGAAACAATGTTGATCATAGCAGTAACTTTAATATATACCTATTGAAAATCATCAGAAGATTAAAACGATTAGTGACTATAAAATGACGATGGAATCATTTACTCAATCATATGTGTATATATTTACACAAGTATATATATATATATATACATACATACTCTCATCATAAAGCATATAAAATGAATATAAATCTACTAGACTTTATGTAAATTTTGAACTAATTTCTAATTTAAAATTAAATGCGCCGTTAGATATATCATTTAGAGTAATCCGTGAACTTGTTCTATCATTTTCAATCCTATTGAACTGTTATGAACATAGTTGTCATGTATAGAATGAATCACCATTTATTTCTTCCTTTCTTTTGAATGCTCTTCCAATGAAGGTCGCTTTGGAACAGATGAAGGAGGTTGTTTATTCTCCGTAATTAATGACTATATTAAAAAGAACAATATATTACATTAGCATATGTGAATTATTTTTATGAAATATAAACAAAACTTATTTGCCTGAAGAACAATAAAGAAGTAGTGCAATCTTTTCAAAGAGTTGCAAAGAATTTTGTGTTTGGAAAATTGAGTATCATATCTTATAACCTTATTAAAAAAAGGATGATGATGTCATCATCCTTTTTAAAACTAAATTTCCACCAATCAAAACCTCTCATTACAAAAAACAAAAAATCGTGGTTAAATATACAATGACGTCACACATCTCATTCCAACAACTTAAGAAAAAACGCGGGTCACGGGTAACCCAGATTTGAAACAGATTACTCTTAGGGTTTCTGGAAACAAAAGGCACTCTTTCTGCGTTACCTTCTTCGATAGCCCGACTTTCTTCTGACGCTTACCTCTTTGACAAACACAGCCCTTAACAACACTTTCCTAGTTGTAACTAATCTAAAATACAAAAATTGGTTTTTTTGGGATAACGTCACTGTATTCTTAGACACGATTTTTTAATTTTTTTGAAAATGGGATGTTGTGATTGGTGGAAATTTAGTTTTGTCATCCTTTTCTTTTAATAAGGTTATAAGATAAAATGTTTTAAAATCAACAACTAAACACTTTGAATATTATATTCAAGTTAATCACTCAGCTCATTACCATAATAAAAAAAATCCCTCGACTAAATAAAAAATTACCTACCCATTACTATTAATTTATAACAAAAAATTAAGAATATATTAATTTTAAAAAAGTGTCATTACAATAAAATTTATGTCAAAACGTAGATAAAAATGAGACGGTCGCAAATATATAATTATTTTTTCTCTAAACAAAATATATCACAAGTTACTAAACATAATTTATAAAGAACCTATAATTAATTACATTAATATACAATTTTTGTAAAACTCCCTCACATTTTTTAAAAGCCCCTCATATGTTTTATAAAAGGGAGGTGATCCGTACACAACAAAATTGGTCATACACAACAAATTTATGCATCATCAACTTGTACCGTATGCAATTAATGTTTGTACGTTGTTATGTATGGCTAAAAACCGTTATGTACGGATCAGCTCTTTATAAAACCCTCTCACAATTTTCATCTAGCCCCTTTCAATCTTATAACATATTTATAAAAGTCCTTATAAATAGGATGATGTCATCATTCCTTAAAATACAATTTTTTGAAAATGATGATATCATCATCTTTTTCTTTTAAATAGGTTATAAGATGTGTGTGTGTGTATATATATTGAAAAGTTCATTTGAGAATCGTTTTTATTGCGAGAACCGCGAGAACCAATCTTAGCCGTCCAATTCCCCCTCCTTCAATTGGATTGCTCACCCATGACTTCCTTATATACACCTTGTTGCACTCAATCCCCTAACGCTCTTCATTCATGAATTCCTTACATGGTTCTCAAATTAACCCTCCCCTATATGTATGTATGTATGTATGAGGTAAGGGAGTGTGTGGTTGTGATGTACATATGCTTAGGTGTGGAACCTCCTTTAAACGACATCGTATTGTGCAAATGGCGAAAAAAAAACCAGACAACTTGTCTCAAACTATCTTCATAGCTTCCCTCGAAAATCGATTTAATTGATGGAGAGTCCATTAATCACCCCCTTTTAGACTATTGCAAGAATCAAAATCAAAGCTCTTAAATTGAATTCATTGATCGAGATTCCGTTAATCACCCCCTGTTAGAACTATTGCAAGAATCGAAATCAAATTCTTGATCGAGATTCCATTAATCGTCCTCTGTTAGAACCATTGCAAAACTAAATTTGAACTTTCAAAATCAAATTCGTTATGTATTACAAACTCAAAAACTATATGTATTACAAACGGGTAAAAGATGTAGTGGATTAAAGTTAGACATATCAAACGGGTTTAAATTATAGTGAATTGTAGTTCAACTAGTCAAACGGGTTTAAATAGGCAAACATCAACCAATTTTTCATTATCAGAAAAATATGATATACTTAAGTATTTTTACAACTTTGTAAAGGAAAAACTACAATAAAAATAAGCAAGTGAAATTTCATAAATTTTATATAAATAAAACTACTATTAACAAGCAATTGTCATTACACTTGCACTTGCACTTCTCCTTGGTTCAAGAGTATTTTTATAACTTCGTAAAAAGGAAATTACAAAATAAAAAAACTTTTACAAAAACTATAACATTCTCCGTTACTCTTGCACTTGCACAAGCAATTGTGAATACACTTTCACTTGAATTTCTGCATGACCAGAAAGGGGAATTAACTGTACGTGTAAGCAACAACAGGTCACATCATATCTGGCCACAAACAAAAAGCAATACGTACTCAATATGTGCCTACCAAACTAAGTTGGGAAAAAACTTATATACTTCCCAAACAATTAAAAGTTTTCAAGCTGCTTATATATATGCTCCAAGTTGATTTTGACAAACTTAACTCAATCTACAGCTCAACTTTTTACCAAAACAATTAATATATATGATTCAACTTTATCAGATCAACACTTGTTGCTGTCGAGCATCTTAACACCTACATTTTCTAAATAATTACCATGAACATGTAATTCATAACCAATAGACTGTGGAGTAAATGTCAAAACTGCAGGTTGTTTCAAGTCACAATATATATAACAACAACCTACATCTTCTGAATAATTACCATGACCCTATACATCATAACCAATAGATTGTGGAGTGAATATCACGTCAATTGTCCTTCATAATAAATAATAAGACTTGGCCGGGTTTTGAGTGAAGTGGTTCTAACTCGAGTATCCATTGGATGTTGATTTTTATCGGTGGGTCGGTAGTGAGATGGAACCTCAGTAGAGGAATTGGGACAAGAGCTCACTGGTCGGTGTTCATACGATGGAGTACGTACGTAGATAAAGTTGTCTTCTGTTTGGGAGGGTTGGTTACGTACATGAGGGGGTAGGTAAGGATGAATAAGTAGCTACGTATAGTAATAGGTTGTTCAAGGAGAGCTGGAGAGATGGAGGCCGGGTGAAGATAGAATAGGTGGAGAAGGACATATATATGGGTGTAGGTTGGACAGTTTTATAAGGAAATACATTGATCTACGTACTGTAATCTTGACTTGATTCTTAACTTAATTGTAATTAGCAATGAAACAAAGACTACGTTGTCGACGTTGTACCTACCTAATAAAATCGAATGTCCATGTAAATGTAGCTACCTGATTTCAACTTCAATAAAGATGTATAGTAGTTACGTAGCTACCTGATTTCGCAATGTTGGTGATCTCGATCGTATGCCAAACGTACACGAGTATATATATATTGTCAGGGAGTGATTATCTGGAGTCGACTTGGTTTTGGTTGGACGAGGTGTTTTTGTGGCCCAACCCCAACCAGCTGCGAATTCAAGAGCGAGAAGCACTTGTATTTTTTTTCTTTTAAAACATAAAACGACACCGCTATAGCAGGTTCCACACCAAACCTTACGTACATTCACATTTCCATATATATATATATATATGTTATTAATTCTTTTATTATAAATATATGAATCTACAAAAGACGATATATAATCAATCAGAAGTACGTGTCTAAAATTAATTAAGTTGCCTAGTGTAACCATATATCGAAATGAATCTTTAGCACATACAATGTCAGCCAATCAACCAAATACATATATGGTTAATATAGAAGGGAGATGGTTTGGTTTGTTCACAATATAAATTATTAGTTTTAGTTATACATAATAAAAGCATTACAATAATACTTTTAAACATGCGGATGATCACAAGGATAAAATTCTAAGAATAAAAAATATTATAATTGTACGTTATACACCGCTAAACTTTATGTACACAAATCAATACCCTGTATAAAAGTCTAACATAATTAATATATATATATTATTTTCTATATAAGAGGAAAGAAGGTTCCTTTAATTTCTACTTTCTTTTTGAGGGGCCCAATTAGCTTTGTTTTTTATTTTGTCCAACCATGCATAAGAAACTTATGCAACTGGATAATGGAGAAGTGGATATCCAATATGAAAATAATTAATGATCGAACGTCAAAGGTTAAGTATATTCCTACATATAAACGGGGAAATTAATTAATGTCGTATATATGCTTATATATCCATCCAATCCAATAACATAATAAAAGTATTTCTTAGTTGTAAGTTTTAAAAACAATTATTCACAACATTTTAGAATACGTACGTACTAAAACCAATCAAAAAAAGTCCTTACGTACTATGAAAGATTCATATGTTGTGATGGCTACAATTGCACACTGGGGCTGGATCCTTCACGAGGCACCATTTCGATATATGGTTACACTAGGCAGCTTAATTTGTGTTGCTAGTTTAGTTCATTGTTTGTGTACCTATTACAACTTTTGCATCTTGCAAATATTGTGATGTTCCCATTGTTGTAAACTTTGTTGGCTTTGGTAATAAAGGTTTGCTTAAAAAAAAGAGTCATACTTATGATAATATATTTTACTATTCTATCATGGATATATCGTCATAGTATAACGTACACAAACTTGTATTAAATACTTGTACCCTCTAGCTACAAGACGCAAGATTGAAAATAGCTTTATTATTGAAGGCAACGGTAGTAGTGAAGTAGTTATGGACATAAAATCTATACCGGATGTTTAGTGATTAGAACCATGACATGTCTTAGCCATGAATTCCACGACATTTTGATTGTGAAACCAGTTCCAAAACTTTATCGTTCGAGCAAATCTACCATTGATTAATCTCTTTTGGACAGGGGTTAGTATTAGTGTATATGTATTGTATGCATCTTAAATAGTTAGTCCACCCGTTCATAGTCTGACACGTGTACCTTTGTAACATTATTTATATTTTGTTCAATGAGAAAGTTCTTCTTACGGGGAAATAATATCTCACATGATATCAAAGCCTCCTGGCGGCCCTAGCTCTTGTCGTCGCCTCTCCCTGCGATGCCGCCCTTCTCTTCTAGCAGCGTTGACTGCCACCGATCATCCCATTCATCATTTGCTTTCTATTTCTTTCTTCTTTTTCTATGCTGCCTATAGCCAGCTCTTTCCCTTCTTCTTCAAAAAACCCAACGGCATCACCAACATAAAATCATACATTCCTCTTACTCTTGATCTCAACAAACTCAACTATGATGTCTGGCGTGAGTTATTCGAAACCCTCTGCATTGGTTTCGGTATGCTTGGTCATGTTAATGGATCCTCTCAACCCTTGGGTCACAATGATGGGGAATGGCGCAAACTTGACTCCATCATCAAGCTTTGGTTATATGGCACTATCTCCCAAGATCTTCTCTAGATGATTCTCAAGAAGAATACAACGGCACTGGATGTCTGTAACACTCATTGATACTTCTAAACTAAAGGACCTTTGGTCATTTAATTTAATTTCTATATACTTAAATAGTGCATTCCATATACAATTCCTTAAAACAAATGGAAAAAAAGAAACAAACAAAAAATCAATTAAAAGAAGAAAAAAATGCTCCACCTACTAAAAGGTTTGTGATCTAGTCATTGATGTATCTGAATGATTCTTGAATAATATTCTCTGACTTCAAAATCTCTGATATAGAGCACGGGAAGTTACAACCGTTTAGTTCAAGGTGGAATATCCTATCTTTAACTGTCGTCATCTATCCTCTTTTAAATCTTTGTTGTATTGGGGAATTGGGTCCGAACCCGAGACTTCGATGTACATTTGGGTCTGAATGCGAAGATAAGGGCGATTTTGACCTATGCCTTTGAACATGTTCCTGATATCGGTTATGAGGTGACCCATTTGAATCTCTTTTTCTATCATTTTGCTCTTCTTTTGGGGCTGTGTACACAAAAGGTCCAACTTGTATGTCATTGAAGTCTTGTAGTGGCTCTAAAGTTTTCACAATTGTGCTCATACTTGGTCTTGCTTTAGGCCTATGGCTAAGACATTGATAAGCCAATTCGGCCGCTTTCGCTACACCAAATTCTGAGTACAACCCTTCGAGTCTTGGATCCATTATTCGATTGAGTTTTCGAGGACACTTAAGTTGGGGTCTAGCCCAATCAGCCAGGTTTTGCTCACGGGGGGGACGACTCTTGTCCATTGATTTCCGGCCCGTGAGAAGCTCTAATAGTACAACTCCAAAGCTATATACATCACTGGCCGCCGTTAAGTGACCTTTAGAAAATCCAGTTTTTAAAGTTAGTGACATTATGATGAAATAATAAATAAATAAGGGTTAAGCTATAACATACAAGTTATATTAAATAAACAAAACATTTGAATATTACCTGTCATGAGGTATTCCGGAGCTGCATAGCCATGTGTGCCCATAACTCGGGTGGAAACATGTGTGTCATCTCCCTCAGGACCGTCCTTAGCAAGCCCAAAGTCCGAAAGCTTAGCTGTGTAATCCTGTAATTTGAAAACAAAGTAAAATCCAGAAAATTTAGTATCAAGATATAAAAAATTACGGTATGTTTACAAGGAACTCTTATGAATGGTTGATATGAAAATACTTACAGAATCTAGTAAAATATTTGATGCTTTGAAATCACGATATATGACAGGTTTTTTTGCTTCATGAAGAAAAGCAAGCCCTTTTGCTGCTCCTAAAGCAATTTTCATCCTTACCGACCATGAAAGTGACACCGAGAATCCTAAAAATATATAAAGAAACAACTATTACGGTATAATGATTAACGAATTAAGATATAAATGACAGTAATGAATCAAACCCTTACTCCCTTAGTTACTAATCAGATATTTAAATATTTAGTTGATTAATTAATGAAAATCGTGAGTGTAAATTAATGAAAAATGGTTTGCAAAAACAATGCTTGACTTTTGATCCACATGCATGCAAGTCTTGGAACTGGTAAACTGTCCAAAAACCTTACAAAAAGTCAAAAAAGTTATAGGACTAATGAACAAGTCTTCGCCGTAAAATAGTCAACCATCCAAAGAAAACTCTCGTGAACTTCCTGCTACCTATAAAAAACTAAATAATAAATAAATAGGTTACACGACTTTTTCTCCGGCCTTGTATTATTTCGATCTGTCATCCCCACAATAAATAAATAAATATATATATATATATATATATATAATTATAATTATTTATACGCCTACACCACCTTTTATGTAGTTGTTTTGTCATCATCATGCTATATATTATAATAATAATAATATCTTGTTAGCTAGCAAAGAATTTCTTAGCACTAAATAAGATCGATCGCAACAAGAGTATATTTTTATTAATTAATTTAAAAGATATATATAGCAGAACTGAAATTAAAGGATAGTTAATTAGCTAGCTTGTTATATATATAATATTCGAGTTTAGAAAGAATATATGATATTATACGTGATTATCTTGTGCAATTAATTAAATAACGACATAATTAATTAATTAAAGTAAGTTATGAAGAAGCAAGCTAGCTTACTTCGAAATAATTGATTTTCTAAGCTGCCTCGTGGCATGTACTCGTAGACGAGAAGCCTGTGTTCGTCTTCACAGCAGTATCCGATCAACTTTACCAAATGCGGGTGTCTCAGCTCTCCAAGAAATATCACCTCTGTCTGTTAATTCATTCATTCATTTATTTATTAAACCATATATATATATATATATACATATATATTATTTAATTTTATTTATTATACGTACGTAATAAAAAATTAGAAAAAAGTAGCTAACTAGTGTCACGTATACGTGCGTACCAGCCATTCTCTATGACCTTGTAAACCTTCCAGGTCAAGGAGTTTAACGGCGACGGGCTGAGCCTTCAAGACACCGGGCCTAAGTTTATCATCAATGAATCCCTTGTGAACCGGTCCGAATCCACCTTCTCCCAAGAAATTTGACGAAGAAAAGGACTGCGTGATTAGCTTAAGCTCCGCAAGGGTGAAGACGTGAAGGTTAGACCCGGCAAGCGAATTAGATATGTCTTCAGACAGGGCAGAGCTGCTTAAATCTGTAAACGAAATCCTGGGAAACGAGTTCTGAGATGCCGCAACCACCGCTGATGATGATTTCTTTTTGGGTGGTTTATTACTATTCAACGCCGCACGAATTGGTTCTTGAATCTTGAAACAATTCGGTAAGAATATTAATGATCTTGTGGTTTTCTTCACTGTCATGGTTCAATTCTTGTTCGTTCTAAAAGGAACAACCTCCCCGCCCGCCCGTCTTGTAAATTAAAATGGTACGTACGTACGTACGCGCGTACGTGGTTTTTGGAATTAAGGGTCTGCAGATCGGAGAGAGAGAGAGAATTAATTGGATATGGAATGAATCGAAGAAGAATGGGTAATATATATATATATATATATATATATATATATATATATAATAATAATATAGTTGGTTTTTAATTATATATATCATGAATCTATAAGTTGAGAGAGGAAGGCTTCCAAAAGAAAATTTCAAATGATAGACCAACCACTTGTGTTATTGCTTTTAGTTTTTTTTTTTTAAATTAAAAAAATTATTTTCTTGCATAGCAACATTGAGATAGAGGCTTGCAACACCTTTATGGGGGCAGGTAGACTAATTGTGTTTTTAATCCTGCCATCCTGTTAAAATTCAGTCCTTTTAATTTATTTCCAATTAAGCTAGAGATATATAGACGTACAAATTAAACAAACTATATATTTCTTTTTTAATTAATTACATTTTGTTTGAAAAATATAATTAATATTTATATATATTTGATATCTATCGAAGTTGAAGGATATATAATTGCAGTATTAATTAATGCATTCCATTCCATATATGAATAAATAGAGAGAGAGAGAGATGATTCGTATTTATTGCTATTTTAACGTTCAACTCAGTCATGGTAGTATGTATATAAGGAATGCATCATGAGCCCGTAAGATGGTGTTTTCTTATTGAAAAAAGTAACTTTCTTTTTTCTTATTTCATATCAATACGACATTGTAAATCATATAAGATAAGTTTAATTTTTTGCAAGAGAAAGCCTAATATTTAGTCGCTTAAAAAGATAAGATTAGATGAAATAAAATCTTCAAAATACTTATCACTTATTATAAACAAGCTATATCTATACTATCTTATAAAGTATTCAGGTACATTTTTGGTCTTAATTTCTTAATTTTAAGTAATTTTAAAATACTAATTTTCTCTTAATATTAAATTGAATGAAAACCATTAAATAAAGTAACTACTTGGTGGAGTTAATAACAATCTTATATAACATTTTAATAACTAAACCAAATCTCACTGGTAACATAGCCAAAAATAAAAAACTTTGTACCTAAAAATACAAACAACTTTCAAATCTTGTTTATTGTATACAATTGGTAACCGGTAACCTGGTAATCAGGTCACCGATTGCATACAATGAATAAAAAATGTAAGTTGTTTGTATTTTTAGGTACAAATTAAAGTTGGTTGCATACAATGACAATATTGACATAGTTCATTGTATTTTCGCACATTTTGCCCTAAAAATTATGTATAAGTAGAATTATTAAAGCAAAGGCATCAAGAAGAAGGGCGTAACAAGAAATGACTTCTTTTAGCAATTTTTCCTAAGATATTATTAGTTCTTCTGGCGTAGCTCTTTCTAGGGAGGAAGTGTCGTAAGTTGAATATAGACAAAGCTAGTTATTAAATCATTAGCACCACAAAAAAAAAAATTCCATTCTCTAGATTCGTATTGATCAATTGATCTTAGTGAAACACTGGATTTGTTATCTCATGTCTGCTTTTCGTGAAAAAACGGCTGACGCATGAAACACTCCGCCTGAGGAGTACGGTTGCAAGACCGAAACTCGGTTCACTACTTTAGGTATCAACACTATAACTTTCTTATTAGAGCTGCCTAATAGATAGGTTCACTAGCAATGAGTTTGCTTTAATGAGTGCACGTTCAACTTGAAAGCCAATCGATCAAATTCCTCTACCTATTGTATATAATCTAAATAACATATAACCTACATTTATTAAAATTTCTGGATTTTTTAATGGGCAATATAATTAAAATAGTATAGAGTTATAATGTCAACACATATCCTCGTTGAATTTTACCATCCATGTAAAATTTTATTAACCCATTATAATTTATACAAGATGCACATCACCCCTGTTTTAAAAACAGACAAGTTGTCGAGAAAATCTAACTTACACAAACGAATGTAGAACTTCTGTTCAACTATGTGAAATAGAAATTAGAAATAACAAGCGATTACGTAATAAAGAGACATATAATTCACATGATCTTTTAGAAGAAAAAACATTGTAATATTTTTATTATTTGAGTTTTTTATTTATATTATGTCATTTTAAATAACATAATTTTTTTATTAATATAAATTTTTATTGTCGTTAATCTAGCTGTTTGATTTTTTTAGGAAAAATTTATGATAGTGTAACTATATTTACATCTTTTTTCTAATTTATACAAGTTTTTAGCATTAATTCAACTTATAGTTGCTACCTGTTAAACTGGTTGCCATTTTTAATTTTGTAAGAAATTTTTAAATTTGTGTAACATTTAATATTTTATAGTTAATAATTTTATTACTTTAGTATTAATATAAATACTAATAATAATAACTTATTATTATTACTTTAGTATTAATATTAATACTAATAACTATTATTATTATTATTATTATTATTATTTTGTATTATTACTACTACTATAATTATAATTGTAAATTAGGGATGAAACAGGTTCCCACTCTTGAAACCGTTTTCAAAATAAATTCTCTATTTTATCTGGTTCTATACCTGAAATAACTGATTAATATCCGGAACCGAAACCGGAAACGGTTCCCTTATCTTGGTTTGGTTTTCGGTTCTAGTTTTTACCTATTTCAGTTATCGGTTATTTTGGTTCCGGCCTGGTTCGGTTCGGTTCCAGAACCGAACACGTACACCCCTAATCGTAATGATCTTTTTTTTGATAATTTCTTTATCTTATATTATATTTGACATCTTCTATACAATAATTCTTGGTGTCATTGAAATTTTTATTATCCTTTATGGGTAAAACAACATCTACTTTTATTTGCAATCTAGAATAAATTTTTTAATTCAAGTGTATGCTAATTCTTTTCGCTTACTTTGGTAAAGAGTAAATCTTTTCGTTTATAATGTAAGACTAAGAAAAAATTTATTTATGTTAATATTTTTTATTACTTTAACATTTAAAATTTTAATAATAGCATTAATAGTTGGTTATTACAATTAGTATTATTATATTAATACTAATAAGAATATTATTAATAATATTAAAAAACAAATGTTACACAAACTAAAAAAAGTTAAAAATAATATTATACAAAGTAAAAAGTTACTTACAAAAGAAAATCAAATGTTACTAAACTGGAAAAAAAAAGTTAAAAAAATATTACATACATTGAAAAAGTTTCTCACAAAATTGAAAGTTATCAGCTTAGTAAATTACCAACAGGTCACGTTATATTAATTAAAATAAAACGCATGGTTTAATTAAGGGCAAATTGGATGAAAGTGCAACAAACTTCGTCTTAGTTATCATTGTATACAATCAACTTTAAAATTTTAAAAATAATACAATTAACTATCATAATCCTTTCATTGTATGTAAACAACTTTTTTATGTGTCAGTTGTTTAGTTATCATTGTATACAATTAACTTTTTCATAACTTTCTTAGTACGTATACAACAAGTTGAATACAATGTGAAAATTATGAAAGTTGGTTGTCTTATTTTTAAGAAAATAAAATTGATTGTATATAATAATAACTAAAATAAAGTTCATTGAATTTTAATGCAATTTGCCATTTAATTAATTGCTTAACAAAGTTAAAAACGATTGCATAAATTGAAAAAAGGTGCAAAAATAGTTGCACTATTATAAAATTTTCTCATTTTTAATTATACTTAAATAGATGCGAATATAAACCATTTTCATATCTTCTTTATTATAGAAGTGATAGCGATAGAGAAAGCAAGCATAATTTGAATGAAAAAATCAAAGTATTGTCGATTATCGACTTCTCAAACCGCACGTAATAGGATGGTTGACGCTAGCTTGTCATCGCCTTTTGACGAATTGCATGACCCGATATTTTTATTACAAGCTTGTTCGTCTTGAACCTGCTTGTCAAGTCAATGACGAGCATAACACAACTTCTTTTTTAATTCATTAGTTTTAAAGTAAAAAAGAATAAAGTGTGCATCCAATCATAATAGTCATCACTAAAAGTAATTGAATTTGGTCGGTCATTAACTAGTTATATGTAAGGACCGGGACACCCTTCAAGCATTAAAAGAATGCTGATAACAAACAAGACAAGCAAAAACAAGATATAATATAGTTTGGTTAGAGCCACGACCTACGTTGTAAGACCACTATTCCAGTTTTACTTAAAAACATATTGTTTACTAGTTAACATTACAAAACATCAGAGTTTACCAAAACACGTGTTCTTATATACACAAGATGCTAACAAGTTTCAAAATAAGTGTTAAAAGTTTCCTCTTTAAAACACCAGGAGTTATCTAACAGTTTACGGAGTTGGGCCTTACCTCTGCTGGAGCCTGAGTCACCTGCAAAACACAATACTGAAACATAAGCTAACTCTTAGTGAGTATACTAGCTGAGATTAATAATTATAAAACAGGGATAAAGTCTCCCCAAGATATCTTGTCTCCAAACTGTAGCACCTGCAAAGTTGTATAAACTGTCATTATTTTGGAGAATAACTACACCATTGGCGTAGTCATACCCCCTAAAACTATTCTGGTATATAGTTACACCACCCGCGTAGTTGTACACCTTGTTATTGTTCTGGTGCATAGTTATACACCACTACTATACAATATATATACATAATAGCTATCTCACATAACAAAGATATCATACAATTAGGTATAAATCATAGATACTTACATACTGTTCATACAAGAGAGATGGTACACTCACCTCATATCTCATTACTGTTAAACAAGTAAAGCATTCTGTCAAGTATCCAGGCACCTCCCTATACCAAAGAATGAGCTAAACATCACAAACTGATCAAATTGTGCTGAAAAGGGTACTACACGGGCTGTGTACCCCACATGACATTCCCGAATTCGGTCAACACGACCGAATTCGGGTCAACTATCTAAACCGAGTTCGGTCACTGCTCTAATGCACACCGAACACCTTGTTTTTTTAGTTTTAAATATCCTTCAAGTCATATCCTAACATTATACTAACATACAGTATGCGTATAAGTATAACGAACATCATCACTACGCATATATATACTCTTACCGATATCTAATACAAAAATTAAGCTTTTGCATTACAACCAAATTAAGAAGTTTACGAGACACAAATAATTAAATAAACCAAATGCGGTGTCATGTTGGTTTGTCATTGTTGATACCCTGTTAGTGGTTATTGCCTCCAAATCTCCATTTTCGTATTTATTATTATTATTTTTTATTATTATTTTTTTTGGGTGTTGAAACAATATATATCTTACATGTGCTAATCCATTGTATTTGACAGTTGGCAGTGTTGTAATAAGCTGATTATTTTTTCAAACCAATTAAAAGACGAAGGAATTCTTAATTAGTACTTATTCATTAACGAATTTCTATTAATTTAAGGGGATAGGATATAATTTTATATGTTAATGAGTATAACAACACCTATATATCTAGCTACACATATTCTTTTGCCTTAAATTTAACCTCATTTTGTTTCACGATATTTAAATTTTTTGAGAGGGATTATAATATTAAAGTCACCCGTGTTCCTTTTTTACTTTGTTTCTTTCTTTTACATAATTGTTACTTTAAAAGTGGTAGAATGTTCTTTATGACTCATTTTATGGTGAGAATGATACTTTTTTTTAACATTGATTGTTAGTCATCTCTGTTAAATCTAGAGTATTTAGGTCTTTTTAATATTATTTTAAAATTTAATAATATTTTATCTTTTTTATAATAAAAAGGACCATGCTCTCTTTCCCTCCTATATATCTTTGACTCTTTCTATATTATACTCCCTCTCTCTTCAAACGAAAATGGCCACCCCATATCGCCGGCTCATCTACTACACACCCCCACCACCTCCGCCACCACCACCTGAAACTAAAACCCACCGGATGCCATTATCCCTATCACTATCATCTCTATCTCTCTATCACTCTCCTCCTACTAAAACCACCAACACCATCACCGGACACTCCTTACCATCTTCAAGCAACACTAAAAACCCTAATGGTGGTGGTTGACCAAAGAAGGTGGTTGTGGTTGGTCAAAGGAGGTGGTTGTAACAATGAGAGAGGGGGGAGAGAGACCTGTTGAGATAGAGAGTGTGAGAGGAAAAGAGAAAGAGAGAGGAAAATAGTGAGAGAGAGAGAGATTGGAGGAAGATGATAGAGATGAATTGATTTAATTTTATTTATTTATTATATATAATTAATTAATTAAAACTTGTTATTTAATAATTAATGGTGCAATTGTCAATTTATATTGCTTTAACGGAGACGATAAACGAAATCTATTAAAAAGGACCAAACTCGTCATAAAATAGATCATAAATGACCATCTATACTGTAATATCCAGTTCCCGAAAGATAAATAAAAGAGTATTATTTTGATGTTACTATTATTTTCAATGTAATTATGCAAGTCGTGGATTTATTAAAGTTGAGTTGGGCTTAATTGATTAATTAAATTAGTGTTGGTGGGCTTGGACTATTAGTGAGGTTGGGCTAAAAGCCTTATAGAAATACATATATAAAGAAGATTAGGGCTTAGCCCTTTGGTTCATGCTACTCTTTCATTAATCAAAGAAAGAGTGCAGTGTGTGTGTTTGAGAAGAGCGGAGAGCAGGAGAAGCTTCATCTTTAGCATCCATTCTTCAAGGAATTGTAAAAAGAACTATCAGGTAATGTTTATAAACTTATTGTGATCATGCAAATGTTATTTTCAATCTGAGTTGATGAGGTTTTAGAAGGTATGTGTGTGTTCTTAGTGGGTTTCGGCTGAGAGTGAGAATGAGTGGATTTGGAGGTCAAAACCTTAATGATAACATATATAAATTGAAAGGATTTATTTATATGAATGAATAAATGTTTTGCAACTGATATGGAACGATTTGGTTAAGTTTTGTATGATTTGGATTTTGAAAATGACGACTAGGTTTGCTGTGTGTTGGGTCCGACGAAGAAGACATAGAAGTTGGACATGAGGTGGTCCGACTTGTGTTAAATGGTGCGACTAAGGTTGGTCCGACTTGGACCTTAGGCACCTTATCCGAGTTATGTGTTAATGTTTGTGCATGGTCGCTAACCCTTGTCCAACCTACGTTAACTATCCAACTTATGAGTTTTAGTAGTGGTCCGACTTGGGCCTTGGGTGCCTCGTCTGACTTGAGTTTCTACTTGTGTTGTTAGTCCGACTTAAGGTCTGGTCCGACTTGTGTTGTTGGTCCGACTTAAGGTCTGGTCCGACATGTGTTGTTGGTCCGACTTAAGGTGTAACACCCGCAAACCTGGGCTAGTCGTTAACAGGTTGGCAATATGTGTTTTATGTGTACTTATATATATATATATATATATATATTTAATTGTGTGATTACTTTAATTATATGATTAAATTAATATATCATGATCAATAAATAAATTAATCAAAGTAAGTAGATATGTATGTATATATGTATGTATGTATATGGATAAGTATGTATGATTAGGAGATTCCACCTCATGCTTTAATTTGTGAGAAAATTGTATGTACGTGTACAGTGTATATAGAATTGAACATGTCTTGAGCCACCTCCTCACTTCTTGAGATATTGAAAGTGTAAAAAAGAAACCAAGAAACTTGCAAACTTTAAGTTTTGAACTTGAGGATTTGTTTTTAATTCAAAACAAAGGTTGGTACTTATTTCCTATAGATTTAAAGCATGATTCTGAATGGTTTGGTATACATATGGCTGGTCATCATGATAGAAAGTTAAGAACACCATTGTTGTTAATATGAAGCTTTTGGAAGCTTACTTAATTAGTGGGTTTTGTTAGTTTTGATGTTTTAATTGGATTTGATGAGCTTATGATGTTTGTATATGTGATATATGAATTTTGTATATGTTTTAGTAGTGATTTTATCAGAAATAAGATGTTAGATGTGATTTATATTGTGTATAAGTCGGCTCGAAGATGAACAAGAAGAAGAAGATGTTGTATGTTCTTGCGCGACGTGACGCATTCCTGGTTTTGATCCGACATTCGAACGTTTGATCTGACTTTTTGGGTTTGTTTGTCTAACTCTTGGGTCATCTGACCCATTGGTCTGACCTTTGGTCCGATTTTCAGAGCGTTCAAGTTCCGACCCAAAGTTGAGGAAGCTATGAACTAGAACGCTTAGATACCATCCTGAAAGGCAAACGTGGTGGTGGATGCCTTAAGTCGTAAAAGGAGCCGGAAGTCATATCCAATTTATGCGAATGGAGATAGTATCAAATTTAGTGGATAGACTAAAATTTGCCCAGTTGGAAGCTTTGAAGGAAGAAAATCTGAAAGCAGGACTGATGAAGAAAATAAAACAGGAGCTGACCGACGACTCTCGTGGATTGAAAATGTATAAGATTCATGTTTGGGTGCCTATGCATGGAGAATTGAGGAAATTGATCTTAACAGAAGCACACAAGTCAAGACTGTCAGTACACCCAGGAAGTACCAAAATATATAATGACTTGAAAGTGCTTTACTGGTGGCCAACAGTGAAAGAGGATGTGGCACATTTTGTGAAATCCTATCATGTATGTGCATAGGTGAAAGTAGAACATCATAAGACATACGGATTATTAAAACAGTTGGAGATCCCCGAGTGGAAGTAGGAACACATAACGATGGATTTTGTAACGAAACTTCCGCGTACTTAAAATAACCATGACTTGATATAGGTGATTGTGGATCGTCTAACGAAGAGTGCTCATTTCCTAGCTACATGTGAGACACCTGTTGGTTCTATGTGCACAAGACACAAGTTAATACGATATTACTGATAATAAATAAACTCATAGGGTCACACATTTACAGTCAATGCTCCTTTAATTTAGCCATTACTTCTGCCTTTAGATTAGCTTCTAATAAGGCTTCTTGTTGAGCCTCCTTCAATCGAGTGATAAGATCAGAAACGATAGTAATTTTCATGAATTTAACGGTTTCTGTGGAGCCCTTTCGGCTTAATGCATCAGCCACCACATTAGCCTTGCCCGGGTGGTATTTGATTTCACAATCATAGTCCTTAATCAATTCCATCCACCTGCGTTGCCTCATATTGAGCTCCTTCTGTGTAGAAACATACTGGAGGCTCTTATGATCAGTGAATACCACACATTTGGTGCCATACAAGTAGTGGCGCTATAGTTTCAGAGCAAAGACAACAGCTGCCAACTCCAGATCATGAGTCGGATAGCTTTTCTCATGTGGCTTCAGTTGGCGGGAAGCATAAGATATAGCCTTGTCCTTCTGCATAAGGACACTTCCCAAACCTGCGTAAGAAGCATCACAGTAAACAATAAAATCTTCTGACCCATCTGGCAGAGTCAGAATTGGAGCTTGACATAAGAGTTGTTTCAATGTTCGGAATGCTTTATCTTGTTCATCAGACCACGAATAGGGAACATCCTTTCGTGTAAGCTTCGTCAAAGGACCTGCAATCTTAGAGAAATTCTGGATGAACCGCCGATAGTAACCGGCAAATCCTAAGAAGCTACGAATCTCAGATGGGTTTTTGGGAATTCCCCAATTCATCACCGCCTCAACTTTGGCTGGATCAACCATTACACCTTCCTTGCTTATCACATGCCCAAGGAAGTGTATCTTTTCGAGCCAAAACTCGCATTTAGAGAATTTAGCATATAATTGTTCTCGCATCAGAGTGTCAAGAACTATGCGAAGATGTGTCTCGTGTTCTGCTTCAGATCTGGAATAAATAAGAATGTCATCGATGAATACAATGACAAATTTGTCAAGAAAGGCACGACAGACACGGTTCATAAGATCCATAAATATTGCTGGAGCATTCGTCAACCCGAAAGGCATCACAAGAAACTCATAATGCCCATATCTCGTCCTGAAAGCCGTCTTTGGAATATCTTCATCGCGTACACGGACTGGATGATAACCAGAACGAAGATCTATCTTTGAAAAGCAAGTAGCACCCTGAAGTTGATCAAACAGATCATCAATACGAGGAAGAGGGTACTTGTTCTTTACAGTTCGCTTATTCAGCTCCCTGTAGTCAATGCACATCCGCATCGTCCCGTCTTTCTTTTTAACAAACAAGACTGGAGCTCCCCAAGGCGAAGAGCTGGGACGAATGAAACCTCTATCAAGAAGTTCCTGTATCTGAGTCATCATCTCGCGGACCTCAGATGGTGCAAGACGATAAGGAGATCTTGCTACAGGCGTAGCACCTGGTACAAGATCTATCTGATATTCTACATCTCTTACCGGTGGCAAACCCGGTAATTCATCAGGGAAAACACCCGAGTATTCAGAAACTACCCGAATGTCATTTACAGCTTTCTTCTCCATGTGTGTATCAATAACATAAGCCAAATAGGATTCACATCCCTTGGCTACAAACTTGCGAGCTTTCATCATAGAAATCAATGGAGTTTCAGAAGTTCTTCCTTCACCTCGAGCCACAGCATATGACCCGTCAGAGAAAGGAATTTTAATAATCTTTTTAGAGCAAATAATCTCAGCATTTTGATTGCTGAGCCAATCCATCCCGATTACTACATCAAACCCAGCAATCGGCATAACCAGAAAAGAAACAGGGAAACTAGTCCCGTCAATATCAATCACTGCAATAGGAACTCTATGAACAACAGAGATGTCCTACCACTAGCAACTTCAACGCTTAACGGATCAGTCAGTATGCAGATAGGTAATTGCAGTTTAGCACATAAGAATGCAGAAATGAAAGAATATGTTGCTCCTAAATCAAATAAAACACAGGCAGGAGAATTATTAATAAGAAAGGTGCCAGTGATAACATCACCTGCAGCCTTAGCCTCATCGGCTGTCATTTGAAAAGCCCTGCCTAGTGCACGAGGTGCAACATTCTTCCCCTGGCCCGAGAAAGATCCACCAGCTCCTCCTGATCCGGTGTTGGAACCCGACCTACAGTCAACCGATCGGTGTCCCGGCTTGAGACATTTGTAGCACACATTATCTTTATATTTACAGCTTTCAACTGTATGCCCCTTTTGCCCACATTTAGGACACCTTGCAGTATCCTTGGTACAATGCCCAGTATGCCTAGATCGACACGAAGCACACCATAGATCATCAGAAGGATTATACCTAGAACCCCCTTGTTGTTGCTGGTGTTGCTGAGGCTGTCTCTGCCATGATCCTCCACCTGAAGCCTTCGACCCTGAAGACTGTTCAAACTTCCTTTTGGAAGTTCCCCCAGCTTGTGTAGCATGATCAGTCTCATACCGGCATGCAATATCAAATGCCCTATCCAGAGTAGTGGCAAATCGGACGGATGATCGATACTCCGGTGGTAGAGCAAGTGCAAAGCGGTTAATCTTTGCTTCTTCGTCAGGTAAAGAACCATGCACGAAACGGACCAATTCGGTATACCTGGTGATGAGTTCCTCAACAGATCGATTGCCTTTAGACAAGGCTCGGAACTCATTATCCATAGCTTCTACCGCCTGGGCTGAACAGTATTTAGCCCTCATAATCCTTAGAAAATCAGACCATGTCATAGAGTTGAGGACAGCAGCCGGTGTAGAAGCTATCACCGTATCATACCAGGATACCGCTCTACCTCGCAGCATCTTTCTAGCATATGCCACCTTCTTGGATTCATCAGCCTCACATGTCTCGAAGGCCAATTCAGTATCGCGGATCCACCGCTCTGCGATCACCATGTCCATATTACCTTCAAAGGTCGATGGTGAACACATCATGAAAGCCTTTAATCCCAAGGCCATCTTCTTCTCGGGAACACGCTCCTCAGAGTCTTTAAGACGAGCCTCCAAGTCGCGAATATACGCCTCCCGATCATCACTTCCAGACATAGTCAATCTCTAAGTTCTGTTAGATCATTAAAGTCAAACATACTTAGTATACTTTTCCATACTTGATTAATCATGTTAATCAAATAAACAAATAATCAACAACTGTGTTAGTCATGTGAATCATATCAATCTCTCTCACACCCCAATACCCCCCGAGGAACACTTTAAATAATGGTCGAGCCCGAATTTGAGACTGAATACTCTTTCAAGTACCCAATTCACTCAAACTTAGGCTCTGATACCAGCTTGTAATACTGTGATTTTGAGAACCAAAATTTTCTTTTTAAAATGCAATTTGAGATTTCAAACTGCGTTGGTTTGACTGTAAATAGAACAATCAAATCTGTCTTATAATTTAAAAATGCAGCGGAACTTTTCACTATGTATAAATATATATTTGTTACAAGTAAATTGTTACTAGTAACAATTATATAAATGTATGTATATCTTTGTAACTAGTAAAGAGCTACTAGTAACAATCAAGTATGTATATAAAATACATGTAAATGTATTTTATACATTAAATGGCACATCTAGTATATCTTTTATATATATTTATGAAAGAAATCTAGAAATTCCTCATTAATCCTAAAAGAGGGCCATGTATCGTTTCTTGCAAAAGATTTGACCAAGACATGGGACTCATTCACCAAGTCAAGAAGCAAGGCAAAAGGGGGTCTCCCCCTCACCAATTTCGTTCAAGAACGTCCCAAGGGAGGGGCCTCCCTCTTGTTCTTGGTTGCTTGGTTGTTTAAGTCTTGATGCATGGTTCTTTTGCAACATACACATGCTACCACCTTTGCTTATTCCTAAGAATTGTTCTAAGTGTTCTTGAAAGTCTTGCATGCATCCTTACATTATTGTATTGGTGTATCAAGCTAGCTAAGTGTGGTAATACATACATACTCAAAATACATACATCTAGTTCAAGAAGAAGAACAAAGTTTGTTTCTTGCATTCTTGAAAATCAAGGGTTGAAGCAACTAGCATTTCAAGGTGTTGGAATCATTGGCTTGTGGATAACTTGGAGGAAGTCTTCTCTTGGCTTATCATATATCAATCACTTCACCAACGGTTTACTCACACTACAAAGGTTGTAGTTCTAAACACCCTATGGTTGTTTTGTTTTCTTAAGGCTTGCATATGGATCATTGGTGGGGAGTTTTAAAAAGTTTAAAATTGCTGTTCATGCTTTCGTTGCTAAAATATATTTTGAAAAACCGAACAAAACCCAACAACAACATCCTTGAGTAAACTGTCACAACTATACATCGATGAGATTTTTTCAAGATGTAACACCGTGATTTTGAGAACCAAATTTTTCTTTTTAAAATACAATTTGAGATTTCAAACTGCGTGGGTTTGACTGTAAATAGAACAATCAAACCTATCTTATAATTTAAAAATGCAGCGGAAGTAAAAACACGTGGCAAACTATATAAACATTCAAAATGATGCCACAAACGACAGTTGGTGTTACGGAATACATAACCGGCTGACCATTATCTTAAACATACATAAACATAGTTTAAACATATAAGCAATGTTCCTCCCAAAGCAATAACTACCCGCAGGCTCCCGAGCTCACTGAGGATTACCTGCACATGTGGAGTGTAGCAACTGTTAGCTATAATAGCTAGTGAGTACCAGATAGCATGCAATCAATATAAGTACATCACATATCATCAATCATGCTCAGATAGTTATATCCTAGCATCTCGCGATGAGTTGGCGTAGTCAGGAGGTAACATATCTTGCAGGGGAGCTAACCCGGCTCAATGCACCAAACTGGGGTACCAAACACATCAACCGCCCCGGTGGGGGAGCTATACAGCGTCCACCGTTGCGTTTTGGAATCCGCAGATTCCTCTGTTGTACAGCCGCAGCTATACCCAAAAAGGACAGCTTTGTCCTTAAATAGAACAGCTTTGTTCTCGCAGGACAGCTTTGTCCATAGGATCCAGATCAACGACAAACAAACAATTGATTCAATCGAATCATCAGTTAATGCGCGCATATATATATATATATATATATATATATATTCAATACTCATCATAGCATACACCTAATCAAGTGCATACTATACTGTGTCAACATGGTATATTCTAGCATCATCATGCAATCCTACACTTGAACAAGTGCGTGTACAAATCATGGTTTACAATTCTGTTATCATTGTTAATATGTATTATAAGTATATTAATTGTTATGTCATTCGACACTCACCTGGTAGGCTAGAATAAGCAAAGACCTTGCTTTGGCACACACGGATTGTCAATTCAACCTATAATACCAAGACTTACGCATCAATCATTTGAATATGCGAGGAACGTCTAGGATACTTGAAACAATACCCTAATGATGATATTTTACCATTTATTAACTAACTATAGCAGCCCAAGCAACAACACGCGAATACGTGGCACAAAACAGCACATTAGGCTGTGTGCAGGGGTGTCGCGCCGCGACACAGCCTTGTCGCGCCGCGACCAGTGTGCAGCAGCTGCAGCCATTGCTATTTTGTGCACAGCAAGCCCATTTTAGCTCATTTCAATTCCAAATCAATTTTGGTAAAAATCTAGTTTTTCATAGGACCATTTGACACTTGTGGAAGCTTTCTAACATCAAAAACTCCTATCCAATTAATTCATACGAAAATCACAATTAAATGGACAAGGACGTGCGCATAATGGCCAAAACTTGGTGTAGACCAATTCCAACACTTGCAACACACCATATACACCTAATATGATGTATTGAAGGTGTTGCAACTGACCAAAACCTTTAAACTCTTTGTTTGGTATCATTTTCCAATTTCTTGCCTATTTATGGCCTATTTTTCACTATTTTAGCCAATTCAAGCAAAACAACCATTCCAATTCAAAACCAATGTTCTAATAAATTCATAAAAGTCATATGAACCTATTAGAACCTTAAAAATCAGTTCTTAATGTGCAAAAATGGATTTTGGCCATTTTAACCCATTTAGGCTAAATATTGGATTTGTGCATAAACACCACTTCTAATGCACCAATTGAGTTCTAATCAATCCTAACAAGTTATAAGATCAATTAGAACACTAAATTTCAGTTCTTGAAGGTCAAAATCAGTTTGACCCGTATTTGACCAATTTTGACCCATTTGAGCCAAAATTCAAAACTCATCAAAAAAACAACTACTTTAATTCATGGAATTGGTTCCTATACACTTATAAATGATATTAGAACCTATTTCAATCATAAATTTCAGTTCTTGATTGCTAAATCAAAGAACCCACTTGAAACCTAGAATTTCAAGTCTTGAAAGGCATAATCAAGAACAAGGATGAATTGGAACTTACAATGATCAAAGGATGTTTAGGAACTGATCTTGGAGTGATTCTAAGCCTTAATTCACTGCTGGAACAAAGCTTAGTGAGTTTTCTTTCAAAAACCCAAAATCAAGAACATGAAGAAAAGCATGGATATGGAACTTACTAGGTTAGAGATGAAGAAGATGATGTTCTAGGATAGATTTGACCTTCTATTTGCTACTGGAAATTGTTGTTTGCTAAGTTCTCTTTGATCTTCTTCTTCAACCTTTGCAAGAACAGAAGAAGCTTGAGTGTGTGTATGTGTTACGTGTGTGTGTAGAGAAGTCTGTGTTTTAAAAAGGGTTAGACCGACTTGTGGGTATTATTATCCACAAGTGGGTATTTTGTTCCCCTTTTCAACTTACGACTCATCTCTCGTTTAACCGTTTCAACTAACGAGGATATTTCTGAAATTCTCGTTTGAAACCGTTCGATATTTTATAACCTTTATCTATTTTTATTAATATTTTTAATAACCCATTTATCTATTATTTTCATATTTTATATCATTTTCTAAAATATATATATTTTATATAATTCAATTGAATAATTGACGTACCATATTTGGACACGTCTAGGCCCGTTTTGAGGATGTTACACAAGACATGGCATACCATTATCAATTGTATCTGACTGAGACTCCAGATTCGTTTCTAATTTCTGGAGGAGTTTACAGAGAGAATTAGGGATGAGAATTAACTTGAGTACCGCTTATCATCCCCAGACTGATGGTCGAACTGAACGAACCATACAGACACTTGAAGATATGTTACGTGCCTGTGTAATTGAGTATGGTGGCTCTTGGGATTCGCACATACCGTTAATTGAATTTGCGTATAATAATTCTTACCACTCAAGTATATATCGGGATGCCTCCATATGAAATGTTGTACGGTTGTCGCTATCGTACCCGACTTGTTGGTTAGAGGGTGGTGAAAAACAATTTACAGGTCCAGAGATTGTTCAATTAACTGCAAATAGGGTTGCTATAGCCAGAGAAAAGTTGAAAGTTGCCCGAGATAGGCAGAAGATGTATGCAGATTCGCGTCGTCGTCCTGTATCATTTATTGTGGGTGAGCTTGTTTACTTAAAAGCCTCGCCATGGAAGGGCATTATCCGTTTTGACAAGCGTGGGAAGCTAGCTCCCCGCTTTATTGGTCCTTTCCGTATTCGGTAGGTAGTTAATGATCAAACAGTCACGTTGGATCTTCCAGCAGAGTTGGCAGGTATTCATGACATGTTCAATGTGTGTTATCTGCGAAAATGTAAAATCGAGGATGAGAGTTAGATTCTCCCAGTGCATGATTTGAAAGTGGATTCAAAGAAAAGAGTTGTAGAAGAACCTGTGGAAATCTTAGATCGAAAAGTGACTAAACTCCGTAAGAAGCAGATTCCTATTGTGTTCGTTCGGTTCGTTTACAACTTTAGTGCACGCGCAACTCAAAGTTAGTTTAGTGAAAGTGTCAAACTTATTGCCAACTTAAAAAATTCTAACTAGAAGGATCTGAAGGGCATATGTAGGTACTTAATTTATAACTAAAAAAAATTTAATAAAAATGTAAATGATTGTAATTAATAAAATAGAGAATGAAGTATAGAAAAAAATAGAAATACAAAAAAAGAATAATTCTTACTATTTATAACAAAAAAAGAAAAAAGTACAAAAAAAAATAATCGCAAAACAAAAAATGTCTAAAAAACCAAAGCAAAAAGAAAAAAGAAATTAATCATATAATAAAAAAATGTTGCAACCTATAAAAAAGAAAAAGAAAAAATAAATTATATAAAAGGAGGGAAAAGTTGCTACAACATTGAAAACAAAAACGGCGGCTTAGTAACAGTTGTTTTATTACAATTTTATCCTTTTTTATTTAGTTTAATTAATTAAGATAACATAATAATTGATTTGTTTATAATTGTTCTTGTAATAAAAAGAATTTTTAAATGAACCTTTCACTATATATATATATATATATGTAAAAGTTTAAACGAGAACTGTTTTTGTATGAGAACTGCGAGAACTACCTTTAACGCCATTAATGACTCATTAAGAGGCGTATTTTGGTAATTTACATATTTATCGAACCGTGAATTACATCCGGATGAGCCGTCATTAATTTGTGAGGCTTGATTTTCACGAAATAACTCTCATTAACATGTCATTAATGAACTTCAAAAAATATTAACCATTAATTAATTTTAATCAAAAGTTAAGATTGGTCGACGCCGTTATCATTTAAACCGTGTATCGTTGGCGGTCTTTCATGTGACGTGGCATTGTGGCGTGTGTGTAAGCGAATTATACAATCTTGAAATTTGAAGTATTGGAATTAAATGGCATGAGAAAGAAATGGCTAGTTCACATGCGTCATGCATAATTAATTGCAGGGATCTGAAAGTAGACTTCAACCATCAAGGAAGCCAAGGGAATCTACGGATGATATATAATTACAAAATATCTTTGACCAACAAACAAATTAAATTAAATTAAATTTTTTGAAAATCAACATCCAAGATCCTATCTCACCATTCCATGACTATCTTTTTAAAAATGGTGTTACTATATAGCCTCTTATAGTTTTATACTTAAAAACCCACATATCAAATTAAAAATATTATATTTTTAATGTTATTTTTTCACTCACATATATCAAATTAAGAAGGACTATATAGATAATGAAGGGGAATATATAGAATTATCTTTTTAAAAATCTGCCATTGTCTTCTTAATTTCAATCCCTTGATCATAGTATTTTAATCCTCACCATTTAATTTGGTATTAATTAAAATCTAATTTTATATGTATTCTTCTTATTTATTTCGATTTTTATAATTCTTTAAAATCTTTTCTTAATGTTAAATATATATGAATTATATGACTTGATGTTGAAGTAAAGTCCAATATATTTAAAAGATAATTAATTAATTTAGAATTTTGGGTATAATTCGGAATTAGTTGTAATTGAAGAAGTGGGTAAGTTACTTAAAATAGAGAATTGATGTTCGTTTAAATATTGTTGTAAATAAATTCAAAAGAGTAGAGAATGATTATAGAGGAGTTCACTCATCGGATAAAACCGAATTATCGAACCGAAATTTTTGGTTTAGATATTTTGGGTTTTTGGATTGGATCGGATTAGAATCTGATAATTACTATGGATTTCGGTTTGGTTCTGGTTGTTATTATCCAAACCGAATAAACTGAATAAACCGAATAAGAATATATAATATATATATATATAACACTACTGGAGCAAAGTAATCCAAATATGTATCATGTATATGTTTATTTATAACTTATTATTTTTAATTATATATTTATGTCAAAGCTACTAGTCCCACTAGTTATTGTAACTTGGACAACTATATTTTAATCTTTAATAGCATATATATCATAGTTTTTAAAATATCTTGACTTTTTAAAAATGTATTTAAGAATAAAAACCGAATTGTATAAACCGATCCAACCGAATTGTAATTTGGATGGTTTAGTTCGGATCTTAAGATTGTTTAGATGGATTGGATCTCACTTTTCAATGATATTTGTAATTTTGAATTAGCTACCGGTTATATTTACGATATCAGAATTTGAGATACTCACCGAGTTTTATAATTTAGCATATTTTTATTATTTCTTTTTCAGGTATTTTGAAATGTGAAGATGATGATCCAATGGATGGGCTTGATCAATGCAACCTTTTGTTTTAAGTTTTATATATTGTCGGTTGTTGCCTGAAATTTAAATAAAAGTGTTTTTAAGACTTAAATGTTTTTTCTATTAAATGTTTCAAGTACTAAAAGCATGTTTATATTTTATGTAACTAGCGGGGTACCCGCGCAATGCGGCGACGGTGAATAAAAATGATTTGTAAGAAGTTGTTTTGGTAGGTATTAATCAAGAGGACACACAAGACGTAATTTTGTAATTTTTATTTAACAGTGAAAAGCGAATATTATATATTTTCCCTTTCTGGAATTTATGGAATGTTACTAAGTTTATGAAATATTTTGTTTCGTAAGTTTTCCTATGCAATTTATGGAAAGGGAATATTCTGGAATTTATGAAAAAAGAATGTTATTAAGTTTATTTTATGGAATATTTTTTGGTAGATGGTGATAGAATAGTAATCTTAAGTGACTTAAAATTTAAGAGTTTTAAAAAAAAAGCTTAAATGCTTTATATAATAGTATAGATAAATGGTTTATTACCGCTTTAACTGTTTTATTTTTTTTATTTAAAGTTTTGATTGCACAATATATTATTTTAAAATTTGAGGATTTCTGTAAGATTTGACTAATGAAAAAAACGGGGCATTACAATAATTTTGTTAAATCAATTCATTTATCATACGGAAATTTAATAAGTATCCTTATATTCAAGTAAAAAATTTCTAATGTATTCCATAGAAATAACTGAAAGCTGAAAATTAAGCTAGGAACAATACTTTTTTTTATATTTGTATATTTTACAGTCTTAATCTTTAGGAAAACTTTTATTTAATATATTTGTTTTCTATAAAAAGATCAGCAATTTAAGGAATTGTAAAACAAATTAAAAGAAATATTCTAATTTTATATATAAAAAACTTTTATGTGCTTTTCAAAAACCCATTCAAATAGTTTTTGGTTTTAATTTTTTTTCAGTTTTTTATCTAAACAAGATTTATCATTTTTTCTTTTAAAACAAAAACATATCAACTCTACAAAAACTTACATGCGAAACACCCATAACGAACTTCGTATATATATTATTTAAAAACCGTTTTTATTACAAATATCAAGATAACTAATATTGATCATTGATTAAAATAAATCAACGGTTAATAAAATGACGACTCATTAGTGAACGATATTTTAAAAAAATCAAGTCTCGTACTTTAATGACATTTCACCTTGACGCAATTCATGGTTGGAAATATATATAAAAATCAAAATACTTCTATTAATGAACATTAATGATGGTTACAAATGGTACTCACAATACTCGCAATAAAAACGGTTCTCGAACGAACTTGTCCCTTTATATATAGAGAAGTTCATTTGAGAACTTTTTTTATTGCAAGAACCAACGTGTGTCCGTCATTTATACTCCTGACTTTTTCTTTTTATTTTTAAATGATAAGGACAATTTGGTACAACATATAACTTATACTACTTTAACAAACATATCAGACAACAAACAAAATCAAAATTTCCCCCATTTCAGCTCGGCGACCCATCGCCTCTATCGTGGCCGATGACCTATTGCCTCCTTTGAGCCTGATGACCCATCACCTCCATCGAGACTGGCGACCCTCGCTGTCCACCGCCACATATTAAATCTACGTCGACATTGTGTTGTGCCTCCCAATCCCGCATGCAACCATCATCGCTTTACTCTTACTCTCTTTCTAATTCCTCTTCCCTAAACACCAACAGAGACAATCAGCATCTCCTCTATGAACCTTTGTGGATATTACAACCGTTAAAAACCATGTTTTTGCGTCCACACAGCTACAGCCTTATCCCTATCGAAAACAGGTCAGTTTTGAACGAGTAAAGAAGATTTGGATCTTTGTTTGAGCAGAATGATTCAATAAGGATGTCAAGGATCTAATTGCTTGGTTTGATCACAAATTCAAATTCGAGTTCATAGATCTAACGTTTTAAGTTTTTTTTTATCTGTTTTTGATTGTTTGAGTTTAGAGTTCCGATTTACTATGGACTTCTAATTTTTTATTTTAATTTAGGTTTTTGTTTTGAGCATTGTTTAGTTCTTTAGACAATACATAGGTAGGTTATGTTTTTTGTTGCTAATGAATTCAGTTACATATATTTAATGAAAATTATTTTGGAGGATCTCTTTGTCGTTGCTAATGTTAATAGTAATTCATTTTCTTGTTCTATTGTATTATTTTAGTCATGAGTTATGGCTTTTTAGTTGGTTTTGATTTCAAATTCAAGTTTTCATTTTCATACTATGAGACAACTTTCATAACCTCATTTAATTTTCACCTGGATTGTACATTGTCTGGCAATCATCTTGTTCTTTATGTTGAATGCTAAAACATTAAATCTGTGTATTTTGTTGGTATTGAAATTCTTTTTAAGGGTTAATAAAGCTAGATATTGCAATTTAAAGCTTTATAGATGTTGAAAATTTTGAAATTGCAATTTTGATTGATTTTTTATTTCTATTTGCACATGTGCATGTGCATCAAGGTGCATTTGACCTGTGCTGGAACAAAACCGAGTAATATCGTGCATGTGTGTACAAAAACTGAAGCTATGCTTAAAGAAACCAAGCAAAGATAGATTTTTTTTCTTGCAAAAATTATAGTAATATGGTGTATATGTGCATGTGCATAGTGCATATGTTTACCTAGACACACTTGTGTTAGAACAAAACCCAGTAGTATAAATAGAATGTGCACATATACACCGTCCATATGCGACTTTATTTTTATAGGCCGGAAAAAAACATAGCAAAAACGATTTGTTTTTGTTCGAAAAGATATAACAATATGGATGTCATATTAAAGTGCATAAAATTATTCTTTTTTTGTTATAATTTTCGTATTCTAAACATTTGCATTTAGGAGATACTTTAGTTTTAGGAAAACGAGGGTAAATGCCAAATGTCCAAAATGCCCCTCATTAGTTACCTTAAACATATGATTTGCTTTAATTTAATTGAGGTTATCCATTAAAAACTATTTAATCTGGACCCTTTATTTTTATTAATGATTATAACTGGTTCTCATCGTATTCGCAATAAAAATTGAGAATTCTAAAATAAGAACTCCCATATGTATATATATAAATAGAATTAATACAAAACTTAGTCTTAATCATAGAACCTATAGAACAAATCTGGACCATTGGATCATCTAAACTAATGGTTTAGATTTGAAGGTGGCAATTTTGTAAATTATATGAAAATTAAATAAGGTAAATGCATAATTGAGGGCAAATATGCAAAATGATAACCAAAATGCAAATCATCGGGTTATTTGTATGTTAATGACTTAATATTATTTACATTTTTGGTTATTTGTAATTTTGTTATCTTCTTTTATGTCGGTTGCATTTGCATTTTACATTTTCGTCAAACGATTTGCATTTTTGTTATCTGTTCTTTTTTTCATTTTTGGCAGCATTTGCATTTTCGTAAAAAAAAATAGAAAACATTTCAATCTTGGTCTTGAATTAAAGAGGATAAAAAACTGAATCTAATAGTATATTTTTTTTGCTAAAATTCTTAAACACGAATATATTATAACCATTTTGATGTTTAGTAGGATTTTTTTTATTAAAAATGGAAGTTTGGAGGTTGAATAAAGGAGAGAGGCGTGTATATTAATTTGTAATTCTTTTTCCAGTTTTACCCTTACGCTTAATGTCACGTGTCATTACCAAATTTGTTCTTTAGGTTCTATGTATAAACAAGGTTATATGTATAACCTCATCCTATATATATATATATATACATATATATATATATATATATATACATACATACTAGCACGGTACCCGCGTAATATGGCGGTATCAAAATAATTTCTACTCGATAATTTGTCTGTTTTCGGTATTCACGTAATACGATCACAACGTATAATTTCCTTTAGTAATAAATTTTGAGAACACTAAAATAAGAAAAAAGGTCTCTGGCTATACAATAGGGTAAATCACATGAAAATATAGAGCGTAAATTAGTAACTATTGATTATATTTGCTATATAAAAAAATTAAAAATATATATCTATAAATTCTGATTATAGGTTATTCAAGTTTATCAGTTCTACTTATACACATTTTCTAATAATTACGTTAAAATATTTATTACATGATAGAATATTTAAAAAATGAAAGTTTTGGTTATGAAAATATTTTTAAATAATTAAGTTAATTTGTTTTGACTTGATTTTTTTTAAATATGAAAAGTTTAGTTACTAAAATGGAATATAAGAATCTTATTAACTCTATTTAATAGTTTCTTTATTTAATAATTTTCATTTAGTATATATGATGGGTAATTTAATAATTTTAAAACACTTAAAATTTAAATGTTTAAGCAAAAGGCTTAAATGTTTTATAACATAGTATATATATATATATATATATATATATATATATATATATATATATATAGAGAGAGAGAGAGAGATTATAAATTGTCGTTTAATGATATGTAAAGTCACGTCGTACATAATTACAGATTATAAATTGTCATTTAATGATATATAAAGTCACGAGATAAAACATTGTAAGGGATGCATACTTAACTTAACTAAGCATGACATTTAATTACTTATATTTATGGATACAAAAGTAGAGTTGTATTTAATAAAATTTATGTAAAAAATATAGTTCTAAAATTTTAATATTTAATTATAGATGACTTAGTATACAATTACATGCAACTCTGTCCAAAATTTTAAAATGTAATCTACCATTAATGTTATTGATTCAAAGGCTTAAATTAATCACTTAGAAATATAAATTTTCAAATGTATTATGAAAATTCAAAAGAATCGAAGCCTCGTTTATGCAAAAAAAAACTATCTATTATTATATATAATTTAACAAAGGTCTAAAGTGTGATAAGAATATTCTTTTAAGCATATATATATATATATATATATATATATATATATATATATATATATATATATATTAGCATGGTACCCGCGTAATGCGGCGGCATCAAATAGTTTTTTACTCGATAACTTGTTCGTTTTGGGAATTTACGTAATACGGTTACAACGAATAATTTTACATTGGTAACATGTCTATTTTCTTTATTTTCTATATTTTCCTGTTCTTAATCAACTCTTTTATTATTTTTAAATAAACTTTGAGAACAATTAAATAAGAAAAAAAGTATTTACTTATAAAATAAGTTAAATTGCGTGAAAATACTAAGTGTAAATTAGTAATTTGAAACTATTTAATATTAAGAGATTAAGAAAATAGTAAACTAATTTAAAACTATTAATTATATGAGCTATTTAAAAGATTTTAAAAATATATGTTTAGAAATTCTTATTATAAATTATTCAGATTTATGAGTTCTACTTGTACACATTTTCTGATAATTATGTTAAAATATTTATTACATGATATAATATTTAATATAAAAAGTTTGGTTATGAAAGTATATTATAATTAAGTTAAGAGTTAATTACAAAAATGGTCCATGTGGTTGTCATGAAATTTCACTTTTAGTCCTTTAACTTTAAAAATTACAAAAATAGTCACTGTGGTTGTAATTTTGTTTCACTTTTAGTCCTTTAGACTAATTGGTGTTAACTTTAACCGTTAGTTAAAGAGCATTTTAGTCTTTTCATTTCTTATCCATGTTTCCAAACCATTTTCACCTACTATTATTGTTTCCAAACACATTTATTTAAACCTTAACTTTATTACCAAACAACCATTTTCCTCTCCCCTTTTATCACCAACTCTCTCTCTTTCATCCATCTTCTAAATTTATCTTCTTAAGTTCTTACTTCTCCCAATCTCTTCATCTCTCTCTAAGATTTGGTGTTAGATCTTGCATCACCACCACATAAACCGTCATCGGACCACCATCGCCGCTCAGACCACCATCATACAACACCGCCGCCGCCAGACCCCCATCATACAACACCGCCATCACTGTTTCGATCGATACAATGGCTCAGTTGCTCATCAACCATCATACGACACCGCCAGACCACCATCAAATGGTACAACGGAACCACCATCATCGCTATTTCATCTGGATCTAAACAACCCACCACCGTTGGTCCATTGCTCATCAACCACCACCGTGTTATTGATTTAGGGATTTTAAAATATATCTGGGTTTCTTCCTTGCGATTGCAGGCTCGATTTGTCTTTTTGATTTCAGTTAGATGCGATTACAGGTTTGATTTTAGGGTTTTCATATATGTTTTCTTTACAAGGATTTCCAGATTACAAATCTACTTAAGGATCTGTTCATGTTTTTCTTTACAAGTGCTATACGATTACATATAAGTTCTATCTTTTTTAAATAAGTTCCTTATTTGGTCAATCAGTTGGATTTGGTTCAGATATGATTAGGATTTTTCTTGTACTCTCTGTTTGTGTGGTGGGTGATTTCTAATTTTTGAACAAATTTCCATATTTTAATGTGTTATAGATCTCATTTGATATTCATGTGTATTGATTGTTTGATTTTAGCTTGTTGAGTTATTAAATTTAGTGTGCTTGATTTCTATAAAATTATTATAAGTTTGTGGTTAGAACACAAGAACACAGAAATTAAAAAAATTAAATAATCAAGTCATGGATTTAATTAAAACTTAAATAAAAATAAAAGAGAAGGAAATAGGTGGAGGATGTTTGGTAATAGGGATAGAGTGAGAAAAGACTAAAATACCCTTTGACTAATGGTCAAAGTTAACACCAGTTAGCTTAAAGGACCAAAAGTGAAACAAAATTACAACCACAGTGACTATTTTTGTAATTTTTGAAGTTAAAGGACTAAAAGTGAAATTTCATGACAACCACTGGGATCATTTTTGTAATTAACTCTTAAGTTAATTTATTAAAATTTTTTAAATATTGAAGGTTTAGTTATTAAAATAGAATATAAGATTTTTATTAACTCATTTTAATAGTTACTTTATATAATAGTTTCCATTTAGTTTATATGAGGGGTAATTTAGTAATTTCAAAAGACTTAAAATTTAAGTGATTAAGCAAAATGCCTAAATGCTTTATAATATAGTATATATATATATATGTAGGGAAAAGTTCATTTGAAAACCAATTTTATTACGAGAATCGCGAGAACCCTTTGTAGCTATTGATCATAATTAATCAAATGTTTAGATTAATTTTGACAAACATGTAATTAATTCAAAACACAACCGTCATTTTTAGTTTCAAAACACAGCCGTATTTTAGGTAAATTGCCTAATTAAAAGGGGGACCACTTACCCCCAATTTTTTAAAACTAAAATATCTATCAAACGCAAAGGTATTAAAATACGAAAATTATACCAAATTATCGAATAAATTATGCTCTTTAATATGAAATCCATATTGCTATATTTTTTCAATGAAATTTTTTTCATTTTTGCCGTTTTTTTCAACACAGCATTAGATATTTGCACATGTGCATATACTACTGTCTTTTTTTCGAGCACATGTGCATATACAACTGTCTTTTTTCAGCACATACAATAAAGTCACATATGCACGATGCATATGTGCACAAGCTGTTCATACTACTAGGTTTTATTTTCGCACAGGTGCGTCTAGGTGCATATATGCACCGTGCATGTGTACATATATACACATGCATATGTATACCTAGATGCATGTGTGCACGTGCAACTAAAGTTGACTTAGTCAAACTCATTGCTAAGGTTGTAAATGAACCGAATGAACACGAACAGGGCTTGTTCGTATCCGTTCGTTTATCTTTAGCCGAACAAATAAATGAACATGAACGGAATTTTGTGTTCGTGTTCGTTCGTTTAACTTTAGCCGAATAAATAAACGAACACGAACAAGAAACGAACTTTAACACCCTATTCACCGGCCTAGTAGGACGTGATGTGGTATGTGTGCTAATTGTTTATTTGCTTTATTTAGAAAATTATTAATTTAATTTAAAGCCACGAGGTTAAAAAGGGAAAATATATATTTTATATTTTTATGTGTTTTATTGTTTATTTGGATTCGTTTTTAGATAAGGGTCACAATAATACCTCGTTGGTAAATAATTAATTGAGTAGAACCGCTTAATAAATTAATTGTGAGTTAGAAAGCAGGTAAGTGCACTGTGTGTGTTATTAACGTGAGTCATTAGGCTGCCACCACAACCTCTTTGTTTCATTCTTAAGCTTATCTTCATTTGGTGTTCTTGAACTTCACTTGGAAGAACCTAGAGGCAGCCTTTAACTTCATTGATTTCTTGCATATTTGTGTGATTTCATTCCTAGTTTGAAGGTATGTACTGGTTCTTGAATTGTTCTAGCTTCCTCCATGTAAATTCTTGCAATATTTAGGGTTCTTGATAATTGGGTATTTGGCTAATTGAAGAAATTGATATTGGGTATGAATTTGGTAGTAAGTATATGATGATATGGTAATGAAATCATGTTTAAATTCTATGCTTTTTTGGTTTAAAACCTTGAACTACATTGATGGAGGAAGAAGATGAAGATGAAATGGGTTTTGATGATTTGGTAAACTTTGAAGTGTTTTTGGTTATGTTCTACATATTATAGGAGTTTAGTAACACTTTAAAACAACTACATATGAATTCCTAGCTTTGAAATGGTCATTTGGAGTGTTTATAGTTTGCTGGAATAATGCAGTGTAAAACTGCAGGTCTGTTGTTGTTCGGCCCCAGACGCGCCGCATCCAAGGGAGGGAACGCGACGCATCCCCTGCTGACAGAAACAGTTTTGTCTGTTTTTCTGCATAAATTCTGTTGTGTTAAGTTTTGGTTGTTAATACTTGATTCTAATCATGATTCAATTGTTATACTTGGGTTAGTTGATGTTGGATAGCATATATGAGTTATTATTTGGAATATATGCTTACCTGAAATCATGATATGATGTTTGGAAAGGTTTATGCAAGTTTCATTGATTCCTACATGTTTTCTATCATATATATAGTGATCTTAGACTATTGGATATGTATTTCAAATTGGTTTTACATGCTAGACATAACGGGTTGGTTTTGACCTGTTTGCAAGTAAATTGGTATTTATATGCACTTTGTACATGTTTTGATTCTTGTAACATGTTTAGTACCTTGAATATAGATTGTATGAAATTTAGACATGTTCTAAATGTTGGTTTTCACATGTGAAATGCAATGGGTTGGTTTTGACCTGTTTGGTGCTAAACTTGATATTTTGAGATAATTATGAATTGATTACTAATTCTTGTTATCCTGTGTTCTCAGGAGGAGACAAGACTCGGTGAAATTAGATTACTGAGTTGGTGATTCGGAGATCTAAGGCGAGTGGATGTTTAAGTCACTTAGGGTTTAAGTTGTATCGGTTTGGTTGCAACTGTTTTGATTAGTGCTTTCATAGACTTATTGTCTGGAGTTTGATTAACTGTTTTGTGTTAATTAATCATTGATATGTGCACGTGATTTGGTGAGAAGTCAGTTTTGGCTGGGCATATGGGCTGGGTTTGTTTGCTATCGGCTAATTAGTATTTAGATCTTTTGATGCATGCGTTGCAACTTAAGGGTAATACTGTGTGAGAATAGCAAATGAACTATCAGTAAACCTTTGCTTTGGCCAACATTGGTTGTAGGTTCCTGCAGAACCGCCGGTCTTCTCAATTGCTTGTTTATAATTGTATCTTTCGGTTGCATTGTTGGTATTTGTTGGTTTAACTTTCATTCACTTACCTTTGTTCTAATCCCCCACCTCTCACTCCATTTTACAGGCTTCGGTAAGTCGGGGGTTCGGCTGAGGAGTGGCGTGCTTAGGGAATAACTGACCGCTACTCTGATTTTGTTTTGATGAACCATTGGTTTATGTAACACTATACTAATGATGTTGTTTTGAAAACAATTAACCCTGGTTTTATGTATTGGTTTTGTAAACATATATGTATATATATTAATCTATCGCTTCCGTAGCAATTTTTTAAAAAATATGGGTTGAAATTGTGATGTTACACGAACGAGCATTTGTGTTCAATTGTTTAAAAATTGGTTCGTTCGTGTACATTTTTGTTAGTTTTTAAATGATGAACAAATGTAAACGAGGGAGCACACGTTATAATTCAAATCCAAACATTATTAAACACAAATAAACACCATATATACGCACACACACATATAATAAATATATATAATATAAACGAACATAAACAAATGGATAACCGAACGTTCATGAACATTAATGAATGAAACAGAGTTCTGTTCGTGTTCGTTCGTTTAATTAAACGAAAGGAAAATATTGTTCGTGTTCGTTTTTTTGTTCGGCTAAAGTTAGATGAACGAACACGAGCAAGCCCCGGTTTGTTTTGGTTTAGAACTCTAGTGCACGTGCAACTCAAAGTTTGTTTGGTCAAACTCATTTCTAACAAAAAAGATTGGTGGGGTATAAGTATCTAATATATTACTAAAATTCTATAAAAATATAAATGGTTATGATTAATAAATAGAGAAGGAGATAAAAGAAAATAAGAAAATAAATAAATAAATAAGTAATTCTTGCACTATATAATAAAATAAAAACATTTACAATTTTGAATACCAAAAAGGCGCAAACGGCGCTTGCACAAATTTATTTTTTAATTACAATTTGTCCTTTTTATATAAATAATGTTATTAAAACATTATCTAAATTGATTGGTCCATATTGGTTATCGCGGTTCTTGTAATAAAATTGGTTTTCAAATGAACCATCCCCAATGTATCTATACTACATTATAAAGCATTTAGCACATTGTAATCTCTTAATATTAAGTAATTTGAAATTATCAATTTACACTTATTTAAACCAATAAGGAAATCATTATATGGAATTACTTAAAATTTTTAATTACCATTTTTATAACTAAATCTTACGTAATAAATAATGTTTAAAAAAGTGAAGGCAATACAAATTAATTTTCAACCTATATAATATTAAATACAAATTAAAAATAAAATAAAAACGATCTTCATAAAAACAATAGTTTAACTATTTTATCATATAACACATATTTTAATTTAAGTATTAGAAAATACATATAGCTAAAACTTATAATCCTAATAACATGTAACATAAATTTATAAATATTTTTAGGTTTTTTAAATGACTTGTGTAATCAAAACAAAAAGTTTAATTATAATATATTTAATATTCTTTTTGTTTCTCTTTTTATTGTTTTAAAAATTAATAAAACAGTTATAAGGAAAAAAGAAATAAAAAAATAGAAATTAACCAGAAAAAGAAAATAGATATATTCATATATTGCGAACGAAAATTATTCGATGTCATTATAATGCGTGAATATAATAGTCTTACATTAATAAAACGAACATGTTATCGAGTAGGAATTATTTCTAGTCACTACATTGTGCGGGTACTATGCTAGTGTATATATATATAAATGTGTGTGTATGGTAGAATTCAAACGAGAACTGTTTTTCGTACAAGAACTATGAGAACCAATCTTGGTCGTTCATTTTGGATAATGGAATTCATGGATGAAGAGCGTAGGGGGATTGAGTGTGGCAGGATGCATGTAAGAAATTCATGGGTAGGTAATCCAATTGAACTTTTCACTTTGAGACCCATTTTTATTGCAAAAACCGCGAGAACCAATCTTAGCCATCCAATTCCCCCTCATTCAATTGGATTGCTCAACCATGAATTCCTTACATGCACCCTGCCACACTCAATCCCCCCACGCTCTTCATCTATGAATTTCATTATCCAAAATGAACGGCTAAGATTGGTTCTCGCGGTTCTCGTAATAAAAACGGTTCTCAAATGAACCTTCCCCTATATATATATATATATATATATATATATATATATATATAAAATATAAAATAAACTAATAAACACGTACTAAACAACAATTTCTATGTTCTAGAAGCGTATACGAAGCCTTGCTCCGTGAGAAAAGAAGCCACACAAAACCGTGGGTCTTGCGTGTATTCATCAACTCATTAATTTTCAAGGAAATAAAATCAGTTGGAAAAAAAATTGTATTTCTCTGGTAAGTTAGAAAAGAAAAAATGAAAGATTTTTCATTTCTCGCGATTTGTGTTTTTTCTATCAATTTTCAGTTTAAGATATTTATTATTATTCTTATTGTCATTATTATTATTATTATTATTATTATTATTATTATTATTATTATTATTATTATTATTATTATTATTAGGATTAGATGCTTGAAAAGATAATAAATTTTGTCTCAATTGTTATTGTAGATAATAAATTTTGTCTCAATTGTTATTGTATGTGATCAACTTTATTTTATATCTAAACATACAATCAACTCTTAAATTTAAGTCATTATATACAAGTGGTAACCTGGTTACCAGGTTACATGTTATTTTCTTCATTTTTAAAATTTTAAATTAGGATATTCATATGTTCATCAACCGATCTACCAAGGCGTCAACATATCAAGCAAACATGTAACAAATACATTTGTTTTCACCACAACCAATCTACCAAGACGGTTTTCAACAATATCAAAACTTTCACCAAGGTGACTTCCAACATGTTTCAACATCTAATGCAACAAGAAGATTATGTAGACGTTGAAGAGGAGGATGAGAAGGAGGGGATTACCGAGACCTAACCCGAGACGGTTCCCAAGAACTAACCCGAGATGGTTCCTGAGTCCCAACTTGAGGCGGTTCCCGATACATGCCGCAAAAGTAAATCAACAAAATTTCCAAATAGATCGAGCCCGACAACATGGACTACGGACGAAGAGATTTGGTTTGGCAAGTGCATGAATTCACGTCTCCGAAAACGTTGTAGATGGAAACGAATAAAGAAGTGGTATATATATTTGATAATTTATTTATATATTTGCTTATTTATTTATATATATTTGCTTATTTATTTATAGTTATTTGATAATTTATTTTTTATATATTTGCTTATTTATTTATGTATATTTAATTATTTATTTATATTTGTAGGTGACTTTTGGGTATGGTAATTGACTACTTTAATGAAAGAAACTTTTGGAGCTGCACGAAAGACCAAATAATATTGAAGTGGACTGATGTGAAGAAACACATGACGAATTTTAATGGAATCTATAATAGTATAAAGTCCAAATATCATTATGGTTGGAGTGAATCCGATTATTTGAAGAGGCCACACTCGTGTTATCGGGCGGAAACAAAAAACGCGAGTTTCAACAATGAAGCTGCTTGGAGAGTAGTCAAAGACCGTCCAAAATGGAAAAGCATACCTCTCATGGATGACAACCCGAGGGCCCTAGAACGGAGCAAGACTGCCTCAGATTCGAACGCAAACATGATGTCTTCCGATGCACATTGTCGGTTCGACCTTAACGAAGATGAGGAAGAGGGGAATGATGTTGATGTACAAGAAGAGCTTCCACGTCCAAAATGACATGACAAAGATAAATGTGCGACGTCAACATCCACAGGGCCTCCAAAACACGACAATTTAATGAAGGAACTGAAGAGTTTTGTAGACATGTTTAGCATGCAAAACAAAAAAGTGCTAAACATGGAACAAGAAAGCCTGAAACTCGAGAGGGAGAAGATTGAAATTTTGAAAAGAATTGAGGAACGAATGAAGTCGAAGCAAATGCAAAATGATCTCAACTTTTACATCTTCTCACATGAGCATCTCACTCGAAAGGCGCTAAGTGCGGTTTTAGCCCGAATAGAAGTTCTACAACAAAAATACGATTGGGACTAGTACTATCATGTAATTTTTTAGATTTTTTAATTTTATTATGTATTTTTAATTTTTTTAGTTTTAATTTATGAAATATAATATTTAATATTTTATCTTATATTCAATTCTAAATTATTTAAAAAAATTAAATTATTTAAATTAAATACTTGTAATAAAAAATAAAATAGGTGAAAGATTGAGTGGTTTGAGGGTTGGATATATATTAATTTGACAAGTTGGATATATTTTAATGAAATAAATTCTAATTACATAGATAATATATCTATATATTTACATTTTAATTTCTTTAAAACTTTTCAATCACAACTATTTATATCCGGTACAACTAAAATATCTATTTCAAAACTCCAACTTAAAAGCTTTCAAGCTTTATTTCGAATCTCAAAGTTACTTTTCATCGGAAAAACGCAGAGCTATTCGATTTCTTATAGACTCGTAGCAGCATATATATATATATATATATATATATATATATATATATATATATATATATTTTAATTAGAGATGGTTAGACGATGTTTCAAAAATGATCATAAGTATACTATTTACGTGGTGTATATCTAAACCAAAGCTTGACACTCAACCTCAGCATGAAACACCTTGCATTTTAGCTTTTTTTAAGCAGCTTGCCATACAGTAGTTTATTTAAAAAATAATTAAGTATATATGATCATGCTTTTTTTAATATCTGTAAGATTCCACATGTTTTCCTATTCACTATATAACCAATATGAAATGAAATTGTGTGATAATGAATGTTGAATTAACAGTTGAATAGTCAACATTCACATATAAATAAAGAAACACAGTTTAATTGGCTTATTTCAAATTAAGAGGCTAATCATACTCATTGTTAGTGATTATCTACTATTAAGCAAGTTGGCTACTTGATGGGAAACAATTACATATATAATGTCAATGTCAACACAGGTAAAACAATATTTTTAATTGATTTTGTAAAAGAAAAGATAACATTATAATTAATTAAACAATATTTACTTATTATGATTTCATAGTAATACCAATAATACAAGTATATATAATTTACATAACTTTCATTAAGTCATCTCTCTTATCCAAAGTAATTTATTTATACTTGCTTGGTTCATGAAATTCATAGAAATTAGAATCTTAAATTCCATTTCTAAGAGTGGATGGAGTAGCGTAGATATCACAAGAGCTCATGACCCTCCATCATGGCCATCACCCTCTTGCGATCTACTTCCATCTTGTAACACCTCATAGTTCAAAGTTATGGTCTAGCTCAATAACTTTGAAGTTAACCTAAAAACTATGATGAAAGTTATTGGTAGCCTGCGATTTTGAACTTCTAATGTGCGAATTCGACTTTCATGTCTAGGATTCTTATAAATTCCCCCGCTCCGATTCCTTTTCATCCTTCTATCCATGTAGGGTGAGTTGTTACACTTCCTCCTTACGTCCTTCGTTATCTTTGTTCCTTGTCATTACCACGACGAGGCATGATACACATTTTAATTTTCGAATTGGTTAATTAATTAGCTTGTGATTATGATTTGTGAAATGGATATATGTGCGTTAGTTTCAGAAGAGGGATTGATGAAAAAAGGTAAAAGATAATTCTAACTTCTTTCACAAATTTCAGCAAACAATGAAAAGTGAATTTACATTCGGTAATGGAAACCAAATTAACATATATAACGTACGTACGTAGATTCTAATTCTTAATTTCAAACTTCAATTACTTTGGGTATGTTTGGCGGAAGTAGCTGGTAGTTGTAGCTGGAAGCTGGTAGCTGATAGCTAAAAACTGGTAGCTGGTAGCTGGAGCTGGAAGCTGTATCTTTTATTTGTATATGTGTTTGACAAAATAGCTGGTAGCTAGAGCTTAATGGTGTAAAATGACAAAAAATGACAAATAATAAAAATAGAAGGAATTGCAAAACAATTAAAAAGAGTATTTAGTTAATTTATATATAAAAAGCTGAAAGCTAGCTTTAAAAGCTATTTCAAAAAGCTTTTTATTTTTTAGTTTTTTTTTAAAGAAGCTTCTAACATTTTTATCCGAACAAGACTTGTAGCTTTTTATTTTAAAACAAAAAACTACCAGTTCTAAAAAGCTTTATATATATCAAACGTACATACTTACACCTCCTAACAAGTCTAATTAAAACATGGAATATATTTAGTCGATTTATATATAAGGAAAAAAATATAAATACAAACTTAATTGTGATTTACAAATTTCTAGCTTTTACTTAAACATGCTAATTAAAACTTGAGATATATATATATAAACTTAATTAGTGGCTGTTTTATATGTATTAATTGGTTATATATGTTTAAAAAAAATATGGTTATAACTTAAGAATGAATTTAAAGTAGTCAAATAATCCAACTAAGTTAGTTGTCAACATGGGACTAGCTACCTAGCTTTTTACAAGATATTCATAATTTCCATCTCGACTTGTAAGTTATATATATATATATATATATATATATATATATATATATATATATATATATAGGGTAGAGATCAAGTAAAAAGAAAATTAAAGTAAAAATAATAAAAGGGATGATTATTTGATCATTTTTCGGTATATATATCAACTGATAATCGTTAGTTCATCATCTTTATTGATTAAAACTAGTTCTTCATCAATTTCTTTTTGATGAATCCAACATATTTATCACTTTTTAGATAAAAACATTTTGTTCATCAACAAATTATTCCAAAATTTTGTTTTCAAAATCTGTATTTGAAATCAAAAAGAAATTGATGAAGAACTAGTTTTAATCAATAAAGATGATGAACTAACGATTATCAGTTGATATATATACCGAAAAATGATCAAATAATCATCACTTTTACACTTTTTACTTTAATTTTCTTTTTATTTGATCTCATCCCTATATATATATATATATATATATATATATATATATATATAAGTTCATTTGAGAACTGTTTTTATTGCGAGAACCAATCTTAGCCGTTAAATTTGGATAATGGAATTGATGGATGAAGAGCGTGGAGGGATTGAGTGTGGCAGGGTGCATGCAAGGAATTCATGGGTGGGCAATCCAATTGAAGGAGGGAGAATTGGACGGCTAGGATTGGTTCTCGCAATAAAAACAGTTATCAAATGAACTTTTATATATATATATATATATATATATATATATATATAGAAAAGTTCAAACGAGAACTGTTTTTCGTACGAGAGTTGCAAGCCAATTTTAGCCGTCCAATTCCTCCTTCAATTAGATTGTCCACCATGAATTACTTACATGCATCTTACCACACTTAATCCTCCTGCGCTCTTCATCCATAAATTCCATTATACAAAATAAACGATGAAACGTACTAAAGTCAGGATGTCATCCAAATAAAGTCAGGATGACGCACGCACTCATTGTAAGTTAATTCATTGATTAAAATAAAAATGATTTAATAAAAAAGAAGAAAAAGAAAAAGAAAAAAACAAAAATCAAAGGTCAAGAAAAGGAGATGAAGAAATGAAGCAAACAAACCCCAACCACCCAGTCTTAAGTGGGTATTTACCAAACCAAACCCAACCCAACCCTCCTTAATAATAATAATTCTATATAAGTTATCAAAAAGTCTAATTCTAAAAGTACTACTAAATACCTGCCTCCCTCCCTCCCATCAGTTATTTATTACTGTACAATCTTCTTCTTTCTTTTTTGAATATTACCTAATCACAATATATATATGCTCTGGTATGCATGCAAATTTTGAATAAAACCTTCACCTTCTTTCTTTCTTTCTTTCTTTCAAATACTTACTCCCCCCCCCCCCCCCCCCCCCATTTTATTTCTTTCTTTAATTACATGCTATATATAATCTATTTTACATACTTTCTCTATTACCTACCTACATCTCTTAATTAATCTTTTCATTTTCATTTTTAACTACTTGTGCCTCTTCTACAAATATTTATATAACTCACTACAAAATTTATTAAATCATACTTAGAACCTAAAATTATTAAATTATGTGAAGTTAATGACAATCTTATATACAATATTAATAACTAAACCTTCTATAATAAAAGAATATAGAAAAACCAAGTCAAATGAAAATTTTATTAATAGTTTCAAATTTTTATACTTAAACCTTTCATATTAAATTTTCTATCATATAATAAATAAATATTTTAAACTATTAGATTTTATATATACTATAACTAATAAATCTAGATAACTTATAACCTAAATTTATAAACATTCGTATTTTTTCAATTCAATTTTTACACAGGGTTCATTTTCATTTCAATTCAACTGACTAATCACGATATTCCTCTCTCTTTTTTTGAATATTAACTAATCACAATGCTCTGGTATACAAATTTGAAAAATCTTCATTGTTTGTTTCAAAAAGTTACTCCTCCTTTCCCATTTTATTTTATACACGCGATAACTAATATATATAGCCAACTCATCACAATTCCATCCAATATTCATAAGCCAAATGGAGAAAGAGACTAGACGTAATACCCCAAAAAAATATGTGTAATTATATATAATTATCTTGAGATTTTAAATGATAACATTTAAGATTATATTGTCATGGGAAAATAATTAAAGTGATTATTGGTTATAAATTCATTATGATAAATAAGTCAAGGGACTAGAATGGTAATTTTTGTAGGGTGTGTCTAGCTTTTAATTTTTTTTTAACAGCAAGAAAAGAGTTACCTAGACAAGAGCTTCGGCTCGGCCATCATCTTTGACTAGATAACCCAAAATTTTATAATAATCTAGCAAGGTGCTAGAAAAGAGCTACAAAGTTTAAAAGAAAAAAACGGGGTTACAACACCAAATTGATCAAATAAGAGAGTTACACTTAGCTCTGTATTTTAACCAAGTATACAATAAAGCTTGAATCTCATCCTTCACCACTAGATGAGAGAATCTTTTCCCATTAAAAACAAAATTATTACGAGATTTACAAATGAACCACAACGCGCATCCAACAGCAGCCTCTAACATGTTTCTTCTATTCTCTGATTTGCCATTATCCATTAAATTTAACATAAATTGCTACAGAGAATTGTGACGCCTTTCATCAGTCCAGCTTTTAAATGTCTAGAAATTATATATTTACTATATATTTCTTGTAGTTGTAGTTTGTTGACGTATATGGTGACTTTATAATCGATATTTGAGCTATTGTTTGAACCATACTCGAACGGAGCTGAGTATACTGAACTTTCTCTTGCTGTAATTATGTTATTTGTAAAGATGTTATTAGTTAATGTGTTATTATACTTATTTGTGCTCTTGGTGAATGTCATAGTTATTTGGCTCTTTGTGAGCGTCAGAGTTATTTGTGCTCCATGTGAGCATCAGAGATATTGAGGCCGGTATTCATTATTGGACCTTCAGAGTCATTTGAAGATCTTTACATGCTAACATATTATTGTATATGTTAGTTGAATACGCTCACTAAGCTTCATGTTTACCGATGTTGTTTATCTTCCTAATATAAATTCAGTTAGATAGAAGGCTCCGGTCAGAGAGTGTCAGCTCCTAGCTTTTGCATGCATGATTATTAGAAAAACAAAGTGTTCGAAGTACAAATAACCCATGAATTGATTTAATGTAAAACTAAATTTTTGAAATTTAATATTGTACAAATGCATTATGAATTTTATAAAAATGTTCTATATTTGATTTTAAAAAACGGGATCTTACGGTACTAGAGATGAAGAATACACGTAGATCATTGTGTAACGAGAGATGCTTAGTAGATGTTCAACTCACAAACTAATCAAATATTAAGTAAATATTAAAATGATTTAACTACCATTTCTTTAAGTGATTAGTGACTACAAAATTAACTAAGCTAGGCAATGTTGGTTGGTCGACGGGTTTTGACAAGAACACCACCCATGTAATTAATTTGTGTCTGGATATGTGACACAAACACTACACGTGAAAACACGATACGACCCACATAAATCGTTTAAGTATATGGGTTTGTGAGTTGACGAGTCATAAACAGGTTGACCGGTCAACATGTCTAGTTCTACTGCTTTTGTCCCTTGTTTGTCAACATACATAATGCAAAATACCAAGTTCAACCTTACATAGATAGTTAAATTCAAATACAAAAACTTCATGCTTCTAAAACAATTTAGCTACAAGTAATTAAACATTGACGATTTGATGGGGGCGACTCTCAATAGCCTCAAAACGGTGAGAACAAAATGGAAATAGTGAAGAACTATTGGCGAGAGCATCTCCGAAGATTGTGCTTAGTTTGGTAAGTATTGATAGCATTTGTTATCCATAGAAAGAGTACTGATTGAGATTATCGTTTCCATGTATAGTTCCATATTCCTTGGGATTTTTGTAGTATTGTTTCTCCTATATATGTATCTCCTTGTAATCGTTTTGAATATATGAGAATACCATTCAATCAAATTCTCTGATTGACATGGTATCAGAGCCAGGTTCCTAAAAATCTCGAAAATCCTTACTGCATTCCTTACTCGAATTCTCGAAGATCATGGCGGACAAAGAAGCCCCATCCTCTCAGGAAACCCGTTATGTTGTTTAGGATGCCCCATTCCCAACCGGGATCATTCTGGATGATACGAATTATCAGTTGTGGTCACAATTGATGGAGATGCGAATTGGAGCCCGAAACAAACTCGGATTTCTCAACGGAAACACCTTGAAGCCTGAATCTGGAGAAAAACAAATCGAAAATTGGTTGACCGAAAACAACCGTGTGAAAAGCTGGCTTATTGACTCCATGAGTCCAACCTTGATCCCAAGGTTCATTCGTCTGAAAACGGCGAAAGAAATATGGGAGGCGGTGGCCAAGACGTTCTATGATGGAACGGATGAAACGCAATTGTTCGAATTGAATAGGAGATCGTTCAGTACTCGTCAGAACGGAAGAACTCTTGCATCGTATTACAACGAATTAATTGGTATTTTTCAGGAAATTGACACTAGATTGATGTTTCACGAAGATGACGTGAGGAACGTGGTGTCACTCAACAAAATCCTTGGACGGCTCCGTGTGCATATTTTTCTAGCGGGACTAGATCCTGAGTTTAATCAGGCCCGTGGAGAGATACTGCGCAAGGATCCGCCTTTAGATCTTGAAGCCTGCTATGCCTTCGTACGAAAAGATCAAACCCAGCGATCTACCATGGAGGAACCGAAGAATGAGCCAAACAGCATTGTTAACTTAGCCACCAGAAGTCGGATCTCAAAAGGCAAGAACAATGGCAACAAACTTGTGTGCACTCACTGTGGAGAAGAAGGGCATTCAAAACAGCGATGCTATGAGATCGTGGGTTACCCAGAATGGTGGGACTTCACTAAGAGACCAAGAAGAAAGGTGAGACAAGCATCAACAGCCATAACAAAAACCGAAGACAATCCCATAGTAGCACACACCGAGTCCTCCAATGATTACGGTATGTCTAATACAACCCACTTGTTAAATAGTGAATGGATTATAGACACAGGTGCAACGGACCACATGACCAATGATCCCTCCAAGCTATTAACCATAACTCGACCTACAAAACAAAAAATAAAAACTGCAAATTGAGGCTTGGCCCCGGTTACATGTGAAGGTGATGCCCAAGTTTCATCATCGATGAACCTTGATACAGTTCTGGTGGTTCCATCACTTTCATCAAATTTATTATCTATTAGCTAGATTATTGACCAACTACATTGCTATGTAACTTTTTGGCCAAACAAATGTACGTTTTAGGACATAGCAACGAATTGGATGATTGGCTCTGGTATTAGAAAAGGGAAGCTGTATTATCTTGAAGAAGAAAGACAAGCAGAAGCAAATTATGAAGGGAAGAAATCTCTTTTGTGGTTATGGCATCGCAGATTAGGCCATTTATCTTTCGGTTATTTGAAAAAATTGAAACCTGAATTATTTTGGAATAAGAATAATGTTGAAAAAATTGAAACCTGGATTATCAGGGTATTCACATACTACCCTCACATCATTTAAACTGGTCTGTCTCTTTTCTAATTTCGTATCTATCACATAAGCTAAGAAAGCTGTATACCCATGCTGCAAATACTTTCGGGCTCTAGACACTGAACATACACATGATTTTCGCTTTCTGACATCACCATATATAGATAGTTCTTCCCCACTTGGGGTATGAACTCGTATAACTTTCTGCCCACACATAATGGTAGCCTGGTTATAACCTAACCAATCCATTCCAACTACTACTTGGAATTCTCTCATAGTCATGGGTATAAGTTCAATAGGGAATCTAACTGTATCTATTTCTAACACACTATGCCTATACACATCAGATACAATAACAGTTTTATCATCAGCAATTTCTACTTCAAGGGGAGAATCTAGCTTTTCACACATTTGGTTGAAACTTTTGCAGAAAGAAACAGATATAAATGATTTACTTGCACCAGAATCAAATAGCACAAGAGCAGGCAAGTTGTTGACAAGATATGTACCTGTTACTACATCCGGTTCGGTTTTAGCTTCCTCAGCCGTAAGCTGGAAAGCCCTTCCCTTGGGTCTGGTAGTTTCTTCCTTCTTCATTTCTTTCACCCTGGAGCTTCGTGGTGGGGGTAGTACTGGTGCATATCTGACTCAAAAGTCGTAAGCGGAAACATTTTCAGAATAAAACCGTGCTAGCAGCAAAAGATGCATCCTTAAGTACAAACGTAGTGTACTGTTAAACTAAAATATTTACACAACTGGGCGTTAAGAGTTTATTGTTTAAAAACTGATAAGCAGTCAAACAGGAGCTTTGCCTTTGCCCTTGCTGCAAACTGCAAAACGTTTTAAAAACAGTATCTAATAAGCTACGAGAGCTTAGTGAGTAATCTAAACATAACATCATATGAGTACACGTATACAATCACATGAAGATAATACACTCATGTCTGGCAATCAAAGCTAGCCTCTGGTTCTAGACCCAGGGCAGCATCGTAGGTCACAGTACTGTACCGCATCTGAGCCCTACTGCACATAGCAGTAAGCTTACATATTCACATGTATAACATAGCATGTTAGCAATCTGATATGAAACTACACATGCTGCTAATATGAAGTGAAGTCTAGAAGACTCACCTTATAACTGTAATTGCAATACTTCACAGATCACTGATACAGGTACTATGTAAATCACCTCCTATATAAACAATGCATAAATTGTATATAAGGCATTCTGATCTGAAATAGGGCCTACACGGACCGTGTATCCCTACACGGGCCGTGTCCCATTAATGTTACACGACCTAAGCTGGCAACATGGCCAGTGTGGTCTAGTCAATCTACACGGGCCGTGTACCTCTACACGGGCCGTGTACCTTTTACAGTACACGACCATGTAACCTTACATGGCCCTATGACCACCTTTACTACTACACGGCCGAGTACCGCTACACGGGCCGTGTACCTCTTATACTACACGACCATGTATCCTTACATGGCCCTGTGACCGTCATAACTACTACACGGCCGTGTACCGCTACACGGGCCGTGTACATAACAGTTCAGCAGACTGTTCTTGCCAAGAACAGTCGGATTTCATCAAGAAATCCAATAACTTCAACATAAAACAACTAGAGGTGTTTTCCTACACCTCCTACAACTGATACACATAATCTAGACTATACAAAACAACTCTAACATGATTCCACCATTGAAATCATGTGTTTAATCTTACAAAACATCAAAACAAAGCTTGTAAGCTTACCTCAAGTTGTATACTTGCTAGATCTGGGCTATAGGCACTTGAATCTCCAGTTTGGCTCACAAAATAGAGAGCTTATGGACTGCTTGTATATGATCGTGAATTGGCAGGAAACAAATGACAAACTTTGACTTCTAAGTCAAAGTTGGTGTTTATATATATAAATAGTTTCACTAATTGTCATAACTACCCTTGGACTATTTCAACTTATAAAATGACAATTTAAGCCACTCTAGTTTAAAAACACATCTAATATCATAAGGGTAACTTCTATAAACATATAATACCTCCTATTAAAATATAATAAAAGGATTTCGAACCTTGGGTGTTACAACTCTTCCCCACTTGGAATGATTTCGTCCTCGAAATCAACTGTTGAAGAGTTCTGGATAATTCTGCATCATTTCCTGTTCAGGCTCCCAAGTAAAGTCTGAGCCTTTTCTGTGCTTCCATTGAACCTTGACCAGTCCAATCTGTTTGTTACGTAGGGTTTTGATCTTTCTTTCCAAAATAGCTATAGGTTGCTCCACATAATTCAGTCTATCATCAATGGTAACATCTTCCAATGGCACGATTGCAGACTCGTCTGCTAAACATTTTCTGAGATGCGATACGTGGAAGGTGTTATGAATCTGAGACAATTCAGCTGGTAACTCTAATCTGTAAGCAACCTTTCCCACACGTGCAATGATTCTGAATGGTCCAATAAACCTTGGACCGAGCTTTCCTCTCTTTCTGAATCTGATAACGCCTTTCCACGGTGATACTTTCAACAATACGTAGTCTCCCACCTGAAACTCATGCGGTGATCTGCATCTATCTGCATAACTTTTCTGTCTACTCTGAGCAGTTAACAACCTATCTCTGATGAGCTGGATCTGTTCTGTCGTTCGTTGAACCACTTCTGTACTGCCCAATTCTCTCTGACCTACTTCACCCCAGCATACCGGAGTTATGCACTTTCTACCATAAAGCATTTTGTTGGGAAAAATATGCTTATAAATATATCATCTTTTGTTGACACAAAAATATACAACTTGTTTATATAATTGTATGTATTAACATTAACATATGTGCACATATACATATATATATATATATATATTCAATCAAATTTATTCTCATCTATAATCTACAAAACAAGCTTCATCAAATGGCCAAGCTCCAATCGTCAAGATCCGAGTTCAAGTAGAAGCCGATGTTGAAGCCTCCTACAAATAAACGTTCAAAGTTTATGAGCTTACAAAATAAATAATTAAATGAGTTCAAGTGTTTATAAAATAATTTCTATAAAAACTTTTATAAAAATTGAGAAATTTTTATAAAATCACAAGCTTGGTAGTCAAAGCAAATGAATTCCTATTTTGGCAAATACTAAACATAATCTTCTATTGAAATAAGCCAAAACCATATTTAGCAAAAGGAATCTCTCAAAGAGGTAAACTTCCAACATGCTTTGTGCATTTGGTTTCTAAACTACCATTTTTATGATTAAATTCAAACTTAAGAAGTATGACACTAACCCAACTTTTCTTAAGCTTCTTTTCAGTGCATTTTTATGGTAAAAATGGGTTGTGTGTGGTTTTGGTAAAAGCCCAACGTCTATATGCACAAAGCTCAAAAATCTCCAGCAGGCCAACGGTCGATGCCACGGTCGACCGTGGATCGACCGTGGATCGTCTGGACACTTTTTGAGCATCAAACTTTTTTCTTATTTAAAGCAACTCAAGTCTTGTGTTTTACTCACCTCTTGCAATCTGAAAAAATACAGAATACATAAAAATCTTGTGAGCTCATATTCCTTGATAATTCAATCTTTCAAGATCAAGAATCAAGCAAGAGTGAAAGTCTTCAAGTTTATATACTTCATTACATTCATATACATTTGTAATAGTGTGAGGATAATCTCTAGCCTATAGAATTAGAGAGAAGTGAGGATCAACTCTAGCCTTCCCAATTAGAGTGAAGTGAGGTTTATCTTAACCTTGTTTGCAAGAGTGAAGTGTAATTCTTGTAAGCTAAAGAGAGAAGTTGTAAAAGGTTTATCTCTACCTTCAAAGAGAGAAGATAGTGGAGCAACTCTTGGTGGGTGAGGCCAAGGAGTGGATGTAGAGCAAGGTTGTTAACCCTTGATTGAACCACTATAAATCATTGTGTCCAAACTACTTCATTGGTGATATCTTCCTTCCCTAAACTCTTTAATTATTTGCAAATATTTTATAAAAACTTTAGAAAGTGGGCATATAACCTATTCACCCCCCCTCTAGGTTCTAACACATTTCATACGGGGGCATCCCGATACTGGAATGATAGCTGTTATTATACGAGAATTCTGCTAATGGCAAATAAGAATCTCAGCTTCCCCCGAAATCAATGGCACATGCCCGCAGCATATCTTCTAGAGTCTGAATAGTTCTTTCGCTTTGGCCATCTGTCTGAGGATGATACGCTGTGCTGAGATGTAATCTAGTTCCAAGATCTTCATGAAATTTACTCCAGAATCTAGAAGTAAATCTGGTATCTCTGTCTGATACAATTGAAACTGGTACACCATGGCGAGTCACAATCTCTTTAACATAAACATCTGCTAACCTTTCTGAAGGATAACCTGTCTATGATTACCCATATAGCATCATAACCACGTGGGGTTCTAGGTAACTTGGTAATCAGGTCCATAGTAATGTTTTCCCATTTCCAGACTGGAATTTCTAATGGCTGCAACAGGTTTCTGGTGTTCAGCTTTCACTTGCAAACAAGTAAGGCATCTTTCTACATATCAGGCTACATCACGTTTCATGCCTGGCCACCAATAATCAACCTTCAGATCCTTATACATTTTAGTAGCCTCTGGATGAATGGAGAATCTGGACTTATGAGCTTCACTAAGAAGTGTCTGATGTGTATCACCATAAACCGGTACCCATATACGACCATAACGAGTCCATATATCACGACTGTCTTTAACAAAATCTGTCATCTGCCCCTTAATTCGTTCAGATTTATGATTCTCACCTTTGATTGCTTCTAACTGAGATTTTCGTATAACATCAATGATAGGCGTCGTGACTGTCATCTTTAGAAATTGGTTCTTCACAAGCACCATTCCCGACTTTCTGCTCAGAGCGTCAGCTACCACATTTGCCTTCCCTGGATGATAGAGTATATCACAATCATAATCATTCAATAATTCTAACCAACGCCTCTGTCTCATGTTGAGATTCTTTTGATCTTTAAAATACTCCAGACTTTCATGATCTGTATAAATAGTGAACCTCACGCCATATAAATAATGCCTCCATATCTTGAGTGCAAAGACTACTGCTGCTAACTCCAAATCATGAGTTGGGTAATTACTTTCATGTGGCTTCAACTGCCGTGAAGCATAAGCTATAACTCTGCCTTTCTGCATCAGTACACAACCCAATCCACGATATGAAGCGTCACAAAATACTACCATATCTTCAACCCCTTCTGGTAAAGCGAGATCTGGTGCTTCACATAACTTCTGTTTAAGAGATGAGAAAGCAGACTGTTGTTCACTACCCCAAATAAATTCGGCATTCTTTTTAGTCAACTGAGTTAAAGGAACAGCAGTTTGGAAAAATTCTGAATGAATCTCCGGTATTAGCCTGCCAATCCAAGAAAACTTCGGACTTCAGTAGGGTTCCTTGGCGGTTCCCATTTCATCACAGCATCTACCTTCATAGGGTCCACCTTAATCCCATCTTGATTAATTAAATGACCCAAAAACTGTACTTCTAGAATCCAAAATTCACATTTAGAGAATTTGGCATATAATCATTCTCTTCTCAGTGTTTCTAAAACTTCTCTGAGATGTCTTTCGTGATCCTCCGGATTCTTCGAATAAATCAGTATACCGTCAATAAAAACAATTACCGATTTATCTAACATCGGTCTGCAAACTCTGTTCATCAGATCCATAAATGTTGCTGGTGCATTCGTAAGACCAAACGGCATCACCACGAACTCAAAATGTCCGTATCGGGTTCTGAATGCGGTTTTAGGAACATCTTCCTTTCTGATTTTCAACTGATGGTAGCCCGACCGTAAGTCGATTTTAGAAAACCACGATGCTCCCTGCAACTGATCAAATAGATCATCTATTCTGGGTAACGGATATTTATTCTTGATGGTCACCTTATTAAGCTCACGATAGTCAATGCACATACGAAAGGTACCATCCTTCTTCTTAACGAATAATATTGGAGCACCCCAGGGAGAACTACTAGGTCTAATAAACCCCTTGTCTAACAGTTCCTGCAACTGTTTCATCAATTCTTGCATCTCTGGTGGAGCAAGTCAGTATGGAGCTCTAGCAACTGATGAAGCTCCCGGTACTAAATCAATTCTGAACTCGACTTGTCTGTCTGGTGGCACGCCTGGTAAGTCTTCAGGGAATGCATCAGGGTATTCACATACTACCCTCACATCATCTAAACTTGTCTGTCTCTTTTCTAATTTCGTATCTATCACATAAGCTAAGAAAGCTGTATACCCATGCTGCAAATACTTTCGGGCTCTAGACACTGAACATACACATGATTTTCCCTTTCTGACATCACCATATATAGATAGTTCTTCCCCACTTGGGGTATGAACTCGTATAACTTTCTGCCCACACATAATGGTAGCCTGGTTATAACCTAACCAATCCATTCCAACTACTACTTGGAATTCTCTCATAGTCATGGGTATAAGTTCAATAGGGAATATAACTGTATCTATTTCTAACACACTATGCCTATACACATCAGATACAATAACAGTTTTATCATCAGCAATTTCAACTTCAAGGGGAGAATCTAGCTTTTCACACATTTGGTTGAAACTTTTGCAGAAAGAAACAGATACAAATGATTTACTTGCACCAGAATCAAATAGCACAAGAGCAGGCAAGTTGTTGACAAGATATGTACCTGTTACTACATCCGGTTCGGTTTTAGCTTCCTCAGCCGTAAGCTGGAAAGCCCTTCCCTTGGGTCTGGTAGTTTCTTCCTTCTTCATTTCTTTCACCCTAGAGCTTCGTGGTGGGGGTAGTGCTGGTGCAGGTTTCTTCCTTCTTTCCTTGGGTCAGTTTGACATATTATAATTATTAAAAAAAGTAAGAGAAGAGATGATTTATATACAATATTTATTTGTCATACATATAACTTTATTTGAATCATAATATTCTTAAAAATGTGGCTAAAAAATAGTTAGTAGATTTATAGACATAAAAGTCATGATTGTAATGTTTGACAAAGTAATATTACATAAAAATCACATCTCTTTTAAACACACGTTACTTTAGTTCTTCCAACACCATACTTTAATTTTTAAGATTAAGTAACGAGTTTACTCTACTTTTTAAAGCTATTATAAAAAGGAAAGATAAACAAATAATTCCATAAACTAAAACCTAGTCCCTAGCATCATGTAGCATAATTTGGTATGTGCCCACCCTTAAACAGTATCCAATTTTGTTACAATGTGAAGAATTTGGTAATAAGGCAGGTCAACAACCAAAAGAATCCAATTACACCAATATCTTGTTATTAATTACTCTTTCTTCTAGAAGTCACATATATTAATTACCAAAAAGGTGTCAAAATCATATTCATTTCATCAAAACAAATGTTAAAATCAATATAATATTTGAAAAAAGAGAATTAATAAAATCTATATGTCGTATTACAAATAGTAGAAAGCAGAAGTAGATATATATAGTAAGAACAAATAGAATTTTTCTAATTAGTATTGTTTCCTACTTAGGCCATCCATAGCACTATCCAAATGGGTTAAAGTGTTAAACAACCCAACAATTAGTCATGATTTGTAATGTTTTTATCCTATTATAATTAATTAATAAATTGTAAAATTTTCTAATTTTCTCATTCAAACCATATGAAAGTTGAGATTTAGATTCAAGAAAATTATAAATGGATATTAAAATTAACAGGCTAGTTAATTAACTGAATATACGATTAGCCATTCAGAAAACCCTACCTTGAACGCATGGACCAGAAAATATTTTAAAAACAAGGAAAGAGGGGGGAGGGGAGGGGTTTAAATATTGATTGACAAGCAGCCTCGTCCACACACCAGGCACGCAGCATGAAGACAAAATCCATTAACTTTGGGCTTTTTGAACAAAATTGCATAACAACGGGCCGTCCACATTCAACTTTATATTTTCCAAACATAGCATCCATCCACATATTTGTAGAATAAAAATCATAATAAGTTTATATATATATATATATATATATATATATATATATATATATATATATATATATATAGTGGAGAGTTTAAACAAGAACTATTTTTCATGTGAGAATCAATCTTGGTCGTTCATTTTGGATAATAAAATTCATTGATGAAGAACGCGAGGGGATTGAGTGTGGCAAAGTGTATGTAATGAATTCATTAGTGTGCACATGTGAAAATATTTGCACATGTGCATAGTATGCACATATACATATATCGAGCTCTACTGAAAAAAAAAACGAGCAAACACAAAAAAAAAATTGAATGAATATAGTAAGATCGGTCTCAAAATAAAGAGAATAATTTTCTCGTTAATTTGGTATAACATTTGTAATTTAACACCTTTTCGATTGATGTATATATTAGTTTAAAAAATATGGGGTAATGTAAAAATGTTTAAATTGCCTTTAATTAATTAAGGATAAATTTGATTTAATTAAAATTATCCATTAACAACCTTTTAACCTGGAACCTCCATCTTTTTTATCAATGACTCTAATTGGTTCTCGCAGTTCTCGTACAAAAAACGATTCTCGTTTGAACCGTCCACATATATATATATATATATATATATATATATAAATTATAAAATTTGAATTTCCTAGATAAAGAAAAAAATTGTTTCCTTATACATACATCTTTGATCTTTCTTATCGATTCAGATACGTCTTTCATTTATCTCTACAAATTAGTATACCACACACGAGATATATGGAGTATTTTGAAAGAGCTAATAGCATAGGTAATTGGTGTATTAAAAATATGTTTATTATGGTTACAGGTTCAACTTCCATAGCGTATAAAAAAGCGTGATTAAAAGTAGGATTAGACAACCGGTTATAAAATGAAAATTTTGTATAACTAATTTAGTTGGTCGATATGTTTTTTCTTTAATTGACGGTTTAATCTTCTATTTAAATGACCGATGATTAAATAGGTTAACTAATGACGTTAACGTCTAAGAAAATTTTAAGCTAAACAAGTATATATAATAAGTATATAACTACTATCTTGATTGATGTAAACAATGTGACTTAGTTTGTACGTATCTACGTATATATTGACGCTGGCTTTTGGAGTGTGAAGTTGAGTTTGATAGCGATATATATAAGATATTTTATTTTTTACTTTTGTAGAAAATTAAATTAAATTAAATTATAAATGATGAGCTAGCTAGGATTCATGGTTATTGTGATTCCAAGTCGAACACACACACACATATATATATATATATATATATATATATATATATATATATATATATATATATATATATTCTTTCTAGAAGATAAGGTGAGATCGAGTGATTGAAATTAAAATTAATATTATCTACAAACATCTAACTACAATAATTCGCATGTAAAATCTCCACTTTAAATTTATATGTTTATTATTTTATATATCTATACTATATTATAAAGCATTTATACATTTGAAATCTATTAATTTTAAGTAATTTAAAATTACTAATTTACCCCTTATTTAACCCTATAAGGAAACTATTATATAGGTTAATTAGATTCTTAAATACCATTTTTATAACTAAACCTTTCATAATAAATAATATTTAAAAAAGTCAAGTCAATGCAAATTAATTTTCAACCTATATAATATTAAATACAAATTAAAAATTAAAAATTAAATAAAAATAATCTTTATAAAAATAATAGTTTTAATATTTTATCATATAACACATATTTTAATTTAAGTATTAAAAACTACATATAGCTAGAACTTATAAACCTGATAACATGTAACCTAAATTTATAGACATTTTTAGATTTTTTAAATAACTCGTGTAATCAAAACAAAAGATTTAATTTATAATATATTTAATATTCTTTTTGTTTCTCATTTTATTGTTTTTTAAAATTAATAAAAGAGTTATAAGGAAAAGAGAAATAAAAGAAATGGAAACATGAGAAAGAAAATAGATATATTGCGAACGAAAATTGTTCGATGTCATTATAATGCATGATCTAATAGTATTACGTTATTAAAAATTGACATATTATCGAGTAAAAATTATTTCTAACCGTTGCATTACACGGGTACTATGCTAGTACATATACATACATATATTCTTATCAAAATATTTAATTACCTTAAACGAAATACAAATAAAATAGTAATAACAAGTACACCAGATTTAACATGAATAAACCCTTGTAAAAAAATCATAAACGCAAACAATAATGATTACTATATATATAGGAAAAATATAATAAAGGTTAAAAAAACTCAGGAAATTGTTCTCTTTCTCTTTTTTCTATATCATGCGCATCAAAATTAATGCATCAAAATTTTGCTTCTTTTCGTAAAAATCTCCCAACAAAAAACTCACTCGCCAATATTTACGTATGTTAAATAACCTCAAGCCCATCCGTAGCGCCGTAACGGTAGCAGGTAAAGGAATTAAGTAGCCATCAGGTTGATCGGGTTCAATAGAAACACCTCTACACACCTCCGTCCCACCCGATCGGATCCCTCCCATTGGGTTTGCCAAGCCGACGTTCCTCTCCCCTACCCCACTTTCTCTCTTCTCTCTTCCCCCTTCCTTCTTTCTCTCTGATAATATATATTATAAAACAAAATAAAAAGTATGGGTAAGATTGAAAATGTGGTGCTGGTGTGAAAGTTGATTGTACAACCCAAAAAGGCAATGGTCTAAGAGCAAGCATAATAGCGCCTGCGTATACAATTGGGATTGCCTATGTGACAACTAGTACCACACTTACACACCACTCCCCACTTGTAGGTAACACATTTCTTCATGATTCCGACATGCCAATGCCGCAAGTGAGAGAAAGAGAAAATATGTGAGAAAAAGAGAAGCATAAGTATTTTTCAGGTTGAAGTATGAGTTTACTGTAAGTTAAAGCATGGAAACGTAAAAAATTGAAGCATAAGTGAAGTTACGCTGATATGACATGAAGTATTTGAAGCGTAAAAGCAGGGTCGTCTTGAATGACGTGCGAAAGAGGTGACTGTCCATGGCCCAAGGATTAGAGGGACCCATTTTTTCTTGTGTATATAATGTACATGGTTTAACACTCTAAGTCTTGTTTAATTAATCTATTATGAGTGAATTGTTATAAACACCAATAATTTCATAAAGATTCGAGATCAACACTCTAAACATTAATCATATATTCAATTGTCAAAATCTTGACCCACTACAACACAACACACTTTTTGTGTTAAACAAATTCGTGAAAAATGTTGTTTCCCTCAAATTTTCACAAAATCAATCATGGATAAAGCTTTGTGAGAAGACTATTTCCCTCGGATTTTCCACGAAATTAATGAAAAATCCATTGAAAATTTTCTTACTGACTCAAATCCGTGAAAAAGTTGTTAAAAATTCCCACAAAATTGTTTGAAAGGAAATCTCTTTGTGATGTCTAATTTTCTAGTAGTAACCGATTGGGAGAAAATCAAGAAATCATCAATTCATCAAAAAAATTCAATAGTTAGTTAAAGAAGAAATCATTCAAATTCATTTGACCCTTTGGGGCGAAGTCACACTGTTAGAAAGAAGAAACAAAATTGATAATCATAATCTTTTATCCTGTTGTGAAAAGTAGAATTTGAAAACTCAACTTATTTAAGGCATATTTGAGTTTTAAAATGCTTCTAACTTCTCAAACATGTCTAACCTTTTCTTTAATCTTTGTGACTTAATTTCTAGTTTAATTCCAATTCCTTTTTATTCATTTCGCGAACCAAACGGACCCTTAGATTTCAGTCATTCAACTCCTTACTTTTTGTTTGGTTAATTGATTATCCGATAACTAATTGGTATTTGCATATTAGTTTGTTTACTAGTTTGCTTAATTAGTATAATTATTTAATTGGTATTTGCATATTAATCGCTTAGTTGGTAATTGGTTATAAATTGCTTATCTCGTAACTAATTGACAGTTGCTTATTAGTTTTGTTTTATTAGTTTTCTTAGTTGGTAACTTGAGTTTAATTATTGAATAACTGGTTTTACTTATTTTGTAATTGGTTAATTGATATTTGCGTATTAGTTTGCTATTTTTTAAGTTATGTTTCAAAAATACTTATTTGGTTATCAATTATATATTTTCGTCTATTATTACAGTTAAGTATGTACAATTGTAAGTTTTTTACTCAACGTTTTTATATAGTTTAGGACTTTTAACGGACCTTTTTTTACTTTTACCTTGGACCTTAGAAATATTTGAGGCGGACATGCAAAGGAATAAGACACTCTCCATGCTCTAATGAGAAAATAAGGCCTTTGTGAAATTGTAAATAGATCAAAGACCCAACTTGAAATTACGGCTTACTGTAACATATACTTTTATCTTTCAATGTTGAAAATAATCCTTTTCATAGATTTGATGACCATGTTGAAATAGTAACGAATAGGCTCTCTTATATAGCAAATATATATTTTATATATAAATAGAATTTATTAATATTGTGATAATTGTTATACCACTAATCAAAACAAAGATTGGTTTCTAGGAATAAGCTTTTTTATATATAAGCTAAATTAATTAATAATATCTAATTATTATATCTAGGTAAGGTTATTAAGATCGGAATCTTATCTAAAATTATTTTCGTCTTTGCAAGATCGGAATCTAGATCCTAATTAAGAAAAAAAACACTCACCCCACCCCACCCCACCCCACCCCACCCCTCTCCACCACTCACCAAACCAAATTAAAGACATGCATGCATAAATGGATGGGCGGGGTTTAAATGATATCGCTTGCGTTGCCTCCATCGTATTCCTACGTCTCAATGATATTTTCAAACCGTTGCAACACCATCTCAAATCACTTTTATATTCCCCTCAAATTAAGTACCAGCAGTTAATTAATACTCCTTGAGTACGCACGCACGCTCCAAATTAAGACTAAAAAACATATTACGTACAAATGTGATTAATTCACTATTAATTAATTAATTAATTTCCCACTTTAATTTGATAATTAATATTTTTACTTGTAGTAGCTTCATACGTACACATATCTTAATTCATTTTAAGCTAGCCCTCCACGTACATGTTCTGCTACAAGATTTGAAAAAAGATAAATAAGGTGAAAGTGGATATATATATATATGTCCCTAGGTCTAGCTAACCAATCTTAACCGTTTATTTTGGATAATGGAATTCATGGATGAAGAGTGTGGGAGATTGAGTGTGGCAGAATGCATGTAAGGAATTCATGGGTGGACAATCCAATTAAAGGATGAGGAATTGAACGGTTAAAATTGGTTCTCGCAATAAAAACGGTTCTCAAATAAACTTTTCAATATATATATATATATATATTATATATAACTCTTAATTCCACTTACCAATTGAACGACTAAGATTGGTTCTCGTGATTTTCGTAATAAAAACGGTTCTTAAATGAATCTTCCCATATATATATATATATGGGAAGGTTCATTTGAAAACCGTTTTAATTGCAAGAACCAATCTTAGCCGTTCATTTTTTATAATGGAATTCATGGATGAAGAACGTGGGGAGATTGAGTGTGACAGGATGCATGTAAGGAATTCATGAGTAGGCAATCCAATTGAAGGAGGGGGAATTGAACGGCTAAGATTGGTTTTCACAATAAAAACGATTTTCAAATGAACTTTTTAAAATATATATATAACTCTTAATTTCCATTAATTAACAAACGTACACCCAAATTAATTTAAGAAGATCGAGGCACGTACGTATGTGAAGACAAACTTCTATTCTATCCACGTACGTACTTGCATCATTCAATTCCATTCACAGCTTGCTAGCTAGCTAAACCAAACCCCCCCAACCCCCCCACCCCCCCCCCCCCACCCCCAATATATTTCAATAAATTCAGGAAATGGAATTTGATCATTCCAATGAATTTATTTCTTAAATGGATGGAATTCTAAAATTTTCTTCAAATTTATAAGGAATCTCAAAACATAATTATTGTCTTCTATCCCACCCCAACCCCACCCCACCCTACCCTTACCCTACCTTATCCCACCCTACTCTACACTACCCACCCCTACCCCTACATATATAAGAAACATGATATATATCGACAACACAATTGAAGGCTAAATTAAGGATGCCCGGCCCATACATATATATATATATATATGTATGTATGTAAATGAATCAAACTATGAGCAAGCTAGGTGACATGTGGAAAAATGATATATTCCACATGGAGTGGATGTTGGCAAACAAAATAAAAAAAATGATATATTCTTTTATTTTTTCCTTTTACTTCATCAATCTTCTAAAAATAAGAAAAATAATATATTTTTCTACTTTTTACTCTTACTTCATCAATCTTCTAAAAATAAGAAAATGATATATTTTTCTACTTTTTCCTCTTACTTCATCAATCTTCTAAAAATAAGAAACATGATATATTTTCCTACTTCATCTTCCTACTTACCACAAGATGACGTGTAGAGTTCACTAGTTCTTTTCCCGCACAACCCCTATTGATTTTGATACTTATATTGATATTGTGAGTAACAGGATAACTAGAAGAAAAAAATAGAATGATATCACCTCTTAAAAAATAATAATAAAAGATTCATAACCATATATAGTTAGAAGAATTTATCAAAACTACATAGTTCTAATTAAGAGGTTTCGTATATAAAACAACTTTATTCTCACATTTTTCTTATAAGGTATCACATAAGTTAAACCAATGCTTAAATTACTACTAAGATGATGTTATTTATTAAATAAAAGAAAAGAAAAAAAAACTCCTCGTCATCCAGATTTAGCAGATTCCCTCCCCGGCGTATTAACAGTTTGAAGATATCTGCTCTCGTTGGAATAATCAAGGACCAATAAGATAAAATCACGTGGCTAAGTAAAATAGCCAATGGAAGCCCATCATGTTGCTAAGTTGGCCCCCACCAGTGAGCTGGGTTACGATCTTCACCCTACACGCTGGATAACATCAACGTTCCTGATTCTATAACAGATTGAGTACCTTTCATTTGACGATCCATCGGAATCTATCCTTCCCTTCCCCTTTTCCTAATATAAAAAAAACCATACCAAACCATTTTATGATTCTATCTATCTCCTAATTCTTACTATCACTTCAAAAATGGCGGCCTTCTCGACGTTCTCAGCCATCGTAGTTCTGATCATAGCCTGTGTCGTCGGAGTACGTGCCACCGGGATCGGATCCACCTTTTCCGATGAGAATCCGATCAGGCAGGTGGTGTCCGATGGTCTACGAGAACTCGAGAATTCTGTTCTTCAAGTTATTGGTCAAACTCGTCATGCTCTCACCTTCTCTCGATTCGCTCACAGGTTTTCTTCATTATGTTCATATTCTAAAACTAATCACCACTTGAAATATGTTCGATTCATGGTTTGACTTTTTTTTCCCATCAGTATTACTTGAAATTTTGTTAAATTCGAACTTAATTCTTTATCAGGTTCGGGAAGAGATATGAAACAAACGATGAGATGAGGCAGAGGTACTCGATTTTTGTAGAAAGTTTGGAGACGATTAGATCGCATAACAAGAAAGGGCTATCTTACACTCTTGGGGTCAACGGTGAGCTTCTAGAATAATATAAAGTCAAACTATATCGATCTGTTACTACTAGTAATTTCAGATGATCCTGTATAGTCCTGTTTCTCATGGTTCAAGAATCTGTTTTTAGAAACATATATATATACCTCAATTTAACACTAAGCAGTGGTTGACTTGTGAGTTATTTGAATTCATGTTTTGTGGTGTTCTCCTAATTTAGTCTATATATATGTTTTGCTTGTTCCTAAGCATCTAGAAAGAAAATCAATATCTTCATGATCAATTATGAATTCATTAATTAAGTTGTGTTGCTTGAAACAGAGTTCGCTGATATGACATGGGAAGAATTCAAGAAAACAAAACTCGGAGCTGCTCAACACTGTTCTGCTACTAAAAAAGGCAGTCACAAACTCACCGATGCTGTCGTTCCACTCACGGTAAATCGCTTGTGGAACATATTTTGATATCTGTTCTGTGTCATTTTTTATAACATACTATATCAATTCTTTCGTTTAAAAATTATATTCGTTTTAAGATGTATGTCGCTGAATGATTCTATATAAGTCTATAAGAGTCGAGTTCAAATAAAATATCTTGATTTTGAAATAAAAGGATATGATGCATTATAGAAGATATGGTTTGGCCATATTGACTGATTAGGAGTTATGAGTTTCTGCAAGTGCATAATGCTTGAAATTTATTTTGATTCTGATGTTAACTACTTGTTTTATTGCAGCAAGATTGGAGAAAAGCGGGAATTGTGAGCCCAGTCAAGAATCAAGGATCATGTGGGTCTTGTTGGACTTTCAGGTAACTTCTTATTCTTCTTATTATTATTTTTAAAATCTCATTAATTAAGCACAAAACAGTAAAAACTAGCTTGTTTAAATTGTGGGTAGCTTTCGATCGATAAAAGTTATTAATCATATCATTGTTTGATTTAACAGCACCACTGGAGCTCTTGAGGCTGCTTACGCCCAGGCTTTTGGGAAGTCGGTTTCTTTGTCTGAGCAACAGCTTGTAGACTGTGCTGGTGATTTTAATAATTATGGTTGCAACGGCGGGTTGCCTTCCCAAGCTTACGAGTACATCAAATACAATGGTGGACTTGACTCTGAGGAAGCATATCCATACACTGGAAAAGACGGCGTTTGCAAATACTCAGCAGAGAACGCTGCAGTCCAAGTTCTTGATTCCGTCAACATCACCATGGTAATCTTATGTCCAAGCCATTGAGCTTATGAAAACTGTTTATTGTTTTCTGAAAAAAGTAGTCTGGTATTGCTGTATGATATAATGCAATAACCGATGACCAGTTTTAATATTATTGGTTGCTAAGATGGATAAAAATTTGTTTATATATATATGTATGTATGTATGTAGGGTGCTGAAGATGAATTAAAGCATGCAGTAGGAGTTGTTCGTCCAGTGAGTGTGGCATTTCAGGTGATTGCAGACTTTAGACTTTACACTGGAGGAGTTTACACCAGCGATGTCTGTGGCAGTGATCCAATGGTGAGGTTCTTCTAAAAATAAATCTAATGTTGCTCAAAAATATGTTGGATACATATATATATATATATATAGGAAACATTAAATTAATCATTTTTTCTTTTCTTTTTTTATGAATTGTTTGGTTAATTTAGTAGCTAATTATGAATGAAATGTGTGTGATTTCCGATGGACAGGATGTGAACCATGCGGTTGTTGCGGTTGGATATGGTGTGGAAGATGGTGTCCCATACTGGCTCATTAAGAACTCATGGGGGGCAGACTGGGGTTTGAGTGGCTACTTCAAGATGGAGATGGGCAAAAACATGTGTGGTATGTTCAGCTATATATATATGTTAATGTCATGACATTCAACTCCATTCCATTCCATTCCAAGATGTAGAAAGAAAATTAACTACTTTAATTAATCAATTAACTAATTAATGATGATGATGATATATTAATTGTGATGTGATTGCAGGTGTGGCAACGTGCGCATCTTACCCCATTGTTGCATAGATGATGATGTATTAATGGAAGAAGAAGAAGAAGTGAAAAGGCTTAATTTATATATTATGTATGCAGGTGGTTGTATTATTAAGCTAAAATTGATGGCCGAGTGTCAGTAAGTTGGAAGTTTGATTTCATAAATCCCCTAATTAATTAAGCACAAATTAAGACAAGAAGAGGGTTTCTGTAAATTTGGTTTATTAATTAAAACGCTACCCGGCCTTTGTAATCGCACATATCTTCTCTGTCACACCTACTCTAATTGCTTTTTATGTTAATTATTTATCATAAGTTGTTGTTTTGCATTTGTGTGTGAGTTTAAAACCCATTCTCTTTAGTGGGTTTTATTCTGGGTAAATTATCGACAAAGTTAACTTAAATATCGAAATTTGTCAATAAAAACAATCTTTAATTTTTTAGGCCTAGAAATAATTATAAATTTCTATTTCTAACAAAAAAGAAAACAAACAACCGGACATGTAGATTACCAGTTAAAACTTATTAAGGTGACACCCAATTTTCTTATGTGGCATTTTTGTTCAAAATTTTTTTTTTTTTTTTGTGAAAAAAACCACATCTTTAAATATGAGTAATAAATTTAATAAACACCTCTCCTTTTAAAATCCAGAACTCTCTCTTTCTCTCTTCACATTTCAACTTCCGTGTCTCTTTCTTTCTCTTGAGACTTCACTATCACCACCTTAAGGGGGTGTTTGGTAGAGAGAAAAAAAATTGGGAGAAATGGAAATGGCGAGAAATAGAAATGTGTGGAGAATTGGAATTGATTTCCTTGTTTAGTATCGAAAAAGAAATGAAACAGAGAAATGGTGGCTCAAGTTGCTGGACGGCGGTTGCGGCGTTGGCTGTCTTGCCGGACGTCGACGATGATGATTAGAATGCTGGAAACACATCGCAACCGGATATCGACAATGATGAGTAGCCATTGGTTGTCATTTCTCTCCATTTCTCCACAATTTGAAGAGAAATGAAAATACAAAGGAAGGGGAGAAATGAAAATGGGTGGAGAAACCATTTCTCCTCCCAAAACTATAATTATTTCTTCCAAACAAAATAAACCAATTCTCCCCATTTCTTTTCTCTCTACCAAACACACCCTAAGTTCCACCACCACTACCAAAGTCTCTCTCATATTTTTCTTTCTCTCACTGTAAGTTCCACCACCACCACCAATATCTCTCTTCTATCTTTCTATCTCTATAGACTCATACGCCGCCGCCAGTCTGCCACCATAAACACAGCTCCTCAGACACCACTATGGGCTCCTCCACCACCGGTCATCATCTTTCCTCTCTTTCTCTCTCCAAATATGTGCGTGTTTTGTGTGTCCTGGTGACGAACAAGGTGAATCTTCAGGTTTTTTGACTTTAGGGTTTTCGTGACCTAAAGATGAACACATAAATACCTTTTTTCACCTATTTAGGGTTTCTTTAGGGTTTTTAGATTTGTTCGATATCATGTGTTTGACGCATAGATATATGTTCATATGTTCTCTTCCTCTCTTTTCAGATTCGAGTTTTTTCGATTTGAATATTAGAACTCTCTCTTCCTCTCTTCGTATCCGGCTAATCGATCTTGAATCTATGTGTGTTTGTTGGTGTTTGAGGGCTCAAGAACACAAATCTGTGCGTGTAAATCATTGGCCATTTTGGCCGGTTAAAGGGTGGTCAAATGCTGGTTAATGACGGATAATCTTCATACCTTCAAGAACAACTTCATAAACACAAACACATGAATTCTTATTAAACATTAATCAAATTAATGAAAAGAAATTATTAAATCAGATTTTAAAATTTAATTAATAGTTAATTTTTTTTCTAGACTTTGAAATTGTTTTAGATTTAATAATAATAATAATAATAATAATAAGTTACATATTTACACCATTTACAAAGGAATTAGAATTTGGTTAATAACAAGTTGAGCCATTCTCCCAAACTTGTAAGATTACCTAAAAAAGGAGAAAACATCTAATATTGGCAAAAAAAAAACTTAGTGGCATGATATCAATACACTTATCTATATAAAACCTTCGCCAACAAACTAAAGTTGAAGTACTAAATTCCATTACATATCCTGTACGATAATTTGAACTAAATCTCATTACCATATGGTATAATATAAAATCAATTATCATCTTGTCAAGGTAATAATAGCTCAATCAAAACCGAATTTGATTAGTATATGGTATACCATAAAATTTGCTATTACCTTGCCACGATAATAATACTGAAATATGAATACTATGTGGTATAATGTAAAATATGTTATCTTGCCGCGGTAATAATGTTGTAATCGGAACTAAATCTGATTATGATATGATACACCATAAACTCTGTTATTATCTTGTCACGATAATAATATCTTATCTTATTACTCTCCTACCATGATATAATTGTTGAAATGATTATATTACTCTTTTTCCTCTTATTTATCCATCTTAATTGATTTTTAGTTAGTAAGTAATTGTTAAACATTTAAGAAATATATCTTTCTTTTAGGTGTTCACCTCTACCTCTGGTCACCTCCATGCACCTCCACCATCTCCCACCACTACACCCTCAATCACTACACACCACCAAATCATACATCCAAATGCCACCAAATGAAGAAGAAAACCACCATTACACCACCTAAAACCACCATCATCGATTAACATCCTAAAACATAGGGTCACCAAAATCTATCATTCAACCAAATGAAGAAAGACACACATCGAGAAATCATCCCAAACATCAATTAACAACCCACACCGGCAAACATCTAACACCCTCATCGATGATGAACAAATTTGGATATTTGTTAGTAAACCCACACACAAAGCTTGTGATGACGCTGATGAACAAATCAATGATGAGAGAAGGCCTTTGTTGGCATCGTTGATGGAGGTGGCTTTGATGGTGGAGAAGTGACGGCGATTGTAACACCGCCTTTGTAAATAATGAATTTAGTAAAAATTTGAGTTTTAAAACTGTGTGGGTCAATTTGTAACTAAAGTGTTTACCTGTCCTGTTAATTTAATAAAGGATTAACAACCAAACAACGGAAATTTAAATCAAGTTCTACAAACTATTACATGTTTCAAAAGATTGATTTGGCGAATATATACAAAACATAATCTGCCAAATCCATTAACTATTGGTGTTACTCTATTCACGACCGACCATTATAAACATAATACCAACAAGCAGTGTTCCTTCCCAAAAGATATTTACAAGTAACTGTAAGCAATCCCATCTGATCAGGCCTTTTTAATCATTATCTGGAAAAAAAGAAACAACAACAATATTAGCTATAAATAGCTAGTGAGTACAGACAAGCATAAGTATCAATAAAGAAAGCCACAACACAAGAATAAACAACCATTGCTATCCTATCACATAGCGGAGTGTTGACAAGATAAGTAGGGGTTATATCTTGCAGGATAGCCGGTCCAACTTAACAACCCTCACCGGAGGACCAGGCACTACCAACCGCGCTAGTGGGTGAGCATATAGCGGTCCACCGTGCACGTTACAGAGCCAGAGGCTCACTTGGGCTCAGCGAGTAGCCGAATAACCCCAACTGTTAAGGAACGGTGGTCCTGTAGAATCTACAACTCGGAATGGACCATCGAGTCACCGTTGATCCCGAACCATGGCCCGAGGGCCCCATAGGATCCAGCCATACGCTAACCTTAATTACATAGCCAACACGATGTCCGGACAATCACATACCACATCAATAACCCATTTCGGGTTCATTAGCATGCATGCATTTCACAATCAACTCATATTAAGCATTATATATCATACCTCGTGCACATGTATATGAATACATGTATAACATATCAAACAATATGGCAACATTCATTTCTTGATCTTTATTGCATATCTGAGGATTTAAAGTATACAACATATAGCTTGCAATGACATTAAATCATTTAAATCAGTCAATTAGCATTTAAACCCCTCTTTATTGAACTTATGAAAGTCGGTACTCACCTGTCAAGTTACAACAAACAAATATATGGTTTCGGTTCTACTTGTTCGTTTGATCCACCTATAACGCATTCATTTAAATTTAGACAACAATACATCAAATACTATACTAGAATACTAGTATTAATCCCTTAACAATGTTCCTAACCTGTTTACTATGTTATAACACTAACGTATGCATTAGAATACTAAAAAACAGAAAACAACAGGCTGCAGGTCAGATCGCGCCACGAGCCTCTTAAAGGTCACGCCCCGACCCCGACCCAGAAACGCATAGCAGTGCTTTGCACTGCCTTATTCCCATTCAAACTCAATTACAAATTGCTACTACTTATTTCTAGCATTTGTACATGATATGGGGCAGTAATAAGAGTCTATAAACACCCAAATTTTCTACTCTAACAACTAATACAAGAATCAAACCTCAATTCACCTTCAATGACCCACTTGAGCATTTTAAATGAATTCAACCAAATCAACATTTACAATTCATAATTTCAGTTCCAATTCACTTATAGATGATGTAGGAACTAATTAGAACACTAAAATCCAACCTTTGTTGGTCAATTTATCTTTGACCCGTTTTTTATCTAGACACCCAAAATCAAGAATAAGGAGAACATGGACTTACAAGGATGAGGAAGATGATGGAGATGGGATTAAGAACTGAATTTGAACTTGAATTTGTAGTTAGATTTCCAGCCTTAATGATCTACTCTTTGAATTTCTTCTTCATCTTCCAAGAACAAAGAGAGGGTAAGTGTGGGTGTGTGTATACGTGAGTATGTGTGTATGTATTGTGTTTGAGAAGGGTTAAAACCGACTTGTGGGGATTTAATTATCCACATGTGGGTAACTTGTTCCCCTTTTCAGCTTACAACACGACACCCGCTTATTCGTTTCAACTAACGGAGATATTTTCGGAATCCTCATTTGAAACCGTTTAGTATTTTATTACTTTTATCTATTTTTATTATTATTTTTTTGTAACCTCATATAATAGCTAATTTAATAGTTTATATCAATACTAGAATATATATATATATATATATATATATATTTCATTAATTTATTTAATTTAACTTGCGTACCTATTTCACGCACGACTAGACCGGTTTGATGATGTTATAGCGATCGTCTGCTTTCACCAAAGGGTTTTGGCATCCGTTGTGAAGTGTGCAGAACGTGTGCGGTGAGGAGGTTTTAAGTTAAATAATTTTAAATATTGTTTAATTAGTAAAATAAATTACAACCGACAAGGGAAATAAATAAATTAACAAGACAAGGGTAATCAGTCATTTTATATCAAAAGAGATCAAAATTAAAAGAAAACCGGACTAGAAAAGACCACATTATGTAAATTTTTTAATCCAAAAAATTAAATTAATAATTTGTATGAAACCATATACACCAAATTTGTAATTTAAGAGGTGTTTAGCTAAGATTATTTTTTCGTCTTACTTTTAAACTTTAGGTTTATTATAATTTAAAATAAGAAAATAAATAAAACTTATTATAAATAAGTCGGAAAAAATAGAGATGTAAAAAATAAGGTAGAAGAGAAAAGAAAGAGGGGAGTGTGTATTTAGTAGATCATGATAATAACAAGGCAAAAGTACACAGCTATCCAAATGTCAAAGATTGGAAATACCGGTCATATGATCCATTATTCCCACACACCCACCAGCAAAATAGACAAACGCCGAGGCGTTTTATTTTTTTTATTATCCCATTTATTTATTTATTTAATACAAATGGTGGTGCGACTTTTACAGGATAAGCCCCCTTCCTTTTTATTTCTCTTCATCTTGTTTCTTCCCCTCTCTCTCTCTGTCAAAACTCATAACCCTCTCTCTCTCTCTCTCTCTCTCTATTTTTGTCTCTGTTTGATCCGTATCTGCTTAAATTCATCCATTTTTATGCTAAAACTTTCATCGGATCATGTCTGTTGCTTTTGAGAGTAATTCCGGTAGGGATACGAATCGTATGCGGCAGCTCCAGTTTGCTCAAGGGATGTGGATCTACAACTCCTCAGACACCGGTTGCTTCACCGGAGACGATCGTCACCCCGGGAAGTTCCCCCTTGTGAAGGATGATGATGACCGGGATTCAACCAGTTCTTCGTCTATCGGCAATAACAGTGATGCGTCTGGCGGCGGATGTGATTCCGACGATGACGGCGGCAACGAGGTTCAGAGCTTATTCCAAGGCTCCTTGAATAATCTGTGTGATTTGGAAGACGCTTTACCTGTCAAGTATGATTTCTCATCGCTAGTTGTCTTTTTTTTATTTAATTATATATATATTAATGCAATTTCATGTTATAATTCTTATTCTACGGTCTGGAATAATATTCATCCTGAAGACGGTGGTAGTCGTTTTTTATCAACTGTTAATTTTGATAAGTTAAGATGACATTAATTATAGTATGCTATTTAGATATGCGTGCGCTCTTTGATAGTATTTCCCCCCAAATTTTGTCACAAGTTCTGTTAACAATTTACCATTTAACATCGATCTTTACTATTGCAGATTTTGTTATATAAAGGTTAGGGCAATTTCCTCTTGAAACTTTGCAGTTAACACAATGATTTGAGTTGAGATATAATGATTTGTATAATTATAACTTAGGTGCTAAAAGATTATGATGGAACTGTAGTGATGACATTTCATGATACGTTATACGTTTCTAGGGAGTGTTTAGGACTGCTCACTTAAACTGTTTATCTGCTTCTTGCGTTGTAGTACAACAATAAGTTATCTTAAGGGTGTTTTGGATTGCTTATCCAAATTAATTATCTGATTGTCTGTAAGTGAAATAAGTTGTTTTTCTATATGAACAGTTTGAAGTTACTTATTCCACTGCTTACTTAGAGCAGATAAGCAGTTTTACAAAGCAATCCCAAACACCCCTAAGCCAATGTCATGCTGGGGATATCTGGCATGAAGTATAATATTTCAGTTTTGTCTTGAATGCTTGTCCTTTCATTAAGAAAATAATTTCGATTTATGTATTAGGAGGGGTATATCAACATTCTATGCTGGAAAATCAAAGTCATATACAAGCCTTGCTGATGCGGTATCTGTTCCATCCATTCAAGACATTGTTAAGCCAGAGGATGCATACAACAGGAAACGTAAAAACATGCTTGCTCATAATATATTATTGGACAAAAATCGCAATCTAACTGGTAAGAGTGGTATATCTAAGAGGTTTGCAAACTCTAACAGGGGTGCAATAGCCCATGGGTTGAACAACAACCGAGATAGCAATGATACATGTGGCCAACGCTCCAGCCTAAACTCATCTCCTAGTGGTTCTCTGCCACCTTTACCTGCACGTCCTAGAAGATTGGCTATTAATGAATCATCAGACTCATCTCCTAGGATTTATTGCTCCCCATGGAGATCATTGTCTCTCTCAGATTTGCAGCATGCTACTGGTGCAACTTCAAGCAGGACTGGCTCATTCGCTAACAAAAGAGATGAGGAGGATGATTAGGTCTAGCTTATGCTGATGCTTATGATTTGAGAAGATAACTTTGTAAGGTGTTAGGTTTGTAGTTGGTTTATCTTTTCCCGTTTCCTGATTGTGCCCTTTGTACTTTACTTCCGTCTGGGCATTTCTGGAATTCAGTGGATTTGTAGTTGTTCCTTATACTACCAGTATGCTTGTTATGTGTGTATATATTTAATATGAAGAAATGTCCTCTTTTATATTTGTCACCCGTGCACCAGTCTTTTAAAGATCCTTATTACAGTCTAACGGAATAAAAAAGAATGTATTGATCTGGAATAGAAAGTGAGCAGGTGTTGGAGGATTGACTTAGGCAACCTTGAAGCTTATTATATAAATGATGATGGGGAAGGCTTCATCGAAGTTGTCTTGACGTTTCTTTGATGTGGTTCTTTAGATCTGAGTAGTACTTTTCTATTAGATAATTGATAGGTGCCCAAAGTTAAATTCTAGATAGTGGATCTTGGATCCTAATCTAGCTTGCAATTGCGGGGTTAAATTTTCTATCCTAGTACCCTTTTCTAGCTGGTTCACTTAACAATATATTCTGTTTTGTTGCTGTTCAAAAACCTTGCAGTCTACTGGATCCAAAGAGCCTTTGGAAAGAATGATGCTGCCTAAGTCTTGTTGGTGGAGCTAAAAGTGAGAAATAAATAGCCAGACTTAATTAATAAGGTATCAATTTCCGTGTCATGGTTGCTGCTGCGAAGGGCTATGATCTGCCACAACTAGTGATTTGGTTCAACAGATATTTGGATTGGCAAATTATGTTCCAAAAGGTAAATGCATTTACGATTTACTGAATTGCAGGAATTGGAAGGTGCTCCTGCATTTATTTTCAGGTATAATGAATATGATTGTTGGTTGATGTCTATTTTGCATGATGACTAAAACATTGTAAAGATGACTTGTATATTTGCTGCAAATGCATTTAGTAAATTGGCTACACAGACAGCATCCATGGATTCCAGACTCTGTTAAGCTAAATAGGCTCAGTATGGTTTTCTTCTACCTTATTGAAGAAAATTCATTAAGCTTAGCCCAACACTGATGGGTCGCTTTGGTTATAGCTTCTTCGATCTTCATCTTTTGGAGAGAGGGAGTTCGGAGAGAGAAATAAGTGATGTATGACAGTTGCGCTGCGTCGGCGGTTGCAGTTGCGGTGGTTTGTAGAGAGAAGATGAGGGAAAGTGGGGATTGAGTCTTAGAAGAAGGGAAGGGGGACTGTAATGGGGGTCTTTGGACGAGAGTTGGAAGATGTTTGGGATAGTTAACCTGATTATTAAAAGATTAAAGGTTGTTTGGTTAGTTTTGACCTGCTATAGTGGGTAAAAGGGTTAAAATAGAAGGTAATCAAACTTTAATGTTAAACTATATTAAAAAAAAAAACTTTAATGGTTAAACCAGAAAGTAATTAAAACTTTGATAATTAAACCGTATTTGACCTGTTGTAGATTCATTGCTTAAATGATTTTAGTTATTATTAATTCTGCTTGGAAAAAAAGGTGTACATCAATCTGTATAACCTTTCAACAAAATGAAAGCCGACAACACGACAATTCTTCCTCTAATGTGTCATTCAATATCCAGATGCAATTAATAAGGGGTTTAGTTTCTAAAAATGTATCAAAGTTGACATCTTTTGCTATTGTATATGCTCAACTTTCAAAACAACTGTTTAGTATATCAATCTTTTGAAAGTTAAAACTTTATGTATACTAAAACCTGGATAGCAAGTTGCATGTAATTTTTTGATTTTTAAATTATTTTTAATTACCAAATCATTATTCTTCATCAATCTAGAAACCCATGAACTTGTAATCTTCATCGTCTTTAACCATAGATCTAATGTAGAAACAAAAAAATTCTCATAATAGATTTGAACTCAAAGAAGATGAAACAAACTTCCACAATAAAATCAATGAACAACCATACATTAAATCTGAAACCTAAAATGCATATCTGAACCAAGAACCATTAATGAAAGTCAAATGTGGGGACGATAAGGGTTAGCTAAAGGGTACCCAAATCGATTTACAAGTCTGAAACAAGTCTTGATGAACAAGTCTAAACTCAAAAATTCATGAATAAGTTTGCTCTTCTAAAAAAACCGATGGAATCCACGAACTTAAATAGCAATAATCGAACATACTTGTGACGATGTTTGTTTTGTGAACCACCAAGAATAGGGAATAGTTAGCAGATCACAGATCTAAACCCTTGATTCTTCTTTGTTTGAAGATGAATTAAAACCATCAAGAACCGGAACCCTAAAAGCCATAAGCTTTAACCAAATCGTGATTGGAACCCTAAAATCCATTCAAGAACAAGAACTCCTACATCGAAACCCTAATCAAACTCCATAAAAAATCAGGTTGAAGATGAACAAAAACTCTATTGAAACTAAATCCAAATCGATGGTGGTGGTTCCGGAAGTCGATAATGGTGGTGGTGTTAGAAGTTGATGAACAAGAACTCAGTTGAGAACCCCAAATCAATGAACTAAGAACTCCATTAAAGAAATCATTATTTTTAAAAAACAATAAATGAATTAAAATAATAAAATGTTACATTATACTAAATGGTAGCTTTTCAAACTTAAATACATTAAATAATAGTTTTAAAAGTTGAGTATAAACTATATCAAAAGATGATAACATTAATACATTTTCAGAAAATAAACCATTAAAAAAACAAACAAAAAAAATTTCTAATTGTATCGAATTTACATTTTACGGTCTGAATTGGTTTCTTGTTTTTTGAATTGGTTTTGAAATTTTAAATTAGTTATATATTAAATTGCTAATTACTTTTAAAAAAATTAACCTCCGAAAGTTTGAACATGAAAAGTTGAAAGTAAAAGCTCATTGTCATTTTAACTTATTATGTGTTTTCGAGTTTAAAAAGGAAAGAAACGAAAATTAAATAAATTAAAAAGAAAAAAAAAGAAATAATAGCAGTTTTGATTGTTTGTGCTTTATAGCAGAAAAGAACATGGATAGAAACAATATTTTTATGTTGTGTTCTCAAGGGATGAGAAAAGAAAAAAAGTAATTTAATATAATTGTTTTTATTAATGACTTAGTTATATGAATAGTCCATTAAGATATAAAATAAATTAGATATTATGTTTTAAATATTTAAAATAAAAAATATAAACACTTACACCCAAAGACCTATCTCATACCACCGCCTCATACCAGCAGCGCATACTCGATATTTAGTGTACAAAATCCGATTTTGAAATTTAAATACATACACACAAAGACCTAGATCAAAATCATCTCTCACACACAACCCATATCTAAACACAACACACTCACAAATTTGTTTAAGAGAAAAAAAAAGAAAGAGAAGAAGAACATGATAGCAGTGTTGACGGTGGTAGCAGAGGCGGTGACCAAGATAGTGGTGGACGTGGGTGATGACAAGGGTGGTGGTTTGGGTGGTGGTCAGAATGAGTATGAATTAAAGTAAAAGGTAGATCTTAAGAGGATCTAATATATTTAAAACAAAAAAATATAATTTATTTTAATTTTTAAAGGAGACAGTCATATTAAAAAAAGTTTAACATAATTTCATCAAAGTTAACAACTAAAGAAACAATAATATACGAATTAAAAAAAGATAAAATGTGTAAGATTTTTCAATAAAGGACTAAAGTTGCAATTTCGTTATATTTTAAAGGGAAATATTCATAAAGATGTAACCAAGTTTAAAAATTGTTCCACCAAGGTCACTCACAACTTTATTTCACATTGTGAAATTTTTCATGAGTAGCCTTACTAAAATAGTTTTTAAATTTGATTGCTATTATATGAAATTTTTTGTATTTTAAAAGATAATCCGTGTAATTATCTCTATATTAGATGTATTTTAGGGTAATTTAGATATAAGTAAACAAAATCACAAAAATTCTCCTTTCTTTTCCTAAAAGTCTTTCACAAAAAGTTGTATTCCCTCTCCACTTTCTTCTAGACTATGCTTTCTGTCCAAAATATAACACTAGAAGCAGTGTTACAATTATATATGTATTACGCCTCACAAAAAACCTCAATTGTTTGTTTAGAAAATATTATGTTAAAGAAAATCTATTTGTTTATATTTTATTTTTCTACTAATCACATAATAATATGTATAATTTATTTATTGATTTTAACACTTGTGTCAAACTTATAAAAAAAGGGTTAATAATGAGAAAAAAAACCTTAAACTTTGACTTACTTTTTGGTTTAAACCTTAATCTTTGTTTTTAAATGATTTAAACCTTAAACTCTTTTTTACTTGTTGGTTTAAACCTTAAACTTGTTTTTACCTATTATAATAACCCAAGTAAAAAAATACCCAATACATTAACAAACAAATAACCAAAGCTAGGAATTACATTGCCAAAATAAGCTCAAGAGTATAGTTATTTGCAAGAATTAGACATCTGCATAACCATAATTACATCAAAAGACACCAAAAAAACTTGAGCAATAATATTTAGACATTGGTTAATTAACTTTAGAACCATCGTCAACATCCGAAGTAGCACCAGATCTTGATATTACCCATGCTGGCCATGCCGGTCTCACATCACCATTTAAGCCCTTGTTCCCCGTCGTTCACAGCCCTTGTTCCCGTTGTCGATTTCGCCGCTCGCTCCCTTTCTTCCCGTCGTGGATTTCGCCGCTCGCTCCTCTTGTTCCCGTCGTCGATTTCGTCGCTCGCTCCCTTTCTTCCCGTCGTCGATTTCGCCGCTCGCTACCCTTGTTCCCGTTGTTGGCTTATTAGGTTTTCCGCTTAAATTGATTTTGCAAGGCGTGTGTTAATGGGGAGACGAGGCAACTGGTTTGCTAGGTTGTAGGTTTACTTTTTACCTATTTTAATTAAGTAAATGATGGTTTATGGGTTAAATAGAAATACATTTAATGTTTAAGGTTTAAATCATTTAAATATAAAGATTAAGGTTTAAATAAAAAATAAGCCAAAGTTTAAGATTTTTTCCATTATTAACTCTAAAATAAATTACAAAAGATTTTATAAATGAAAATACAAATTAACGATGTTTTATTACTGGTTTAATTATAGTTATATGCTTATAACAGAAAATGGAAAGAATTATTATATTGAACAGAGAATTTAGCAGCAGACAAAGAGAGAAAATTTCCTCATATTCACACACACCATCACCATGGCATCATCATCAGTCTTACAGCCTGTATTTTATACACACGCAGTCACAATTGGTCCTTTTACACTTGGATTCCTCCATTAATGGCGATCTATCCTCAAATCAAACAACATCGCTGAATAACTGCGTCCCTCACCTTCCATTTACTCTATTTCGGGTCCCTGTATTCATAATTACATCATCAATTTCACAGCTATACACATGGCCAATAACAACAACAACAATCTCAACCACAATAACTACCACAACTCCACCTCCACCACCGTCGGCGCCGATGGACTTTCCCAACGAATCAACAGCCCTAGATTCTCTGGTCCGATGACTCGCCGTGCTCAATCATTCAAACGGAATAACAACAATAGCAACAACGCTCACGCTGCTAATAGCACCCACCATGAGATCGATGTTCCACTCAACTCACCTAGATCTGAGCTGGCTGAAGGGTTTGATTCGGTCCCTGAAAAGAAGCAAACCCGTTTGACCCAACGGATCCAGACGAAGAGAACCAGCCCCGGTGGCGGATCCGGTAACATTGATTTTGTTGGGGCGTTTGGAATAGAGAAGAAACGACTGCTAAGGCAGTGGATGTTCTTTGTGTTTTGTGGGTTCTGTTTGTTTTTGGGAATATTGAAGGTTTCTGTTAATGGATGGTTTGGATCTGCCATTGAAAGAATTGGGTTTGATCAGGTTGGTTCATTTCTTGATTATCTTGCAGCTTTTAATACTTGAAATCAAGACCCTTGTAACTCAAGGTTTTAATAACCATATGCATAGTTGGTTGCTCTTTATTCCATAAATAAATAAAGTGAACAACAGGAGAATCCGCCCACAGTAGTTTAAAGCTTTGAAACAAGTTTTAATGCTTATTTGAATTCTGGGGTGATATTGACACCATAGCAGAAAGGCTAACTATATATTGTTTTTTGGGTAAATGCAGTAAAGCTAAATATCTTTTTGGTGGTAAATTTCTTCCCCAGCTAGTTACTACTTGCTTCTAGTGTAAGCGATACAGACATATCATTGGTGCCAAGCTAATGATGTGATTATATGATTAAACTAGTACTAAAAGCAGAATATATATATATATTATAAGTGCAGTAGTTGAACAACTTTTCCGTTTTTTTATACGATTTTAACATTAATTTGCTATGTTTCCAGTTTTGATTAATTGAATGATTTTTCCTTCTTTCTTAACCTTTTTATTACCTAGATTCATCATGCTTGGATATTCATTCTTCTACAATTTGTTTACATGTCTATGAAAGCTTGAGGTTGCTGCTGTGCTATATTATTGTGTCACAACATCTTTGTGTTCACTTTATCATTGTCATGTTTCTCTTTTAATGTTGTTAGGTTCCAAACCTTGATCTGAGATAATTACTACTTTACTAGAAAGATAAGGATATTATTTTTCAAATTGAACTAGAGTCTGGCATATTTTACCATCATATAGACTTTCACCTTTTAAGTCAAACCATTTGTCATCAAAATTCGATTTTTTTATAATACTAATTCGTCGCCATCTTAATGTCTGTATGTATTTGGTATAAAACTGCAGATCTTTCTGTGAGTTCACATCAATTTGAATATTTGATGTCAAAACTTTACCTGTTTTGGTAATATTATGGGAAAACTTTGGATATCATGACTGATTCTCTCTTTGTGTGGTTATTATTTTTTCTTTTAATAACTATCCTGCGTTTCCAAATTAGGATTACTGGGATTCATCAATCTCTCTTAAGAAACCAAGGGATCATATTTCTAACGACAATAGATATCAAGACAATGAAGAAAATGATGTGAAACAAACTTTAATGATGGTAGCTTCGGGCATAGTTGGTGATCATGATCGTAAGGATGATGTGAGTCTACACATTCATAACCTCTACAAATATTTTCCAAACTTGTTTGTTCTCGTTGATCATTGATGAAACAGATTGTTTATGAAATCAAATGATTTTAGTTCACAGGTATATGGACTAAACCAAGTAGTGGTAACTACACTCAGTGTATTGACCGCCCAAAAAGTCATAAGAGTACGCTTTCGCATTAGATTGACTTCGACCATTAGTCTCTGTGGGCCTACTCGTTGATTCTATTCCTCATCTTGCAGAGTTGGATGACAAGACAAACGGTTACCTTCTTATCAATGCAAATGGAGGCTTAAATCAGATGAGATTTGGGGTCTGATAATTATAATTCTAGTATATTTAAAAGTTCCATTGTCATTCTTTAGTTTACCAAAATTATCTATTAATCTAATAGTGGATTTGTAGTGCAGATATGTGATATGGTGGCTGTTGCTAAGATTATGAAGGCCACGTTAGTCCTTCCTTCTCTTGATCACACTTCCTACTGGGCTGATGAGAGGTGCGTGTTCTGCAGTTCCGTTGCATTTCACAAAGAGATTGTTTCTACGGTTCAAAATACTGAATCTGCACTTTTGGAAAATCTTTAATTTATATGGTTTTTGGGAAGTTATACATTGTGTAACAAGTGATGGCAGAGATAAGGGAGGTTGTATTAAAAACTCTTTAATTAACAATTAAAAAAGCTTATTTTCGATTTGTAGACCCCCCCCCCCCCTCTCTTTTTGAATAGATACGTTTCCTTTTGATTTATGTTATTGTTTATATGTTCAGTGGCTTCAAAGATCTGTTTGACTGGCAACACTTCATTGAAACCTTGAAAGAGGATATCCACATTGTCGAGGCACTGCCACCTGCTTATGCTGGAGTTGAACCTTTTGCCAAGACTCCAATTTCATGGTCAAAGGTTTCACCATTCAATTTTACTCTTAATCTTGGACTTGGCCTTTTTTTAACGAGATTTTGTTTTCTTTGGAGTGAGCTTTTCCTCTTTGTTATCAGGTTAGTTATTATAAAATGGAGATTGTGCCACTTCTAAAACATCACAAAGTTGTGTATTTCACTCATACCGATTCTAGAATCGCCAACAACGGTATCCCAAATTCTATTCAAAAGTTAAGGTGTCGTGTCAATTACAAGGCACTAAAGTATTCGGCACCAATTGAGGAACTAGGGAAAACTTTGGTTGCAAGAATGCGACAAAATGGTGGGCCATATCTTGCTTTGCACTTGAGGTATTTCTCGTAATATGTTATTGTTATTACTACTATGTGCTCAAAAGGAGTTTTTCCCGGTTAGAGCTCCTCCGGGGGGAGCTGAGCCTTTGGCTCGGATGTACGGAGTCTAACCGGTTTTACCCATGGCCGTTTCCTAAGCATCCCCCTGGCCATCCCTAATTGAAACCCAGTGGGACTCGAACCCTTGAGCTCCCCTATGGGGGACAAGTGCTTTAAGTACAACCCCGAACTTCCAAATCTGAATTCTTTTGACTGTGGGTGGCAAGATAAGTGTATCCGTTGGCAAGATAGGTGGATCCATTGGGCTGGGTGACGGCAAGTCCTCTTTGGAAGAGGTTGGAACAGGCTGTGAGAAGTAGGATTGACCAGCAATTCCTTTTTTATACGCGTTTTTTTCATACATAACTAATGTGCTAATATGATCATGAAAATAGTATTATTACGATAATAATGTAAATTGTTAAATAAAAATGGTTAGGAGATGGTCTACATCAAAATATACTTTGCGCGACTTTTAACTCATGGCCCTTTTAGCTAATCTAATTTTTTTGATCCTTGGTATAAAAACGCAACCCAAATCGAGCTTTCATCAAATCACAAGTAAATGGGCCGATATTGCTGCATCTGATTCCTGACCCTAAATAATCAGTTTTATTACATACACTCTAAATTAACACGTAAGAATGAATGTTCAGACATTCTAATATTGATTCGAAGACAATCTGCTTTTTGTTTAAATTATGTTTTGATAATTAGAGTATGTGATAATAATCTAAATGTTTGTTTGTTGCAGGTATGAGAAAGATATGCTTGCATTTACGGGATGTAGCTGCAATTTGACATCAGAAGAGGATGATGAACTGCGTAGGATGAGATATGAAGTGAGTCATTGGAAGGAAAAAGAGATAGACGGTTCAGAGAAAAGGCAAGCTGGTGGGTGCCCTTTGACACCTCGAGAGACCTCCCTTCTCCTCAAAGCCTTAGGTTTCCCCTCAACCACCAGAATTTACTTGGTTTCTGGTGAACCTTACGGGAAAGGGACCATGCAATCTCTCAACAAAGATTTCCCAAACATTTTCTCCCACTCTAGCCTTTCCACTGACACAGAATTGAAGCCTTTTAGGAATCACCAGAACATGTTGGCTGGTTTGGATTACGTAGTTGCCCTTCAGAGTGATGTTTTTGTTTATACTTATGATGGAAATATGGCTAAGGCAGTTCAAGGTCATAGGCGATTTGAGGACTTCAAGACAACCATCAATCCTGACAGGTATTATTACAAAACGGGCTGGCTTGGTGGCGGTTTTTTGTCCATTTTTCAAAATTTTATTATTGATAGTTAATGTTTACGTATATGATTACAAACCTTTATTGCTAACATAATAATCTATCAATAGAATGGCTTAAGAGGTTGTTATTCGTTAATAGTTTAATACTCTTTCTTTGGCTTTCAACTTGTTTGATCTAATTTTTTGTTTAGCTATTTTATAATTTTACTTACATGTCTTGTTTTTAATCCACTAGATGAGGGTCTGTGGTCTGGCTTGTTGAAAACTAATTAGCAAGCCCGACCCAATAGTGAACCTCAACAAATGACTAGAGCTTATACAAGTCAAATGCATATCATTTTTTACTAGCCAACTTGTGTTATTATATGTGTGTGTATAACCAACAGTAATATTAGCAGCTAATTTAGTATTTTTGTGTTCTTTTGCATTGATGCAGGATGAATTTTGTTAAGCTTGTGGATGAATTGGATGAAGGGAAAAAGTCTTGGGAAGAATTCAGTTCTCAAGTAAAGAAGCTTCATGAAAATAGAGATGGAGGTCCATACTTGAGGGAAGCAGGCGAGTTTCCAAAACTGGAAGAGAGCTTCTATGCAAATCCACTCCCTGGGTGTCTATGTGATAAAACACAAGATAAATAGGCCGGTTTGCTGAATTAAACTTGCAGAGCAACAAAATGAAAAGAAAAAACAACAGAACATGCAAGTCGGGTTTTGGATTGCAGATTTTGATTGGTGGGAAGGATTTTTTTAATTTATTTATGCACAACAATCCTATGGTCAATCTCATTGACATGCGCCATTAAAGTTGTACAAGCTTGGAGTAATTTGAGCAGCTGAGGTGGAAATATTAGAATTCGCGCAGGCTGCAACACTATAGTTTGAGTATAGGATAGGAAATAGAAGCAATGTACGTAATACTTGTTCCATAACTTTTATGACATGTTTCTTGTTTTCGTCCCAATACTCAAAGTTAATACCCATACTTTATATTTTTCTTGAAAGTTACCAAATACTGCTGCAGATTCAAGTTCAAAGTAACTCTCAATTCACCTTTTTCTCTTTGCACTATTGGCCGGTTCAAGTTCAAAGTAGTGATTTCTTAACATTTCAGTCCATAAAACTGACAGGGCTGCAACACTTTAGTTTGAGTATAGGATAGGAAATAGAAGCAATGTACAAAAATAAGATAACGTTCAAATTCTTCATTTTTAATTTCTTTTTTACATTAAAAAATTATAAAGTACATTTCTTATAGAGATTATGTCTTGACATGAAAAAAAATCAAGGATATCAAGTCAAGGACTCTCCTTTGTGTAAGAAATGTCAATTTGTTATTTACAATCATTTTTTGACAAAAAAAATAACACCTTATTTTTATTAATAAAATTTGATATTTATGTTACCCTTTTCGTCAATGTACTTTTTAAAAAGTTTTTATGGTTTTTTCACATTTCTGAAATCATAATTTGTCCATCCTCCATAGAAAGAAACATTACAACTTAAATGAACCAAAGACTTGTTATTAAACCATTTGGTAAATGAAATGTTGAATTTTTTTTTTTTTTTTTTTTTTTTTGAGTTTGTAGACAAGCATGGAGAAATGCATTCTTATGATTAACAAAAATTAACCTCAAGTCCTTTCCAAACATTGTGTGAATGTAGAGACATCAAATAGACACCAATAAAAATGCTTATTATTTCCAAAGCTTATGACCATTTAGAGAACACTCATTTGAGCATACACCATTACATTCAAAACCATAGTCCTAAGCTTACACTAAAACAAAACTGAAAAACAAATACCACCAAACAACAATTGCTAATGACAAATGAACCCAACTCAAAGATCCAAACACCCAAACACCAACCTTAGTTAACCAGACCCACCAAGAACACCCTTGAGTTTCTTTATTGTTGCTGCATCAAGAAAAGTTGTTGCAGCCACCAGTTCGGTTGGCAAATCATTAGCAAAAAGAGCAAAATCAGTTATCTGGAGCCCTGGCACGGGACTACTGAAGCTAACAAACGCAAGAGCGGGCCCCTTACCAGAGTTTATCTGGAAATGAAGCAACCCTTGTGGGAAAACCATAATATCCCCTTTGTATAATGTCTTGAAGTAGACTTTATTAGCTGATGATGATATGAACCCAGCACAAATGGTCCCTTGGATAACCACCAAAACCTCTGAGCCACCAGGGTGCGTGTGCATCGGGATAACACCACCAACCGCTAGGTCCAACCTAGCTATAGAAATCCCGAGCCCATTCACGCCAGGAAACTGAGCCGTGAATGCTGGGGTCACAGCAGCTTTGATGATATTGCTTGTGTTTCCGGCTGCACCAAGACCAGAGTAAACAAAATCAGCAACCGACAGTTTCTTGGGGTCTTTGCACGGGTAGCCAGAAGGTGTGTCAGACAATGACAAATCAGCTACACAGAAGTCTTGCACTGATGCATAGGATGCGACAAAGAGAAAAGAGAACGCAACAATACTTTGAATCAGCATTTTGATTCAATGCTTGAGAACAAGTTTTTTGTGGGTGTTTGTAATTGAGATAGAATATGAGGTTTATATAGAAGTGGATAGCATGGGCGACGGGCATGGCCATGCATGCAATGGCTTCATGTGATCGAATGGGCCGGGTAGAATCAAATCATCAATTAACAAATTAAGAAAGACCACAAATTCCTTATTTGTCTAGTAGTATACATGTGACTATATGAGTCTTCATACAATACAAGATTTCTATACATATTTGTTCAAAATTTAATAAATGCAGCATCTAAAAGCATATGCTGCAGAAGACACTAATACAGTAAACTAAAAAGAAAAGAAAAAACGGTTTATTTGTCTAGTTAAAGCAAGCCTGTTTCACCTTAAGTTGTATAACATCAATACAGTAAACTAAGAAGAAAAGAAAAAATGCTAGAATGTTTTTTCTTTTCTTTTGGTTTTGTCCCCAAATCATATTTCATATTATTTGTTTTTTTTTTTTTGGCCAAAGATTAAAATCTTGAAACCACAATATAGCTTAAAATGGTTGTGCCTGTATAGATACAGGCAGTTAAGATGTTAACCCATTTATACAATATAATTTTGATTATCCTTATGTCAATTAGTAAACGAGACCGACAATCTTGTTTTATTTTTCATAACACCATATGAAACAAAATGGATATAGCCAAATGCCCAAATCAAATACAAGTGACAGGAATTAATCTGAGACACATGACAATAATTGGATCTTACAGAAAAGGACTGTGACTTATGATATAAGAGTGTTGATTTGGAAAGTTAATGATAACAATATATGGCACTAAACAAAAACCCATCTCAAATATATATGAGCTAGATATTTGAAAGAAAATATCATAAGTTGTCAGTGGTCCTTAATTAGTCCTTGCACCACCCATCCATGGGGTCTAAAGTTTGGCAAAAAGACACTTTTTGACAACTAGAAAAATATCTCTAAGCAAAAGCAAAATTTGTCATTTTGGAAGATGTTCTTTCAATACAAAGTGTGTGGATCTTGTAAGTTCCCTATCCTTTAGGGCATTCTTATTGGATGAACAAGATGCCAAAACCTCATCTCAATATCCCAACCCTAAAACCTTTCTACTCCCTGCAGCTTCAGCTCTAGAATGAGTAATAACTAGGAAATAAACAGCTTCATATCCAAATTATTTATAAGATCCACCAAATGGCTTTTAGCACACATTTCCTTGGTCAAGGTTAGACAGGTGAATAAAGATCAAATAAATAGGTTTATCTAATTTGATTCAGTTTAAGTTTATCTAGTTTTCTGGTGCTGAGCTGATATAGTAGCTAGCTCACTCATAATGTTGGACCTCTTTGTAATTATCATGTTTACTTTAGTTTGATACATTGATTAACTACATTATTTGAATATTATTATGTAATAGTTAGCTTTAGAAATAAAGTGTGTGGGGCGGATGGGGGGCAGCACCACAGCAACCGCCGCCAGGGTGGCAGGCAGTTACTGCCGGAAACCGCCACCACCACCACTATATATATTTGATGTATGTACAAACAAGAATAGTAATCCAAGTTCAGTACAAGTTTTCAATTACTTGGCATATTTCTGTGTTCTTCATACTTTGATTATAAACATGCCAAAATCCTTTAACTATGATCGATTCCTCCCTCCCCAATTTTATCGAACATGGTATTAGAGCCCAAGGCTCGATCCTAATTCTGACTCTGACTTCGATTTGATCACTGGAAACCATCGAAATCATGAGCAAAATAGAGAAGACATCGCTGCAGATCAAGAAGGTTTTCGATCCTCAGCCTCTTCCGAAAACACCCCTGCGCAAACCATTCATTCGACCAAAACAGATTACAGGGAACCATTTCAACCGATTACTGGAACATCTAGGCGGGGAAGTTCGAAGGCTTCTAAGATGGTCCCGAAGAAGGATTGGACTGGGACACAAAAAAGGACTTCAAATGCAGGAAATTCAATTAAAGATAACAACATTTTTCAAAGGACTGCAAGGATACGAACAGGAAGATTTCCAACAGGACTCAATTTTTCATCTGATGATTCATTTTTGGACATATGGGGGGCTGGAAAATCGAAAAAGGGAAAGAACCAAGGCAGTAAACGCATCAAAAATAAAACAAATAGAAAGGATGGGGTACTTGGAATTCTAAGGAGGAATCAATCATGTTCCAACACACAGAAAATGCAGAAAAGAAGTATGGATCTTGCAAACTTATTGAAAGATTGGAACTTGGGAAGTGAGATTGGAGATACACGAGATCGAAAACCTACGTGTTATCGATGTCATGAAGTCGGTCACTTTGCATGGAAGTGTCCGTGGAAGAAGGCAACTTTAAAGGAAAAATCGTTTGATTTAACACCAACTCATATGGATTTTGGAGAAACATCACTAACTCTTAATTAAATACTCACTAAGTGTGACTATTTGGTCAAAGGATCGGAGGGTAAATCATGGAACATGATGTGGTATGTCAACTCTGCTATTTCAAATCATATGACTTGTAACCATGATTTAGTTACCGTTTTCAAACATGGTCATGGTATCAATAAAGAAGGTGGCCGTGAAATTACAATACATGGTTACAGTCAAGTTGAGGTTGAAACGGATGAAGCTATTTACGAAATAGCACATGTTGGTTATGCACCTATTTTAAATGTCAATATTTTGAGCATGAACCAACTTGTGTTACAAGGATTTGAGGTTGACATCAAAGACGATGTTTGTGTGATATCTCATGTAAATTATGAGCATTACAAGAAGGAGATCGAAGAAGATGCAATAGAAATTGGCGGAAAGATGGCTTCTTTGAAGGTCGAGAGTTATGATGGCTTCATAACATTTATGAAGATAGCAAGTAATGATCGAGTTATTGCAAGTAATAGAAGTTTGTTTGAGAAGAAATTTCAAGATGAAAAGAAGAATGGATTTGAACTTGCCTTACCACCAAACCTCGACGGTATCGATGTTTCCTTGTTTGATCTTTTCAAACTTATAGCCAGCTGTGGAGGACACGAATCAATCACTAGAGAAGGAAGATGGAACGAGAGGGCTATGCGTTTCGGTTACCCCGATGGCTACGGAAACTCTTTTCAGGACATATTTGATCGGTATTTGTTGGTTCCTCTAGACTTCTATGCATACAGTACGAAGAAACTCAACCAAGAGTCGAACTTGTTTGGAGATGGTCTGAGAGACCTCGGTTTTGTGGGCAACATTTGCCAAGACGACACTGGACTTGCAAAGGTTCGTGAGGTTGAAAACAATATAGGAGAAGAGGAGGAAGATAAAGATCCGAGCATCGAGGAGCACTACAATACATACAAGGATGTCGAAGACCAAGAAGAGAATGATGACTATGTCATCATAGCTTGAAGACCTTTGAAGAAATTTTAATATAAAGATATGATCAAGGTTGTAAATATCGCTCGGCGGTATATAGTTGGACGACCACCTTCAAGCGATTAATCGGCCTTAGCGGTGATTAATCGATTTCTTGGCGGGGACCCTAAATTATAAAGGAATTTATTTTTTAAAAAATAAATATTAGCAATATCCTAGCAAAATAAGTCAATAACCATCAAAAAGTTTAACAAACTTGAAAAATAAAAGGCATAAGTCTATAATTAGTTTAAACCCTAAAATACAACTCCCCTTCCATTCCTTAGACCCTAAACAAATTTTTTGTTTTTTGTTTTTAAAATGAAGTCAAACCATTTTGTTGACCGCTGAGGACCGCCAAGCACCGATTTTGACCATGCCCGATAAGTTTGACCGATCTTATAATTTCTAGGTCGGTTGGCCGCCGACAACCGCCAAGACACCGATTTATCGGCCGCCGAGACCGATATTTACAACACTGGATATGATAATTAGGGAGGTGAATGTTGGATCTCTTTGTAATTATTATGTTTACTTTAGTTTGATATATTGATTAAGTACATTATTTGAATATTATTATGTAAAAGTTAACTTTAGAAATAAAGTGTGTGGGGCAGCACCACCACCGACGGTAACCACCAACAACAACCGCCGCCAGTGTGACAGGCAGTTACCGCCAGAAACCGCCACCACCACCACCACCACTATATATATTTGATGTATGTACAAACAAGAATTGTAATCCAAGTTCAGTACAAGTTTTCGATTACTTAGCATATTTCTGTGTTCTTCATACTTTGATTGTAAACATGCCAAAATCCTTTAACTATGATCGATTCCTCCCTCTCCAATTTTATCGAACATATAATGCATGGTGCATGGGAGAATGAGAAACTCGCTAACAAGAAGCCAACTTAAAACAATTATAACTTTTGAACCATTTGTGGTTATAGAGGCCACTTTATATGGATCGAAAGCCTATGACCAGATGGCAGTTTGGCCCAAGCCAATTTCGCATATTTAGACCCTCAATTTCAAGAATTTTGGCTTGTAATCTGCTTCTGTTTTAATAGAGAATCGCCTGAAATCAGGGATATCGTTAAAATCACGCGGTTTCTTGGTTGTCAAACTGTAGTTTATTAATGTCAATATTTGCTCTCCAGATTTTGGTCATTCCCGTCAAAATTAGACTTACCTATTATGATGAGCTACTCTTGCAACTTTGAGAATGACATATATATCTCTCCTAGCATGTGTAAACACATGTACGCACGTGTGTTTGTGTGTGTTTTGTTACTTGTGTTCAGACTTATTTGCTCTAACATAGTCTTCAATATATCTTATATAAATAGAGGTCATTACCTCAAGAAAAATACATGTAGAAATATAATATCCCACATACTTTTACAATTAGAGATATGGGGTTAATACAACTAAAAAAGGAACATCCCCTCAAAATACAACTACAGATATGAATAATATAAAAAAGATATACATATATATTAGTTTGCTCATAATTATACAATAAGATATAGCATAAGCTACTTGATAACAACTAAAATCACAACTACAGGCGTGAGAGTCGTTCAAGACTTGCACTTTGTTGGTCAAGAGAAGGGTAATCAGTGTAGCCTACAACAGGATGATGGGTATAAAAAGTAGCCCTTACATACCTGTTTAAGGGTGCATTGAGCTTGAGTCTTAAAGGCAAGTCTGGATTCGAAATAAAAAGTCGACCATAAGCCACCAAATCAGCATCCCCTTGAGCTATGGCTTGGATCCCAAGTTCCCTAGTGTAGCCACCACTGCAGATGAATGTTCCCACATAAGCTCCTCTCCAAGTTCTCATCAACTCAGCCACTTGTTCCTCGCTTCCATGGGTTCCTGCTTCTGTTTGACCATAAGCTGTGTAACGTGGTTGAGTCACATGAAGATAACTTAGTCCTGAACCCAATTCAAATCGGAGTTTGTTTAGCCTCTCAATGACTGCCAGGCCCAGGCTGCGTGGATCAGAGTCCATAGCATCTAGGTGATCGATTGCTGGTGAGATTCTAACACCAACTCTCTCTGTCCCAATTGCTGCAGCTACTGCTTTAACCACCTGCAGTAAGAATTTGCAGCGGTTTGCTAAACATCCACCGTATTCGTCTATTCTGTCATTGATGCCGTCTTTCATGAACTGATCAAGCAAGTAACCATGGGCTCCATGTATCTCAATACCATCAAAACCTTAAATTATTTAAGAAAAATAATAATAAGCCCGTTAGAATTCAGCTGAACTTGTTAAGAGTGACCATTTTGAGCTACTCATTTGTAATATTCTTGGTACATCTTTTAACATGATTTGGGTCCGATCTGCATGAAGCTACATGTTTGGTATTTGATTACAATAAAACAGTGTATTGCCAAATATTTAGAATTCATAAAATAAGCAACATATATTCTAAAAATGTATCAGATTTATAAATTCTAGCACCTGTATGTGGCAGATGTTGTTTGGTTTATCATAATCTATTTGGCTAAATACCGGTTGGTTAGATAGATATATAAATTAACAAACCTGCTTCAATAGCATTAATGGCTGCCAAACGATAATCTTCCACCACCTCTGGTATTTCATGGGTTGCCAATGGCCGGGGCTCAGGATATGGGCTGTAGGTTGCATCTGGCATTAATATTTTCCACTTGTTCGATATTGCCTTGTTTGTAGATGATATTGGTGCACCACCACCAGGTTGATACACTGTTTGCACAACAAAATATGCATGTAAATACAAAAAGAAATTATTTTTCTCTTGAGCTTTAGGAATGATTGTATACTTTTGATGCAATAAACTAATGCCAACATGTCATGATCATGATTCATCATGACATATGGCCACATACCTTTATTGACTAACAGTTAACAGTTGAAAAACAAGCTTCGTTGGAATACTAATGGCTGGAGGAATGATGAAATGATGGCTGGATTTCAGGTAAAGCTGATGCAGAGCAAGCAGCTGGCTAGACATGTTTATGGATGAGTGGTGTAGCCAGGATTTTGGACTTTGGCTGGGCCAAAAATTGTTATCTAAACTAAGAGTCTCGTCAAATATATCTTTCAAATTATAAAGAATAGACTAGCAGAAATAATTTGACCAAGAATTATTTCTGACTTGTGTGGTATATGCTGAAGAATTAAATCACGAGTCATGATCAACTACCAAAGTATATCATGAGTTCAGAGGTATTATCAAACTGTCCAATTGTAGATTATTAAATTTGCCGATTTCCATGAACCAAGAGGTGTGACTGCCAATTAATGACTTTCTAAATTTTCAAGTTGTTTTGTGGCAGTCCAAATTGATCTCTGTAACGAAAACCAGGCTAGTTTGCTATATAAAGAAATAGTTTAGAAAATGGGTGTGGCATGGCCAACCTTTGATCGATTAAGAGTTAGTTAGAGGGTCCGCCACATGTACAAGAAAAGCTCGCAACACAGGAGGTTATGGCAAACCTGTAATAGTTTGGCCAAAAATTCTTTCATCTAAAGCATGTATAGTTTATGTTTTCCATTCAAAAAGTAAATTACATTAAATCAGCGGTTTCCAATTTGAACATCTAATGGCATCGATTGTCTTTCCGGCTGACAAACCAAAAATGTAACCATTCTTTAAGGGCATCTGTTGAACTGATTAATATTCTTTCTGACTTAATACATGAACTTTGTGCAGTTATGTTAGAGATAAAACCGAAAACTAAACTATAACGGTTATAAACAAAAAACCAACCCACCATTTGTTTATTTTAATGCCTTTGTTTAATTTGTTGTGTTTTACTTGTTTAGAACATTGGCCCAAGCCCAAATTTGTTTAATATCTGAAAAAACAAAAATATTTGTTGTTGTTCACAGATGGAACACAGCCCAAAAGATGCATGCTCAAAACCAATACTGACTAGACCACACACCAAACCGTACCAAGCCAAAAACCAAATTAACCGACCCATCCATATATACCCACCTCAACAGTCAACAGTAGTTTACATGACACTTTGGCTTAAAACTAGAAACGTACGTACCTTGGTGAGATGCTCTGCCAACATGCCATAATTGACAAAATATCACAGCACCCTGTTTGTGAACTGCATCAACCACTTTCTTCCACGCCTCAACTTGTTCTTTATTAAAAATACCCGGTACATGCGGGAATCTGATCCCATCCATCCATATGTTCATCAACTTCTCAAGTTAGTCACACCACAACATAAAGAAACTTCAAAACCAAACAGTTTTTTTAACTTTTAATAGTTGATTAATTAATGCTTATTACAACTGAATATGTTATTCCCCTTACTTAAGATAGACAATTTTCAAGACCCGACTTTGAAAGTACATACTAAATTTTGTTAAATAATTAATAATTGTTTAAAGTAATTAAAAATTATAATTAAAAGATAAAATAATCGCGTGGGATCTCTCTATGTATCATGGTCTAACTTTAATAATTGTCTATCGGACCCCAAATCAGATTACAAGAATGACAACGTGGCGCTATATGATTTGCCATCATTACTTTAGAATACAACCAAAGAGAATGGAATGTACTTTGACAGAAATACCCTTGAACAACAACAACAACAAAAGTAAAAGTACCCACCCGGCGGAGGTCGGAGAGATCATCGTCCCTTCGGTTATGAGAAATCCACCGGCGGTTGCTCTCTGACTGTAATACTCCACCAGCGCCTCATTCGGTACGCTATTCAACGCCCTACACCTCGTCATCGGAGCTAACACCACCCTACCAACCACCAAAATTGAGTAAACAAATCGATCGCGCAGTTATTGCTCAAATTAAAGATGAGATTAGGATAGAAACAACAGACCTGTGGGAGAGATTGAACCTGGCCATCTTATATGGAGAAAAAAGGGTTGGATTGTCTGCAGACGGCGTCGTTTCAACCATGATTTGATTTGCTTGGGATGGGATGGGACGGAGGGAGGGAGATCTGAATGTAATTAAGCTAGTAGCGCGCAGAGTCTACCTAGCAAGCTGATGGAGATGAAGAAGGCAAACAAATTACGAAGATGAAACTACATATATATAAATACAATACAATAATAATATAAAAAGTGTCAAAGTTGACTACCTTCGTACTGCTGCTCTTTAAATTAGATCTCAATAACTATAAATATAAATATATATTATTTCTTTTTGGTTTCAAGAATGTTTGATGAAAAGGAAATATATCTACGCATGTGTCCAACTCTCGTCCTTTTCCACTTCAGATTAAGTTATAATAATAATAATAAGCTATCGTCGTACCGAAGCTATTTTTTTTTTAACAGCAAAATGGAAACACATGAAATATAGCTTTAGTATTGACATCACCTCATTTACGTGGATCCAAAATTTTATTAATAAACTCTAGCAAGGCAAGGATTACATAGAATTAAAATATATCTAAAGGATTACAACACCACATGAACCAACATAACATAGTACATTTCCCCCTATATTTTAACCAAATGTAAAGAGAGCTTTGAATTTTCTACACCACATATGCCACTTGAAATCTTTTTTTGTTAAATACCAAATCATTCCGAGCCTTAAAAAACAAACCATAATAAACAACCGATTGCAACCTCTAAGAACCGTATCTTCTTATAAGATATCTCACCATCCAAAATGTTAAAAATGAGTTGTTCCAAAGATCCATGAATAAAGCTGTTTGCTTTAGGATCTTACTGTTCAAAAATAATAATAATAACTGAAGATCCACCCATATAAAATTTAGATATACAAGTTTTGGTGGTAATTAATGTTTAAGCCTCCAGAAATTGAAAGATGTCAGCAGCTCGTATTTAATTTCTCCTATATATATATATATATATATATATATATTCAAAGATATCCAGCCGTACGTAGCATTAGATCGATCATCCATCTATCATGTCTCAGTTCCAATCAATTCATTATTAGTCGTTAAATAATAATAATAATTGTTAATGCAATTAAAGTTAATTGATTTTTGGACGGTAGGAAATACATTTAGCCACGATTTTCATGCACACTTATATTAGAATGGTACGAATGAACAGAGGCCCATTAGTGGAAGACGTCAGTCACGACGTCACGTATTCATTTGTGGCCCACTTATACAACTTGTTATCCTCGGTATTCATTGGATGGAATTGGACGAAATTGAAATTGAGCATTCCTAAATCTTGTTTCTATTTGGTTCGCGGAATTTATGGAATGGAATTTGACCATTCCAATGAATTCCTTAAATCAAGGAATAGGGAATTCCTTCCTCAAATGGATGGAATTCTAAGAATTTTTTAAATTCATAAGAAATCTCAAGACATAATTGTTATCTTCTATCTCACCCCACCCCCACCCCCGTCACCACCCCACCCTACCCCTACCCTACATCCCACCTTACTCTACACTACCCACCCCTACCCCACCCCCACCCCCACCTCTACCCTACGTCATCCCACCCTACCTTACCACCACCCCCACCACTGCCGCCGCCGCCGCCACCACCACCGCTGCTACCGTCACCACCACCACCGCTGCTACCGTCACCGCCACCACCACCACCGTCGCCGCCACCACCACCGTCACTGCCGCCACCGTCGCCACCACCTCCACCGCCGTCATCAACAACCTCCACCGTCACTCACAGCCACCCTCCACCGCCACTCACTGCCACCCTCCACCACAACCCACACCCGCCGCCATCACCACTGCCGCCCTAGGTAGACTATAGGGTGGGGGTAGGGTGGGGGTGGGGTACGGTGGGGTGGGTGGGGTAGGTGGCAAAGGGGGTAGGGGGTGGTGGACGGTTGATTGTATAATTTATTTTGGTTTATACGTATTGAATTAATTTATTTTTTGCTAGATTCCAATTCCGGTCTTTACTAACCAAACAAGATATAGTTTTTCACAAATTCCAATTCCTACGAATTCAAATTCCTATGAATTCCAATTCCTTGGTCAAATTCCAATTCCTCCATATTCATTCCGCGAACCAAACGGACCCTAATAATTAAGCGCATTCGTAACAGGGCGGGTCGGTTGGTATCTTATCACTACTAATCTATATTAAATTTAATAGATTAGATTAGATGATTATGAGACTTAATTTAATAAAATAAATAATATTATTTAATTTTAACCATTTATTTAATCAAAACTATAATTCTAGTCACGTCATCAAGATTTTATGGTAATTCAATTGTGTGAATTTCGGATAAAGTCAAAATCATAATTAAAAAATCCATGTTCTTTCTTACTTTGAACGGTTTCACAAAACGGATTACTTATTTTAACAACAAAAAGGTAACCACATTAATAATTTTAAAAAATTAAGATGATATTTAATCTTCATAGCCTTTTCTATAAGTATGTAAATAAATGCATCAGCATGATGTTATTTTAATAATGTATTAAATAAATAGTATACAACATTAAATTTTAGCCTTTTAAAATAATAACGTATACTAGAAAAGGGTTATAGCTGGAAAACGTTGACCAACTGCAACTATATTTATTGACCATTTAAGTTGTTGAATTTTTTAAGCATAATGTGTTACGAGTCCATTTGCTTATCCAATTATAAACTAATTTCATCTCATCTACCCACATTTTATATTTACGTAGAAGTTGAGTAAAATACATATTAGATTAAATATTATTGTAATATACGGGTTGATTTAAATAATACTTAATATAATTTAATAAAAAAAGTGTTACAATTGTTTAGTTTAACGATGATCTTAATTTTGATTAAATTAAGTGTTAATGATTTTCTAATTAAATTGATAAAGGTTAAGATTTACAGAGGCCAAAACTACTCAATTAGAAAAAACTCCCAAAGAAACTGTCAAGATCATACATTAGTCTAGTCACCTTAGTCTTTTATTAATTTTAATAGATAGATTAAACAATCGTCTAAGTGTCAAATTACAAGATATTTGTTGATTATGTTAACTTGTGACTCAACCGTCATCTGATGACCTATCATGTAAGGCACCCGCTCCCGATAAGGGAGGTCCAGCTCCATGGAAGTTTCAACTTAAATGAATTCAATGATTTTATTTACTTATTTTGCAATTCAATTTTAAAATGTGTTTATTTCGCATAATAGTAACCAAGTTTGAAAACTATTTTACCAAGGTCACTCATGGGTTATTTCACAATGTAAAATAAAGAGGTGAGTGACCTTCATAAAACAGTTTTCAAACTTGGTTACTATTCTATAATTTTACCCCTTTTAAAATTCATCATGCTTTCCCCATTATTAACACAAAGATTTTTGATAGTACGTCTCAGACTATCATTGGATGACCCTTATTGTATGACTATAAAAATATGAGTCATTTTAATTGCGTGTTTTGTATAAGAAAGTTTGATCCTAAAAAGTCAAAATTAAACTGAATTTTATTTATAAATGAATTGTTAGAATTTAATTTTATCTCATCCAATAAATAGATTTAAGTTAGTCTTTTATTTATATTAATTAAATAATTAATTAATCAATGATGATAATGATATCAAAACCTTTCGGCCTTTAGACCGAAAGTAATCACTATTTATTAGTAGTCTTTAAATTTTTTTTGTAGTATTGAACATTCGATTTGTTCTTCTAGTGAAGTAGTGAACTACGATTTTCTAAATGTTTTAACACTAATCATTCATTTTTTTTATTTTTTATTTTTTATTTTTTTGTAAAGCAAGCGAATTTATCAATAAATGTCCTTTAAATTGGAGAAAAATAGCAGGTTTAAAACAATACCATACAATAAACATGTGAAAAAACATTGCAGAGTAGAGAGAGTCTTTTTGAACTTCATATCTTGTTTCTCTTCTTCTCATACCGGCCATGATTTATTTCATATTTTCCAAATTAACCAAAACAGGGTATAACAAACCGCTTACAACATCAAACCTTGTCGATTGTTTTCTAGGCCTTTCATTACGACAAGGAAACTCCACATATATATAAATATACGGTATCAATTTAGGTTTTGTAATTTCTTCTCAGTTTGCCTTTTCAATAAACAATGTATTGTAAATCATATTTCATGTTTAATTTGTCTTCGGCTTGTGACTCTAGTTGCAATTTCTAACTTATAGTTAACCACTTATACTATTGTGTAATAATAACATCATCGAGAAAAGGAATAGTTAAGTTATATTACATTAATTAAAAGTTTCTTGTTTTATATTATTCTGATAAAAGAACATATTGTTTTAAGAAGGTTATATACCTCTTATTAAATTTTTTTATTTATCATGCAACAAACTTAATCCGGATAATTATAAAATTTAAAAGAGAGAACGATAAAGTGAGAAGATATGATAGAAAAATATAAAAGTTCATTGTTTCATAATGAAAAAGGGTAAGATGCGATCGAGAGAAGCATCCAAAAGTTTGACTATGAAAGAGAACATGAACCTAGTCAACAATTTGACCATATCATTTTCCACTCGCATCACGTGTAACCGAGTTTCAACCCACAATTCACAATTGAACTCCATATTCAGTTTGTCTATTTTAACATGGTGGACGGTGTGTTTAATTTTATAACAATAAAACCGTACATATTTAATTAGAGTTGTGTTTAATAAAGTTTAGGTAAAAAAGATAGTCTTAAATTTTTAATATTCAATCACAGGTGATTCAGTATATAATCACATGTGAGTAACGAAAATGCTACTCCGTCTAAATTTTTAAAATGCAATATGGACCATTGATGTTATTGATCCAAATGCTAAAATTAATCCCTTGGTACTATAAATTAAGTATGGACTATATTGAACATTCTTCTATTTAATTAATTTTTTTGTGGATGGATTTATATAAAGTCTATTAATAAGTCTGTGTTTGGGGTTGTCTCGTGTGGATAATGAAGGAAATGAAAGAGAGCTTGTAATTCTAATTATATCGGTATTGGGATTACGATTTAAAAATATATTACACGGTTTTAGTACTCAAAATCAGATTACTGGATGACTCGATGTACCAAAACATGCTACAATATAATAGTGTTTAGATTTAATTATATTACTTTATATCACAATAATCACATAGTCACTTTTTAGTGTTTACTTTTTTAGCAAAGTAAATGAATAGATTTTTAAAGAGTAAGATAACAGTAATGAGATAATTAGTTTTAAAAAGCAACCCCAAAGTGGATTCTCAAAGTGCGCTATATAGATTTTAAAACACAAATAATTGTTCTTAAAAAACGCAACCCAGACATTCTAAACAATTTTTTTACGATTCTAAATCACAATAACTAGATAATCAGTTTCAAAACTCAATCTCAAACACCCCCTTAATTGTTTATATGTGTAACACCATCTTTTCAAAAAACTTAAAGTTTAACTATTATTTGAGTTTTCAAACTACATGTGTCCATTTGTAAAGGGAATGTAGGGGTGTTCAAAATATGGTTATAAACCATTTTAACTGTAAACCGAAACGCTTCGTAACCGTAAAAGCCGAAACCGCTTTCAAATTCGGTTTTCGGTTCAGTTTAAAAAACCAAAACCGATTACTATAATCGGTCTTCGATTCGGTTACGGTTTTAAGAATTTCCAACCGAATAAACCAAATTAGTTTTAAATTATATATCATATATTATATTTTATTATTATTTATAAATACTTTTTGATTTTTGACAGACATTACACATTAGGCCATTTTCTCAGTTCCTAATTTCCTACTCCCTCGGTCCCTCTCGCCTCTCATTCTCTCAATGTCTCGAGGTGCCCTAATGAGTAATGGGTCTTTAATAATTGGTTTAATTGATATTTTTACCCTTTATTGGGTCTTATCGTAAACCGGTACTTACCTCTGGTCCGATGACGATTATGATCCAACCACTAATCCACACAAAGAGATGCTGATAGAGATGTAAATGAGCCGAGCTACTCGCGAGCTATTCGATCTCGGATCGTTAAAAGCTCGAAACGAGCCGAGCCTTAACGAGCCGAGCCTTAACGAGCTCGAGCCTAGGTTAAAGCTCATTTAATAAACGAGCCGAGCTCGAGCTCCAAAGAGTGGGCTCGTGAGCTTAAACGAGTTTCATATATAATAAAATTTATATTTTATATTTCTTAATTTTTAATAATTATATATATCATTTTAATAAAAATATCAAAATAATACCCGGGCCTAAACGAGCCTAGCTTAAACGAGCCGAGCCCGAGTGTCATAAATATTAAATGAGCCGAGCTCGAGCTCAACATCATAAACTCTAAACGAGCCGAGCTCGAGCTTAAAAAGTCCTAAACGAGTCCGGCTCGATAAGTGTCTAGCTCAACTCGTTTACATCCCTAGATGTTGACCAACTCTAGTGGTATCTGAAATATCTCCATGTAAGTTTGATTTACCATCTATTAGCTCTAACAAAAGCTGAATAGACAAGATATATTGTTAAACCTCTCGCATCCAATCCACAATGCCAATTTCGAGCATCATTTACCATATATGTTTCCATGTGATACATGAAAAATACCCCACGTACGGATTTCATTATTCTTCATGACATTTCCAAAAATTGCATCTCTTGTTGAGCCATTTTATCTACTACCAGAGCATCAACCATCTTCATATAATTTGTGATAATATCATATTTTTTATATATTATAAGCATGTATTTTAAGCTCACAATATTTTTCCATTTTCTACATTTACAAAGGAACAAAAATAAACAACTGTCTTTTAAAGAATTGCACAGATGCAACTTTTAATAAAGAACAATGAAAAGCAAAATAGAAAATTCTGATAGTTCAAGACGTAAGTGCACTATACAACACCAAAACCTACAAGCTTCACATGTGTAATATAAGTGATCACTTTTAAACATGTAACGAGATAGGTATGATATAATTTTACAAAACACAACAAAAATTACATGTTATGGTTGTGTAGAATCCACACACTCATTTACGCAACCATATAATCTCGCATTAGATGCGCGTATGCGTCCTTTATCTATAATATTTATTTATAACCTGTCGTGAAGTTCAATGTGAACTTTTGAAAATTTATATCTCTAAGTTATGTATGTGAGAAATAGACAACAACTTATCATATTTGTATACAAGTCAGTCTTATACTACACAACCATAAAATCTCACCATTAGATGCTAAGGGGTCCAAACGCACTTCTGCAACCTTTATACACAATAATTTATCAATAACATGTCATCCATTTCAAAATTATGTATCTGGAAAATAAACAGTAGATTCTATCGTTTGTGTACAACTCATAAAAATCTATACCAAATTCTATTAAACCGATCACTTACTTTGAAAATATGTCAATTCTCATTAACCATACGGGGAAAATTCACAGAATAGTAACCAAGTTTGAAAACTGTTCCACCAATGTTACCCCCCCTTTATTTCACATTGTAAAATTTTCATTGGGTGACGTCAGTGGAACATTTTCAAACCTGGTTACTATTCTAAGAAATAACCCCTTAACCATAACAACATTTGTCAGTTGATTTGCACACATGCAATATTATGACATTATAACATTAGTCATATTTTACACTAAATGTATAACTAAGAACATATAACATTATGTTCATTTTAGTAATATTAAATGAACATGTATCTTTTTGCATATTGATATGCAAATCTTATACATATAACGCGGGTGGATAGAAATGCCTATAGATGAGGTAGGCGAGGCTAGCTTGCCGGTAAGAGCAGATTGTCTTTAAGTTGCAAATATGAAAGTTTTCAATGACCACAACAATAAAAAATTTTGGTGGTACCGAGAAGAAGTAAAAGAATGCACCATTTCTGATTTAAACTTAAAATGAAATGATATCTCAAGCATTATTGGTGCTTAAAACCTTAAAAAAACTCGGATGAAATAAAAAAAAAAGGAAATCAGTTACAATCTTAGGGTTTTCTACCAATGACGCATGTAAAAGCACACATTATCTCCTTTTATTCCTCTTATTTTTCAGGCTTCAACTTCAATTACTTGAAGATTTTTAATTGTAAATCAAATATGAACTTTAGATCTATGGTTATTGCTCGTAAAAGCACACATGATCTGATGATACCTGAAATTTCTCGCTTATTGCTCGTCCCTGTTCTCCTGCACATGAAGATGCAAAATAAAATTGAAAGTTTGACAAAAATTGAATAAGAAAGGAACCATGATACACGAAATCCCTTCTTTACCCTTCGAGGGTTTAATTGAAAACCTTAAAATTCACATTATCTACATAAATGCCTTTCTTCATTTTGGACCTTTGATTTTTTAGATCTATGTGTTAGAACCTAGAAGGGGGTGAATAGGTTATATGCCCACTTTTTGAAGTTTTTAACAATATTTGCAAGTAATTAAAGAGTTTAAGGAAGAAAGATATCACCAATGAAGTAGCTAGGACACAATGATTTATAGTGGTTCAAGCAAGAGTTAACAACCTTGCTCTACATCCACTCCTTGGCCTCACCCACCAAGAGTTGCTCCACTAACCTCTCTCTTTAAAGGTAGAGATAAACCTTTTACAACTTCTCTCTTTAGCTTACAAGAATTACACTTCACTCTTGCAAACAAGGTTAAGATAAACCTCACTTCACTCTAATTGGAAAGGCTAGAGTTGATCCTCACTTCTCTCTAATTCTATAGGCTAGAGATTATCCTCACTTCTCTCTAATTCTAAGGCTAGAGATGATCCTCACTCTATTACAAATATATAAGAAGGTAATATAGTGTTTGAACTTTGAAGACTTTCACTCTTACTTCATTCTTGATCTTGAAAGATTGAATATTTATCAAAGAATATGAGCTCACAAGATTTTGTATGTGTTCTGTGTTTTTCAGATTGCAAGAGCTTGGTAAAAAACAAGACTTGAGTTGCCTTAAATAAGGAAAAAGGTGCAAGCTCAAAAAGTGTCCAGACTGTCCACGGTCGATCCACGGTCGACCGTGGCATCGACCGTCGGCCTGCTGGAACTTTTTGAGACTTGTGAATATAGACGTTGGCCTTTTACCAAAATCACACACAACTCATTTTTACCATAAAAATGCACTGAAAAGAAGCTTTAGAGAAGTTGGGTAAGTGTCATACTTTTTAAGTTTGAATTTAATCATGAAAATGGTAGTTTGGAAACCAAATGCACAAAGAATGTTGGAAGTTTACCTCTTTGGGAGATTCGTTTTGCTAAATATGGTTTTGGCTTATTTCAATAGAAGATTGTGTTTAGTATTTGCCAAAATAGGAATTTCATTTGCTTTGACTACCAAGCTTGTGATTTTATAAAAAATTGTCTCAATTTTTATAAAAGTTTTTATAAAAATTATTTTATAAAAACTTAAACTCATTTGATTATTTATTTTGTAAGCTCATAATCTTCAAACGTTTGTTTGCAGGAATCTTCGACATCGGCTTCTACTTGAACTCGGATCTTGACGATTGGAGTTTGGCCATTTGATGAAGCTTATTTTGTAGATCATAGATGAGAATATATTTGATTGAATATATATATGTATATGTGCACATATGTTAATGTTAGTACATACAATTATATAAACAAGTTGTATATTTTTGTGTCAACAAAAGAGGATATATTTGTAAGCCTATTTTTCCCAACAATCTCCCCCTTTTTGTTGAAGACAAAAATTTATAACTTGTATAAGAATTGTATATATAACTTTAACATGTTAACATGTGTATATATACATATATATGTATATATTCTTCTATCTTCTATATATTCTTCTATCTTCTCCCCCTTTTTGTCTTAACAAAAAGGAGACTCCCCCTTGACATAAGCTCCCCTCGAATGTAGAACTCCACTTCTTGAGGTGTTTAATCTATAATGTATGAAAATAATACCAAGAACTTGCCAAAGAGATGTGAGTATAAGAAATATTCTAAATATACAATTATCACAAGAACTTGCAGTTGACGTAAATAGAATATTCATGATCATCACAATCTAAAGGTTGAAACTGGTTCGGTGGATTATGGTTGTGTTTGGCGAAAATAGCTAGGGCTGAGCTGATTAATTGATAATCCCAAGCCTCATCCACAAGCTATTTGGAAAGGCTTTTATTTTAGGGGATTATGAGAGATTATGTTTTTAATAACCTTCTCAAGATATTAACACCCAAAGAGGGTTGGGGATTATAAAAACTAGAATATCAAGCCCCTATAATCCTTCGTAACCCGTTGCCGAACACACCGTACGTATATAAGGTTGATTCTGTATTAATACTTGTTATATATATATATATAAGGTTCTCAAATGAACTTTTTACTATATATATATATATATATATATATATATATATATGGGATATTTAAAATACGATCTGTTTTTTCGTACGAGAACCAATCTTAGCCATTCATTAAAATTAATCAATGGTTAATAATATTTGACGGCTCATTAATTACGTATTAATTGGGGGTATTTTAGAAAAATAAAACATCGCAAATTAATGATAGCTCACCCCGACACAATTGACGGTTGCGTAAATATATCAATGACCAAAATACCTTTATTAATGAGTAATTAATGGTGTTATAAACAATTCTCGTCGTTTCGTACGAAAACGGTTTTCAATTAAACTTTTCCACATATATATATATACATATATATATATATGTATGTATGTATTGGCATCTCAAACACAAAAAATTGAAAATCTCAAAATTGAACGGTGAACCAAACCGTTTCAAAATCGAATGATTTGGGTTTTGACTAGTTTTAGTTTTATTTCAAAACTAAACCAAATCGAATCCTACTCGCTCTAAATATAAGACTAGAGTCCTTGGGGAAACAAGTGTTTGTAATAAAAAAATGTTATTTAATTGTTTTGCATTCGTAAACATAACTCGGAATTTTCTTATGACAAAGGATTTATGTAAAATTAATTAATATATTCATTATAATGTTCTTATAACGTATATGTTTTTAATAATTAAAAATATCTAATATAGTTTTGATATAAAGACATGAACTAAAAATTCATATATGTAGGCTAACACCTTGATTATGAAGAGTAAACTTGAGCAAATGTACACATTATAATTAACTAGCATGGTATCTGCAGCTGCGGCAAATAATTTTCTCTCTTGATAATATGTCTGTTTTCAAAAAATAAAGAGTATAAGGTTTTTTTCTAATTTATTGTTGGTCAATATCTAATAGTTATTAATATATTTAATAGTTTTTGCTATATTACTTATTGTTTTTGCTTTTTTCTTATAGAATTTACTAATGTTCATCAATCTTTCGATAATTATCACTAAGGAAAGCTAAAACATCTCATCCACAAAAATTGTATATTTCAAAATTAGTATGAAATCCTGAAACATTCAACAAGTTTAAAAGAGAGAGAATGCAATATCTTTATTTTTATTTTATATGAGAATAATACGTTGATACATATATGAGATTGTAAATAGAAAACTCGTAAAAATAATTGTTAAATATAATTAAAATTTCGTTTATTTTTCACACATCCATACATAAGATTATAGTTTGAATTAATTTTGCTATTACGTATTTACATATATTTTAAAGGGTTTAGTATCCAAAAGTGTATCGAAGTTGTCACTTTTTGCTATTGTGTATACCCAACTTTCAAAACTACCATTTAGTGTACCGAACTCTCAAAAACTACCGTTTAAATTAGTAGGTTATGGGTGACGTGGCACGGTTATGGGTGACGTGGCTGGTGATTTGTCAACAGTTTTGCTTACGTGGTAAATTAGGTGGCAATGACTTGGAATAATAATATTAATAAAAGAAATAATATCTTCTTTTACCCAGATCTTGCTTCATCTACGATTGAATCCAAGGCACCACCACCACCAACATCGATTGAAATCAATTGCACCACCACCATCGCTTCATCTTCTCCGGTGAATCCAAGGTTCTTGAGTGTCATCTTCTCCGGCAGCATAACACTGCCACCACCAAGGCGACACCGCCACCATCGATTGAATCCAAGGGCAACACCGCCACCATCGATTGAATCCAAGGGCACCACCACCATCGTTTCATCTTCTACGGTGAGATGGTTCTTGAGTTCTCATCTTCTCCGGCGGCATGACACCGCCACCACCAAGGGCGTCGCCGCCACCATTGATTACTCATTTGGTGCTCATCGATTCTAGTGAGATGAACCAGGTTAGGGCTTTTTTAGATCTGTTCTTTAGTGCTCATCTTCTCCGGCGGCATGACATCGTTTCATCTTCTACGTAAGCGTTTTGATTTAGGGTTTCTACTCTTAGATTGTATATTGTTCTATTATATAGCCAAATCTGAAAAACCCTAAGTTACGATTTAGGGTTCATATGCAATGTAAGGGTTTCGATTTAGGGCTTTTTTAGATCTGTAATTCAAGTTACGATTTGGGTTTTTCAAATTTTTTCAAGTTACGATTTAGGGTTCTTCTTTTACCCAGTTCATTGCTTCAAGTTACGATTTGGGTTTTTCAAATTTCTTTTTCTTCGATTTGTTTGTTCATATCCATATCATTTGGTCTCCGAAATTTGTTCATGTGATTCATGTTCTTTAAGATAAAGGTTGAACCCAAATTTATTTAGTTATGTGAATAATTATATTTTTGATTCATCTGATTCATTTGTTTCTATTAAAGATTTTGTTTCTGATTCATTTGGGATCTGATTTCTTCTTCTTTTCCAGATCTTCAAACCTAGTATTCATCATTTTGAATTTGGCTAAATGATTTTTTGAAGATAAATACACATGTGGCAGCTATTTTCTGATGTGGAATTATAAAAAAATAGAAAAATAAAAAGATTACCTGTTACCTAGAGGATAGGTTTCCTGATACATTATTTGGTAGTTTTGGAGACTTTGATATACCAAATGGTAGTTTTGGAAGTTGGATACATACAATAGCAAAAAGTGACAACTTCGATACACTTTCAGGAACTAAACCCTATTTTAAACTATGAGAAATACAATCTTGACTTTGTTAATTAAGTATGGATGAAAACATTGACTTTATTTTTAAAAGAATTATTTGTTACACTACTATAAGTGCAAATATTAAGTTTCCTTTTATAGTGCTTCTTACATTGTTAGAAAAAAATAATTACATTAGATATGGAGAGTGTTAGAAAAGAAATGATCACATTCGATATGAAGAGGGATAAAAGATAGTTTATTAACTTTAAAATACTTAAAATTTAATAGTTTAAACAAAATACTTAAATGCTTTATAATATAATAATATAATCCTATAATAATATAGATAATTGATGAGGATTACATCATATCATAGTTGTGGCCGATTTTTTTATGCGCGGGTAAAAAAGAAAAAGAAAAGAAATGTAGGAAATATTGACAAAACGCCTCGTTAATTAAATACTTAAAACCATAAATATTTGAGTCTTGCATTTTTGTGGGTTTGCTTAGGAAAAAAAAAAGAAAAGAAAAAGAAGCCTTAATACTCTTTGTTATGGCCGCCTGAGAAACTCTCCTTCCACTTTCTTCATCTCCTTCAATCTCCCTCTTTCTCTCTCTACAACACAAACCGAGATGGATGCAGGGGAAGACGCATGATCTTGTATGTCCAGGCCTAACTGAAGTCAGTTTAGAGGTGAGTTCTTCGTTTAATCTGTCAATCGGTTTTTGAGTTCTTCGTTTCGCCTTACGCAACCGCGGTCTCCGTTTATTCGAACATTCTTTTGTGTTTACTGATCTGTTATCTGTAATTGAACGAAGTTAGTTTTTCTGATCGTTTTTATTTGATCATGTTTCTGTTGTTAAATTATAGTGTTTATCAACGTGAAGTGAAAATGTTGTAGTTTTCATATCTTCCATGAGAGATCAATATCTGTATATGTTTTTCACTGAAAATTACTTGCAGTATTTTCCACTTTCGTGTTCCCATGTGCAAGTAGACTGGCTATGCTGGTTGATAGTGTATACGGCGGCGGCGGCAGCAGCTATTGTAGTGCTTTTAGGTTTCTCTGAGGCAGGAGTTGTAATTTTATCAAATTGTGTGTGTGTGCGTGTGTTTTTTTTCTCTGTGTGGTCATTAACATGAGTGATTGGTAGTATATAGAGGAACAATGCTAACAATTGTAGGGAAGATGAAAAATTGCTGAAACTCGAGGTCATGTTAACGTGAGTGTTGTTTTTATTTTGCATCTTGATCCACCACATTTCGTAGCTAGTGTTCTTCATTCTGAATGCGTGTAGTGGACAAATCATGCTCATAGTTTTCTCTTGTCTGTACCTCCAACTTGTAGTATTCTCGCTGCTGTTGCCCTGCTGTTTTAGAAGAAAATTGCACTTATGGAGAAAGGGAGTTACATCCACGAAGAGCCAAGTAGCACAGGTTGGGGTGCTTCATTCTTTGTACAGACAACTGAAGATGTCTCTGGAGCTGTTGTTACTCCACCTTCTCCTTCACCACGACCATCGGTGGTATTCTCATTGAAAGGGGATAGTGGTAGCCCTCTTCAGAAGCTTCAGAGTCAAGTTTTCAGAGTACTTAAAGGTTTATCCTCTCCTCCCGAAGAGAAAAGTAGAACTTACAATCCAGAAGTATTAACAAGCCAAAAACGTCAATGGGCAAGCTTTCAGTTGCAGGCCCTGGTATGTTTTTTTTAGGATACTTAGTGTCTTCAGGTTATTTGAATACAACAATCGCCAATATGATGCTGTAATGGTGAATAGAACACAAACCTTCTTAACATATTACATATATCGAAACTAAAATCTCCAATTGAGACCGAAAAGTTCCACTATCCTCATTTTTCATTATTTGTGGTTGGTGCCCTCTGATGTGCTCACAGATAGATCTGCTACATTTTTTCATTGTAATTATTTCAGCATCAAAGGATATTGAAAGAACCATCAAGGCTCTTTGAGAGCATGGTAGTGGTTGGATTGCATCCAGGTTGTGACATTCAGGCACTTCAAAGGCAGTATTTTGGCAGAAGAGTTGAAGGCCCTCCAGGGAGGCTGCGAAGTGCACTTAGTGGTCAGCATCAATTTCGTGTAGAACCGAACCTTGAGCCTCAGGTGCTGGTTCCCCATGCTCCTTACTGTAAAACAAGTATATGTTTACTTGCTTCCATTTTAAGGAAAATTTTTGCTGATCATTTTGCGTCTTCTTTCAGGTTCTTTTTGTGTACCCTCCGGACAAGCAACTGCCTCTACGGTCTAAAGATCTCCTTTCGTTCTGCTTCCCTGGTGGATTGGAGGTTGGGCTACACAGTTCTTTAGTTTACCTAAAAAAGTTGTTTTATATGCCAGTCAATTCCCCATACCTGGGAACATATATTGTTAACTTATTGTATTCAGTTATCATTTCCATAGTGTCTAAGGATGATCTATTTATGAAGAGCTGCTAGCATGTTTACTTTAATACTGACTTTTCACATGAATAACTGTTATGTATATTACACAGTATATCCTTATCAACATGATGATCTTTTATCTGTTACGATTTCAATATTATCCCATTTTTTTTGCATATAAAACTTATCACCCATTATTTAAGTTCAAGAATTTTAGTTTGAGTTTGTTTAGATGAATATGTTGGGAAAGTTGTACCTTTTCTGTGTATTTGCATGTACACTCTTATTAAATGTCATACTATGGGTTTTTCCTCTTCTTTTTTTATGCTTAAATGTTGCCAACTGTAATTTCAGGTTCACACTATTGAGAGAACACCATCAATGAGTGAACTTAATGAAATATTTCTTGGACAGGTATATTTGTTACTATATTTTACCTTCACACGAGTTGCTACTTTTTCTTGCTATGATCTGATTAAACTTGTTTCAGAAGTTCGGTATTCCATTTATAATGATGAACCACCTTGGTTAAATAAAACGAAAGTAGAATTGCACTTATTTCTTTAGAAAACTCTAGCCTTTCCGTTTGACAACAATAAATAGTTAAATACAATGTCTAAAGCTCTGTTACTTCAGGCTTTTGCACCGGATATTGTTGTTCATGTGCATTTCTAACATACTGGTATTTTTACAGGAACACCTTAAACAAAATGATCTATCCTTTGTATTCAGGTTGCAGGTAATCCAGGGAGTTCTTTTCAGCTATTTTCTTGGCAATTTTGTCATTATGTTTTGTTTTTTAAAATTTCCTTATTGCTGCATCATTTTTCTTAATTCACCTAGTAAGACTTCTTTGCTAATTAATATGAATTGCTGCATGACTATACATCTTTATCCTTGATAAGCAAATCTGCTACCTGAACAATCTCTTACTAAACTTGGTCTTGAGAGTTGATATAATACTTGACAACTAGAGTTGATAAGTTCATAGCATACATGCACACTATCGTATATTTATGTATATGGTCATCATATGTTTATGTATATGCATGTCATATATGAATTTACTAGATTAAATGCCCATGTGAAACACGGCTTGGTTTAAAAATGATAAATATTAAATATTAATAAAAAAGTATTACGACCTTACTTGAACAGAATCTGTTCTATAGGCTCGTACCTCTGTATTCTTTATTCCTAAGGAGACAGAATAAAAAAGTATTAAATAATTATAAAACACGAAATAAATGAGAGGTTAGAAAAATGGTGACTAATGGCGTCAATACCTAGAGAAGCAACGAAAGTGTCGATGCGAGGGGGAGAGCAGACGTGATAGCAGAAACGTATTATGATACGAAGAGAAGTTATTGTATTTCTTGTACAAGCCAATGATCATTATTGTTACAGTTAGAAGCAATAAGATTTAAGTATTTATTGGTTATAACTAAAAAGAATTTAAACCGACTATAAAATATTTTAAAATGATAAAACTTAAAAGTATGAATTTGGTTAAATATGATGCTTTGAAATGTTATAAAGGGTAAATATGATATTTATAAATTAAGGTTGGCAAATTTGATATTTTAAGGTTTAAGTACATATATGAAATTATCTCTAATAATTTTGATTCAAATCAAAGAATCAAATCAAAGAACTTTGACTCTTTAAATATAAAGTCGAATTAAATTTTCAATTTAAATGGATGGTTGAGATTTAATTATACCAAAACGAATGGATAGGATTGTTTAATAGAGATTAATCAAGTTAGTCTTTTATTTATATTTAGAGATGATATGTATGTGTCCATCATAAATGCATGTATGTGTGCGTTTGTATATCTCTGTACATACGTTGCGTGTGCATATATATATATATTATATATCTATATATGTGTGTCTGTATTGTGTACAAACATATATATGATATATGATATAAGACATATATAACATTTACACGCACACACACATACAGAGATTTAGCACTCTTTCTGGGTTCTGATCCTTAACACTGTAGGGTGCAGATGATTCAACTCTGTATGGTTGCTGTGTTCTAGTTGATGAGTTGGTGCAACAACCGTCTAGATTAATTTCTATGATGGGAGATGGACATCTTGTATCCCCACATGTGAGCCGCCATATTTTGACGACTCGTCGGTGTTACTGCATTCTCTCAAGGCTTCCGTTTTTCGAACTGCATTTTGGGGTGCTGAACAGGTTTGTCTTGTCGACATATGAATTGATATAAATCCTTATTTCTCATGATCTTCTTTGCATCTAGAACTTTGGCTTAGATAAAAGGGCCCTATCTTTTGTACTCCAAAAGTTAGTCATGTTACATCAATAGCAGGACAGTAGCTTTTTGTTAAAACGGAGATCCATGAGACTGGAGTTCAGTAAAGATTTCTCTAACCAGTTGAATGCTAGCTATAGGAGTACATCTAAATGGGACATTTTAAAAAGCCGATTCTTAAAAATACTCTACTGATCTTTTTTCATATGAACCTATATGAGTCATTCCTTCATGTTTGTGAACATGATTTTGAGCTCAAATTATGTTTTATAAGGGTTAAATGCAAAGAGTTGTAACTAAGTCTCATCCAATATCTAATTTGGTAACAGAAGTCTAAAAATCACCAAGTAAAGGCTTAAGCTTTTAGAAAAGTTTCATATAGGGTTGCATGACCTAAATTGGTTGCCATTCTTTGCATATTATTAGGATCAAGTATTAACAAAGAATAAATAATATGGACCATATTACCGACAATGATTTTCCAAACTTTACCCTTTTGGTGATTTTCAAACATTGTTGGTCAAATTAGGAATTGGAACAACTTTTTTCTAATAATAACTTAACCAATAAGGAATTATACTTTAAAGTTCTATGCTGGCTTTTGATAGTAATTAAAGCGAAAGCAAAGTTTACAAAATTGATCCATTTTAAGACTTTGAACATGCATATGACATACCATGTAAACAGCTTAAAGTCTTCAAAGCATAAAATGAGCTTTTAGATGATCTTCATGAATCATGATTGAAGGAAGTCTCAAATCTAGCGTCTATTTAAAGGAAAAATGTTCAGTTGTGAATTCCTGTCAGTCTCTCACAAGTTTTCAAGTTGAATCTGATCTGATCTGATCCCGATTAGGATGCTCATCTTAGAACCCTACATTTGCGACATATCATTACCAATATGATGTAAGCAGTTAATGCTCACCTTACAACCCTACGCTGGCTTCAACCTTCTACTTTCTGTTTATTACCTTGCCAATTGTTGATATTCCTCTCTTAAAAAAAGGGTGATATTACAAGATAATTTGAAGATTGGGTTATCAAATAAATATTAGTAAAGTTATTAAGGCTCTTCTCATTCTTACGTGAAGATAAATATTATCTTTTGTGACTTGTTTCTGTAAATTAATTAAAATTTTCTTATAATTATGTGTAGCATCTTCACTGAAGAACGACTGGCACGATTAACAAAAAGTATTGGTGATTTAGATCTGGAATTAACGTATGAGGATGACATATATTTAGAGGAGAAAGCGAGTGGCGTTTCAGCTGGAAATGAATCTCAAGAAATGCTTAGTGGAACCGCAGAAACTATCCAATTAAGCAGGAGCAATTCTATTACTAAAAAAGCAGCAAATGAGCATGATTTCCTTGAGGTAGAATCTCCCTTGCTGGACAAAGGAGTGAGTGATTGTGTTATACCAGTTCGTCCTGAAATAGAGATGGATTCATCTAATAAGAAAGAATGTGAGGCAATCCCTAATACTTGTGATGTTGATGATACGGTTTCAAACAAACAACCTACTACTCAAAAGCAGCAGATACCAAATGCAATTTTGCCTCTTCTCCGTTATCAACAATATGATAGCTCCGACTCTTCCTCAAGGTAAAGCTAGCTTTTATCTTCTGAGGGCATTTTACTTGTAACTTACCATGATAAATTCCCTTGTTTGCTCATGTTACGATGCACACAGTCGGTATATGAAGCAAAAATTAGATGGTTGTTTTTAAAGCAGCCCCCAAATAATAATTTTGATTTGCATCTTGTTGTATAAGGATTCAGAAAAAAATAAATACCAGTATGTGTTGACGAGTCATCCATAATGTTCTGTTGTGAAAACTTATAGTTTTGCTTGGTTCAGTTTTCAGGGTTCTCCTAGTGAAGATAGGAACTTTAGGAGTGACGTTGATTCAGAGGAGACATCTTTCTCTGGTCAAGAAGATAATGAACACAACGAGATTCTTGATTGGGCTAAGGTTCCTCCAGTCTTCTTTTTCAATTATAACATTCTTTAAACTTTGTTTTAGACCCCCCAAAGGAGTTATTGGAATTCCCATTTCTTACACCTTTCCCCCAAACCCCACTCAATTTTTTTTGCAGGCCAACAACCATGGATCCTTGCAGATTATATGCGAGTATAATCGTTTATGTGTTCCCGCTAGAGGTTCAACAATCAAATTCCACCCCCTGGAGCATCTGCATCCTTTGGAATTTCATAGACCAGATGAAACAGTTTTACATATTGCTGGTTCAACAGTTGATTTGATGTCATGCAGAACAAGTTTTGAACTGGCAGAGGCAGGTTTTTGATATATATTTTTAATGTAATATTAATTTCAGTTTGAAACTAGGTTTGTTGCTACTTTTTGCATTGATGATGGGCCATATTATATGCGTTTGGTACTGTAGGCTCATAAGGCACTTGCCGTGGAGGAAGAGGCAACTGCTTTATCAGTATGGGCAATTTCATGCATATGTGGCTCCTTGCGTCTTGAGCATGTAATTGTTAATCTTTTTAAATACCACCATCGTCCTAGTTTTCCATGTAGCTATTTCATGTCCTGCTGGAAAATAATAAATGTTATTTTTATCATGTCCTTCCACAGATTTTGACAATATTTGCTGGTGCCCTACTGGAGAAGCAAATTGTGTTTGTGTGCTCAAACCTGGTACGTGTACCAGTTGACTACTCTGTTTTCAATGCTTCTTGTAGTATATGCTTGGTAGCAAATCTTAGTTGCTCAAGAGCTAGCTGCTGATATTTTACTTTCTAATTCAAAAATAAAAATCTTGTCTAGCTATAATTAGAAAAGAGGATATACCATGATACTTATGATAATTACATCTTTTGGTGTATCTAAGTATCTGCTTTATAACAATTGGTTGTATATCTGATAATGTTGACATTCTGTCATAATGGCTAGGCTGTGGATCTTCATATTTTCCTTATTTGTGAAGTTCTATCTTTTGCATCTCAGGGTATATTGTCTGCTTCAGTGTTGTCGATTATCCCTCTGATTCGTCCCTACCAGTGGCAGAGCTTCTTTATGCCGGTATTGTGGATCAAAGTCCTCTTTTGAAGTTTATAAGGCCATCCGCTATAATATACATGTACCCAGCTAATTTAGTTGATGTTTTACTTGATTTTGCTTCAGGTCTTGCCAAATGACATGCTAGACTTTTTGGATGCACCTGTTCCTTTTATAGTGAGTTTCAGTGAAGTTTTTCCCCCTCCTGATATCTGTTTATTTCCAGTAATTATTTAAGAAAGCTCGGGTTAAGAGAAATGTGTCGTTTACTTTGTCCTGTGGATTACAAAACCTTACTGTGTGGTCTATGTTCCTCTTTGTTGTACACTCTTGCTTTATGTGATGTTTTATTGGCCCCTTTGACCCATCATAATGTTGACCAGGTTGGTGTGAAGAGCAAAACTGCTGAAGTACAATCCAAGTCAGGAAACTTTATTCTTGTTGATGCAAACAAGAACCAGGTGCACATTTATTGATGAAGTGCCAAATCAACAGAGCTTCATTTTTTTATGTTCATTGTTATTCATTTTCGCTGCATCCTTAAAGAGTCTATAGGCCGCCTGGAGTATTGCTTTCTTATTTCTTTTTTCACTGCATTAGGTCAAATCCTTGTCAATACCACATTTCCCCCAGTACAAAGAGTTATATGCAGCCTTAACTCCATATCATGCTCAGCTTGTGGGAGAAAGTTATTTAGGGAGGAGGAGACCAGTTTATGATTGTACAGATGTGCAGGTATATCTTTGTTCTTATCCCCGTTTAGATTACCAGTTTCTGTAATTTCTCGTATGTCCTCTATTACTTTGATAATTCCTTCTTGGCATTTTATTCTTGGTTTAAAATTATTCCATCTTTTCTATTTGAGACTTATTCATGTTGTTACGATGATCTACGTTTTTTTGTGTGCTCAAATGAATACTGTAATTCTGTTTATAGTGCAACTGTGCAAAGCATATAAATAACATTTGACATGATTGTTATTAACACAGGTAGAAGCTGCAAAGGGATTCCTGAGAGTATTACGATCCTATTTGGATTCACTTTGCTCTAACCTACGTTCTCACACAATTACAAATGTCCAGTCAAATGATGATAAGGTTTATCTCTTTCCCTGATTTTTAATTTATCAGTGAAATCTTTATGCATATGATGTAAGGTGCCTTGTACACTTGCTACGCCAGTCTCCTGCTGAGATACAGCTGGGCCGAGAAAATTACAAGTGAAATTATTAAATAACAGTGTTACTTCCAGTGCTTGCAATAAAAAAGTGTTGCTTCCAATGACCTGATGTTGCATGGCTACCCCTTTCTTCGAAGGTGCATACACACATGTCAATGTAGACATGGCGAAAAGCATATTTGGAGGACTACAAAATAAATAGCACTCGTGCTACACTTTTCATCCACTTTAGTGATATTTCTTATGCTTCTTTCAAATGAATACGTTGTACAATAACATTCATGGTCTGTCACACATTTGGTCCACAGAACTGGTTTGTGAAGAAACTTAAAAGCACATTCTTACAATTTATCTAACACTCTCCTTCGTTGAACCTCAGGTATCATTGCTTTTGAAGGAGAGTTTCATCGAGTCTTTTCCTAGTCGTGATCGACCATTTATGAAGGTATATGCTAGTTGAATCTTCTCTACACTTAAACCGTTTACATCACTTTGCCAAGATGATTAAATAATTTGTTGGGAACAGTTGGAAATGATTGCTTTGCTTCGTTTTTTTGGGATTTTGTGGCTTTCCAACAGAAAGTAACGACATGTTGCTAAGTGTATATAAGTTTTTTTTAAACTTAAAAGTTATCACGCATCCTTGGTAGTTTCTTTTAAGTTATAGGAATAGTGGCATGTAATAGCAGCGTACTTTAACAAGTGTATTGGTTTATGTACCAGTGTGTGCAACATACTTCTAAAATGCGTTCCATTTAACATTCAATGTCTTATGAATTACCAAAGTGAAACACAGTTTACAAGTTTAATTATCAAAGGTGAACACACAATATTATAAGCACTTTATATAAAATAGAACACATGTAGAAGTACGTTACAATAGGGTTTACAAAAAAGTATGTTTATGCTGTATAAATCAATAATGTAACAGCTTTTTGTTGTTATAGTATTGCATGCCATTATCCCTTTCTTGTATTCTTATTTTAGAAAGCTTGCTTTATTCTGTGAAGGATAATCATACTAGCATGCTATATCCAGTTTTTGTTATACATTTTTTTTGTTTATGTGAAACAGCTTTTTGTGGACACACAACTCTTCTCTGTACATACAGACCTGGTGTTATCTTTATTTCAAAAGGATTAGCAGCCGTGCATGCTTGCCGTTGTAATGTATAGTTATAGGCAGTTGAGCGTAAGTTTTATGACTTAATAGTTGTCATGAGTTGAAGTATTATTTAAAATTGGTTACCCATTTGTGCCCTTGTACCATCTCTATTCTCATGGCTATAAGAAGAAGCCGGTTCCCCTCCTCTCCGTGACATTCGAGTGATTTCAACGTTGTATAATCATGTGGGCTTTTTTTTTCTTCAAAATCATCGAGATTTTGAAACAATAAACCATTTTGTATACCGAACCTCATAACTCCTGTATGTTATTGTAGCACTTATGTTTTGATCAAGGATTAGTTTGCAGCATCCAACAATTTAATACATCAAATAAATAGCGTTACTTTAAATCATTGCTAATCTTGATTTTTACGGATCTTGTAAAATCATTAGTAACCCCTGAAAAGCAATCCACTGGCTAATAGACAGTGATCCCAGTAACCACTTGTATCTTGAGAGATTTCTTCTCTGTTTAAATCATCCATAAGACACCTAGTCCTGTTGTTTAGCTGGTTTGATCTAGTCCCAGGCCAAAACTTTGAATAGACATAATTATATAGTCGGAGTTTACTTGGTTTGAGAAGGTCTGTGAAGCGTAATTGATTTTCATCTGCATTCTTTTCAAAACAGCTGTGATATCTGGTTGACTTGACTACGTCTAGCTTCCTCGAGTTTTGTTTTTCGTTTTTTTATTTCCGGTAGCATTTGATTTATGGTTCAAAAATGGGTATCATACTCGTAATTTTAGGCATATATATTCAAACCTAACAAAAGGTGGATTTAAAAATAAATAAATAAAATCTATTTGTGTTGTTATGAAAGTCATATAGCTGAGTATAAGTCAAAGGCTCCTGTTGAGGGGATTGAGATTGGAGGTAAGAAAGTGTAGTAGGATTGGGATTGAGTATGGGGGGTAAGAAAATCTTGCAACTTTAAAGAGACAGCACAAAATGAGTAGGGCAGTTGTCAGAGCAGAGGAGAGGAGAGGAGAGGAGTGTGATGAATATGAATATTCACTTTGTGAATGGGTGAGAAATAATTGGGGTATGTATGTGTTGTAGTTTGTGCTCTGTCACCTTGTAATACTTTTGGAAGCTTTATAAACAGGGATTTTATTGAATGAATGCATCCTCAGATATATCATCTTATTCTTATCTCAAGTTTTGTTTATCACTTTTGAAGAGCTTAATCATTTTAAGAGGGAGGAGATATATGAAAAGTATAGATAGACGTAAAAAGAAGGGCATGGTGTAGTTTTTTTTTTGGACAGTAAATACTGGACAGTCTTATTTTAGGGTAATTCTATATATTTCTTCTTAATTATTTATATAGCCCCCTTGATTTAACATGTGAGTGAAAAAGTTATATTTAAAATGTAACATTCTTGATTTGACACGTGGTTTGTAACATAATATTTAGCAAAAGGTAAGATAAAGATCTTGGGTATCTTAGTCTATATTTTTATCACTTTTAATAGGTTATAAGGTTCACTTTTTATATTTTTCAAATAATTTTAACATAACTAAATTATAAAAATTAATGTTTAAAATTATATACTAAAGTGTATATCTAAGCATCTTAAATTTTTTTAGAATTTAGGTGTGAAGAGAAGAAGAGGTGGGTTGATTTTGGTAGAAAGAAATAATGTTATAATGGCAGATGGAGCATAGTGAGTGGGGACAGTGAAAGGAGCATCAGCAGCCTTGAGGATTGGGTTTGGGTTTCCGTATGATAAGCAGCCAACTTAGAAATAAGTAACATGGAGTCATTTTTTCCTTCTATATATATACTCACACTAGCATAATACTCGCGTAATGCAGCGATAACAAATAATTTCTACTTCTTAACATGTCCATTAGACGTAGTGAACATGTTATTTATGCAATACAGTGAAGATGAATAATTTTCGTTTGGTGACATGTTTATTTTCTTTATTTTTTTTCATTTCTTTTAATTTTCTGTTCTCCATAATTTAAAAAAAGGTTATGAAAATATTTTTTAATAAATAAGTTAATTTGTATTGGCTTTAACTTTAAAAAAAAATTGTATTGACTTTGATTTTCTTAAATATGTAAAGTTTGGTTATTAAAATGGAATATAAGAATCTTATTAACTATATCTAATAGTTACTTAATTTAGTTTATAGGAGGGGTAATTTAGTAATTTTAAAACACTTAAAATTTATTGTGTGTGTGTATATATATATATATATATATATATCGAATCAATATAGGTCCTATGTTTAAACATAGATTTCAAATGTCAAATCTGGACTATTAAAATTTTTAAATCAATGGTCAAGATCTAATAATGACATTATTGTAATTAATTAAACAATTATAAAATGTAATTATAGAAGGAAGGGTATTATAGAAATCCCCCTTCCCATAAATCATGCAATTTCCTTAAAAAAGTCGCCCCCTTTTTTTCCCTTTAAGTCTTGTTCAGCCGAAAGTGATAGCCGAAAATGATAAAAAAAATTCCAGTTGAAAATGATAATTTTTCTAGATAAAAATAATAACAATATACAACATTAAAAATTGATAATATTATGCAGATGAAAATGATAAAAATAGACTAATCTAGCCAAAAATGATACAAATACACACGTTTTAGATGAACATGATAACAATTTCCAGTTGAAAATGATAATGTTTTCCAGATGAAAATGATAACAATATATAACATTCGAAATGATAACATTATCCATATAAAATGACAAAAGTAGACTCATTTTCAGCAAATAAATGATATAAATACACATGTTTTTAGCTAAAAATGATATAAATACACATGTTTATAGCCTAAAATGATATAAATACACTCTTTCTAATCGAAAATGATATAAATACAGATGTTTACTGCCGAAAATGATAAAAAAATCACATGATTCAAAATGATAACATTTTGGTATCATTTTCATATGGTTTGCATTTTCAAAATAAAGTTTTCAGAAATATGGGAATAGTGATCTTGTTTGAAAGAAGATTAAAAAATGAGTAGATTGATAAAAAAAATGTTGTTTAAATTCTTAAAAATGAAATAATTATGACCACTTAAAGATTTAAGAGGTAAAAAATAAAACAAAAAAAAAAAGTTTGTGGGTTTTTGATTGAGGCGTGACTTTTCAATTTAGAATTGTCAATTCCTATTTTGCCCTTTTAAATGAATGGTTGAGATTTTACCTTTGAGATGAAATTCATGAATGAAGAGCATAGGGGATTGAGTATGGCAATGTGAATGTAGGGAATTCATGGGTGGACAATCCAATTGAGGGGGGGGGGGAATTGGACGGCTAAGAGTGGTTCTCACGGTTCTCGCAATAAAAACAGTTCTCAAATGAATAAAATGAAGAGACAAATGTAGACCACTCAATCAAATCAAATGAATGGTCAGAATTAAGTCTCTCATTCTTACATAGATATATATTCTCATTTGAACTTCCTACTATATATATATATATATATATATATATATATATATATATATATATATATATAGGGGGTTCATTTGAGAACCATCATTATTGCGAGAATCGCGAGAACCAATCATAGTCGTTCATTTGGTAGGTGGAATTTATGGATGAAGAGCGTGAGGGTATAGAGTATGGCAAGGTGCATGAGATGAATTCATGGGTGGACAATTGAATTAAATGATGGGGAATTGGACTACTAGGATTGGTTCTCGCAATAAAAATGGTTCTCAAATGATGTTTTCACTATATATATATATATATAGGGAAAAGTTTAAACGAGAACTGTTTTTCGTAAGAGAACTGCGAGAACTGTTTGTAACTTCATTAATAGGGGTATTTTGGTCATTTATATGTTTTTCCCAACTTTGAATTGCGTCATTAATGTGCGAGACTTGATTTGCCCAAAATACCCCTTATTAATACGTCATTAATGAGTTAATCATTAGTCATTAATGAGCTAATCATTAGCCGCCAAAAATATTAGCCGTTCATTTATTTTAATCAAGGATCAAGATTGGTTCTCGCAGTTCTCGTACGAAAAAAATTCTTGTTTGAACCCTCCCCTATATATAGTCAAGAGATCAAATACTAACATTCACACCGTGCGAATAGTTCCCACGCCATGGACTAACACCCCATGACGTGAAGCCTTCAAAAATTACGGTTGGACTCCATGTCGTGGACTACTAGCCCCACGACGTGAGGCCTTCAATTTTATGGCTGAATTATCTATATTATATATGTGTGTGTGTTGTGTGTGTATTTAGATATATACAATGACATACATATAAGGGGTGTAGATGATCAATATGCAGTATTTTTTAGATTAGATGGAATAATTTTATACTAGATGTAATGGTTTTTTAAATGAGAAATAATTGAATTTCTCAACCAAGATGTAATAGTTAAAGAGGATTTTATGTTTTATTAGTTGAGATGCAATGATTTTATAGACCAGATACAATTTTTCTAGCGTTCCTATATTGAATCCTCACCCTCTATATATATATATATGTACGTATGTATTACATAAAAAAAGTATATATAAGATTTGTGTGTTGTTGTTTATTAAAAAAAAGAAAAAAAAGACATATATCTATAAAAGACGTACGACATAAAAGGTGATCGAGAGTTGAACATAACAACAGCTAACAGTTGTCGTGTAAGTCATTTCACCCTGCCTAAAAACAATACACATATATATGAGTTTTATTTAAAAGGTGAGAAGTACGTACGTTGAATATATATGCATGCATGCTAGCTAGCTTTTAAAATTCTACAAGGCTAATACTCTTTTAATTATTCATATATATATATATGAGATTCTATTTTAAAATCAATATCCTGTATTCATATTAAATCAAGAAATCAATCATAGAGATTGGGATGATAATAGAATGGTTTCGGGCCGAGGATTGATCCCCATGTCTCGTCACTGTTAAAAAAAACATCTCCATCTTCGCTTAAAAAACCACGAGGTTTTAATCGGAGATCCTCGTCGGATAATCAAGAAAACTACAAAAAATCAAGTTTCGCCATTTGATATAAGCGGTTAATTTTTATAGCAGGAAAATCCTTTTAACTTATACAGTTATTTTTTACGATGAAAATCACTCTCACCGTTTAGAAATTCAATAATATCTAGCCATTATAATGCCATACATTTTGAAGGAAAAAAAACCCTTCTAGAATATATATTAGATATCAGCTATTTTACCAACATGTTGACTTGGCGGAGTGGTAAGGAATCTCTTTGTTTACATGGGTGGCGGGGGTTCAAATCCTGGTATTATAAATTTTTGAAATTTCAGTTTCCCACTTCCTGTTTATTAAACCTTTGTATACTTTTAAACTCTTCTAGTCTTTTTTAACTTCTAATTTTTTAAAATATGGATTTCAAAATTCTAACCCCTTTTTTAGCTTCTTTTGATCTTTGTATTCTTTTTAACTATTTTTTAACTTCTATATTTCTTAAATATCGCGTCTATCTTTTTTTTAATTTTCTTTTACTTAAAGTAAATTTTACATATACGTTTTTATAATTTTATGTAAATAATATTTAATATATTTATTTAATTTAGAGTTTTGATTAAGGTTAAAAAATAATTTAAACTCTATTTTCATTAAACTCTTAAACTTTTTCTAATATTTGAAATTCAAAGCTTATGTACGTTTGTTTTGGTATAACTATTAACCTTCATTCTCGAATTGTTTAAACATTAAAGTAATTTTTTTTAAATTTAACCATTAAACTTTATTTTTAGAATGGTTTTATGTAGGTATATATCATATTATAGTTTGATCGTTGAGTCAAGATGTAAATATGTCGTTATAGAACAACCGGAATTTTTGACGCAACAACTTCTATCTTTTTGGGTAAAAAAATATTCTTAAAGATGTGTTATAATTTATAATTTACATACTAGCATTTAAGTTTTTAAAAAGAAAACGTCACTTACAAATATATTTCAAAAAGAACTTTGCACTAAGTCAGTAATAATATATTTTCTTAATCAAACAAAAGATCACATGAATTTGTGCATTAGTAATATGTACATTTATTTAAGATAAAACCATTTGAAAAAAATTGAAGGTTTAAATTAGTAAAGCTTAGTTATGTTTTACTCTTTCCACAAACTTTATATTAATTATTTACTATTATTATTAAGTTAATATGGTCTTAGTGTATTATAATACTTAAAGAGGTTTTTTTTTTCAAAACAAAATAAAACTTGACAGGTAAATATAAAAAATTTTTAAGTTGAAAAAGTCAATATTTTATTTATGAGATTTGAGATCTCTTTTGACTCCTTTTTGTTTTGTTATTCTTACACCATATTACAGCCCTAATCATTTGATTATTTTTTATCAAGCGTTTTATTATTTTTCGATAATGTTTTTATAAAATTATTAATATATTATCATGTAGATCACATAATCCTATGATTTATTGGAATAATAGAATTTTAGATTTATAAAACCGGGCGTAACGCGCGAGCTATAAAATCCTAGTTAAAAACAACGGATAGGAACTAAGTCAATTGAATTAAATTAATACAATAAAATTGATTAGAATCCATACAAAAAAGGTACGTAATTTGTGATGAACTATTAAATTAAGTGTAATAGGCGAATCTCACATCAGCCGTGATAAGCGAGGTGATGAGCTTATAAGTAAATTTTGGCTTTACATGACACAACGCGTTTTGGGGTCACAAGCATTGCAGATCTCATGAGAACTCGGCAGTTAAGCATGCTTGGGCAGGAGCAATCCAAGGATGGGTGACCCCTGAGAAGTTCTTACTTGGTTGCCAAAAACAAATCCGTAAGCCAGTAGGACAAAGCGGACAATATTATGTCGTGGTAAGCAAGAATTTGATCGGACTCTTGTTAGTTGTCGTCGTCGGACGGAGATAGGTGGTTAGGCGATATTCTAACTTCTGGCTTATTGCAATTCCATTTCTTAAAGTGCAAGTCTAGTGGTGGTGGCTGTGTTGTTGATGTTATCTTTAAATCCGGCGACGAATGGTGGTAGAAGGCCAGTGAAGCTACATAATAAAAAATGATTAAGTTCTTACTTACTTTAACAGTTTAATAGGTAAGCATATCGGGTAATAAAATAAACTACCTAAATCAACTATGTTAAAAAAATCTGATATTTTTTAGTAACCTGACCTTTATAGATATAGGAAAATACGTGATGTTAACATCACCTACATAAATTAGGTGATGTTACTCTCACAAACAATTTAAATGAGGGGTAATTTAGTCCTTTCATTATTTGTTCATTTGGATAGTTTATGAAAACATCATCTAAGTTAGATAATTTTATATTATGTATCATTTCTCCTATAAATAAATAGTAAAAGTTACTATACAAAAATGTTTTTTGTACTCCATAAGTTAGGCTGAAACAGATGATGCAAGAATTTTGTTTCTTAAGCACTTTATATTATATATGTGAAGTAATTTGTATCATCGATCTTTTAAGTCACCGATGTTACGAAGTTAAAGCATACAATAAACTAAGAAGCTGTTTGTTAAAACAAAATTATTAAGGGACTGATTTCATGACCGGAATAATTCAAATGCTTTGTATGAAGCTGTTTTTGAATGTGACATGATGTTTGATAAGTATTCTGATTGAACAATCTGAATGATGCAAATTACCATTTTAACCTTAATATTGATTTATTATATTATGAGATATGATTTTTATAACATGGCAACGTATGAAAGATTAGATATTAGGATAAAATACTTGGTGCTTAATAATTTAGAATGTGCTTTGAGGTTGAATAATTCAACAACGTTCTTCAGTTTCATTTAGCAGTGTCTTCATTTAAAGGCGACAATGAAATGTAGTGAATGTTGAACTCTGAATTAGTTCAATTCAACAGCAAACAAACAGCAACTATATAATTACATAAGCTACATTCCTTTTTCATTTAAAGCATACTTACAAAGAAACACGATGCTTTCATAATACAAGTTTTTAAGACGATAATTAAGGCATAAAAACTAACTGCAATTTGATTCAAGACTTTGAGAATTGAGATGAAGGCTGATTCCACATGCACTTTTGAACTTATTTCACTACATTCAAGTATTACAAAACTTGCTAAGTTTTATGGGATTGAGTTATGTTATAATTATTGCGATTGAAGTCTTACAAGCTGTTATTGTGTCAAATTTACAAAAATAAAAAAAACAAATCTTTTGTTGCATTCGAAAATCACTCGACTTTTAGAACAACTTTTATTCATAAACTATAATAAAATTTAATATCTAAATAAAATAATCTGGGGTTTTTCCTATTCTAATCCCCGATTATCGTCCTTGAAACAGAAATCATTTATTTTGATTTTCCTGTACCTTTTAAGGATAAAATGGTTTAAGATTTTCAAGCATTAGAGGCGCAAATAAAAAAAAAAGAAAACGTATCGGAATTTGGCGCATTGACAGCTTAATTAGTCAACTTCATAAAATTTTGAAATTAATTTGTCTTTGGCATTTGCATTTGTTTAGAGTAAACAAAGCTTCACAAAAAGATATAGATGCTTTTCTCATGCCATCTTAATTAATTAATTTATTAATTAATGTCATATTATATATATAATTTGTTATTAAAGTAAGTAAAATTAAATATGTTGTACAGGCGCCTTTTCTAATTTTCAGAGACCTATTTATATTTATTTATATCTAATAATATTTGTCAAAAGTTACTGGTAATCCAATCCAAATATGATAGATACCATTTGATTAAATGAATGAAACAATATGAGTTTAGTTTTATTAAAATAAATTATATAAAAAAAAGGACAAGTCTTGAAAAATGTATTGTCACCTTAAAATGTAACAACTTGTGCGTACGTAAAAAAATGCACAACACCCTTTAATTTTAAGAAGGAAAGGAAGAAAGAAAGAAAGAAAGAATGGCAGAAGAAGAAGAAGAAGAAAGTAGCAATCCTAGCATTGATGGTTGTGCAAGGTACAAAGTAACAAAGTCACCAATGTACAATGTTTTTTAAGTGCATATATGCAGTGGTTGGACCATTTGGGATTTGGTTAGACGTGGATTATTATTAAAGACTACTTTCATAACACAGATTCATATCATTGACTAAAAACAAGAAAAAAAAGGTGAAACTGTGTTTACTAATTCATTTTAACATTCATTCATTCACATTTTATAAAAGAAAATAAAGCCAGTAATTAAGATGAAAAAAGTAAAAGTAAAAGTATGCAAAAGACCGTACAAACTTCTCTCATGATCATGGCCACTGCCACTTTTATCTGTCACCCTGTCCTGTGCTGTGCTTTCAGATACCAACTCCCTTGCTCTTTCTTACACACACTCCTATTTTAAATTCACACACACCCAAACACACACACACATACCCCCCCCTCTCTCTCTCTCTCTTGAGCCCATTATTATGGGTTTCCGTATAAATTTTGTCAGAGACAATAGCTGCCATAAAGGCAGCATAGTAGCAGCAGATGCAACAGTCTTTGCAGTCATAATATAGTGCACAAGACACACACTATCTCTATAAAGAAAGAGAAAACAGGTGATGGTGTGTGCTGCTCCTCTTTTCTCTTTTTTATTTCTTTAGTCACATAACATCTATCTTCACAGAGGATCCTGCAACAATTGATTTTCTTTTTTCACTGTTTCTCTAATTTTCTTTCCTCTTCGTCTGTTTTTGCTTTTTGGAGGTTTCACAGCAAGAAACTGAAGGGTGGTTTTTCTCTTGATTAGTTGATTTGGGTTTGTTTCTTCTTGTTTTTGAAAAGAAAAAAACAGTTTGTGTATTGGGTGGTTTTTCAAGAATCAAGATGCTGAGTACAGGAAGTGAAGGTGGTGGAGGTGTGAGGAACAATAATAGTGGTAGGTATCCATTCACGGCAAGTCAATGGCAAGAGCTTGAACATCAAGCACTTGTCTACAAATATATGATCTCTGGTATGCCCATCCCTCCTGATCTCCTCTTCACCATCAAAAGAAGTTTAGATTCTTCTACAAAGCTCATCCTTCATCACCAGCCTCCAAATCCCTCAAGTAATTACCTATACTTCCTCTATTTTGAAGATCATAACTAATTAACATGTTTGCCTCTTAACTCGCAATCACTTGTTATTTGAATGTTTCTTGATGACAAAAAAGAAATCAACTTTTAGAGCCAGGGGTAAAGGAATTTATGTATGTGTGATGTTAAGTTGCTATCATATGTTAAATTGAGTTTCTTGATGACAAAAATCAAGACTTTATCAAGTTTTAGAACCAGGGGATATGAATAATTGCATAAAGATGAATCGTTATCATGAAAATTGTAAAGGGTGTTTGATTATGTTGGTTTCTTGATTGAATTTGCAGTCGGATGGAACTGTTTCCAGATGGGATTTGGGAGAAAGATAGATCCAGAGCCAGGGAGGTGCAGAAGAACAGATGGTAAAAAATGGAGATGCTCAAAAGAAGCCTATCCTGATTCAAAATACTGCGAAAGGCACATGCATAGAGGCAGAAACCGTTCAAGAAAGCCTGTGGAAGTCAACATGTCAACAACACCAACACCCAAAACACCACCAACGGCCATTCCAATGATCCCATCATCCATCTGTACCAAATCCCCAAATTATCCTTCTCCCAATTCACATCCACTCTCTTCTTCTGACTATTATAATAATAATAATCCCACCCACCTTTCTTCTTATTCTAGACAGCCTTTGTCATCTCAAGATCACTTCTTGTTGGATTCTAGCCCCTACAGGTTGGTTTTTTGTTCTCTGGTTACTTGTACCTTTGGCTTCCGATTCCTCTTTGTTCTTTTTGAAAATATTTCTCTGATTTTGAATGAATAATAACCAGAAAAAGCTATGGGATGAAAGAGGAGATAGACGAGCATCCATTTTTCTCAGAATCTTCTGGCACCATCAAGAATTCAGTGGCTGATTCTTGGCGATTGGAACCACTGGCTATGAACAACAATGCATCATCAAAGCAGACAACTTTTTCTGATTATCATCAGAATGGATACTCGTATCAACATCAACAGCAAGATCATAGTTACTACAATCATCAGTTGGCTTTGAAAATTGACAGAAAAGATGAACCCCAGAAAGTAATGCACCATTTCTTTGATGAATGGCCACCAAATGATGATACTAACAAGGATTCTTCCACAACCCAGCTCTCAATTTCCATCCCCACTTCTGCTCATGATTTCTTCCTGGCACATAATGGTAATGGCATCACTATAAAACTGTTCTTTTACAGTTGTAAGTCACAAGATTTCTTGCTAGTAATGTGCTTCATGTTATTTTTGCAGATAAATGAGTAATGGGATTAGAAGCCAAAGAAGCACTTCACTTGGTTAACAATGGTTGTTGATTTAGTGTTTCAATGTGTGTTCTTTTCCTTCAAACAGTATCAAGTAATGAGAACTTTTGTTGTGTTCTTTTATTCTTATTTTGTCTTTTAAAAAAAAAACTAAGCTGTTTTGTCTTTTGTTAATTGAGTGGGGTCAATCAAAACTCTGAAAATTGTGCAGCATATTTTGTATGTTTGCAGAAGTAGATTGACATCTTCTTGAACATTTCTTTTCTGTTTTTCTTTTGGTTGCTTAAGTGATGTATTAAAAAAATAATTAATATTAAAGGAATAATAAAATAAAATACAGACGTAACTTCTGGTTTTGAGGAAAATATCCAAATCAAAACAGAATTCTCACAAGAGATCTTATACACCCTTCTACAAAAATGTTTCTATTTGACCTTTTACTCACTGTATCAATATATATGTCAAAATTAATAGACAAAATAGGAATAAGTAATTAGTAAATTTCATGTGTTATTTTCTAGAAGAATGAAATAAGAAGATTTTGTTTGAGAAAATATAATTTTTTCTTCCCACAAATCATATAGTAAGAGGGTCAATTTCTAAAACATTGGTAACGATTGTATTCAATTAACTAGACTAGAAAATACCTCCTATATTTTTATAACTTGTAGCTAGAATAATTTATGATAGGTGCTTTCACACTTACATAAGTATAAGAGTGGTGGGAGTGGTAACACTCTACCACACCCATTAAATCGTCACATTTGAGAACCGTTTTTATTGCGAGAACCGCGAGAACCAATATATATTATGACATTTTTGTTGTTGTTGTATCATGCATCCACCATTAATTAATTGATATCAGTATTTGTTGATGTGTAAATTTTAAAAATATATTATGCACTGCAAGTTAACTTTGTTGATGACAAATTAATCACCTCATCTTAAATTATAATTACATTAATAATTTACTTTGACACCTTAAGATTAATTTCTGCACTTACTTACATCCATATATCCGTTTATTAACGGTTAAAACAGTTTACATATGCATGTCACAGCCACATACATACATACTATATATAACAATTAGGGCAACATGTTACACATGATGACGCCTGATCGAGAACGTAATCGCAAACATCGATCGATCGATCTACTAAAATATATAACATTTAAAGAGACTTGTCATATATAAGATTTGAAGACATTATTATGAATGTGTTGGATCGGGTCGGTTTTTGAAATCAATTAATTTCACTTGCAAATGCGTAGAAAGTAAGACTCTGAAAGTGGTATGAATGTTGGGTGGGGAGTTTGTTTATTTTGACACAAAAGTCTAAAGACGCCACACGCGTGTGCCAGGAAAACGAGTAAGGAAATAATAATAATAATTTTTATTTTTATTTTTATTTTTATTTTTTTAGAGGAGGAGGAGGAGAAGAAGAAGAAGAGGGTAGAGAATCTTCATTTATCACCAGCTTTAAACACTTGTACCGTACCTTTTTATTCAAACCAACCTCTGCTTCTTCTGCTCTGCAAACACTGAACACATAGTAAGTGACTGTGGGACCCCCACCCCCTTAACCCTGACACCTCTTCTGTCAGATCACTCACTAAAAAACTCACCTTCTTTTTTTTATTTTAAAATTATTATATTTAAAAAATAACTTTAGATCCAAATGGGATCTCCTATCTATCACCAGGCGCCGTTTCATTATTTACACTCACCTGAAAAAAATAAGGGAAAAAAAGACAATTGTATGGGGGGTTCTTTAGGTTTAACTGAATAGTTGATGGGTGGAATTTGGAAAGTTTTATAAGTATTGCTTCACATACCACATGGTTGCAGCAACAAGTGTACTAGTTTACATGCACGTGATACAACAATTTGATGCTTCCAGTGACTGACAAAAAGTACCTTCATTCACTGTACATATTCTCTAATACGTGCAGGCATGGGCTTCTTAAGGATAATAACACTTGATTCTTAAAATGAATAGTCAGATAGATTAACTCTTTTCTTTTTTCTTTTTCTCAATGACTTGAGGGTTTTGTGTCTTTGAGTTTGCTATTGGAGTACCCTAATTACAAGTTACTGCTGAAAACAAGGCAAGTTTTGTTTTGTGCTCCCTTAATTTCTATCTTCTGCTCTGCTGACTTTATTTAATGCATTTTGATTATAAAAATAATTAATTTTTTTTCTATAGTTAGAAGTTTTTATTCCAGAGAAAGTTGTATATGTGATTCCTTACATGTATCATGTATGTGAGAAGTTTTGGTGTCCAACTGTTGATTTTGATCCAGATTTGAAAAATCCCACACCTGTCATTTTGGGATGGAACATCTGTTTTGAGTTCATAGAAACAACAGGCAACAAAAGTGGATGTTTTCCTGCAAACTAAGACATTCGTTGTAAATAACCCCCAAAAGTTAAGACACGAGCCTAGTTTTGAAGTTTTAAAGATGTTAACACTCGTGAATCATTATTGATGACAAGTGAAAGAGAAATCTAATATCACGAGTGTTTCCGTTTACGATGACTCTCCACAACCTGGCTGCGTCTCCAGAGGGTACTATCTAATAATAATTGTACAAGAATAATAGTTTTAAGGTTATAACATGTTGAAATTCTCCGTACAACATTTATATTCATAACCAATAACGAGTAAAAGACAAACTGGTCTATTAATGTAAAGGTAACTCTAGTTGATAAAATTTTAGAGGCTATTCTCCATCACTTAGCTGCATATCCATAGAGTTGTCTCTAATGGGACTTGAGCTAGGTTGCATTTTCTGCGGCTCATCATCTTCAGACTCTGACCATCCCCGTATTCTTCTACCTGTGTTTGATGAAGGTGCAGCCTTCACTGCAGAAAAGTAAGAACAGATATCAGCAAGGTATGTGTGTGTGTTTGAGAGGGGGAGATAGAGAGAGAGAGAGAGAGAGAGAGAGAGAGAGAGATTACAGGGTCCTCATCTGCATCAGAACCTTCAAGGCCAGCAGCTGCAAGCAGGTCTTGCGGATCATCATCATCATCTACCTGATCATTAACTTGATTTTCAGGTTCATAATAGTTTGTGTTATTGTTATTTTCTTCATATTCATCTTGTTCATCCATGTGAGCTTCTGCTTTCTTGTCTCTCTTCCTCTTCTTGCTGCTACCTTTTCTTCTCCTCTCACCTTGTGCACCCTCCTCATCCTCGGTTTGACCCTTTCGCTTTGACCCACTACTCTTCCAATGTTCCTGTAGGAGCAACCTCAAAATTAGAATATAAATACATATGCAGAAATTGATGTCATATTCCACATGACTAACCTTAATACGCTCTAGATGTTGTTCCTGTTGCATGACCTTCTTTAGCTCATCCTCCTGCTTTCGTTTTTCCAACTGTTTATCAAGACGACATAAATAACGAATGAGAGATTCTATATCCTCCTACTCATATAATCAAAACAAGTGTCAAAATTAAAGGAAGAGATAAGGATAGAGACTTAGTGGAATCCACATGTCACAACTTAGGATGAAGTAAGAGGAAACAGAATTTTTCATAATGAATATATTAGACACAAAACAATAATCATAAAAGTTTTAAGATACATAAAACAAAAGTAAATTAGCTGACCTTGACTTTTTTTTGCTCTTCAGCCAATCGACTCTCTTCCTCGCGTATTGCTGCTTGACGAGCCAGTTCAAGCCTATGTCTGTTTTGTTGATCTTCCAACTCAGCAGCATCACAGTGAACTTTTGCTGCCTCCAGCAAATGCTTGCAATATCCGACATGAGTTTCAATTTTCTTCTCATCAAATCCATGAAACTGTAGATTTGAAGCTGCAGACAACATACTAAATACACGAACAGCATTTTTAAGCTCTGCAACTGTTGCACGCACCTGTAAAAGAGGTATATAGACTATTTTATGTGGTGTATAAGGACCATATAAACCTTTTAAAGATTATTTAATCAGTCACCTCATCCACTGTTCTTTTGGTTTTTTGTAATGTTGATGCTGAGAACTTCTGCAGAGCAACACCTGTGTCGAATCTTAATGTGTAATTTGAAGGTGCCAGATGAATGGCTTTCAGTAAAGTCTTTTTGCAGTCTTGCCACTGTTCGGCTTCATAATGTGTGCGGGCTAGATACAAAAGAATCTGACTGTCTGTGTTGTAATAAAATTTGCGCAAACAATTTTGATACTGCAATAATGAATGAATGTATCTTTAACACTGGATTCAAAAGATAACAAGCAAACATAATGCGGGGTAAAGCTCCAATTACCATTTTTATGGCCAATGAAAAATTGCCTTGAGCGAAATGAACATGTGCCAAATTTATCCACACATCTGGCATTTGGACAAAAACACTTCCACTTGCAGCTTCTTGGACCTACAATTACAATGGGCATGAAATGACTATTCTTATTATATCTTTTGTCAATAAAAAATAGTGAACATTTCCACCTGCTAACCTGTGTAAAAAGTTCCTTTGCAATATCGAATTGACCTTTTTCGGCTAACACCACACCAGCACCATTGGCAGCATACATATTAGCTGGATGCTCTACCAAAACCTGAAATTTGGTGGATCAAAACGATTTATACAATCATTTATCACAACAGTTGAGTTTTTTATCTTGTATTCTCGTATAAAAAGAATCATACCTTAGTGTATAATTCCTTTGCTTTTTCCAGATGTGTCGCCTCCAACTTCGGAGCTCTTTTCTCAGATCTGACAGCTGCAAAGTAGTTCCAGTTCCCCTATATCCAATAGCCATAGAACAGGATTTCTTAGTTTAATATTCTATAAATAATTAAAGCTGACACAGAATGGATCCATCATTTTACCAGACAAAGAGTAGCATAAGAATCCTTTCCATTGGATGCATCTTTTGCTGCACGAAAGGTATCTTTTGCCTTGACCCAATCATCATTTTTAAGCTCCAAGTCACCCAGCATGCATAATGCATCTGGATTTTTATCATCCACTTGCAGAGCATCTCGGATCTACAACAAGAAGAGCACCACATTGTTGTTATTTAGACACACTATGAAGTTGTAGTCTAAATATTTAGTAAAATGTAAAACAAGGATGTTAGGAAGAACTTAAAAACCAGTTCAATGCTTAGTGGAACATTATTCTGTGCTTTCGCAATAGCAGCAAGCCTTAAGTAAGCATCAACATACTCTGGAAACTGAAGCTCAAAGAAAAAAAAGGACATGTAGATGTTAACAAAGCTTAAAAACAAATTGTCAATCTCAATCAATAAACAGACAAGTTCATCTGTATGAATACACGCACACACAGAGGGAAAATGAAATAACCATATTCAGTGCACAGACAATTACCTTAAACAAGATGAGGCGGTACAATAAGGTAGCGCTGTGAGTTTTATGCAACTGCTCAAAGAGTCTAGCAAGGTTGGACAACGTAGTGATCTTATCCCAAGGTAGATCCACAGCAACACCATCCTTCTCGAGATTATGGAAGAACTGCATATCCTTGTATATTCCACCACCAGCTAAACTCGCATCCATGGGTTGATATAATGCTTTTATAATTGGATGATCAGAGTCTGATACTAGTGGTTCAGAATCTCCTATAAACTTCACCCATATTCCATCACCAAGAGCCTCCTTAAAAGTTTCTAGTGCAAGCTGATAACAAAAAACATCATAATACAACCATCATTCCCTCTCTTAATTAAATGAATTCCAAATACACCCACCAGTGACACATGTGACAAAAAACAAACCTCAAACTCTCCTCGTTCAAAATGAAGAACACCGATATTGTTGAGAAGCTCAATTGATACTTCCCCATTTACCTTTTTTAAAAGATGGCGTGCCTATCATAACATGCTAGTTAGGACTAGATACCCAAAGACATAAGAATAAAGAATCAATGACGTAATATATATATATATAAAATAAACCATATTAAAAATTCCTATAACCGAAGTCTTATTCTAGAATAGAAGATCATTTACTGGTAAGTATAAGTCTGTTAAATTTGCACCAACAAGGATTGCCAGATTTACCAAACACGTATACAACTTACAACAAGCTTATATTTGTCTTTAGGCTTGAAACCTTAAAAAGCAAAGAAAAAAAGCTGCAGCAATTTTAGTTCCATAGTGGTCTAATAACAAACCATATCCTCCGTCAAAAGCCAAATTAGAAAAAATATAGCACACATCGCTAATATCTGAGAAAAAGGAACATCAATTTCTTACGGTTTTAAATGCATCCAAAGCAGCTCCAGAGTCAGTTGAAATTAACAATTCTCCAAGATCTAGAAAGGCCTGCATCATAGTCAAACAAATAGAAAAAAATGTAAGGAGCATAACCTCATGATTATGTATTAGTTTATCCGTAATGTTCCATGTCACAATGGTAATTAACATAACCTCAGGATCTCGTGGATCAATTCGGATAGCTTTTTTCAGGGCTTCATGAGCCTTAGTCGTCTGGTTGAGCTGAAGAAAAATGTGAGCAACAGCCTGCATCCACATTCAGTTGTTGGAAAGAATGGAAATGGAAATTGTAGAGTATAAGTAAAGTCGCTTCAAAATCTTTGTGACTTGCCTTCAATGTCTCACAATTCTCCGGATATACTTCCAAGACTTTCTCAAAATTTGATAGAGAACTTTTAAAGTCTCCCAGTTTTAGTTGTACCTGTCCCAGACCTGTTTCAGTAAAAGATCACGATGTAGCATATCCTATAGATATTGGTACCATTACCAATAAATAAGAAAATATATAGATTATAACCTCACATATATCTAAACCATAATTGTATGAACTACCCTTGAAAATAATAACCAAATCAGACAAAAAGGCTGCCACTGATAAGGTGAGAATTTTGATCCTAAACATAAATTAAATGGTAACTGAAGTGGAGACAAAAGGCTCAATAGAGTACCCAAAAAGAACTTTGTAAGATAAAATAACAAACCATAAAAAGGTAAAATGAACTCTTGTGGCTTATTGATTTCTTTTACAGATGCCATGTAGTAAAGCCCAGCTTTTTCATAGTCACCCTGCATTCAAATTTGAGGCAAGATAGACATATTATTGACACTATTAAAAAAATGCATTGCCTTACATGTACACACATAATGAAATGTAAATGCACCTTGTAAGTGTAGGAAATTGATTAACAAATATACTTTTACTAATAGCTCATTTAAAAAAATAATAATAGAAAGAATCAACCACATATAATGAATTTGTATATACAGCATGAAAACATGACTCATTATGAACTTCGGTAAAATAAAAAATTATGTCAGCCGATAAAGGTTTAGATCTTTGTAATACGAAAAGATGTAAAATGAAACAAACTATCAGCATGTGAGAAATGTTTTACCAATCACAGTTTGAACAAGATAGGCATAGAATATGCAAGTTTTAAACATCTCATCAAACTTCAGTAGACAGTAGGTGAAATGAAACACACCCTTGCAGAAAAAATTAAGAACGGATACAAATATAACAAGAACTCAAGTTTATTTTGAGACTTTGGGAATTCAATGAATACTTAGTGTGCCTTGCAAGACTTAAAAACTAGCTGCAAATAAGAAGGTTGGGCAGCACAGAAAAAAGATGTACAAACCTTGCTATGGTATGAGCGTGCAAGGTTATAATAAGAATGTGCCTTTGTGGAGCCATGAGTAGTTGCAACAAGAGCCGTTTCAGTCAATTGCTCAACTAGAAAATGCTGGCCAGTGAAGAAGAAATGATTTGCCAGATAATTTAGTGCTGTTGCACAGTATGGATAGATATCAAAGGCTCTTTGCATCTTTTCCATTGCCCCCCTAATTCCAGAAGCTGCAGAGAACAATTTACACAAACAAGTATATTGTAAAACATTCTGTTGGCTGGAGAATTAGGCTACTGGAAAAGGAGAATTACAAAGACATTTAGGCAGTATCAACAAGAATCATGAATAAATATATTTAACTTCACTGCTAAACAGCAAGATAAGACCAACCTTCATTAGATTGTAGATCCACAATACCAAGTGCCACAAGGGCCTCAACATTTTCTGGATCTAACTGCAGTTAAAAGAGTAGTTGGAGTTGGATATTAGCAGCAGATGTTGCATACAGAATAAAAGGTCATTAGCATGCATCACTTGCCTGCAACACACGCTCAAATGCTAATTTGGCCCTTTCAAATTGACCTAGTTTGTAGCGACACAGGCCTATGCCAAGTCGTACAGCTGCAGGACATTGAGGATACACTTGCAGGACCCTCTTTCAGAAACAAAAATAAAGGATAAAGAAGAGATTCAGAATTGAAACCAAGTGAGACATGAAGAATTGGAAATGCAACAAAATGTTATAAACAAGTTAAAGCAAGCCCAAATTTTGGCCATCTCTAAAAGTATTATACAATCTACAAACTGAAAACAACAAACTATAAAATGAAGTGAAACAACCTTATACATCTCCAATGAAGCGGAATATTTCCCACGGTTAAACTCAACACAAGCCTGCAATAATCAAAGGTATGCGAGTTAAGCAACATAAAAAAGCATTATGATCTGCAAACATCTTAATGAAGAGCCTCAAAAACACAGGAGTCATCTGTATCAAACCCTACTCCTCTTGTTATTTGCAAAAGCTCACTACCGTAAGCACATTATCATGGTTGACTGACACCACCATAGATTCACAAAAGCCATCACTATGGCATAATCCATAGGAAGATGGTTATATATATCCTTCATGTCTAATGATGATCCTCTTTAAAGAAAAAAAAAGAAATAATAAACAAAAACAGGCATGCCACACTTATCAAAATTTGAGAAGTAATAATTGAATTTTGTGATGACCAACTAGATACGAATTTGGCTAGCCAGCAGTAAACATTCTCAACACAGCTTTTCCCATCTCTCTACAGAGACCCCAGACCCTTCATATAGCTGTTTATTTCTTTCTACAATACAACTAAGTAGACAGAACCATCAACATTCATTCTAAGAAGAAAAGTGATTTCAAAGGAATATACCTGGCCAAGAAGAGCAGGAATATTATCTCGGTCTCCATCTAATACAATCTTAAATGCAGCAAAAGCTTGATCGACGTCACCCTTTGCTAGTAAAAGCTGACCTGTAACCAAGTGTAAAAGCTAACTTTTTTATGGATACATGCACATACAACAACTTAGTTGCCCTGAAACTATATCAATAATATATAGTGAGCTGCCATCAAGTTAATGGTCCAAAACAAAAGTGTCATGAAGGCACACTTAAAGATGTGTCATTAGCCTTGTACATGAAGTTAAGGTGCAAAACCCACCCATGCTTCACCCTAATTGAGCTGCAACTAAAGCAAATCCTGAACCATGTACCTTGACTAACCTAATAACATTAGAGAATAAACTCACAATTAAGCCTGATTTCAACAGTGATAATCAGACCAACAGCTATAAGTAATAACTGTTCATGCCAATACTGTGTACAGTGATTAATCCATCCAGATAACCAACCGTGATCAAGATGTTACACTCACAAGTATATGAGTTGGTTTTTAACAGACAATTGGTAAAAGAAAATATGGATGGAATGCATTTCAACATTTAAACAGACGAAATGATAGTTTCCTTGTTTAAGTCCAATATTTAATATGTAGAGCATCAAAGCATCAAATTGAGGTATTACTTAAACGAAGAAGCACTAGAGCTCAACATCGATTTCATATAAAGAGTAATCTAGGACAATATTCCCAATAGTAATTTATATAATTCTTGTAATATCAATCCAGTTGAAGATAGTACACTCTCCTAGTCTCGTTTTATGGTTGACTTAAAATGAACCATGATGAAAAAATTATGCGCATGTTGATGCATAATGAATAGTAACTATTTGGTATTCAATCCCAGAAAAGCTCATTATCTTACCTTTGCCAACCCAAGTAGAAGGCTCATGCATATCAATCCTGGAGGCTTTGTTGTAGTACTGTGTTGCCAAAATGAAATGCTCTTCCTTCTCTCTTTGTTTTGTCTCAATTTTCCCAAGATAGCTATAATAGGCCCCCAGAGCATTTAAGATGGCGATCCTTTCATATCTAACGTCTGCATAATACTCGTCGATTTCTGCAAAGCAACCAGGTTAGAGTGACACTATGCCAGAATTTTACAATAAATGAAGAAAATGACTGAAAAGTTTAAATTATTGTATACAGTAACAAAACAATCATGTAATATCATCTACCAGGACTAGACCCTTCTTCCAAAATTTGGCGGAACTGCTCAATCTTTCCTTGCTTAAAGTACTCCCTCTGCACCAAATCAAAATGTGGCGAGAAACCAATCAGCAAATGATAGCACAATTGATAATTTCAACCCATTTTTTTTACCCTAAAGACCTACATACTAGTATACTACAGAATACACATCAATAGGTGAATTGGCGTGCCAGTTGACAACTCTGAACCCTGCCCAGTTTTAAAGTTTCAATCAGCTTATTTGAGTCTTCTTTTCTTTTTGTGTTTTATTTTTTCTTTCAGAACTTCATATTACAGTAGAAACAAAGAGTAGTTGATGAGTTCTTGGAATATAACATGTCATAGTTTGAGCTTGGTTGATTTTGTAATTCGAGGAAACATCATTTAAGGTATGCCTAATGTTCTTACAAAATTTCATATTACAGTAAAAACAGAGAGTACCTGATGAGTTCCAGAATGTTCTTACATGACTTGGAATATAACATGTCATAGTTTTATCTTGGCTGATTTTTTAATTCGAGGAAACACCATTTAAGGTATACCTTATAGCCAATTTAATTAGTTTTTTTCTTTTCCTTTTTTCTAGATCCACATGAAGCAAGACTTTAATGTTTGACCTAACCATCATCCCATGAGCCTTGCTCGAAGAGTCGAAGCTCACATAATACTGAATCATCTCAGTTGATATTGCGTAAATTTCACGAAAATTGCTATAAACACCCTATATCTCAAACAAGCTGGCAGTCAAAACTTCAAATTTCAACCTTTGGGAATTTAAATCAAGTTCATAACAGAAAACTAGAAATCGGAGCTTACCGCGATAATGAGCCAGAGATCAAGAGGGGCTTGTTCGGCTTTAAGAATGTCAAGAATGTCGGTTGCATCTCTAGGAAGCTGGTCCAGAGCGACTCGTACTTCCTCCTCGGAGTTTTGTACGGGAATATAAACACATGCCATTACCTGTTAAATTAGGTTTGGGCTACCGCCTGGTAGAGCGCCGGCGTGTAATTGGTGGTCGGAAATATTTTTTTCGTTTACAGGTTATAGAGGATTTTGCAGGGTTTATAATATCTTTCATTCACCATCTACAATTCTGCATACGCACTCGACTGACTCGGATTATTTGTTTAATCGCAGTTGGACATATATACATACATAAGGAAATTATTTTCCGGTTTAATGTTTAAAAAAACATTTATAATAAATTTTACGTATTTATTTATCTATTTATGTTTGGATAAAATTTTAAATTTCAGAAGGAAGCTAGTGTATACATTTAAAAAGTAATTCAGTGTGTTACGTAGGGTTAATACTTTGATATTAAAATATCATTGTTTTATTATTATAATATAATTATAACTTTTGATTTGATATGATGCGTAAAGAATTAATCTGTTTTTCGTGGGCAAACATTTGAAATCGTTGCTTCCAAACACCACCAACGCTCAACCTCAAATCGAACTACCGAAGAAGTAAAGTTGATTGTGGTGTTAACTAATAATATTAACCAATACAACAGGAAGAAAAGAAAATTAATAAAAAATAGGACAAATTACCGAGAAAAGTAACATAAATATTGAAATTTGAAACAAACACCAAATTTAAAGTTCAAATCAAATCAAAATGAGTATTGAATTCTAAAGTTTGAATAAAAAAATATCATATTTGAAGTTCGTATCAAAACAAAGAAATAATACCAGTATTTGAAAATCAAAAAAATACTCGTCAAATACATTTGGCCAAAATGGGTCAACCCAAAACATGACCGATAATATAAATGGTCAAAATGGGTTGACATTTAATTGACACGAACACAGTAACAAGAACTCGTCGTAAATTGCCAGTATTAGTTAGCATACTTTTTTTTACTACAGATTGAAATTTATCATCCTTTTTTTAACTTAAAAAATTAAACATTACCTTTATTGGCAAATTTGGACAATCTTAACCTGCTGACTAAGCGCTCAGCAGGTCATTCAGGTCACCATACCCTTTTTTGTTAGAAATTAAAATTTATAATCCTTTGTTGGCCCAAAAAATTTAACACTATCTTTATTGGCAAATTTCAATATTTATGTTACCTTTCTCGGCAATTTTCCCTAAAAAATATGAATGAATAATGTCATTGATGTCATAAAGTATTCTTATATATACGGTTTGGAGTAATCTTTTAAGTAAATTATTCAAACTTATTTAACTAATAATATTAGTTAGAGAGAGAGGGATATAAGCATATATTGTATATTTATCGATAATAATCCCCCCTTGATCTTTCTTATTTAAAAATATTATATCTTATTATAACTTTACTAGGTAAAAGCTTATGAGACAAAAACCTAGTGAAAGAAAAAAATACATACTATCATGAATATTCTTGAAGATGATGACTTGTTGAAATCTTGTTAGGAAAACTCAATAAGACAACATGACCAAGTGGAAAAAAAAACATCACGCATTTTTCTCCCTTGATGATAACATCACTTTAACCCTTTAAGCTGTTGCAACCAATTTCATAGATTTGCTTCTTGAACGACGAGTTTGGAAGCGCATTGGTAAATAATTTAACTATGTTCCTCGTTTGAACAAACTAGTTAAATGATATGATGTTGCCACTTTTATGAATACCGTGGGTGAAAAATCGGCAATATATGTTTGGCGTTGTCACCTTTAAAATACTTTTCTTTAAGTCGGGAATGTTGGTGTTTGCACACTGTTACACGCATGCGCGTATCACTGCCAATGAAGCATGTGCCTATTCAGTCACATGTCAATGATTGATCCCGAGCACGCTTGAAAGGAAATAAGCAAACTAGTACTTTTGGCTATGAAAAGTGCTTCATGACGATGAATGAATTTGCTTCATGGGTTGTGAAGGCCAAGTGCTTCATGACCATGAAGCTTGCTTCACAGGTCTAATGCTTCATGGCTGGTAAGAGGCCGTGAAGAGAAGTTGAAATGTCATTTTGCTTTTATTGGACCATTTGATGGTCCAACGAGGAGGCATGCAATTTTGCCATCCAAGATACATCCGGGGGCATGTTTTGAGGCTGCCATAATATACTTACACTCATTTTTTATTTATGATTATTCTCTCTACCAAAAGTGAACAAAAAAACACATAGTACTTGCACACACTTGTCTTGAAGTGTTCTTGAGAACTCTTTGTAGTGCAAGAGATGAACATTATGTGTTGTTCCAGAAGCGGGTTTGGGTTGTGAAGCTCGCTAATGGCATTTTAGCAATTGGAGATTATACAAACTTGGTATGGACTTGCAATAGAGGAGACATACTCTTGGTCAGATTTTGTCATCTAATCCTGGTGCATGTTTCCAACCCCATAGTATGGTATATCCTTACGTGTAAGTTCCATGGTAAATTAGATGGGTTGATATCCTTGCGTGTAAGTTCCATAATGGGATTTTATGGGACATGATATGTCAAATCTAAGTTATAAAATTAAGTCCAATATTCACCTTTTCTAGCACACACACAATAGGCAAGTATATTTAATTGTGTAGTAGCACAGTAGAGACAAGTAATTAATGAGTATCGTATCCACGGAGAGTAGTGCAAGCAATAGGAATGAGTAAAAGACTATTAATTAACCTAAAGTGTGGAGCTTTTTCAGTTTTAAGATTTCAATTTAGCTAGAAAGACTAATTAAAAGAATAAACTACTAACTAATGCTGATACTTTTGCACAAACAACCAATATGAAAACACGTATCCACCCTAAATCTCTCCCCCTAATTCGATACTTCTCGAGATCAAATTAATTGGTTAATATGGAATGACTTTACTATACTCAATTTCTGATTTCATATAGTTATTGTGTAAAAGATTTGACAAACAACTTCCAATTGAATATCTCATCTAAAACCAACCTAGTTCATAGTCTATCAACCAAGTTAAATTGTAATTATCAAAACCCAATCATGTCCATGATGGTAAAGTTCATATATTTTGGTTTCGGTTATGGCAACTAGATCCTGATTATTTGTCCGAATAAACCCTTAAACAATTCATAGACAAACCATTTAAAGAGGCAAATATATTACATAAACTTTCGATTTATACTCAATAAAAGCCATGGATCAAGAAACGAAGGTTAAAACCAATAAAAAATGAAAAATTAATTGAATAAACATGAAACTAGAATCCATCCATACATTAACCAAAGAAATCAAGTAGTATCATGCTAGGGTTTGATCATAGGGTGAATACATAAGAAGATTAGCCCATATACAAGCTTAGAACAACAAAAAATCTAATGAAATTCATGTTTAAATTAAAAAACATCTAAGATTTAGACAAACCAAATAACACTCGATGATGATTGCTCGTTGATCTCTAATCGCCAGGTCACAAGAGGTGTAAATTGCTCTACTCTGGTCGTTTTTGGCTCCAGGAAAGTGTTCAGGTCGGCCTCTATGCAAAAGATGTGTTTTTGAAACCCTAAAAGTTCAATTTATAATGTTGCCCTGCCAACGAGCTCGCAGCGCGAGCTATGTGTTTCCAAATTCGCGAAGGGGTACCTTGCGGCGTAGTGTGTCGACGTGAAGGGGTACATCGCGGCGCGAGCTACCTACTTTTGACCGGTCTTTGTTTTTCTTCGATTTTTACCCGGTTTCCGCTGCTTCCTCGGTTTTTCTGATACGTCTAACCTGAAACATCCCCAAAATAGATGTAGGTGTAGAATATGATCAATTATGCACAATAAACATGTAAAAATCACAATATTGACGGATGAAAACATAGTTAAATCCGGAAACTTCAAGACTTTCTTTGTATGTTTGACTTGTTTTGCTTTCATTGCCATTATCTTCATGTAGAAATGTAGGACCTCTTTATCTAAAGAAATATCGTATGACCCCAATGTGTTATTACATTCCACAGTCCAACACATACTATGTTGGCCTTATGAATTGTTAAGATTTTGCATGATTAGAGAAAGTAGCCACGGGTGCTTGAATTGTATCATCAATTATGAATATGCATATCAACATGTGATTAAGGTGTTCCTCCCCCTATAAGGTTGAGTGTTCAAATCATGTCGTAGACTTAGATGTAGATTAGATGGATGTATATGTTTGCTATTCAAAAATGAACATGTAACCATTCTGAGACATACTATTATGGTGTGTGACATATATCGCCATGTGAAATACGAACTAAACTTCTTTGTATTGGTTAGCCAAATAAAATCTATGTATAAAGCTCGTTCAAGTTATCGAAATTCATGTCCCTTCATAGTCAATGGTATTGGAAACAATTTCAATATATTTCCTTGAGAATCACGGTACAATACAATCAATATATATAGGAGAATTCCATAATAGACTATACACTAATATAGGTAACTAAATATCCTAATTAATGTACAAGATACATTCCACTATTACACCCCCGCAGTCGAAAGGGGAGACAGTCGAACATTGAAACTGGACCTGAAACTTAAAAATAACGGCTTCGGTAACCCCTTTGTGAAGATATCAGCAAATTGATGAGAGGAGGTGACATGCAAGACGTGAATATGACCTATCCGGACCTTCTCACGCACGAAATGTATATCCAACTCAACATGTTTGGTCCTTTGATGTTGAACCGGATTGCTGGCTAAATAAATTGCAGAGACGTTATCACAAAGGACGACAATGGCGGTGCGTATTGGAGTATGTAACTCAAGCAGCATATTGCGTATCCAACTAGTTTCGGCAACCGCATTGGCGACTGCCCGGTATTCTGCTTCTGCACTGGATCGGGATACCGTGGGCTGACGCTTTGAGGACCATGAAATGATGTTATCACCAAGGAAAAAGTAAAAACCAAATGTTGACCATCGTGAATCTGGGCATCCCGCCCGGTCTGCATCCGAATATGCGTGAGAACATGGGACTTAGACGGTGTAAGATGGAGACCATGACCCAAAGTTCCTTTAACATACCGTAATACCTGTTTCAGAAAATCAAAACGGGGCTCGCGCAGATCATGCATAACCAGACATATTTGTTGAACAACATAAGATATGTCCGGTCTCGTGATTGTAAGATATTGGAGGGCACCTGTAAGCTTACGATACACGGTATAATCCTTAAGAGGTGTACCATGAGAAGCACTAAGCTTGGCATCTGTGTTGACAGACGTGGTGGTGGCCTTGCAATTGGTCATGGACGTTCATAATAATATCTTTTGCATATTGTGATTGAGAAAGAACCAAACCGTCATTATGACGTACCACGTTTATTCCAAGAAAATGGTGTAGAGCTCCAAGATCGGACATTGCAAACTCAGTAGACAACATAGTAATGATGTTTCGAAGCAAATTTGTGGAAGGGGCCGTAAGAATAATATCATCAATGTATAATAACAAGCAAGCCATATCTTTTCCTTGTTTATAAATAAATAATGAAGTGTCACAAACACTACTTCGAAAACCGCGCAGAGTGATAAATGTAGAAAACCGTTGGTACCATGCGCGTGGTGCCTGTTTTAAACCGTATAAAGATTTCTGAAAACGGCACACATGATTTGGTTTTGATGGATCAACAAAGTAGATGCATATATACACTTTCAGCAAGAGTGCCATGTAAGAACGCGTTCTTAACATCCAATTGATGGATATGCCATGATTTGGATATGGATAAGCTAAGAATGGTGTAGATCGCAGTTGGTTTCACCACCGGACTAAAAGTGTCTTCACAATCAAGTACCACCGGTTGTGTTTTACCATTGACCACCAAGCGAACTTTATATCGCTCCAAAGTACCACCCAATTTAAACTTGTGACGGAAAAGCCACATACAACGAATAACATTAGCATCTACCGGACGAGGTACTAATTCCCATGTATCATTAGTTTGTAATGCCCTAAATTCATCATGCATGGCGGCATTCTAGTGGGGGTCAAGGAGAGCATCACGGGGTGATTTAGGAAGTGGTGAGATGGGTGGATTAGATGTAACATGGAGATCAAGTATTTGTCGTGGTTTAAAAATCCATTTTTGGGAGCGGGTGGTCATATGGTGTGTGGGGCTGATCAATAGAGGGTTGAGGTGGGGGTGGTGGATTAGCTATAGGTGTTTGGGGGTGAGGTGGGGTAGGTAGAGGGATGGGAGGTGGCGCCAAGTGGGAGGATGAAGGTGGTGATTGGTTGGTAGTAGGTGGGGGTGGCGGTGTAGAAGTAGGAGAGATTTCATCAAGAAGGTGGGGAGGAAAGTTTGTAGGTGAGGGATCGAGAAAGGTGTAAGAGTAAGTGTCAAGTTTGGAGATGGAGGAGAATGGGAATATGGGCTCATCAAAAGTAATATGACGAGAGATGATAACCTTCCCGGTGGTCATATCTAGGCAACGATATCCTCGAAATTGAAGCTGGTAGCCCAAGAAGACACAAAGAGTGGAAGTGTGTTTATAGGGGAGAAAGGGAAAAATTAATTTTTTTAACAGCTGTTGATTGATGGCTTTTAAAAAACAAAAAATAGGAAGTGTTTCGGGTTGGGGGACTCGAATGAGTCACCCGGGCGGGTAAAAAAAGCGAGGCGTAGGGGTGTTGTTGCTCAACCCAAGCAACCCAAGGCAACACCCAAAGGCTTCGAGTAACGCCATACAGACGGCCTTAGAGGGGCGGGAGTCTTATAAATCTGCGATATGTTTCTCCTCGAGTAAAAAATTTAGTGCTTTAGCAAATCAGGGACCGTAAATGGCTTTATCTAATGATCTCCGGATATGTGGTAATCAAGGTACAAATGTACAATTATGTAATATGTATGATATGTATCTCAGCTGGTAGTATACCAAATTACCCTCCAAAGTTGATTAAATCTAAAAATAGTTATTGGGTAGATCATGGATGTATGGAACACGTAATTAATTTAGTTTTACTGGGTAGACTATATATTATTTTTACATTTAAAATGTGTAGAAACCTATTCAATTTTAATTATTCTAATTGAGATATCAACCGGTGTAATATACGGGTATTCAACCTGGTATATAGTAAACATTCAAATTCAAGAGAGCATCCATGAAAATAGACAAAGGAAAAACAAACACAGTGTATTAAACAGTCCTATATACCAAAAGAATACTTACAAACACAACTGAATCAACCTTCTCAATACTCAATTCAGATATTCCAAATCCATGTTGTTGTTGGTACCAGAAGTGATCCTGCGTAAAGAAGAGAAATTTGATTTATAGGCAAGGAAAACAGTGTATTGAGCGAGCAACTGATTAATCAATCAGGTGAACAGAGCGAGATTAGAAAACCATGGCTTACCATTATAAATCATAAAAAATGAAAAACAAGCTAGAACAAACAAGGGTCAGGTCCCAGCAGTTGGCAATGCAGCCATGAATGAATTATAAGACGACTCCAGATCAAAATGAAGCTGCCTTGCCTGCTGCTCAGTCAACTCATCTGCAGCCCCCATCTTTGCCAGCCTTCCAATCCACTCTTTCATCTTAGTCTTCCCTTCAAAATCTGGTGGTAAGATAGACAGTTTGTTCAGCGAACCAGACAAATCAGAAAGCAAAGGGAAGACTTGATCAACTGCTGTCATGTTCAGCTTCAATGAATCCATGGCAGTGATGAAATTCTGCACACATTCGGCCACAATCGAAGCAGAGGTCAGTCCCGAGGCAGCTGCCGCTGCCCTGTGCTCCACTGTAGCAGGCACACCCGAGGTTATAAGGCGGTTCATTGCAGCAGGGCAGTCCATCTTATAAGTATCGTGAAACCTTTGAATGCTGGGTATGGTGTCTTTAAGTGTTGATGAGAGAGTTTTGAAATGTGCTATGAGTTTCTGACACTCCATCTCATAATCAGATGAAGGAATAATATCTCTAACATAAGCCTTCTCTAGCTTCTCAGTAGCCTTAATGATTGCATACAGCTCAGCAAAATTGTCATACATCTCCCTCTCACGTTTGTCATTCCACAGCTTTACTTCCATCTATTCTCCAGTATTTCTTCTTCTTGTCTAAAGAATTGAACAGAACTCCAACTCACTGAATGACGATGCCAAATTTCACCACCGGGGTTTACTAAAAAACACAACATATATGTATTAATTACCAAAAATCCTTAGAATAATTCAAAGCAACCAATAAACGTGAAGTGACACATGACAACAAATGCATATAAATATCAGGGAATTATATTGAGTCTATGAGATCTGAGTCAAACTAAATACAGGCTTGACAAAATATAAATTTGGTGAAACAACCTAAGAACCAAAAGAGGTCTATTTTCAGGGAAAATTAATGGAAACAGGATAAGTGCTTGAGAAATTATGAAATTTTGAACTTAAGTGAAAGCACCCATGTTGTTAAGAAGATTCCTATACGTCTCTGGGTATTCTAATTAGGGTTTTAATTGATGTTTGCCTCTAATTCTAATTAAATCGTTATCTACTTCTAATTCTAATCAGTGTTGTAAAACTCGGCCTAGGCGGCCGAGTACTCGCTAGGCGGAGCTCAACCTTGGCGAATTCCATGTACTCGGACTAGAAAATCGGACTCGGCCAAACTCGGAGCTAGGCGGCTGGGCAAACTCGGTCAACTCGGAGCTAGGCGGCGGTCAAACTCGGTCAACAGTTGCTTTTTTTGCTTTTGATTTTGTGTTTGAACTAGTATTTTAAGTCTTGAACAATTTTATTTGTGTTTCTAAGCACATGTTTTGGGTCTATGAACAATTATGTTTATATTTGAGTTTTTATTAACATGTAGTTTATATAATTTTAAAATTTAGGTATAAAAAATTCCAATCCGAGTACTCCCCGCCTAGGCCGAGTACTCGCTACTCCCCGCCTACCGCCCGGCTCCCGCCTAGCGAGTTCTACAACCAGTGGATACTGTAATTGTGTAGCTAATTATTAGGATATATGCTTTCCTAATTGATTTTCTAAGCTTTGAGGATTTATGTTCATGTTTGAACCGATCTGTCATTGTCAAAACTGAAATGATTAAATTTGTGAAGACGTAACATGGATCTGCGAATACATGCCGAATAAGGTTATGTAACTTACGGTTACTGAATCCTTAGGAAACGAAGAGAATGATGGAGAAAAAGTTACTGAAAGTTCCAGATCTAGAAAGAGGCGGAGAGTATTCGTCGGTTGGATATCCACGTGTTAAGTGATTAAATAAATCATTTGTAAGTGTTTGTAAAAACATGTTTTGTCTTGGCACTCGGTTTTAAAACTAAAGAGCTCACCTGAAGTCCCACAAGTAGCAGCTAAGTGAACCACCGATAAGTCTACCAAGCAACATAACGATAAACGGATCATAATAAGTTAACGAATAATGGGAACCGAAAATGAAATAGAATAAAGAATAAATCACAGGTCTAATCCCAATCACAATTTAGTCCCATTAAAACTTGAATTGCAATTCACTTATACGACTTTAAGGGGCTGTTTGTTAAAATAAAATGATTAAGCACTGAATGATTCTATGGTATGAATAAATCAAAGGCTCTGAATGAATCTGGCTCAGAATATGACATGTTGTTTGATAAAGGTTCTGAACAAACAATCTGAATGATGCAAATTACTATTATAACCTTAATAGTGATATATTATATTATAAGATAAGATACGATTGTTTAACAAAGCAACGTGTGAAAGGAGTATTAGGGTAAAATACTTGGTGCTTAATGATTCAGAATGTACTTTAAGGTAGAATGATTCAGCAACATTCTTCTGTTTCATTTAGCACAGTCTTCATTCAGAGGCAGCAATCAAACACGCTAAATGCTAAACGATTCAGCATTCAGCGTTGAATGGTTCCATTAAGTAGCAAATAAACAGCCCCTTAATCCCAAGTTGCAATTCAAGTGAACATCAAATCGTAATTCTACTTTAGCAAGTCTCCAATTGCAATTCAAATACCTACTTGTCTACAATCGTAATTCATTTCTTAAAATTACCAATCCAAATGCAGCCCTCAACTTGGTCCTCAAAAATTCAGCCCACTAAATCAATCAAAAATTCAGGTGACACACACACACAAGCAATCGTGAATATCACCGGCAAGAACAGATCACAAATCTACACTCTGATGTACAATAGCATATCATTCCCTTCCCAAAAACATAATCGCAAATTAACATTCTACAAGGAAGTCACCATTACTTCTCATTGTAATTAAAATCACAAATCAGCATCCCAACCCTCATGAAATCATGAATCTCACTATAGTATCAGATCATCAAACACAGCATGTAACTAAGCTTAATTCTACCAATAAGAATTGCAATTTGCACCCTTTATCTCCCTTGAATCTGTCAAAGAACAGCCCCAAAGAAACCCAGCAATTAATTCTGATTTCTAAACAATAATCACCCACTCCAAACTCATAATTCCCTGATAGCATCACATATCAAGATCCTATCTTAAATTTTAAGGTTAAGCATCAAAACCCAGTTGATTTAGAACCCCGAAGATTTAAACCGTGAGCCCCTTTTTTTTTCTTTTCATTCGGTAATTCACACACAATCTACAGGATCTAACCCCATACAATAACCATTAATCAAGTTTTATATTACTTAAGATTCATCATACTTCAGGCCATAATCATCAATTTCAAGTTTTACATATCTAAGCCTAATCAATTTTGCATTTGAAATTCGAGAATGTCGAGCCCTAAAAAGTCCATGTTTTCGTTCGGACCTATCACAGCCGAACCATAGCTCCCCGTCATAACAAACTCATGGATTTCGAGTCCTACAATACTAAAGAATCATCATGGATTAAGCCTTAATTAAAAATTTCAAGATTAAATCGCACCACACCCATCAATCAAAGTTTCATGTTGTTCGGCTGTCTCCCACAAACCCACTGTCGAATGGTTAATAAAACTAATAGGATAGGATTTGAGGACTTACTTGTTTGAAGATTACACCAACAAACCTTGATCCTTGATTCCCCTTCTTCCTCAGTCGATCGAAGCCCTCAAGAAAAGTACAAATGTTTGAAACTGCCGTCGAGAGCAAGGACCAAAACAGTCGACCCTCTTTTTATTCTAACGCTGAGTTTTGTTAATGATTTGAAAAAGAAGTATGATTAAGGAACGAAATTTTTTTTATGACTTTTCGTGTATATGTGGAAAAAGAGATGATATATAAAAATAAACTTAACCTTAATATTAAAGGGAATTAATTAATTCATATATTATAGTTTAATCCTAGTCTAGAATAATTACGACTTAATTAAACATTTTAACTAGATTTTATTAGCTTGTTTTGTTCTTTTTTAAAATTATGGGTGTCATTGAAGACATGCTATTTTACTACATCTCTTAATCTACTATACCCCTTATTAATTACTTAATGATTGCCAACTTATTTAATTACATATCCCATACCCATATTACTTTAAATATACATTAATAATTACTATCTTATTTAATTATTTAATTATTTTTTTCTTCTTTTACTGTTTTTATGCTATAACTACATTTTTTATTACTTTACTTTTTATTCTTTTATATAATTTAAATTTATTTTTTATATTAAGCAGGAAAATAAAATTAATAAAGTTTCAATATGAAAAAATTTAGTAAATGTAAAAAACAAAATTTTATTAGGCATAATAATCTACATTTACAAATTCTTTAGATAAGAAAAAAAAATTAATACTATAAAAAATAAATTTTTAATAAATAATAAAATTTAAATATTTGAAGGCACATATTAAATTAATTAAATTTTTAAAAATTAATATGAAAACACCCCATATTTGTATTAATAAGTTTTTTTAAATATAAAAAAAATATAACCTTCTTAAAAGACATTTTAATTTCTCAAATGCTTTTAAAAACCAAAATACTCTCCATTTTCCCATTCCTAATTTATCTCTCTCTCACTCAATCTCTATCTAGAACCACCAGAGGTTTTCAGACGTTACCACCACCGTCATGTTGCCACCACTCATAATCCCCTGATACCATCAGATAGCATCACATGACAATAAATAATTTTTAAAAAATAAAAGTATTATTGTAAAATGACTTTTTTCTTTTATTTCTTTCAAACTTAGGAACACAAACTTATTATGTTCTTTCAAACTTCTTTTCATTATTTTCAACTAAAGAACATGAAAATTCATTATCTTTTCTTTTCTCTTCTCTTCTCCTATTAATTTTCTTTTATATTCTTATTTTTCTTTAATATATCTTGGAAACACTGTGTAAACGAAATAAGACTAAACCCTAATATAAGTTTACCTCCTAATCGTCTAACCCCCTTTAGTTTATCTTTTAATCATCCTAGGTTTCTCCTTTGTGAAAAGTTTTATAAAAATAAATATTACTAACCCCAAACTGTAACATCCTCAGTTGGGCCTATTCGTGCGCTCCATTTGGTACGTAAATTAATTTAAATAAGTTAAGTGAAAGTATAAGTATAAGTATTAATAGAAAATATACTATTGGCTAGTTAAATGTGGTTTTAAAAATATTAATAAAAATGATAAAGTATTAAATGGTTTCAAACGAGGATTCCAAAAATATCTTCGTTAGTTGAAACAGATAATTGGGTGTTGTGTTGTATGTTGAAAAGGGGAACAAAATACCTCCTTATGAATAATTTTAAACCATAAGTCGGTTCTCACTTTTAACATGTCAGTCAACACACACACACATACACCCATCTCACGTATACACACACACACACACACCTCTCACTTGTTCTTCCAATTTCTCTTGAAGATTGAAGAAGATTGAAGCAAGAATCATTACAAGGCTGGAAATTAAGCTCAAATCAAGTCCATAATATGTCCATAATCTTCTCTTCATCATCATCTAGCTCATTGTAAGCCCTACATCTTCAAGTTCTTCATTTTAGGTGTTTAGGTCAAAGATGGGTTAAACAAAATTAGCAATTAAAGCTTAGATTTTTGGATTGCAATCTGTTCTAATACCATCTACAAGTTGTTTGGGATTAATTTTATGAATTAAAGATGCTAACTTGAATTAATTCTATGAATTTGACCAAATGGGTCAAATATGGCGATTTAAAGATTCAAACATGAATTTGATGTTAAAACATGTTATGTTAGTGTTTATAGACTCCTACTAATGTCCCATATCTTGTGTATAACCTGGAAATAATTAAGAAAGTGTTGAAATTGGGTTTGGATGAAAAACACAGCAGTGCAGGGGGCATATTCGAGCTGCTGTCCGGAGGTCGCGGCGCGAACCTGTCTGCAGGAAACAAATTGCCGTTTTTCAATGATTTTGGTACATGGGTTATTGTTGAAACATTTTTAACAAATTAAGCACATAGTTGGGGGTTTAACACTAGTATTGGTATATGTGTATGATGCTTAGTAGTCTAAATGAAAAACAAATGTATTTTAGGTGATTAAACGAACAAGAAGAGCCAAGTCCATTTTATTGTCAATTTAGACACTCAGGTGAGTACTAACTTCCATGAGTTCAATAAAGGGAGGTTTAAGTGCAACCTGGTTTATATGTTTATGTATGCTACATTTTGCAACTATGAAAGTTATACGTATGTAAGTAAGATCAATAAGTAAGTATTGCTATGTTAAATGATATGCCAGACATGTATTTAAGTACATGTGCATATATATATTGATGTATACAAGTTATCTGTAAATGCATGCATGCATGCAATTGTCCCTGAAAAGGGTTATTGATGAGCTATCTGTATGTCCGGACTAACATGTTAATTAAGGCCAGCTTCAGCTGGATCCTGGGCCTTCGGACATAATGTTCTGGATCAACGGTACTCGAGTACCGTTCCTTTTAGCATATGGAGTGAGATACCTTAAGTGGTTGAGCCTAATTGAGCCTTTGGCTACTTGACAAACACGGTGATTCACTTATGTGATGAAATCAGCTCGGATGGCAATGTCTGATTCCCCCGATGGAAGTTGTTGAGCTGGACTAGCTATCCGGCAAGATATAACACCCGCCGGACATGTCAGCACTACCGCAATGTGATAGGATAACATTATATGCTCATTCCTGATATATGACTTGCTTTGTTGATATTCATGCCTGTTAGTATTCACTAGCTATTTTATATAGCTAATATTGTTGATATTTCCTTTTTACAGATAAGGACTAGACATGTATATTGTATACAATGTTATGATTTAGAAAGTTGATTGTATTAATTTAAAAACAATAAAGATTAATCTATATAATAGTAGTTTAGCTAAAATTTATTGTATACAATGGTAGCTTAGTACATTAATAACAACTAATTATAATTATCTTGCTAAAAGTAATTGTGAATAATAATAATTGTGAGAACCTAGAGGGGGGTGAATAGGTTATATGCCCACTTTTTGAAGTTTTTACCAATATTTGCAAGTAATTAAAGAGTTTAAGGAAAAAAGATATCACCAATGAAGTAGTTTGGACATAATGATTTATAATGGTTCAAGCAAGGGTTAACAACCTTGCTCTACATCCACTCCTTGGCCTCACCCACCAAGAGTTTCTCCACTAACTTCTCTCTTTGAAGGTAGAGATAAACCTTTTACAACTTCTCTCTTTAGCTTACAAGAATTACACTTCACTCTTGCAAACAAGGTTAAGATAAACCTTACTTCACTCTAATTGGAAAGGCTAGAGTTGATCCTCACTTCTCTCTAATTCTATAGGCTAGAGATTATCCTCACACTATTACAAATGTATATGAATGTAATGAAGTATATGAACTTGAAGGCTTTCACTCTTGCTTGATTCTTGATCTTGAAAGATTGAATTATCAAGGAATATGAGCTCACAAGATTTTTATGTATTCTGTGTTTTTTCAGATTGCAAGAGGTGAGTAAAACACAAGACTTGAGTTGCTTTAAATAAGGAAAAAGTTTGATGCTCAAAAAGTGTCCAGACGATCCACGGTCGATCCACGGTCGACCGTGAAATCGACCGTCGCACTGCTGGAGATTTTTTAGCCTTGTGCATATAGACGTTGGGCTTTTACCAAAACCACACACAACCCTTTTTTACTATAAAAATGCACTGAAAAGAAGCTTTAGAAAAGTTGGGTAAGTGCCATACTTCTTAAGTTTGAATTTAATCATGAAAATGGTAGTTTGGAAACCAAATGCACAAAGCATGTTGGAAGTTTACCTCTTTGGGAGATTTCTTTTGCTAAATATGGTTTTGGCTTATTTCAATCGAAGATTGTGTTTAGTATTTGCCAAAATGGAAATTTATGTTTTGACTTCCAAGCTTGTGATTTTTATAAAAATTGTCTCAATTTTTATAAAAGTTATTTTAAACTTATTTGATTATTTATTTTGTAAGCTCATAGACTTTGAATGTTTATTTGTAGGAGGCTTCAACATCGACTTCTACTTGAACTCGGATCTTGACGATTGAAGCTTGGCCATTTGATAAAGCTTATTTTGTAGATTATGGATTAGAATATATTTGATTGAATATATATATGTATATGTGCACATATGTTAATGTTAATACATACAATTATATAAACAAGTTGTATACTTTTGTGTCAACAAAAGAGGATTTATTTATAAGCCTATTTTTCCCAACAATCTCCCCCTTTTTGTTGAAGACAAAAATTTATAACTTGTATAAGAATTGTATATGTAACTTTAACATGTTAACATGTGCATATATACACACATATGTATATATTCTACTATCTTCTATATACTCTTCTATCTTCTCCCCCTTTTTTGTCTTAACAAAAAGGAGACTTCCCCTTGGCATAAGCTCCCTCTTGAATGTAGATCTCCATATCTTGATTTGGATGAGCTAGAGTACATACAAAATTCTACCGAGGACTTGCACGAGTGATGTGAGCATAGCCAATATTAATCACAATATATGTTAGATGGAAAACATGCATATCAAACCACAAAACGTACATCATAGCATAAAATATTGTAGCACATGACCAACATAAATATCATATTGTGTGAATACATAGAAATAAATTGTTTGAAAGACAAATGTGGTAATCATAAAACATCGACTCATGATTGAGACGGCTCACCTCCATCGGTTCCGGAATTACATTTAAGAGCATTCATAATTGATCTCAACATGCCCTTTACCCCTTTCATTTCTTTACGGAGAGAGCGAGTTTCATTCCGTAAAGCATTCACATTGCGATTTAGTGCCACAATTCGTTCATCGGTAGTGCCTTCAACCATGCCGAAATCCGGAGGAATTGAACTCTCCGTTTCACCTTCCTCCTCTTCACCAAAGGTGAATTTGTCAATCTCGGCTTCCGTATCTCCGGAAGAGGAAGAGTGTGCCCGTTTCGTCCCTTTATGGGAAGACATCTTGCGAAGTGTCGCAAGGTCGATGGGCATGGAGGATCCCGGAGTTGAGACAATGCGAGAAACATCCGGTAGATTTGTAAAAAGAAGAGATAGAAGACGGCCATAGGGAAGATCCCTACGACTTGTCACGAGACCACTCATGCGTTTAGCAAGAATGTGCGTGAGGTTGATCTCGGTCCCCGTTTTAAGAGCATGAAGAAGAACAGCTTGAATAGCACTTATTTCAGAATGATTCCCAGATTTGTGAATGATATTGGAATCAATGATTTTGTTCCAAACGGCACATTCAGGAAGAAGATCTCGTCTGAAAAGGTTGGTTGTGGTGTGGGGAACATTTGGTTTGCAAATTGACCCAATGATTTCAGGAATGGTGAAGGCGGGTGGAAGGTTTGTGAGACTATGACCGGTATGATAGTATTTAAGGCCGGAGGATGGGATGTGTAGAATCCTACCTAGTTGGACAAGAGTGAAGGTAAAGTCCTTACCTTCAATGTTGAAGGTGATGACTTCATCATCCTCATTATAGATGAAGGAGGCATAAAATTCATAGAGACGATTTTTATAAATGACATTTGAGAGAGAAAGGAAAATAGTCCACCCAATAGCCTCAAAGGTGGCTTGGGTCCTATATTGGTCAAGTTGATTGACCGCAACTACACGACCCTCGTTTATGGCCCGTTTCTTTAGAGCATTGGCGGATTGACGAGGGGTAGGGTTGTCGGGTTTTCTTGAAGCCGATGTGCGAACACGTGGCATGATTATCTATAGAGACAATGATTATATGATTAAGTACAAATATATAGTATTAGGACTAGTGTGTGCCTAATGTGTACAACATGTTCAATTTATCTAGTCATGACACGAAAAAGAGTTTGGTTTTGGAAATTTATAACTAGATATATGATATTTCAATGTAGATGAGACATATTTGAAAGTGTGCTTAAAAAAATATAGCAAACTCTTTGAGAATATGTCCATACGATGTGGTTGTGTCCTAGGTGTGAGAAAATTTTGAAAATGTTGATGAATCATGCGATGTCAAGTGTTTGTTGGAGTATATGAAGCATGAATAAAGTGAATTTGAGCATTAGTAGTTGAAATACTAAAAGATGAAAAGTTCAAAAATTTCCAGATTGCTGACGGTCGATGCACGGTATCGACCGTGGATCAACCGTGGTTGGACTGGATTTTTGTACAATAGCTACGGTCTGGTTACGGTCGACCGTGATATCGACCGCCGGACGATTTTCAAAATTTTTAGTTTTGTTTGTCCTTTTTGAAAGCTCTGATTTTATTACTTTAAGATATATCAACAAACCTATGTATAAGAAAACTACTACAAAAGTGAAACCAAACCCAAACAAAGCCTACTTCATCATCCTTAAGCCATTTATAACAAAAACTACTAAATAATCTTCCCAAAATCAAGCCCAATCATGAAAAAATAACAAAAATCTTGAGATACACATGATTCATTGGTGCAAAAAAAATAGAATCCTAAGGAGATGAAGAAGAAAGAAAAAAAATTATACCTTTGAGAGAGAGAAAACCGTGGATCGACCGTGAAGGAAGGAGGAAATCGTGTTCAACCGTAGATCGACCGTGAGCAGAACCGTGCCTTCGACCGTAAGTGAAAATTTTTGCTTGTAATGATTTTTTTTAAAGATTTTTAGAGAGTAAAATGGTAAAATGGCGGCTAGGGTTTGATGAGGAAGATGAGGAGGATGAAAGTGGGAGGAAAGAGAGAGAAAAGGGAAGGTAGGGTTAAAATTCGTCAGGTGTGTAACGGTCGATACACGGTCGACCGTGGTATCGACCGCGTGTTTCTCAAACTATTGGCAGTGCCCTGACGGTCGAGACACGGTCGACCGTGGTATCGACCGCGTGTTTCTCAAACTTTTGGCATTGCCCCTACGGTCGATACATGTATCGACCGTGGTTCGACCGTGGAGCCACTGGATAGCATTTTTTTTGCTGTTTTTCAGTTTTTAGGTGTTTATCTCTTAAGGTACATGTTCCATCATTCCCAAACCAAGTCTTAATGTGTCAAATACTTCCTTTTTTTGTGGTTTAGTGAATATGTCAGCAATATTTTCACATGACGTAACTTTTTCTAAGCTTATATTGCCTTTTTGCACATTATCACGTAGAAAGTGATGTCTAATTTCGATGTGTTTAGTTCTAGAATGCAGTACAGGATTTTTACTTAGATCAATGGCACTTTTATTATCACACATAATAGGAATTTCGGATAGATGTACCTCATAGTCTAATAAAGATTGTTGCATCCATAAGACCTGAGCGCATGCTCTTCCGGTGGCTACATATTCGGCTTCGGTTGTTGACAAGGCAACGGATGTTTGCTTTTTCGAGAACCATGAGGTAAGTGCCAATCCAATAAAGGCACATACTCCACTTGTACTCTTTCTATCCAAGTAGCATCCACCGAGATCCGAATCCGCATAGCACATTATATCTCAGCCGCTCCACTTTGGATACCACAATCCCAAGTTGATTGTTCCTTTAATGTATCGGAATATTCGTTCGACGGCCTCATAGTGTGATTTCTTTGGATTTTCCTGAAAATGAGCACACACACATACACTATACATAATTTCGGGACGACTTGCCGTTAGATAAAGCAAGCTCCCGATCATACCACGATATCTTGTACTATCAAATCTTTCACCCTCTTCATCTAGTGTCAAGTGTGTGTTTGTAGCCATAGGTGTACTCATTGGTTTCACATTTTCAAAATCGAATTTCTTAAGCATGTCTTTAATATACTTCGATTGATTTATGAATGTACCATCTTCATATTGTTTTATTTGAAGTCCAAGAAAGTAATTCAATTCACCCATCATACTCATTTCAAATTCATTATGCATAAGTTTTGAAAATTCATCACACAAGTCTTGGCATGTTGATCCAAATATGATATCATCCACATAAATTTGTACAAGCAAGATGTCATCTTTTCTTTTCTTTGTGAACAATGTATTATCAACTTTACCCATATTATATTCATTTTTCAACAAGAATGATTTTAATCTATCATACCAAGCTCTAGGAGCTTGTTTAAGGCCATACAATGCTTTTCTAAGTTTATATACATAAGATGGATGAATGGGGTTTTCAAAACCGGGAGGTTGACATACATAAACTTCTTCATTTATAAACCCGTTTAAAAAAACACTTTTGACATCCATTTGATATAGTTTAAAATTTTGAGCACAAGCATAAGCAAGTAGAATCCTTATAGATTCTAATCTAGCAACCGGAGCAAAGGTTTCATCATAATCTATCCCTTCTTGTTGGTTATATCCTTGGCTACTAGTCTAGCTTTGTTTCTAGTGATATTTCCATTTTCATCAACTTTGTTTCTAAAAACCCATTTAGTTCCAATTATTGTGTGACCACTAGGTAAAGGTACTAAGTCCCAAACTTGGCTTCTAGTGAATTGATTTAACTCTTCTTGCATTGCCATTACCCAATTTTCATCGTTAATTGCCTCTTTAATATTTTTGGGTTCTATGTGTGACACAAAGGCAAAGAAAGTATTAAGGTTTTGGGCTTGGGATCTAGTGAGTCTTTGATTCAAGTTTCCTATGACTTGAGTTATTAGATGGTTCCTATTTTCTTTAATTTCATTTTCATTACTTGTGGTTTTGTTATCTATTATTGGGTTTTGAACACTATGATGATTTATGTCTAATTTTGAGAGTTGTTGTTCTATGGCTTCTTCTTCTAATTTGTCATCATCTACTAAGGGTTGAGTCTTAGGAGGAAGTGGAGATTCATCAAATGTGACATTAAGGGATTCCTTCACAACCATAGTGGATTTGTTTAATACTCTATAGGCTTTACTATTCAAGGAGTATCCTAAGAAGACACCCTCATATGCTTTAGGATCAAATTTTGTCAAGTAGTCTTTGGTATTAAGGATATAGCATTTACTACCAAATACCTTAAGATGTCCTAAGGATGGTTTTCTACCTTTGATGATTTCATAGGGTGTTTTATTTAGCATTGGTCTAATCAAGACTCTATTTAGGATGTATGTAGCCGTTGAGACCGCATCACACCAAAACTTTTGTGGAATGGATTGTTCATTTAGCATTGTCCTACTCATTTCTTGTAAAGTCCTATTTTTCCTTTCAACAACCTCATTTGATTAGGGAGTGCGAGGAGCCGAAAAGTTATGAGACACTCCATGTTTTTCACAAAATGCTCCAAATTACGCTTCATTGTCAAATTCTCTTCCATGGTCGGTACGAATTGAAATGATCGTACAACTAAATTGGTTTTGAATTTTCTTGCCAAGAGTTTTAAATTTGTCAAAAGCTTCATTTTTGTTTTTCAAAAATAGTGTCTATGTATATCTAGAAAAGTCATCTACAACAAGTAGTGTATAGAAGTTTCCCCCATAACTTTGAATTGATGAAGGGCCAAAAAGATCCATATGCAATAGTTCAAGACATCTTTTTGTAGTTATAACATTTTTAGATTTATGAGATGAATGCACTTGTTTTCCTATTTTACATGCATCACAAAAATGATTATCGAATTTAATATTTGGTAAATCTCTAACAAGCTCATTTCTAGTCAACGTTTGTAGTAGTCTCATGTTGGCATGACCTAGTCTTCTATGCCATAATGTTAAATTATCAATTATAGATGCAAGACATACTTGTGTGTTAGGATTATCACCAAGTCTACATGTATATAGTCCATTTCTCCTAACACCTTTTACTAAAACTTTATCATCTTTGCATATTAAGCTTTCATGTTTGGTGAATTTAACATTTAGATCTTTATCACATAGTTGACCAATACTTATTAAATTGTAAGCTAAGCCACTAACATGCTCAACATTCAAGAATTTGATATTGTCATGAAGAATGTTACCTTTACCAATCACCTTTCCTCTTAGATTGCTTCCAAACACAACATGTCCTCCATCATACTCCTTGTATGAGATGAAGAGTTCTCTATTACCGGTCATGTGTTTTGAACAACCACTATCAAGAATCCATTCATGAGACATATTCTCACTTTTACTGCAGCCCTACACATATGAAGTTTTCATTCAAGCTTTTGGTACCCAATGTTTCATGGGTCCTGGATGGTTAGCATCAAAAACTCCTATTCTAATCCATCTTTGTGTGATTCTAAAACTTTTATGATACCATGTGTTCTTAGGGTTTATGGATTGAGAGTATTTTGGTTTTTGAGTCACATTTGATTTGGGTTTCTTGAATCCAAGTCCATGCTTTGTTGTTGGAGTATAAAACTTTCTCATTAACTCATTACTTGCAACCTTGGGCATACAAGTGGAAGAGCTAGAGACAATGTTTACATTTTTGTTCTTTTGAAAATTCCAGTGACCCGACGGTCGATGCACGGTATCGACCGTGGGTCGACCGTAGAGGTCCTGGATTTTTTCTTTCCCTTTTTCTTTCACAAATTGGATGGTTTTCAAGTGACTTATTGGCATGTTGTTTGAGTGCCCAGAAAATCCAATGCCACCCTTATCTTTTGATGATTTTTGAATCTTTAACATTTCATCTAACTTTGTTGAACTATTCTCAAATTTTGACAGTGTGGTTGTATCCAAGTTTGTTTTTAACTTACTCTCCAAATCTTTTATGCTTGTATGTGTATGAGATGCAATTTTGTTTTCTAGATCTTTTATCTTTATAACTAAGTCATCATTTTCATTTTTCAACTTGATATTTTCCTTTTTCAAACTTTTATTCTCATATTTTAACTCCTCATTTTTAGTAAGTATTTTTTAGCTAAAATCACATAATTGATCATATTGATGACCATTATTGTCACTATAGTAGCTAGAATCGGAGTGTACCTCACTTGTCTCAAAGGCCATGAGACATTTTTCTTCTTTTGTTTCTTCTTGGTTTTCATCACCACTATCACTCCATGCACCTCCTAGGAAGGCTTTGTGATTTTTCTTTTTCTTTGAAGCTACCTTTGGACAATCACTTATGAGATGTGAAGAGTCTCCACATCCATAGCATTCTCTAGATGATTTCTTTTCTTTCTTGGCATCCATGGCTTGCTTGTACTTCTTAGGATCAAATGGAGCTTTCACATGCTTGCCTTTTCTTTTGAAGAACTTTTTAAAATTCCTCATCATCATGGCATACTCTTCATCCTCATCACTATTTGTTTCATCTCCTTCATCACTAGAGGAATCTTTGACATGTTTGGCTTTAAGTGCAATGGACTTGCTCTTCTCTTTCTTTAGCTTGGCAATCTCATCATCCTTTTGCATGATCACTTCATACACCTTGAGATTTCCTATTAGCTCATCCATTTGAAGTATGTTCAAATCTTTTGACTCCTCAATAGCCGTCACCTTTGCCCTCCATTTTGGTGAAAGAGCCCTAAGAAACTTTCTTACAATCTTTTTGTTAGAGTAAGTAGTCCCAAGTGACTTGAGACTAGTAACAATAGTATTAAACTTTGCAAAAGCCTCATCAATTTTCATATCATCTAGTATTTGAAATTGTTCATATTGTTGCACAAGTAATTCAATTTTGTTATCTAGAACTTGGGCATTTCCTTGATGTGTGGTAACAAGAGATTTCCAAATAGCATTTGCACTTTCACACATAAACACTCTTTCAAATTCTTTTCTAGGCAAAGCATTGTAAAGAAAGAGTTTTGCTTCAAAATTTTTAGAAACCATTTTCTTATCCTCTTGATCCCATTTTTCTTTAAAAAGTGGAACAAAGGCATCTTGTTTGAAATCAAAGGTTTTTGGTACATAATCCCCTTCTTCAATAATATCCCAAAGATCAACATCTTTGGCTTTGACATAAGTCATGAATCTTTGTTTCCAATAACAAAACCCTTCTTCTTCAAGAAGTGGAGGTCTAACCATAGAATTCCCCTCTACATAATTTTGTCCCATTTTGTCAACTCAAAAATTTTTGAAAAAAAATATTTTTAGAAGATTTAAAATGACTTTTCAAAAATTATCTAGAGCAACTTGCTCTGATAGCAATTGTTAGAACCTAGATGGGGGTGAATAGGTTATATGCCCACTTTTTGAAGTTTTTACCAATATTTGCAAGTAATTAAAAAGTTTAAGGAAAAAAGATATCACCAATGAAGTAGTTTGGACACAATGATTTATAGTGGTTCAAGCAAGGGTTAACAACCTTGCTCTACATCCACTCATTGGCCTCACCCACCAAGAGTTTCTCCACTAACTTCTCTCTTTGAAGGTAGAGATAAACCTTTTACAACTTCTCTCTTTAGCTTACAAGAATTACACTTCACTCTTGCAAATAAGGTTAAGATAAACCTCACTTCACTCTAATTGGAAAGGCTAGAGTTGATCCTCACTTCTCTCTAATTCTATAGGCTAGAGATTATCCTCACACTATTACAAATGTATATGAATGTAATGAAGTATATGAACTTGAAGGCTTTCACTCGCTTGATTCTTGATCTTGAAAGATTGAATTATCAAGGAATATGAGCTCACAAGATTTTTATGTATTCTGTGTTTTTTCAGATTGCAAGAGGTGAGTAAAACACAAGACTTGAGTTGCTTTAAATAAGGAAAAAGTTTGATGCTCAAAAAGTGTCCAGACGATCCACGGTCGACCGTGGAATCGACCGTCGCACTGCTGGAGATTTTTTAGCCTTGTGCATATAGACGTTGGGCTTTTACCAAAACCACACACAACCCATTTTTACTATAAAAATGCACTGAAAAGAAGCTTTAGAAAAGTTGGGTAAGTGCCATACTTCTTAAGTTTGAATTTAATCATGAAAATGGTAGTTTGGAAACCAAATGCACAAAGCATGTTGGAAGTTTACCTCTTTGGGAGATTTCTTTTGCTAAATATGGTTTTGGCTTATTTCAATAGAAGATTGTGTTTAGTATTTGCCAAAATGGGAATTTATGTTTTGACTTCCAAGCTTGTGATTTTTATAAAAATTGTCTAAATTTTTATAAAGGTTTTTATAAAAGTTATTTTATAAAAATTTTAAACTTATTTGATTATTTATTTTGTAAGCTCATAGACTTTGAATGTTTATTTGTAGGAGGCTTCAACATCGACTTCTACTTGAACTCGGATCTTGACGATTGAAGCTTGGCCATTTGATGAAACTTATTTTGTAGATTATGGATTAGAATATATTTGATTGAATATATATATGTATATGTGCACATATGTTAATGTTAATACATACAATTATATAAACAAGTTGTATACTTTTGTGTCAACAAAAGAGGATTTATTTATAAGCCTATTTTTTCCAACAATAATGATTTTGAAAAACAAAATTAACCTTTTTTAACGCAACTATTTGTTTATTATTTTATTAAATTAAATATTTATGTGATACATATATTTATAAATATTGTTGATACTACTACTTTATTTTAGAGTTTATGTGAAAAGAGAGACGATATATAATAAACAGTGTAAACCTTTTTTAATATCTATTTTATATTCATTAATATATTAATTACATTATCTAATCTAGAGTTTTATTGATATATAGATTTAAAAGTATAATAGGTTGTTTGAATTTATACAATTGTGTATTGATATATATGTATATCTAAGGGGGTGTTTGTTTTAGCTTAACTTACGAGTTTATGGAAAACTTAGTATTTGACTTCGCCTGTTAGCTTAAACTTATAAGCTTATCTTAGTAAAAATAAGTCAATTTTGTAAGTAAAAACAACTTTTTCACTGCTTATGTGCTTATCTTTATTTATATATATATATATATACCCTTATCTTTCTTTATTTTCCCTACACTTTTTCTTTCTCAAACATAAGCATGTCTTTTTAGTCATTTTATAATAATAAGCAAAGTCAAACACTTTTTAACAGTAACTTATTAACTTATAAGCCATAAGTTAAACCAAACACTTTTTTCACTAATAAGCTAAAAAATAAAAAAGGTAACAAGCTTAAGCTAAAAAAAATAAGCTTACCCAAACATTGCCCTAGATTATGGGTTTTTTAGTTTATTAACCTTCTTTTTAAGCTTATGAAAAACATAATATTTGGTTAAGCTTATTGGCATAAATTTATAAGCTTATTTTTTGGGTAAATAAGCCAATTTTCATAAGCTCACTGACGATAGTTTTTTTCTATTAGGTGGGCTTATTTTTATTTATTTACATCTTTACCTTGATTTTGCCCTCTTCCTCATATATTTAGTAGTTGTCGTTTTTCCATTTTAGTCATTTTACAAACATAAGCAAAGCCAAACGCAATTAATAAGAGGCAAAATGCATGAAATTCAATTAACTTTGTCTTAATTATCATTATATACAACAAACTTTACATTCTTAAAAATAATACAATCAATTTTCATAATCCTCTAACTGTATACAAATAACTTATTTATGTGTCTAATATTTAATTACCGTTGTATACAGTGAACTTTTTCATACCTTTCAAGGTATACAATAACTTGCATACAATGAGAGAATTATAAAAGTTGATTGTATTGTATTTAAAACATTAAAGTTGGTTGTAGACAATTATAACTAAGACAAAGTTCATTGTATTTTCATACAATTTACCCTTTAATAAAAGAGCTTATTAGCTTATAAGTTACAAACTAACGTAAACACTTTTTTATCTAGGACAAATTGTATGAAAATGTAATGAACTTTATCTTAGTTATCATTGTATACAACTAAATTTAAAATTTTAAAAATAATATTATTAATTTTCATAATCCTCTCATTGTATGCAAATATGCAATCAACTTTTTTATGTGTTTGTTGTTTAGTTACCATTGTATATAATGAACTTTGTCATAACTTTCATAGTATATAACAAATTGCATACAATGTGAGGATTATGAAAGTTGGTTGTATTATTTTTAAGAAAATAAAGTTGATTGTATATGATGATAACTAATACAAAGTTTATTGTATTTTAATGCAATTTGTCATTTTATCTAATCTTCTAATATAAATAAAAGACTAATTTGATCAAATTTATTAAACGATTTGAACCATTCATTTAAAAAAATATTTAATCTTGACCATTCATTCACATAAAATTAAAAAAATCAATTTTGGCTTTTTAGAGTAAAAAATTAAAGAGAATTTCATATATGCCCTTATTAAATCATATAAAATCATATTTGCTCACCTTAATTTATAAATATCATATTTACCCTTTATAATATTTTAAAATATCATATTAAACCAATTCTTAGTTTTATAATTCTAAATTAATATTTTATAATCATTTTAAATTCCTTTTTAATTATAACTAATAATGTTTTAACTTTATTACCATTAATTGTAATAATAATAATTGATGACTTATAAAAGAAATACAATCATGTATCTTCATATCATGATACCACGTTTTTACCGTCAAGTTTGCCCTTCCACTCGCGTCGCTGTTTTCACCGCTGGTTAGAGTGTTTGTGTTGTACGTCGTCATTTTTTAAATTCTCATTTAATTCGCGTTTTATTATTAGTTAATACGTTTTTATTAATATTTAATATTTATTATCATTTAAATCAACCCGTGTATTACACGGACATTTAGTCTAGTAAGCTAATAAACTATTAAGCTCGTAAGCTTAAGTTTAAAAAAAATATAAGCTTACCCAAACACCCCTAAACATATTCTTAATATCTAAACCAAAATTAGATCACGAAAAAATCAAAATTAAATTAAAATTTTGATGTAATTATGTAAACAAACGGTTGAGGTTTAATTCTACCTAAATCAATGAATATGATTATCAAAATGAATTGATTCAAGTTGGTGTTTTATTTATATTAGAAGATAGAAGATATTTACTAGCTATTAACGAAAAAGGACGATCTTTTTATATCTAAAAGACAAGTTTTACTAAACAAACTTTACTATTTTATGTAAGTAAACTTTTATAACGTTAATCAATCAGCTATAAGCATTTTTCACTTTTGTTTTTTTTTATCAAGTAGAAAATAAGTTAGTTTTTCGACATAAAAGTAAAAAGGCTTCCAACCCTTAAAAAGATAAAAGACATCCGTCACCAAAAACAGGTTAGTTGAGTTTAACTTGTTATACGATCTAAATCTATGTGCTAGTGTGATACCTAAAGTCTAGTAGATGCTAGAGTTAAGTGTTAAATATGTCTAAAATCCTCAAATAATGTAGTAGTGCTAGTAAATGAGAGAAACCTAAGTCTTTACGACGGTTGGACATATAACTCATTCATAATGCACGGTTTTATCGAACAAAAGTCTTTGATGCAAAGTAAGGATAAATATAGACCGCAAAGAAATAAAATATGTTAATAAGATATACAATAGTAATAATAAATACTAGTAATAACTAAGTGAAATGTGTTAAAAACACACATTGCACTAATATCTCAACAAATAATACACCAAAAATAAAAATTTAAGAGATTAATAATATAATAAAAAAATAATAATAAAATACAATTATATATATAGGTAATCGGCCATCAAGTTAAAAAAAAAGAAAAAAAAAGAGATAAGATTTGCAATTCAAATTTGAATTAACTACATCATACAATTAACTCATAAAACAAACCCCCCCTAAACCATCACCACCCCCACCCCCACGATTTTTGGTCAGAATTACCTCTCTCTCTCCCAATTTTCTTCAAGCTTTCACACCTCCATAACCATTGTTCTTCAATCCTCAAGAAAGTTTGTGGTTTTGATCTCCATTTGAGGAGTTTAGGTATGTAAATGTTTCTCTCTAATCTTTAATTTCTTCTTCTTGTTTCTTTGCATGTAAAACATGGTTGATGGATTAAACACATCCTAATCACACATAAAGTTATGATTTTGATGTGTTTGGTTGAATATCAAACCCCAAGGATTGGTCTATTTGATTTAAAACTTAAAGAACAAGAACCTATAATCTAGGCAGAATATGTACTAACTTTAATAGGCCATATCTCGGCCAAAACAGAATGAAAAAAATCGATTCTTGACACTAAAAATAAGTTCTTTGAGTCTCCTTTCATCTCCAACTGGTTTCATACAAAACTAAGTTTATTTGCTCGCCCAAATAATTAAAATCGTTTAGTTGCGCAAATCTGTGTTTTCTGGCAGTTTAATCTACCAACTTTGAAATTCCTAAAACCTATCCTAAACATCACGAAAATTCTTCAAACTTAATCTGGGGCATATTTCATGAGTTCTAAAAGTCCTGTAAAAAGTTTAGAATTTATTAAGTTGTTTTACTATTTTAATTAATTAAAAACATTTTTGTGATTGAATCTTGAAAACCTAGGGTTTCCTTTAACAGACTTTGAATTATCATAATTAATCCTAGATCTCGAATTAGAAGCCAAAAATTAATATGAATAAACTTTGGATTAAATCATGGTGGAAAATATTAGGATTTATTAGTTTTATTTTCTATTTTAATTGAGTGAAAACTTTTTAATTGACAAATCTGGAATTTTTTAAAATTTCCATATCCAGAGTTTCAAAATATTGTAAAATATCCAAACATCCGAATTAATTAACAAAAAATTATGTGAATGAATTTTTATATGTCTTTAAGTTACTGTAAAATTTTTAGAGTTTAATAAAGTTTTTTAGTATTTTAAATAAATAAAAACTTTATGACGCGCAAACTGAAGACATTTTCTGACCCACACCAATTAAAGCATTTGTTATAAAATAATAAACATGTTATTAAATTCTAGAAAATTAATATAAAATAATAATGACATTAAGTTCTCTACCATAAAAATTTAGGAAAATAATTAGGACATTTGGATTAATTTAAAAATATTCGAAGAGTGGCCAAAATTTCAGTATTTAATCTACACGGTTTAAAAGGAAAATAAACAAGATTTCAATACTAAGATATACATATTGGGGTTAGACCCAAGAAATGGATGCACTTATGTAACCTACGGTAAAACTTAATCGCGAAACCTAATTAAATTTAATGATTCGAGATTAGTACAAAAGAGAACTCTTACACGTGAATAAAATATAACTTAGTTTATACGTGTTTGTAGATTCCCGAGCGCGTTAAGATTCAAGTGACAATCCACAACTAAGGTGAGTACTCGTGACCCCTTTTTACTATATTTCTCGGGGGAGAATGACACTCAAACTCTCTTTTAAACTTTTTATGCCGTGATGATTATTTTTTATTTATTTTGGACAACTTATGTGACGTATATGCAAAGACTACTTGTTGTTGGTTGATGACTATTGATTCCTATATTCCTATGAGCCAACGGTTTATGCTCCAGCTGGGTATGCTATAATAACTGCTTGGAAGACAATGATTTGATTCCTATTGATTCCTATTGAACCTGGTGGTTCGGATGTTGGTACAACATCTACACGCTTAACATGCTATACGTGCACATTTGTCCTACTTAAACAATTTACACGGCAACTATGCTTTTACTTTAAACCTGCAAGATCACCAACTTTATGTTGACATTTTTGAGTGTTCATTTTCAGGTAATGCTAATAACCATGCCTAAGGAGCTTAGGTGACCCTAGATAGCCTTAGCATGACATGGGCAGTTGACTAAGGACTCTTTCATTTAACTATGCTATTATGAACTTGGATTTTTTTTTATAAATCTAGGGCTTGTAGCCCCGTATACTTGTCCCGGGTTGTGGGAACAACTATTTCGTATGTTCTTGTTTTAAATTGTTGACTATGGTTGTCGTGAAGCGACTTGCCATGGCACAAGTCTCCTCTTGTGTCGGGAAACGTCGTGACACGTTGGTGTGAACTCATTTAGTAAAATTTTCTATTCATATATCAATGTGTTATGACGATCCTCTCCGTCGCACCTCGTGTTTCCGCCAAGACGGGGTGTGACACAGATGTTCAAGTTTATATAGAGTTTATGATGTACAAAATCACAACATAACACAAAAAATCTGTAGTCATTTCATCTAATCTCAACTCTCCTTGATTTCGCCTCTCGTCTGGCTTCCAGCGACTCATGATGAATGCTCGATCTAGTCTTTAACTGTGTCAAGATCAAATTTAGCATAAGCCAAAATTAAGTATTCGCAAAACATATATGTTAATCATAACTATAGGCCATAAAAGACAAGTACGTATATCTCGTAATAACATAGTTAGGGACGTTTAGTATAGGGTTGATCTCAAGAAACAATGGTTGTCCATATGCACAATTGATCAGAAATCTCAATTAAATCGAAAAAGTTAAAATCTATTCTAAACTAAAACATGAACTAGGCAAGGTTGTAATGTCATTAGTAAATAACAATAAAGATAGAAACTTGAAGCATGTCTACTTTTAACAAAGCTAATAAATACAAAATAAGAGTATTTGCAACCATCACCCCCCAACATACCCACCAACCACCACACTCTCACGTCAACTTTTCATTTCCACCACTCCATTACATGTGGTAGCTCCTTACCACATCAACTAAGCAATCAAAGATTAAAAAAAGAAAAGAACCTCGGCACCTCCTATCCGGTGAAGAAAACTACGCCAGGAATTAAGAACAGTGGTCCGTGTGGTAAATCTGCTGGAGCGCGCAGTGAAGATCCCACCTACACTCTTCACTCTAATTGTTTTATAAGTTTATGAATCAATTATCATAATCCGATTCTCACTTCACAGAACTCTTTGTCAAACCAAGCATAGTTGGTTTAACATTATTGTGAAATCAATGCAGTATTATCTATCAAGTTTGATCCACTTGATATTTTCATAACTATCATTCAACAGGCTATAAAGTTAATTATCAAACCTAAAGGTGATTAAGTGAAGAAAGAAGAATAAAAGGTGAAATAAGGGTATATAGGAGATTTTGCTTGTGAAATAAAATAGGAATTATGCTTTTAAAATTTTAAATGATTTAACTACTCTTAAATTAAGTACAAGGACTTATTTGAGAGTTCAAAGGATTTAGAAGGATATACACGTGATAATGCTTTTTGTAAGGGTGTACATGAAATTCTCTTCTTTTTTATAAGTTGATAAGTGACTAAGTGTACATTACAATTACAAGATTACAATATCAATAACATGGATAGGCCCGTTAGAATTTAGCAATAAAATACAAGACCCACCCTTAGATACCCAAAGGCCAGGAAACGTGCATGAAATCCATTCCTTGATTGCCTTCCCCTAGTTATTTGGTGGATAAGACAAGGGCTAATGTAGACATAGAGAGAGAAGCAGATCTGCCACGACCCTTGGAGGAAGTTTGAGAAGAGCGGCGTTAGTTCTTCTAGGTTGTATCCATTTGGAATGAGATTTTCCATAGCCAAACAGTTGATGGAAACCCAATTTCAAGGGCTCGATTTTGAAATTTAAAACCAAACATCTTACATCATTCCTATTCTTATTTCTTCATTCCCAAACCCTTAATTCAAGCACACTAACAATGTGTTTGGTTTTGGGGTTTAGAAATGAAAGACATTGTGTTTGTTTAAGAGACACCACGAAACATGAATTTGTTAAGACTCTAAACCTTTTGTGAGTGGTGGGTTTTCTCTCTTATTTTTTCCTGTCTCCTTTTCTTTCAAACCTATACCCATCCATTGCTAAGCTCATTTGCAAATCAAACACTACATATGTGTCCTAAGCTAGCAAGAGAAGGTGGAATCATGTTGGTTACAACTTATATTATGTATTTATGAGCATTTATTGAATGCGTTATTGTTATGACTTTAGTTTGTGGGTTTTCACATAGAAACCAACTTGTTTGGATGTGTAATAGATGTTAGAAAATACTTGTATCATATATTTAAACACGTTCTGGTTGTTAGGAAGTTTGCAAGTTGGAATTTGGGTTTCTTTGCTTGTTTTTTTTTTTTTTTTTTACAAAAATGGAGGAATGTTGTGGGTTAACTAGAAGGGAAAGGGGAGTGCCGAGTGCGTAACTTAAAAAGCTGAACCTAATGTCTCTTTTGATTTTGGTTAATATGTTTGTGTGTGTGAATTGGCAATTGCTATGCTAGGAAAACTTATACAATCAAATGATCAATGAAAGTAAGTCCATATTGTAGTTCTTCTGTGATATCCTTAAGACTTCTTTCACTTGAATTCATTGGGTGATTACAGGATAAGATTTGTAGATGCTAGGATAACCTATACCTGCTATTGGAATAGCATAAGTTCTATCTTTTTTATCAGAACTTGTCATTTGATACTCGAACTTAGCGGATTGCAACACTTGATGTCTTGATGATTGAAGTTTCTTATATTATAGGGAGAATTCCATACACACACACACTCTCTTACAAAGCTTCCTTAATTATGTATAAATCATTATAAAAATCATTATTACACATATATATATCCTCCTAAACCTTCTAATCTATCAAATACATCCTTATACTTAATTTAAGAGTAATTAAACTAAATTAAATAATTTAATATTTGAATAACATAATTCCTATTTTAATTCACAAGCAAAATCTCCTAGATACCCTTGTTTCATCTTTGATCCTTCTTTCTTCACTTAATCACCTAATTTCTTCTTTCTCCCTCTTTTTGCAGGACCTAAGTTTTGCAGGTGTACACCAATTTAAAGCCATATGTGATGCATAAACACCATGATCTCCCTTTTGCCTTGTACCCAAGAACCCCTTTTACTAGTAGACAATCTTGAATCCATATTCAAAACATGATCAGTATTCATGTTCCCTTTTTCTTCACTCTTTTCCCCTTTTCCATTTAATCTTTCCAACAAACAGGTGGTGACCAGGAATTGGTAATAGGCGACCAGGAAGTTGTAGGCGGCCATGCCGTAGGTGCTGAAATTTTTCTTAATTATACCTCCTAAATTTGAAGTGGCTTTTGAAATTAGTATTGAGTATTACATAGTATGTAACATCTACATCCTTTATATTGTTCTCTCTTTCAAATCCACCACCGACATATACCTCCTAAAAATTGTTACATATATGTAACAAAAACAGGGAAGAAATTAGGGATTACTTGAAGAAGGAAGATTGAAGAAGGGTATTTAAGAGATTTTACTTGTAAATATAAATAGGGATTATGTTTTTCCATTTTTAAATGATTTAATTACTATTTTTCAAAGTTCAATTGCAGTAATGGAGATGAAAATCGAGCGTCGACAATTGTAGTCGAATACAACACGTTGATTATCTAATGCAAGAGCGTCTGGTAAACTAAATATTATTCAATCAAGCATTAACCATGATGCAAGAAGAACTTGAAAAACTAAAGAACCTGGAACAAGCAACGATCAGACTTCAGAGGTTAGCCGACTGAGGAGGAGGAGTCACATAATCAACAACCACCACGCTCTCAATTGCATCCTTCACTTTCTCTTTCTGCAACTTCACCAGCTCCGCGTTTGAATCCAAAGCCTCCAAATCAGCAGGCCCAGGCAACACAGCGATTGAAGCAATCGTATACCCCTTCGCCCTGTCATGAGAGAAATTTTCACCAAAACTTAGCTGTTCAATTGTTTTAAACTGGTCTTTGATTCCTCCAATGACTTCCAAAACCCTAGCTTTCTCGTTTTCGCCCAAATTCTCCTTTAACTTCAAAAATGTAACTCTCATCGCAGAACCTGGCTTCGGCGAGACACTAGCACCGTCAGATATCCAATCAACGGCCATGATGTCTTCAATAATCGGTTTAATATTTTCAGTAACCACGCGAACATGGTCAGGATGAGCGGCGTACTCCCGGAGATCGTCCTTAGATCTGTAACGACTGTGAAGAATGTGAGTGAAGGTGAGCGACGACGACCGGGATTGGAGGAGTTGTCCAGCGGAGAGGTGGACGGTGAGGTTGAGTGAGGTCAAGCCGTTGAGTCCACTGACCATAGCCGCGAGTTTGCTAGAGTCAACGTCAGGTTTCACTTTGAAAAGGACAACGTGTTCAACAATCTGGCCTTGGCCGGACATTCTGATGGCCGTTTGGTGGGTGCGGCGGTGGATGAGACAGTTGAGGCGGCGGAAGATAGGCTGGGGCGTTTGGAGAGTGAATGATGAGAGCAATCGTGTGCGTGCTGGAGCACACAGCATTTTTGTGGACATAACTGAAATCGGAAAAAGAAAAAATAGATCTATGTGATGATGGAAGATTGATGATGACGGATATTCTTAAGCCCTCGAAGCCCAATATAAATGTGGCTCTAAACTTTCATTTTTATATTTAATTTTATAAGCAGATTTTTAAGAAAAAATAACATAAATATTAAAATTTATTAAAATAAATGTATCACTTACTTTTTTTTTATCAACAAAGGATTACAGATTTTAATTGTTACAAAAAATAATATATATTGCACCAAAAAACTTGTTTATATACAAAAGAAAATACAATCAACTATCATAATTCGTCTATTTTATATAATAAACTTTTTTTTATTAAAAAAGTATATCACTACTTCTAAATTTGATTTATTGTATGTAATAAAACACATATTTAACTAGTTACATGTTGCTTATTTAATTCTTTTACTTTAAAAGTGTTTTCTTTTGTGTTCTTAAGACGATTGTGTTCTTGATAATTAATATCTTAATTTCCATCTTCATGGACGAGAATGACATAATCAAGGAATTAAGCAACCATGACCTTTATCGAAAAATATAACTTGAAAATCTCTTGTTTTTCTCGATGGCATACAAACCATTTTCAAAACTAAATTTAATGACTTAACTCCTCCTTTTATTAAATATTAACTCATTCTTTGGTAGGTGAAGTTAACTGTACTCAGGATCGTTTTAAGAAGTGGGCTACCCGGATAACAGTTTAAGGCACATGGCTAGATGGGACCCACGATTATAAACTATCTGTTATATATATATATATATATATATGTGTGTGTGTGTAACCTAGTTTATTGAGCTCAAATATACACAGATAAGAAAAAAGGTCAAGTTTCTTAGTCCCCAAATCTGGAATGCATACTTAGAAATTAAAATAGCAATCAACTTGAAAATCTCGGACGCATAGCAACCGCGTAGGAGAAAACGAAAAGCGAAATCAATGTCGCGGAAACTCATAGCAATCTGACTAGTGTCGTCGTTGGTGATTAGTTGTCTTGTCGCCTTTTCGTTCTTTGCAAACGATGAAACACAAAAACAAACCAAAATTGTAACTCATTCAATCCAGAATTCTTTAGTCTTTCTTGAACATAATAGGCGATTTCTGTAATTAATTTGTCTTAGTTACTTGAAATCACTTACTGACTTGAGTCACTTGTTAACTAGTTACTTTAAATCACATACTTGAAATTTAATCACTTGATATCACCTATCAAGTTTCTTGATGTCATTTATTTAAAAATTTGAAATGCTTGAAATTAGCTGAATATTCTTGATAATCAGTTAATTAGTTTAGTAGTTTATTACTTAAACAAGTTACTTGAATCACTTGACATCAACTTAATTAGTGTGTTTACTTTGATACCTAAATTACTTTATAATTAATTAATAAGTCATGTTTTCTAAAATTTATTTATCCTATAGTCAAAAAAGAAAGAAAAGGAAAAATTTGAAAACCTGAAACGATCTCAAAGAGGGTCAGTAGATAAATTTATAAAGAATTTGAAAACCGAAACAATTGTAAGTTTCTTATTAAATGTTTTTATATATTTTACTTTGTTTTTGTATATTATTATATTTTTAAGGACCTCTTTTTTAGTTTTGTCCCGGGTCTTAAAAATGTTTAAGACGAACTAACCGGCTGACCGTACTCTATTCTATTTCCGATCCAATTCGATCTCATTCCAAATACACCATCTCCCAATTCTCTTAGAATATATTCATGAGGAGATCATACCAACTTCAAATTTCTATAATTAATGAATCTTGCTTTTTTTAAAAGAAAAATCTACAAATATTTCCATGTTTTGATTATTTATGTTAACCCAAATAAACTGCAAATCAAGGGCAAAATACATGAAAATATAATAAACTTTGTCTTAATTGTCATTGTATACAATTAACTTTAAATTCTTAAAAATAATACAACTAACTTTAAAAAAAATTCATTCTATGCAAACAACTTTTTTCTGTGTCTAATCTTTAGCTACCATTGTATACAATAAACTTTTCCATAATTTTCATTGTATACAACAACTTGCATACAATGGGAGGATTATAAAAGTTGATTGTATTGTTTTTAAAAAAGTAAAGTTGATTATATACAATGATAATTAAGACAAAGTTCATTGTATTTTCAAGCAATTTACGCATTATTTTTCTACCAAATAAACTTTTGATAATTAAAGGGCTACTGACGGTGCATGTATATAAAACCTCAGCTCCACCACCTACTACTTCCATGGAACTTCAAATTTGAAGCCTAAAGATTGACTTTCCATGTATAAACTCTTTTCCGGCCACATGTTTACCGGATCCCTAGCAAAACTTAATTAAAGCCTAAAAATTTCCAATAAGATGATGATAGTATACTAATATATATAGTTATTTTATTTTATATATATATATATATATATATGCACAATAACAATGTATAAACCTAAAAAAACCAACTAAAAGTTAATTTCGATCAAACCTATGCCCTTAATTACATGCTTCAGTAATTTTACTCCCACAATGACCGATGACTCTTGCAAGATGTTATCTGTTTTAAACTAATAATAACAAGAGGTACGTTATAATAAGAAGATTCCAAAAAAAATTACTAATTAATATATATATATATATATATATATATGTAACACCGCCTTTGAAACCTTAAAAATCTGTTAAAATTTGAGTTTTTAAACTGCATGGATCCGTTTGTAAATTGAATGTTTACCTGTTAGTTATCCTAACCGAATTTCAAAAACAAAAAAGCGGAATTTTCAAAAATAATAAACAAACCCGAGCCTATTAAACTATTACAATTTAAACACGTGTTTGGCGTATATACAAATATACAAAACAAAACTTGCCAAACACGACTATCGGTGTTACTTTAAACTAAACCGACCATTGTATATATATTATATACCCAAAAGCAGTGTTCCTCAAAGCCCGTACAAAAGCATAAGGTTCCCGTCTCACCAGGCCTGCCTATACTCTGTCTGAAAAAGGGAAACAACAACAGGATTAGCTATATAAAATAGCTAGTGAATACAGACAAGTATAAGTGCAATAATAGCAAGTCATGAATCAAATATGAGCATACAATGCTATCCTAACAATTAGCGGTAATGCTGACATGTCCAGCAGTGCTATATCTTGCCAGATAGCTAGTCCGGCTCAATAACAACCACCGGGGGAATCAAACACTGCCAACCGTGCTGGTATCATCACGTAAGTGATTCCACCTGCTCGTTACGGAGCCAAAGGCTCATTAGGCTCAGCCAGTTAAGGCAATCACCCCAAATATCTAAGGAATGGCACTCGAGTACCATTGATCCCGAACTGTCGCCCGAAGGCCTCATAGGATCCAGCCGAAACTGACCTTAATCACAAATATGTCCGGACATTCACATAGCTCATCATTATCTCAGAAAAGAGATCATAGCATGCATGCTTTCACATATGAAATCATATATATCCAAATATCTCAAGTCTATTTGCATAAAATTAACATACCGTGTTCATTTAAACAATTAGCATTCAAAAACTTCCTTTATTGAATTCATACAAGTCGGTACTCACCTTGGTGCTCAAATATAACACAAGTATGTGTTTGTCCTTCCTTGGTGCTTAATTACCTATCGTTTACATATGATTCCATTTAGATCACCACATATATATATATAATAATAGTGTTATTATTCCTAAATGTGTCTAAACTAGTAAAAGTGGTTAAACTAACCCAAATAGCCTAAAATTGGTCAAAAGTGATACAAGAACATTTCTTATGCTTAAACCTTTGAAAAACAGATTTCTGTTTGCTGCACAGCACGTCGCGCCGTGACACCTTGGTGTGTCGCGCCGCTACGTTCAACCAGGGCCACGATTACAGCCCCTGCAGCTGCTGTTTTCCATTCCAATTCCATCTTTCACTCATTCTTAATTGATTCCAGGTTTTATACTAAGTTTGGGACATCAAAGGGAGTCTATAAACATTAACATAAGCTATTATAACAACAAATTCAAGATTAAACCATGATTTCTCCATTTTTGACCCACTTGGTCAAATTCTTGAATTACAACCAAGATAGCAACTTTAATTACTAAAATCAGTTCCAATCAACTCCTAGATGATCCTAGAACATATTACAATCCAAAAATCTAAGCTTGATTTACTAAATTCGTTTTACCCATTTTTAACCTAAACTCCAAGATGAAGAACAAGGAAGAAGAAGCTTACAAGGGATGAAGATGATGATGAACAGAAGATTATGGACAGATTAGAGACAAGATTTAAGCTTTAATCCAGCTCCAATTTACTCCTTGGTTGATCTTGGCTTGATTCTCCTTCAAGAACACAAAAGAAGAAGAAAACGTGAGTGTGTGTGTGTTTCGTGGTGTGTGTGTGTGTGTTTTGTCTGATGTGGTGACTTATTAAAACCGCTTTTGGTTTTTGAGTTATCCACAAGGGGTATTTTATTCCCCTTTTCAACATACAACACGACACCCGAGTAATCGTTTCAACTAACGAGGATATTTTTGGAAATCTCGTTTGAAACCAGTTATTATTTTATAATTCTTTTCTATTTTTATTACTATTTTATATTCCACATTTAACTGACCAATAGCTATTTTCTATTAATTCTAATAAGTATATTCTTATTTAATTAAATATCACGTACCAAATGGAGCACGCGAATAGGCCATATTTGAGGATGTTACAACTCTACCCCCTTAAGAAGATTCCGTCCTCGGAATCTGTTCTTCTGGGAATAAGTGAGGGTATCGTGCCTTCATGTCATCCTCGGTTTCCCATGTCAGGTTGGGACCTAGGCTGTGCTTCCACTTGACAAGTACCAGTCTGATCATCTTCTTACACAGCTTCTTTGTCTTCGCGTTCAGAATTTCAACTGGCTCCTCTACAAGGCGTTTAGCCGAATCAACCTTCAATTCTTGCAGAGGTAGAACTTGATTCTCCTCAACTTTACACTTTCTCAGATAGCATACATTAAAAGTGTTGTGAATACCAGATAACTCAGGAGGTAATTCAAGAGATACAGTCTGCTTGTTGACTTTTCGAATAATCCTGAATGGACCAATGTAACGCGGACTCAGCTTGCCTTTGCGTCCAAACCGAATTACACCCTTCCAAGGGGATACCTTCAAGAATACCCTATCACCTTCATTGAATTCAACAGGTCGGCGCTTTGGGTCTGCATATATCTTTTGACGATCACGAGCCGCTTTAAGTTTCTCCAGAGCTATCTTGACTTTATCAAAAGTGATTTGCACAATTTCAGGTCCGGCATACTGCTTCTCACCCGGTTCAAGCCAACAAGTGGGAGTGCGACAACGCCTCCTGTATAACATCTCATATGGTGGCATCCCAATGCTAGAATGATAAGAGTTGTTATAAGCAAACTCTATCAAAGGGAGATGAGAATCCCAAGAACCACCATATTCAAGTACACATGCCCTAAGCATGTCTTCAAGAGTCTGAATTGTTCTTTCAGACTGACCATCCGTTTGTGGATGATAAGCAGTACTCAAATGAACCCGTGTGCCAAGCTCACGCTGCAAGCTTTGCCAGAAGTTAGACACGAAACGAGAGTCACGGTCAGAGACAATAGAACAAGGTAAACCGTGACGAGTGACTATCTCGTTGATATAGAGTTGAGCTAGGCATGTCAATGATGCAGATTCGTTTGTAGCAAGAAAATGGGCACTTTTGGTCAAACGGTCAACAATGACCCAAATCATATTATGCCCCTTAAGTGTCTTGGGTAGCTTTGTGACAAAATCCATTGTAATATGATCCCACTTCCATTCTGGAATATCAAGCTGTTGCAGATTGCCATAAGGCCTTTGATGCTCGGTTTTGACCTGTGCACATATTTGACACTTCTCCACGAATGAAGCAATGTCTCTTTTAAGAGTAGGCCACCAATACAGCTTCTTGAGATCATAATACATCTTTGTAATACCTGGATGAATAGACAACCTGGAATTATGAGCTTCTTCTAGTATCAACTCACGGTTGCCTCCAATTAATGGTACCCAGATTCGGGATTGAAAAGTCTTCAAACCCCGACTATCTTCAACTAGCTGATCCTTTATCTTTCTCATAGTCTCAGCTTTCAGATTTTCCTCCTGTAGAGCCAATTGCTGTGATTCTTTCAATTTTGTAATAATATCAGGAACCACAGTTAACTTCATGAATTTGGCTTCAGTTGAAACCCCTTTTCTGCTCAAGGCATCAGCTACTACATTAGCTTTGCCTGGATGATAACGGATCTCACAATCATAGTCTTTGATTAACTCAATCCAGCGTCGTTGCCTCATATTGAGTTCTTTTTGAGAAAAGACATATTGTAAGCTTTTATGATCCATGCATACGACACATTTTGTGCCATATAAATAATGTCTCCACAGCTTCAATGCAAATACAACTGCTGCGAGTTCAAGATCGTGTGTTGGGTAGTTCTTTTCATGTGATTTTAATTGCCTTGAAGCATAGGCAATCACATTATCGCGTTGCATTAGAACACAACCCAATCCAGAATAAGATGCATCACAATAGACGATAAAATCCTCCGACCCGTTAGGTAATGTAAGAATCGGAGCTTCACATAATAGCCGCTTCAAGGATTGAAAGGATTGCTCCTGTGCATCAGACCACACATAAGCAACATCCTTCTGTGTCAGTTTAGTAAGAGGACCAGCGAGTTTAGAAAAATCATGGATAAACCGCCGATAATAGCCAGCTAGACCAAGAAAACTCTTGATCTCTGTAGGAGTTTTGGGAACCTCCCAATTCATCACTGCCTCTACTTTTGCAGGGTCTACTTTAACACCATCCCTGCAAATAACATGGCCAAGAAAATGCACCTCCCGAAGCCAAAACTCACATTTAGAAAGTTTGGCATATAGTTGTTCTCGCTTGAGAGTATCGAGAACTTGACGAAGGTGTGATTCATGTTCAGCTTCAGTTTTTGAAAAGATCAAGATGTCATCAATAAAGACTATCACGAACCTGTCCAGAAATGGACGACAAACTCGGTTCATGAGATCCATGAAGATAGCTGGTGCATTGGTTAAGCCGAATGGCATAACCAAGAATTCATAATAGCCGTAACGTGTACGAAAGGCAGTCTTCGGTATGTCTTCAGTATGAACCCGTACCTGATGATACCCTGATCGAAGGTCAATCTTGGAAAAGCATGTTGCTCCCTGCAGTTGATCAAACAAGTCATCTATGCGCGGGAGTGGATATTTGTTCTTTACAGTTCGCTTATTAAGCTCCCTGTAATCTATGCACATTCGCATAGTGCCATCTTTCTTCTTGACGAATAAAACTGGAGCTCCCCAAGGAGAAGAGCTCGGGCGAATGAAGCCCTTGTCAAGTAGTTCTTGTATTTGGTTCATCATCTCGCGGATCTCTGAAGGAGCGAGACGATATGGAGCTTTAGCCACCGGAGTAGCTCCTGGAATAAGATCGATCTTGTATTCAACATCCCTGACTGGAGGTAGCCCGGGTAATTCATCTGGAAACACCTCAGGATATTCTGACACTATCCTGATGTCTTCAACTGGTTGCTTCTCCATCTTAGCATCAATTACATATGCTAAGTAGGATATACAACCTTTCGCCAATGATTTTGAAGCTTTGATAACCGAGATGATAGGAATGTCAGATTTCCGTCCTTCCCCCCTTGCTATTGCATAAGACCCGTCATTTAAAGAAAATCTGATAATCTTCTTAGAACATATAATCTCAGCATCCCGACTGCTGAGCCAATCCATCCCGATCACAGCATCAAATCCCGCGATAGGCATAATAAGGAATGAAATTGGAAAGCTATGCCCGTCGATATAAACAAGTGCTACCGGGACTTTCTCGGTAACGTGAACTACTTTACCGTCAGCTAAATGACTAGTTTAGTAACTACTTCCCCCCTTGCTACTTCTACAGATTTTGAAAACAAAATTTTGGAATAATTTGTTGATGAACAAAATGCTTTCATCTAAAAAGTGATGAATATGTTGGATTCATCAAAAAGAAAGTGATGAAGAACTAGTTTTAATCAATAAAGATGATGAACTAACGATTATCAGTTGATATATATACCGAAAAATGATCAAATAATCATCCCTTTTACCCTTTTTACTTTAATTTTCTTTTTACTTGATCTCTACCCTATATATATATATATATATATATATATATATAGGGGAAGGTTCATTTGAGAACCGTTTTTATTGCGAGAACCGCGAGAACCAATCTTAGCCGTCGATTTTGGATAATGGAGTTCATGAATGAAGAGCGTAGGGGGATTGAGTGTGGCAGGGTGCACGTAAGGAATTCATGGGTGGGCAATCCAATTGAAGGAGGGGGAATTGAATAGCTAAGATTGGTTCTCGCAATAAAAACAGTTTTAAATGAACCTTTGCCTATATATATATATATGAGTAAATTACTAAAATGCTTCTTATGGTTTGTCAAAAGTTACCGGTTTAGTCCTTTAAGATCAAAAATTACACTACATGTCTCTATGGTTGCTTTTTTGTTACTAAATTGGTCATTTAGCCATTTAAACTAACGTCGTTAGTGTTATAAATTTCAAAATGACCATTTTACCCTTTTATAACATCACAAACTCTGTACTATGGTTTTCAAATAGTTTCGTATTTAGTTCTTTAACATTTTTATAATAATTTACTCTATACATTTATGTATGTGTGTGTACATGTATATAATTTAGTATTTTTATTCTAGTACTTAGAATTATATTTTATTCTTATTAATATTTATTTTTAATGATTTTAATTTATATTTGTTATCGTACAACAACCCATTTGAATTAGTATTATAATCCATTATTATATAGGGCAAGCTGCTTCAAAATACAATGAACTTTTGCTAAGTTACCATTGTATACAATCAACTTTAATTAAAAAACAATATAACCAACCTACTTATTTCTTCCATTATATACAAAATGTAACTTGGATTACAGGTTGGAAGTCATTCTAATTTTTTTTACTTTTTTACTCAATTGTTCTTGATGTTCTTATCCAGTTCTTCATTTAAAGAATCAAAATATTAATCACAAATCTCAAAAAATATGAACAAGTGAACTTGATAATTAGCAAATATACAAATAAGAACAAGTGAAAAATAATTAACAAACATTAAGCACACATCTTAATAATCAAAAAATTAACCTAGAAATCAAATATGAACTCGGATGAAAAACTTGAACTCACATGTAGATATGAAACCCTAAATGTAAGATGAGGAACAGTGAAAAGTGAAAACCCTAAATCTAAGATAAAGATGAAGACCGTTCACAGACGAGGAGGTGGTACGTGACGGCGGTCTTGGTTTAAAAGGAAGCGGTGGTGTTGGTTTAAAGGTGGCGGTGGATCTGAAACCTCCAGTGATGGTGGTTTGAAGGTCGCCACATCTCCTCCACGGCTCCACTATGTACGCCACGAAACCGTCGTAGCTTGTTCCTACAACCAAGTATTTACTCACCCAAACCTTATCCATCAATTTTCCGACGCTCGCTTGGGAGATCTTCGATCGTTCCAACGTAGCTTGTTCCAACAACCAAGTATTTACTCACCCCAACCTTCTCCATCAATTTTCCGACAGTGATCGCTTGGAAGATCTCCGGTGGTTCTTGTTTGTGGTTGTTTATTTGTGAAATCCTAACTCAAAATCATTAAATCTCCATTGTAGATTTCACAAGAAATCTTCTGTGTATCTTCCCTCATTCCCTTTTCTCTTTTCTCTTTCCTTTAAACCCTTCATTGTTGATGTGGGAATTGGAAGAACCTCCCTTTATTTTTGTTTTTCTATTAAAAATAGTTTAAAAATAAAAAATAAAAAATAAAAAAAGGCTTTGACCAGTTAAAAATAAGTGGTGACCTGTGATAGAAGGTCAATTTGCATACAATGTAGGAGTTTTAAAAGTTGATTGTATTAATTTTAAAAAATAAAAATTCATTGTATATAATGGTAGCTTAACAAACGTTCACTGTATTTTGAAGCAGTTTGCCCTATTATATACTACCTTAACTTTTTGTTGTTTACCATTTATTAACGGTCAACATTATTTTTATTTTTTATTTAAATAATTACATATTTAATCTCAAACTTTATTAATAAAACTTATCTTTTTTTTTCTCCATCTATTTTTATCTTTCACATAATAATATACAATTTCCATATATTAGTTGATAATGGGTTATCTTATTTAATAGAGTGATTATATCCGAAATTAGATAAGTTATCTAATTAAGTTTAAATACGATATCAATCATCACGTAATTAGGGTTGAGCAATTAAAAAAATATTTCTCATCTTTCCTTTTTTATTTGCATCAAGAACACTAAAACCGAAAGTGTATTCACTGTTATTAAAGGTTTGATATTTAACAAAGATTATTTTGGGCTTTAAAATGTTTAATCTTGTTTGTTTAAATTTTGTTCGCAATTTGATTTTAATTAGAGTTTTGTTTTTTATACTTCAGCAAAACTTTTGTATATTATCAAACTTTTTTAAAACAAAAGTTTTGCTGAAGTATAAAAAACAAAACTTCATGGTTATTGTGTTGGGATTGGGCTAGACTTGTTTGCTATTGGTTGAACAGTTGTAGATCTTCACATGCATTTGTTGCAACGAAAGGAGTTTAAATGTGCCAAGTAGCAAAGGGCTATTGGTAAACTTTTGCTTTGTTCCGCAATTGGTTGTAAGTTCGGCGCCGAAACACCGGTCCTATAGATTTATGTGGTTACCTGTTTCTGTTGTTGTCGTATTGGTTGTTACTAATTTTTGTTTGTGGTTTTAGCTTGCATTCACTTAGCTTCGTGCTAATTTCCCACCTTTAACACCGTTTTTGCAGGTTCTGATAAGTGTAACTATTTAGCTGGAAGTTTTGTGTGCTTTAGGGGAAATTTGACCATCACTCTGATATTGTTTTGATAAAATGATGAGTCATCTTTTGTATAACTTTTGTAACACGAAACGATATGCTGTATATTTTGTAACTGTATGTAATTTTGATGTGGGTGTTATTATATTATATTTTTATTCAACGCTTCCGCCGTAATTTTTAAAAAATGGTTTAAGATTTACGGTGTTACAATTCATTTGTAACTCTTCAAATCCTCAAGGCCCATTTGATTAAATCAACGCAGAGCTCCCACCCTCTGATTAAATCAACGCAGATAAACAGATATCTCCGATACCGTCGAACGGTTGAATGTCCGACGAATGGATCTGAAGGTTGCCGGTCAACACGGCCATCGCCGACATTTGCAACAGCGGCAACGACGACTCACCATACCACCGAGCACCACTCTTCTACTCAAATCGACTCCCTAAAGCCTCGGGTTTGTGACATCACCGACGTTGCTTCATTCACATCCATTGTACTGTTACCTCAAATCCGCCGTCGCTACCATCTCGATTTCCTTCAAGGCCGTCGCCCCCATCATCTCCTTTTTCTTCTTTTGGAATTTTTATGTATACATTCCCTCAGATTCTGTCTATATAAAAATGTGAGAATCTTTCCTTGAGATTATGTAGTTTCTTAATTTTTGCATATGTATGTGTATTTGGTCCTTTCATTTTCATTTTCTTTTTTGTTTTATTTTTTGGTTGTATTTTCTTTAGATTATATAGTTTTTCTGGTGTTAATTGGTGATAGTCATGATTTGGGATGAATAACTACAAAATTTTGTAGATTATATGTAGTTCTATAAACTATTATGAAGAATTAACCACAAAGAAAAAACAAAGAGAAAATATTTTAGATTATTATTCACTGAAAATAAGGAGTATAAGTTTTTATAATAATGTTCAATATAGTACATAATTAATTCATAATTTTAAAGGACTAATTTTAGCCTTCGATCAATAACATCAATGGTCCAAATTAAATTCTAAAAATTTGGACTGTGTGACATTTTCGTAATTTTTCGTAATTCACATGTGATGCTTTTGCAAATCACATATGATTGTATACTTAATCACCTGTGATTTAATATTAAAATTTTAGGATTATGTTTTTTAAATAAACTTTATTGAACATAACTCTAGATTTTTAATAGTTGTTGGGAACAAACTTAAATTCAATAACGAATAAGTAGAGAATAATTAACTTAAAATAGTAAGGATGAAAAAACTCACATATCTTTAGATGTGTCCAATATTGAATATTATAAATTTCATCTTAAAACTTGTATACTTTTGACTGTGTTTATTATTGAACACATTAATGATGAGAAACTCGTAAATATTTTGGGTAAGATGGTGTTTTATTAGAGAGATATTTTAAATAGATAAAAAGTTAAAGTAAATAAGGAGAAAGAATGAAATGGTTAAAAGGGGTATTTTAAAAGTTAAAGTAAATTAGGAGAGAGAATTAAATGGTTAAGAAGAGGTATTTTAGTACATTCAAGTTACTTAAAATTAAGAGTTTTTAATATTGTAAATGTATTATAAAGGAGTAAGATATATATATATATATATATATGTGTGTGTGTGTGTGTGTGACTAAAGTCATAAGTAATTACCATTTTTTTTGAATATATAGCATATATAATGAAGGGAAAATTGCATTAAAATTCAATAAACTTTGTCTTATTTACCATTATATACAACAACTTTAAATTTTTTAAAATAATACAATTAACTTTTATAATCCTCTCATTGTATGCAAACAACTTTTTTATGTATCTCTTGTTTAGTTACCATTGTATACAATAAATTTTGTCATAACGTCCATAGTATACAACAAGTTGTATACAATGTGAGAATTATAAAAGTTGGTTGTATTATTTTTAAGAAAATAAAGTTAATTGTATATAATGGTAACTAAGACAAAATTTATTATATTTTAATGCAATTTACCTTCTAACGAAAGTCTCATACGCACACATATATATAGTATACTCACGCCAATTTTAAGTGGATTTTAATGGGGTGTGCAGAACTTATTTATTATTATTATTATTATTATTATTATTATTATAAATATAGATTTGTATTTTAATAGGGTGTGTAGATCTTAATTGTTATTTTTCATAATTATAAATAAAACTTATATCTGGATCTTCCTCAAATAATAATATGGATCCTTCTTGTATTATATAAGTCAATTTATAAATAATTTAAGGATCATAATAAATGAATTGAACTAATGTAATTCCACATTGTATTTGATTGCTTCAAGTATGATTGATACCAATTCCATTTAAACCTACAACAAGTGAGAACGCATATCACATCTCTCACTCCCTTTCTAATGGTGACATCAGTCGGTTTCCCTTGCTTCCAACGACCACCAGATCTCTCTACCTCGTCTAAGCTCCTTTCTGCCGGCGACCATTGTTGACAAGCACCTACCAAAGAGTGCCGACAAGGTCACTACAACCCAGATCTGATGTTCATATATATTCTTCAAACATCCAGATCTTACTCCCTATAATTGTTGATGTTCATCTCCATCTATAAATAGATCACCAGCTTCATCTTTCTTTTAACACCGACAAATCCATAAAATCTAGGTTCCTTACTACTCCTACAAGTGTCTCTTTCATTGCAATAATTGTTTCTATATTAAAAGCAACGGTATGTATGTATACGAATATTTAGAGATTTTAAATTTAATGGATATGATTATTTACTGATTAGAAAATTGGGATTATTGTAATTGATGCAACACTAAGACAAGGTGCTTTCTGTTTCAAGCAAATTAGTCTTAAAACATTTTGATTTTAGGATTTAGTTAATTTTGTGATTCTTAAAAATTGTAATGGTTTATTAATTTTGCTTAAGTTTAACTAAACCATCTTTGAGTTGCACGTTCACGTACATACGTGTATCTAGGTGTACATGTGCATATCTGCACGAGATACACACGTGCACGGTGCATATATGCACCCAAACACCAGTGTTGAAACAAAACCTAGTAGTATAAACAAATGGTGCACATATGCATCGTGCATATGTAACTTTACTGTACATGCTGGAAAAAAACCCAGATTAAATGAAATTTTTTCTTCAAAAAAGTATAATAATATGGATATTATATTAAAAAGCATAAAATTCTCATTTTTTGGTATAATTTCTGAATTCTAAAATTTTTGCATTTAAGAGATATTTTAGTTTTAAGAAAATGAGGTTAAATGCCAAATGTTCAAATTACTCCTCATTAATTACTTTAAACATATGATTTGCTTTAATTTAATTAAAATTATCTATTAAGAACTATTTAATTTGGACCCTCATTTTTCATCAATAGCTATAATAGGTTCTCGCGATACTCGTAATAAAAATTGTTCTCAAATAAACACTTCCTAAAGACCAAATCTCAGTTAATCATTTAAAAGGGTAAATATGAAACTTAAAATTGAGATTACAATCACACGCCATCACTACAATTTCATTATCTATTTTTTAAACAACTAAATAAAACAATACCATCAAAGTTATAATTTGTCATAACTAATTAAGTTTTGAGAATTTAAGTAAAAAATTATACCAATTTATTAGTTTTTTAATCCTCTTTAAATTAACACCATTTTTCCCATATATCTTAAAATTTTATTTTGAAAAATACAACTCAAATGAAAATGATAACCAAATGTAACCCAGATAAAAATAATGACTAAAATGCAACCCATATGAAGATGATAACGAAAATGCAACCCAGATAAAAAATTTATTTTGAAAATGCAACCTAGATGAAAATGATAACCAAATGTAATCTAGATGAAAATGATGACAAAAATGTAACCCAGATAAAGATAATAACGAAAATACAACCCATATGAGAATGATGACCAAAATGTAGCATTTTGGTTATCATTTCTATCTAGGTTGCATTTTGGTTATCATCTTTATTTGGCTTGCATTTTTTGTCATCATTTTTATCTGGGTTGCATTTTGATCATCATTTTGATCCGGGTTGCATTTTGGTCATCATTACCGTCATGTTATACTGGACGGAGGAGGTTATTGTTATCATTTTGAATACTGTATATTGTTTATCATTTTGAATACAATATATTGTTATCATTTTCATCTGGAAGGATTCTATGTCACAGACAGTTATGTTATCATTTTAAATGTTGTATATTATTATAATTTTCATCTGGAAGCTAATCTATGTTATAGGCGGTTATTGTTATTATTTTGAATCTTATGTATTGATATCATTTTAGTCTAGACAGAGACTCTAAGGAAAAAAAAGGACAGAATGTGTATTTGGGGGTGGAGGATTAAATGTTTAATCCAAGATTCTAATAATACATTTTTTTCTAAATTTAAATCTTATAATTATTTAATTAGTTATATTAATGTCTTTATCAGATTTTGACCATTGATTTAATTGGACTTTAGGTACTATGAATAAAACTAGGGACTATGTTGATCGTGTATATATATATATATATAATATAAGTTGTGTTCAATAAAGTTCATGTAAAAAACATAGTCTTAAAACTTTAATATTCAATCACAGGTGATTCAGTATACAATCAAATGTGATTTGTAAAAGCATCAAATGTGAATTAAGAAAACGTCACTCCCTCCAAAATTTTAAAATGCAATTTGAACCATTGATGTCATTGATCCAAAGACTAAAATTAGTCCTCTAGGACTATGAATTAACTTTGGACTATATTGAACATCTTTTATATATATATATATATATATATATATATATATATAAGAGTAAATATATATATTTATACTATCAATATCTATATCTATACTATCTATACTACATTATAAAACATTTAACATTCTATCTTTTAAAAAATTTACAACTACAATATTTTTGGTAATACATGTTTTTATGGTTAGATACAAACACTTAGATCAATAGCCTAACAAATCATTCCCTTAATTATCTCAACTAATTTGAGGTAACTATTACTTTAATAAATCATTAAACATTACAACTTTAATTTATATAATTTTGGTTAAGTTACTTATATCAATATAATTTTAAGGTTGGAGTATCTTTTTGTCTAATTATTTAATAATAATATTTTTATTTTATTTTATTTTTTAAAAACTATTTTAACAACTAATAAAATGGTTGATTGTAAAAAAAATAAATAAAGAAAATAGAAAAAGGAGAAAGAACATGAATATGTTAACTAACACCACATTCCATACATATCATACCCTACATTCTTGAACTCAAACATGTTGTCGAGCATAAATTATTGTTATTTTTGCCGTATTACGTGGGTACCATGATAATATATATAAAAGAGTAAAAGATGTGTGTAGAAAAGGCAATGGGAAAGAACATAAGCATGGATAGATGGAGATAAACTTGACATTGTTAGAAGTTGAGTTCGATCTAACCTAAAAAGGAAGAACCTTTAGGGGCCCATTGTCATGCATGTTGTTGGAGGTCACTGTTCCACATAAAATGATCGAACATGTCTTTCTCAATACAACTAGAATGCTTTTGGTTTTTAAGTTATTTTTTATTTATTTATGGTAGAACATATCTTATCTTGTTACGATACATTACATGCGATCTACATCTATTAGAGACATGATCGAAAACCACAAACCGACTTAATGTCTTACTAGCTTATACCCTGTGTATAAATAAATGGATCATTAAAGTATCTTTTAAATGTTTCTAAAGTTTAACAATACTAACCAGTTGAGAGGGGATCGGACATGTCTTCCTGTTATGTTACTTCGTAACCTTAACCAATTGAGAGGGTTTTGGAATGGAACAAGACTTCAAGTTATTAGACTTGGTTCACGTGTTATTGAAGTCAAAATCATTTCAGGTAAAAATGTTGGTATCACATATAGAACGAAGATGATTCTATCAGTTTCAAAATTTTCAGTTAAATTTCAAAGAAGACAATTTTCCATCACGGTTTGTTTTGCAATGACTATTAACAAGAGTCAGGGCCAATCTTTGTGTACTGTCGGATTATTTTTCAGTCAACCTATTTTTACACATGGGCAATTATACTTCGCACTTTCACAAATTTCGCTATACACCACTTTTATTAAATGATGTTCATAACAAATAACTAGCTAGCGTTGGTGCAAATATATTGGAACTAGTTCTAGTGCTGTTGTTAAAAAATATATAGATTTAGAAGTAGGTTATATTACACGTGTAGTTTGCTGTAAAAAAACAAATAAGTAAGTAATGTTTATAAATATACTTTTGTTAAATTAAAATGTGTAATTCCAACAATTTAAATTAAAGAAGATATCTCGTTGACCTGTTTTATGAATTATGACGGAAAATAAAAATGCTATGGTCGTTATTCCCTGGCTTTTTAATACAAATTAAAAACTAGCTAGCCTTAAATTAAGTTATTTAACTATTCCTTTCACTATCAAAGACCATACCAGATATTTTCATTGGTTGAGAGAAAAAGATGAAATAAATATGACGTACACTTGATTTTATAATAATTATATGCAAAAAAATTGTCAAAAACCCATCACTCTTATCTAAGATTCTAGTTTGTGGTCGTCGTACGTGTGTGATTGTGAACCAACGTACACTATTATATATCTTTACAACTAAAAATTATTATTATTTTAATTAATTTAATATATATAAGCTACGAATTCAGCAAAACATTAATTAGGGTTTTTAATCCAACGATTGTGTATTGTAGTTAACATATTTACGTATCCTTATTTCAAAGTAATAATGTTGATATAAAATTCTAGTAAATTGAAATAAGCGGTAATAAGGAAATATTGTGGCTTTGATATCAATTGTTATAAGATAAATATATCGTTCTACATAGAAACGAAATAACGAATAAATAATTGAAAGACGAGAACATCAAGATATATTTAACATGAAAAAAATATTTACGGGAAAAATCACGTTCACAACCGATGATATCACTATATAGGAAAGTTTTACAAGAACGTAGGTAATCAAATGTAATCTAAACTTGCGGATAACAAAGAAAAACTACAATATAAATCTTGGTTTTGGCATACGACGTAGTGCGGTATGAACGAAAAAAAAAAGAACCAAGAATTTATGAGATTGTGAGATATCTCTGTCTAAAAATTGTGCACTCTCTCTCTCTCACGCCATGTCCAACATATATATTATATATAATAAAAAACTAACTCTAATATTAATTAGAGTAAACTAGATTAGTGCAAACAGCATTGCCGCCAACTTGCACCTTTTCCAGTGTTCACTTATTTGCCGCTAACTACACCTGTTGCCGAGAACATACAAGTTGCACCTGTCCACCCCACTACACACAAGGCCGTCTTAGAAGGCGTGAAAAAGGAACAAACGTCCATGGCTGTAGATTAGAGGGACACATTTTTTAATCTTGTGTGTGTATAATGTCCATGGTTTATTTGTTTAACACATCAAGTCTAGTTTAATTAATCTAATATGAACTAATTGTTGTAAATGCTAAGAATTTTTTAAGGATCCTATATCAACACTCTAAGCAAATATCATTATTCAATTGCTAAAATCTTTTGGCCCACTACAACACAACATCCCCTTTTGTGTTGGATAAATATGTGTGAAATGTTGTTTCTCAAATTTCAAACATGAACGATCATGGATAAAAGCTTCGAGGGAAAACTATTTCCCTCGGATTTCACAAGGATTTCCCATGAAATCCTTGACAAATCCGTTGATTGCCCTTGGTTGGTAGGAAATTTCTTTGTGATGCTTGATTTTCTAGTATTGACCGTTTGGGAAGAAAATAAAAAAAAAACCTTCAATTCATTAAAAAATCCATTGTGAGTTTGTGAAGAGACCTCACAAAGTCATTTAACCCTTTAGGACGATGTCACACGGTTTGGGAAGAAGAAACAAAATTGACAATCACAATCTTTTATCTTTATCTGGTTTCCTGAGAAAAATCAAAATCCTAAGCTTTTGTGAAAGCAAACTTGAGAAAAACACGAAATCGAACTACTTCGAAGGTAGAATTCAGAAATTCAAACTTATTTAAGACATATTTAGAATTGAAATACTTCTAACTTCTCCTACACGTAGGGTTGTAGACGAACACAAACAAGCCATCAAACGAACACGAACGGGGCTCTTTTGTGTTCATTCGTTTAACTTAGCCGAACAAATAAACAAACACAAACGGATAAACGAACAAATTTTTGTGTTCAAGTTCGTTTAACTTTAGCCGAATATAAACGAACACATTTACAAATATTATACAAACCCGACATTATTAGATATAAAAAAACACTAACTACGTATATATATATATGTGTGTGTGTGTAAAATAGAGTGTGCAGTGTACGTGTATGTATATGTATGTATGTGTGTATATATATATATGTACACACACATATATATATATATATATACACATACATGTAAACAAACATAAATGAACGGATAAATGAACACATATACAAATATTATACAAACCCGACATTATTATATATAAACAAACACTAACTACGTATATATATATGTGTGTGTGTGTAAAAGGGAGTGTGCAGTGTACGTGTATGTATATGTATATATATATATATGTGTGTGTACACACACATACATGTAAACGAACATAAATGAACGGATAAATGAACGTTCACGAACATAAATGAACGAACGAGACCTTTGTTTGTGTTCGTTCATTTAACTAAATGATCAAAGATTTTTTTAAGTGTTCGTTTGTTTATTAAATAAATGAACTTCGCGCCGAACGGTTCACCGAACGTTTGGTTCGTTTACAACCCTACATACACGTCTAAACTCTTCTTTAATATTTGTTCCTTGATTTCTAAATTAATGTTTGTTCACTGTTTAGATTTCAATAATTCATCTCCTTAATTTTTCTCTATTTTGTTTAGACAATTGGTTATCAAGTAACTAATTGGTATATAAATATTGGTTTGTTTACCAGTTTACTTAGTACAATTGTTTAATTGTTATTTGCATACTAATTGTTTAGTTGATGACTGGATATCTAGTAACTAATTAGAGTTTGCATATTAGTTTGTTTGTTAGTTTGCTTATTTGATAGCTATTTATTAGATTTTAGAGGGTGCTTGGTTAGGGGTTTTAGAGGGTAATGAATGAGAATGATAATAATTAATATTGCTGGTTTAGATAAAATATAATCAATCATTACTCATTAATGGGTAATGAACCATTTCCTAGCTTTAGTGTCTAGAATTTGTAACTAGGGTTTTTTATAATCTAAATGGATTTATTTTTTTAAAAAGGTCATGTTAATTAGATTTAGTTAAAGAAGTTTCTAAAGATAGTACTGTTGTATAATGGGGGGGGGGGTGTGTGTGTGTGTGAGAGAGAGAGAGAGAAAGTGTGCGCGAGGGGGATGAGTCCTCCTTTGGCTCATGGATTATGACGAGGATCATAGATTAGTAGAAATTAAGATTGGAGCTTCTCCTTCCGTTAAAAACCAATTTGTATCAAAGTTAAGTTTTCCCTTTTACTAGTTGTTCAGATACGTTTGTATTTGTTTTGTTTTAGTTATTTAAAACGTACAATCTTAGTTCAGATTTGTTATTTAATCAAATATTTGAGTTTTTATTGTTTTCCTTCCTTCCAAATAAGTCTAATTAAGTCCATTATATATATATATATATATATATATTCTTAAAAGTGGTTAATATGATCTATAACCGAATATAGTAAACCAAAACTGAACTAACTCAAATTGCCATTGGGGTTCTGTCCTGGTGGTCAGGAGGTTGTTACCACATGGGGAGGTCTTGGGTTCAAGTCTTCTCGTGGGGGTTTTTCTTCTGTGGTGGAGGAGTGGGGTTTATCCCTTCAGGAGCGTGGCTTGGGTTCCGTATACTACCCTTTATGGATATCACTACGGACCCAGCCCACCAACAAGTAACTCGCCGTTCAAAAAGAAAAAACTCAAATAAGCCAAAAATTACCAGTCATAAAAAATGATTAACTTATTGGTTTGATTTAGGTCAAAAGTCAAAATTGACACAAAATAATCCTTACATACCATAGAGTAAGGTGCAATTATCATTCTTGTATGTGAAAGTTTCATCCGGAATCAATTTTACTGCGAGAATTGTGAGAACCCACACGATATAGTCAAGCTCAATTATAAATTTATTAGATTCATAATTATGCAACATATTTAGAGTGTTTCACTAATTTTCAGAGAATTTGATCGAGCCTAAAAATTTGAAGAAACTCGCAAACGTATAAAAAATGCCTTTAATGCACGTTGTATTTTTGAAACATTTTTATGTGTTCATAGATTCATCATTCATCGACCTAAATTATGAAACACTGTACTTAAATTGCATAATCGTGAATCTTATGAATTTCCAGATGAATTGCATAGGTTTTTACGGTTCTTGTAATAAAAATGGTTTTTAATAAAATCCTTCCCTATGTATGTATGTATGTATATGTTTGTGTGTATATCATATTAAGACCATTCATATCCAACTATAGCCGGTTGGAGCTGGTGAGGGTGGAACACCATCTGTCTCTCTACTTAATTTCTTTTAATTTAAAAAAATAAAGAAAAATTGTGTGTGATGGATGTGAAGGTTTGTAAGATGAATAAGATGAAAGAAAAAAAAATGATAAAAAGATAATGTAACAATTGAAAAGGGTGAGATGAATAATAATGGTGTAAAGGGGTGTGTGTGTTTATTTCTATTTGTTTCAGAGCATTATTCAGAGAGAAGTATGCATGCAGTTTATGTGGTGATTCTGGTCATACAAATCATAAAAAGCAGAAGAAAAATTCAAGTATCAAGGTACAGTTACGTTATGTCTGTTTAGCAAAATCTCCAGGTACAGGTGCTGTACAAGCATTGATACATAATGTACAAGCCTGTAAATCAGCATTGTTATGGCTATGGGAGTTGGAAATTTGGTGGAAAGAGAAAGTACTGCACAGCAAATAGTGTCTGGCACCACTGTGTTGTACTAGTGGGTTGAGTTGCACCAGAAGAAGATGTGGCTTTAGATTTGAGTTTTTTTTTTCTTTTTCTTTTACTTTTCATATTAAATTTCAATTATTGTATTTTATTCAACTTCTTTTTCATAAATATTTAGTCACGTAAATAACAAATAATATTTTTTTAATAAGCTTAAACAGCTATAAACATTATAACCAAAGCCTTATTACACTTGAACTTATTAGCCTGGTTTTTCTATTCCTTAATAGTTTATCACCTTAAAAATTATTTATAAATAGGGATAAATTACCACAAGAAAAGTATAAACTTTAATATATACTCAAATAAAATTGGTTAGATAATGTAATAATTCTACTTTTAGAGTGTTCTCTCACCGATCATCTCCCTTTATTTTTTAAATTGACTAATGAATTAAAAAGTTTCTTACGTCAAAAGTTTTAAACTGTAAATTTTGAGTTGGCTCAGACCTTACGTAGAGGCGGATTATCCGTCTTCTTAATCGGGATCCCATTTCATTCAAAAGAATTCTTCAATGAAACCCTAATTTCTGATTCAACAAGTATCATAAATCTGTTTGGAATCTTTCATAAAAAACTATCGGATCTCATGTTAATTCTCACTTCTTAGTTTTACTAACAACTATCAGGGTAAATCTGCGAGTATATTAATTTTCTTTCTTAATCTTTCGATTATTATGAGTGTTTCTTGATTTATTATTAATATATAAATTTGTTATATGCTAAGACCGATAAGCTAATAAGTTTAAGCTTATTGGTTGAACTATATATTATTATTATTATTACTGAATTGTGGGTTGCAACTGGTAGATTGATTTTAAAGACTTCTAGAAAGAAAGTTAGAGGTAAAGAAATGATGAAGAAAATCCCAAAAGGAGAGATACAAATATAACCCTTTTGACAAATATATTGTTAATTATGATTAAAAAGAGAGAAAGAAAGAAAAAAGATGGTTAATTAAACAGCTGACAAGATCGATCACTCTTTTCCTCAAAATCAATTATTCTATGATTGCCGGATTGAATTAGTATAAGTTTTGCTTTGTGTTCGGATCTAGAAGTCGACGAAACTAGATCATAACATCTTAATTAATACATTTCTCATAACATCTTAATTAATACATTTCTCATTCTTTGTTTATCTGTAGTGTTGTAATCTTCTTTTTTAATTATAAACATTTTATATCTTTAATATCTTGCTAGCTAGAGTTTTATTATATATATATATATAGGGTATGATTATATATGGAATCACCCTTATTTATAGAACCTGTAGAACTATTATCATATGTCAGACGTGTCATCAACAAAAAGGGCAAAAAAGAGATTTTTGTTTTTTTTATAAAAGCGACGCGCCTCCTATAAAAGGCATCAGTTTTTTATTAAAAAAACCTCTTAATACTTCTAATGATCATAACTATGTCATGTTTAAGATTTTTAACAAAAAAATTATAACATTGGGTTCAGTTTTTCTTGCTCTTTAATTCAAGACCACTCTTCCCATATTTTTCTAAATTTTTTATTTTGAAAATGCAAACTTCAAATCTGAACATGCAAACTGTGGATAAAGATGACAACCAAAATCCAATCTAGATGAAGGTGATGATCAAAATGCAACCTAGATTAAAATGAAAACTGAAAGCCGCTATTTAAGATATGTAAATTGTAGATATGAAAAGAAATCGTTGTAATTGCAAATGCAAACAACATGTAATTGCAAATGCAAACAGCAGCATATAATTGCAAATGCAAACAAATATCTCAGAATCAATGTTACAGTAGTACAAAAACAGCATATAAATGCAAACTGATATAACTATATTAATGTAACAATTTTACAAACAACATGTAAATGCAAAATGACTACAATAATAAAAAGAACAGATTTAAATGCAAATAATCTGCATTTTTGTAACGCCCCAAAAACCAAATTTGAAATATTAAGATCAAACACCTATAAGTGTTCGCATCTCAAAGTTTAACATAAAAGCGGAAGCAATACTTATTTGAAAACCTGACGTATCAATAGATACTCACATAAATATTGTCATAAGTTTGGTACCAAAAACTTGATATTTACAAACCAGACGTTAATTTCAAAGAGTTTAACAATTAGAAGTCAAACCGGAGCTTTGCCCTTGCCTTTGATAAAACCTGCAAAACATTTTAAAAATAGTATCTGATAAGCTACGAGAGCTTAGTGAGTAGTCTAAACACAACATCGTATGAGCACACGTATACAATCACATGAAGATAATACACGCATGTCTGGCAATCAAAGCTAGCCTCTGGTTCTAGACCCAGGGCAACATCGTAGGTCACAGTACTGTACCGCATCTAAGCCCTACTGCACATAGCAGTAAGCTTGCATATTCACATGTATAACATAGCATGTTAGCAATCTGATATGAAACTACACATGCTACTAATATGAAGTGAAGTCTAGAAGACTCACCTTATAACTGTAATATGCAATACTTCACAGATCACTGATGCAGGTATTATGTCAACCACCTCCTATATAACAATACATGAATAATACATAAGTCATTCTGATATGAAATAGGGCCTACACGGGCCGTGTATCCCTACACGGGCCGTGTCCCTTATATGCTACACGACCTAAGCTGGCAACATGGTCAGTGTGGTTTAGTCACCCTACACGGGCCGTGTACCACTCATGCTACACGACCATGTAACCCTACATGGCCCTATGACCACCTTGCACACTACACGGCCGTGTACCACTACACGGGCCGTGTACCTCTTATACTACACGACCATGTAACCTTACATGGCCCTGTGACCGCCTATACTGCTACACGACTGTGTACCGCTACACGGGCCGTGTACATCACAGACCAGCAGACTGTTCTTAGCTAGAACTGCCGGATTTCACCAAGAAATCGTATAGTTTCATCATAAATCAACTAGAGGTGTTTTCCTACACCTCCTAACACTGATATACATCATAAATCCATAAAAACCATAAGAACAATGGTTTGAAACCTTACCTCCACTTGATTACTTGTTATACTCTTGAATAAGCTAGTGATTCTGCTTCTACTTCAAAGAAACTAAGAGTTGCCAGAAGTTGATCTTTGTGCTCGTGAGTTGCAGAGAAAGAATTACAAACTTTGACTTCTTTGTAGTCAAAGTCGGTGTATATATATATATATAAGTTTCAATTTTGTACACAACAGCCCCCTGCACTTAATTAACTTGAAATCTGACGGTTTTAGCCCCTCTAGTTTAAAACCACATCTTATCGCGTATATCCATTCCTAACTCGTGTAACACTTTGTACATTTCTTGCATAAACTTAATAATAAAATTATGGGTGTTACAACTCTTCCCCACTTGAAATGATTTCGTCCCCGAAATCAACTGCCGAAGAGTTCTGAATAAATATTATCATTTTCTGTTCAAGCCCTCATACATACTCTGACCTCTTTCTACACTTTTACCGGTACTTGACCCATCTACTCTGTTTATTATAGATTTAACTACTAAACATCTTCTGAGATATAATATACGAAAGGTATTCTGAATTTATAACAACTCTTCTGATAATTCTGATCTATAAACTGTCCTTCCCCTCATATATAACAATTCTGTAAATGCAAATGCAAAAAGCAAACAGTAGCACTTTCAAATGTGAAATGCAAACAGCAGCATATAATTGCAAATGCAAACAGTAGCATATAATTGCAAATGCAAACAGCAGACATGTTCAAACCTAAAATGTGAAATGCAAACGGCAGCATGTAATTGCAAATTGCAAATGCAAACAACATGTAATTGCAAATGCAAACAGCAGTATGTAATTGCAAATTGCAAATGCAAACAGCATCATGTAATTGCAAATGCAAACAGCAGCATGTAATTGCAAATGCAAACAGCAGCATGTAATTGCAAATGCAAACAAATATCTCAGAATCAATGTTACAATAGTACAAAAACAGCATATAAATGCAAACTGATATAACTATGTTAATGTAACAATTTTACAAACAACATGTAAATGCAAAATGACTACAATAATGAAAAGAACATATCTAAATGCAAACAAACATGTAAATGCAACATGTACAAACAATATCTAAATGCAAGGCATGACTATGATAATGAAAAGAACAAATCAGATATCGAACCATGGACGTCGAATTTTACAAACAATATCTAAATGCAAACAAATATCTCAGAAATAAAAAGAACAGATCTAAATGCAAACAAATATCTAAATGCAACATGTACAAACAATATCAAATGCAAACAAATATCTAAATGCAAGACATGACTACGATAATGAAAAGAACACATCAGATGTCGAACCATGGACGTCGAATTTTACAAACAATATCTAAATGCAAACAAATATCTCAGAATCAGATATGAAATTTGCATTTTCAAAATCAAATTTTTAGAAATATGGGAAGAGTGGTCTTGAATTAAAGAGCAAGAAAAACTGAACTTAATGGTATACATTTTTTGTTAAAATTCTTAAACATGACATAGTTATGATCATTAGAATAATTAATGGGTTTTTTTTAAATAAATGTGATAGTGCCAGCTGAGGAGCGTGAGGCGCTGATGAATATTTTTTCAATTCCTTTTTTGCCCTTCTTTTTAATTATAGCATCATAATTATGTATGATAATTACAATTTTGCCACAACTTAATATCAGCACTTGATCAAGTTAATCTAAAGGCCCAAAATGGTTCTTTAGGTTCTATGTTTAAGAGTGGTTCTATATTGATGTTATTTCTATATATATATACATATATATATATATATATGTAGAGATAAAGTAAAAATAATTTTATGGTAAAAAAAGGTAAGAGACAATAAAAAAAATCCTTTTTATTGATTAAAACTAGTTCTTTATCAATTTATTTTTGATGAATTCAACATATTCATCACTTTTTACAGAGCAAAAGAGATTTTCAAATGTAGATTTTGAAACCAAAATTTTGGAATAATTTGTTGATGAACAAAATGCTTTCATCTAAAAAGTGATGAATATGTTGGATTCATCAAAAAGAAATCGATAAAGAACTAATTTTAATCAATAAAGATGATGAACTAACAATTATCAGTTGATGTATATACCGAAAAATGATCAAATAATCATTCCTCTTACACTTTTTACTTTAATTTCTTTTTTATTTGATCTCATCCATATATCGATATATATATATATATGAGTTGTGTTCAATAAGTCCATGTTAAAAACATAGTTTTAAAATTTTAATATTCAATCACACGTGATTCAGTGTACAATCACATGTGATTTGTAAAAGTATCACATGTAAATTACGAAAATATCACTCTGTCCAAAATTTTAAAATGCAATCTGGATCATTGATGTCATTTGAGTGGAGTTGTTGGGAAAAATAGGCTTACAAATATATCCTCTTTTGTTGACACAAAAATATATAACTTGTTTATATAATTGTATGTACTAACATTAACATATGTGCACATATACATATATATATTCAATCAAATATATTCTCATCTATGATCTACAAAATAAGCTTCATCAAATGGCCAAGCTCCAATCGTCAAGATCCGAGTTCAAGTAGAAGCCAGTGTCGAAGATTCCTACAAATAAACGTTCAAAGTTTATGAGCTTACAAAATAAATAATTAAACGAGTTTAAGTTTTTATAAAATAATTTCTATAAAAACTTTTATAAAAATTGAGAAATTTTTTATAAAATCACAAGCTTGGTAGTCAAAGCAAATGAATTCCTATTTTGGCAAATACTAAACATAATCTTCTATTGAAATAAGCCAAAACCATATTTAGCAAAAAGAATCTCCCAAAGAGGTAAACTTCCAACATGCTTTGTGCATTTGATTTCTAAACTACCATTTTTATGATTAAATTCAAACTTAAGAAGTATGGCACTAACCCAACTTTTCTAAAGCTTCTTTTCAGTGCATTTTTATGGTAAAAATGGGTTGTGTGTGGTTTTGGTAAAAGGCCAACGTCTATATTGACAAGTCTCAAAAAGTTTCAGCAAGCCGACGGTCGATGCCACGGTCGACCGTGGATCGACCGTGGACAGTCTGGACACTTTTTGAGCTTGCATCTTTTTCCTTATTTAAGGTAACTCAAGTCTTGTGTTTTACCAACCTCTTGCAATCTGAAAAACACAGAACATTACAAAAACTTGTGAGCTCATATTCTTGATACAAATTCAACATCTCAAGATCAAGAATGAAGCAAGAGTGAAAGCCTTCAAAGTTCAAACACTACATTACATTCTTGTATATTTGTAATTGTGTGAGGATCATCTCTAGCCTTAGAATTAGAGAGAAGTGAGGATCATCTCTACCCTTAGAATTAGAGAGAAGTGAGGATCATCTCTAGCCTTTCCAATTAGAGTGAAGTGAGGTTTATCTTAACCTTGTTTGCAAGAGTGAAGTGTAATTCTTGTAAGCTAAAGAGAGAAGTTGTAAAAGGTTTATCTCTACCTTCAAAGAGAGAAGTTAGTGGAGCAACTCTTGGTGGGTGAGGCCAAGGAGTGGATGTAGAGCAAGGTTGTTAACCCTTGCTTGAACCACTATAAATCATTGTGTCCAAACTACTTCATTGGTGATATCTTTCTTCCTTAAACTCTTTAATTACTTGCAAATATTGTTAAAAACTTCAAAAAGTGGGCATCTAACCTATTCACCCCCCCTCTAGGTTCTAACAGAGTGGAGTGGCATTTTCGTAATTTTTTGTAACTCACATGTGATGTTTTTACAAATTACATGTGATTGTATACTAACCACTTGATTGAATATTAAAACTTTATAACTATGTTTTTTAAATGGACTTTATTGAACACAACTCATATATATATATATATATAAGTCTTGCTAGTAGAGGGTGATGACCAAGCCGAAGCTCTCTTCTAGTTTGCCTCTTATTGCCGTTCAAAAAAACTATTAATACGTATGTCTGTCGTTCAAAAATAATTTTTTTATTTATATATATGGGAGTGTTATTGTGAAAATAAAGAGTTATATGTGAGAATGATAAAACAAATCCTAGACATCGATTATGTGTTTGATCTAATGGTCGCAATTTACCCATCACAATTCATGGTCGTCGCTTCATGGTTGGGTAATGAATAAAATGAAGAGTCAAATTTAGATCATCCGATTAAATCGAATGAAGAACCAGGATTAAGTCACTTATTCTCACTTATATATATATATATATGTGTGTGTGTGTGTATGAGAGGGTTCATTTGAGAACCATTATTATTGTGAGAACCGCAATAACCAATCTTAGCCGTTCAATAAATGGAATTCATGGATGAAGAGCGTAAAGGAATTGAGTGTGGCAAGGTGTATGTAAGGAATTTATGGGTGGGCAATCCAATTGAAGGAGGATAAATTGGACGGCTAAGATTGATTCTCGTGGTTCTTGTAATAAAAACGGTTCTCAAATAAACTTTTCACTATATATATATGTGTGTGTGTGTATATATATGGGAGGGTTAAACGAGAACTGTTTTCGTACGAAAACTGTGAGAACCAATCTTAGCCCTTGATAAAATTAATCAATGGCCAACATTTTTCGGCTGCTCGTTAATGCTTCATTAATGAGCCGCCAAAAAATCTTAAATGAATCTAGCTTAAACGAGTCTAGCTTAAACAAACCGAGCCCGAGCTTTATAAATATTAAACGAGCCGCGCTCGAGCTTAACATCATAAACTCTAAACGAGCCGAGCTCGAGCTTAAAAAGGCCTAAACGAGCCTGGCTCGATAAGTGTGTGGCACGGCTCGGCTCGTTTACATCCCTAACGGTTATAAATGATTTTAACGATAATCTAGTTTCACTTGTTTTTATTAGGTCAATGGAGGTTCCAGCGGCAAGCTTGTAGCATGGGGAGAGAAGTTCATTTGTTTAATAAATGAACAAGATTTTCCATTTGTTTAATTAACGAACAAACACAAAAAGAGCTGTCGTTCGTTCATTTATGTTCGTGAACGTTCGGTTAATTCGTTTGTTTATGTTATATATATGATGTGTGTGTGTTTATTTGTGTTTAATTATGTTAGATTTGCAATCTAGTATGTGTTCATTCGTTTACGTTTATTTATCACGAACTAATCAATCTTTTAAACAATCTAACACAAAACTAGTTCATTTATCATTCGTGTTCGTTCATTTGTTCGGCTAAAGTTAAACAAACGAACAGGAACACAAAAATCCGTTCGTGTTCGTTTCTTTATTCGGATAAAGTTAAACGAACTAACACCAACAAGCTCCGTTCGTGTTCATTCGATTCATTTACAATCCTAGCACCAGAAGATTCAACACCCACTTCTTTGGTGCTGCCTCGCAAAAGGTTTCTCGGCATTTGTTTTTCGCAGTTGCATACTTTCACCCTCCACACACTACATTTGGAGAAAAATGTGAGGTATTTTAGAAAATGGGCATTGCTTGAGTTTGATATGATGCTAGGAGCATCCTCAATAGAGAGGGGACTGAGCCTACCATGGTGGGGGTGATGGTGGTGTGCCACTACATGGCGGCATGGTGCAAGAAAGGGAGGTGGGATGGGGATGATCATCACCTGTGTGGACGAAAGGGAGGGTGCAGGTAAATGAGCTTAGCTAGTGATCTCTCTCTTTAATTATTTATTTTTAATTGACTAATTTGGTTATTAGTTTTTTTAACAGCGAAGTTATGTGGGTAGGGTTTATAGTGACATCCATATAGGGCGGTATGCGAGCCTCAAGCCACGCACCATGAGGAAGTAAACCCTCCTCAATTATTTCCGGGAACCCCCACAATAAGGCTCGAATTCGAGACCTCATAGTGGGTAAAACCCTCCATATCATTAGGATAAGTTATAGTTAGTATTTGGTCATTAGTTAGGAGTGAAAGCCTGACATGACAGTGTATTATGTGTAGTAAAATGTGAGGGTTGGGGATAGGGACGAGCTCGATTATGAAACCGGGCCCGAATAGAAGCGAACGTATAACATTTTAAAATATTTTGTAAGTATAACAATAAAAACCCATGATACACACCAATAGCAACATCCTTTTCTCAAATTGTTATGTAAAATCACTTCTTTTTTAAGATGCTATAACTGCTAGGCTTCTTACAGAAAACATATCCCCTTGATGTAACTTGTACTTAGCTCATTACACGTTATATCCAAAGATCAACCCCGCAAATTCCAAGAAAACATAGAATTCGGTCAAAAAGACATGCTTAATATCAATTAGATTGACAGGTTTACACGGTTATCATAAATTTCTGAAAATTATTATGTCACAATGTGTGATGATTTATATGTAATAATTATACGTCATACATAACAAAACTTATCTGATGATTTATACATAACAATTATAAGTTAGTATATTGCACCTTTATCTTGTTTTTAAGTTTGATGCTGTCAATTTTGATTGAAGTTCAAGTCACTTTATTTACTTGGACTAAGCTTAGAGCCAATTTTAAGTCATTAAATTGGACTACGTGATGTTGTATTCTTTTATCTCTTTTCTAATTGTAATTATACGATGTATTTTTGCTTTGAGTGCCTTGCTTAAAGCCATTTATTAATATATTCTGGGTTGGCTAGTTTTGGGTAATGACCGTGCCGAAGCTCAAGACTAGTTTTCTCTCTTCGCCGTTCAACAAAAAAAAATACATAACAAAATGTATGTTTGATCCATAATATCTTTGAACAAATGGGTAAGAAAAATAATTCATGGGTTTTATATAAATATAAATGTCATAGTTATTACATATAGATATAGTAAAATTATGTTTAATATAGATATAAATGTGATATAGTAAAATTACGTTATATACAAACCACCTCCACCAATCACATAGAGTTACAAAATCTAATTTAATTAATTAATAATAATATACTCCCTATTTAACAAACAAGTGTGAAATTGATTCAATTTCCTTCTCTGTTTTCTCTTTCTCTCTTTTTTTTTTCTTTTACCACAATGCCGATAATAAAAATGAAAAATAGAAAAGAGAGAGAATTCAAGAAGAGAAAATCGAAGAACACCACATATTAATTTAATTTAATTTAATAACCAGGCCTATTCCTCTTCTGCACAGCTTTGCCATCTGATCTTGAATCCCCTTCAGACGAATTAACATCGACCGATCTCGAAAAATTGGATGAAAGATCGGAGTAAAGATCAACAACTTTCTTTATATTGTTGTTGAGTTCTCTGATCAAACCCACATTTCTGCTGAGTTTATCAGGGATCTTTGACTCGTGATTTTGGTTGATTTCATTGATCAGCAACCTGTTCTGATCCAGAATGTTTTGAACTTGAACAAAACTCTTTTGAAACGTCTGCATCACCTTCCCATCTAATTGAGCACCTCCATTCCCCTCCATTAATGAATCTTTGGGAATAATTAACTCTAATCTGCACACGAGATGAGCTGTTTAGTTAGGGTTGATTATTATCCTATAGAAAGTAGGCATAAAAAGACTAACTTATTGAATTTAATATGTATTACTGAATTAAATAAGTAGTTTGGTTAAATTAAGAATAAGGTCAGACAAAAGACATGATAAGATTTGAGGAAAAATTATTAAAAAGGGGATTTAAAAGCAAACAAGACAAGTTCTGATTCTGAAACAAGAAAATCATGACACCCATTTGGGGTTCTTTCTTTTTTATTTTTCTTTTACTTTCATGGAAGAACACAGAATGTGGAAATAAATTATTGAACTTTTAGTGATATTTTCTTTATTTTTTAATTTTTGGTTGGGTACTTGGGTTGAGTAAAATTTGTAAGTTTGAAGTTATTATTTGGGGTATGATGAGATGTAAAAAAAGGAGATCTCATTTCCATAAAGGGGAAGAGCTTTTTACATATGTACTCAGAAATAAACACCTTCCAAAAGGGCTACAATAATAACTCTGAGTTTTCAAAAAAAAGAAGAATCTCAAGAATCAAAGATGTATGAACATAAACACCAAAATGGGTACCATTTTCATTCATTGTTTCCCACAACATGCATGAATCACATCTTACACATACTGACTCAAAAACCCAAAACCAAACCCGAAATTAGAAAAAAGGGGTTAATTGCTTAATTAAAAACGAAATTGGGGATTAAATTTACAAAAAAGAAAGAAATCCGTCTAGTCAAAATTGAAGACCATAAAAGGAAACCCGCTTGAAGATCTTGAAGGCCCTATTTTAAATCCAAATCTACAGTAAGAACACTGTGTATATTACAGAAAGAAGAAATTATGAATACACAAGGTAGGTTAATAAGATCAAGAATTAAAGGAATCCATCAACTGGGAAGGTAAAGAAAAATTAAAGACGATTAAAGAATTCATAAATTTGTTTCCTTAAATTTTGCTCATAAGTGTGCTAATAATAATAATAATTTTAAATATAATACGTACCTTGAAAATCTGGGAGCATTATATTCAGAGAGAAAGAGAGAGAGAGAGAGAGAGGGATTGAAGTGAGAAGAAACAGAAGAAGAGATGGAGAGAGAAGAAATGAGAGAGAGAGAGAGAGAGTTATGAATTTTAGAGAGAGAGAATATGAAGATTTGACAGTCACCCTCCGTCCAACCTACCCTCTCCTCTGTCTAAAATCTAAATCTCTCTCCAATTTGTGTGTGTTGATGCATACGAGAAAATATTTGTTAGCTAATAGTTGTGCTACATCGTGGATAATATATTTTAAGAGAGGTTTACTTTATCCTTTTACTTATAAGATTAATATAAATGTTAAAATTAATAAAGGATTTAAATAAAAAAATTATTGAATTTCACACGTCATCTTATAATAAGTAGGAGAATAAAATAGAATAAAAAAATAAAAGAATATATTATTTTTCATATTTTAATTCATAATATACTTTCAAGAGATGGTATATTTTTTACTTTTTTTCTCTCATTTATTGTTTACTCATAAATGTTAAAATTAACAAGTGAGGAAAAAGAAATAATTAGTAATGAAAAAAGAATTAATAAACTACACGTATCAATTATGAGTAGAATAATAAAGTAGGAATAAATATAAATAAATATATATATTTTCATATACTTTTTATTAACTAACAAGCTAGTTAACTAGTAACTAATTATTGACCAATAAAACTACTTATCACGAACAATATATACTATTCGGTTTCATAAATAATAACTTATACATATCACGAACAATACACTATTCGGCTTCATAAATAATAACCTATTCGGCTTCATAAATAATAACCTATTCGGCCCCCTTTGGTTGTAGGTCATATTGCATGCCTTATAAGACGCTCCTAAGACTGGGTGTGTTTATTTAGAGTGTAATTATTTGGACCGGGTATAACTATTTAGAGCTCCTTTTAGCATAAATTAACCATGTGATGTAATATAAGTGTGTGAACTGTATTAAAAATTGTAAATGATTAATGTTATATGTTTGGTATGTGAGAGTGAAGAGTTTCAAATAGTAGCACTCATTTGGACTCTTTTGTTTGTGTAAATTGACTCTATGCTATGTAAGTGAGTGTGTGACCTGTGTTGAAAACTTTAATCGGGTGAAATTGTTATGTGTGACTTGAAATTAGTGATATGATATTGAAAACATAATCTAATTAAGAGGGAGCTTGACGTGAAATGTACGACGTCAGATCTTGGTTTGATCAAGATGGTTCACGGCATGGGAAAAGATGGTTCACGACATGAAGCATGAGTGCACGACGAGGAGTAGACCAAAAACAGTGTTTTTGGATTTGGGATTTTCGGAGGGTTCTCGGCGTGGAGCCACTTGTAGCAATTACAGGCTGTTTTGGTGCAGATCTTGGTTCGGCAACCCATTTATATTAATTAGGGTTTTTTTTCTAGTTTATCTATATATATCGTACCTAGGTTTTATTCAACATATATGTCTTAGAGTGACATCTTGTAAACACTTTCAATCATAATAAAGAAGTATCTAGTCATACTCGTGAACGTAAGTCATGACCCTAACGACCAAACCATATAATATCTTGGTGTTTTGTTCATCACTTCATCGTTCTATGTTATCCGTATTTTTTAACGTGTTATTATTAAAGCTTTAAGTTTGATCCTTACAAAATGATGATAGTATCCTTGCATCTACTTTATACATCTCTTTATCATAAGTCATAACATCCAGTTGTGATAGTAAGCTATACGTTGATAGGATTCTCAAACCATTAAGCTGCTTATTTTCCGAAATTGTAGTGTTTTGTATATATATAAAATTAAAAAACAATTATTCAAACAAAAAGCCAAAAACACTAATTTCTTGTGGTCCCCTTCAAATGTGTTTTTCCTGGTAAAGATTCGCAAATTGTGTTATTAGGCCCTTGACATATTCGTGTAGGAGTGCTGTTAAAGAACTACAAACCCGTCATATCATATCATATTATTTCATAAAAAAAATACTAAAATGGTATAGTAATTCGTCTATTTTAGTAGGTCACGTACATCTTTAAGAAATGTTTGGCAACGGTGGTTTATTAATAGTTTATTTCAACGTAATCTATATAAATTGTTTTTCTTTGTTTACTCATATATATTATACTAGATTAAATACTTGTATGATATACGGGTTGGTTTAAGAAAATGATAAATACTATACTAAATATTAATAAAAGGGTAAAATATGGTTTAACCTCTAAACTTTATGTTCAATTATAGTTTAACCCCTAAACTTTTTTAATGAATTTTAAATCCTTAAACTTGTACAATTAATTGTTTTAATCACTTAACCTGGTATAACAAGTTATTAAAGTTCTAAAACATAGTTTTATCCTTAAACTTATTTTATAAACATTTTAAACCTGTAACTATATGATTAAATTGAGAAAATACACATGAGATAACTAATAAAGTCATAAATCGTTTTAAAATCTTGGAATATAGCTAAAGAGAAAGACAAACTTCTCCTACATGAAACTATCAAACTAATTAGAGAATCAACAGATTTTCAAAGAATCCCTTAACAAAATCGAGGGTTTCTGTATGATGGTGTCGATTCTCTTCAATGCGATTGTGTCAAAACAAGCTGGTCCTTTTCAATGGGTCGGTCACGGGTTGACCCTCTTCAAACTGATGGTGTTGACAAGAGTTTCTATGTTGTGTTCTCAATCGACTTGGAAAAAAGAGTGAGCTATGGATTTAGGCGGTAGTAGGTAAGCTTAGATTAGGTTAGGGATAAAAACAATTAGGTTAAACAAGAATAGGGATTTAATCAAATATTAGAAATAGTTTAGGGATTAAAATATTCATTAAAATAGTTTAAGGGTTAAACCATTTTAAAGTGTAAAGTTTAAGGGTTAAAACATATTTTACCCTTAATAAAAATAATTAAATAATTATGAAAAAACGAATAAAATGAGAATTCTAAAAATTGACGACATACAACGTCAACACCTAGATCAGCAATATAAACGTCAATGCTAAGTTGCTAACAATATAAACGTGGTATCATGCATGTATTTATTTTGACTTTTTAATTAATTTTTTAAAGCACATCAGTTTTTAATTTTCACATCATCAATTAATTTTTACTATCAGAAATTTTTGTTGAACATATGAACGCATTCTTTCATATGATACAAAAAAACATGATTATATATCTTATACAAGTTATCGATTATTATTGTTATAACTAGAGATTTAGAGACAATAAGATTATGTATTTATTAGTTATAATTAAAAACAATTTAAAATGTTTAAAAAATATTGTAAAATGATACAACTAGCAATTTGGTTAAATGCGATATTTAAAATATCATAAAAAATAAATATGATTTTTAAGATTTTAGAAGAACATATATGAAATTTTCTCCAATAGTTTTGATTTAAAGTTAAGTCAAAATTGGATTTTTAATTTTTATCGAAATAGATAGTCAAAATTGTATAATTAAAATTGATTTATTAAATAAATGATTAGGATTAGTTTGATCAAGATTAGTGTTTTAATTATATTTGTTAAAAGATTTGAATCTTATTTGTTTGATTATTTTTTTTATTCGACGGAGCTTCTTTAAATTTCTACTCGGAGTTCTAGCCCTTCAATTACTTCATGTTTTTTTCCTACGCAAATGATTTGACAAAGTTTATAAAAATCTAAATTCCAACACTATAGAAAGAAATGCAGCTTTCACTTACGTTTTAGCTAATTTTAGGATAACTTAATGTTACTAAAATAAAATAAAACTATTTATTAAGTGTGTTTTTATTTACACCCTTTTTATATCATATAATATATGTGAGTATATAATATGTATTAAAAATTATAATTGATTAATATTAGATGTGTGAGATGTAAAATAAATATGGTCTAAATAGTAGCACATTTGGATTCCATGTCTCTCTCTCTCACATTCAAGAGATCATATCACATGTTATACACTGGGTGTACCATTTTGGATCATTTCTTAAGTCTAAAGTGACTAGTATAATGTTACATCACATGTTACACACTTGGGTGTACCATTTTGGATCATTTCTTAAGTCTAAAGTGACCACTATAATGTCATATATATGTTTGTATGACATGTATTAGAAATTGTAATTGATTGATATGAAATGTCCTATATGTTACAGAAATGAGGGCCAAATAATAACTTTTAGGACCCTCTAATGGTCACACTTAAGTAAAGATATGTTACATCACATGTCACATACTCACGTATTACATCATAGGTGTCGAATCTATACAATTAAATATACGAGTGCTGTTATTTGAACGTCCTCATCCCTCTCACATAACAGACATATCACATGTCTTTGATAAAGCTTATCACCCAGCTTTTCTCTCACAGACTAGCTACAATCGTTTGATCCACCACCTCGTGCAACGCCTCGTTGGTCAAACATCACAAAACCACAACAAATGCTTTTGCAAGAACCTTTCTCTCTCCATTCTCCCCCATATCCCTTGGAAGTTAATTTATCTTCTCCTTGCTGCCACGTAACCCTACCGAAGCAGAAAATCCCTCATCCAACAAAACCGCAAAACATGTTTTTGCCTGAGATCTTCAATCAACAGTACACAAACCAAGATAAATCTGGCTCTGATACCACATGTAAAGATCAAATCACCACTTGTAATACTTAAACTTGATACCTCAACAAGAACACATTAGAAGACGCAGATAACTGAAACAAGATAAACACTATACTAAGATATAATATGGGTCGATTGTCATGGTTACGACTTACGTCCGCGGGTAGAAACTAGAGACCTTTTTATTATGACTGAAAGTGTGTACAAGATGCCACCCTAAGATTCATAGGTTGAATGAAACCTAAATATGATATTTATAAACACCAAACTAGAAAACCCTAATTAATATTAAATGGGCCTCCGATCAGATCTGTGCCAAAACAGCTTGGATTTGATTCAGGTGGATCTGGCTCTACGTCAAGCACCGTCTGAAAATCCCAAATCCAAAAATCTTGTTTTCGATCTACTCCTCGTCATGTACCCATGCCTCACGCCGTGAACCATCTTTTCCCATGTCTTGAACCATCTTGATCAAACCAAGAACCGACATCGTAGACTTCACGTCAAGCTTCCCCTTAAATAGATTTTAGTTTCAATATCGTACCACTTAATTTAAAGTCACAGCTAACAAAAAAACCTACGTATTGATGGTGATTTTAGTGTCATCAAGCCATTTAATATAATCGGGATTAACATGAGACTAACCGATTCTAGACTTAGTTATAATTCGGGTTTGGAGGTGCGGAGTGCACACTCGAATAAATTAAGTTGGTATCGGGAATACAGGTGTCCGGGGGCTGGCCCCAGGAGGGGTTTGGAGGTGTGGAGTACACACTCGAATAAACTAAGTTGACATCGGGAATATGGGGGTCCGGGGAAATACCGCCGCCAACCGCCGCGATGACTGCCGCTCCCCAACCGCCGGTTTTCACGCCTATAAATAGGCTTCTTGGCTTTTGGTTTTCTCACGGAAAACAAGCAAACGAGAAAAGAGCAAATGAAGGATATACGATTTCCTATTCGATATTCTGTCGAAATATTCTCTGGAAAACGAAAATCAAAGCAAAAATATTATGTGTTTGGATTTAAATTAAGCCTGTAATCAAATTAAGTTTTTGGATTATCCTATATTTGAATTCGTGATACCTCAGATATAAGGGCCGAATTACAAATTACGAAAAGTGTATTAAACAAAATTCTACAAAATTATGTAAGTATATATTATTATTCTTAACCCTGTTTCAAACTCTTTTCTCCAACACGTACTACTGAGCCAACCAAGTGGAAATCACAAGTTTTTGATCAAGTTACGATCACTGATCAACAATCAAACATCACAAAGATACATACTACACCACTGGGGTTCCTAATGATCGAACAAGCTAGTAACAACTAAGAAATAAACTAATTTACTTGAAAAAATGAATTAACTACAAGAAGGTTATAAAGGCAGGGTCACAGATTAAGAACTAATGAGCAAAACTGGAATAATTAATTAAGAATCACCTCCGGCTGGCCAGATTACAAAATTTACAAGTTACGACTTGTGTTTTCTTTAATTAATTTCCTACTATGTATATATATACGTACGTACGCGTGCCATCAGAATACAGGTACACGTACACAGATTTTTTATCTCACTTAATTTGGGTTGCACATATATATAAAACGCAACAGGCAGGCACCGGCCAATTAAGATCGAAGAAAATATATAAATGTTGTGAATTAATTAATTAATTAATACGTTGCGTTAATTTTATTTTGGCATTAATTAATGCAGATATATGGACAAGACTTGCAAGAAATTGAAAGAAGATGTTGGCCGGATCAGTTCATTCGATTTTCGACAAAGGCGATGTGCTGGCCGGCCAGATTTTGGTTTCGATCGATCTTTTGATCAATTAATCAAAGCTCGATCTGATCACACGTACGTACGGCTTGTAACTTTGGGTTGCACATACATGCAATTAAAGCTAGCTAGCTCGATCTCATGGCCGGATTTTTTATTAATTCTAGCTTTTATATATATATATACACACACAACAACGTTAGCATGCATGCAAAACGGTCGGTCTATATACACATATGGTGAAAAGTTCATTTAAGAACCATTTTGATTGCGAGTTTAATTGGATTTCCCATCCATTAATACTTAATTAATATATATATATATATATATATCCCTTAATTAACTATGAATTTATGATCGAAGTCCGTCCCATTCTCTGATGGTTCGACTACATGACTTTCACTACCTACCTAGGGATACACATAACACACACATGTACGTATAAATCTATTAGCCAATTTTAACAAGTGATTTAGATAATATCAAAACTTGAACCAACTATTTTTGTAAAAATCGAAATCAAATTTTAAAATTTTTGATTTTAATTTGAATCAAAACTATTAGAGATAATTATATATATGTTTTTCTAATATCTTAAAATATCGTATTTCTTCTCCATAGTTTACAAATATCATATATACTTTTTATACCATTTTAAAATATCATAATTAAGTATTTAACTAAACTCTTTGCTTTATCATTTTAAAATATATATAAACCATTTAACATTCTCTCTCCTTTTAAATTTTTAAACTTCTTAAAATTCAATCAATATAAAATCTTGACCTTTCATTTAATCTAAATTAATCTCATCCACTCAATCTTTAACTATTTTATTCTCTCCTAATTTACTTTAACTTTTTATTCAAAATATATTCTCCCATACTAACATAATTATCCTCTCACATCAACATAATTTTTAAAATCTTATTAACTCTTCTCTTTATTTCATCAATATAAATCTTTTTTCTTATTTTATTGTCTTTTAGAATTTAATTTTAAAATTAATAAAATAGTTAAATGAAAATAAAAGAAAATTTGAAAAAAAATGGACATGTTGCTGTAGAAACTTTTTCGTGACATTGAATCGTCCGAATAACATATTATTACATTCTTGAAAGCGACATATTGTAAACCAAAAACTATTTGCCGCCGCAGTATTGTGCGGGTATGATGCTAGTCATTTTAAAATATATTGCAATCATTTTTTTAAATTTTAACCAATAAAGACTCGGCCTTATTGCTCTAAGCTTTAACAATAATTAGTTTATACAATAAATACAATCATGTATGTTTGTATCATGATACTTCTTTTTTGCCATAATTTCTACCCTCCCTCTCACTTCAACATTTCTATTGCTGGTCTAGGTATTGACGCCGTCTGTTGTTATTTTTCTAACTTATCTATTTCGCATTTTATAGTTATTTAATATATTTTATTAATATTGTTTAATATTTATTATTTATTCATTCCAACATGTGTATCATAGAAACATCTAATCTATTATGTGACTATATAATTACGAACGCCATAAGAAAATTTTATAACCACATGTAACTTATATAGCCAATACATTGGCCTAATAACTACTGTTAGAGTACGACTTAGAATTGAGGCGGTCCTAACTAATTTACGACCTGACTCAAAGGAAGTAAAAATTTCCAACTTGGTGAAATCAACGGAATAAGTATTTGAGTAGACTAACCTATTTGATTATCTAGGTTTTTCTTGTATACGTATCCGGCTCAATAGTTGCTAGAATTTTTCGTAAGTGGTTTCAAGTACCACTTTAAAACAGTTGTATAATCTAAGATATCTTGGGTTCCTGCTCGTGGATGCATGGTTGAGCTTATAATCAAAATCTGACTAATCTGGTATTGTACCCAAGTAAGTACCAAAACTGAAATTGTTGACTTCTAGCTTGAAACCGAATACGAAACTAAAAACTTATAACAGTTGTTGGTTCGTTTTTCGGGAAATCTATGGTCAATGCGCCCACCTCTACAAGAACTAGACCGAATAGATACTAAACATGAAAGTACCAAATTCGTAATTGTTAAATTTATTAGAACCCAGTACCTATAGCCGGCCAGTACCAGCTTGGAAAATTCGGTCAATCTACATGAATGGTGGTTAAAACATCTTTGACTGAACCACATAAATCGTTATGTCGTTTTCTTGTTTTCCTTTGATTGCATCACATAACAATTGGAAAAACATGATTGTGTAATTGACATTTTATTTATTAGTTCATGTTTTTATATCGGTTTTAAAGAGCTACAAGAGAATGACCATATTAGATTCTTTTTGAACGGCAACACACCCATTTAATCTCCATATTTATCTACAACGGGACTGCTCATAGAGGAAGCAACACCATATTTATCTGTTGACATAGCTAGACCAAAGGTGCTTTGGCATTACAGTATTAAATTATATTATGGATAACACACCTGGTCAAAGTTATTGATGAGAATTGCTTATGTATCCTAATCCAAATCGCATGTAAGTTGTGAGTTACCAAAAAAGTTATTAATAAAGTTATCCGTAGTCAACACTTCATATTGTTAAGGTTCCTTTCACTCTATATAATAAGGTTTTCAAACATGTAACTTTGTACGGTATCGGTTGAAATATTTATCTTTAAAATTTTTTATTGTTAGACCTATATAAACAAGTATATGGCGATTGTATTAGTCTATTTTTTAACATATTAGGTTATTAGAGTTCGAGTAAAGCTTATAAGCTAACTATTTTTTGTTTAAGAGCTCACGAACTTGAGTTTATGAAAGGAAATGAATACGTTTTTAGAAATTTAATATTATTTAATAATGAGAAAAAGGTAATTGCTTATCTTAATTTAACGAGAGATGAATACGTAAGAAAGTCGGGTCAAGTGAGATTAGAGTCGTATAACTTGCATTCTAACGACTACACCCAAATTTTAGACCAAATTACAAGTACCGAATCTATAATTATTCTATAAGCTATTCTTAAAACTGAATAATATATTTTTAGTAACAGTTTCTCAGTAAAAAATATATACAGAATTTTAGTAACGATTTAATAACCAATAAATTAAAAAACATATCACAAGAGACAAATAAGATAAATTGGTGGGTTACAACTAAGATAAAGTAACCTTTTAAATTACAAATTTGGTCATCAGTAATATTGATCTGTGAAAAAGGTACCGCAATGTACATACTTTTTGGTACTTGTAAAACAATATAATTATCATAAAGGTTAACATTTAAAAACGGGGTTTCATTAATCATCATCCAATATAACATTTTGTGGTTAAGAAATATTTTGAGGATATAATAGCTTTAAAATTTTCAAACAATAAGGTTGGTACTTGGTAGCCACCCTATAAATATAATCCTATACCCTATCTATACATTATAAATTCTTATGAAAATTAACTCTATCTACTATTAACCTTCCCAACTCTTACATCTTTATTATTATATTAGTGTCACATTATTTTTATATTTTTTCTCAATTCTTTAATCTCGTGATCAACCCTCTCTATCCTATTAATCTTTTTTTTTTATTTAAATGAGAAAAGAGTGAGGATAGATAGAAAGAGGAGTAGGGGTGAGCATATGTCCTAATAGATCGAAAAAACCAACGAACCAGACCAAACTGGATCGGGCTCGATCGGTCTGGTCTTCGGTCAATTTTTATAGATTTCGGGTTTTGGTCCGGTTCGATCTTTTTCGGGCTGGTCCGGTTTAGTTTGATACAGTATATAAAACAACTAATAGACCGAAAAAACCGACGAACCAAACCATACCGAACGGAGACCGGTTAGTCCGGTCTCAATCATAGTTTTTTTTATAAATTTTGGGTTTAAGGTCCGGTTTAATCTTTTTCAATCTAGTCCAGTTTAATTTTTTTCAGTTCAGACGTCTTTTTAAAACGATCTCACCCCTAAAGAGGAGAGAGAGATACTCTCTGGTTGGTTGGTGTCTTGGTGAAACCAAGACGGGAAGAAACACGCAGGTGGGGAAAGACACGGCCGTGTGTGTTCTGGTGCAACCTTTAAGGCCCGCCGTCAACCCATCGGACGATAGCATATGGCCTAATAGTAGCTAAAATGGGCTTACAGTGAAAGCAAGGCAAGCTTTAATTATTGGTCCAAGAATAGATTCAAGCCCAATCAAGCTTCAGAGTTGGATCTCAAACCTTCCGAAAAATCATAACCGTCGACTCATTTTAGGTTTTCATTTTCAGTCCATTATAAAATCTGTCGCAAATGGTCGCAAGTAGAGATATTGAGATAAACCCTAAAAGCAATGCTAGGGTTTTCAGGCCTACCATACATCCACCGCCGATTTGCTTGTGTGTGATATGACTTAAGGTAATCAATTTCTTCGCTCATTAGCTACTTGAAAATCTATTTAAAAAGTTTGGATGAATTACTTGATTCCGTTCGTTGTAGTTCTTGTTTCTGTGATTTCATCGAGTTCATGTGCATATGATATAAGATTCTGCGATTTCGGAGTGTGGTTTCTGCATAATTTACCTTTAATTGATCGGATACAGCATTTTAGCTCAATGAGTTTTATATAGTCCATTTTTTTGGATGCTGCTGTTGTATACGAAGACATTTTTTACTGAAGAAAAACATTATAACTACACATTACAAGATTTGTGTTTTTGTACCAAATTTGTGTTTGGAATTTGACCGAGCGAAGTCAAATGTCATCAACACAGCAAATTGGTTTTTCATTACCAAATTTGTGTCTGAAGGTGACTATATAAATTATATCTTGCCATGCTTTTTTTCCACTTAAAGGAAATAGCTTATTAGCTTTTTAACGGTAATGAGACGGCATGGTTGGGATTTACACATTGGATTATCGTTGAACAACACAGATGGTCATTCACTGCAAATCCCCTTTTTTTTCCCTGGTAGCAGAACTTGTTTGGTTAAAAATGTTAAAAAAGCCCTACCTTGCTTTAATCATGACAAAGTGTATGGCTTAGAGATCTCAAATACAGCAGTTGAGTCTGGAATCTTTGTTCTTCTAACTTTGTGTTTGTGGGTCAATTGACCTAACATATGATATAATTTGTCATCTATAAAGCAAACAGGCTCACATTTGTGCCAACTTTGTGTCGGAAGATGACTAAATCAACAAGGGTCTCAAGTCACTTTACTTATGAAGAAACTATATTCATTTGTATGCTTGCGCCTTTGACATTAAATTATGAAAATATATTCTATCCTGAACCTTTCAATCATATGGGATAACATCCTGCCATGTTTTGTTCAAGTCACTTTACTAGGATTCACACATTGGCCTTGCGTAGTTTAAAGCTCTAGGAGATGTATTCTTTCTATTCGATTTTGCTATGTCTTATATTATTGGGTCATTTTCCATCAAAGTTTGCTGTAGTTTGTCATCTATAAAGCAAATTGGTTCATATTTGTGCCAACTTTGTGTCGGAATTTGACTAAATCAATGAAGGCAGTCAAGTCAGTTGACATATGAATGAACTTCTTTCATTTTGTATGCTTGCACCTTTGACATTGGATCTTTCAAGTATTTTCATTTATTTGTATTTGTTCGGTAAGAGAGTTGCTAATAGCATTTATATTATTGTTTGTGATAATCTTGTAATGATCCTAGCAGTATAATGAACCCTATTACGTTTATGGGCCACACCAACTATTTCTTTGGGACCAATTTCAAGGCAGTACTAGACCCCTGGGCAGTATGACTGGTCTCTGGTTGTTCCTAGCAAGCCTGATCCATATGTTGTTTTGGCCTGATCAGATAATGGATTCAAACACTTGCACCAAAATGGCTACAGAGAACTTGTATGACTTTTTCACATGATGATTCTGAACTACAATGTTCTGCTAAAGTGCTAAATAGATTCAAGTTGTTTTGAACTTTGTGATTGCTACACGAAGAGAATCATCTTTACTTGAGTATTTTTTTATTTTTATATCGTGTATTGAAACCAGCAACGGACCGAGTTTTTGTTCAGCTGCCTGTACGAATACTCATTTATTGCGAGTATAAAAGATTAGGCCTAATTTGATGTATATAAAAACATATGATGAGTTATTAATCACTGGTTACACACACACACAACCACCTCCCCCCCCTCATAAAAAGAAATTGTAATAGCAACAAATGGGTACAATTACCAAAACCAAGCAGGATTGCAATATGCAAAGTTGCTCTCTTATCTTCTTTTTGCGAGGTTTAAAAGAGAGTAAGAGGGATTAAAACACAAACAGACCTTATGCTTGAGCCTAGGATAGCAAGATTATTGACATCGATGATGACATCTAGACATCCATGTTATCTTTTCCATCGAAAGCTGCTCTGATCTCGAAGAAAGCCATTTGAAATTTTGAAGTTGGAAACCGAAAAGGCAGTCTACTAGGTTGTCTTAAAAAAACAGTCTGGCAATCTGTACAACTTAGGCGAGCGTGGTCGACTGTTTCCATTGAGTTTTTATTTCTTGGGTATCTCTAATTTGTATTATTATATAAAGCATTTAAGCTTTTTTCTTAAAACTCTTAAATTTTAAGTTACTTAAGATTGCTATTCAACCCTCATCTACCAAAAAATGATTTCATAAAATAAACTTGATAACATTTCTTTTTCATAAATTCCTTTCTATGAATTCTATAGCAAAACTTACGAAATAGAATATTTCATAAACTTAATAACATTCCGTAAATTCCAGAAAGGGAAAATATATAATATTTGTTTTTTGCCTGCTAAATAAAAATTACAAAATTACGTCTTGTGTGTACAAACCATTTTTATTTACTGTCGTCGCATTACGCGGGTACCCCGCTAGTACAATATAAAACATTTAGTTTCTTTTTTTAAGACATTTTAAATTAGATAAGTATTTTACAATATTTTAAAACAATTTTGGGCTTTTAGTTTAATGTTTTTACTCGGTGGACCTGGTTATTACCAGGTATCTAATAACCCTGCTTCTGTTTGCCGCTCGCGCACCTCTTAGAAAGTATTTTATATATATATATATATATATATTAAATATATATATATATATATATATATATAGTATTATATATTTCTTTAAATTTTATTGATTTTCATTGATATTTAATACTCTTATACACAAATAATTTTTTAACTAAATTTAAAAAATTCACTAAATCATATATGATAAAATATATTTAAAGTATTAATATACCAGACTTAAATAAGTAGGGTTGTTAATTGGGTCGGGTTGTCAGGGTTCTCTTGAAGAAAACTTAACCCGAAACCCGACCGTATTAAACTTCGGGTTAGTATCAATCGGATTTCGATTTAATATGATCAAATGAATCGGGTTAACTACAAAATGAATAAATTTTTTTCTTTAAAATTTTAGATGGATCAAGTCTTGCGTCAACCATGTTTAATTTTAGTAGTTTAGTCATTGAAGTTTTCTTAATGAATTTATTAAGTCTATAGCCCTTCAACAATTGGCAATGGCATTGGTCTTGACAAAGACAATATTAAATTCTTGACCACAATTATTAACAGAGTACAATTTTTATTTAGATTTTGTTGTAGCATTTTGTACACTACCAAATACCAACTGATTGTATCGTATATTACCAACAAACAGATAAAACACATATTAGCAAAACTAGATTAATTGTTCGTGAGATACACGGGTTAGTTTAAAAATGATAAATATTACAAATTAATAAAAAATATTAAATAATTATTAGACGCAAAAAATTAAAATTTTAAAAGGATGATAAATAATAACAATATAAAAATAATATGTTTAAGTAGTAAAAAATGTTTATATACTATATGGTTTAGAAATCATCAAATGATTAGGGGATGGTCAATTAAAAAATAACTAATCAATTAAATAGTAATAATACTTTCGTAGCCTAAATAGTTGTTAAAATTAGTGTTATTTTTCAGTAGTAAAATAATCTATATGTGTACATTTCAAAGTTGAAAAAAAAATAAAAAAAAATAAACGTCGCTAATATTTGTATGAATTTATTATTATTGTTTAATTGGTGGATCAATTAAGCTTTATTGTTTTAAAACTAGGACACATATGAAGGTAGAAATGCGATATTATAAAGAGACGTGATTATATTTCTTGTATAAGTCATCTGTCATTATTGTTACAATTAGGGGCAATAAGGTTAAGTTTTTGTTGGTAATTATTGTATGATATTATGATATGTTATAATTTAAATATGATATTTGTAAATCAGGGTGAACACATATAATATTTTAATGTGTAAGAAAGACTTATATGAAATTCTCTCTAATAATTTTGATTCAAATTAAAGTCAAATTAAATCTCATTTTGACCAAGAAGAGAGTTAAAAATGGATTTTAATTTTTACCAATTTTTTATTAAAATATCTATTTTGGTAAAAATTCAATTACCAAAATGGATGTTTTGAATTTGATAATTAATATTTTGGGAAAAGTTTAAACGAGAACTATTTTTCGTACGAGAACTGCGAGAACCAATCTTAGTCGTTCAATTCCCCTCTTTCAATTGGATTGCTCGCCCATGAATTCCTTACATGCACCCTGCCACATTCAATCCCCTACGCTCTTCATCCATGAATTCCATTATCCAAAATGAACGGCCAAAATTGGTTCTCGTAGTTCTCGTACAAAAAACAGTTCTTGTTTAAACCGTTCTCTTAATATTTTTATCTAAATCAATTGCTATGAATGTATAATAGATTTTTTTATATTAGTCTTTTATTAATATTAAAAGATAAAATATTTTATTATAATAAAAGATTATGTGCAACGTAATTTTACAAATCAACATCTCTAAATTTCCTAATGAACGCATTACTTTATATTATTATAAAAGGACTTCGATATTTTACAAAACTAATTCTTCTTAATGTTTTAATTAAGGATTAGTTTTACTTATAAAAGTCAAAATTCACTCTCTCAATTTTAAATTAATGGATGATTAAGATTGTATATTTTACAAAACTAATTCTTCTTAATGTTTTAATTAAGCAAGAAACGAATTGAGTTTCAAATATATCCATTATGTTCTTGAATGCTTTGGGTAGTTCTTGTTTATATCTTCATCTCCTTCATAGACTTAATTGATCTTGTCCTCATTTATTGTAATGGTGGGTTAGGAGGGAGAAGATAAGTTGACAGAAAGTGTGTGTGAGAGAGAGAAGAGAGATATGACATGTTATTTGTTGAGAGAGAGAAAAATAAAGAATTAATGAGATAAGTTTATATAATAATAAAGATAATTGGTAAAACACTAAAATACCCTCATGTAAGATGCACACGAGAGGTTTTAGCATTTGAAGTTAACTACCGTTTGTGTAAAGGACTGAACTAGTAACAAAATGCAAACTTGCTAATGTAATTTTTGTAATTATAAGACGAAAAATTAAGTTTTTTGTAAACCATGAGGACAAAATTTGTAATTTACTCTTTTTGTTAAAGGCAAGCAACGTTTCTCTTATAAGTCGGTTTGATCTCGCAACTACCCGCCATTCAGTTTTGTTCTTTCTTCATCGGAAACCCTAATTTTTGCGCGCGGATTTCCAGATCTCATAACTACAATCTTACGACAAAGTTTAGGCTCTTGAGTTTGTGAAATGCCTGTGAGTTTGACTCCGAACGCTATTCCGGCGATACTCGCCGGAGACATGAATTCGAAGCCGTTGCTACAGGTATTAGACGTCAGACTCGTCGGTTCTTCACAGGAAAGGTACCGTTTACTGCTCTCCGATTCCGTGTCGACTCAGCAAGCAATGATCGCCACTCAGCTTAATGATCGAGTCAAAAGGGGCGAAGTTCGTAAAGGATCCGTGGTTCAGCTCATCGAGTACATTTGCAGCACAATTCAGAATCGAAAGTACGCCTGTTTTCTATGCGAGACAATACTTTTTTGTTATATTTATATATCTCTGCATGGTTTACATGTTAGAAGTGTTCGTGTTTGATTATCGTTCGAGATTGATGTTAATTTAGGGATTAAGATTGAACTGGAATGCAGGATAAACACTTCACAATGTATTGATCAAAGCTACTAGATTAGATCATTGCCAATGTAAATGAGCAGCGAGGTTACTTGCCGCAGATACTACTAATTTGCTAATCTGTAACCCGTTCATAGCTAGAAAATTTTGTTGCACATATTCAGGTATAACTTCATTGATTTTAGGAAATGAACTTTCATGTCTCGAGTTCATTAACGTGTTCTATTTTTCTGCCAACATAGGACAGCAATATGTGTTGAATGTATGAAGCTCGCAGTTAGAAGTTCACAAGAATTATTTGTTAGTTACATGTGTTTGTCATAAGTAACTAGTCCTAAAAGTTTGAAATATAATTAGATGTTGCTTCTCTCATTATCAGTCTACTAATCCACCTCAGAGGTTCAGCTTCATTAACCTTCTCGCAAATCAAAGCCGAGTAGTGCCAAAGCATTAATAATAACTTGACAGACAGCACTACAGTTATTATTGTATACCTGAGACATTGAGCATTCTAAATATTCATCCATAAGCAGCTAACGTTTTGGTATTTGGTTTTATAAAAAAAAAAAAAAAAGGTAAGATTAACAAGTGATTGCCAGGATTAAGTAACATCTAGATATTCAGCTACATGTTTGATGTTTTATAGTAACTCACTGGGAAAACTAATCAAATTGAAAGAGGTGAATTTTAAGCATGGTTCTAAAAAGCTCTCCTTGGCTTCGCAATTGCTCCGGCAAGGCTTGAGACTTGACCATGCTGCCACGACATGGTTCAAGACTTGGCATACGCTAAGACCCAACTTGGCTCGTCTTTGCCCGTTATGAGCTATGTTTTTTGAGGTGTGTTATAGGATACCGAGTGTTTGAGCTATATGGGAAGAATATATATAGTTCTTTGGTTATAAGGATGGATATACCAAAAACAAAGAAAAAGATTGATGAACTGTGTCATAAATCAATAACTATGTGCTTTTTTATTATTCTTGTTATGTATAGTTGTATATACATAATTATAATTTATATACAAAATTGTCATATTAAGTCACGTCTTATGAAACGCGGTGGTCTACAGTTGCATTTTCGTTCTTCCTGCTGAAGATTGTGAGGTTTTCTAATGGACTTTAAGGATCACTTAAATTAGTTGTATAGAAGTGAGCATATTCAGGAGATTCATAAACAGTTAAACATATTTGCATTTTAATTCTAGTGTGTGCAATACCAGTGGGTCCTGCTGCCCTGGCTTTTAGCATCCAGTTCATGGTTGGACTTGGGAGTGTGTATAATATTGATTAGTTATTACTTCATGCTGGAGTCAGGCTCTTCCTTTGATTAAAAGAGACGCAAATTATCAAGCACTCTATTGGTAGGCATTATTTTTATTGATCATTAGTGTTCTTCCTTGCTGCAACGGATGTCTAATAACCAGTAATCTCCTGCTGATGGTGCAATATATGAACCTTTACTTCTCATTTCTGTTTCTTTTCTTTTCTTTCCTTTTTTTGGTTGAGAAAACAACTTATCTGTAGCTGCAAGCAGTACGAACATGTTAAGCAATCAGAACTATATTTGGATTGTGTTTTAGCAGAAGGAGAACTTGTACCTAATCTAATTTATAGAAGGGTCAACTTGACTTGATATTGTTCTAAAGGTACAGGCCTACAGGGGTGTTATCTGACAAATTGTATAGAGTTTTGTCTTCTAAGTTCTAAATGATATCTTTCTTATTGATTGATATGTGCTATTAACTCGTTGCAGGATTATTGTTATTCTAAACATGGAATCCCTTATACTTGAATGTGAAATTATTGGAAACCCAAAGACGTCTGGTGAATCTGAGGTCATGGCTCCCAATCCAGTTCGTAATGGCATTTCTCAGCACACAGCAATGGCCTCTACTAATCCTTCAGGTGCCAAAAATATGAGTAACAACATTCAAACCTTCCGACCAACTGTTCAACCTGCATACCAACCACCACCAGTTTATAAAAGCCACGGGGCAATCATGAAAAACGAGGCCCCAGCGCGCATCATCCCTATCTCTGCTCTCAACCCGTACCAAGGTAGATGGGCTGTTAAGGCAAGAGTTACTGCAAAAGGCGATCTCCGACGCTACAACAATGCGAAGGGTGATGGAAAAGTCTTCTTCTTTGACCTTCTTGATTCAGATGGAGGTGAAATACGTGTAACCTGTTTCAATGCTGTTGTCGATCGTTTCTATGACACCATTGAAGCTGGGAAAGTCTACATAATATCAAAAGGCAGTTTAAAACCTGCGAAGAGAAACTTCAACCATCTAAATAATGAATGGGAGATTTTTCTCGAGTCCTCTTCCACTATAGATCTTTGTCCAGATGAAGATGCTTCCATTCCACAACAACAGTTTTCATTTAAACCCATCAGTGAGATTGAAACAGCTGAGAATAATTCAATCATAGATGTCATTGGTGTTGTGATTTCAGTCAATCCTTCTATGCCCGTTTTAAGAAAGAATGGAATGGAAACTCAAAAAAGGACTGTAAACCTGAAGGATCAATCAGGTAAAAGTGTTGAACTAACACTGTGGGGGGAGTTCTGCAATCGGGAAGGTCAAAAGCTTCAAGAAATGGTCGACTCTGGTTTTTCCCCTGTTTTAGCTGTGAAAGCTGGCAAAGTTAACGACTTTTCTGGAAAATCAGTTGGAACTGTTTCTTCGACTCAACTATTCATAGATCCAGATTCCCTGGAGGCCAACAATCTCAGAGCCTGGTTTGATAGAGGAGGCAGAAGCGTTGCTTCTCAGTCCATATCCCGAGATTTGCCAAGCGAATTGAAAAACGACATACGTAAAACCATCTCTCAGATCAAAGGTGAAGACCTTGGTAGATCAGATAAACCAGATTGGGTCACAGTAAAAGCAACCCTAACTTTCATTAAAACTGACAACTTTTGTTACACTGCCTGCCCATTGCCATTTGGAGATGGACAATGCAGCAAAAAGGTAACAAAGTCTGGGGACTCAAGATGGCAATGTGACCGCTGCAACCAAGAATTTGAGGAATGTGATTACAGATACCTACTTCAATGTCAATTCCAAGATCACACCGGGCTTACATGGGTGACTGCTTTTCAAGAATCTGGCGAAAAAATCTTGGGCTGCTCTGCGAAAGAGCTATACTTGATGAAATATGAAGCACAAGATGTTGATCAGTTTGGGAATATTATCAAAAGCCGTCTCTTTGCAGAGCTACTTCTGAAACTGAAAATTAAAGAGGAAATTTATCGTGATGAACAGAGAGTAAACATAACTGTTGTCAAGGTGGACAACGTGAATTATTCTTCTGATACCAAATTTCTGTTGGATTTAATCTCGAAGCCCTACCTTCATCCGAGGTAAAATAAATTGATCACCAAAGTCGGTTATAATTTTTACTTAACTGATTCTTAGACATACTCTTTACATTCAAATTAGTGACTTCACTTGAAATTTGGGAAGCATAAGATGAATTGTTGCATGCATTTTTCCAGACGTTAGTCATTTATTTCATTGCTTTTTATAACCTGTTATTAAAGCAGAAATTTGCGATAGTAGGTCACTAGAATGAGATTGATTGCAATGTGTATGTATCAGTTTCCAGATACATATGCATCACAGACATGAGACAACTACTAGAATAGGGGGAAAAGGGGAATTAGCATAACCCACAATCCATGAAGCCGAGCAAGAGGTTTGTGAGATGGATAGACACGATGCTGCCTCAGCACTCCCGGAACCACCATAAAGGTGGTTAAGCCGCTGCTATTGCTGCAGTGACCTCCTGCTTCATGGAGGAACACTGCACATGATCCGTGCAGCAGGCGTAGGTGCTGCCTAAGCCTTTTGCTTTCATAATCTTATTAAGGGTTAAAAATGGTTTAATCTTTAAAGCTTCACTTTTAATTTGCGTTTAACCCTTAAAGTTTTCCTTTTTTTTGAATGGTTTAACCAAATTTAGTTTAGTTTCCATTTTAATCCTCAAGTTTTATTTGTTTTGTGGTTTTACCCGTTTATTTACCTGAAACATGTGGTAAAATAAATATTTTTTTGTATTTTTTTTTCATTCTTTATTCTTCCTAAATCCAAATGATGAACAAAACTATGCACACATATACATACATTGATTACAACACAATCAGTGAAGACATCCATCAATTGCAACACACCTGCAAATCTAAATAAACCACTAATCTGGACTATGAAATTTGTATGGCGATGAAAGCTAAACCGAGTGAAGATGAAACCCGAAATCAGAATGGAATCATATAAACATGAAGATGAATTTACAGAAATAGATGAAGATGAACATCACTCGATTCAAATTAATATGAAGATGAATGGAACTTCAATAATCTCGAAGAGGACAAATGGAGAAATATGAAACAAACCAAACAAAGAAACCCAAAAAATCGATATGATTAAACTTGATCTATACAAAAAATTGGTTCTTGCCTCCTGATCTGTACAAAAAATCTTCATAAATTTGATAAAAGAACCCCATAAACTCGATGTGTACAGAGAGAGAGAGGGGGGGGGGGGGGGGGGGGAGGGAGGTTATTATTGGTAATGAGTGGTGTTTGAGGATAATTTTACATGGTTATTAAAGATTAGATGGTGTTTTATTAAAGTTAACATGTTATAGTGAGTAACTAAAGCTAAACTAATAGGTAAATGAAACTTTGTGGTAACATCATTTAAAGAAAAGTAAAGGTTAAACTAAAACTGAAATTAAAATTTGATGGTTACACTATTTTCAACCCTAGGATTAATAATGCATGCTTTTTCAGAAATAAAACTTTTGATTTGTTTAAAGGCGTATACAACTTTTGATTGCTTTACGTTCTTTAAAGCTTCTCAATCGAATGCATCTATATTTCTGCGAGGGCCAATCTCGAACTTCTATCTAATTTTAATCTAATTAAAATATTATAAATATGGGAAACTGATGTTGTACGGTTAAAAACATCTATCTTATGTGTGTTTACACTCACAAACATTTAAATGAGTAAAGAAATGACAAACAATCCTCTTATTTTGTTTGTTAATAAGTGTGAAAACGCCTAAATACCTAATACAAATACTGCTAAAAGCATATATCATATTTCCAATAAACAAAAATGGTAAATTAGGTATTATGCAAACCCAAATATCGTACACCTCTCATCCACCACCTACAATAATTTATCAACCGACTATCATTACAACTGACGATCATTGTTGACACCATCTCCATCGGCCATCGCCAATGAGCCAGTCTTCCATCTATTGGAGTGGAATTGGGAAAAATAAACTTTGATCCGAGACGAATAGTTACTTCATTTTTTTCCTTTCGTTTTTCACCATATCTCTTTCTCCAATAGAGGTTTCTAGGTTTAATTCTCACCTGTGTTTCAACTATGGAGTTTTGGTTTTCTTTTCCTTTGTAAATTTCAATTATAGTTTAAAGATTTTCAATTACAGTTTTTTCTTCAATGTTCTTTGCTGAGGTTAATAAAGAATCATTGTACACATCAAGTAATCCATGAAATTTCTTTGAGCTTTTCCTCGAAATATCTAAAATATTTAATATCCTATATTCATTTTTATTTATATGAAGGCTTGAATTTTTGGTTTTTATAATATCAAGCTACAAGTCCCGGTTGTTAGTCAAAATTTGGAAGGAATTTAACAAATAAAATAAAAAATACCCCCAAAATAGAATCCGGTCAAATGTTTATATCCCATTAGACCTCACTATTCTTGGAGAGTTGCATGTCACCCACACAAGATGCAATACACAATTACAGACTACTAAAAGTTTACAAAACTCACATCTCCAAATATCCCAACTTAAACAACAAACTATATAGCCTATGAAAAATAGGCTTCATAGATATATATGTAATTAAATTATGTTATAGCTAAAAGAATACATAAAGTATAAAATCTGTAACTCATTTAAGAAAAATGAATACCCGCTTGGTTGAATAATGATAACAGATGCATAACCACCACCACCACCACCACCATCATCATCATCATCATCACCATGATCATCAGTCTCCATGGTCAACTCACCCGAATCTCCAAAAGTAGATGCATCACTTGCCATTTCATTCCCATTTTCCTGAGAAAGTCGTAGCGCTTGGAGGGTTTTGTAGTTTTTCTCCAATATTAAAAGCACGCGTTTTTGCTTAAAGATTGCCCCGAGGGTTTTGTTTTTTCTGGTGAAACACATTCTGACCAAACCGTCCCATTCTTTAAAGTTGACCACTGGTGCTGGTTTTCTTGGCTTGATTCTAACAACAGACGAGTCAACTTTTGGTGGGGGTCTGAAGTTGTTTCTTCCTACTTTTAGTAAGTGGGAAACACGAGCTAAGAGTTGGGTGTTTATCGAAAGGCGACAATAAAGTGTGTCACCGGGTTGAGCCACTAATCTCATGGCGAATTCCCTTTGGAACATTATTACTGCACATCTAAATAAAGGCCTGTGGTTTAATAGTTTAAAGGTAAGTGGAGATGATATCTGATATGGAATGTTGGCTACACAGATGTCAAAGTAGGGAAGATCACACTTGAGTACATCTCCTTGGATAACCTGTGTCAAATTCATAGAAATTAGTTTGTCAATGTTATAAAAATCTTTGCAAATGCCAAAGCAATTAATTTTTGTAGCACGCTGAGTGGATAATCTTCCAAAAATCTTAAAAAAGGCAATACAAATTGCAAAAAGAGCAATTTTACACAAAATGCAGAATGTAAATGCAAATTTGTCATTTTTCCATCAAAACCGCCCATTCTTGCAAAATGTATACACTATACATTTTGCATTATCACAAGATTGATGGATTATCCAAATACGATTCATAAATCCAATTGCACATATCATATATCGGTATTCTTCGATCAGCATTTCCCAAATTTAACTTAATCAAAAAAATTTTTATCGAAAGCTTAAAAAACTATAGAGAGTATAATGGTGGCAATATGTAATATTGAGCAAATGTAGTACACGATAAAAGTCCTAATTCTAGATTTAAAAAGTATTGATGAGTGAAGATCACTTTTCATACAAAAGGAAATTATTCAGCATTGACTATGTTTCAGTCAAAATCACCAAAAAGAAGGAAAAGAGAGATAATAAGAACCTCAAGAGATTATTAAAAAAAGTCATGTTCTAATGTATTTGAACAACATGCTCTAAATTCTAATACTCCTAACATCACTCCATTCATCACAAAAAAAAAAAATTCAGGGAAAAACGCTATTGATTTAGTGCAAGTATTTGGCTCGTTATTCAAGTTTCTAAGGGAGTTTTTGGGATTGCATATTTTAGGATTGCTTATTATGGCTTATAAGCACATCAAAACAAGTACCTATCCATGTGCTTATTAAAAAAATGCTAGTTTCACCCAAATATCGTCAAATAAGCCATAAGCTCTTAGCAATCCGAACACTTCAAAAGTGCTTTTCAACTTTCAGGAGAACACGACAAGCCATAAGCCCTTAAAATATGCGCTCCAAAACACCCTAGGCAAAGAAATAAGCTTCTAAAGTCTCTTTAACAGCAAGAGAGAAAGAAAGGAAAAGAAAGGGAATTCTTTCCTTCCAAATCCTCTCATTTTTTGGAGGATAATGATATGAATCAAATTGGTAAACAATTGCATGATAATATGCACCCGTAGTCGGATGCTTTATGATTAACGAATAACCTGGTTTCGAGACCCAGTAATCTCCAAGTTCAACAAGAAGGAAAAGAACAAATTTCTCAATGACAAACCCTAAGGTGATCGACCTGGGGTATAGCCGATCCCCTTCCCTAATTTGCAAAACATACCATAATTAATAAAATAAACATAAATAAACCATAAATTAGACTCTTGGACACTTAACCCCCTCGAGCTTTGCGACGGTAAACATTGCCCCAGCGATTCACATCAGATAAGTTTTGAGACAAAATAAGCCTAAACTTCCCCTCCAAATCCCTCCATTTCCTTCCCTTTCCTTCGTTAAATGAAACTCGAGAACACAACTTTTCTAGTGTTCCTTTTAAATCTTTTCCATTCCTTTGCTAAGAAAACTCGAGCATGAAGGGAATTACAATGTCTACTTGTCTAGTAGGTGAAAAAAAAAACATATTAAATATACAACAGTACAAATAGTCGTAAGTTTGGATTACTTATTACAGCTTCAACTATTAAAAGAATTCTCTATCGTATCTTCACATGAAATTCAAATAAATGATTCAATTCTATAAATCAATCATGCAACTGCACTATATTACTAACACACCAAGAAAACTTCAAAAACATAGTAATTTACAGAAAAATAGTTCACTTGCCTTGAGTCGATTGGAGTGTGGAGTGCCTTGAAAACGACGTTGCAACTCGAGGACCATACGTGGGTCAAGCTCAACAGCAACAACAGATTTTCCAGCCTCTAGAAGTTTCTTGGTAAGATTACCCGTACCAGGACCAATTTCAAGAATCACATCTGTAGTGTTGATTCCAGCTTTCTGGATAATTGAATCAACAAGTAAAGGGTTCTTCAAAATATGTTGACCCTTAGATTTGTGGAACTGTATATCTCCTTGATAATGATTTGAAGAGGCAGCCCCACGCGAGGGCTTCTCCTTCCTGATTTTCCCTCCCGCCATGCTTTACTAGGTAATTGATGAATAACTCTTTCCTGTTGAATTGACAGACTTCAATTACGTTCCACTTCTCACTTTTGGCAAACAAATAGGTTATCAAGGAGGTATACCAACAAGCATTGCTCTGGGTAGAGGGTGTTTACTTTAAACCCATCAGAAAGTAGCTACTTTCTGATTGGTTTAAGTGATTATCTGATAATTGCGTTTTCAAACCCATCAGAAAGTAGCTTCTAGTTTTTTGGTATAGTCTGCTTAACTAGGGGTCAAACAGTGTCAGTTTTGGTTAATCAGCTTAAGAGTAGCAGCAACAAAACTAATTCCAACTATCTTACATTAGTTAGAGATCAATTGACATCTAAATCCTTAAATAATCAGAATTTGATCACAACTTCAAACAGAAACATTGTCTCCTGTAATTGGTGGTCTAATCCAATTCTGTGTATCTCATATCAATCGGCTTAGTTCATGACCATAGCATAACTTTTATATACACATTTAGCTAATAAACTAGATTAGTACACCTAGACTTCAACTCGATCATAGAAATTACAAATTTTGAAATTCAATTGTGCTTAAAACAACCACCAGAACTCAGTTTAACGTAACGGTGTCACTTGTTCAAACTAAGAATTATATTGACACAAACAGTGTCAAAATCAAACTAGCCATGACATAAGAAAGTAATGCAAGCCCGCTACCAAAACAAAACGTAATTACAACATAATTTGGCCCTGAAAAACTATTATTCGCAAACCTTTAAAATCAAATTCAGAAAAGAAACCCTTAAACATAAAAGTAATACAATTCCCCGCAAACAACTACACTAACAGAGAAAGAAATAACAAGCAATCAAACCTGTGTCGTCTACGTTAGTCGACGATCTGCGTGTATCCGCCGAAGGAAAGCAAGCGGCGAGTGATGGGATTGTACATGGTTTGTTAGGGGCTTAAACGAGGGTTTTGGAGAATATATTTGTAGGTCTAAAAACTTCTTTACGTATATTACACAGTCGGTCTTTTAGTTTCATAATTATTTTTAGGGTTTATGTAAATAAGCCGAAAATACATATTTGCTCAAACTTAATTTGTAAATATTACATATTTCCTTCTGAGTTAATTACATAAATGGTTTATGTGTAGGGATGGTAATGGTCATCCACCTGATCCGATCCATCAATGGTGAATATAGATGAAGTTAAATGAGTGAATATTGGATATGGAGCGGATATGGATGTTTAGTGGAGCGGATATGGATGACGATTGTCCATCCATGAATGAATCCATAAACCCGAAATTAAATTTTCCTAAATTAATTTTTTATATAATTAAGATAATAAATCTATATATTTACTATATTTTTAACATTTATATATAAATATAATATTGAAGATACATATATATTCTAAATTATAATGTTACGTAATTACAAAGCATGTTTTTCGTTTTGATTATTTTATATTAAGTTATATTTTGATTTGTATCTTTTTTTTAATAAAAAATTTATGTATTTATGTCAATTAAAATTATAAATTATATGCAAAAGTATGATATTTCGTTAGAGAAAAGAATTATTTCGACATCCAATGGATATCCAATTACCCGTCTAATCCGATGGATATGGATATGGACGGATTAAATAACTTTAAATGGATATGGATATGGATATGAACAATGAAAAACTAAATGGATATAGATGTGGATATGACATAATCCGATCCATTGTCAATTTGCCATCCATATTTATGTGTGTGATGAAATTTTACTTTTTGATTTTTAACTTTAAAAATTATGAAAATAGTCACTTGTACTTCTTTACACTAATATTAGTTAAGTTTAATCGTTAATCAAAAGGTATTTTAATCTCTACCCTCTTTTACCCTTTTGTTAAAATTAATTAATAATTAATTAACCTTTTGTCTAAATTAACCGATAGATTATTATTAGTTAATAATGTTAACTAATACTTTTATCCACATTAATTAGTGATTAACTTTTTTTTTAATTTATTGTTAACTTTAATTATGTTCTTGATATTATTCTTCAATGTTCTTGGTGTTCTTGATGTTCATCTTCGTAGTGGTAATCATCTGTTCTTAGAATTCATGTTCATACTAGTTAATAATGTTCATCGGTTTTCACACCTCACATACTCAAATATGAAAGACTAAGAAAAAACAAATCTCAAAGACACCTAATAAGAACACACATATCTACTAAATACAAAAAAAACACTCAGATATAAAAACTAACAAGAAAATTTTAACTCTCGCCTACAAACCGATTTCATATATGATATGAACAAGTTAAAAGCTAACGATGAACAAGAATTTGACTTCATATCTGAACTGAACAAGTTACAAACCAAGATGGTGGTATACACTTCCAGATCTGATAGATGGTTCCTTTTGAAAGGCAATAAGATCATTTTACTAAACCAAAAATAGAAGGATAAAACCGGATTTACAACCTAATGTTTGGGCAAGGCTCCAAGTTGGAGACCAAAAACTCGAAATCATGTCATTTTCTTTAATAAAAAAACCTTGGATCACATTCCTTATTATAGATCTCAGATCTGCTACAAAACTCTTCACATTCTTCTTACCAGAGGCATCGGATCTGTTACAAATAGATCTCACATTTGTTGCAAACCATTGGTGTCGGCTACGGAGGTGGAGAATGTTCTTCGATCGATCTCAGATTTGTTCGTGTTCGTTCGTTTAATTAAACAAACGGAAAATCTTGTTCATGTTCGTTCGTTTATTTAACAAATAAACTTCCCGCCGAACGACTAACAGTTAAGAACGTTCTTCGATCGATCTTTTATGAAAAACTCTGGCTTAAATCGTTATATTGAAAAACTAAGTATTAATATCTGAAAAGGTTTAAAATTAAATTATAATATTTAAAGATGAAAGATACCAATATAATACTAAAAATTAAAGTATCTACCAGACAGTTTATAAATAAAACTGAAATTAAAACGTACATGAGTTATGACTAGTAGGCTGTTTTTCAAAAGAAAATTGACAAATTATATCCATCAAATATTCAACCCCAAATATATATACATATCATACTTACATTCTTCTCAAATTATCTAACCTCGCCTGCAAATCACTGTCGATCCCTCCATCATCACCTGCAGGTGCTTCAGCTTGTGCCACCTTAGTCTTTGCAGCCGGGACTGATACTGCCCCCGAAGGTGCATTCATCAACTGCCATTTCATGATATCATATCCGCTAATTAATACCACAAATAACTGTTTCCATCTTTATTTTATATTTTTTAATGCAAAACACACTTTAAATTGAAGTTTTTGCAACCAACAAAAAGTTAGGCGCAATTTACAGTTAAATTCAAGAAGTTGGTTACTAAATTTGGTTTCTACTTTACTGCAAGTTGCACATCTCAAATTGATAGTGCAAGATTTACCTCTTGATTAATGTCGATACCAATCTCGTCTAGCACCTGACTGACTAGCTCTTCTGTTTCATCCTCTTCCTCGTCTCCTTCCAAAGCATCATCAATGGCGTCACCCATTACCTCGCTTACCATTTCCATTTTCTCGTTTTGCCTCTCGAATTCTTGCATTATTTTCTGCAATGATGGCAGGTTCATCTGCCTGTTCATCTGGCCCATAGCCTTTGTCACACCTTTCATCGCTTCGCCCATTGCTTGCGTCGACTTCAACGTCTGTTTAACATTTGCTTCAAGTGGTCAAACATCAACCTTAAACTGTTCTCAATTCCTTATTCAAAAAGCTAGATTGGCCTCTCTATAAAAGGAAGTGACAATGTGAATGAAAGAATATATATATATATATATATATATATATATATATATATATATATAGGTAAATTTAATTTGGTCCATTTCATTCATTTACGTTCTACTAAGTGCTCCATATCGCTCAGTTTTGAAGGAAAAAATATATACCATAATAAGCTTAAACTATTCCACCTAGGTCATTGTAAGTAGCAGCATTTTGGGGAAACTATGGTCATTTTTTTAATCAAAAAGACTAAAATATAAAAATGGAACACTTCTTATTACTTCAGTGGCTAAAATGGAGCGGACTGAAGAACAATGACTAAAAGCGAACAGAACTGAAAGTACGTTGCTACATTTTCTTTCTTTGACATTACTACTATTTTTTTTTAAAGTGGGTTGATCTAAGATTCTCAATAGTGGTGTTTATAGTTCAGTTAACCTCAAAATTCTATATCTCTATGAAAACATGAACCTTGCATCATTTGTTGTTCGGCAAAAAGGTCAAACCTAACCCGAATCTCATTAACATTAAGCACACAATTCGTTGTTAATATTAAGTTCAGTTAGCAGTTAACCTCCATTTATGAAAGCAAAGGGCCTTGATTATCTATTGGTTTCATGGCCATTAATAATCGTCACAGATTACCCCACACATCTATACATGACTATATTATATTTGGACTGACTAGAACAATCAAGTAAATAGTTAGTTCAGTTAATGACTGTTTTCCAAAGGTACTCCACAATGGCATCATCAAAATTTGTGTCATGGAACATATTGCGTGCTTAACCTATTATTTGTTTCGGTTTAGGTGGTTCCCAAAGCATTATACCTGAATTCTAAGCGATACTCCTTGCAGTTGGGATTTAAGCTTGTAAAACTTCTCAATCTGGTGTCTTGTTCTGATAAGGTCCTTGGCCATCACCTTAACAGCTCCCTGATAGAAAATTGTGAAGTATATTTTACATTTTAGCGTCTACTTTTGAGCAAAATAGATGATTAGAGGAACTATGTCCCTAAGTTATGTAGAAATAAACAGGGAAGACTGAAGTGTGCAAGCAATTACAGAATTCGGCTTACCATCTGACCTTGCTTGGCACTTTTCTTGATCTCTAGAATCAGTTTCTTCTCTTGTGTCTGCAAACCTTGTCTCTCCCTTTCTATTTCTCTAATAGATTTATCAATCATTCTCTTGTTCTCCCGCAAGAGCTCTGCAAATACCAACCAATATCTCATTTCAGAAACCAATTGAACTTAAGCAAAAAGGGTTTATATGTATGATCAAACAGAAAATCCAGAGACAGACTGAAAATTTAAAGAAATAGTTAAATTAAAAAACCTCCAAAACCCGGTTGGATTATAAGTGATTCTTGCACAAGACAACTCTATCTGGTCTCTTTTATGTTATCTGGAAATTTGATATTCTATTAAATCATATCTCTGTATGAAACGGAGATTTCTTTCAAAGTTTCAATTGTATAAAAGAAGTTTATCCTTCATCATTCTCTAGGCCAGCCTCACCAGAACCCATACCACTTGTTCCAGGTTTTAAATCATTACTCATTTCCTAAAAATTGCAATTTGCAAACATGAAGAGTAATTGACAATTACTGAACACTAACCTTCACTAAATGCATATGTGAGAACCAAAAGCTTCTATAAAATGACTCATGGATACTTTTAAGCATACACGCATTGTTGTAATTCCTTAGAAAGCCGAAAAGAAGTTGTCATGCACAGAAGACCAACCTTCCCCAAATGCACATGGGCAAGCCAAAGCTTAGATCACGTAACAAAGGGCAATTTGGGAGTGTTTCAGATTGCTTATTTAAACATAAAATAAGTTGCTTATAAGCACATTATATTGAGATTGCTTATTTCACACTAGTTATTTTTGTTGGATTCAAAATTACAATTAAGACTGTTAGGGATAGAGTTGCAAAACAGATTGTACATTGCAAAACAACGTCGTTAAAATTCTTGTTTCCTCTAGACGAAAACACAACTAATCACTTTTCTCAAATTTTGAGACAAACATTATTTTCAGATTATTCATGTTTATGCAAACGCCATAATCTGATAATCTCCCTCAACATGCCATATCTTATACTTGAGGTGAGTGAATTAAGTTGCTTTCAAAATTTCAATTGTCTTCTTCAACTTATAAGCAAATGTTAACAATCACATACAATCCATTGATCCTTATGAGACACCTTTAAAACTACATTCTTCACAAACTAATTGGGACACAAAACCAAAACATGTTATAAAATGTGCAAGCAAACAAGAGAAAAAACATGTATAAATTACATAATTCTAAACACTTTTCTAGGCACACGGTTAGAAGAACATGCTGGTGTTTTCTTCACTCTATTACATGGCAATAATTTTCAGTTTGAAAATCCATAAGTAGGAGTGGAACAATAGATTGATTTGTATTATCAACAGTAATGAACCAGAAAACAATTAAACTTTTAAACTCGTAATTAAACTCACATCCCTTAATCCATAAGCTAATTATATTTTTCCTCTAATCCATGTTGTCCCAAACTTCACAGTGGCCCTGATTCATTTCATATTTGAGCAATTAACCAGAACTCAGAGGGAGAAAAAAAACCTAAATTGAATACGTGATTACTACGATCATATACAATCAGCAAAATTTCGACAACCAGACCAATAAAGTACGGCACTCTATGTATCCAAATAACAATTTCTAGCGATAACATCTGAAATCCACAGAAAAAGACAAACGACAGAATATGCACAATCTTAAACATGAAAAAGATTAAGAACCTGCAGGTGTTTTCTTCTTGCCGAATATAAAACTCATGGTGAAACTGGATCAACAAAAGCAAAATCCAATAAAACAACTTCGATTTCTCGCTCTGAAAAGCTTGTACGATTGGTTTGTGTTGAAAGATTCTGCGTTTGCTGCAAATTGATGGTTATTATTGTGTAATTGATACGCGTTATCGTGGTTGTCAAGTGGCGAATAACACGTAGAAGAAAGAAAGAATGAAAGAAAATTAGGCTGTTTTTGTGATTTACGGCTGGGCTGGTTATTGGCAGTCAGGGAAAATCGTTGACTGACTGGAACTGGATCATAACATAACTCGTTAACAGGCTCAATGCTTTGGTCATTAATTTGTTTGCGGCTTTCTTAAGTTGGGCCGTGTTCTGAATGATATGTTTTAGAATCAAAAATATTATTTTTATACTTATTACCCTAATTTAATTATACGGACAATTTTTTATATATCAAAATATTTTATTTACAAAATACTTAAAAAACATTAAACGAATATATACAACACGTCGAACTTCATTTGTATAATAAAGAAGAAGTTGTTTACTGCAAATAATATAGATAGTTGTTTACTTTATACACAATAACATAATGCATCATTAAGTTGTATCATGTGCATCAACTGTTTATACTTTACTGTACATTCAGTAAAATAAACAATTATAACTAAGCAACTATTTGATAATTTTATTAAATGATGATAATCGTTTTATTATGTCAAATGAGTAATTATGATATTATAAATTTCAAATTTATGTGCTTGCTTGATGTTTTTATTTTTATAATTTTAAGCTTTTTAATCTAGTCAGGGTGTTAAAATCTCGAAATAGTTATTAAAAAAGAAATTCTCGTCACCTCAGAAAAGATATCCCTTTTAAATAGTTTATGGATAACTTGTGATTAATTTTTAGGTCTAGTCTCTAGTCACTGCTCCAAACAAACCCTATATATAAACATGTAAAAAAATCCAATAAAATAAAATATAAAATATAGATGTGACAAATTGTATAGTTGTACCGTTGGGTTACTTATTCATGTTGGTTTCGACTAAATGGGTGTTTTTTAATTTCTATTAGGCACATTTTGTGAGTTGACGTCTTAACATGTACATCCCAATTTAATATATAATTTCTTCTATACATATAAAATATATAATTTTTATATAAATATAACTCTACATAAATAGTAACCAAGTTTGAAAACCGTTTCATTAAAGTCACTTATGAGAATTTCACAATGTTCAAATAAAGTAACGAGTGAACTTGATGGAGCAATTTTTAAACTTAGTTACTATTCTGTAAATTTTATCTTGTTAAATAACTGTTGTTCACTTTTCATATTTGTAAAATTATCACATTATAATTAGTACGATAATTAACAATATTAAATCTATCTAGTTTTCTTTGCTCTTAAAGTAACCTCATTAAACTTGTTAAACTTTTTTATAGAGGTCAAATTGTTAACTTTCGTTCTATTTAATAATTGATTATATACGAAGGAAGTTCAATTGACAACATCATCATGTTAAATATTATGATATTGAAGTTTCTATGAAAAAAATTAAAGTTCAATATCTTCATGTTTTTTTTAATTAAAATGTTTCTATGAGAATTTTATTCTTTGTGAAAATTTTCCTTGGTTATGAAGATAAAAAGATGTTATAAGAAAAAAATTACACGTATGGAGAAAATGTATTTGGGCAGTTATGTCTTTTATAATAATCCCGTTTTATACTCGAATCAAGCCCGAACCGGAAAATTTTTAAGCATTGAACCAAAGACCGGGCTTGTGACTTAAAATCAGGTCGATTTCGATATGACCAGTCCTTTTGTCTTTTTGAGCTAGTACAGATTATGCTCGCCACCACATAAAACAATAATATATAATAACATTTGTGGAAGATCATTGTTCAATGGACAATAACTTTTTAAACGATCCTTATATATTTTAAAGATGATGATGTAATTAGTAATTGTCCGGTCACAATGATAGTGGCTTGAAAAGCAAACTTAGGGTCAAAAGTTCGACCCTTAACCTTACCTTTTTTCTAATGACATGTCTTTTATTTCCCGAGCCTTGATTAACCAATTTTGTTATTTTTATTATATTAAAACATTTAGCTTTATATGTTATTTTTTTCACATACAACTTTAACGCTCCGTGTAAATATGAATATGTATTTGTTAATATTTCATTTTGATACATAGTTCGATGTAAATCTTGTTGTAATATGACATGGATATGGAAAAATGTATTTTCCAAAATCGTAATATTAAATAAAAATATATTTCATCGAATAAACATCATGTTACTTTATACATATAAGGCATCAATAAAAGCGAGATGCTTGCATCAACAATTGTTGGTTTTCTTTATAGGCTAAATTACATGAGAATACAATGGACTTTATCTTAATTATCATTGTATACAATCAACTTTATTTTTAAAAAAATAATACAATCAACTTTTATAATCTTACCATTGTATACAAGTTGTTGTATACAATAAAAATTATGAAAAAGTTTATTGTATGCAATGGTAGCTAAAGACTAGACACAGAAAAAAGTTGTTTGCATACAATGAAATTTTTTTTAAAGTTAGTTGTATTATTTTTAAGAATTTAAAGTTAGTTGTATACAATGACAATTAAGACAAAATTAAATATATTTTCATGCATTTTGACCTTCTTTATATTCTAATGTTTAATTCTTATATTTTTAGATGAGAAAAAATAGAAGAGTTTTCTCCTTAATTTTCTTTCTTGAACATCTTTTTTCGGTGTTAAAAATTTAACAATGCAATGACCGACAAAATATGAAAAATACAAAACTTAAAATTAATTTTAAGTTAAAACATATGACATGACATTTTTAGGAATAAAATGTCATCATATTTCCGATCACAGTTGTTTATTTTTTCTTCATTTTGGTTTAGAAATATAATTTTAAATGTTATTTTTATATTTGTTTATAAATATTTTTTTTCTATTATAACGCGCAGGAATAATCGTAATATGCAAAGTAGATTTTACAGTATATAAATATTCTTTATAAAATAAAGAGAAACGTCTTATTTTAAAGTGACAAATGGTTATTGGTTTAAAAAAATATGAAGTAGTAAAACCGTTGTTATAAGTTTATATATATATATAGTATATATATATATGGAATGTTCATTTGAAAATCGTTTTTTTGTAAGAATCGCGAGAAACCAATCTTAGTCGTTTATTTTGAATAATGAAATTCATGGATGAAGAGCGTGAGGGATTGAGTGTGACATGGTGCATGTAAGGAATTTATGGGTGGGCAACCCAATTGAAGGATGAGAAATTGGACGGCTAAGATTGGTTCTCGCGATTCTCGCAATAAAAACGGTATCCAAATGAACTTTTCAATATATATATATATATATATATATATATATCGATACTATACTAGTGGGGTACTCGCGCAATTCGGCGGCAACGATCAAAGAAGAATGATGATAAATACTTGTAATACTGAGGACGGAGGAGGTAGTGATGCTTACGAATGAAGCTTGAATGTTATCATAAATTTATAATAATTTACGTAGTATTATTCATCAAATTTATGTTATATGAAAGTTTTTTGTTAATAGTGTGGTAATATTGTTTATACACTTTTATTTAAAAGAAAATTAGATTGTATGTTTTTAGAAAAATAAATATATTATAATCCATTATAATGAAGATATTTATTTGTTAAAGGAGAGGAGGTGAAAGATTTAATGAATTAATGGTTTAGATTAATATAAACAAAATTAAGGATGAAGATTTAGTTTTGACTGAAAATTTAAGAACTCTTAATTTTTAAAAGAGTGAGTGTTATATGTTTAATATAGTAGTATATATTATAAAATATTTAGGCATTTTGCTTAAACTCTTAAAATTTTAAGTGTTTTAAAATTACTAAATTACCCTTATATAAACTAAATTGAGTAACTATTAGATGTAGTTAATAAGATTCTTATATTTCATTTTAATAACTAAACTTTACATATTTAAAAAAATCAAAGTCAATGCAATTTTTTCGAAAGTCAAAGCTAATACAAATTAACTTAATTATTAAAAAATATTTTATTAACTTTTTTTTCAATCATGGAGAACAAAAAAGTAAAGGAAATGGAATAAAGATAAATAAAATAGACATATCACCAAACGAAAATTATTCGCTGTCACCGTATTACATGAATATCATACTTTCTACGTCTTGAAAACAGACATATTAACGAGTAGAAATTATTCGTTACCGCCGCATTACGCGGGTATCATGCTAATCTATATTTTCTATATAAAGCATTTAACATTCTCTCTTCTCTTAAATTTTAAGAGTTCTTAAAATTTAATCAATATAAAATCTTGACCCTTCATTTAATCTAAATTAACCTCATCCACTTAATTTTTAACTATTTTATTCTCTCCTAATTTACTTTAACTTTATTCAAAATATATTCTCTCATACTAACATAATTATCCACCCACATCAACATAATTTTTAAAATCGTATTAACTCTTCTCTTTATTTCATCAATATAAATCTTTTTTCTTATTTTATTGTCTTTTAGAATTTATTTCTAAAATTTATAAAATAGTTAAATGTAAATAAAAGAAAATTTGAAAAAAAACCGGACATGTTGCTGTAGAGAACTTTTTCGTGATATTGACTCGCGCGAATAACATATCATTACATTCTTGAAAGCGAAATATTGTAAACCAAAAACTATTTACCGCCGCAGCATTGCGCGGGTATGATGTTAGTGTATATATATATATATAGGTGAAGGTTCATTTGAAAACCGTTTTTATTGCGAGAACTGCGAGAACCAATCTTAGTCGTTCATTTTGGATAATGGAATTCATGGATGAAGAGCGTGAGGGGGATTGGATGTGGCAGGATGCATGTAAGGAATTCATGATGGGCAATCCAATTGAAGGAGGAGGAATTGAACACTAAAATTGGTTCTCGCGGTTCTCACAATAAAAACGATTCTCAAATGAACTTTGCAATATATATATATATATATATATATATATATATATATAGGGGAAGGTTAAAACGAGAACTGTTTTTCGTACGAGAACTACGAGAACCAATCTTGGCCGTTCATTATGGATAATGGAATCCATGGATGAAGAGTGTAGGGGATTGAGTGTGACAGGGTGCATGTAAGGAATTTATGGGTGGACAATTCAATTGAAGGAGAGGAAACTTGACGGCTAAGATTGGTTCTCGTAGTTCTCATACAAAAAACAATTCTCGTTTGAACTTTTGCCTATATATATAGGGGAGGGTTCAAACGAGAACTGTTTTTCGTACGAGAACTAATCTTGCCCGTTCATTTTGGATAATGGAATTCATGGATGAATTGCGTGAGGGGATTGAGTGTGGCAGAGTTCATGTAAGGAATTAATGGGTGGACAATCCAATTGAAAGAGGTTCGTTCAGAATGGCTAAGATTGGTTCTCGCAGTTCTCATTTAAACTTTTGCCTATATATATATATATATAAAGAGATACAACATTTCTTTCTTTAAACAGAATCATCAAGGGTCGAAAAATGAAATAAGTACACGAGAAATGATCGCACGTGGAGGCATTGAAAGCAAAGAGACATTGAAGCCAGGTGGTCACGTGCGCTTCTGCCGCCTTAACGACCTTCTCATGAGTCATGAGCATGAGCTTGCATCTCTAGTACGTACGGTCCTAATATTATTCTATTTTTATTTTTATTTATTTATATACTTATAATCCATTACCTGCTGCTATTACTTTACTATAATATATATTATAAATATATTTACACATTAATAATTTTTTTAATTATCAATATTTAGGAACCATCTTATTCATTGAGTTTGATCTAAGCAATTTATATTAACCGCATCAATTAACTTAATGAATTTCTTTTATTTCCAGAACAATAAATTTAAAACTCTAGAGGCCGACATTTCCAATTTTCTGTTTTTATTTCCAATTTTTTATGTATTTATTATGATTTATCTTTTCCCTTTTTTTTAATCATTTTCTTGTGTATATGTGTGCATTATTGGAGAAAACTGAAAGTACGTTCTAAGACAAAATGTAGATAATATAAGCTAGTTAAAATTGGAAAATTAAATTTACATTAATGTTATATAAAATGTAGAAAAATGTAAAGAGTAAAAAGTGAGACAATATAAATAGTAAAAAGGTCATTTATACAAGAAACGGAACCGGACTGATCTGGTACCGAAACCGAAATTGTTGAGATTTTGAAACCGGCAACTTATATATAAGCGATACCGATACGGTTCGCGAAATTTGGTCAATATTTTTAGCCTTAATTTTAGTAGTTAAAGGATCAAATGATGAACAATATCCAAAATTAGAGACCATCTACAACTACTAATTGAAGTTTAGGTAGGGAGTGACATGTGAAATTAGTGACCCTGTATGGACAAAATATGTAAATACTGAAGTGGCTTATTATATGATGGGATGGGATTATGTTATATATACAGCATATGTATGTATGTATAGTTCCAACTTCCAACATATAAGGTGGTGAGGATCTGATAAGGTTTTATAATGTGGGTAACCAACAGACATGTGAGCTAGCAAGCTACTATGTTCCTAGCTTCTTCCATCAAACTGTATCCTTTCATTTCTATGGATGGGATTTTGTTTTCAATATTTTTTTTAAAAAAAAACCCTGTAACTAAAAAAGATTCATGCATAATGTATTGTATAATATTAAAAAAGTAGTTGTAAATATAGAGCACCAAAATAATTCAGATGGCATATTTCAAGTTATCACTTAGTCATAGATTTTTTACAGAAACTTGTGATATATATACAACATTTTTTTAGTTCAACATTTTATCGTTTAATTTCTGAATTATTTCCGATATTTTTAAATAATTAAATGCAATTATTAGTTATTGATTAAAGGATAAAATATAATTATGTTGGACACTTGCAAGATATATCATATATATATATGGAGAGAGAGGTAAAACATGCATAGCTGGTTTTCTTGGGTTGACATGAGGGTGCAAGACAAATATTAATGATACTGGGCTATGGGCTTGTTTGAACCATGGAATGTGGATGGGTTGGTACCATACATGAATTAAATTGTGGGGTCTATTTTTATTCATTTTCTTATTTTCTCTAGACAAGATTCTAACTTATGCTAGAGATGGCCTTCAAACAAGTTATAGTTTAGTCAAAATCAATAATTGAATATATATATATATATATATATATATATATATATATGATAAATATAGAACCATCCTTTATCTATAGAACCTAAAGAATCAAATCTAACCATTATATAACTTAATTAAGAGCTAATATTAATTAATAGCAGTTTTATAATTATTATATATGTTTATCAATTATAATCTATAAAGATTGGCAAAAATGAAAAAATGAATCTAAAGCTACATTTTTTTTTATTAAAAATCTTAAACATAGAATAGTTATGATCATTAGAAGGTTTAATGGGTTTTTTAATTGAATGCCTAATTTGACAGGAGCGTGAATTAATGAACAAACGTGAATTTCTCTTTTTACCCTTTTTCTTAATGACACGTGACATCACCGTAGCGGTTCTAAGAATAAGGGTGGTTTTATGTATAACCTTACCCTATATATCTATATTACTATATAAACTATTTAAGATTATCTATCCTCTTAACTTTAAGAGTCCTTAAATTCAAACAAAACAACATCTTGACCTTTCATTCTATTTAAATTAATCGCATCCACTAAATATTTAACCATTCCACTCACTCTCTTAATTTACTTTAACTTTTTATTCATTTAATATATACTCACACACACAATTATTCACCCATATCAACACAATTTTCAAAATTTTATTAACTTCTCTCTCCTTATTTCATAAATATAAATCTTTTTTCTTATTTAAATGTCTTTTATAATTTATTTTTAAAATTAATAAAATAATTAATGCAAATAAAAGAAAACTTGAAAAGAACGAACATGTTACAGAAGAAAACTTTTCCGTGACATTGAATCGCTAGAATAAAATATTATTACATTCTTGAAAGTGACATGTTGCAAAAAACTATTCACCGCACCGCAAGATTGTGCGGGTACAATGCTAGTGTATATATATACACTAGGGGAGAAGTTCATTTGAGAACCATTTTTATTGATAAAACTGCAAGAACCAATCATAGCCGCCCAATTCCCCATCCTTTAATTCAATTGTCCACCTACGAATTCATCACATGCAATAATTGTTTTTAGTGCAAATACCAATCTTGGTCTTTGATCAAAATAAATTAATGGTTAATAATTGTAAGTACTCATTAATGACTCAGGTGTTGTTTGATTTTGACTTAGTGGAGTTAATGAAGAAAAGACTTAAATTAGTAAGTTATAATCATGTTGTTTGTTATTTAATCTAAAAAGGATGGCTTAACTGAATAAGTTAGGAGAGTGATACTTACCATATTAAGTTAATGATTTTTTTATTAGGACAGTTTATTCAACATATAAAACAAACAACATTACTACTTAATTTACACAGAGATCATTTATCTAGAAAGACACTTTATCCAGACAGTACTTAATTAGAAAAAATAACAAATGGACCCTTAGTAATACGATCATCAATTAGTCATTAATAAGGGATATTTCGGAAAAATAAGCCACGCTCATAAATGACTGTCTACCCAATTCATGGTTAGGTATGTATATAAATGATTAAAATACTCATATTAATGAGTTACTAATGATGTTATAAATAGTTCTCTAAGTTTTCATACCAAAAACATTTCTCGTTTGCAACATCATTAATGACTCATTTCAAGAACTGTTTTTCGTGTGAGAACTATTTGTAACATCATTGATGACTCATTAATAAGAGTGTTTTGGCTATTTATATACTACTAAGCCATGAATTGTGTTCGGGTGGACCATCATTAATGAGTGATGCTTGATTTATGTTCGCATGTAAAAGAATTCTTATTTGAATTCTTCCTTATACGTGTGTATAAACATATACATACACACACATATATATATATATATATATATATATATATATATATATATTATGTGTGTGTAAGCACGCACATAAGATCAAGTCAAAACACTTGTTTTATGAAGAATAGGGAAAACATGTTTGGACCTTGAAAAACTAATTTAACGGCTACAAAATTAGATGCATAAAGCATTTGTCAAATTCATTATGCATATAGTATATTTATATAGTTTTTGTATTCATCTCTCAGTTTATTTAAAAAGTTTATTGGTTTTATGTTATTTTAAATTAAAAATGAAAGTAGTTTTGGTAATTTTCATGTGTTTGCTAATGTTCACTGTGTATTTTTGAAAGGGATGTTCTCCTAAAATCCTACATTATATAAGACAACGTTTATTGTATTTTCCTACAATTTGTCCTTTCATTATTACCGATAGCCGTCATTAAACTGAATTTGAGAACGTGTATGAATTTTTTGCACTATTTTGTTTTCAAATATGAGTATGATTAGTTGAAGTTTGTGTCGGCTTTTAATTTATTATATGTTCAACGAGAGGTTTTATAAGGTGACATGTGCAATCCACTAATTCTATTTATTTACATTCTCTATTGTTTAAATTTTTTCATGTTCAAACTTTTTTTATGTTTCAGTAAACATTGGTTTAAATTTTCTTAATTGGACGTATATGTTTCTGCATTTATTTATGTTTAACAACTTGAAAATTGCACTATCTAATAATAATAATAATAATAATAATAATAATAATAATAATCTTTCAATACAAATAAAAGACTAATTAAAAAAAAATATTATACGATCTAAACCTTTTAGTTAATAAAAGATTTAATCTCAACTATTAATTCTAAGAAATCAATTTTGACCTTTTTAAAATAAATCTAATATTTACTAATGTTTAATTGTGTACGTACATTATATAAACCATACAAACCACACCTCATTATTAGCGAAATGAATCTATTTAATTCGATAAATCTCATCAATTAATTGATTATTGCCGTTAATTAATTAAATTTATTTATGTAATCTAAACATTTCAAAGTATCATATTTAATTAAATTATTAGTTTTATCATTTAAAATATATTATAACAAGTTTAAATTATTTATAAATTATAACCAATAAATGCTTGACTATATTGCTTATACTTGTAACAATAATGATTGTGACTTGTACAAAAAACAAAATCACGTCTTGTATCATAATATCATGTTTTTATCACCACGTTTGCCCTCCCTTTCGTCAACGCTTCAACCGATGGTTTGGGTTTTGATGTTGTTTGTTACCATTTTGTAAAAGTCTCATTTCTTTCGCGTTTTATAATTATTTAATACTTCTTTTACTAATGATCAAATTACCAACCTATGTATCAAACAAACATTTAATATAGTACTAATAATAAAAGACTAACATAAATAAATTTTATTAAACAATTTTAGTCATTAATTGAGATAAATTTAAGTTTTCACACCTGATCAATTATTTTAAGAAAAAATTAAACTCCAATGTTAATTTTTCTTAATTAAAATTGGAATCAATTTTGACTTATATTTGAATAAAAGTTATTATAGAGAATTTTATATATACCCTTCTTAAACACTAAAATATCATATTTGTCCATCCTAATTTAGTTATATCATATTTACTCTTTATAACATTTCAAAATCTCATATTTAACCAAAATTCTTAATTTTATCATTCTAAAACATTGTTAAATACTTTAATTTCTTTTTAATTATAAAAATCAATATTAATCTTATTGTCTCTAATTGTAACAATAATGATTGATGACTTGTACAAGAAATACAATCGCGACTCCTCGTATTATGATACCACATTTCCGCGGTCACGTCTGTCATTTCGTTAGCATGGACGCTTTCACAGTTGATTTGGGTATTGACATCGTCTATCACCATTTTTTGAAATTATCCTTTTTTGTGTTTTATAATTATTAAATATTTTTATGTTAATATTTAATATTATCATTTTCTAAATCAACTTGTATATTATACGAATATTTAACCTAGTAATGGTATATATATGGACATAAGACAATTGTAATTAATATCCTAGTGAGGATATTTGTGCTCTTTGGTTGTTTTGCAATGACAAGTAACAAAAGTTAAAATCAATCATTAATTATGTAATGTTGAATAATTTTGTAGAATTGTAGAAAATGCATGTTTACACACATGTCTAAAGACTAGTAAGGAATACTAAGAATTGAATTTTGCAAAAGGCAGGTATTGGTTTCCATATAATGAAAACACAAAAGCAAGTTTGTAGTTACTTTATAGGATGGTGGATATGATTTGACAAATTAAAGAAACATTAATATGTTAAAAAGAAAACAAAAAAGCAAGAAACTGGGTATGGAAAAACCAAAGAAATGCTGATTAATGTGTGTGTGTTATATATTGATGCACCATGAGTGCAAAAGTTGTAAAATCTACTTTAGAATTTTGATTAGGTGCAAAAGTAGAGTTTTGCATGTGCGCCATCATGCACCCTTATGCTTTATTTTGACTTGAGCAAGATTCTTCATTGGACCCTCGTCCTAAATTCCAAACAATATGGATGTAATTACGTACGTACCTTTTCTTCAATACATATACATATACATATATATAATATATGTATTTTCCTCAATCTTAAAAGTTATTTCCTTTTCAAATAAAGTTCCATACTTTGTCCATATATATATATATATATATATATATATATATATATCTATATATATATATATAAGGGAGGGTTCAAACGAGAATTGTTTTTTATACGAGAATTGTGAGAACCAATCTTAGCCATTGATTAAACTTAATCAATGGCTAATTTTTTTGACAGCTCATTAATGCTTCATTAATGACTCCTTAATGGATCATTAATGACGCATTAATGAGGGTTATTTCGGGGAAATCAAACATCGAAAATTAATGACGGCTCATTTGGACGCAATTCACGGTTTGGTAAATATATAAATTACAAAAATACCCCTATTAATGAGTTATTAATGACGTTAAAAACAGTTCTCACACTTTTGCCTATATATATGTGTGTATATATATAGGGGAAGGTTCATTTGAGAACCGTTTTTATTGCGAGAACCGTGAGAACCAATCATATATATATATATATATATATAGTGAAAGGTTCATTTAAGAACCGTTTTTATTACGAGAACCGCGAGAACCAATCTTAGCCGTCCAATTCCCCCTCCTTCTATTGGAATGCCCACCCATGAATTCCTTACATGCACCCTGCCACAACCAATCCCCCCACGCTCTTCATCCATCAATTCCATTATCCAATATGAACGGCTAAGATTTGTTCTCGCGGTTCTCGCAATAAAAACGGTTCTCAAATGAATTTTTCTATATATATATATATATATATATATATATATATATATATATATATATATGAATGTATTCTCTTTCCTTCCCACTCGATCATGGATCAACAATCACCACCACAGCCATTGATGGAGATAGATCCATTAATTTACACGTTTTAGCTTGGAATTAAAGTGTATATGTACAATTTACACATGATCGGCTCATGCGCTTGCAATTTCAATTTTCAACTATATGTATATTGCTTAAGAGGAATCTTCACTTTAATGGGTATTTTTTTTTGAGGGGGGGGGGGGGGGGGGGTCGATCGGATACAAATAATACACTATATATATTAATGTGTCATTTGGATTAGTTATTTCAAATTGTATGAGGGACATGATACTTACAATTAACATCTGTTTATTTTTACTTTAAAAAATTATCATATTCGATCTTATCTCTTAAATTAAATGTTCTTAAACGTTTGTGTTAGAGTTTAAGGAAGAAAGATATCACCAATGAAATAGTTTGGACACAATGATTTATAGTGGTTCAAGCAAGGGTTAACAACCTTGCTCTACATTCACTCCTTGGCCTCACCCACCAAGAGTTGCTCCACTAACTTCTCTCTTTGAAGGTAGAGATAAACCTTTTACAACTTCTCTCTTTAGCTTACAAGAATTACACTTCACTCTTGCAAACAAGGTTAAGATAAACCTCACTTCACTCTAATCGGAAAGGCTAGAGTTGATCCTCACTTCTCTCTAATTCTATAGGCTAGAGATTATCCTCACACTATTGCAAATGTATATGAATGTAATGAAGTATATGAACTTGAAGGCTTTCACTCTTGCTTGATTCTTGATCTTGAAAGATTGAATTATCAAGGAATATGAGCTCACAAGATTTTTATGTATTCTGTGTTTTTTCAGATTGCAAGAGGTGAATAAAAAACAAGACTTGAGTTGCTTTAAATAAGGAAAAAGTTTGATGCTCAAAAAGTGTCCAGACGATCCACGGTCGACTGTGGAATCGACCGTCGCACTGCTGGAGATTTTTTAGCCTTGTGCATATAGACGTTAGGCTTTTACCAAAACCACACACAACCCATTTTTACTATAAAAATGCACCGAAAAGAAGCTTTAGAAAAGTTAGGTAAGTGACATACTTCTTAAGTTTGAATTTAATCATGAAAATGGTAGTTTGGAAACCAAATGCACAAAGTATGTTGGAAGTTTACCTCTTTGGGAGATTCCTTTTGCTAAATATGGTTTTGGCTTATTTCAATAGAAGATTGTGTTTAGTATTTGCCAAAATGGGAATTTTTGCTTTGAGTTCCAAGCTTGTGATTTTTAGTATTCATCAAATGGCCAAGCTCCAATCGTCAAGATCCGAGTTCAAGTAGAAGCCGATGTCGAAGATTCCTACAAACAAACGTTTGAAGTTTATGAGCTTACAAAATAAATAATCAAATGAGTTTAAGTTTTTATAAAATAATTTTTATAAAAACTTTTATAAAAATTGAGACAATTTTTATAAAAATCACAAGCTTGGAAGTCAAAGCAAATAAATTCCCATTTTGGCAAATACTAAACACAATCTTACATTGAAACAAGCCAAAACCATATTTAGCAAAAGGAATCTCTCAAAGTGGTAAACTTTCAACATACTTTGTGCATATGGTTTCCAAACTACCATTTTCATGATTAAATTCAAACTTAAGAAGTATGGCACTTACCCAACTTTTCTAAAGCTCCTTTTCAGTGCATTTTTATAGTAAAAATGGGTTGTGTGTGGTTTTGGTAAAAGCCCAACGTCTATATGCACAAGGCTAAAAAATCTCCAGCAGAGCGACCCACGGTCGACCGGGGATCGACCGTGGATCGTCTGGACACTTTTTGAGCATCAAAATTTTTCCTTATTTAAAGCAACTCAAGTCTTGTGTTTTACTAACCTCTTGCAATCTGAAAAACACAGAACATATACAAAAACTTGTGAGCTCATATTCTTGATACAAATTCAACATCTCAAGATCAAGAATGAAGCAAGAGTGAAAGCCTTCAAAGTTCAAACACTACATTACCTTCTTATATATTTGTAATTGGTTGAGGATCATCTCTAGCCTTAGAATTAGAGAGAAGTGAGGATTATCTCTAGCCTTAGAATTAGAGAGAAGTTGTAAAAGATTTATCTCTACCTTCAAAGAGAGAAGTTAGTGGAGCAACTCTTGGTGGGTGAGGCCAAGGAGTGGATGTAGAGTAAGGTTGTTAACCCTTGCTTGAACCACTATAAATCATTGTGTCCAAACTACTCCATTGGTGATATCTTTCTTAAACTCTTTAATTACTTGCAAACATTGTTAAAAACTTCAAAAAGTGGGCATATAACCTATTCACCCCCCTCTAGGTTCTAACACATACAATTATATAAACAAGTTGTATATTTTTGTGTCAACAAAAGAAGATTTATTTATAAGTCTATTTTTCCCAACAGTTTGCATTTGCTCCTCTTATAGTAAGTTTGGTTCTTGTTGCACCCCATATACTTGATAGTATGATACTAACAACACTAATCATTTTTCAATGACATTTTCAACAATACTAAACGGATATTTATGAGAAATTAAATAGAATTAGGCATCTGAATTATACAAATTAGATATCCCCATTTATCTATACAATCTTTCAGATTAAAGGTAAGAATGATACTCTTTACACTAACAATAATACAAACATATCTGAACTCTCACCTAGAGTTAATGCACTAATTACACCATCACACATGTTATCATGTCACTTCATCCTAATACTCCTATCACATAGCCTATCATATAACATGTACACAATATGATGGCGTGAAGACCACAACATCTCCTTATCACGCCCAGCGGTATCTTTACTAAATCATAATGTATTTAACATTCTGTTCTCAACCTTTTAAAACTATTTAATTTTAAGTAATAAGAATTAACTTATATAACCCTTAAAACCATAAGAAGCTGACCATCTTATTCTCCACAACCAACACACTTCCTCATGCTCCAACACACTTTTCTAACTTTTATCAATTTATATGAAATTGATAATTTACAAAAAGAAACATAACTTTTTCTTTTTAAAAACGGACATGTTATCGAATAAAAACTATTTAGTATTGTCTCATTCTGCCTCTAGATAGTAGATCCCTTAAAGATCAAATGCCCTTTTGGGCAAAATTTCTAACAATTATGCAAAATGTGCAAGTTTTCAATAGAGATTGTATATATAAGCATCCTGTTTTAACTTAACAGCTAATACAAATACATGTTAATATGTTTCTGTATTAATTTTTGGATGTTTCATTTTGATATCATAAAATTTTATATAATTAATCGTACATGGGTGTGTGTATATATATATATTATAAACTATACATTGCTTAAACTGAAATCAACCAGTGGTTGCAGGTAATTATTGTGTTTATAAGAAGATATATAATAGAGAATTTAAACACAAATTAAGGAGGTTATTTTTCAGAATTAGTAAGCCGTTAAGTTCCTCCATATGCACTTGACACGTCCATCGATGATTATGGTCTCATTTTAAAATAATTAAGCGCACGGGGTAAATATTTTACCCCTCTACTTTTCAACAACATCAACCACTTTTCTTCTTCTTTTTTTTCTTAGCTACAAATATAATTATCAATATCAAGTTGTGATTTAAGTTATTGTTTTTTTATTACGACACTTTTTATACCTAATGAAAACTAAATAACCTAAATCATATATTTACTAATCTTAGTATTTAGTTTTCATTTATATAATTGTTTTAAATCATATGTTGTTAGGTTAGCTTAAAAATAAATTAAAAGGTGTTTGAGATTTCAATTTAAGAGTAGATATGTATTGTTAATAATAGTGTTTGGAATGGTTATGTTGTTTCATATCGCAATAATCAGATAATCGATTTTTTTGAGTGTTTAATATTATAGATTACATGATTAGTTTTTAAAGAATAAAACGATAATAATTTACGAATCCAAATTCAAATCATAATAATTAGATAATTTGTTATCAAACACAATCTCAAACTGCCCAAAATCATAATCGATGGAGTTTCATGACTGTTTTGTATTTAATTTAAATCACTTAACTTTAATTATGTACTGATTCTTTTTTTAAGAAATGACACAATTATATCAAAATCTAGATGGTTTTGAAAGTTGGAATGATTTTTTAGCGACACTAGCTAGTAAAATAGTGATCAAACTTGGTTATCATATATAGACTAGATTTTCCCTTTCTTTTAATTAACAAGCAAAGAGAATATATATAATTAGCAATAATTAAGTTTCATACCTAATTAAAGAGATGATGAACTGAAGAAAAAAATCACACAACAACAATTAATTAATGCTTATTTATGAAAATTGAAATTGAAGGATAAAAAATGTAACATATATTAGATTCTAATTCTTCTTAAATCTGTGGTTTCAAACACCGGAAGTTCTTGGCCGTAAGCACCGGTTCCGACACCACCAACAATCTCCAATTCAAACAGATCATCTTCGTCTTCGTCTTCGTCTTCATCACCAACATTGACTATAAAGTTTTTGTAATTCTTCATGTACTTCTTCTCTGTAAACCATCGTCTCTCATACTTGGGTAACGTCGACATCAAATTCGGATCACGTTCATGGACGGATTTCTGATCGAGAGTCACTGTATCGTTTTCAGGATAGAATCTAACTGACCTTTTCACCGTACCACTATGCTGTTTTTTGCTCATACAAGACCTTGAAAACGAAGTGCAAGTCGTAGTTGTATCCTGTTTAATCGATCGTGATTTCTTCAACGATCTGAATTTCTGCATCGTTTCTTCGATTTTGGCTTTTTTCGAAGAAGAAGAAGAAGTGAAGAGCGAGTAAATGAATGCCGAAATCCGGCTAGTACCTGGTGAGATCGGTTGCTTCACCTTCTTTAGATCGCCATATATCTTCGTAGCTCTTAGCCTCGTCGATTTCATGAACTTCCCTTCTCGCTTACTCGAACTAGGTTTCTGATGAGTATCGTCGAGAAAAACTGCCTCTGCGGTTTTTCGAGATATCGTGAAGGAGTTAGGTAATGATCTGTAAGTTGACGGAGTCTCTGTCTCCGACGTCGTCGTTCCACTGGTGCTTGAATCCGAGCTGAACTTTCTAGAACTCTTTCGAGAGGCGTAATCGTTATGGTTGTGGTGGTTGCTATTGTTGTTGTTGTTGTGAGTCTCCATCCATTGATCAATCATGATTGCTCGCCGGAGACTCGGAATCTGTTCTTCTCCGGTAAACAAATGCGATTGTGGAAAATGAATTCTGCTGCTCCGTTTAGGCTCGGAAGCAAAAAACATAAGATCGTGATCATGATTATGAGTATGAGCATGAACGTGTTGCTGTTCGTCATGTAATTCACCATCGTTGGTTTCGTCAATGGAGCGGAGAATTGAGTCTAGGAGAGAGGAGGAGAAGGACGGTGTTTTCCTCCGGTGGGGTGGCGGTTGGTACCTGGAATTCCTCTCCGGCATATTCATCGACTAAAAGAAGAGAGAGAGTGTGTGTGTGTTTTGAAAGAGAGAGAGAGAGAGAGATGATTGATGCTTTAATCAATGGCGGGTGTGTGTGTGAGAAATGGAAAAAGCCAAATAGCGCGGCTTCGATTTTGGAGGAGAGTGAGGAGGGGGGGAAGAGATATATAGTGGGAAAACAAGGGAAGCGTGGGGTGGGGGTGTGATTTCTGAGCAACACATCAAAAGTCGAAATTGTTGCGAGACAAAAATTGCTGTCACCATTTAAAGAATCTCTGCTTCTCTTGTTTCCTCTTTAATACTTAATAGGTTGTAACTTCTTTTTACTTAATAATTAATAAAATATATATACACACTCATATATTCATCTTAGTGGTGTATATTCATCGCTTGGTGCTTGTATATTTGTTATTCAACTAAACTACTCTTAAGAGAATATGATCGGTCATATTTTCTTACAATAAAAATCTATAGACACTTGTTTAAAGTTAATTGAGACTCTTTATAGAATTTACTAGTTATTGAAAAAGAAATGTCCAATTCTTCCGCTTTTATATGTTGAAGTTAAATTTCCAATTTTATGTGATATGTCTATAATCTTTTGCCGCTGTTCCTAAACTCTCACTTTAAAAAGATGGGACACCTCACTCGGTTATATATCTCCCTTCTCCTATTCTCTATATACTCTATCTGTTTTCTCTCATATATACTATTCTTCTATAAAATATGCAAGTTATGACTTGATTGTCGGAGGGTAGATCTTGAGGCTTTGGTCTCGGGTCCCCTTCTAACAGTTTTTGTTTTTGTTTATGTTTATAGCATACGATCCAAGATTGAGATGATGGAGAACGACCTAGCTAACACGAACATTTAAACCAACCCTGTGGATCGATGTAGCAACAAATATGTTTTTATTGATCATCTTCCGAACCCGAAGACATAGTAAGTTTAGATTATGAATAGAACTAATTAGTTACTCAATTGTAGTAATTCTTTTACATATCAATTCTTTGTTATGGAATAGGAACGACAGAAATATCTGTATTTGACGGGGAAAACGAAAACCGACTATCTTGGTGGCGGAATTAAGAGTAGATGGTTAAATACGATTTTTTGTAAAGTGGGATTATACCGAAAAGATGGATGCTCTTCACTATATTTAAAGATTGCGAAATAGAATTATGATTTGGAATAATCTTAGAGACTTTGTTAGTATGCATTTTTCTTGATTTATCTCTACATTTAAAGGCTAGAGATGGGTTTTGAGGGAGCTATTGGAAAGGGTCTTGTGGTGTCATCTTAGAATGAATCGCATTTTTTGGGTCATAGACTTAAACAGTAATAACTAATAATTAATATCACACCAAAAGTTTCATACATACTAATTAATGTATATTTGTTTTTGGATTGTAGCAATTTCATTCTCTAGTGATGCAAAGGAGTGTCCAATTAGATAATCATGTTTCTAATTAACACTGCTAGCTTCAACTATTTTGTATGATAGTTATACTATGGAATTCAATCCTTCTAACTTACACATTATCTGTAATTGCTTACCAGAATTCTCATAAATATACGTTTGAGTCAGATAACAAGATACATTGACAAAATGGAGAAGGTTGCCATTGATCTCGTTCTTTCTCTCTCTCTCTTACACATCCAAAAAATATCACATTGTGATCATAGAGTCTATCCCTAAACCGGAGTCCGGAGTGACTCATTTCTAATAGAAAAATTGGTTAATTAACACAACTCTCTCTCTCTCTCTATATATATATATATATATAAATAATCTTGCAGATGATTAAAGATAGCATATTGTATTAAAAACCATATATATATATATAATATATATATATATATATATATATGGGTGAGGGTGAGGGTGATTGTGGAAGTGGATTGCAATAAAGTTGTAAAAGATGCATTGGCAAGGGTACCTTAATTTGTAGATGCCAGCAAAGTGTGATTAATAGACAAGTACAAAACTTATCATGAAGTGGGGTGGTAGAAAGGTGTGGCCAAAGCATAGCATCAACAAAAACTCCAACCCAAACTGCCAACGCTACCTTTTTGCACGTAGTACATACATGGATATGCTATATTCTAAATTTATTTAACTTTAATAGAGGTGGTAAATACGACTGCTATGAGTTGTACAACAAATTAATGTCAATTTGTATAAAATTAATCATCTTTTGGTACGACTCATGTTGGATTAATTTGTAAATATGTTTATAACTTTACAAACAATTAATGTTTAAATGATTATTAAAGAGTTTATCATCATCATCATAATCTTCTAATATAAATAAAAGACTAATTAAGATAAAATTTATTTTACGATCTTAGCTTTTAATTTAACAAATTAATTTTAATTATACAATCTTGACTATCAATTTATTTAAAATATAAAAATCACTTATGACCTTTAAAGGTCAAATAATGCAAATATATTTTAAAATTAAATATAATAAATCAATTATTTTTATATTTTGACTTATTATATTAAAACGTTAAACAAAATTTTTATATACGGTTTCTTACATTTTTTTGAGAGTTTTTAATAATAAATTTATTTTATATATATTTTAGTATTAAATCTATAGGATTTTGATAAATTATGTATTATAGAGTGTATTACAAAATTAATATTAAAATGTACAATATCTATTATATAAGTAATCAAATTTTAAAATATATTTTATAATATATAAAATATTTTATATATTAAAAACTATACATAATTTTTAGTGTTATAATCTTCTTAAACCTTAAAATATCATTTTTACCCATCCCAAATTATAAATATCATACTTACGTTTTATAACATTTCAAAATATAATATTTAACCAAATTCTTAGTTTTATCATTTTAGAATATTTTATAATTATTTTAAATTCTTTTTAGTTATAACCGGTAAATACTTAACCTAATTGCTCATAATTATTACAATAATAATCAATGACTTCTATAAGAAATACAATCACGTCAATTCATATCACAATACTATGTTTCTGCCGACACGTTTGTCCAGGAGCGGACCGAGACCGATGGCATCATATAATAACAAAAATAAAATTACTTAAAATTACGAGTGTTGTTTAGGTTTTTCTCGAGTTTCCGGTTAATCGTGTCGGGTTAATGAGGTTTCCTTTGTTGTTCTGGTATTTTAAGACCAAAGTCTAAAATAAAACACAATTTATATGAAGTCCTTTTAATTAAATTGTTATTTTTAAGGTAAACTAAAGCATTTTAAATATATAAATCGAATATTGAACTATAATTTTTTTAAATCATTTTTAATTAGGTTTTGGTGGCATCAAAAAACACTGGTAGCATCCAAAAATTTGATTGGTAGCACTTGCTAAAAAAATTCGAAATTTTCCACGTCGTCGTCTGCAAAATTGACTAGTGGCCTATGCCACCACCGGACCCTTAGTAGGTCTGTCCCTACGTTTGTCCTCCCCTTCGCATCGAATCTTCCACTGTTGCTCTGGATATTGACACCGATCATTTTTTTAATTCTCAATTCTTTTGTGTTTTATAATAATTTGATATCTTTTTAATATTAATGTTTAATATTTCATTTTTTTAAAACTACCTCGTGTATCATATGAACATTTAATTTAGTAATAATAATAATAATAATAATCTGAAAAAAAACGCTTAGAAGTTTGTAGAGATTTAAATACATTTTGGATAACTTTTAACCTACTCCGACATATATACACACACATACATACATACACACACATACATACATACATATATTTATTGGATCATATTGCAAATTTATATGTTTATATTATGTGGATCTAACTTGATGACTATTCTTGATATAAATATATGTGAAGATATATTTATTGGAAACTAATTTCGGTGTTGTTGTGTTTTCAAACAATACCAAGACTTAGTAATATTAGACCTCTGAGTGTTGCGTTTGAAATCAAGAGGTGGGTGGATGTTAAATCACGGATGGTAAAGGTTATGATTGATATGATTGATGTGATGCATGCGTTTGTGATTGACAGACTGTTGAGTCTGATGATTGTTGATTGTTGTTTGATTATCTGATAATTTGATTGATACGCACTTTTTGGATGATATTCAGTTGCGTTTGAGAAGTCAATTATACGTAGAATTGGGTTGGGCTTGATCGCTATTGGTTGAGCAGTTGTAGACTCTCTTGTGCATGCGTTGTATCTGAGGGGATCTAACTGTACCAATGAGCGGTGGGTTATCGGTAAACCTATGCTTTAGCCGGCAATGGTTGTATGTTCTGCGCCGAACCGTCGGTCTTCTTGATTGTGTGGTTGCATGCTCTTGTGTCGATTGTACCCGTTGGCTGTTGTGTTTTAGCTTCCTTTAACTTAGCTTTATACTAATTCCCCACCGTTGAACTGTTTTTGCAGGTTCGCGAGTTTTGTGACGTTTGTTAAAGGAAAAGTTGACCTTCCGCTCTGATATTAGTTTTGCTGGAAACGAGCCATATTTTGTTTAACTCTGTAACACAGACAAGATGATGTTTTTTTGTAAACAACATTCCCGGTTGTGGGATTTATGTAAATTATGTTTGTTATTGCTTCCGTAGCGTGTTTAAAAAAAATGGCTTAGGATTTTACGATGTTACACTTTTAGACCTTTGATTTCATTGATCGGATGTTTAAAAACTGTCACATTTTTTTGATCATTTGTTTGACTATATACATGATGTATCAATGCATACAAAAATGTTTGTGATCTGATGCATCAATACATACAAATCTTTAAATTGTTAATATTATAGAAATAATAATGATTTTAAGATTTAGGATGTAAACTTGACTTTTGGGTAGTTATGGGTGAACATAAACGTAAAGAAGAAACAATGCTATATACTATACATATAGGGAAGGGTTCAAACGAGAACTGTTTTCCGTACGAGAACTGCGAGAACCAATCTTAGCCATTCAAGTGGTAAATGGAATTCATGGATGAAGAACGTAGGGGGATTGAGTGTGGCAAGATGCATGTAAGGAATTCATGGGTGGACAATCCAATTGCAGGAGGGGGAATTGGACGGCTAAGATTGGTTTTCGCAGTTCTTGTACGAAAAACAGTTCTCGTACTATATAGGGGAAGGTTCATTTGAGAACCGTTTTAATTGCGAGAACCAATCTTAGCTGTTCATTTTGAATAATGGAATTCATGGATGAAGAGCGTGGGGGGATTGAGTGTGACAGGGTGTATGTAAGGAATTCATGGGTGGAAAATCCAATTGAAGGAGGGGAAATTGGACGGCTAAGATTGGTTCTCGCGGTTCTCGCAATAAAAACGGTTCTCAAATGAACTTTTCACTATATATATATATATGAAAAAGTTCAAACAAGAACTGTTTTTCGTACAAAAATTGCGAGAACTAATCTTAGCCGTTCAATATATAGAGAAAAGTTTAAACGAGAACTGAGAGAACCAATCTTAGCCGTCCAATTCCCGCTCCTTCAATTGGATTGCCCACCTATGAAATCCTTACATGCACCTTGCCACACTTAATCCCCCACGCTTATCATCCATGAATTCCACTTACCACTTGAATTGCCAAGATTGGTTCTCGCAGTTCTCGTACGAAAAACAGTTCTCGTTTGAACCCTCCCATATATATATATATATATATATATATATATATATATATATATATATATAGGGAAGGGTTCATGCGAAAAGTGTTTTATTTGCGAAAAGTGCGAGAAGCAATCATGACTTCTGATTTGTATTTGATCTAACTAGCTAAGCGACCCGTGTGTCAACACGGGGATGATATAAGTCAAAATTAAACTTATATAGCTTTAAAGAGTACTAACACGTATAATAAAAATAATTAGAAATAAATTAAAACAATTCCCATTAATAAACAATTCTGGTCTGCAGATTCGACAAACAATGTTGATAATGACACGGGAATGATATAAGTCAAATTTAAACTTATATAGCTTTAAGGAGTACTAACACGTATAATAAAAATAATTAGAAATAAATTAAAGCAATTCCCATTAATAAACAATTCTGGTCTGCAGATTCGATAAACAATGTTGATAATGACAGTAAGTTCAAGTTCATTAGTTTATTGTAATTCATATCTTTAATTTTACTTACAATTTTCATTAACTTTAATATATACCTATTGAAAATCATCCGAAGATTAAAACGATAAGTGGCTATAAAATGACTATGGAATCATTTACTCAATCATATGTGTGTATATTTACATAAGAGTGTGTATATATATATATATATATATATATAGAGAGAGAGAGAGAGAGAAATATGATCAACATAGAACTTAGTCTTAATTATAGAACCTAAAGAACAAATCTGAACCATTAGATCATTTAAATTAATGATTAAGATTTGAAGATGACAATTTTGTAAATAATATGAAAATTATATCAAGTAACTGCATAATTCAGGACAAATGTGGAATTCTGTTTTGATTCTATTTATGGCTCCACCTTCCGAAAATACAAAATGAGAACCAAAATGCAAATCATTGGGTTATTAGCATGTTAATGACTTAATATTATTTGCATTTTCGGTTATTTTCATTTTTGTTATCTTCTTTTATGTCGGTTGCATTTTGCATTTTCGTCAAATAATTTGCATTTTTTATCTGTTTTTTTATTTTCAGCAGCATTTGCATTTTCGTCAAACAATTTGCATTTTCGTAAAAAAAAATTAGAAAACATTTCAATCCTGGTCTTAAATTAAAGAGAATAAAAAACTGAATCTAATGGTATATTTTTGTTGCTAAAATTCTTAAGCATGAATATATTATGATTATTTGAATGTTTAGTAAGATTTTTTTTTTAAATGGAAGTTTGGAGGTTCAAAGAGAGAGGGGTATGAGTATTAATTTGGAATTCTTTTTCCAGTTTTATCCTTACTTTTGATGTCATGTGTCATCACCAGGTTTGTTATTTAGGTTCTATGTATGACCTCACCCTATATATATGTATATATATATATATTCATCATAAAGCATATAAAATGAATATAAATCTACTGAATTTTATGTAAAACGGTATAATAGTAAACAAAAATTTTTCTCTTTCCAATCTATTTCTCTCTCTTAATTTTCTCTCTCCTAAAATTTTTAAACAAAATAAACTAAAAATAATTCAGTAGTAAATTAATAATTTACGATGTTCAACGATGAACATAACCAAAATTAATTATGAGTTTTTAATTATTAAATGCTATGTTTATACACTTTGTTTAGTAATAAACTTTTGGTTTATATTGTTTCATTATTAACTGTTTTTTTTCCTCTTTTTAAACTTTACATTTTTTTTGTGGATCATTTATTTCTTAATATTATAAGTGGCTATTTATTATTGAACAATGTAGTATACTAAAAAAATACCTTTATTTTAGTATTCATTATTGAACAACCGTTCGTTCATATTTGTTTTTCTGTGTTCATTAGTTAACAAACAATCATTAGTTATCTCCAAAATTTTGTGTTCATTAGTTAACATCCCATGACAAAACAATCGTTCTTTGTCAATATTTTTCTATGTTCATTAGCTAACAACCAAAGCTAAAAAGAACAAAAACTAAACAAACCATATAACTTTTTTATCACTAAATAAATTTTAAAAAAAACAAATATGGTCATATATATACAAAAGAACAAAAGTATTTAGGATCGGCAAATAAAAAACAAATTTGTTCAAGGGTGAATAAGAAATAAATTGAAAAAATAAATCTGTTCATGGTCCACGAATAAACAACTGAAATACCAACATAAATTTATGGCGGTGGTTCATCTCGGCGTTCGTTCGTGGTCGGCGACGGCAGATAAGAGTTCATGTATAGATGGGTTTCAGCGGCGGCTTCACCGATGGGTTTCACCGGCGGAGGTTGATGGTTGTGTTGTTCTTCACGGTGAATGGAGGTGGTGGAGCTTCGGTTGGTGGTGATGTTCTTCTTCACTGATGTAGTGGTGGGCGGTGGAACCCTAGATCTGGGAGGCGGCGGCGGCGACTATGGAACCTCAGACGGTACTTCGAGGGGTGGCAACGGCTTTAGCAGCGTTCGGTTGGTGGTGATTTCATGTAAATGGCGGTGGTGGTTTCGTGTAGATGGCGGTGGTGATTTCGTATAGATGGCGGTGGTACTTCGAGGGGTGGCAGCGGCTTTAGCAGCGTAGATTGATGGTGAATTCGTGTAGATGGCGGTGGTGGTTTCATGAATGTGGCGGTGGTGGTTTCATGAATGTGCCGGTCGTGGTTTCATGTGGTCTTTTCAGAGAGAGACATAATGTGGCAGCTATGGAGAGAATTTTGTGTAGATTAGGGTTTTTAAAAAATGAAGAATTTCATTTATATTCTTACAAACTTTAATAATTACACATATATCCTTATAAACTTCTAAATTACATATATATCCTTCCAAAACCTAAAAACTCACATGTATATCCAATAACTTATTTTAAATATATTTTAACCATTTACAATTAAAAAATTATCATTATATTTAATTTAACTTTATCTAAATAGATCTAAAATATAGTATTACAAAACTATCCTTCTCATTTCACTTAATCAATTCATCAAATAACATCACAATCCATTGTCTTGAAAGTTGAAAGTTGAAACCACCTATTCCCTGATGATACACCAAAACCGCCATATCCATGCCCCTCCCCATTTTTAATTATTACACACACCTATATACGTATATATACAAACACACGTATAAGTACAAACATAAGAAAACTAAGACGATGCATGAAACCCTTGGAATCGGCAGCAGTGCATGATGGGCGGTGGGGGTCACTAGTGGTGCCGAGGGTCGATGGCTACGGCAATTAGAGGCGGCGACGGTCTGTAGATGGCGGCGGGATTGATGGCAGTGGTTGGTTTCGGTGGCGTCGATTGTTGGCGGCAGCAATCGATTACTTCAATCGCCGCCGAATCACTTCACGACGCAGGAAACCCTTGGTTTCGGTGGAATCACTTCACGATCAACTTCAATCGTCCAACTTCAATCGTTTAACGAGCTTCATCAGAAGATGGCGGCGGAGCACCGGGAAACCGTACAACGACGGTACTACACAGTCACCGGCGTAAGCTAATCTCTACCGGAGAAAGCGAGGTGTTTTTACAGAAGGTGATTCAGGAGCAAGGGATAGAGCGGGAGAGGGCAGGTGATTGAGAAAATACTTGAAATCCAGGAACACCATCGAGAGGAACTTCAAAGAACTGCATCAGGTTTTCATGGATATGGTGCTTTTGGTGTATCATCATTCATCAAGGGGAGCAGTGGTGTCAACTTTCAAGTCAATTGATTGTTCTGTCATTTGATGAATCGATTAAGTAAAACAGGAAGGGGTAGTTTTGTAATATCTTTTTAGATAAAGATAAATTAAATATAAAGGTAATATTTTTGATTTTAAATGGTTTAAATATATTCAAACTTAGCTATTGGATATACATGTGAGTTTTTAGGTTTTAGAAGAATATATATGTAATTTAGAAGTTTGTAAGGATATATATGTAATTATTAAAGTTTGTAAGGATATGAAATTCTCTCTTTAAAAAATGGGTAGTGTGAGAGATAGAGAGTAATACGGGAGATAGAGAGAGAGAGGAGATAGTGGGGATTGGAGAGAGAGATGTAAATGGTCCATGTTACCCTTTTATTAGTTTGATTAATGTCCTTAAATTTTAATTTAATTACTAATTTGTCATAGTTAATCTTAACCATCAATTATTTAATTGTAGGGTCTAGATACTTTTCGTAAATAAAATGTTTTCCGCATGAACCTACCTCTATATATATATATGACCAAAGCCGGATTAAATTATTTGTCATGGACAAAAGATTTAAATTTACCACCTATCATTCATGCATAATCTGTTCAACGCTAGCTTATACGAGACAAAGATGGGAGGTTACGGTTAGCGCGCGGTGCTATATCTAATCTAATATTGAATCATCCGAATAGATTGGTTTTGAGGAGTTTAAGAAGAAACCAAATAGATTGGTTTTGAGGAGTTTAAGAAGAAACAATGTACAAGACTGATTGTTCAATTTTCAGCTGCAAATACTCCTGTGGTTGGCTTCGAGATTTCAGAAAGCCTCGATGGATTGGGCAGGTTGGTTGTTGAGACTATCAAAGTTGCAAGTTCTCTGTTTTGGCCTCGTACGTGCTGCCCTCGTTTTTCTTACTACTACTTGATCAGATGGACTTGCTTGTCGGCTAGGCCTTGAAGCAGAATAGTTTTTTGGGATTCTTGATTGTCGATTGTATTAATTCAGTTGAGAACTTAGATCAAAACTGTATTTTTTTTTTGTTTGGAGTCGGTTGTGAGGATAATTACCTTTTTCCTCGAATATTTCTCACAAAAGTAGACGAGGGATGTAACTGTTGTTGAGCTGATTTTGGTAATGGGAGGTTACGGTGGAACAGAATTTTGACGCCAAGATCTCCAAGCGCTTAAAATGTTCACTTTCACATTTCATCAATGAATCGGGCTCTGTCAGTTCATTTTTATTATTTGATCTTTTCATGTTTTTAGCCAACGGGTATAGGTACAAAGCATTACACACCCTCTTATACTTCAACTGTCTTTCAAAACAGATCAGATTTGGGTTAGTCACTAACTTAGGTTTGCTACGCTTTTAGAAAATACAAGGGTAGTTAAAAATATGTTTCAAGATTTAACATGTCTGAAAGCATAAGATCATCTGCGATCGGGTCAGGCAATACAAGTAGTTGACGGTAAGAATGTGCAATGAATAGAAAATGGTCACCTAGTTCTATATCTTCACCTGCCAGAATTTAACCTTCAAGAATATTCAAGGAATCCAAATCAACCCTGAAAATCTCCGGTTCCGATCACGCTAAAAAGGTACTCTCATATGCTGGATTTTAAATATATTTTAGATAACTTAGTTACAAGATTCGAAGGTTGAAGAGGAGAATTATTCTATATGGATCCTCTCTTATGTCCCTTTTTTCCTTGATGTCTTCATGGATCACATAACAATGTGTTAAGTAAAACCATTTTTAGCTTGTGTATATGGGCTGATTGATCCTAGCAAAATATGGTCAATTTGACACGTCTCTCCAGCTAACTAAAGTTGACTTCCTAACTAAAAACATACTGCTTTTATTATCTCTTGAGAACTATTAACGAAAATGTCCAAATTGACCCCACTTTTCTCATGGCAAACCTTTCAAAGATCCAAGTTGCACAATTGTTTCCTGGTTTCTTCCCTAAATCTCAAGAAAATAATATTCCATTCGTCAACCCAATTTTATTATTTATAATATCCACAGATTTGGATAAGTTTATTTACATCATGTTTTAATTGATCAGTTGAACTGTTCATGGCTGCTACCTAAATTAGTCTAAAGTAACAACTTGTGTCATAAACCTTGTCTTTATCTTGGTTGTTTTAATATTGTGCTTGCCCATAGCTAATAGAAAATCAGAAAGGGCAAAAGATTCAACATACAACAGATTTTCTTTTGAATCTGGGTTTTAGGTGCTGAAAGAATAGTTCATGGAAAAGGAGTTGGATGGGAATGATGTCATAGTAGAGATTGTAGGTGCTAAAGGAAAATGGAATTCTGATGACCCAAATGAGGAGATTGTGGTTGAGAAACAAGAACCAGTGTCTTATTCCTTTAAGAAGTATCTTCAAGTAGACCCACCACTTGCTCCGGTTCAGGCGATTCAATTGAATCAAGAACCGGGTCTCAGAGCAAGGAAAAAAGTGCCCTCATTAACAGGCTCCTCGTCTATAGAGATACCAAATGTTAGTCCAGCTTCTTTCCACATAGTTGATGAGGACACTAACAGAAGATCATTGGCACAGTCTCCTTACCCGAAGGCAAAATCAAGACTCATTGAACCAGCAATTCCTAGCAGTTGGAAGATGGACAATGATAAGGTGCAGACAACTGGTTCTCCATCTGAAATGGCAAAAACACCCAAAATCTCTGTTCCAGTAACACCTCGAACGCCATTATTGGGGTCAGCAGGAGAAGATGACGATGATGATGTATATTATACAAAAGTTATTGAAGATAATCAGACGGTAAAACGATCTAAGAAACTCAAGATTCTATTTTTTGTCGAGTTTAGTTTATTTGTTTGCACGACGTTGGTTTTAATTCTAAGCAAAACCGTGGATAAACTGAAGAGTGTAGGCATTTGGAGTCTAGATTTATGGAAATGGTGTGTTTTGGTGTTGGCAATTTTCTGCGGTCGTCTGTTTTCAGAGTGGTTTACAAATGCTGTAGTTTTCTTGATTGAAAAGGAATTCTTGCTTAAAAAGAAAGTTCTGTACTTTCTGTATAGCCTGCAAAAGAGTGTTCGGGTTTTTATCTGGTTAGGTTTAATTCTATTAACATGGGGCCTCTTGATCAACCGGGGTGTCCATAGATCAAGAGAAACAACCGAGGCTCTAAATTATATCACAAGGGGAATTGCTTCTACGCTTGTTGGTGCTGGTGCATGGATACTCAAAACTCTGTTTGTAAAATTTTTAGCTTCTTCATTTCATGTTAAGATATTCTTTGACAGGATTCAAGAAAACATCTTCCATCAATATGTTCTTCAGACCCTTTCGGCGCCTCCATCGATGGAGGATTCTGAAAGCATAAATGGATCTAAGTTACCAAGCAGACAATTGAGTTTCAAAAGTTCTACGAAGGAAGGCGGAGAACAAAAGAAGGAAAAGGTTATTGATGTGCAAAAGCTCCAGAAAATGAAACGTGGAAAGGTATCCGCTTGGACAATGAGAGGATTAATTAATGTTATACGCAAGTCAGGCTTTTCTACACTTTCTAATGCACTTGATGAAAGTGAGGATGCTGCAGAGCAAGATGAACAGAAAGATGGAACGATCACTTGCGAGTGGGAAGCTCAAAAGGCTGGTGGTTCCATATTTAGAAACGTAGCTAAACCCAGGAACAAGTAAGTTTAGTCTTAATCCTATTTCTTCATCTTTTAGTTCATTATTCTTTCTGAATCTTATGTTAAGTTATACCATGTTCATATAAACTAGGTACATTGAAGAGGATGATCTTTTGCGTTTTATGACTAAAGATGATGTGAAGAAGGTTCTGCCATTGTTCGAAGGAGCAGCAGAAACTGGAAAGATCAAGAAGAAGTCATTTAGTAATTGGGTGGTAATTACTTTCTCAAATTCTTTTTCCATTCATTTAAAATATCAACTCTTGCAGTTTTAGATCAACACAATGTTATGTTCCCAAGTAATTTCCATCTTGGTCTCTAGGTAAATGTATATAAGGAGCGTAAATTTCTGGCTCTTTCTCTAAACGACACAAAAACAGCCATAGAGGAGCTAAACAAGCTAGTTTCTGGTCTCACAGTAATGGTCCTCATAATAGTCTGGTTACTTCTCATGGGGATTGCTACGACCGAAGTGTTGCTTTTCATCTCATCTCAGCTATTACTAGGCGTTTTCATGTTTGGAACCTCTGCCAAGACAGCATTCGAAGCCATAATATTCGTGTTTGTGATGCACCCATTCGACGTTGGTGATCGCTGTGTCATTGATGGTGTCCAGGTAACTACACTGGACCTAATCTACTTGCAACAATTTGGTTTCAAACTCCTATGAAGAGTTGTTCTGCTTTACTAACTCAAATGAACATAAACCTACAGGTTGTTGTAGAAGAAGTAAACATTTTGACAACCGTCTTCCTGAGATATGACAATGAGAAGATTTTCTACCCGAATTCAATCTTGGCCACAAAAGCTATCAGCAATTTCAACAGAAGCCCTGAAATGAGTGATTCTGTAGAGTTTGATCTTGATGTTTCCACTTCAGTCGAAAACATCTTAGCTCTAAAAGCTAAAATTAAAATGTATGTCCTTGTCATCTCTATGTCTCTATCTATCTTATTATGTCATCCTATTGATTTTCTTCAATCTTGAACCTCAACACACTTAGAATTTGCAATTACTCAGGGAGAAGATTTGTGATATGTCTATAAGTTTAATAAAGGGTAGAGTGACTTATTCTGTGTAGGAAACAAGGAATGAAGGTAGATGTTTTGGGGATTGACAATGAGGGCAGGATTTCAGGTTTAACTTATCAATTGGAGACCTAATTCATGGTTTGTGTCAATCGAACATCGCAGTTAATTGAAAATTTGTTTTACAGGTTCCAAAAACCAAAAGAAAATCAAAATCAACTAACTCTCTTGCATTTAGAGTATCATCTCGATTTTAAGTTTTAATTATGTTTACTCTAGGTGTAAATGTGTGATTTATTTTTCTCAGATACATCGATAGCAAACCTCAATTATGGCGTCCTAAGCACAGTGTTAGGGTTAGGGAGATCGAAGATGTGAACAAAATGAAAATGTGCCTCTACGTAACTCATACGATCAACTTTCAAAATTATGAAGAGAAAAGCGATAGAAGATCAAACCTCGTGCTGGAGCTGAAGAACATCTTCGAAGAACTTGGAATCAAGTATCATCTCCTTCCTCAAGAAGTTTTGATTAGATATGTTGGCTCTGCATCGCCACCAGCCACCATCGCCACGCGGCTGTCATGATCAATTCATGCGAGTATATTAATTTCTGAATTCTGATCACGTTTCTTTAATCCTCGCTCGCTTTCATAGAAGAGCTTTTGATTTCGAAATTCGATTGTAATCGTTGTTGGTGTTCTTAGTTTTCACCTTAAACGATGAATTATGCTGAAAATTGAAATATATTCTTTCAGGAACTTGTATATTACAAGCTAATGATTCCTGGAACATACTAATTTTGTTGCACGAGTAAATAAGCTGATCATCCTATGCATTTTAGCTCCGAGTAAAGTTCGCTATATGAAATATACTTATAAATTTTAAATCAGAAGAATTTCATTCATATCCTTAAAAACAATAATAATTACATATATATTCTTATAAACTTAAAAATTACATATATATCCTTGTAAACTCTATAAACTCTCATGAACATCCAATCTCCTATTTTAAACCTTTTAAAAATTTAAAATATTATTTGTAATTTACTTTATTATTATCTAAAACCTAATAACATGTAGTTTTACAAAACTACCCTTGTCTAGTTCAACTAAAATTTTGGATCAAAACTCGTTGGAGCCCTGTAGGTCTGTACCCTCCCAGCCTCCCTGTTCATCGATGAGCCTCGATACCCTCTTCAGTCTTCCCTTTCATTGATTTAATTCAGCCATGATTGCTGCTCCTCCTTCATTAATGGAAACTACAAATGCATCTACTCCACTCCAATCGATTGAGACCATCTGCTATCGAGATGAGCAGGGGATCGATTGAATCTAGATCCCTCATTTTGAACATGCCTCGCATCTTCTCCACATATGCCATATTCCCACTCCAATGGATTGAAACAAACTTCTGTCAAAATAAGCAGGGGATTCTATCAAACACAAGATGACTGATTTAAACACCCTCCCCCTCCAAAAAAGATTGAACTTGTAACAATATACAATCTGAAGCAGATAAAAGGTGCTATGGCATATGGTTTTTTTATGGTTGGCATTTAGTTAATTAGCTTTTTTTTTGGTTATATGTCAGCTTATACTCAGTCGAGTTAGTTAGTGATATGAGTGGTCAAACTATGGTTTTCTTGATAGTTGGCAATTTGGCATATACTTTAGCAAGTTAATTTTTTTGGTTCTATGCCAACTGATTATGATTTCTTTATAAACTTTAGTGAATTAGTGTTCTCATGTTTGTTATAATGAGAGCAATTTTAGCTCAATATGGTGACTTGAAGCTCATATATTTGTTTATATTGATTTACATTTTGGTACAACACCGACCAATTCATGGATTGATACGTGTATACTAAAATTGTACATAACAATTAACAAATATTGATTCACATTTATAGTGAAATGCTATTAACTTCAATATGGTCCTCTACTTGGAACCCTAACTTTTGAAATTTAAAGTTGTGTAGTCAAACCAATACATGAATTGGTAAAAGTAATACAGTCTATGGAACACACCCAAGACATGCCTTGAGGGTAAAACCATAGTTGTAAGTTTAAAACCAATTAGAATTGTAGTTTGAGTGGTTACATGTTGAAAAATTGCTTATTTTTGTTGACTTGATAGTCTTGAAGACGAGTGTCAATTGTGACTTCGGATTTGATAACTTGATGGAATGGTTTATAATGAATCAATCATGTATTTTATAGATCAATGGTTACAACTTGAGATTTTATTACTTGATAGATCAATGTAGTCTAAACTTGAATACTTTATTATTACAATATCAATTTATACAAAGAAAACAATGGCACCCCAGGGTATAACCTAAGGGAAAACACCATTGCCCAAGAAAAAAATAAACAAGTTGCTATACACCAAATACCATAATTGCTAAAGGTGTTTAATCTATACACCAAACAAACATTTAAAACATAAGAGAAATTGGCAGCAACATTAAACAAGAGTACGGGAAACCATTTGCCCAACTTGAATTCATCACAGTAACAACCCAACCAATTCATCTAGGTGTAGTGCCAATCTGCCCAGCAAGAATTGAACACAGCAGCAGGATAGACTCGAATAATAGCTTCATACTAACAACAAAGCAACATAACAGCAAGTCACCAGGAGGACTGCCAATCTCCCCAGCAAGATTTGAACATAGCAGCAGGATAGACTCAAAATCATAGCTTCATTCAATCTGATCAACAACAAAACAATATAACAGCAAGTCACAAGGTGTATTGCCAATCTGCGAGCAAGAATTAAACATAACAGCAAGAAATCGTAGCTTCATTCAATCTAATCAACAACAAAACCACATAACAACAAATCAATAGGTATGTTATTCAACAATACTACAAAACTAATCTGCATAGCAATAAACTAATTACTTATGGAACAAAACATCACTTTTATAACTTCAATCAATAGAGAAGCAATACAACACAACCAATTCAGTATTCATCGATGGTACTGTTGATTTATTAAATCAACAAACCAGGGGGAAAATGATGGTACCTAAAAAATCAACAAACCAAATATAGGGTTCCGATTTCAAACCAGTTTAGCATCTTCATTAAAGCAAAAAACTCGTTGAGATGAAGTGGGAAATCTTGAATCGCAGGGATAATCGCGAATTCTTGATCGCAGGGAGAATCGTTGGGTATCAGATTGAATCATTACCTTGAAATCGTTAAGGTATCAGCTTCATTCATCCAATCGGTCGCTGGTTCACTCGATCATTGGCTCACTTGAATCGCTAGGAGGAATCTTAAATCGCAGGGAGAATCTCGAACTCTTCTAGTGTTCTCCTTATCGCTTGATCGTTGACTAATCTGGCGTTTTCCATATCACACGAAATCGTTAACTAATCTGGTGTTCTCCAACAACGACCATGAACTTAGGGAAAAATGGTTTGGGTAATACGTACTGTGAGATGGTTTGGATATATGAGATCATCCAAAAACGAGATGGTTTGGGTAAAAATGAGATTAAGGGTAAAATAGTAAATATATAAATAAGTATATCAGATTATTATTATCAGTGAATTTTAAATAGATTAAATAATAATAAAATATGTATTTGGATATATATGAGAGTTTAGAGGGTTTAGGATGATATATATGTAATATTAAAGTTTGAAAGGATATATACGTAATAATGAAAGTTTAGAAGGATATATATGAAATTATCCCTATAAATTTTATATTTATATTTAATTATATATGTTTATAATTTTTGTTTTATAAGGTTTAATATATAATGATTAATATAAATATAATTATATGTTTATAATCATCTCGTTTTTATCTATATTTCGATATAACTTTTACCATACTCAGATACAAAATTTAAAAATAATATTTTTCTTACTTTTTGTTAGTAAAAAAAATCTATGTCATAAACATTAAAATTTGAGTTACTATCTTGATTGTGTGTTTAAATCGAAACATAATTACACGTGGTCTTTTTCAAATAGTTATTTTCCTGTTTGTTTTCTTTATAAAATTCTAAACCAATGATATGATTACGTTTTATGTTTAAGAATAACTAAATCAGTAAACTCTTTCTATGAGATATTTTCTATTTAGGGCATATGAAAATTTCTATCTACAACCAATTAGTGAGTTATAATTTATTTTTCGGTTTAGTTTCTGAAAATGTATCAAAGTTGTTACCTTTTGTTATGGTGTATACCCAACTTTCTAAAATTACCATTTAATGTATGGTAACCTATGATAGTGACAAAAGGTCATCTTTATTTTCGCTGCTAAAAAAATAAAAAAAATAAAAAGTTTAATCATGAAGATGAAGAGATCTGGGAAACACAAAGCTTAAGTATGAACTTAAAGATGATTTCAGTTAGTGTTCAAAGGATTCATCTGCTTGTGACCATTCATTTGCTTGAAAATCTAGAATATTGAGATAAAACAAACCGCAAATCTAGTTTCAACACTTCATCTGCTTCTTCTTGATGGCTTCATTTGCTTCGACTCAATTGCTTCTTCCATATCCTCGATGCCCTCATCTGCTTCCTTTTCAACGGCCTCATTAGATTTCTTCACCTGCTAATCAATTTTTAAGGTTCTTCATCTTCATTGATTCATAATACTTAGGTTTGCGATTTAGGTTACAATTGGCTTAAAGATTCAACCAGCCTCATCGAACCTATTACTTGCTACATCGACTCTTTAAGCCATCAATTGAACGTTCAAAGGATTCAAGTAAGTCTCGATTGGTTCTGGTTCAATTTGTTGAAAGGTATATACCCTTTCTTATGGTAGATGCTAGACTATAACACCGGAAAACTCAAGCCATTTTTTTTTTAAATTACGCTGCGGAAGCTTTTGAAACAAACAAACCATTTACATACAAATCAACAGTAACAACTCTACAAACATTGTTCACAAAATAAGCATCATTGTGTGTTACAAAAACTACAGGCTTGTTTCGTTCAAAAATAATATCAGAGTCAGGTCATCTCTTTCCTTCTGCCAAACTCACAAACATGAACCTGCAAAAAGCAACAACTGACGGGAATTAGCACAAAGCTAAGTGAGTAGAGGCTAAACACCAAAAGCAAACATCCACAGTCAATATCAAAGCATGTAATCACGTATCCCGAGAAGACCGGCGGTTCGGCGCGGAACCTACAACCAATGCCGGCCAAAGCAAAGGTTTACCGATAGCCCTCCACTGAATTGGCACAATGCACTCCCCCTCTGATGCAACATATGCACCAGTATGGCTAACACTGTTCAACCAATCAGTGAACGAGCCCAGCCCAATTCTACGTATAGCTGACTTCCCAACGCAACTCAAAATCATACTAAGAGTGCGTATCGACCAAATATTCACGCAGCAGATATCAACAATCAATATCACAATCAACAGTTCAATCGATCCAATCCAATCACAATCATGCATCACACCAATAACATTAACCGAAATCTTTTGCCATCCGCGATCAACGCCCACTCACCTCAAAAATCCACACGGGCTCAGAAATCTAATTTTACTGAGTCTTTTGATTGCCTGAAAACACAGCAACAATCAAATCAGTCGCGAATATATAAATATATCTTCTCATATATATTTATATCTCAAATTTATCAAAACATCTCAATTAAATCACATAATAAATAAACTATCTCAAACCAAGCAAAATATATAAAAGAAAAGGCAACATTCGGATTTGGAGCATGTCGCGCCGCGACGAGCATCGGATTTCAAATCCGAGATTTACAATCGGATTTCACTCGGATTTCATCAAGAATCGGATTTTCATGCGGATTTCAGTGTTGATCTTCACAAGTCTCGGATTTATAGTCGGATTTTCATTAACAATTGGATTTCAAGGTTGGTTTTGCAATCATAATCGGATTCTTCACAATCCGAATCAAGGGCCTGGTTTTTATGAATGTCGCGCCGCGACACCTTAGCGTAGCGCCGCTACGCGCATAAATCCAGATTATCATCTTCTTCAAAGTGTCGGATTTTCAGCCCAATTTCTCCAATTCTCATTCTAACTTCGTAATACTTCCACCAAAACACATATTTAGCATTTACCAAGCATATAGATCATCAAAAACATGTTTTCATTCATTCATAACAACAAATCTTCAAAACCCATTTTCAAACTTTCTTTCAAACTTAAAAATGGTGTAACCACATAAATTCATGCTTTTCAATATTTAAACACATCAACATGTATTATAACAAGATACAATTACTTCCTCACCTTCCTTTTGAATTAAAACTCACAAAATCTTGATTCTAGGATTTCAAGTTGGCAACTTTCTTCACAAATGGTTTTGCTTTCAAAAAAACACACTAACATCTTTTTCACCTTGCAAATGTGAGCAGATAAAATGGGCACGTACACATAAATTGATACAAATTTAAGCAGGAGGTGGCAAGGATTTGAAATCCTATTCTTTCTATTTCAACTTATACATACATACATACTTTAACATACATGAATACATATTACTTTCTAATTCCACCAGCATACATATAAATATTATTTTATAAACTCATATTTAAATTAATTTCACTTAACATTTAATAAACAAACAATCAAATAAAGCAAACCAGTCACGTACCGCTAACCCGTTAATCTCCTAGCCCAGGGTTGCGGATGTTATATAGATGGTGGTAGATCCTATCTAGCAATCGGCCACCCTGAGTATCCCCGAGTGATTCACAATCGAACCACAAGTGATTTTTCTATGGTGGTTCTTTCTGATTGATTAATAGGCAATTTCTGATTTCTTGTGTGGGTTCTTTGGTTTCTTGGTAAATGATGTGAATTTTGGTAGAACCAAAGCTCTTATACCAAATGTAGGATCGAATATGAATATACAAGATACTGCAAAAGTAACTTCTTTGATAAAATCACACACATTGTTTACAAAGGTTGAGTACATATTATAGGCCAAGATTAGCGATTACAACCGGTGGTTACCTAGGCGCCGGTGGCCGACGACTAAGGGACGGTTACCAGCGGCGGTTGTATGTGTATGTGTGTGTGGTGTTTAATATCTATTACATCGAGATTAACTCAACATAGAGGTGGTAGATTGGGCGAGTTGGTTAATTGGTCAAAATGGGTAAGTTTATCTTGTAAAAACAAGGCGGGCTATGGTGACCAGAACACCTATACAAACGTTCTATTCTTCTATAAACATTTAATGTGTTAGCTTTAACACGATCCCCGTGTTCTTTTTAGCAAAATTTTGAATTTATCATTTTAAGATAAAACATAACCTAACGTAACTGTCCCGAGTTAATGGACCTAAATTACCACCTCTAACTACAAGTTTCTTATTTGGTAATATTTGCTAAAATTGTTATGTACTTGTTAGTTTGTCTTCTTGCAACAAGATTGTTGTCTTAATTGTTCTCTTTTTGCAGTTATGTTTGCCATGTAGAGAAGTCAATTGCATACTACACACAAACCATGCATCTGCTGCAGGCTAGATTAGTCCAGCATCATTTTTAAATTGTTCAGCTTTACCATTGTTCTCTTTTCTTTTCAAATTGAGTCAACAAGACAGATTTTATATTGAAAGATTATTGTTTTGCTCATTGTTTATTCGACCATAAGCAAACATTAATTTATACTTCACTTAACATATTTCTCATATATAGTCTTCTCTCGATCCGTTTACAGAATAATGTTTTAAACTTAGAAGGATTCATTTACAATTAGCTTTAAAGAAAATGTCACAAGTCACAACTTTGGGTGCACATATCCACCTCTTACAATTTTTTAAATAAATAACTTTGTATTTGTATATATTCGATACATTGTATATATCTTATTAATACTACATCATTTAAGTAAGTAACTCTAGCAAGATAAGATATAATGATTTTTTAAGATGTTTAACCCATAAAGACAAACCATATAATAATTAGCATACCATCGTATCGAACCATAGAATCTTGCAGGCATGTATTCAAATAAATTGCTTTGGTGTCTCAACCATTCAAAAAAAACACACATATAGCTAGGTATACTAGTAAATTGGAGTAGTTGGAGTGGATCGAAACTGGGACCCTGATCATTTCAACCATGTTTTGATCATGTGTCTCTACCGCTGAGGCGAAGCTGTTAAAAAAGGAAAAGGTATACTAGTAAATAATTCATTTAGATTTTTTATATCCTATTCTTTAGATATTTCTTTATGTCAAAGTGGGACGAGAATAGATTTCATGATTTATTAAAAGCAAGAAAAGAAAATTGGTAAAACAATTAACACCTAGGATTATTTCACATCTAACAAACTAAAAAATAGTCTTTCCACTAGTATTCAAAAAAAATTCAAGACAAAATAGAATATATAATACAAATGTAAGATGCGTTTAAGACGAAGCTAATTCAAGTAAATATAATTTAATATTTAATATTCCCAACAAATACTTTCGGATATTTTTCATTGAGTTATTAAAATCTTAGTATTATATATAATATTCTTTTTTTACCGTGGATAAGAAAACTTGTTCCAAATAATTTTTTTATTGAATCTAATTATGTAGAAAACTCTTCTACGAATATGATGATCAATATTAATTAGTAAATAAATCAATACTTAACATAGGATAATAACAAATAAAATTTGAAAGAGAATAGATAAGTATTATACCATCAGAATGTATCTTCGTAACTAATTTTCTTAAGTATATTTAATGATTAATTATTATCTATTTTTAAATTAATATCAATAATTAGCACATGACTTGATTGAATTTTCATGAACTAAATTCCACTTCCAGTTTTTATATAAGCTTGATTTTTTAAAATAATATCATACATATTGCTGTAAAACAATTTTATCTTCAATGATGAATTAAAAAAAATCCCTTTTTTTATTACATACGGGGTATCACCCTACAACCTGCGTAACCTATTAGTTCATCTAAATAAATACGTAATTAATTTGATGTTTTATATTAATTAACCTTAGGTAAATTAAATATCTTTGCGACTAACCAAAATTTCCATAAACTATTCAACAAAGAATCATTAGAGTCCGGTGTTGGGAATTATAATGATAGAACTCTACCAACGAATCCTAATATATATTTAGATGAACAACTGAATTAGCCAATTGTTAGCGTTTTCAGTCTTATAATAATTTCTTGGTATATAAGTCCATTTGTAGCACTATACCCGAACACCATCAGGTTCCTTTGGGTTCCCAATGAACACCCCTACGGGTATTTCGGGTTCCACCCCAATTGGGTCAAACCAAACTTAATGACAGGCTTTTTCATTTTTCATTTTTTTGGTTTTTTAGTGAGAGTGAAAAGAGAGAAAAATATTTGAGTTGATTGGGAAGGGTGTTACTTGGGTTTTGGGTTGATTTAGGTTAGGAAGGAAAAAGTAAAAAAGCTGATGTGATATTTAGTTGGGTGTATGTGCTACTCATGGCCTAAGAATATTACAATAATAATTTCTTATTTATTTGTTTCACTAGTTTACACTCATTCGATCTCTTTAGCTATAAACTTTTAATAATCCGATTTTAAACAATGTCTAGCTTGAATTAATTCTAAGTTTGATACTTATGAGCTGTTTGATTGAGAGTTTTTTATTCTCATCTTTAAATGAAGATTATGCGGCATAAAATAGAAAAATGCTACTGAATAGTTCAACCCTAAAACATATCTCAAATCATTAAGCACCTAAGACCATCCACATCGGTATGTATACCCCATGGCGGGTTGTGTTGGGTTGGATGGGAACACCATCGCCCCCATCGGGTGATGACAGGCTCCCGAGCCATTGAGTCACCGAACCCGTTGCGGGAACCTTTTTTTTTCTTCTTCTTCTTTCTCTCTTATAATATATATTTTTTATTAATATTTGATCTAGGGTTGAATAGGGTTGGATGTGAAGGTTTGTAGATTAGAGAGGGTTAAAGGTAGGAAATGATATAGATGCTCATGTCGCAGTCAATTTGATATGGTAATATGAGTTGGATGCTGATGGTCTAATATTTTACTTTAATACATCTTTTTTCACACGTTCTTATAATAAGCAATCATATCTTATTCTGTAATAAATCATTATAAAGATTTAAATGGTAATTGTAGACAGTTTCATAACTTGAAAAACTAAAAAAGTACTATCAAGAATGAAGACGTATATCTTTTCTCTTATTACCACACTTTTGACAAATATAGCAAAAAAATTATATATATGAAGAAATGAATAACTTGTGGGTCGTCAAAACACTTATAAAAGCTGTGTAATTTTATCACACAGATTGCATCCACGAAATCATACAGGCAATAACCATATAATAATCCTCTGCGCGAACAATCTTCAAAACTCGGGCTATTTGAGAAAACAATCTCCAGAAAGTGCACACACACACAAAACTCGGGCCCTCAAACAAGTAAACAAGTTTTGAATTGTTAGATTTGGGCAAACATGAAAACATAGTCAACTCATGATCAGAAGATAACCGTTTTCATCTGTTAGCTATAATGTTGAGGGTTAGCTTTGCTTCTTATGATGGGGACACCATCTTCCCTCCAAATCACACGCTCTTCACATACGGCAGCAGCTACCTCTGCGTACATTTTATGTTCCTAATAAAACATTATGGTATTTCAGCTTATCAGCAACAACATGCTAATGATTACAAAAGGAATTAAAAAGACACCAACTTGATTCCAAATGAGGTAAAAAAACGAGTTACCTGGCGAAGGACCCTTGCAGCAAGTTCTTCAACAGTGTCATGAGCAAGCACAGGAACTATTCTTTGAGCTAGAATACGCCCCGTGTCATAATTTTCATCAACAAAATGGATTGAGGGGCCCGAGTATCTTCTCAAATAAATGAAAATTAATGACTTGATAGTTCATTAAGATACACTAATCTTAAAATCCAAGTTAAAGCAAAATACCTAGCTCCAGATGCAATAACAGCTTCATGCACCTTTTTACCATAATACCCTTTGCCTCCAAAAGCAGGAAGAAGTGAAGGATGAATATTCAAAATTGAATTTGGATAAGCTCGGATTAACTCAGGCGGTATAAGCTTCAAATATCCAGCTAGAAGAATAAAATCAATCTTGTACGCACTGCACAACACAAAAACATGTAAATAAAAATAATTTAATAAAGAACAAAAAAACAAAAACTAAATGTCGAATTAGAAATAATTATAAGCCAAACTGACCCTAGAGCAGTTACAAGGTCATTTGCAGACAGACTTTCGGGTTCACCTTTTGTACTAGGATATATTATAACAGGGATCCCGTTCTCTCTTGCATACTGCGCCCCCCCACAATCTACATGATTATTAAGACTAAATAAGTACAATACACAATGTTGAAAATCCAACATACTCTGACAATGTGTAGTTGTGTGATATAAATTCTCATTTAAAATAAATCCTAATCACAGATAGCTCTTGTGAATTAACCATTTAGTTGCTTCTATGGGTTCTAAGTTTAACAATTCTCAACTTATTTGGTGGGTGTAAGGGTGTTTAAGAATACTTTTTAAAACTGCTTATTGCTTTTAAATCTTGATTTCAAATAGTTTGAAAAAACTCATTATTTCACTCATATATATATATATATATATATATATATATATATATATATATATAACCAGATAAGGAGTTTAGATAAGCAAGCTTCAACAGCCTCAAAAGTCAAAACTGTTCATCTTTGGTATCAAAACGCAATAAGCATTCGAACTATGGTGAAATAATAATACAAATTGATATATCATATCAACCAAGTTTTATTTTTAAGAACAGTTAACGGTTGAACTATTTAAGATCATAAAGAAGTATGCTACTGCCTCCTGCACACATGGAATCCAGAGTTTGGCGACACAAAACACAAAGGAACTAATAGCACAAACAAGAATAGATTGAAACATGCAGAATACAAAATCAAACAAGATAAAATAACAAACAAAAAAAGATGCTAAATTTTACCATGTTTGTTGGTGACCAAAACAACAAAGCATCCATGAACATCTCCATTAAGAGTTGCCTGATGAACAGCTCGGAAATTTGAACCACCACCCGAGACAAAAACAGCAAGATTTTTCCGTCGAACACCATTACTTGTTGCTAGTTGTTCATCGGTACTTAAACACTTCGATACTCTCTTCTTTGATATCACAAACGGGGGTAAATCATGGAGTTTTATGGATACCCAGCTCTGGGGCTTTAACTGTGAGCCGAACGAAAGTGAAGCAGAAGAAGGGAATGGAGAAAGCATTGAGTTTTTATGGTTTTGAGTTAATGAAAACAATGAATTTGAACAAACATGAAAAAGGGCTTCCATAGCTAATCAAGGGCTAGGAGCTAGCAGGTAATGTAATAATTAATATGACTGAAGAACCACTCTGCCAAAATCCCAAATTGATACTTAAATAGTGCTTGATATTACAGATTGTAGGGTTATTTGGTACCTGAATTGATTAAACAACAATGTGTTTATATAAAATTAGGAACAAAATAAGACGGTTAAACCATGAATGATCAGATTATGACCAATCTCTTTATTGTCTATAACAAAAAACAAACCAAGCATATTGAATTATTGATTAATCTAAGAAACACAATTCCTATGCAATTAAACAGCTCTAAACAACAATAGCCATCTCATGACACTCCCAATGGAACAGATTTGAATACTAACAAAATCAAACAGATACATCTACTGTTGAAGATTTTTAACCGAGATGGCGACAGGCTGTGGCGGGTGTGCCGGCGACTCATGCACTCAGAGTATTACTTAGTTAGCTGCCAACTACTTAAGCAGTTGAGTATAAAGATCTGTATCGATTCTTAACTGATGTAAACTCTCTCTGGCCTCTATCTGTTCTCTCAATTCAATTCATCAACGGAACCCAATTATATTTTATCTTAACTTTAGAAGTTCTGGTTAGATTGCTTTTAATTCTTCGATTAGTCTTAATCCTAGAATTGATTTCATAAATTTCAAGTTTCAACCAAATAAAGCAAAATGTAAACCTAATAAATTTAATAACTAAATAACAAGTGATAAGCATATAGTTGGTTTTACTTTCAACCAAATTAGGTTTTAGGGTTAGAGTTCATTTACCTCAAGATTTAGAACTTCCGAGCCGTGAGGGTGAGGGTGAGGGTGAGGGTGATTTGGTGTTTTGGGAGCGTTGGGTTTCAGTCGATGCTTCTCCTGGTTGCTGCCTTAGGTTTCATCTACTTGCTCCTACAATCGTGCACAGAAAGAGGCCTGCAAATCTGCAATCGTGGTTGCTGCCCTCAATCGGGGGGAACCGCAAGGGTTTCAGTAGCGAGTGAATCGTTCTTGTTCGCCGAGACCGTGAGGCGTGAGTGAATAGCTTAGGTTAGACAGACGGTTGCTGCCACCGTTGTTCTAGTTCACTCACGGCTTCAGTTCAGGAACAGGAATGAATGACGACAGAATTATTAATTTGATGGGCTCAAGAATCGTCAGAGGAGGCCGGCCTGTTAACAAAATGGTTGGACTTGGAACTGAAGGCAGGGGACTTTCAATTTATCTATTTTTTTAGTTGTGTTAAAACAAAATCATATTCCTCATACGCTAGTTTAATTCCATTCTATCACAAAGATTGTGAATAGCACTAAAAAACAGTTTCAAGACCAAAAATTTCATTTAATATATACAATCATTCCCTATACACTAATTTTCACTTTTATACAGACCTATTTGTATAGCACAAATCATGCTTCTTTGCTCCCTAACCAACTTATGCAGAACATATAAAACGAACATATATAAACACAATTAATGCATAAAATGTAGTAGGGGCATGCATTTACGCAATAACTTACCACAACATGCAGGGCGGATCTATGGGGAGGCCGGTGGTGATACAGGACACCAGCCAATTTTGTTCGCGTAGTGTAAATTTTGATTTTTTGTTATGTAAATTCTGATTTTTTCAATGGTGCCACCACCCATTTCAAATCTTGGATCCGCTCCTAACAATACGGACTATGTTTGTTTAATCACAAGTACTGCTTGTGTATTCTTGCATGGTTATCTTCCCACCAAAGTCTTGCATGCGCCTTTCCAAAATATGCACATATCGACTTTCGCAATACGCCTAACAATACGGACTATGTTTGTTTAATCACAAGTACTGCTTGTGTATTCTTGCATGGTTATCTTCCCACCAAAGTCTTGCATGCGCCTTTCCAAAATATGCACATATCGACTTTCGCCATAACAAGTAACAAATTAAATTTGTATACATATTTTTCCTGTGTATAATTGAGTTTTAACTGGACGTGGAGAAAAGAAATGGAAGAGAAAGGAAAAAAACTTACGTGGAGTATTCATTTTCTTAAGTTAGAAAGGAATTATCATAAATCTAAAGATCTTTTATGTTCTTGAATTCGATAATAAAGAAAGAAAGCTAGTAGTTACTAACATGAATCTCACACGTCTAAGTTCCCTCGAGCCACCTCAGAGAACTCTGATTGTGATATAGACCCCTAGTTCATTTTATTCCACACATTCATTATTGACATCACTCACATTACTAATGGAAAACACTCATGAGAAGTAATCAGTCTCTCTTGATAAGCTGACGCTTATCGAGGCATCAATTGATGATGTTTTCTTTTTGTGGCACTAATGCTTGATAGCTTTGGAGTCGTGACTGTTTCACGTCAAGGTTGGGCCCTACTGGTCAAGTTGTAACGTGCGAGGTGGTGCATCTTTACTCATCATTGGTGCTAGAGGACTGTTATTGATAAATTCAAGTTTTGAACTCTAATATGTATAAAAATTACCATATGATCGACATATGAAGTTTTAAAGCATTAACCAAAGGATTCTGTGACTATAGCAACTAAGATGTTGTAGGTTGAGGACTTGAGTCCCAATAGAGACATGGGTGTTTTTTGTAGTTCGAGAAGAATAATAAGCTTTTCAAAACAAGAATGTGGTGATGACAATTGAATAATTAAAATACCCTTGAATCAAGGAATAGTTCATCTTCAGAATTTGGAGGTGTTCGAAGGGGGAAATGCTTGACGGTTTAACCTCTGGACATTGTAGAGTTTCATGACCTTATTCTCTTGCCACCATCTTTGTGCTTGCCATTTGTTAAACATTTTGCGACTTCCAAATAAACAATGTCTATAAGTCAAGCATTTGTGCTCGATAGTTAAATAAATATACATATTTCTTAGGCTATGCTCTTTGTAAAGTTCAAAAAAAAGTCACAAATTTTAGTCTTTTCTTGAAAATTCCTTTGTATTATATGAATATTATTGGTATCTTGTTATTCATTTAGTCGAAACTGAAAGGTCATTTCTCCTATTGTATTGAAAGATGTCTTATAAATAGATAAATAATATAAATATAGTTTGCATAGGCAATTTTTTTCTTATATACTTTGTGCACCTATTTTATACATGTTTATATTTGGCCTATATTATAAAAAGGTTAAATAGGGTTTCATGTGTGAATATTTATATTTGGTCTAGATTTAAACCGGTTGTTTGATCTGTATGGGTTAAAGAGGTCTTTTGAGTTCGCGGGTTGATTTGGATTATGAAGATGTTATGTTAAGAAGACATATATATTAAAAACATAGCAGGTTGATTTACATGCCAAGGTTCATACACGGTTAGAAAGTGTTACTTTTAGTTGATAAACTCATGTTACTTAGTTGAGTTTTTGAACTGATTTAAGGATAAGGATGATTATATATATATATATATATATATATATATATATATATATATTGCTAACGGCGAGTTAGGAAGGAGAAAATTTAAGTTATTTTAAACCATTGGATCAAATGTTGAAATGATTATGGTCGTGTTAATTCATAACCTATGTGAGTCAAAGTTTGTCCTTAAAAATTGGAACACGTTCATTTTTGCTTAACAAACTAGGCGTCATTTTCTCCTGGGTTACTACAATTAACATTGAATAGGTGATAATTTTCAGCGAACAAAAGGTCTGCATAAAGGGATTGGTAGATTACGATGTTGCCACCATCACTTGCGTCCAACTAAGAATCTCCACATCAATTAACGGTCATTGAAGAAATTCAGCCATCGTCTTCCTTATCAAGGTTTTTCTACATGGATATTGTTGGGAAAAATAGGCTTATAAATATATCCTCTTTTGTTGACACAAAAATATACAACTTGTTTATATAATTGTATGTATTAAAATTAACATATGTGCACATATACATAAATATATTCAATCAAATATATTCTCATCTATAATCTACAAAACAAGCTTCATCAAATGACCAAGCTCCAATCGTCAAGATCCGAGTTCTAGTAGAAGCCGTTGTCGAAGATTCCTACAAACAAACGTTCGAAGTTTATGAGCTTACAAGATAAATTATCAAATGAGTTTAAGTTTTTATAAATAATTTTTATAAAAACTTTTATAAAAATTGAGAATTTTTTATAAAATCACAAGCTTGGTAGTCAAAGCAAATGAATTCCTATTTTGGCAAATACTAAACATAATCTTCTATTGAAATAAGCTAAAACCATATTTAGCAAAAGGAATCTCTCAAAGAGGTAAACTTCCAACATGCTTTGTGCATTTGGTTTCCAAACTACCATTTTCATGATTAAATTCAAACTTAAGAAGTATGGTACTAACCCAACTTTTCTTAAGCTCCTTTTCAGTGCATTTTTATGGCAAAAATGAGTTGTGTGTGGTTTTGGTAAAAACCCAACGTCTATATACACAAGGCTTAAAAAGTTCCAGCAGACCGACGGTCGAAGCCACGGTCGACCGTGGAGAGTCTGGATAACTTTTGAGCACCAACCTTTTCCTTATTTAAAGCAACTCAAGTCTTGTGTTTTACTCACCTCTTGTCATCTGAAAAACACAGAGAATACATAAAAAGCTTGTGAGCTCATATTCCTTGAAAAACCAAGATCAAGAATCAAGCAAGAGTGAAAAGCATTCAAGTTCAATTACTTCATTACTTTCATACATATTTGTAATAGTGAGGATCAACTCTAGCCTTTCAAATTAGAGTGAAGTGAGGTTTATCTTAGCCTTGTTTGCAAGAGTGAAGTGTAATTCTTGGAAGCTAAAGAGAGAAGTTGTAAAAGGTTTATCTCTACCTTCAAAGGGAGAAGTTAGTGGAGCAACTCTTGGTGGGTGAGGCCAATGAGTGGATTTAGAGCAAGGTTGTTAACCCTTGCTTGAACCACTATAAATCATTGTGTTCCTAGCTACTTCATTGGTGATATCTTTCTTCCTTGAATTCTTTATTTACTTGCAAATAATGTTAAAAACTTCAAAAAGTGGGCATATAACCTATTCACCCCCCTCTAGGCTCTAACAGATATTTATAGCATAACACTAACGCTAATTGATTTTGTTATTAGTTCGATGGAAAATTTTGCTATTAGTTTGATTTTGTTCTGAATGCGTGTATTTCTTGATTGTTGTCCAACTAATGTTCCCGTTGATAACATGCAAGCGCTTGCTTCCAAGAACTTGAAAGACATTCATGTTCTGTATATTCGACCGGAGATCAAATCTGAGGAGGTTATAATCGATGAATCACCAAAGATTTTAGGGATTGGTGAGCTGGCATATCGCTTATAGAGGTCGGGGCATTCTTTCAAGTGATTTATGAAACTAAAACAGTTGATAATCTTTTTCCACATAAAATTTTCACAAAAAATACTTTTATAAGCCCTATTTTAGTGAAGAAGTATTTGTAATGGTTACTCTACATCACTCTCACCACACCGTGACATCAGCTTTTTTCTTCTATCACTCAACCTACCATTTAACCCTATAATTGTCACATTCTACCACACAAAAGTTTAAAACCCACCCAATACCTTCTTATCAATTAAAAAGTACAAAAAAGAATAAGATAAAAGAAGAATGAAAGTTAATCTTACTTGTGGAGCCTACAATCTTACACCACATGAATGTTTTTATGCGTGGCATTTACCACTCGCAGCCACCATCGATACATATGTGGAGTGGCATCAGCTGCCCACCACTGCGTGGATCCACCACACCCATCCTGTTTCACTCTCCACTCCACACTCTCTTATTATTTTTAGTTTTCATTAGACCATGAGTGTTCATCTCTCTCATTCCTCTTGTCATATTAGTACCACATTATTTTTTTCTCATCCTACTCATATCACTCTAGCCCACACATCCATCCCTCTTAACTATCCCATCGGTAACACCCGCAAACCAGGGCTAGTAGATTAGCGGGTTTACGGTATGTGTTTGTTTGTGTTTTAAATTCTTTAATTTAATTAGATGATTAATTAAGTGAATTAGTTTAATTAATTAATTAATTGAATTTTGAAATAAGATGTATGTATGGCCGTACGTATATATGCATGTATGTGAGTGGAATTACACGTGGGTTTGTGTGGTTAATTTGGAGAGAAAACATGACACCTAATATGCATGTAAACTTGTGTGTGTGTGTGTGTGTCACCTGCTCCCACTATCTCAAAAATTAGAAAGTGTTGTGTGTGTTTGTGAGTCTTCTCTCTGCCAAGAAACCGAAAGAATAGAAGAAGAAAAGAATCGGGATTCCAAGTTGAGATTATTTAAATCAAAGATTTAAGGTTGGTGTTTGTAAATTGATATGCTATGATCCTTCTTGATATGCTATATGATTGAAAACATGATTCATGTTTAGTTTAAAGATTGCATGTTAATAACATCATGATCAGTTTTTGAAGGAATAGGATTTGGATAGTTTAGTATGTTCATATGATTCAAATAGTTAATTGCATGAGAATGTATTTAGAAATGTATAATGCATGTTTCTGGAATGATAGTTATGATTATTATGAAATCTGGGTTTGAGTTATGCTATTTTGATGTTTGCGGATTTGATGAGTATGAAGTTATCGGATTGTTGAAAATAGGAAAACCGATTGTGACTAAAACCGATTCTTATGAAATCCGAAGGTGGAAATCCGAATCCTTAAATCCGGAAGTTTTGAATACCGATACTTGGTTTATGACAACTCCAAATCCGATTGATATATATATATATATAGAGGAACATGAAAACCGAGACATAGAATCCGAATGGTTGAATCCGAAACACATGAAATCGGGGACTTAGTGAAATCTGATACTCTTGAATCCGAGACTTTGAACCAAGTACTTGAAAATCCGATTAAGACAAATCTGACAGTTTTGAGGCCCATCGGATTCCCAAATCCGATACTTTGAGTTGCGGATTTTCATGAATCCGAATGTAAATCCGATAGTTTTGAAATCCGATAATTGTGTTTGGAATTGTATTTGTTATTGTTTATTAATTGTTGATGTTATGAATAAATTATAAATATATGTCAGATATATTTATAAGATTTGAGACTGATTGATTATTATTGTATTTCAGGAAATCCAAAGGCTCAGTAACATAAGAATTCTGAGTGCTTTCCCTGAGATTGAAAGGTGAGTGGATGTTGGATGCGAATGGTAAAGATTGTGTTTAATATTACTGATGTGAGGCATGATTGTATGTGATGGTTTGATATTGGATCTACTGATTGTGAATATTATGTATTATGACTGTTGCATGATTATTTGTTCGATACGCACTCTTAGTATGATTTTGAGTTGCGTTTGAGAAGCCAGCTATACGTGGAATTGGGTTGGGCTCGTTTACTGGTTGGTTGAACAGTGGTAGCCTTACTGTTGCATATGTTGCTTCATAGTGGGATTTCACTATGCCAATTCAGTAGAGGGCTATCGGTAAACCTTTGCTTTGGCCGGCATTGGTTGTAGGTTCTGCGCCGAACTGCCGGTCTTCTTAGTGGTTGTGATTACATGACTAGTATTGACTTAATGTTTGCTTTTGGGTTTAACCTCTACTCACTTAACTTTGTGCTAATTCCCCACAGTTGTTGATTTTTTGCAGGTTTGTGTTTGTGAGTGCTCGTGGAAGGAAAAGTTGACTTGACTCTGATGTCTAGATTTGAAATGAAACGAGGCAGTTTATTTTGTAACACAGACTTCTGCATTTGGGATTTTAAGAACGGATATTTTGTTTATGTATGTTTGTAATTATTTATAAATGGAATGAATGTTTAAAGTTAATCAAAGCTTCCGCGGCGCAATTAAAAAAATGGCTTAGATTTGACGGTGTTACACCATCTTTCACCTATTTTATTTTTATTACAACTATTTAATTTAAACAATTTAATTTTTATAAATAATTTTGAATTTAATATAAGATAAAATAATAAATATTATATTTCATAAAATTAATAACTTTAAAAAATTACATAATATAAAATGAATCAAAGTCATATTCCCAATTGTATCTTTGTCCAATTAATTCTTTGCGGGATAAAACTACATTCAAAGCCCTACCCGTGAGATGCTCGTGTGACGAGATGCAAAAGTCGAGATCTTTTTGCATCTACTTCAACTCCTTCCGTTTCTCTATTTTTTTAAAATTTCCAACTTCTCCATCTTGATTTGCAAGTTTTCTTGTTCTATGTTTAGCACTTTTTCGTTTTGCATACTAAATATATCGACAAATCCCTTAAGTTCCTTCAACAAATCTTCCTTTTTCGTTAGCACCGTGGATATTGATGCGGCACGTTTATTTTTGTCTCTCCCCATCGGACGTGGAATCTCTTGTACATCAACCTCATTCGCTTCTTCATTATCTTCATTGAGGTCAAACCGACAACATGCGTCCGAAGACATCTGTTTGTGTTCGAATATGACGTACTCTTGCTCCGTTTTGAGTCCCTTGGGTTGTCATCCATAAAAAGTATAATTTTCCATTTTAGATGGTCTTTCACAACTTTTCAAACTACCTCGTTGTTGAAACTCGTGTTTTTACTTTCCGTTCAAAAATGTGAGTGTGCCTTCTCCAAGTAATCCGCTTCACTCCAACCGGAACAATATTTGGCCTTTGTGTTATTATATATTCTGTTAAACTTCATCATATGCTTCTTCATATCAATCCATTTTGAGATTATTTGGTCTTTCTTATAACTCCAAAAATTCTTTCGTTAAAATAGTTTTATGTGCACCCAAAAGTCACTTGTAACACATAAATAATATATATATATATATATATATATATATATATATCTTTTTCTTGTGTGTTTCCAACAACAACGTCTTTGGAGACTTGAATCTATCAATTTGCCAACAAAACCTCTTCTTCGGTAGTCCACAATGTCGGGGTCGTTATATTTGGGAATTTTGTTGCCTTTCTTTTGCGTCGTTTATCGAGAACCACCTCAGCTTGGGTCTCGAAAACCCCCTTGGCTTGGGTCTTGGGACCCCCCTCCTCCTCCTCACCGTCTACATATTCTCTTTGTTGCATTAATTGTTGAAACATGTCAAGGACTTGAAGTTGTTGAAAGGCACCGTTTTGAAGTTTTAGGAAGCCACCTTGTTAAAGATTTTGAAATTGTTGAAATCCGTCATGGTAGACCGGTTGTGGTGAAAACAAAGGAATTTGTTGGATGTTTTCATGGTATGTTGACGGTGACAGCGTTCCTTGAAAAAGATTTTCCAGATGTAACGGTTGTGAGCTTGTACCTCTCTATTTGGAAACTCGGCTTGGGGTTGTGAAATTCTTTTGTCGATTTAGATTCATATTTTTAAAGAAAAAATTGAGAGAGTAGAAGAGAGAATGATAGAATGAGTGTATGTAAAAAATTTGAAGGTTAAGGTTAGTATTTATAGTAGTTAATTTGTAGTATATATATATATATATATATATATATATATATATATATATATATCTTCTAATATAAATAAAAGACTAACTATCATTAATTTGATTAGAAGATCGAATCGTTAAAATTAAAACTCTATTTTAAATTTATATGAGATAAGGTTATATCTAAGTTAATATAAATTTAATATATTTAAATGTTGTTCTAAATTTAAAATCGACATATGTACTTAAAGTTAATCATATATAAGATCCATCTAAGTTAGTAAATACAAATTAAATATTATTTTGTATTAATTTAAAATTAATACCAATCCCTTAATAATCTTTACTATTAATAACTAAATTAGATGTTCGTGTAATACACGGATTGGTTGTAAAAAATGATAAATATTAAATATTAATAAAAATATATTAAATAATTGTATAATGCCAAAATAACGAGAATGTAAAAAATGACAATAGAAAGCTTCAATTTAAAGTTAAAATTGAATCGAATTTTGAACTAAGAAAAAACAAAATTGGAAATTTCGGTTATTGCAAAAATGGTTGGTTCGGATTAAATAACTAAAATTTTTATCTATGTCGTGACCCATGCCAGGTTTGTTTTTAATTGTTTGACAAATCTTATTGTAAATAAATTTTACATCATTTCAAAGTTGTCATCATTTACTTTTATACGTTGATTGAAATTAATATAAACTTTTTTTAATTTATATAAAGTATAAGACCAGTCTATTCTTTCATTCCTACAAAATAATTATATATTTAATCAAGCGATTTTTTTATAAATAATTATGTTTGACCCGTGTGTTTACACGGGTATTTAAACTAATATATATATATGACCGTTGTAACGGCCAAATTTTAAAAAGAAAAGAAAAAAATATGTTGAGCGTGAGTGGGAACCAACCGAAGCCAACTAGCTTGGCATGAGAGGGGGGCGGCAATGGTGTACTACAGACTCATGTTCTATCCGGTCCCTCACCAGCTGGATAGATATACTCGGTCTAATTAATACGTTCAAGTTAGTGATTTTGTTGGTCATGCATCGTCGATCTTGGCCATTAATTTCTTTCATTTCTTTATTTAGGCTTGATTTCGAATTTTGAAATTTTGGTCAAACATATCCGTAAACAAATTGATTAATCTTTGTAACCTTAAAACTATTATGCAAAAAAATATTTTTTTAAACATGCATATAAACTATGTTCAATTCCATTCTACCGTAAAGATTGTGAATAGCATAAAAAACAGTTTCAAGACCAAAATTTTCATTCCATACACTCATTAATCCTAATTTAAACTACATAATATACCAATTTTGACTTTTATATAGACCTATTTGTATAGCACAAATCATGCTTCTTTGCTCCAGAATCAACATAATTATGTAAAACATATAGAAAGCAAGCATATATTTTCACATTTACACACTAACTTTCCACAGCATCGACTATGTTTCTTTAATCACAAGTACTGCTTGTGTATTCTTGCACGGTTCTCTTCCCACCAGAGTCTTGCATTCATCTCTCCAAATTTTTCTCGGCTGCATAATATACACATACCATCTTTTGTCAAGTCTGATTGAGTTTTAATGGAATGTGAAGAAAAGAAATGAAAGACAAAGGACAGAAAAACTTCATAGTGTATTCGCATTCCTAAGTTGAAAAAAATTATCAAAAATATAAAGATTTTTTTATGTTCTTGAATTGGAGAATAAAGAAAGGAAGCTACTAGTTACTAACCTGAATCTCACACGTTTGAGTTCCCTCGAGCCACTTGGGAGAACTCTGATTGTGATATAGACCCCAGGCTCATCTTGTTCCACCCATTCATTATCAATGTCACTCACATTACTAATGGAAAACTCTCCTGAGTAATCAACTTCTCTTGACGAGTTGGCGCTTGTCGAAGCATCAATTGATGATGTTTCCTTTTTTGTGCCACTAATGCTTGATACTTTTGGGGTGACTGTAAGCCCGGAGGAGTTACGATTGTTTAGCGTTAGAGTTGGGTCCTGGTGGGCAGGTTGTAACGTGCCAAGTGGTCTTTCTTTACTCAGCGTTGGTGTCAGAGGATTATCATTGATAGATTTAAGTTTTGAACTCTGTTATGTACAGAAGTTACCAATATTATGACATACGAAGTTTTAAAGCATAAACAACAAATTAATGTGACTACATCTAACGGAACACCATATGATGGTACAAAGATGACCCGGGAACTAAGAGGTATTTTGGGTTCAATCCCAATAGAGACAAGGGTGTTTGAATTTTGTAGTTTAAGAATAGTAATAAGCTTTTCAAAACAAGAAAATGGTGATGACTATTGTCTAGTTAACATACCCTTGAGACAAGGCCTAGTTCTTCTTCGGATTTTGGAGGTGTTGGAAGGGGAAATGCTTGACGGTTTAACCTTTGGACATTGTAGAGTTCCATGACCTTATCGAAATTTTCTTGCCACCATCTTTGTGCTTGCCATTTGTTAAACATTTCGCGGCTTTCAAATACACAATATCTAGAAGTCAAGTACTTGTGCTCGATGATAATTTAAAATTTTATGTATTTCTACAGCAAGTCTAAAATACTTGGTTATAGTCTTTGTAGAGTTAAAAGAAAGTCACATAGTTTAGGGATATCTTGGAATTTCTTTTGTATTACAAGAATACTGTTAATAGCTTCTTATTCAATATGGCTAAAAGGGCATTCCTCCCATTGTATTAGAAGGTATCTTATAATAGGGGAGGGTGTCGATAAGAACTTAAGTATTGGTAATAATTATAAGAAATAACAAATTAAGTCAAATATATATACATTCATCGGATCATAATTAGAGTGTTTCTTGAGTTTTGAGAATGTTTGGGTTAAAGAATGTGAAGAAATTGAAGATATATAAAAATGCATCCAAATATAAATGCATATGATGCGTATTTATATTTTCATGAATATCTTATCTTCTTTAAAAATTTACAAAGCACTTTAATTATAATTGATAACTATGAATATGACTGACTCTTATAATAAATAGATAAATATAAATATACTTTCCATAAACAATAATTTTCTTAAATGCTATGTGCCCACCTAGTACACGTTTGTCTATAAAAATAATGTTATCATACAATATATTATGTATGCATATTAATTTTAGTCTTAATTTCAAGCTATGTCGCGGGTTTTCTTTTCCTTTTACAGTTTACTTTTTAATCTTTGAGAATATTTACAGGGTGAAAATCTTATTAGGGATTAAGGGATAGTAATAACAACCTAATAGGCAGCCAATATATAATTAAGCATGTCAAGCAGGAAATTATAAGTTGAATTATTGCAATCATTTCATAGGAGAAGAATTAAAGGTCAAGAATAATTGAGTAAAACACAGAAAATTGCAATAGACCAAGTCATAATCTAATTATATATGTTTCCTTATGATTTTATTTTCAAAATCAAATCATCAAATCAAAACTATTAATAAAAGGCACCATGCCAAAGTGGACTATTGAGGCCTGCCTAATTAATTGTTTTCATGGAATGGCAAGCAAAGTTAGGGGCCACAATTCATTTGACATTTAATCTATGAATTTAAAGTTTTAATGGCTAATTTATATTTCTCTCACCATAGATGAGAACTTCAAAAATGCCCATCTATATGTTCTCTCTCATCCTTGAATGGATAGATCCAACTTAAGGACACAAAGGACTGGTAGACCCAATGCTTAATTGTCTTGCACTCTTGCTTCAAGACACTTTTTTTTTTTTTTGAAAAGCTGCTTCAAGACACTATTGCATAAAATGTATAGTCTTGTATGTCCTATAATCCAAACAAAATTATAAATGTTCCATATAAATTGGACCTCAGTTTAACGAAGTCACTTTTCATGTTCTCGGGTTCTCCTAGACATGTTACATACATAAATCCCTAGTCCATATTATTGGTTTGCCTTATAATTTAGAGCATTCGTTGTAATGACTACAATTACTAACTGTTATATTAATATTAGTGACCCGTAGCTAAATACATTTGCATCACCGAACCCACTTTTTTTAAACATGTTGTTAAATAGGAGATGCCCATGACGGGCATCATGGGATCGATGAGCTTCACCGACGACGAAGATCAAGCAACAATGCAGATGACACAATGTCATGGGGCATCGTCATGATCCCTTGGTCTTGCTATATATACTCTTATATGATCAAGTAAATCCACATGATGGTAACATGGTTTGTTTTGTTCTTAATCACATTTAGTAATATACTTTTTTTAGTTATTTGGATAATTGAATCTACATTTAAATGTTAATTATGTAACAGAAGTTATAAAAACGATTAATAAAGTCATTATCTTGATAAAAGATTTTCGAACAAGTCTTTTGGTGTGAATTTATATACTTTTTTTAAAAAATTGTGAGATTCCCCTTCACACATAGTGAGTAAGATTATCAATTTATCTCCCTCTTCTAATTCTTGAATTATTATGTTTTATCATCTTCTTGTTAAAGATGATAAAAACATCACGGTTTTGGAAACCATGCCGGTCATGGAAACAGTCTTCTACGCTTTATTGATTCAACCGCTTAAACTGATCTTAAGAACTAAATGACGTCATAGTTATCGTGTATATGTATATATCAATTATCAAAAGACAAAAAAAATTCAAACATATATATAAACAAATATGTAAATCTAAACAAGTTTTAAGATTTATAAAAAAATTGAGTTTATAAACGTACTTGTATAAATAGTATAGTCAGATTAGTATATTTATTAAATTCCAAAAGTAATAAATAGAAGAACAAAGGGCAATGAGTCGTTGGAGGACGTCTCGGCACGGCATGAAGTCCAGGATTAATGGTGGGTCTCACAAAAGAGGCATAGGTTTATGAGGCTGGTTACTGAATTATATTTGTTTGGTTGGTTGTATTTTATTTATTGTATATTGTTGCGATGCTAATGATATAAATCGATTTTTAATAAAACACGTCGTAAGAAGATGTAACCACGATGGTGGTATCTAGAATAGTCATTTCGTCCTGATTATTGAAATTCTGAAAGGTTACTACCGAAATGATTTCATCTCCCGTTCGACCTGCCTGTCCACTTATCCTTGATAGTCAAACGTGATTGTGTTATAAAGTCGGCCAACACATATTTGTTAATTGGATTAACAAACGCAGACAAGAAAAGCATTTTCTATATGGTTTGACATGATTTTGTTAAAAGTTAAAATGTTTTTAGCTAGAAAACAAGACCCCGTTTTTCTTGGAAGTTGTAAGTCTTACGTTGTCCATTTTGGGACTCACATTGGTCTTATTTTTACGATTCCGAGAGTCTTGGGTTAGATGTAGGATTGGTGAGTATACGCGATTCATGAGAGTCTTGGGCCGGATGACTACATGTTTAAATGTGGATGACTTGCAATTTGGACCTGTTGTTAGGTACAATATCTCCGGGATGATTGGCTTAGAAGAAGTTAAACATGCCAAACAACATGCTAGATGTCGTGAACTTCGCAAGGATTTAAGAGTCGGACTTATGGTCACGATTGGTTTAGCCTACCTAAATAGTTCCATTTTTTGTGGGTACGACACACTTCTACGAAATTGGAATGAAATTAAATAGGTAGCTTAGCCTTGTTAATAGTAGTAGTAGTAGTAATAATAATACATTACACCTAGGTTAATTATGGGTTTCGTTTTGTGCTTTGAGTTTTTTCCAAACCAAATTTCTTGCATGTTTTGTCCTTTATCAACTTAAAAAGACTAATAAACCTTATTTTCTTTACTTATTCAATTTTTATAATTTTTCACTCATTTTGAATGTACTTATTAAATATTTAAAAATCAAAATCATATATAGTCTATATAGATTATTCATTTCCTTTGGTTTTATGTCGTTTTAAATAATAAATAATAGAAAATAATAATCTAATATTTCCTAATTAATTTATGTAATTATCTTTTCAAATTTTGATGGTAATTTCCTGCCATAACCTCTAACCGCCATCACCAGAGACACCACACTCTAGCACCACCACTTAAGGACAAACTTACCAAAAACCAAACCCAAAATCATAACTAACGGAAATCAAACCATAATTGACCATAGTCCGTAGGTTCAAGTGTGTTCAAGAACACTAACAACCAAACACTAAGCCGAGACATACTAATCAAACCCTCACCATGTACATACACACCTAATATATTGTTTGAAAACACATACAAAGTCACAAGCCAAATTAGATTTAGGTACCCCAAAACATCAATCGAAACACACACACACAACGAATTAGATTTGAGTTTGCATGTACTTTATTATAAGATGTTAATGTTAATGTTAATGTTAATGTTAATATTAAATCATAATAAAGAGTCTTGTTATCAACAAACTTAAGACATCTACGAGGAGGTTAAAATATGCTTAAACGGTAATACCTTTAATCATAGATCTGTAATCATCCACAATGTTGTATTCTAAATACTGATATTTAAATTGTGTAGTAAACATTTTATATATAGTCATTAATTAACAATTCCAAAAACGAAATACTTGAAATATATTTACCAATAAAAACACAATCACACACTAATGAATGAAAACCAAGTGCGTATATATGATGATTGATAGTTGATCGATTAATATGGGTATGTGTGACAGAAATAACTGGTAGCTGTAGCTGAAAACTGTTAACCGATAGTTGGAGCTGGAAGTTGTATATTTTGGTTATATATGTGTTTAACAAATTAGCCGGTAGCTGGAGCTAGAAGTTGTATATTTTAGTTATATATGTGTTTGACAAATTTATCAAACACATATATAACTAAAATATACAGCTTTCAGCTCCATCTACCAGCTTTAACAGTTTCAGCTCTAGTTACCAGCTTTCAGCTACTTCCGTCAAACATACTCTATACTTACTTTCCTATACTTAAAACTAAGATGATTAGATATTTAAACTGTTGTTTTTAGTAAAAATTCTTTTCATTTGCTTTTTAGTTTATTCTACATTAATGTGTTAGAATTTAATTTGCATTAAATTGTTTTCTTTAATAATATTTTTGTTATAATTTGTTTAGTTGTTAAAACACAGAATAGTTTATTATCATCTAATTAACTCTATTTAATTTGATCAAATGTCTTTAATATTATACTTATTTAAATATGAGGGTCATTATAGTAATTTTAAATTTTATGAATTAAGGTATTAAACCAAAAGGTTATAATATAATATATATATAAAAGAAAACTTTAGCAATGAACTAACAATTCATAACAAAAATATAATATATATAAATTTACAAACAACTAACAATTCTAACCAACTGGTAGGTAAGTTTTATCGACAATCAAAATACTTTTTCAAACCCATTTTAAAATTATCAAAAGCAAGTTTGAAAGACAAATTTTCCTCCAATTTTTTTTTTAAACCTAAAATTGCAACAATACTAGAACTCGTTGACTAAAAGTAGGGACTTCTAATGGGACGTGAAGTCGAATATTCTTAAAGGATAATACAAAAGTTAATTTATTTATTTATATATATATAATGAGAAGCAACCATTATTGACGGACAAGCTAGATAGGCTATTTTATATAAGATGGTTAGGTACACCTTTAAATTATAATTAATACATTCATCTTTTAAAAGGGATTAAAAAAATGTGTTGTTTAGTCATTGTCATTCTTTCATCGTTATCAAACCTCAACCAAATTGAAATATATATATATATATATATATAGAGGAAAGTTCATTTGAGAACCGTTTTTATTGCGAGAACCGCGAGAACCAATCTTAGCCGTTCATTTTGGATAATGAAATTCATGGATGAAGAGCGTGGGGGATTGAGTGTGGCAGTGTGCATGTAAGGAATTCATGGGTGGTCAATCAAATTGAAGGAGGAGGAATTGGACGGCTAGGATTGTTCTCAAATGAACTTTTCACTATATATATATATATATATATATATGGTAGAGATCAAGTAAAAAGAAAATTAAAGTAAAAAGGGTAAAAGGGATGATTATTTGATCATTTTTCGGTATATATATCAACTGATAATCGTTAGTTCATCATCTGTATTTGAAATAAAAAAAATTGATGAAGAACTAGTTTTAATCAATAAAGATGATGAACTAACGATTATCAGTTGATATATATACCGAAAAATAATCAAATAATCATCCCTTTTACACTTTTTACTTTAATTTTCTTTTTATTTGATCTCATCCCTATATATATATATATATATATATATATATATATATGGAAAAGTTCAAACGAAAACAATGTTTTGTATGAGAAGTGCGACAATCAATCTTAAGCGTCCAATTTTTTTTCCTTCAATTGGATTGTCCATCAATGAATTCTTTACATGCACCTTGCCACACTCAATTCCCCACATTCTGAATAAGATGGTCAGAATACATGTTTCGAGTCCACAAGATATATATGACAACATGCACTATAAATAATTAAAAAAACAATATACATACATATTCTTCTGTATTTATATCTCTGAATGTTTTTTTCTGTCAGAATACATGTTTCGAGTCCACAAGATAAATGAATGTCCTAAATCAGAATTTTAAACTTACGAGGTTATACACTTACATTTTAATACGAACATGTAGACATAGTCTTTTAAGAGTCATTGAAGAACATTTTGGCCCTAGCTTTCCACTTAATAACTTGTCCATGCCCTTGCTAACAAGGGTTATAAAAGGTCTACTCTCAACATCCTAAACCATCCAATATTGGATTAGCTTTTAACTTTATAGTAAAAAATCATCTATAATCCTCAAAACACTTTTAACTCAAGCACAGGACTAATATTTCCATCTGTACTTAAAAATACCGAGTTCATACTATACGCTTTTTAAAGACACTTATATATGTTCCAAAAATATTATACATATCATAGAAAGAAATTTAATTTATAATCTGTATTAGAACTTTTAATACTTCTTTTACTTGCAGAAAATGAACGTGACCACAATTGGCCCTACCGCGGCCATCATGTGTTGACTTCACATAGACAATTAGTGTTTGGGTAAGTTTACTTTTTTAAGATTAAATTTATAAGTTCATGAGCTTATTATATAAAAAAACGTTTGGATTAATCATGAATTATAAGCTAATAAGCTTTTTTTATTAAAAGTGTTTGGCCTAAGGTGTTTGTTTAAGCTTTTTTTTTTACTTGAGCTTATGAATTTATGAGCTTATAAGCTTTTGAAAGAAAAGAGTGTTTTGATTAGCTTATAACTTATAAAAGATGTTTGACTTAGCTTATTAATGTAAATAACCAAAAATGACATCCTTACATTAACTTATTAATGTAAAATAACTAAAAATAAGGTATAAAGGTAAATGTGTAAAAATAAACTCACAAGGAAGAAAATAAGTTAATTCAAGATGACTTATGAAAATTGTTTATTTTTAAAAAATAAGCTTATAACCTTAGCCAAACACATAAAACATGATAAGCTCAAAATATAAATTCATAAGCTTATAAGTCAAAAAAAATAAGCTAAAACAAACACCCCCTTAGTATGCATATTGTATGTGATCATACATATATAATTATATATACACATATGGTTATTATATAAATAGCATTGCGTAGGAAGTTGGTCGAATATAATAAAACCTGATAAGAGATGTAGATAAAAGTATCATATTGGTTAAATAGCATATATTTGTAACTACCTGACAATATGTTTTATGTGGATATGATATATGATTTTAGCAATGCCTATTTTAGATACTTTTACACTTACAAATATTATAAACGAGACGTATGTTAGTCATTTCATCATTCGCTCGTATAAATTATTGTAAGAGTAGAATAACTTATCATAGATGTTTCCAGCTGGAAATGTTATTTTCGCACGTTTTACTCTTATAATCTTATTAGTGGTTGTATATGTATAAGGTGTTGTGAATTATGTGTATATACTAAATAGTGGTCTGATCAGATAATTTTCTAACGGCAAAAACAGAAAAAAAATAAAGTTTGATAAATTATTATAACTTTATAAGGAACTAACAAAACAAGAGTTAAATGGCGTGTTGGTTACCTGAACCGGATTCGTTTAAGATCGTTACCACCGCGTGGCAGCGAAATGAAGGTAATCATGACGCCTGGTTCAACCTGAGCAACCCACTCTTTTGGTTCAATTTCTTCTAACAATACAACCGGGTCAGGCCTCCGGCCACTGGCCGACGCCGATAGCGTTCCTGCCGCCGCCTGCTCACCACCTCTGCCACTCCCAACCGATATGCTTTTTAACCTCGCTTCCATTTCCTTCCCCCACACCCTGCCGCAACTCGAGTTACGCAGGTACGTCCGCTGGAATCTCTCCGATGACACTGATTCCGCATCGTTACTCTTCTGTAATTGCTGCCGTGGAGTCGTCATCATCGCCGGTCCCGTACATGAAGTGCAACTCCGATACGCTCCCGACGCTTTTAGCGCCATTTCCTTGATCTATGGACAAAAAAATAGATCAAATCCATAACGTTTATCTGAAAAGATGACCCGTCAATCATAATGAATCGTGCATCAGCAAATTTAGACGAATAAATTAATAAACACAAACCTGAGAAGTGAATGTTTTGATCGATTGTTTACCAGCAGTTGCATCGCCATTGCGATTTGAATCACCGCGCTCATTAGGCTGCTTCGAACGAGGCACACAAGTTATCATTTCATCAACTTTGACAAAACTCGATGATTGGCAGATCGATTGAAACGAAATTGAAGTACAAAACAGAGAAATCGATTGGGGAAGAACAGGAATTCAGTGAGAATACAGGGTATACAAGAAATGAGGGATTCATAGATGAGTGGGGAGCTAAACGATGGCAGTAATAAATAAATAGTAATAATAATATTATGTATGTTGTGTTGGTGCTTAGGCACTTTTATTGCTTCCCTTAATTTCCTCCATTAAATTGATTCCCTCTTCATTCATTTTAACAATAAAAACCTGTTCACAAGTCAACGTCAAGATTGTTATACAATTTGTTTGTGTGAATTTTAAACATGGGCATCGTATAGTTTAACACTTTAACCTACACGACACCGTATAAAAAAAACGTTGGTTCAGGGAAACCCGACTCCAATTGATTATAAAACCGTTTTGCCATTCGGGGAAAAAAATAAAAATGAATTAATGTAGACATAAATGTATGATTGCATAATTAAGAGAAAGATTAAGTGTGTGTATTGCAGTTATTAATTGGATAGCACCGAGGGGGATTTCCGAGAGAAGAAAACAAATCAAGTTGTTTAACACTACGCTAAAAAGAATTCTTGGTGGTGCAGCAAATGCCTTAGACTCATGAGATTCTAACTCGTCATAATCTAGTAGTCGCTCTGATACCATTTGTTAAGATCAAGACGCTTAGCATTAAGCCAAAAGAAACTCCTGGTGGTGAAGACGCTACCTCTTTCTTATATATTAAGTAGCTTAGCTCACCTAGGATCAAACAACAATTGAAGCAATCAACAAGAATATGATGAATTCGATTAGTAGGTTATGTACAAGAGAAATACGGCCGAGAACACCTAGAACAAATATGTATAATAAAATGCTTAGATTATTAGGGCTCGTTACAAACTATTTATACATCAAGAGTATTTACAAAATGTACCCTAATATATTCTTAATGTCATATGGACACACTGTGGACACTGAATTTTAAATAACTTCATTAAAATGTAATGAACATAATTACGGATATAACAACAAGATATATAAGGAAAGAATGTGTGGAAAAACAATCATGAAAAGAGGGGAGCTAAGCCAAAGATAAATGACGAGTATGTGTTGCTTCACACATTTTCATGAGGGTTGGGAGTACTAAAATTGCGAAATATGTTTTCGAATAAAGTGGTTGCGAGCGACGTCTACATCTTGAGAAAGAGTTTGTCTGGAATGTGTAACGTCCCAGATTTTTTTTTCAATTAATCAAAGGGTACTGTCAATAATTCACCGTAATCAATCATCGTATAAGTTAATTACAAGCCCGGGTGATAACCCGTAGAATTCAAACGTAATTTTTTAGAATACATCGTGAAACACAAAATAGTTTGATAATTGCGGAAGCTTGTGGAGTATGAGCTATCAACCGCGTGCTAGAGCCCCACCATGGCCATCACCTGAAAAGAAGGTTAAACAACAACCGTAAGCACGAAGCCTAGCGAGTACACTTACTTACAATCAACCATAAGACATCAACTCATCTGTTTCACATTCGTGTTACATCTTTCATTCCCGCTACCGCAGTAGTCGGTCCCAACATTCCCGTCACCGTAGTGAACGGTCTCATCATTCCCGTCACCGGAGTGAACGGTCTCATCATTCCCGTCACCAAAGTGAACGGTCTAATCATTCTCGTCACCGGAGTGAACGGTCTCATCATTCCCGTCACCGGAGTGAACGGTCTCATCATTCCCGTCACCGGAGTGAACGGTCTCATCATTCCCGTCACCGCAGTGAACGGTCTAATCATAGCACAACACATTATTAGTTCATCAATTCATCAACCACCATTCATGGGCTCATCATTCATTCATCATTTATGGATTCATCATTTATTCATCATTTATGGATTCATCATTTATCCATCATTTATGGGTTCATCATTTATTCATCATTTATGGGTTCATCATTCATTCATCATATAACATGTAGCACTTTAGACACATACATCATAAGGTTTAGATGGTAAGTAAGAATACTCACCTGTCTGTGGTTCAATCTCACAGCCTTAGCTTACTAGTACACTTGTGGTCACTTGCCAGTCGACCGTCACCTACAATAAGTCTAATAAATCAATACCGTATACGAATCTCTCGTTCGTTTGTCCCCGTAGTACATTCGGGTTTTCATAAGGCAAGTAACAATAAGGATTTCATTAGAGCCCATAAAGTTGGGGACGCGTCGCGTCCATCAAACCGACGCGTCGCGTCAATGCAAAGTGTCGGATTCCTCAATCCGGGTTCGACTGTCGGATTTCAACTTAACCATCGGATTTCAGTTTATTCGGATTCTCAACTCTCGGATTCTTAACTATCCGGATTTCAAGTATCGGATTCCCACTTAGGTAGCAACAGTCGGATTGCTAAACTCATAAGTCGCATGGCATAGGTTTCAAAGGTCGCATGGGTGTTCAAGGCATGAAAGTCGCATGCAGGGGTTTCATCCATGCGAAAGTCGCATGGGGGGTTAAGTGTGAAAGTCAGATGGTTAATAGGCATAAGCTGTCAACTGAAAGTCGCATGGTTTAAACGTCAAGGTCGCATGAAGCTCCATGTGACAGTCGCATGATGCGAAAGTCGCATGGTGCAAGGTTTAAAGCAAAGGTCGCATGAAATGGTTTGGTGAAAGTCGCATGGGTATTCAAGGCATGAAAGTCGGATGGAACAAAGTATGAAAGTCGCATGGAAGGAATAAAAGTCGCATGGCATTCATCAAGAGTCGCATGACTCAAAACATTAAGTCGCGCGACATTCATTCAAAAGTCGCATGGGGCACATTCACCCCTGTCAATTCATCTTTTTCAACTTTCAGGCTCCATGGCCAAAATCATGTTCTTTCAAAACTCAACCAAATCATCTCATTTTTGTTTCAAAACATTACTCAAATCATTTAGACACTTCTTTCAAGATTTAAACACATTTCATCAAGTTTTCAAGTTCATATCTCCATTTCTTTTTCTCTGGTTCTTCATAAAACCCATAACCCAAAAACCCAGATGCTAAATCATGCTACCATCAACCAAACAAGATAAAATTGATACCTACAGTATCCTAGTGAGATAAGAAACATTACCTGATGATCCTTGTAGCAATTCTTTGAGTTTCCCAGATGATTCTTGCACCTTCTTCTCTGTTTTCTCATGAGAGTTCAAGCACACACCAAGAACACACACTAAAACTCTTTCTCTCTCTCAATGTAACAGTAGCACACCCTTTGGGGGCTGTGCCCTATTTCACTATATATATATATATACTTTCCAAGGAGGCTTAAGCCCACCTTCCTATTGATTAGGCACAACAACAATAAATCCAATAACATTCACAAGTTTAGTCCACTAACCATTTATCCATTCAAGCCCATGAACTCCTTAATACATATACCACAATTAAATATAATCTATCATTTTCTCAATAAATATTCTTTTATTTATTTTTCGAAGTTCGGGTATTACAGAATGGTGTTTAGTTTTGTTCATTTTCGAAAATAAGCAGATAAGGAAGTCAAGAGAATTAAGCTGGGACTACAGAGATGTGAGATATTTGTATCTTTGGTAGAGGTATGACTGACTACATCTTATTTCCTCATATCCGGCTCAAACAGATGTTCGGTGCGGTTGTTGTTGGTGTTGTTTTGTTATTGAGATTTGAGACTCGAAGACTATATTTAAAAGTAAACTTGACAATAAAAACAGGAAAATATGACAGTTTTGAAAGACATCAAGCTTTAAGATAATATAAATCAAAGTTGATCTTCATAAAAAAGTTTTTGAATTGTATTAAATCAGGGTTAATAATAATTTAATCATCAAAGTTTTAATTTAGTTTCGGTTTAATCATCAAAGTTTTTATTCAAATGGTTTTACCATAAAGTTTGAATTTGTTATGATTGTATCTTCAAAGTCATACCTTCTTTTTGGTTAAAACCTTAATGTTTTTTTTCAAATGATTTAACCTTTAAAATTTTGTTAAAAAATGGTTTAACCCTCTAACTTTTGAATAAAACTAAAATACATAATCAAGTAGAAAAGGTATAATCGAAAATCATACAAAACTTAAGTGATTAATTGTTTTTTTAACAAAACTTCAAGGTTTAAAACATATGAAAAAAAACTTTGAGGTTTAAATCATATCAAATTTAAAACTTTATGGTAAAATCGTTTAGAAAAAAACTTTGATGGTTAAACCGAAATGGAATGAAAACTTTGATGATAAACCATTATCCACCCATTAAACTATGAAAACTTCCAAAATATAACTAAATTAAGTAATAAACTTTAATTACTTTTAAGATAAAATGATTTAGTTAATTACGAGAATGAATTAACCGGTAAAAGATAAGTGAATTAAAATGAAACACTCTAAGGAGTAAAAAATAATGTTTAATTAATTAACAATACTGAAGTTTCGAAAGTAACCATTTAGTTACTCTAACTTGCGATAGTAAGTTACTGTCGGTCATCTTCATTCTTTGACGAAATCATCGTCTTCAGCGACTTTGTTGATGAAGTGTAGCTTCTTTGATGTTAGAGACTTCTCCAGGATCGTCCAACACCTTCTCTCTCATCTTACAGACGGATCGTCCTTAGGAAAAAGATGACCGGCAATGTGTTTTCGGTGAAGGGGTTGCCATAAAGGTGTCTCCGATAGCCGGAGATGGTGAAGATGACCGTTCAAAAGTTTTTGGACATAGTAAATGGTAATATTCTAAAGTTTAATACATTAAATGGTAATATTATAAAGTTTAATACATTAAATGGTAAGTTTTAAAATTAAATGCATTTAATAATAAAATATATAAAATTTGATACATTTTGATGAATTAAAATATCGTGTTTAAACCACATAGGAACAAATAGTTAAAATATATAGTTAACCATAATAAAATGAAGAATACTCATAGTTAATTTAATTAAGAAACATCAAATTAGTAAAATAATCAGAATTTACTCAAAGACCTAGGCTTATTAAAGAAAAGTATCGTGTTACATTAGCTTATCGAAGGCTATTATAGAATAGTATCATGCTATAAGGACCACCGAATCACACAAACAATCAAGTTTTGTGATGTAGGCACCATATATATATATATATATATATATATATATATATATATATATATATATATATATATATATATATATATATATATATATATATATATATATAGGCAAAAGTTCAAACGAGAAATGCGAGAACCAATCTTAGCCTTCTAATTCCCCTCATTCAATTAGATTGTCCACCCATGAATTCCTTACATGCATCATGCCACACTTAATCCTCTCACGCTCTTCATCCATGAATTCCATTATCCAAAATGAATAACTAAGATTGGTTCTCGTAGTTCTCGTATGATATATATATATAGGAAGATTGCATCTTTGCATCAATTTCTAATTTACACAACTCTTTTATAAAATTTATAACCAAATCGTTATACTATGCACATGTAATTTCCTATACATTTTGTGCAACTATTTTAATAAAATTCTTCCAATTTATATGACCAATTTACATCAATTTAGAAAAAAAATCACCTAGAAGTTCGGGTGTTTATTGGACAAAACAAAACCAATAACCGGTGTGTCAGTTAATGTGATTTCATAACCAATTGGTTTGGTTATATATGACGGTTTGGTTATAATCAATTAATCGTCAGTGAATAAGTTAATTTGCTTTTAAACCCAAAAGAAAAAAAGATGAATATCGCTAGCATTTTAGCTAATTTTTACAAACTTTCCAAATGCATGTATTAGATGACACAATAAAATCATAGAGAAATATAAGTCTAAAACAATTAAATTTGAATGAATCTAAATTAGAAAATTGATTTATAATAATTTAAAATTAGAGTGGCAGTTGACATATTAGGTGTGTTTAGTGAAACTAGGTGGGGCTAGGGTTGGAGATGGGATGATTAATTGATAATTCCGAGCCTAAGCCATAAATTACTTGAAAAGGCTTTTGGGCGTGTTCGGCAACGAGCTAATGGGGGATTATAGGGGCTTGGGAGTCTAGTTTTCATAATCCCCAGCCCTCTAGTCTCGTCCGGTGTTAAATCTTGAGGGGATTATTAAAAACATAATTCCCCATAAGCCTAAGAAATAAAAGCTTTTTCAAGTAGCTTATAGCTTGGGCTTGAGATTATCAATTAATTAGCCCCAGCCCTAACTAGTTTCGCTAAACACACCCTTTATTTTGGGGGGATTATGAGAGATTATGTTTTTAATAATCCCCTCAATAATTTAACACCCGAACGAGGCTAAAGAGCTGAAGATTATAAAAACTAAAATCCCAAGGCCCCATAATCCCCCATAAGTCTTTTGCCGAACACACTCATTATCACAAACAATCAATACTCAATAGTTATGTTGTGTTACGACTTACGGTGCGGGACCTTTGAAAATCGATTCATAAATTATAATAGCATTTGTACATTGATCTCCTTCTTAATTTAAAATAGGAATTAACTATACAATTGAAAAATTATATATATAATATTAAATATTGATAATCAAAACTATGTCGATTCGGTTTGGTTAAATCGGTTAACCGAACAACGTAACCATAACCGACCTGAAAAATATCAATTATGAAAACAAATGATAACCACTTCTTCGATTTCGTAAATGGTTCGGTTATTTCGTTTATGTAATGGCAGAGTTTTTAAAAATATTATTATTAGGAATATTGTAATTCCTATATAAGGGCAAGCAAACGAACCAAATGTAATATCCTCAGATCGGGCCTAGTAGTTTAGGTGGTTTTGGTATGTTAATTTGTATTAATTACTTGTTATTACTCAATTATGTGGTTTTAGTTACTTGTCAATTAATTAAAAGATAAATGAGGAAATATGTTTAGAATATATATATATATATATATATATATGTGTGTGTGTGTGTACGGTTATATATATATATATATATATATGTGTGTGTGTGTGTGTGTTAATATGCATGTTAGTGTAGTGACACATCATGCTACACAAATTAAGACAAGTATACGTGGGCTCATATTGAATTAACTTCTGCGTTCTTTCATTCTTGAAATCCGATTGTATGGGTACTTGTATGTGTTTTTGAGAGAAAAGGCTAAAGAGGCAAACAAACTTGAAACTTGGAAGTTTAGATTTGTTGTGTGTTAATTCAAGCTAAAGGTATGGTTGTGATCCTGGCATGATTCTGATCATTGTGGTATGTTTTGTTTGTTAAATCATGCTTAGAACATGAAGATGCCATGCTAGAAGTTTAGAAGTAAACTTGTGTGGTGGGTTTTATATGAATTATCATGTTAAGAAGGATTTGATGTGTTTTTGATGTTCTATACATGTTATAAGGTGTTTATACATGTTTTAGAAGCGTTCATAATGTTTTATGAGGGTGTTAGTCGGATTTGGGGAGTTATGTTTTGCTGGAAATCCGACACTTTATTGAAGAAGACAACCTGGAAATTGGGTGTCGCGGCGCTACACTAAGGGTCGCGACGAGGTGGAATCCGAGAGTTGGATTCGGATTGTAGGAATCCGATTGAATTTGCAAAATAACCCTTGGAAATCCGAGACTTGACAGAATCCGACACTTAAATTCGGATTATTGGAAATTCGCCACAAAATCCGATTGGGGAGTTCCGGATTTTGAAATCCGACACTGGTCGCGGCGCGACGGGCATTGTGTCGTGACGCGACGGGCATTGTGTCCCGGCGCGAAGGGCACTGTTTCAGAAAGTTGCTTATTTTTAATATGTTTTACTTGGTTTAAGTTAACATATTAACTATGTGATATATGTTTATGCATATGTGAATCATACATGTTTATGTTTGATTGAAAGAATATAAATATATGTGTTTGGTATATATTTATTAATTGGTTACTGATTTCAGTTTATTCTTATCTCAGGAAAGGACAAGGCTTAGTAATATTAGACCACTGAGTGGGAGTTCAATAACTCGAGGTGAGTGGATGTTTACTCACGGGTGTTATTAGTTGTAACTGGCTTGGGTTGCAACTGTTATCGGATTGATGCATGGATAGACCTGTTTGTCTGCTAATTGATTAACTGTGATATGTTAATTGATTGAACTGATGCATAGATAGACTGTTGTCTATTAATTGATTAACTGTGATATGTTAATTGATTGTTGCGCCTATTGTGAAGTTAGCTGACGGCTGGGCATACTGGGTTGGGTTTGTTTGCTATCGGCTAATCAGTATTGTGGTCTTTTGATGCATTCGTTGCAACTTAAGATAATACTGTGTGAGAATAGCAAATAGACTATCGGTAAACCTTTGCTTGGCCGGCATTGGTTGTAGGTTCCTGCAGAACCGCCGGTCTTCTCGTGAGGCAAAGGGTGATTATGTGTTTACTGATGTGATATCATGTGGTTATTTGCTAGTATATCTGTGTTGGTTGACTTCCATTCACTTAGCTTTGTGCTAATCCCCCACCTCTCACTACTTTTACAGGTGGCTGGTGAGTTCTGCGGTTTAGTCGTGAGGGGGTGTGGTCTGGGGAATAATTGACAGGCACTCTGATTGGAATTGTGACGAGCCGTAGTTTTTGTAATACTGTAATTTAAACTGAGTGGTTTAGTTAAACTGTGGTTTAACTTCAGTTGTAAATACTTTTATGTTTTGGTAAACGCTTCCACAGTGTATTTAAAAGTGAAAAATTTATGGGTGAAAATACGGTGTTACACCAAATGGACCCAACCAAATCGGGACATGTGCCAACCTGGACCGATAAACATTAAGCGAACCAGTTATTGGTTTAATTTGATTTATGGTTTTAGATAGTTCGGTTCCACCAGATTCGGGTAAAGCATTAGGACCAACCCGGAATATGAATAGACAATCACTTCCTAAATCTAATTCTAATCCTAATAATTTCCAATTTCAAATCTTCACACCTCTCCATTAGTCACGCCTTCTCCATCACGTTAGTCAATAACCTGTTGAAGAAAATATCTCCGAGCAAAAAATTAACAACCCCCACCATTGTTGATCACCCAATTTTGAAGATTAAAACACAATGGTTGGTAATTGGGTTAAAGATCTTGATGAAACTCAAGGAAGTTATTTGTAACACTTTAGTTCTTATATTCAAGACATTCTTAATTACATTGTAAATCCCCTTTTTCACATCAATAGTTGTACCAAGCACATAAAATATATAGCTGTTCCAACTGAGTTTTTGACCGGATAATCGGGACCAGTACTGGTGTAGACTAGCAGTTCCGGTTTTTTGTTCTTGAGGTTTGTCCAATTCGGTTCTAACCCGGGTTTAGCCGGTTTGAACCATTTGTTCACCCTTATTCCCATCCTTAGTTTTTTAATGCCTTCTATAAATTATTTTCTATAAGTATAAAGGAATGATAGTCTAAAACCTTGAAACATCGTCTGCCTTCGTGTTCCACTTGGTGCAACTATACTTTGTATAGATTCGGTAAGCATAGGCCAGGTTGGCGCCAATCAAGGATGATCAAGGATGGCGCAGATTTGGTTAGCACAGGTCATGTGGCGTGGACCAACGCCGAAGACCACTTGGCACAAACTTGTACAAACATGACGTGTTTCTGAGATGCAAAATGACACGTTGACCGACCTGCCACATAATCTTTTGTTAATCAAATGTTTTATATTTAATGCTTGATTTTCTTATAAGTTTTCATTTATCCATTAAGGTGTTCGGTAGACTTTCTACGGTTTTTCTTGGTTGCTATTTCTGGATCCCAAGTGAGTTTAGTAGTTTTATAAAACCGAGTATAACGACAAAACCTGTTTTTTAGAAGGTTAAATGACTATGAATGTTATGATTATATGTGCTAAATGATATACCTTCAATTATATGATTTCATATACTTATACAGTTGATCATGCATGTTACGGTTTTTCTTACGAATTATATGCATGTTTATTGGATTATATACATGTATAGATACTTAGTGGGATGGGGTAGCAATCTTACTTGCTCAAGTATGGATATACGGGCTTAAATTCTTAATAGGTGTTTGATGACCTTATAGGTGTAAGTGGTAACCACAAACGGAGTTGCAAGGTTTTCTAGACGATATTTGTAACGCATGGTACATGAGTACGAAAGTGTTTGAGTGCTGGAGTGATGTGTGATAGTAGGTGTAGTCATATCGTGAACATCGCGTGAGTGTGAGGAGGGGTTGATAGCGGTTGCCTCTGTTTGTACGTATACTTGAATGACAATCGGTACTTGTACTCACACAATTGAGTAGCAAAAACATTTCTAATTACGGATTAGGGTTCGAGCCCCTGTTAGTGCATGTGTTGCTTCACTCATGAGTTGTGAACTGAGTTTCCATTGTGGGTGTAGTCTTTACACCAGGAACACCATCTTGGTTATTGGAATGGTATATGGTATGATATGATATGCGATACATTATATGGTATGCAGTAAATTACATAGTTGTAATATAGTACGGTTTATTTAATAACAAATGTTTGACCCACATATATGGTATTTGATATGCGGGATTCTCGGGTTGAGTCAACTATATGACGGTTCAATGACGTTTTTTTACTAATCGTGTATCCGATTTGATTATAATACTTTCCACACGGTTTTGTATATTCTACTTCTATTGATTCATGAGACGTAAGCTGACACTTATCATTTTGAAATGTATCTTGTACTTGTATAGGTGGCCTGAAGATCAACTTTGTGAGATAGGTTACCTCTAATTTGACTTTGAATGATACTAATTAGACAATTTGATACTACATGGTTTTGAATTATGTAACTGTTTACAATTACGGTTCACGGCGTGACATTATGCTTTTAAAGGTTTAAGACATGTCATTTGGCGGTTTACATTTATTATGCATATGATTTTAGACTTATGTTGCTATTAGTTAATTAATAATTAAAACTTTTTAGTAAAGGTGACTTTTGAGAATCATGGTTACATGTTATAGTTTGGTTATTTGATTTTTCTGCTTACACCGTCTGACGTTGTGTTCCTGATAGAAAGAAAAAAAATAGAAAAGAAAATTGACGGAAGAAAATAAGAGAAAAGAAATGATAATGATTATGATTTTTCGTGTTTTCGAGCTGGAAAGAAAAAAAATAGGCTTGTGTTCCTTAGTTGGAGAGGAAAAAAGAAATATGATCATTTTACAATAATACTCTTATTTTTAAAACTATTTATTATGATCAAAGGTCATTTAGTTACTTACAAAAAATTATAAAGTTTTTAATTTCCAGTTTTTTCAAATTCTCTCATTTTTTTAAAGGAAATTTTAGAAAAGAAGTTTAGCAAACTTTCTTTTCAAATTATTTTCTTTCTCTATTTAAAATAACTCGAAAACACACACATTTTTATTGGGTCTACTTTTTCGAAATGTATTAAACTATACGCCAAATGTTAATGTGTGTATCAACCTTTTAAAAATGTTATTATGTGAATTGAACTTTTAATTTTTTTGTTATTGTACGTATTTTGATTGCATAAAAAATAAAATAAAAATATAAATTTAGTACATACAATAGGAAGTTTAATACACACAATAACATCATTTTTGATTTTTAAAAGTCTGATTCACACAATAACATTTTAAAAGATGAATACACACATTAACATTTGAGGTATAGTTTAATATATTTTTAAAAAATAAACCCTTTTATTTTTCATATCTCTCATTGACTTATGTATTAAAAAATAGAGTTAATTGTTAAATTGGTCCTTTAACTTTTTCATTTCTTCCGATTTGGTCCTTTAACTTCAAAAGTGACCAAGATGGGCCTTAAACATACACTTTGCGGTCTGAATGGTCCTTTCGTTAGTTGACCGTTAGTCAACTCCGTTAAGTCAAGGGCAGTTTGGTCTTTTTACCTGTTTTTCTAAGTTTTTATTAATTAAAATAATATATAATCTTTTTAAATTATATATATATATATATATATATATATATTCCCCACTCTAAACACACACACACATTCCCTCTCTCTCTCTCTCTCTCACTCTCTCACCTTTTCACCATCGTCACCACCATCCACCGCCTTCGCCTTCGCCACCTCCACCACCATCCACCGCCTTCGGCGCTGCCACCTACCACCACCACCGATCTGCAAATTGCCGCTGCCACCGCCTTCGCTGCTGCCATTACCTACCACCACCACAGCTTACTCAGCTCACTTTCGGACAACAAATCTGCATATCTTCGTCTTCTTGAACCTCCGCCTCCACCGCCATCCACTGCCACCGTCTCCACTGAACAGATCTGCAAATTTGCAAATCTTCATCTTCTTGAACCTTCGTCTTCTTGGAACAACAGATCTGCAAATCTACAAATCTTAGTGTTCATCGATGCAATTTTTGTGTACTTGCTCCGTGATTTACTTCATCGACACTCATCTGAACTGAGATTGGGGCTTTTGTTCCATTTGCTAAAACAGGAAAAAATAGACATTTCTTTATGATCTTTGTGGTAAGTTTTGGGTTTCTTTACACATGCTTCATAGGTTTGGACTTGGTTTTGATTTATTTAAGGTTGCGATTAGAGGTTACGATTTAAGGGTTTCGATTTGGAACAACAGATATGCAAATCTTCGATTTATTTAATGGTTATGACTCATGGTTTTGATTTGTTTAAGGTTGGGATTACAGTGGTTGTGGTGATTGTGGCAAGCGGCGGTGGTAGTGGTTATGCTGCTTTTGGGCGAAAAGAATCAAGATCATCGTCACTTTTATTGGCGGCCGTTGGTTGGTGGAGATGGTGTTTGTAGGTGGTGGTTTATTTGAATGTGTGTGGTGGAGAGAGAGAGAGAGAAAAGACCGGTAAAAACATAAGAAGTAAAATGATTTGTTATTTTACCTTGAAACAATATTTAATTATTAATTAATGTATAAAATGATTAAAAGTTAAAAATAAAATAATAAAATAGAAACAGAAGGGTAAAATTGTTATTTTACCCTATTTTAACGGAGTTGACTAACCGTCAACTAACCAAAGGATCATTGACAAAGTTAAAGGACGAATTTGACAATTAACAATAAAAAATAAAAACCTAAATCATCATTTACTCGTTCTTGTATGTTTTTATGCTTATCTTCGTGGAACACTTCTCACGCTTACATATAACCCTAATACCCTTGCTGCTTCCCCAGCCGTCGCCGACCACCGACCGCCGCTCCCTCGTATCCGCTGCACACTCTACGACCGTCGCCACAGTTTTTGTTCACCATCTTCACCGAGGTTCGTTCGAATGTCGCTGCTTATCGTTGTTCGATTGTTGCTTACTTGTATAAAACTTGTTTTTGTTGCTAACCCTACTGTTCATCATATTCACTAAGGTTTGTTCGAATGTCAATGCTTATTGTTGTTGCAAGTAATCGAATGGTTCTGTTTTTTGTAATCGAATTTTTCTGATAAAAATTATCTTCACTCGGGTTTTTGTTGCTAAACCTGTCGTTCATTGTATAATGCTATAATCAAATGTTTCTGTTTTTTCATTGCTTAACCTGCTGTTTCTTCATTGCTTAACCATTATTGTTGTAGCTGTTCATCGTTGCCTGTACATTGATTGTTCATTGTTGTTGCTTGTACATTGTATTTGTTTACTGCTTTTCATTGTTGCTTGTACATTTATTGTCCATTGCTGTTGCTTGTACATTCAGATTCACACCTTTTATATAAAAACAAACATTCATATAAATCTGAAATTCCATACTTCAGACTACCTCTCACTATTTAGTCAGACGTGTTACCTGGATACAAAAAAACCTTTTAAAAAAACGAACTGCACCTTAATTGAAGTTCCATTGTTTGGTTTGATTTGCTCTCTGATGTTCTGCCACTATTGATTAAATAAAACAGTAATTGGAGACCTTAAACAGTGACAGTGGTGGCTGCTGGCTATGGCAATTCTAGAGAAAAACCCTTATTCCAAAGTTGAAAACGGTGAGGGTTCTGATAATAAGAAAAGAAAGAGGAAAATGAACAAGAACAAAAGTGGAGAGGAAGAACCTGATTTGACAATACAAGTTGTCAGTGAGGAGAAAGAGGATGGGAAAAAGAGAGAAATGGAGGGGAAAGAGAAGAAAAGGAAAAGGAAGAAGAAAGAAAAGAAGACAGTCGCAGAAGATAAAACCGAGACTGATGAAAACAAAGAAGAATACGAAGAAGGCTTGAACGAGGAGGAAGATGAGGAAAAGGAGAAGTCGACGATTAAGGTGAAAAGTGGTGGTGGTTCTGGGATTATGAGTAGTGATTCATTTACTGTCTTGCCATTGTCTGAACCAACGATGAAAGCTATTTTGGATATGGGTTTTCAGTATATGACTCAGGTAAAGAACTAAAGACGATCAATTTGAGTTTCATAATGCTGTTAAAAAGCAACTTTATGATTTTACATATCATTTCTGCATGCGAAAAAAATTGTAATATGCAACTTTAATATGGAAGACCAATTCGACATGCTATAGTGTTTTTGTTGTCATTGTTTCGCATAATAGCTGAAAGTTATCCTCAAAGAACGGAACTTAGGTGTGTGTTGTTTGTTATTAAGAATTCTTTTACCTCTTGTTAACTTGTATATAGTGTGATTACAGATCCAATCGAGATCAATTCCTCCCCTTTTGGAAGGAAAAGATGTACTCGGAGCTGCAAGAACGGGTTCTGGTAAAACTTTAGCCTTTCTTGTTCCAGCAGTTGAGCTATTGTATCATGCTCGTTTTGCTCCTCGAAATGGGACTGGTGTTGTTGTCATTTGTCCAACAAGGGAGCTTGCTATACAGGTACATTTTCTTCTCTGCTATTTATTTAACCCGCCTTCAGATTCATTTGTCTATACCATTTATGTAACAATAGAAATTTCTTCTGATATTATGTAGTTTTAGAGAAACAGACAAACAGTGTATAATATGTGTGTAATATAAATAATTTCTTTTATCATAAGGACAAACATATACTTCTAAACCTTAACATACATGTTGTAAATTTTTAGTTTAATGTTATCTTATGATTTTTTACAGACTCATGCAGTTGCAAAGGATCTTCTGAAATATCACTCTCAGACTCTTGGGTTGGTTATTGGTGGTGCAGCACGGAGAGGAGAAGCAGAGCGAATTGTGAAGGGAGTAAATTTGTTAGTAGCGACTCCTGGGCGACTTCTTGATCATCTCCAGAACACGAAAGGGTTTATTTATAAAAACCTCAAGGTGCATTTTTATTTTATTTTTTAATTTATATCTTCCGTGACAACTGGACAACTTAGTGCTATTTATACCTCTTTATCTATAATCTATGAAATGATTGACAATTGTTTTCAACTTTTTACGTTTTAAACTTCTAATTTGGAATTTGCAGTGCTTTGTGATTGATGAAGCTGATAGAATTTTGGAAGCAAATTTCGAAGAAGAAATGAAACAGATAATAAAAATCTTACCAAAGGTTTGCTATTTTGCTGTTTGTTTCATATTTTTTACAATCAGTCAATCATAAAAGACAAATTGCAGTTTCTAGACATTGATGCAAATAGATCTTCGTCGCACTAGATTATTTTTCTTATTATGGGTTCTTGTACAAAATTTAGTTTTTATGTTCATATTTACTCAATTTATTACTATCATAATAGTTGCCTCCTTGCATTTGTTTGAACTAAGCTGAGCACTTTATAACCTGCAGATGAGGCAAACTGCTCTCTTTTCTGCTACTCAGACGAAGAAGGTACTTTTTTTAAACCAAATTGTTGTGGTTTTATTTCAATCTCTGGCTTTTTAAAAATTTATTTACATATTAGAGCTCAAATCTCTCATTTATCCTCTTTAATGTTAGATTTTAGCTGTTTGAGGTTTTTACCTACTTATTACTTATTTAGGAATGCCTTTCTAAAGTTTATTTATGATTCATTGTGTAATTTCTTCCTCCTTGACCTATGTAAGATATGCAAGCTCTATTTTGGCTCATATATTTTAATGGCATAAAGGGAAATGTATTATCTGGTAGAGCTAATTGACTATTAATATGAATAACTTAAACAAGAAAAAGATACTAGAGGCAACCCATTATAATATTTTTGTTTTATTTTACTCTGCAGTCTCACATCAATGAAGATAACAATATTCTAAATGTATGATTGATTCCCATTTTACCCAAGAAAACTTATGCAACCTTCATATGCTTTTTATGCTATTGCATATCTTTTTTACTTTATATGCACCGATATTTGCTATATATGTTTTTTTCTTATCTAATACTTAATTATCTAAATTTTTTATCATTTATTACATGTATTATTTAGGTTGAGGATCTTGCACGCTTATCATTTCAGACTACTCCGGTATACATTGATGTAGATGACGGGAGGTCTAGGGTAACAAACGATTGACTTTGCTATACCAAAAAATTATTTATTTTATCTATTTTGATTTTGTTCTAACAATATGGTGTTATGGATGTTGTAGGTGACTAATGAAGGTTTGCAACAAGGTTACTGTGTGGTGCCAAGTGCAAAGAGATTCATACTTTTATACTCTTTCTTGAAAAGAAATTTGTCGAAGAAAGTGATGGTGTTTTTTTCTTCGTGTAATTCTGTTAAATTTCACTCGGAACTTCTTCAATACATTCAAGTGGATTGTTTTGATATTCATGGGAAGCAAAAGCAGCAGAAACGAACTTCAACATTCTTCGACTTCTGCAAAGCAGAAAAAGGAATTTTGTTGTGTACAGATGTTGCTGCTCGTGGTCTTGATATCCCTGCTGTGGTATGTTGATCTTTCTACTTAAACCTGCCTGCTCGAAGTCAGCAATTGAGTCAGGTTGGGTCAAAATGGGTATTTCTTTGTCTGAGTAGAAATGAACTGGGTTTGTTGGCATGAAACACTTTGTCCAGTTTGTATAAATAGTTAATGTGTCAATATCACACAATTTGTGTCTTTTAGTAATTATCTATTTTATATTTTTATGAATGAAAAATTATTTTGGAGTTTTTTTGCATAAGAATACTTGAATATAAACTTTCGGTTGACTTTAGACCTGTTTGACCCATTTGGCTTGTTCTCAAGTAAAGTTTTTTATTTCATTTTACTCATTTGACGTGTTTGAGACTTTGAGATGAAACATAATCCGAATGGCCTGTTTATCAGTGAATGTCACGTCTAACGTCACTATGTTGTATTTGGAAAACAATGATATTACTTGCCATAATAATCACCATAAATTAAACATATCTATAGAGCATTTTTCTTCTTTGTACTCAGGAAAGATGGTATAATTTTTCATGAACTTGGAGAAAAGAATAATCTTTTAGTGGATTTAATAATAGCAAGAATATCTATTTAATTGTTTCTTTCTAATATCATTTTATGGGCCCATCTTTCTTTCTTCTCGAATCAAGTAAATGACACCCAAAACACATTGAATGTATTTCTGTCAATAAAGTAAATATTTAATATGGGTAACATTACATATTTTTTATTTGCTTTCAGGACTGGATTGTGCAGTATGATCCTCCAGATGAACCAAAGGTGGTTGATTATCTAGATTTTTGTTTTAAAGTCTGATTGTATATCAATTTACACGCTATTGGTTTATCTGTTAATCTCACATTCTCACTCTTGTGTTCAAATATCAGGAATATATCCATCGAGTGGGTAGAACTGCTCGTGGAGAAGGAGCGAAAGGAAATGCGTTGCTTTTCCTTATCCCTGAAGAATTACAGTTTCTTCGCTACCTCAAGGTGTGTTTGATAAATAATAGTTTAATATTTTATATTTAAGAAATTGATGAACCAATATTTCTAGCGCAATGCTTTTTCTCAATCAATATCAACTGATAGTTTGGTCATTGTTGTATGTTAGGCTGCAAAAGTACCAGTTAAGGAGTATGAGTTTGATGAAAAGAAGATGGCCAATGTGCAGTCTTACCTGGTACGTGTACTTGCTCAACTTCTACCAGTTTTGTTATTATCAATAATTAGTTTGTCAAATAATTTCAGCTATTATATTATTTCAGTATTAGATATATTTTTTTAATAAAGTAGTTTAATGTTTTATGCATTGAAAAAACACTTTTGTTAACTTTAAAGTTTTGACCTGTTTCTTTAAGCAGTTTTTAATTGTCTGTTTTATTCATTTGGGATAGAACATAACCCTCGGAATGGTTGAATTACCACCTCTTGTTAAGGGCATGTTTGTTTTCTTAACCTCTTGAAGTTCTGTCCAGATGAAGCTCACTCTCTGAATAAATAAGGTCTTTATGGAGTCAGCAGGTTGTTTGTTTATGTGCTGAATGAATAGTATGAATGATAATAATTTTTCAGTTTAGCACAAGAACTACTACAAAATGACAACACTGCCATGAAATATTTTTCGCAGTAAATATTTGATTGCAAGTACAAGTTGCTCTAATGCCTTAATATAACTATTAAATGCAAAAAAATGAGCTATAACGATCAAAACCTATATATGATTCAATATAATAAAATAAAAATCAAGATCTAAAATTTATTAATAAAATTAGCAACTTAAATTAAATTTTATTCTTTAAAAAAGTTGCACATTAAACATTAGAGTTGAAATTAGTATGAATGTGTGATGTTTAAGAAGACCAAACATATGGCAGTTAAGTCATGCTTTCCAAGTAAAAAACAGTCTCCTTATGACTAACCACATTAAGTCAAAATAAATCAGCAACTTAGCACGTTTGTGAAATTGTTTTTCTAGTTAGATACTTAGAGCTAATGATGTTTTATGTTTAATGCAGGAAAAATTGGTTGCTAACAACTATTACTTGAACAAATCAGCTAAAGATGCATACAGATCATACTTATTAGCTTATAACTCACACTCCATGAAGGACATCTTTAATGTTCACCGCCTCGATATGCAGGTACTATATGCTTTCTTTTGTAATTTCCATCTTTCACATTTTCCGTATTTCTTTCTATTAATTCTCTCTCTACTGAAAAGGAGTCTGCTTTCTCATCTGATATTATACTTTTATGCCGTACCAAAATAAGTTCGGTAGTTTCTCTGAATGGGTCGGTTACTAAAACACTATTTGTCCCATCTTTTCAGAAATAAACAGCGTCATACGTGATTAGAATAATTATGTTTTACTAAGATCTAATTTTTGAATAAAATACTTTAGAAGGTTTTATGCGTCAATAGTACATTTTCGGCTACTTTTTATTCCATTTGACCCTTTTACTTTAAACCTATTTGACTTGCTATAGATAAAAATTAACTTGAATTAACGCGTTCTTATTTAAATACCATGGTTGTATAAAGAAAAAGAAATAAAATATTCTTTTTTTTACATTAGAGAGCGAGAATATAAAAATGTTAGCAAACCAAAAGGAACCAATTTTATGATTAAAATGTATTTGGTGTTGGCTAAACAGGCAGTTGCAGCATCATTCTGCTTTTCAAACCCTCCAAAGCTAAACCTAAACATAGACAGCAATGCATCAAAGTTCAGACAAAAAACACGTAAATTACAAGGAAGAAGCCGGAATGGATTTAGCGAAAACAATCCTTATGGCAGGAACAATTCTGATGACAAAACACAAGTTGTAAGATATTAGCAGACCAGTTTCGAAGCAAATTTTGTTAAACACAGTTACGAATGATGTCTTGTTTTTGTTTTTTATGTTTTAATAGTTTGTAGTTTATTTGTATACCAAGGACGTTTTAGCTCAGAGGATTTTCAGCATTGTATACTTCTGCAGCCTTATCTTGGGTTGATCTGGAGTAATAATTTTGTTTTAAAAGGTTCTGTTCTGACTTTAATGTGTTTGATCTTAGGCTTGGCAATGCTAGTTTAAACTTCAATGTGTTTGATCTTAGGTTTTGTTTTTTAAGATAATTAATCATGTGTTTTTCGGTTTTTCTACTTGAGATATAAAAAGCAACCTGGTAGTGAAATCAACACATCTGAAAACCATCTTCTTTACTCTTGGGGTGAAAATCAATGAATAGAGCCCCCAAACATTTGTCAGTTCCGGTGGCTTTCAAAAAACAAAGGGGATGGTGGACGAGTGTAGTGGTGGTGGTGGTGGATACGTGTGATGCAAGTGATAGGTAGGAGCGTGTCATGGGTGGAGAGATGCAAATGTAGATCTCGTTTTTGGAACATGGCGTGCGGAAGACGAGGTCGTCGAAAGAGAATGGTTAGATGTAACAGGCGTTCGTCGTCGATGACTTAGGGTAACATATCAGCGATGGTGAGGTTGCCGCTTTCTATAAGAGAGAATAGGGACTGATTTTAAGGTTGTAAATGATAATTTATGGGGGAAAGGTATTACGAGGGAGAAAGAAATGGTAGGGGAGATTAAGGAGTTAGAAATAATTATAAAGCTACCTATATCACCTTTTATAGAAATGATATATAACATTTCTATCTCTTTTTTCGAAAAATAAGAAGAAAGATAAATCGGATAGTGCTGTGGCAAGAAAGACGAAGGACAACCTTAATACATCATTTATTTGAAACAAATGTTATATATATACACTATTTACTTTTATACCCTTAGTAGTTAGCTGTTAATTGTTGTTTGAAAATGTGAAATTTGAATTCTGGAATGTATTTTAACATTTGTTGCTACAAAATTTTATTAAATGAATTTTAGTTCAGTCGAGCTTGCGAGTGTCGATTACATATTCGAGTCGAGCTCGAGCTTGAAGATTAAAGCTCGACCGAACTCAAGCTTTGGAATCAAGTCGAGCTCGAGCTTGACACTGTATCGGCTCGGCTCGATTATTCTACTTAATATATATATAGTAATTTCCACGTGAAGATCACTAATGTTCTAGAAGTAGGGGTGAGCATGGTTCGGTTTTGGCATAAAACCGAAACCAAACCGAAAATTTTGGTTTTTGAAAAACCAAAACCAAAACCGTTCGGTTTTGGAATGGTTCGGTTTTCGGTTTTGAAGTCGGTTTTTGGTTTTTGGTTCGGTTTTACAGCCTTTTCATTTTAACTATCAAGATTTAAAGCCATACAACCGTCATTATAAAGCTATGAAATTAAGCGAAATTGAAGCTATATAAAAAACATCAAGATGTATGCCACCTAATTCAAGCTATATATATTTCAATTGATACAAGCAAAATGACTGTCATATATTTAAACTCTAAAGCCAAAGTTGAAATAAATCAAAACTCAAAGCAAATCGATAAATAACATATTAGCAAAACTGAAAATCGAGATGAACAACCAACTCCAAATGAACTGCATACAACTCAGAAAATTAGAATATGAAAATCAAGATAAACAACTCGAATTGGATTTCTATATTAAGTGAAAATGGATAAAATCGAAAAGAAGTGAACTCGTCGACTCGAAATGAAGTAATGTTGGTGAACTCAATCGAGTAGTCCAATGACCAAACAAAGCTTCTACTGCGAATGATATCTGAATTAGTGTGAAACCTCTTTGGTGGAATCCTAATGGAAATGGAAGGTGGCTATGTAAATGAGAAAATCATAGAGTATTTGATTTTTTGGACATGTATATTTACACTGTTGTCCCTTAGAATGGTTCGGTTCGGTTTTTTCGGTTTTTGAAATTGTAAAAACCAAAACCAAACCGAAAAAGTCGGTTTTTGAAAATTTGAAAACCAAAACCATCGGTTTCTATATTGGTTCGGTTTTTTTCGATTTGGTTTTTTCAGTTTTTTTAGTTTTTGGTTCGATTTCGGTTTTTTCTGATTACCGCTGTCTAGAAGGTTTGAAAGTCACATATGGCCATTTCCACGTAATCCAGGTCGAACAAGTTAATAATTTCCACGTCAGCGAATGTAAAGAGAAAAGGAAACACGGCTATCCTTGCCTCTCTGTTTATATTTCCCTCTACAAATAAATTATAAACCTCTCGAAATCCCTTTCTCTCACGATCTGTTGTACCTTTTGGTCTTTTTGTGAATGATTTTGTTTAAAATCCACTCACGATAAAACCAATTGATTCTCGCTTTCGTTTAAATAAACTCTAAAATACAAAACCCTAACAGTATTGCAGCAAATCTGTTCGGAGAACGACGGAAATGGACGGCGGAGGTCGTGGTGGCGTGTACAATCCGAGGACTGTTGAAGAAGTTTATAGAGATTACCAAGGCCGCCGTGACGGCTTGATAAAAGCTCTCACGACCGGTTCGTCTTAACATCTTCCAATTAAGGATGTCCGTTTGAGTTTTCACTAACTTAGGGTTTCTGTATACCGTAATTTCTTGAATATTGCTTGTACGATGTGTTAAACATTCTGATAATTTTGATATATGTGCAGATGTTGAAAAATTTTATCGGCAGTGCGATCCAGGTATTTATTAGTTTTTTTTTTGTTTTAATATTTATAATAGATATAGACGTTTTATATGATCATGATTGCTAAAAAACGACGAATTATTTCTAGTTTGTTTCTCGCTCTTCCTATTTGTAATAATTTTGGAGTGCTTTATCACATATTTAGGACTGATCTTGGATATCCGGTTTTCCGCACATAAAAGGATTTTGTATGCTATAATTTGGAAACTGTTTTCTGTTCTTGATCATGGGCGAGTAAATCATCCGTTAAAATGCTGGTGGATGTCATTTTAGGACCTCCAGTGGAATCAGTTTTGCTGAGGGTAGATAAGCTAAAAATTTTTAACATGTGATACACTGAAAGGTATTGACAATCATAGTATCACACTATGATTCTCTTCCTCGCTGATGATTTTTTTTGGGCTTTCTAGTGTTGTGAGTAATGATTAACAGTTTAATAAAGGTGTCTGTGCTCGTCATGCCCCTGTTGATTTTGATGTCTGAACAGTTTGATTGTCAGCTTTCATGAGCTTTTTCGTGTGTTTTTGTTTGCATATATAAACTTACTAATTTACACGAAGTTTTTATCATTTGAAGCTTCATTCCAAATTTTATAAATCCATATAAAGCAATATAGCATACTAGCATGCAATGTGGATAGTATGTGATATGACTATCTGTATCCACTATAGTAGTCACATCTGCTTTTAGTCTTCATCTATTAACATTCAATGATTCTACAAATCAATTGTTGGGATAACAAATGAGAATAGTAAATTTCAATAATTTGCTAACAAGTGTACCGATATGGTAGTAACTCAAAATGCTTTTTGTTTAGTAAGGTATATGATAAGAAAAGGAATAAAAGTTATAAGGAGGCTCAACTAGTTCAAGATAATTGTCTTCTTAGCTTTAGCTGTTTTATCTACATACATTTAGCATAGACTTAGACTCTTTTTAGGTCTATTTGCCTTCTGAAGAGTTCCTGTATTTGATCACAGAAAGTTCTTTGTAATAATTTCTGTTAAATTATGTTTCAGAGAAAGAAAACCTTTGCCTATATGGGTTTCCTAGTGAAAAATGGGAAGTTAACTTGCCTGCAGAAGAGGTGCCTCCGGAGCTCCCTGAACCTGCATTAGGTATTAACTTTGCCCGAGATGGAATGCCTGAAAATGACTGGTTGTCTCTAGTTGCTGTCCATAGTGATGCATGGTTACTTTCTGTGGCATATTATTTTGGTGCCAGATTTGGTTTTGACAAATCAGACAGGTATACCTTCTTTTAGATAGGGGTGCAGAAAACCGAAAAACCAATTCGTGTTGAAAAACCGTATCATCGGATTTTGGTTTTGAAAAACCAAAAATATTGTGTTTGGTTCGGTTTTATGTGGAAAAAAAACCCAAACCACTCAAATACACTTCACCCAACCGGTTTATTGGGCTTTTTTGCATGAATTGGGATGAAATGAATAGCATATTGTTTAAATTTCTTGAATGGTTTGATTAGTTGGGCTAAAATGGCCAAATTTAAAAAACTGAACCAGAAAAAAGATGAGCACAAAACCGAAACCACAGTTTCAATTTCCTTTGTTGTTTGGTATTAGTTTTACTCAAAACTGGAACCCAACCTGCCCATGCACAAGCCAGTTTATTACCTTTTTCATGAGTAATCTATATTGGTTTTGTTTTCAATTTCTGTTGCAGGAAACGTCTCTTTAATTTGATTAATGATCTTCCAACAGTCTTTGAGGTTGTGGCTGGATTTTGCAAAAAACAGACAATTGAAAAGTCCTCCATATCTAATCATAGCAGCACTAAATCCAAGTCCAACACAAAAGGGGTAAAACGGATTACTTTCTTCTGAGTTTTTCTTTAACAGCTTTTATTTACTAGAACTTTGTTCATATTTTTTGGTAATTTGCTTGCTGTTGCTTTTGTAAAACATGATAATGATCTGTACCTCAACGCAGTCTTAAGTTTCAGTTTTGGTTAGTACCAGTCTTTTACAGTTCTCTTTCACCCTGGTTAGATCAGTTTCATGCATGTTATGAATTCATTTATTCGTTGTTATCCTATTACTCTGAGGTCATGGTAATAAACCAATGATAGCGAATCATAAATTCCACTTGGTTATGTAAAGCAATTATTCTCTGTTCTGTATATTTTACCACAACCTGAATGTACCATGATATTCCGGACACTCCCAATTGGAATTTCAAGTTATAGTTGCATAATCTTTATATTTAGAAAGTATTTCACTTCCCCAAAACCATGTGTTCCAGTCAAATGTTGTAATTCAGAGGGTGTACTTGAGAGTTAACCGTTTATTTTTTAATAGATGTTTGAAACTTTGAACTATATTTACATACTATGTGGACTGCATAATAATTTTGTCATTTGTGATGCATAACATGTTGCCTCTATATTACTAAGTAGATTAATTACACCAAGATGCATACAATGGTGAAAAATTGGAAGTAGGTTTACATATAATTGGAAAAAGAAACTTTTTCCTTAGATAGAATGAGGTGAAAGTAAGTTGCATATTGGTATAACTGACCCTCCTTAAGTAGCAGCCTTTCCTTATATTTATATTATTATTGCATCCAGAGAGGATCGGAAACCCAGCTGAAATATGCAAAGATGCAAGGAAAAGACAATGATGAGGATGATGAATTAGAGGATGAAGATGAAGATGAACATGGAGATACTTTGTGTGGAGCTTGTGGTGAAAATTATGCATCTGATGAATTCTGGATCTGCTGCGATATATGTGAGCGGTGGTTCCATGGTAAGTGTGTGAAAATTACTCCTGCAAGAGCCGAACACATCAAGCAGTACAAGTGTCCCTCGTGTAGCAGCAACAAGCGAGCACGCCCCTGATCTTTGAGACTATTATTGTAAGTTGTTTCAGCTAACTCGAGTGAGATCTGTTGCTTAATATGCTTTGCCATGCAACAAGTATCTGTTTTCCTTTAACTTCGTTTTTCTCTAGGCTCGTGATATGACTTTGAGAGGTTATTTTTCGAGGTGCTAGTATGATCTACTGATTAGACTCGTTACCAGACCTAAATATAGCGCCTTTTATTTTATTTTTACTCCCTTAGGAGTTCATGATTACATTATATTCATATATTGTTGGTGTTTACTAGTTTTGTTTTCCTTTACATGTGATGTTTTTGTGTTCATCAATGCAGTTGGCATCATTTTATGCCTCTCGATTTTTATTTTTTTGAGAAGAGGGGGGGGGGGGGGGGGGTCTGACTAACATGTTTTCCATGTTGATTTCACCCTTTTGCATCTAAGGAGATTCCAAAATAGATATGGTAAAGTGGACAAGTCAGGTGGGTTTGCGGAGTCGAATGCTTTTGGGTAAGGGTTGTGTTGGTTGACCTAAACACTCTGCTACCTATTTCATTTGTTTATTTATTAATATTACAAACGTAAAGAATGGAATAGACATTGTTATTGTCTACAACTGGCAATTTTATTCATCTTAATCAAAATCGGGTGGGTTTGGGTTTCATCTCCACTTTAGCCTTCTTCTACCAAGATTATGAAATGTTTTTTTTTCTTTTCACATTTCCCACATCAACAAAATTGTTAAAATCAAGATGTTACTTGAGATATGATTTGAAGATGAGGATTGCGAAATTGTTAAAGTCCTACTCCTACATAAATGTTGTAGATTCATTCATTTGTTTGTAATTCATACATCAAAGTAATTGTACGATACATTTACGAAAGATTCCAGGTATACGATTTATAAAGGTTTAGATTTGAACGGTGAAAGTCGAAGACTTTAAAAACAATCAAGTTTGCTAAAGAAAAAAACCCTTGGGCTGTGTTTAGTATGTATGAATCAAAGATGAAATGTAATAGATCATTCTGACGGAATAAGAAAAATATGTTTTTTACTCACTTGGGAATAAAATGGACTTTTCTTAAAAAAAGTCATTCTCTCATTTTCATATCTTAGAGATGTGGTGTTTTTAACTTATTACCTCGTTCATTTCATTCATTTGTCTTTCCGTTTTGTCCAACCAAACACATCCTTTGCTAATTAACCCATTCTCTCTCTCTCTTTCTTTTTATTGTAAGAAATCTTTAGCTCACCGATTCAGACCAAACAACATGATTGGAATGTCATCATCATATGTATCGTTAACTATAGAATTCCATGCCAGTAAACATCCCAAAAATCAATATGTTTTCACTAAACAATACCATAAATAAAATCTAAAAGACCATCGACATCACGGACCCCACGTGGAAATGCCACGTAAGTTTCTTTATATAGATCCAGTCACTCAACCATACAACCCCACCAACACACATATATATAGCTTAATTAATCAAGATTTATATATTACACACAACCACACTCGCGAATATATATATATATATATGTATGTATATGTATGTATATATATATGTATGTATGTATGTATGTATATATATGTATGTATGTATGTATGCATGTATTAATTTAAACAGTAAATACCACTCGTCAAATTAAGACGTTTTTCCCACCGTTAGGTTTTCAGGGTAGCCCGACGATAAGCAGTAATCACGGAAGGTTTCAGAAGCGTCGCAATGAAGACGATTATGGTCACACCGGCAACAACAAACCACGTAATCAGAGCCCCCGTTACCAGCCGGTTTACAAAATTCCATTCAATTTGCAGCCTCTCATCATGCGCCGGCGTCGTGGCTTCCATCGCCAGCTTATAACTGTACGCGGTGGCTGTGATGGTCACAAACATGGAGACCGTCAAAAGTAACGAGAATATCCTCCGTTTTAACGATAATCCAGAAAGAAACAAAAACATGGTGGTCATTGAAAACGTGAATGAAACCGTGTTAGCGATGGAGAATCGCTTATACTCGTATGGAGAAACGTATGCAGCGATCGATTGTCCGGCTTCATACACCATCGTGCCGTTTATGAAACTTGAATCTTGGTACGCGCCACCCGGGGGACTGATCGCCGCCTGGTAGTTCATGGCGGCGATCACTGATGCTGCCACCAGAAGAGCGTCGGCTTTTCTTTCTGCCATCGGATCATCGACTTCCTTAATCAAGTAGTTCCATGTAAAGCGGAAGCATGATATGGCCGATGTTAGTGGTGGCTGTTTTCGTGGCGAAGGTTGTTGCGGTGGCGGAAGCATTGCGGTTTGTGGTGGTTGCGTGGTCTCAAAGAGTGGATCTTGGAGTATAGAAATGGTGGTCGTGTTTTCTCAAGTAATTAAGAATGCATGTGTATATGTATATATACGACTTGCGAACAATCTGCTGTTTACTTTAACTTTTGGTAAAGTAAATAGTGAAAAAGTAAAATAAAATAAAAATTTAAATAGAAAATAATTTATGCAGTTAACAATATTTATGTTAGGTGTTATACAATTTAAATAGAAGTGTTTAGTTATTTTAAGTGTTTTAATAGTTTGAGTAGTATGAGAATACATCTTCATATCTGAATTAAAATTATATAATTAAAGGAAAAACCTGTAAAATGTTAACTTTGTCTGGTCATGTCTAGAAAGACTACAGATTGATCAAAATTGAGGTCGATTGAAAACTGTCTACTTAAATTAAATGTCACGTCATTTTCAAATAAAAAGCTTATCTTATTTAAATGTTTAATATAGCCCATAATGACATAATTAATTTATAGTCTTAAGGGACTAATTTTGATCTTTGAATCAATGTCATTAATGGTCCAGATTAAATTTTAAAAATTTGGACGGAATGACATTTTTGTAATTTTTTGTAATTCACATGTGATTGTATACTGAATCACCTGTGATTTAATATTAAAAATTTAAAACTATATTTTTTAAATAAACTTTATTGAACACAACTCTATCTTAATTATGTGGTGAAAAGATTATAATATCACATGATCAACATATATAACAAAAGTCATGCATTTTATAGGATTTTAAAATTTCATAAAATTGAGGCTTGATTACAGTTACACTTTTATACATGTTTTCAAAAGTTATGATACTAGCAATTGATAACACTAAAAATCAAGGAACAAACATAAAAATAAAAAATAAAAGAAAAATGCAATGACAATAATTTAAAGTAAGAGGTCATTTATGCGATACCAACAATAATTAATTTATGATATTATGTTTACTTGGTGTATATATGACAAATAAAGAAAGAATAACATTTGTAAAAGTGAAAGACATCCATTCAAATCGATCATTTAGCTTTTACTATTTGGGGGAATGGGGGCCGATGTCCATTTCTTAACAATACAAGTACAAAAGCTCTAAGTTGCCTATACCATAAGAAACATTGAAATATATGCTTACTTGTAGAAAATAAAAAATGAACTCTAACACATTTTTACTACTTATATAGAATAATATTTAGGTTTAGTTTCTGAAATTGTATCAAAGTTGTCATCTTTTACTATTATATGTATTCAACTAGGAAACTTACCATTTAATATATCAAGTTTTTGAAAGTTACCATTTAATGTATTGGGTTACTTATTCTCCGGGTAACATGAAAGTTTTTTAATTTTAAAATTTTTTATTATTACAAGTCACTAATAATTGCCATATGTGTATTGTCTTCAAAAGATCAAACGACCAAGATTCAAAATGAAGAACCGGAAGATAGAACAAAGCTTTCAGCTGAACAAAATCAAACATGATGAAGATGCAAAATCAAAATCAAACTCATATTTAAATCTAAACAAAATCATAACATGTTCACATAACATTGGTTACAGCTTCAAATCTAAACCTTAGATTTGAACACATTGGTTCAAATCTAATGATTAAGATCTGAAATGAAATCAAACCCAAAACCCTAATATGTTTGTATACACATATGAAATTGGACAATCAAACCTAATGATGTTCGTATCACAGATGAAACCATACCTACAAAATCGGAAACCCGTGTTGAATCTACGACAGTTTGGGGTGAAAAGTGAAACCGTCGATTTTGGGTGAAAAAATCACATCTGGTGAAAACTATCGCCATCGCTAAAACAAGAACCATTGATTTATGGTTGCAATTCTAGATTGTGTTTCCAGATTACGGTTGCGATTTCATCTCATTAATCTTCATCGATTTGGGGGTGAAACCTTTGATAATAGTGGGTATGAACTTGAACAAATCAAAGCCTAAAATCATCTTGTTCAAGACGCTAAATTGCATATGAACCCTAAAAACCATCTTCTTCAAGTCGCAAAATTACATATGAACCCCAAATCAAAACCCTAAAACACATTGAAAGCAGATTGAATATTGGGTATGAACTTGAACAAATCGTGGATAGCCCAAAACGAAGCCACAACCCAGAAATTAGAATCAAAGTTGAACCCAAAACGAAAACCCTAAAATCGAACTCATCTGAAATCGCAAACCCTAAAATCGAACAATCAGAGAAAAGAATCCATAAACCTGATATCAAACAATAGAGATGAAATCGATGAATGGGGAAGAAACCAACGAAGCCAAAACCCATAAACAATCGTGAATAGCCCAACGAAGCCACAACCCATAAAAAAATCAATGAATGGGGATCAATGATTTTATTTTTGATTTGTTTTAAACCATGAAAATCCATGTTAGATTCCACATCAACAACTAAGTCAACAAAACCGACGCCATGTCAGCATGTGACCTGCTATAGGAGGTTGGATACACAAAATAGAAAATTTTAGGAGTCCAGTATCTTAAATGGTAACTTTGAAAGTTCAATACACACAATAACAAAAGATGACAAGTTTGATATATATTCAAATACTAAACCCTAATATTTATCACAATAACATCCAAAATTTCTCTTTTAATTTATTAAAGAGAAAGAAACAATAAATTGACTTTGTCAAGGCTGTAATTGATAAGCGCTAAGTCTTCTATTCAATAATATATAGGCACCAAGTTCAACTCTAGAATCTCAAGCTTGCTATTTAACTGTTTTTCAATCTTTTGAAGGTGTTATTCAACCTTTTTGTGACGGTCTTATTTTTCTACATTTTGATATAAATTTTATCGAAACACGATATTTGATTAAAATTGTATTATTTAAAACCGTAATATTGTCTAAGGTAAATTTTATCGTAACATGATATTTGATTAAAATTGTATTGTTTAAAATCGTAATGTTGTCTAGGTGATAAGTGTAACTCATAAGCATCATCTTCTATCACCTATAAGTAATAAGTTCAAATCCGGAATCTCAAGCTTGCTATTTTATTATTTTTATCGTTTTAAGGCGTTAGACCTTGTGTCATAGAAACCTTTCATTTTTATATTTTTTTATCAATATACTTAATTTTATATGTTATTTATTTTTTATATAACTTCTAACATAATGTTCGATGTAAATAAAGATACATATATTTTTCTTCTATATGTTATATTTATCTATATTTCAATATACTTTATTAGAACAAAATATTTATTGCATTGTATTTGTCTACACCTGTAATATTGTCAAGATAGTAACCGGTAACAAGTAAGTGTCATCTTCTATCACCTACAAGTAACAAATTTAATTCCGGTATCTCAAGCTTACTATTTTATTCTTTTTTATCGTTTGAAGACACTAGATCTTACTATCTTAGTGTCATAGACTTTAACCTTTTGTTTTAATATTATTTTATTATTATATTTAATTTTATATGTCATTTGTTTTTCTTTTATAACTTTTAATACATAATGTTTAGTGTAAATAACTGTTTTCTTTTTATCTATATCTTAACATATATTTCATCATAATCAGAATATATTGTTCAAAATTATAATATGAGAATATTAAATTAAATTTAAAGAAGTAATATAACAAAAGGTAAACCTAATCGAAGAAAATCGTCAAAAATAAAGAGACAACCCATAAAGGATATACCTTGCGTAGGTTAAGCCTAAATATGTCCCACCTATTTCATTTTCTTTTTTTTTATATCATGCATAGGATAAATTAATTTCAATCCAGAAATGATATATATATATATATATATATATATATATATATATATATATATATATATATATATATATATATATATATATATATATATATATATATAAAAGTTCAAACGAGAATTGTTTTTAATATAATTAATTACTCATTATTACGGTATTCTGTTAATTTATATATTTATCCAACTGTGAATTGCATCCGGGTGAGACGTCATTAATTTGCGAAGCTTGATTTTTCTAAAATATCTCTCATTAATGCGTCATTAATGAGTCATTAATAAAACATTAATAAGCCGCAAAAAATATTAGCCATTGATTAATATTTTAATCAAGTGTTAAGATTGGTTCTCGCAGTTCTCGTACAAAAAACAGTTCTTGTTTGAACTTTTCCCGTATATATATATATATATATATATTGTGAAAAGTATTTTATTTACGAAAAGTACGATTCAACCATTGATTAGTTTTTGATCTTGTGGTTCACATTAATTATAATTAATATTTTTATTTAATTCAGATAGATTAGTACACAGAAATATTTTCTCTCTCCCCTCTAATTAAACTTTTTCTCTTTCTATAAAAAACCTTTTCTAGATTTTTAAAATTTAATTTATTTTATTATTAATACAATGTTCATTATTAAACACCACATACGGTTACAAATTTTTTTGTTATGTATACTATGTTCATTAGTGTATATATCCATGTCCAACCGTTATCAAACTTATTAATAAACTTTTTAGACCGTATAATTCAAAAGGATGTTACATATATTATACGAGGTTTTTTCTTAAAACAACAAATATTCATTCTTGAACAAATAATACACTTTTTTATCCTCGACCATGGTGTTCACTATTAAATACACGATTTCTCTTAAAAACCATACAGACAATCAATTTTACTAGTGAACTAAGAAATTTGTGTTCAATGATAAATAAGTATAAATAAACTTTATAAACATCTTATAAAAATTTAGTCCATTGGTAAACAAGTATAAATAAGCTTTATAAACATCTTATCAAAATTTTGTTCAATGATAAACATGTAGAAACTGTTTTTGTTATATAGCATAATGGGTTCTAACAACAAACAAAAAAAACACATCAAAGAGAAGTTAGAGGGTGGCGATGGCGTATTTGAAGGCGGCGAGAGGACGACGATGGCGTTTTTAAAGGAGGCGAGAGGGCGACAGCGGTGTCTCTGAAGTTGGCTGTGAGGGAAGCGACCCAGATCTCAACACCGGCTACAAATATTGAGAGAGAGGGAGAGAGTAGAGAAGATTTAGGGTTGGTGTATCAATCTATTGTCACCACTGCACAACATCTGAAAAGACCACCATCAGCGTCTTTGAAGGCATCAATAGCATATCTGAAGGTGTCGACGGCGCCCGAGACCGTGATGCGATGGTGGTGGTAAGCAGGGCAGCGACGGTGTTAGTTAGCAGACCGAAGGCCATATTGCGATGGTGGGGAGTAGGACGGCGGCAGTCGTCGACTAGAGGGTGGCGGTGTCTCAAATGTTGGCGGCAGAGAGAACAAAGGGAACTCTAGGTTAAAAAAAAAAGAGGGGGTGAGGGTAAGATATACAGGATGGATAGAAGAGAAAAAGAAAGTGAGGAATGTGTAAAGACTATCTTACCTTTGTTATTAAGTTAGTATCCTTAAATTTTGATTTAATTACTTAATTGTCATAATTAATTTTAACCATTAATTAACTAATCGTATGACATAAATTGTTTCTCACACTTTTGACAAAATAACTCTTTTCGTATGAACCATCATCTCCCCTTTTCTATATATATATGTGCAATTTATACTTATTACCAATGGGTGCTACTATGTAGCTCTCTCTCCTCACAAACCCACATGTTAAATCAAGATTGTTATATTTTAATGTTGTTTTTTCACTCATATATGTCAAATTAAAGGGGCTATATAGATAATAAAGCGGGATATATAAAATTACCCTTACCAATATATACATTTGTCAAGAATGATGAGACATGATGAACAATAATTGTTTTTGTCTTTTTTTTGCCTTTTCTTATACTATATATTTATTATTATTATTATTGCTGAAACCATTTACATAATTGATGATAGTCTAGGTGGCCGGTTAACATATTCACCCACATCCAAAAAACAAGGGGTTCAATTCTTGGCATTATATTTTTCTTTCTTTTCTCTATTAAACAGATGTGCCAGTATTTTAATGAAACATAATGTAATAAAAAGTGAGTTTTTTTAATTTTATGTTTTCTAATATTTTCTAATTTATTATTTTATGAGAGAAATTAAATTCAGTTTCTAAAATTAAAAACTATTCATCATGTCATTCCTTGACGTCGTTAATTCTATATTTATTTTGGTAAGCAATAAACTAAACTAATTTTATATAATAATTTACTTTTAAATTCTTTATTTTCTTAATTTCAACGTTATATTACTTTTTACATTTAATAAAAGTAAAGTCAAATAATCATTTAACCACTTCTATTCAAAGACTAGATTAGGTGTCAATGTGATTATTGTATACACAAGTTGACTTTAAATGATAAATATTATACATTGATAAAAAGATATAAATAATTATAGAATATGATGAAAATAAGAATTAAAAAAAGAGTGTCAACACAAAGTACAACAGTGGAAGCGTCGAGACTAGGTTGAAGGTAGACATGGTATTATTGTACAAGAGATATGATTGTATTTTTTTATACAAGTTATCAATAATTATTGTTAGAATTAGGGCAATAAAGGTAAGCCTTTATTGGTTATATGTAAAAAAATTAAAATGATTATAAAATATTTAAAAATGATATAAAATCAAGAATTTAGTTAATTGTGATATTATGAAATGTTATAAAAGGTAAATATGATATTTGTAAATTAGAGTGAGCAAATATGATATTTTAAGGTTTAATAAAAGCATATATGAATTTATCTAATAATTTTGATTTAAATTTTAGCCAAAATTGAATATTTAAATCAAAATTGAATATAATTTTGAACAAGAAGAGTCAAAATTAAAATTCCAATTATGATTAAATAGATGGTCAAGATTGAATAATTAAATATATTTGATTAATTAAAGGGTTGTGATTGTTTAATAGATTTGATGCATGTTAATTTTTTATTTATATTAGAAAATTTAAGTATTTAATATAAACTAAAAAGAAGTCTAATGGTAATTTTATCCCGCTTTAAAACGTGGGTATATAAAACTCGTTTATATATAGATAAAAGATATTTGTACAAATAATGAACAAATTAACATATGCAAAATACAAATTTATAGAAGTTCAATATACACAATCAAAAAATCTAGTACAACAAGTTCAATTATATTATAAAATGATTTTGTGTGTGCAATGTCTTAAAAAATACGTCATTCAACAGATAAATGTGTATCCTTACAAGCCGTGTAGTATGCCGTACCTAACAATTACGCTTAGGGTTGTTAAATGGAACCACACCCCGCGCCAAACATCGGACATAATATTATTTTTTGAGACATGTATACATTTAAAAATATTGTATCGTAGGGAATAAAACATGGATTCACCATTCTATTTTCTTGGATTGAAACAACTTGACACACAAAATGACAAAGAAGGATCAAAGGGATCATTAGAGAATATCTTTAGAGATGCCACTTAAAATATAGAATCTTTCAAGATCATTCTTATAACATGAACTTGACTCTTTTAATTTAGATGACATTGAATAACCATGTTTTTATCAATTAAGAATGTACGCTTTTTAACTTCTTTGTTAAATGCACGCAAAAGATCCCCTTATGTATTAATACTTAGGTATAAGAACATGTGTTATACCTTACTTCTTTCCCTTATCTAATACCATGTCAGCTTCATATAATTCATTCTTTTATTTTTTCACCCTACCCAAATCAAGTGTTATACATTTTTCTTTTTTTACCCAAACTTTCCCCACCATTTTTTTTATTTTTTTATATAAACAAAATTATTTAACTTAATTATCTTTTTCATTAATAACTAAAATATAAATAAAAAATACAAATAAAATTCTAGAAATTTAAAATTCTAATAATAATAACTAAATTACATAAATTCTAAACATTTAAAGTAGTTGTGAACATATCAACAAGTACAACTAAACATATCATCATGATATACCGGGTTCACGTTAAAGTAGTCGTGAACGAGCATCTCGTGTCCAGCTAGTCGATTTCTATTTCTCGCCGGCCTTCTCGTTTGTCGGCTCGATGTTTCTTCGTTGTCATAAAAAATTAGTTGTACCGCTTCTCTCACAATTACAAACATAATCCTGTTATTTCTCTCGAAATAACCGTTAGTCGTAGTTTGATGATGATCCATTTGGTGAATCCATAAAAAAATTATGTAGATATGTTTTTTTAAAAAGTAGAGAGTAAATGGTAGAGAGAGTAGAAGATAGAAATGTGAAATTTAAGTATGAAATGGTTATGTATATATAGGTGAAAATGAGATTAATTAAAAAAAGAAAAAAAACAACGGTCATTTAAAAAAAAGAGACGTTGAGAGGGGAGTGGGGGTTGGGCATTTACTCGAGCGAGTGTGTGTACTCGCTGCCATTACTCGATTCACCTACCCGAGCCACGCGTTTTGGTGTTCCCGGCCCTACCCGCTGGCTTCGAGTCTTGTATAACGCTCGGTCTAAATGTTGAGTGGTTAGATTATGGGGAATGGGGATGATATGATGATGTGGTATCGGTTGGAACGCCTACTCATTGTTCTCCCATCTCGCTGGAGGGTATTGGGGTAGCACATGTGTGGTGGTGAAATATGAAATTTGACAAACCATCACGGAGATTTCATTAAGATAAAAAGATGAAAGAAATACAGAGAAAATTGATATGATGTTGATATAACAAATAAAATTGTGGCATGAAGCCATGGCGGAATTCCATTCCCTTCATTCTAAGATATAATAAAATCAATTAAGAATTTGTTACAGGGAATAAGGATGTGTGCAGCTAGAAGCACTTATCTTATGTGTTTCTACACTCGTAAACACTTAAATGAGTAAACGATGAAATTACAAACATACCCTCATTTTAATCGTTTGTGAATGTTAAAGTACCTAAGATAAATGTTGTTAGAAGTATATATATCCTATCTTATGTTACAAAGATGTAATTTAAGCTATGTCTTTACATTTAATAAATAAGTCATATACTTGTTGAGATCTCTGAAGTTGAAAAACATAATCGGTCATGTTTCTTTATAATAAAAACTAATGAGTCCTGAAAAATATTCAAATTTAATGCATTGATTTTTGTTGTAGAAAGATATGACTAATAATATTTCTCTCAATTTTAGAAAGCCCCATCCATCCATCCATAATCCATAATATACAATATACAACTAAAGCAAACACAAGAACCATAACCTGATGGGTAAGGCACCGATTTTTAATACGGGAGATCCATGTTCTACTCCAATCAATCAAAGTTTTAATAGGAGATGATCGAAGAAGATAAAAAAAAACGTTTATAATAACGTTTAAACGATGTACACCTAAACAAGGGTTGACATTTGAAAGGAGTTTTGACCCGGATTTTCGTAAAAAAAAAAAAAACTAAAGCAAAACAAAATTCTGGTCTAGAACAAAATTACGTATTCGAACCGGTAAAACTGCTAGATTTTATTAAACATTATTATATTATATTAAATATTAATATTATATTATAATTATTAATATAAGATATAAAATAATATAGGAAAGCCTTATTCAAGAAACAAAAGACCAACTTATTAATCCAAACTTCAATAATTTGATACCAATTCCGTAATGAACGAACACTCGTCATCATCATTAAGTAAAACTAATTGCAATTCGCGCATTTCAATAAATTTCCTTCAGGGAAGAAAGCATAGCAAAACCTTCGACTTAAAGCAACCGTCACCACCACCACCACCACCACCCCCATATCTCCCATCTTTCTTTTTTATTTCTCTCTCTATCGATATCTCTAGACCCTTCTCAATTCAAAAAGAAAGATTCGAAAAACAAATCATGTCGAGCAATGAAGAGGCGGATGATTATCAATCAAATGGCCATCGGTTTCAGAACGTGAAGCAGAGGTTTAAAGACCGATCGAGGGTATGGTTTTAATTTTCAGTTTGTTTGTTTTATTATTTGTTTTCACAATCTTAAATTGGGATTTTGTTGGTTTGCGTAGAGAGTTGCACAAACGAAAGAAAAAACAAAGGAGATCTTGTCGAAACAAGCTGTTAAAATCGCCAAACAGGCCGAAGAACATGAAAGTTTTATCACCAAGGTATATGTAAATCTTTTTTAGTATAAATGGTTGCTGAAATTCCTCTATGTCGGGGCTCATTTGTAGCCTTTTGATGTCAAATTGAATCTATTCAAGCTCAAATTAATATAAATCAGAAATATATATATATATATATATATATATATATATCAGTAATTGCATTTTGTGGCTGGATAAGTCGCATTAAAAGTCAAAGTTTGACTATCCTGAGGGTTTCTGTATCAGCATAATGGTATATCTATGGGTACTGGACAACTTGACTGACATTTATCTTGGATGTGTTTTCCCCCTTTGTGGTCTTATAGGTTACTCATTTTATGGGTGTCTTTGCATTTGGGGGATTTTGCTTTATTTTGGGTGCAAGTGAGTAATATAATTTAAGTGTGTTCTTGATTTAGTATTGTGAAAGTTGCAATAAATGTTAATCAATTGGTTTTTTGTTTATTTTAGGACCACAAGACATCCGATACGTCTACTGTTTAATCTATATAACGTTTGTTCCACTCAGGTGGATTTATTATCGGTACAAGAAATGGCATTATTATCTGCTGGTAAGTTCCAACCTATAAAGTACTCCGATTCATTGAATAGTTATCTTTGCTTAGTATGTGAGGATTTGAATATCTTTAGTAGCTTGCTTTTCAAATTAAAAGAAAACAGGTGAACCTTGAATCCACCAATATTTTTGCCTATAATGTTGAGGGGGCGTTTGGGGTTGCTTATTTAAACTAATTATCTGCTTATTCGCTAATTTGGCTTCCCAAATAAAAAACTTCAAACTGCTTATTCAAAACAGCTTAATTTCACTCACTAATAATCAGATAAGCAATTCACATAATTCATCAAAGAAACAAAGGTAAACCCCCCTTCCCCCCTTTTGAATTCCCTGTGCATGTAAGATGAGATTAAACATACATCATATGTCATGCAGGATTTTTGCTACTATGCCAACACCATCTTCTTAATCATGCTTTTGTTTTATCCTAAAAATGAAAAGCTTTTCATGGTTTGCTTCTCGTTTGCAGAGGTAAGTAAATCTTGTTCCATTTGCATTTTCTTTTCAATAAGTATCCCCTTCATCTTCTTCCATCATCTTGAATGATGCATACTTTTGTAGGGGCCACTAGCATGGGCTTTAATTGTTTGGCGATGTAGTTTAGTCTTTAGTTCTGTGGACAAACTCGTAAGCGTTCTCATACATCTTTTACCAGGTGAGCTGGATCATATTTTCTTGCTGTTGGAGTTTTAATGAACTACTTCATATGTTACAATGTAATCCTTATGTTTTTTTTAGCTTTTAAAGGTTAAACCAATTATTTGTATAGTTTCTTCGTCCTATGAAAATTGCAACATTTGACCTCCCACCTACTTTAGGTAAATCCTTAACCATTTTTCAAATATTTGAAGTCTGGTAATTTAAATACAATATAAAGATGTAACATGGATTTTAAATACAACATAAAGATGTAACATGGATTTTAAATACAATATGAAGATGTAACATGGATTTAAATAGTGTCGTCATTTTTAAATGTAATGGAGTTATGGTGACAATGGTTGCTTGAATATGTCGTAAGGGGGAATTATTTGCAATTTTCATGGGTTATCCGAGTGGGGAAGAGTTGGAAATTTGTTTGTGTGATATTGTCTTCTTTTAGAACTAGGGTTGATTATTGCATCAAAACTTATGAAAAAAAAACCTTCTAGGTATTGATGCCGCCGAAGCTTGAACTAGTGACGTTATATGTTAGCGAGAGAGCTGTTTGCTTCTTTTCATAATGAATTTATAATTCAACCTAAAGATGTTGATATTTAGTAGAAAAAGGCGTACATGGTTATTTTATTTTCAACAGCGAATGGGCTAATCTCAAAGTACATAGTTTCACCTGGTCTACATTTATATCATGCATGCTTTGACTTACTATAATCTAGTTAGATGTCAGTTATTCCTTATTTTTATGGGATGATATACTACAGGGGTGGTGTTTTTTACTATTCGATGGTGGGACCCGGCCTTCTTTGAAGCTATGCACCCAGAGGGAACCGCTCGTAGACCTTCATGGCCTTATGTCGGAGACCGATCTTTCCTGTGGACATGGCTATTTACGGTCCCGTTGATTGCTTACATCCTTTGGCAGGCTCTTTATTTTTTGATTGTGGATGTTCTTCGTCGACAGAGGCTATTAAGGGATCCTGAAGTTATGACCTCTTACAGGTTGTCTATCACTTTTCCTCTATTTTTCATAAAATTATGTTGTTATATACTTACAACCACAACCAAGGCGGCCTAGTGGTAAGGCATCCTGAAGTCCAAAAAGAGGTCTTAGGTTCGAACCTTCCTAGATAAACATCTTGGGGGTGGCCATGGAAGGGTCTGGAAACGGTCACGGGGATACCTTGGTTAGACATCGTAAATTTGAGTCAAAGACTCGCCCTCCCCGGGTAACCTAAACAAGGAAAACCTTTCTGTTTACCCGTTTATGTTGTTATATACTTATACATATTACACCATAAAATTAAAGAAAAAAATATGCAACAATATTCGTTTCACAATTTCTTGTGAAGATTTGGGAAATGGAAGTTTGCGGTTGACTATCTTGTATTTGCCTCATGGTCAAAAGATTATTGGTATTGCTTTTAGTCCTTTTGGTTTGCCATTAGTTACAATGAAGTTTAAAGACTTCATTAATTATGTTGGTAGTCCTTATTGTCTGGGTTTTGTTTCACTAATGGTCCATGTGCACTTAAAAAGACAGTAATACCATTTTATTATTAATTTGTTTTTTTATAACTTTTATTCATTTAAAAGGAATTATTAATTTAAAAATTTTATTAATAAATAAGTAATATAACTTTCAACTTACCACCATCAACAAAAACTTAAACCGCCATCACCTTCTACCCCTAACCACCGTCTATCACCGCCCACCCATCTAACCACCGTCTAGTACAACCCACCCACCTCTGACCATCGTCTACCACCACCCTACCATCACTTACCACCGTCTACCACCACTTACCACCGTCTATCCCCAAATGTCCCCATCTAGAACACCAAAAATCACCACCTTCTGGCTTCTGCCAATCCCAAATTAAAAACAAGATCAAGAACACCATGGGGGAAATCGACACAAATCAAGAACAGGATCTCAAATGCTACATAGATCTAAAAGCATGAACAAACCCTAATTTGAAGGGAGGGGGAGGGGGAGGGGTGTGTGTGTTAGAGAGAGAGAGAGAGTGAGAGAAGAGTGACAGAAAAAACCCTAATTTGAAATGCGGCAGTAGTGATGATGTGATGGTGGTGTTGATGCTACGTTGGTGATGATGTGATGGTGGTGTTGATGCTACGTTGGTGATGATACGGTGGTGTGATGATACGGCAGTGGTGGTGATGATGTTCGTATGACGATGTGTTCTCTTCTCCGGCGCAACACACATACATACCTCCGCCGATGTGTTGGCTTCTCCAGCGAGGTGACGGGAAAAAAACCATAATTGCAGACACACACACACTAATAGCTGAGAGAGAGGGGGAGATGGAGTAAGGGGGTTGCAGGTGGTGGTGATGCGACGAGGGGAGATGATGGGTGGCGGTGGTGCTATTCTCCAAGGGGGAGGTGACGGGTGGTGGTGGTTGGGTGGAGAGAGAGAATGGTCTATAGAAGGAAAAAAGGGGGGGGGGGGGTAAGTAGTAATAATAACAATAAATAAATAGATGATAATATATAATAATGATAAAAACAATATTCGTAATTAAGAAAATTAAAAAAAAGGGCATAAGGGTATCATGGTCATTTCATGTGAAAAGGTGAGGGTATTTTGGTCTTTTTAGCTGGACAAGGGACGATTAGTGAAACAAAGTCCAGACAGTAGGGACTACCAACATAATGAATGAAGTTTAAGGACTGTTAGTATAATTAGTGGCAAACCATATGGACCAAAAGTGTAATTAGTGGCAAACCATAGAGACCAAATTTGTAATTTACTCTAGATTTTAATATACCTTAGATTATGACAAGTAAAAGATATGCCTTCTTAAATGCTGCTCTTTTTCTGGGATGCTAAACAATTAGTGCAAAGCAACCTGTTTGTAAAGTACATTGAAACATAGAATATTAGAGTTCACCTGGCCCATTATCATTAGAGAGGTTATATATCCCCCTACAAAATGTTCCTAATTCCTACCCATTCTCCTACTCACTAGATCAAGACATATGTCAAAGTCAAGAAAGGAGTTAAGGAGAGAGATAAGCGGATTCCATGTGTCATTATCTAATGAGTAGGAGGAAATAGAAATTTTCTTATCATTATTGCTCTAGTTCTTTTTCACTTTATCTCACAGGTCCTAGTCCCATTGTCATTATTGCTTTCGGGCCCATTCTTTGGTCCTAGTGGCACATTCTACCCATCAATCCATCATCATATCTTGGATATGTATTACCATTACAGTTGTTTTTTTTAATTTTAAACTACACAGATTTAAAAATAATAGAAGGGTTGGGGGGATTTACGTGCAATGGTTAGCCCACTGGGGCACAAGTGTGTCCTTGGAAGTTGGACCAACAAATTATTAACTATATTCTTAATGAAGCCTGTGTAAAAAATTTGTTTGGACGCCTATGATTTTACCATAGACCACCTGTGTGCGTGTCTTGGACTTGGTCCTAAGTGTAAAAAAATAGATGAAAACCCAAGTTCTTTTAATCAGCCTGGGAAAGACCGTAGTGAGTTTGTGAAATCGGAGTGGTAAAGTGGTAAACTTGATCAAAGTCTTTCTTGGCAGTATAGAAAAAAATAGAACATGCCCAAGTTTTTTTTATTGCTCAATTTGATTTACTTTTGCTTTACTAAATTCTCTCTAAAGTTGTTCCTCGATTTCATACCGACTAAAAGATGAATCTATTTGGTTTGCTACAGCTTTTGTATGGTATGTAATTCAGTCTGCTATAAGGACCAAGAATCACACAAATACAATTAATCACATTTTGCATTTTAAGTCGTAGTTAAATGCTAACGCAGTAACGCTACTTTAGTTCGGTGTTCCTTTTTAGAGTGTTGAATCAAGTGTTTAGATAATACTAGTAATGACCCAACCCATATCAACACACTACCTTTTCCCAACCCAAATCCATATTGTCAGTTCTACTCAGTTGGACACACATGAATTTGAATATTGAATTCCCCATTATGCATATTTGATCCATGGGTCTTTGGCTAATCCTTTTACTTGTATGTTGCTCCACTAATGGTGGTCTTCTTTGTGGTACAATTTTTTATAGGGAACTCTCTAAAAAGGCACAAAAAGCAAACAACTTGTGGTGGCGGTTAAGCGGTTTGCTTGGAGATCAGAATCGTCTGTTTATGTACATTCTGCTGCAAGCTGTTTTTACCGTAGCAACAACCGCACTCACGGTCCCAATATTTCTGTCATATGAGTTGCACCTTGCTTTCCAAATGCTCAAGGTTTCTGCAACTGTATGGAATGGTGGTTCGTTCTTACTAGAAGTCATGCCAAGGCAAGTTGTTCTCAAGGAAAAGAAGAAACAGAAAGTGGTGCAGCCTGTAGAAGAAAACTACCTGCAAGACCCGAGTCATGAAACATCAACCGAGGTAAATAACGTTTCTCAAACACAGTCTTAGTGTAGTTTATGTGTTTTTAAGACTTTTGTTTTGTGTGACGTGAAGGTTGACTTTTGTTTTGCGTTTTATCTTGCTTAGTTTGTTAGTTATTACTTGGTTTTGTGTATATATTTTGCGCTGATAGACCTTGTTGAAAGAGTAAAAGGTGTATTTCGAATTCAATGTGTGTTCGATTACGCTGTTAAATGTGTATCAAATGTTTCATGCTTTTGGCTTAGTTGGAGTGCGTGCAACGCCCATGTCCGTATCAAGGCTTGCATGGTTGTGCTATAGACCCAGTGTGTTTATATGACATGAAAACACATGAATCAAAAGGCATATGGTTGGGGCTAAACGAGTTAGGGTCATGTAGATGCTGATGTAGCTAACCCGTTTAATAAACTGGTTGGGTTCAAGTTGATCTTCTAAACCTTTTTTAAAAGTATAATTTATTTGTTGAATATAAAAATGTGTAAAATATATTTTAATTTTCCAAAAAATATAAACTAGTTTGTAGCTGTTATATATATCATATATGCTTAAAGTTTTATATCACTGGTTATGTTTTTCCCTTGTATTTACAATGCACTTTGAAATATTTGGACACTCGATAAGCTGGTTGTCACACTAACCTATTAAATAAACATGTTCGGGTTAGGATTGAACATTTCAACATAATTAGTTAAAAAAGGTTAAATATATGAACCTATCAACCTAAATCCATTAGCTCAAACATGATACAAATTGCCACATACACAGGAGATAGATCTTGTCATGATATATAAGGATATGCTAATATTATATACTTTAGGGAGTGTTGTCGCATGATCCAAAGTGTGGTTCTAGACGAGCTTGGTGTTAGAAAGCGGTGTAGCATGCATATGGTTTCTAGATAAATGACGACCTTTCACCCTCTAGTTTTGATATGCTGATAGGGTCATGTGTATCATGGGAGCTTCGTCCTAACACTAACTCGTATGCGATTAACCTTAGTCAGTCCACGATAAATACAATTCTATGTAACTGTAAACCTATCATCAAAACCAATAGTAGTCTCTTGTTAGTTCAGTCATGGATTAGACCCATTACGTTGATCTTTTGACCATGTGAAATATAGGTTTTGATTTACTCCCTACCTGCACTTTACTTCATTTGCTATTATTTGTGGGAGTTGCTTTGGTCCCATTTCCTAATACATTATGGAGCAAGGGATTTATAGATTTCAGGGACTCCTAGATTAGTTTATTTAGTGTAACTATTTTTAGTAGAATTAATTAATCCTCATAATATATAAAGTGGCCCATATGCTTGTCTAATAGACTTCTAATCTTATATGATGGTCGAATTATTTTCTCAATAAAGTATTGAGTCCCTTGTAACATCGTAGCTTTGTAAGCTTTAAGTGATTGCCCTTTAAAGAGCGGGACTTTTATGTATAACAAACGGAATCAAGTGACTGGTGGTACGGCATTATACCTCACAACTTAACAGTGTTCTTAACTCTCATTTCTCACCACATCGTTACGCCAGCTCTTCACTCTCACCACTCGGTCCAGTACACACCCTTTATGATCATTTTTCACCGAAGCAAATTACGGGACTTACATAATACTCAATAAAAAATAAATAAAAAACGGACCAAATCTTCATGATGCAGAAGCTTCCTGCGCTATGGCCACCACACACAAACACCATCACCATGTGGCCATGTAGTGGTAAATTTGAAGACCACAGCGTGGTGAAGGTCTCCACCCCCCTCACGGCCTCATCACGCTCCATTGTAGATACTCTAAATCCGAGTACATCTACATGCTGTGTGTACAAAATATAAACAACCGTACGTGTCTCTCTCCCATTAAAAAAAATTGTTTACAAAACCTTACAAACAACAATAGCAACCAACTTGTACGGAATGTCGAGCAAGGAGTTTAGTATTCTCCTGCAAATCAAGAAACAAATTATCAGCTGATAATTACATAAAACCAGATTAAACGTAAGGGTAAATGAGCTGAGCAGAGCCCGAGCGAGCCTGATACTTTTTGAGCCGAGCTCGTTTAGGCTTTTTAAGCTCTAGCTTGGCTCGTTCAGAACTGGTGATGTTGAGCTGGAGCTCGGATTGTTTAGGCTCATATATTATTTGATATTTTTGTAATGGTATACGAATGTAAATATTAAAACATAAAATATAAATTATATTATATATAAAGTTCATTCAGGCTCGCGACCTTAAACGAGCCCACTCTTTGAGGCTCAAGCTCAGGCCTGTTTATTGAATGACCTTCGGTCGAGGCTCGTGTTCAAGCTTGAGCTCGTTAAAGCTTGAATTGTTTCGAGCGTTTAACGATTCGAGCTCAGGTAGCTTATGAGTAACTCGGTTTATTTTCACGCCTAATTAGACGAGAAAAATACTCTATCCCACATGTCTTAGTGATACCTTAATCGTGTTTGCTAGAACATTTCCCTGTGATCCATGTAAAGCATGACACTAGTTTATTCCAGAATAGCTCTCCGTAAAAAACAATCCTGTAACATATGAAGGCTATATAAAGTCGAAATAAGAATCACGTAATAGTGAAAACCAACTCGTTGGTTCGGTAAGCCTTTGGTCCAGAACCAGCTGGAGTGTAAGGTAGACATGACAAGGAAGAGAACGAACCTGTCATAGAAGAAGCCCCAGCAGGAACACAAACAGCAGTAGCAATTTGTTGAGCCATTTGATGTTTTCTTCTGGTAAGGAGATGTGGATAATCAGAAAGAGATTAAAGTTTAAATGTTCTGTGTTTTGGAAACAGAAGCCTTTTCTTACCGTAGTAGTACCGTTGGCCGGACTCTTTTGCAGCAAATAATCCGAGGGAGTGGTATCGTCGCCATTGCTGGATTCCGAGCTTGTACTATCGCTTCTCTTGTTTTCAGATTCTTGGGTTTTCCCAGCTGATGTTAGCTTGTCGTTGGTGACAAAATCACTGAAATCTCCTTCTCTGATATTGACAATCATCTCGGGTTCCTTCTCGGTGTCATCTATGTTCTGTAATGCACTATTAAGGTTATGTTTTCCAGCATTTGTGTTTCCTGTATCCTGAATAGTAGAATTTTGCACTTCCTGCACCAGTCAACCTTTTCAGTGGTCGAATTTGAGACCCGAAATTTTAAAAAATTTTGATCAAATTTTCATGTGTTCACCAATGAGTTACTGCATTTAGGTTAAGATAAACTCACCATCGTAATCTCCATGGTTTCTTTGCTGTCGGGATCATCTGTACTCATTGTTAGATTGTTTTCTTGTTTCACTTCCTCAACATTGGTTCTTTCAGCTATGGCTTCGTCTTTACTGCCGTTTGCTAGCTGCATCAAATCAATGGTTTAAATAATGATCCAGACCATCTCAATAATGTTCAAAATATTCATTTCATGCCATGATTACATTAGGATGAACTCACCGTAAGAGAACTACTACTGTCACCATTTTCAGCTTCTGTAGAAGGTGGAGTTATCTTGCTTTCGTTATCAATTGCATTCTCCCCAGTGATGTTTGGTTCGGCATTTGAGTTTAGATCGACTTTAGTTTCTTCTGTGCTCCCAGGATCATTTGTGTCATCTTTTTTAGCATCCTCCATAGGGGTACTGTCGGGTACATTCTCAACGTCTTCCATGTCCGGCTCTTGCTGCATTACATTTAGGTTTATAGCTTGTCACTTGTAAAATATAAACATATCTGTTTATTGCGTTTTGATATAACATATAAGTTGTTTCTAGTGTTTGAATAAAATCAAACTGCTTATGAAAATAGGTGAAATAAATAGTTTAAATTTACCTATGCAATATTGATTAGTCATTAGTTTAACTCTTAAATCCTTAAATATGCAGAATTGTCAGACACTTGAACTAAAAGCTGTTAATCTGATTATTGCTTTTTGTTAAAGTTATAACATATCTATATTCTAAACATTATCTCTTTGAATTATGTTTGTTACTATCTCTGATTTTGCACTTTCAAACATTAGCGGTTGTAATAATAAGAAACCCAAAAATCATAATTAAATAACTTATTTAAGTTATCTCAAACTACTTTAAAAAAATAACTTATTTCACTCCTAAATAATTAAATAAAAATGTAGAGAAGTAACGCTAACTACTTTTTAAATAGCTTCTTTTGTATTAAAACAATATAAACAAATAAATTAACATAATTAGAAAAGTCATTATAATTAATGATGCCAAGTTAGGATGAACTCACCGTAGCAGTATCATCAGTACTTTCTTCTGTCACCTTGGTTTTTTCCTCTCTTATATTCGAGCTCATCATCGCATCATTATCAACCTTTTCCTGATCATCCTCGTCTACGGTTCCATTAGTTCCATTACTTCTACCAAGAATCTCAACATCTGGTCCCTGCATAAAAAACTTAAATTATGAAACAGCGTATCTGCATAATGTTAAGGGGGTATTCGTGATTGCTTTACTTTTGAAAAATGACTTTTTCAAAACGGCGTGTGCTCTATGTGGACCTGCTTCTCCAAAATCACGTTTGCGAGAAAAGGTAATACATAATCACATTTCAAAACTCAATGCCAAACATCCTTTTGACGCTACAAATCGCAAAAAGCTGAAAAACAATTCCAAACACTCCCAGCTGCAATTTAAAGTTTCTATCCAAACTACTCATCCAATTTTAATTATTTTAACTCTTTTAGAATGTTCAAGACACTTGAACAGTTGCTAGTTTGATTATTGTGTTTCGTTATAGTAGAAAAATATCTAAACACTATCATGCATCACATATCCTTATAGTATCTAAATTTTGTGTATTTCAAAAGGCATAAGTAGTTATAATGAACAACCTTAAACTTAACGCATACTAATAAAACCTTTTTAGCTCCTTATATGCTTATCATCTATTCAAATAAGCTGTTTGGAAACATCTTACTTCATTCACCAATAATTATATAAGTAATTTAGATAACAATTCTCATACACTTTCTGAAAACTTGTAGTATCAAACCACAATATGTAATAGATAAGCATCATTAAGATGAACTCACCCTGGCAACATCCTCTGTTAGGCTCATCACCTCATCATTGTCAACCGGTTCCTGCTCATACTCGACTACAGTTCCATCACTGACATCATTGCCAGTACTGCTACCATAAATTTTGACATCTGATACTCTCCCACCCTGCATCAAAAACTCAACTTGTGAAAAACTGTATCCATATTTCGTTAACTAAACCATTTCAGTATTACACGCATGATGCATGTACGAGACTTGGTATCAATAGCGTGAAATTTACTTGTAATCTCAATGCGTTCTCCAGTTCTATGATGACCTCAGCCATCATTGGGCGTTCTTCAGGGTTTTTCAAAACGCACCGGCATGCAATTTTGGCATAAGTTTCCAAGGATTCAGTTGTTATTTCATTTCTGATATCAATATGTATGATCTTGCGTAACATATTTTGTTCCAACCTCTTTGGGACCAATTCAGTCACATGCCGTTCTTGATAATCGTCGGTATCTACCAATTCTGGAACCCCACATAAAACTTCAAGCAACAAGACACCAAAAGAGTACACGTCAGACTCCTTGGTCAATCTCCCTGTGACTTTAAACACTGGATCCATGGATCTCTGAGCAATCTGAACGTGTCCGGGTAGTAGTTTGGGTAATCCAAAACCTGAAACTTTAGCTTCAAATGTGGATGAATTTGCATCCGAATTCAACAAGATTTTTGAGAGTTTTATGTCACCATGAATAATCCCGGGCTTAGAGTCAACAGACTCAACACCAGTATGTAAATATTCGAGTCCCCTAGCAGCACCAAGACAGATCTCGAGGCGTTGGATTGTGGTAAGATGTTTGCTTATCTTATCCGCTAGACTCCCACTCGAGACATACTCGTAAATGAGTATTATTTCGTTGATTTTTTCATCACAAAACCCAATAAGAGCCACAAGATTGGGGTGTTGACGGAACCTAGCCACCGTTAGAATTGCTGATAAGAGCTTAGGTTTGATGTTACCAAGGTTTGTGATGTTTAACCGTTTCAATGCCACCTTTTGATGATTGAATTCTCCTTCGAACAAGCTCCCATAACCACGAACATCGATTTTTTGACCAAATTTGATATTCCCGAATGGTATTCGAAGGTGATTCAGTTCGTCTGCAAGCTCCTCGCTATGGTTTTCGTAAGGTGGATCCATCTGCATCCATTTAACTCATTTAGTTCAACAGAGTTTGCAAGAAACTACACTAGACATGAATATATCAAGTAATAAGCAAAATAATCAGTAACACTACGATTTTAGTGGTTTGTTCCAAATATTAATATTTTCATTAATTAATACTTAGAACTTCATTTTTAGCAATTAAAGTTTTTTGCTCGAGTACTCCAAAACCTTAGGGACAACCCGCATAATCACTCAAAAAAGTTCAAGACTTACGTTGTTTGTTGAATGATCAGATACGCTAGTGACATTGCTAGATTCTTTAGTTGTAGCCATTTTTGTGCTTTGGTCATCCATCTCGTTTTTGCCTGTGCTCTCTGGTTTCTTGTTGGGGTTGAAGTCAGGTATGACTTCTTCTACGGTTTCTAAATCATTGTTGCTACCCTCCTTTTGAGCATCCTCGGGTTTTATGCCTTGATTGTCGTCATTGTTTTCCCTAGTTACGTTTGATCTCTCGATGTACTTTATATCGTCTATGATTTCTTTCAAGGTTGACGGATCATCATTAGTATTCTGCTCTTGAGCATGCTCTATTCGGATGCTATCGGGTACACTTTCCTGTATGAAGTCCACTTTAATTTATAAATATCATATTTACTACTTATAACATTTCAGAATATAATATTTAACCAAAGTCTTATTTTTTGTCATTTTAAAATATTTTATAATAACCAATAAATATCTGATCTTATTGCTTATAATTGTAATGATAATGATCGATAACTTATACAAAAAAACAATATCTCTACGTATCATGATACCATGTTTCCGTTCCTCCCTTGCGTGGACGTTTCCACCATTAGTCTTGGTGTTAACGCCGTTTGTGGTAATTTTTTTAATATTTTATTTATTTCATGTTTTATAATTATTTATATTTTTTATTAATATTTAATATTTTTTATTTTTTAAACCAGTCCGTATATTATAGATCATTTAATCTAGTAAGATGACAAAAGATGTTGAAAAAACACAGGCATATGCATACTCGATGCGCTAGCCATTACGTAAAATGCACACCTACACAAATGCATTGATTCTTTTATTACTTTTCTTGTTAACTATGGTTGTATTAGAGGTAGAAAAATCACACCGGGAAGATCCAATATTTTAACTCTTTGTATTTAAATGAAGATAATTCATAAAACTATTTACTTATGTAGTTTTGTTAATTTTGGCCGAAAGTCTTAACGTAATAAATTATCATATTAAGAAACTAACATTAATGCCAATAAATGTATGATAATAATTGACTTAGCATCACATTTAATTGGATACAGCTAATATCTATATATCTAAAAGAACAGAAAACTCCTAATTTATATTAAATTAGACGATTTACTTAGATACGTATTTTTGGTACTATGTGTTTTAATCTTTAAACTTATATTCTCTAACGATTTTAACCTTTAAACTTTTTTTTTTTTGTCGTTCTTATGCTAAACTTGTTGCATGTAAGCGGTTGATTTTTCCATAAATGTGCTATTTAACATAGTGAACCTCCTCCGTCGTCTTTTCTAAACTTCAGTAACCCCCCTAACCGTGACTGTTACATCTTGCCTTCCGAATTCCAACAACTATAAACTCTCATCCTCTTTCTTCCACTTGTCTGTCATTTAACATCATCTCTTTCCCATTTCTTCTTCTACATACCCTCCCCTTTGATCCATCCATGATCCAACCTTAACCTCCTCTCAGACAGGTTGATTGTGTGTGATGAATTCTAGTGCATGTGTGTATTTTTTTCCTCACAGATGTAAGTATTTGTGCCATGGTGGTGATCACGGGTGCGTTGTCATTGGACGGATTTTGACTTAAAAAATGGAGTTTGTGATGGGTGGCGGGGAAAAAGGTCAAAAAAAAAAGGATCGCTAAGTGTTGTCAATACATTTTTATCGTGTTTTCTATATTCAAGTAGAAAAAAATCTATTTTAGAATAAAGATTTCTGCTATATCCTTAAGTAGGCAAACGATAACGGTTCTTCATACGAGAACTGCGAGAATCAATCTTAACCCTTGATTAAAATTAATCAACGACTAAGATCTTTTGGCGGCTCATTAATGCTTCATTAATGGCTAATTAATGATGCATTAATGAAGGTTATTTCGGAAAAACCAAGCCTCGCAAATAATGACGGCTCACCCGGACACTGAATTTACGGTTAGGTAAATATATAAATTACCAAAATACCCCTATTAATGAGTCATTAATGACGTTAAAGACAGTTCTCGTGTTTAACGCCATTAATGAATCATTAATAGGCAAAAGTTCAAGCGAGAACTGTTTTTAACGTCATTAATGACTCATTAATAGGGGTATTTTTGTAATTTATATATTTACCCAACCGTGAATTGCGCCCGAGTGGGTCGGAATGAGCCGCCAAAATCTTAGCCATTGATTAATGTTAATCAAGAGCTAAGATTGGTTCTCATACAAAAAACAGTTCTTGTTTGAACCCTTATATATATATATATATATAGGCAAAAGTTCAAACGAGAACTGTTTTTCGTACGAGAACCACGAGAACCAATCTTAGCCGTCAAATTCCCCTTCCTTCAATTGGATTGCCTACCCATGAATTCCTTAAATGCACTCTGCCACACTCAATCCCCCCACGCTCTTCATCCATGAATTCCATTATCCAAAATGAACGGCCAAGATTGGTTTTCACAGTTCTCGTACAAAAAACAGTTCTCGTTTGAACCCTCCCCTATATATATATAGGAAAAAGTTCAAACAAGAGTTACGAGAATCAATCTTAGCTGTCCAATTTTCCCTCATTTAACTGAATTGCCCACCCATGAATTTCTTACATGCACCTTGTCACACTCAATCCCTCCACGCTTTTCATCTATGAAATTTCACTTACCACTTAAATGACCAAGATTGATTCTAGCAATTCTTGTACAAAAAAAAGTTTTCGTTTCAATCCTCCCATATATATATATATGTATGTATATATATATATGTGTATATATATATATATATATATATATATATATATATATATATATATATATATGATCGGTATTATTTATTGTGTTGATTGCCTTGTTTGTTGATTGATAGTCATACTTGATAAAAAGTGTGGGAGTACATCAAATAATTATTATTAAAAAGTTAAAACTATATTTAAGGATGTATTTTTTATTCGATTATAAGCAAGCACATTAACAATGGACGCAAAATATGTTGTTATTAGGTACGTTTATGAGATGTTAAAATATAGTTTACTATCTTCATTGAATACTAATCTGATATATAATGATGTATTATAGTATCTTGAATTTGGTAACTCGATCACTTTAACATTTTGATTCATTAAAACTCAATCAGTTTTGTATCCTGACTCACTGAGTCGGGATATTAAACCGACTGAGTTACCAAGTTCAGGTTACAATACTACACTTTTGGTACTATAGGGTGGTATTTAATCTGATCAAGTTTCGGGTACTAAACTATACTTTAACCAATATTAAATGTAATTTAACTCATTTTGTTGTATATTGATAATAATAAAAAAATAATTGTTATTATTATATGTTATCATGAGTATTGAGTTGTGTTCATTAAATTTGATAGTAAAAAATATAGTCTAAAAATTTTAATATTTAATCGTGATTTGTAAAAGTATTACTTGTGAATTACAAAAATGTCACTTCATCCAATTTTTAAAATGCAATTTGGACCATTAATGTCATTAATTCACGGACAAAAATTAGTCAATTACGATTATGAATTAAGTATAGAGTATTATTGAAAATTTTCGAGGAATGTGGACCAAAAATATTCAATGTGGTTAAACACTTGAACCAAATGCGACTCACCGTATTAGTAGAATCTTCCGCTGTACAACCGTTATATTCTCCGGCATCGTCAAACTTGTCTCCGGCGATCGGATCCTTCGAATCAACTTCCCTGGTTCGAATGTTCACGTCAATTTTTGGACTGTCCTCGATGACGGGTTCATCTGGTGCTCCGGCAATGTTTTTGCCACTTGGAATTTGGACATATATGACCTCCCCTCCCTGAGTCAAAAACACGAAAAATTAGTTCTATATATATCCATAGATCAACTAAAATGTTTCGAAATTTTGTTTGCACGATATCGATGTATCAACTTTACCTGTAATCTTAATGCCTTTTCAAGTTCTTCGACAACCTGAGCCATGGTAGGGCGAGCTTCGGGGTCATTGATCACACACCGGCAAGCGATTGCGGCATACGTTTCCAGGGCCTCTGTTTTGATTTCCTTTCGAATATCAAAATGCACGATTTTGTGTAACTTGTTTTCTTCCATCTTCTTCGGTACCAGTTCCGTCACATGCCGTTCCTGATAATCTTCAGTATCTACTAGCTCAGAAACACCGCAAAGCACCTCAAGCAACAGGACACCAAACGAATAAACGTCTGCCATCTTTGTGGGTTTCTCTGTAGCTTCATCCATGGATTCTAGAACCTTCTGAGCTTTTCCGGGAACAATTTTCGATAATCCAAAACTCGAAACCTTCGCCACAAATTTCGATGAATTCGAATCGGAATTCAACAGGATTTTCGAAGGTTTGATGTTACCATGAACTATACCCGATGTGGTTGGGTCAACGCCGGTGTGTAAATAATCCAGTCCACGAGCAGCACCGAGACAGATCTCGAATCGTTGGATCGTGGTGAGACGTTTTCTCATCTTATCTGCTAGGTTTCCGCTCGCAACGTACTCGTAAACGAGTATTATTTCATTGCTTTTTTCGTCACAGAAGCCGAGAAGAGCAACCAGATTTGGATGTTGCCGGAATTTAGAAATTGTAAGAATCTCAGCTAACAGTTTGGGTTTAATATTAGCTAGATTCGTAATGTTTAACTGTTTCAACGCTACCCGCTGATCGTCAAATTCGCCTTCAAACACAGTTCCGTACCCCTGAACCTCGAGCTTCTTACCGAATCTGATCTTCTCGAATGGAATTCGAAGGTGGTCCAGTCCGTCTCCGATTTCCGACATGGTTCTAGAGTTTCCAGTAGCCGGAGTTGTATATAGTCGGAGCAAAAGTCGTAAGGAATTACTGAAGCTGTTAGACTATAACGGTGGAAACAGAGGAGCAATGGACATCAAACAGGGAAATTGGCTTCTATTGTGTACTATACAGCTACAATGCAGTAACGGGCTGTGTAACCAGTGGCTCTATAATCTATACATGAAAACTGAACTGAATGAATAGAGGTTTACAAAATGAAAATTGTGATAATATAAGATAAAGCTTAATTTAATAATGGCGGAAACTGGTAGAAGATGAGGCGTGTGTGAAAGCAAATGTCAACTACAATCAATGAAACATGTTGAAGGTGTGGGCTTTATATTTTATGATTGAAATAGGATTAAACGTAAAATATTAGATATTAATAAAAATATATTAAATAGTTATATAAGAAATAAAAATTTAAATTAATGACCGACAAACAAGGTTCACTTATCTAGACCAGTAGTGGAAACGTCGACACAAATTTGAAGGCAGATATGACGGCAGAATTATGGTATCGTGATACAAAAACACGTGATTGTATTTATTGTATCAATCATTATTGTTATAATTAGGTGCAATAAGATCAAATTTTTATTGGTTTTAAAAATAATAAAAAATATTTTTAAAATGATAAAACTAATAATTTGATTAAATACAATATTTTAAAATGTTATAAAGGATGAATATAATATTTATAAATTAGTATGAAAATATATGATATTTTAAAGTTTAATAAGGGTATATATAAAATTCTATTTAAAAAGTTTGATTCAATGTAAAGTCAAGATTGAATTCAATTATGATCAAGAAAAATCAAAATTGGATTTCAATTTTTACCATAATATATGGTAAAGATTGTATAATTAAAATTGATTTATTAAATAAATGGCTAGGAGATCGTACAATAAATTTGATTAAAATTAGTCTTTTATTTATATTAGAAGATGATATTGTATATAAATTTGTTAGCCAAGCGGGTGTGTCATCATGTTGTTTTTAAGGAGTTTTTTGGTTATGGCGTTTTCTAAAGATCGATTGTTTGTCTTGATATATAGGGTTTGACTGTTACCGTGCCCAGTTTCTTTCCTCTTTTGGATTGAAATCCGCATAGGACTGGAACTTATAGATGAGAAGCTAAGTCATTACAACTTAGTGTGACGATGAAATAAGAAGTTAGAAGCCTCTAGAGTACACATCATAGCATAATCCAATCATTGTCTAATCGACTCAAGGGGTTGACCTTATGCATCTCTTTTAAAATAGACAAAGCTGATTACATTAGATATGAGGTTTTAAATGGTTACCTTTCTAAAGTTTTATGCTAGTTTCGATATAACCTTTAATATGTTTTCCTATAACCAAATCAAATCGGAATACATTTAAGATTTTTTAAACGACAAAGGTAATTCAGTAATAAAAACATATTATACATCTTCAACGTCGCCATAGAGACTTAAAACAAATGACCAGTTGCAAATCCAAAAACAAGCTCCACCCATGACCCATCCGTACTAGGAATAACATGTACTTTTGAATTTTACCAGTTCGAGGGTTTAGCCTTCAATTGTGTTAGTCAACAATTTGAAATTTTTGTAAACCATTGATATGGTTTTATTTATGGTTTGAGAAGTGAAACCATGCGTTAAACCATATCGGACTAGATTTGTATGTATATATAATTACTAGCACAGTACCCGCGCAAAGCGGCGGCTAGAAATATGAAGAAATAATTCATACTCGATAACATGTTCGTTTTTAATAACGTAAGACTACTATATCATTCATTATAATGACATCGAATAATTTTCGTTCGCATTGTATCTATTTTCTTTCTCATGTTTCCATTTCTTTTATTTCTCTTTTCTTTATAACTCTTTTATTAATTTTAAAAAACAATAATGTGAGAAACAAAAAGAATATTAAATATACTATAAATTAAACCTTTTGTTTTGATTACAGTCATTTTAAAAATCTGGAAATGTCTATAAATTTAGGTTACATGTTATTTGGTTTATAAGTTTTAGTTATACTTATTTTCTAATACTTCAATTAAAATATGTGTTATATGATAAAATATTTAAACTATTATTTTTATGAATATCCTTTTTATTTCATTTTTAATTTTTATTTAATATTATATAGGTTGAATTAATTTGCAGTGACTTGACTTTTTAAAACATTATTTATTATAGAAGGTTTAGTTATAAAAATGGTATTTAAATATCTAATTAACTCTATATAATAGTTTCCTTATAGAGTTCATAAGGGGTAAATTAGTAACTTCAAGTTACTTAAAATTAAGAGATTTTAAGGACTTAAATGCTTTATAATATATATTATATAGATAATTAGATATTACAAATATAGAGTTGTGTTCAATATAGTCCATATAAAAAACATAATTCTAAAATTTAGTATACAATCACATGTGATTCAGTATACAATCACATGTGATTTGTAAAAGTATCACATGTGAATTACAAAAAATTACGAAAATATCACTCCGCCCAAAATTTTAAAATGCAATCTAGACCATTGATGTTGTTGATCCAAGGGCTAAAATTAGTCACTCAGGACTATGAATTAAATATGGACTATATTGAATATTTCACTACAAATATATATGAATTACGAATTCGTAGATACAACATTTGGTTGAGGATTAAAAATTTGATTTTGTTGATCAAAAGTCTTTGGCCTCTTCCGATTGTTAATTTATAGTTGCTTCTACTTCTCCATCGTACACTTCTTTAATTAATAATTTCTTATTTATACCCGCGAGAAGTACTTGAGAAATATTTTCAATTTCTTATTTATTTTTCACTTCTTTAACTTTTGACTTATGTTGTAATATTTGTACTTTTAGTAGTATTGCAATAAAAACGATTCAAAATCATAAAACCGACTAAACCAAACCAGATTTCACCAGTCTTGCTGCTTTTGTTTGACGTCAACAAAATGGATGCTTTGGTTTGGAATATCATATCGCATATACCAGTTTGTTGAGATTTTAGGCTTAGATCGGTCAAACTGCACCATTAACATCTCTAAATTCTTAAAATGTTTATCGAATAAAATGTTGTTTACTAAAACTTCACATATATAATAAAGAGTTCATGGGAGTGATCTACACTTGTTTATGCTCTCTGTCGAAACTAAGAAATTGGAAAGTCTTCTTAAACACGTCTCGAGACAAGGAAGTTTTAATGAGCAATCAAATTCAAGCATTTACTTATTTAGGGTTTAAGAATAGATTGACGAGCTTTAATTTACCTCTAAGTTTGGTGTGGCTCACATTTGTCTTGCCTCTAAGTTTCCTTTCGTGTATCTAGGGTTGAGTGTGGGTAGATTAAGACCTATAACCGAATCATTATTGAAAGTAAACTCATCAGTTTCGGTTTCTTAATTGAACGGCTAATTAGCCAATTAGACGGTTATTAGTTAAATGGGATGGTCAACCAATAAGAAAGTTAAAAAACAAGGGTTAAATGAACAAGAATTTAGTACATAAAATAAACAAAATTGATATAAAACTTAAACAACGAAAAATCATGTGAAACAAAAATAATTTAATAAGACACTTAGAAAGAGATCATAAAATTAAGATTATAAAGAAAAACTCTACAAATGCTAAAAGACAATATTCTAGAAGTACACTTTCGGTTATCAATACAATAATTCTTACAAATGTTTTGTATTAGTAGGCATGAATAATACAAAAATTACAAAATATTTTATATGTAAGGGGGGTTTCAGTTAATAATGAAAGGTTTTTATGGCTAACCGTAACCAAACCGTCCACCATACTAATTATCTGTTAACCCGAATTTAGAAACTGAACTATTCGTTTTAGAAACGGTTCGGCTAACTTCAGTTGATTTTGTTTATTAAATCGGTTATAGTTAAATTAATCGGTTTTTATGCTCACCTATTTGTATATCTTCGTTCAAACATATTGCTAGTTTTTAATAAACCTTCTTTGCCATTCAAGCAAGGAAAACAAAACTTCGCAAATGATTAATAATAAAACATAAGAAGAGTTATTTGTTTTATATTTCAAAACCTAACGTTTACAACAAAACGTTGACCATTAGTACAAGATTCTTTATTAGTCGCGTAGATATGTGTAAGCACGATCAAATAAAAAAAATAAAACTAATTGTAATTTTTATATTCAAATATTACTATATTTCCCTTCAACACGGTATATTAGGTGTTTATTAAGATTATAGGTTGAAAGCTCGTAATAGAACAAACATATAAATTTAATAATAAAATTAAGGTGTGTATTATGCTGTTTCTAATAAAATTACTATATTGCCAAAAATAATGAAACAAATGTAGTTAAAAGAGCTAAAACATTTTTTTATTTAACCTTTATAAAAAAACGTTTTCGGAACTCAAAAGTTATGCAACTTCTTCTTCTTCTTCTTTTTTTTTTAAATTAAAGAAAAATATTTTAAGACTTCTTTAACAAAAGAAAATTTAGGTTTGAGCTAATAAAAATAAATTCTGTTGGTTTTCATATCTATAAGAATATAAGATCATACATTAAATTAAACTTTCTTTAAAACATTTGTGATAGTAACCTTCGTCATTAAGCCAACACAAAATTGTTAAGTTGGATGTTACATTCAATTAATGTTTGGAAAAATATAACTCCTAAGCAGCTACACTATCACAATCGATAACAAACAAATGAAACGATGATAGTAGGATCACGAGTATATATGACACACACGCTTGTTATCATCATATCATGAGCCCATATTTGGCCTCTTCGATCTTATTAGCATTTTATGGAGTTATATTTATGAAGATGAAGATTCCACGTTTATTTTAGTTACCATTTTGAACTTCGTTACTTCATATTTTATTTTGTTTTTTGTTTTTTTTAACAGCGAGTTAGTAGTTAGTGGATCGAGCCTCATAGTAACATCTAATTGGACAGTATGCAAGACTCAATTCACTCCTGAGGGGAAAACCCACTCCTCCATCACAGAAGGAAAACCCCCGCAAGAAAACTCGAATCTGAAAGTCTGAGATCTCCTCATGTGGTAACAACCTCCAGCCCGATTGCACTTCGCATTTTATGTCCTTCCTTTCACGTCATATATACTTTATGTTGCTTTCCTTTTTAAAAGGCAATTAAATTCTTTTTTCGTTACAAAAAAGAGGCCGGACTGAAGATGGAATTATTTGTTTGAATGATTGATTTCCTAGTATTATTAAATAACGAGGATGGGCACGAGTCGAGCAATATGCATAGGTGGATATATATAGGTAGGGTTGGTTCCATATTTCTCACCAATAAAATCAATTCACGTTGATTATGTGATATCTTTTATTATTCTTGTTTCTTAATATTCACACCTAACTAACATTATAAATAAATAAATAAATTCATATTCACAGATTATATTTATTATTAGTCAAGAATTAATAAATCTGGAAGTCTATAGTTTTCTCTTTTTTTAATGAGTTTTTCTAGGAGCGTCCAGCATTATCAAATATACGCGGTCTAACCGACTTTACTAGTGATCGTTTCTAAAGTATCCTTCTAGTCACTCCTGATCAAAACTCTCATAGATCTTCAAATCTTGATCTTCTCTATCAGCAAAGTGATCTATCTAATAAGGATATCAGAAGATGAATGTTAAAAGTTTATAACTATTTGTCAATTATAAAGAAATAAAAATTAGAAGCTTTTATCACAATAAAGGGTGCAGAGAAACTAGTCAAAATAATCATAATACATTGAAAAAAAAATCAAAAAAAGATAGCGTGATTACCCACACCATGAAGCATCTGAAAATCACTCCATCACATAGCCAGGGCCGGCCCTGGGCCTGGGTCACTAGGGCAGCCGCCCGGGGCCCGAGAAATTTTGGGGCCCATTAATAATTTTTAGTCTGTATATATATATGTATGTATTTAGCCCAGAAAAAAAGGTACTAAGCCCGCAGGAACAAAAGGGCCCAACAAACTGAAAGTTATATTAGCGATGCAAGGAAGGGCCCAAACGTCGGACGCATTCTCAGTACCTGGCAGCGACGTATACGATGCAAACGAGTATACGATGAAATCGACGCTGCCTGGAGAAAAGGAATGGACGCCGCCTAGAGTCTAGAGAAAAGGAATCGACGTCTTCGGAAAAGGTAAGGAGATATGTTTGCCGTCTGCGTTTTCCCTTCATCCATTCAATCGACACCTTGGTGTGGAACAAATCGTCAAATCCTCAAGTGAGTTGTCTTGGCTTCTTGCTGAGTTCTTCCCGAATGGCCGAATCAAGACTTCCCTTCATCCTTTCCGTCATCAAAATTTCAAGATCGAAAGATTTGTATACCGATTTGGTGATTGGATTGGTGATTTGGACCATTTGGTGATTAAAAGTCATTGATTGCGAATTAGAAGTTCAAACCCTAAGTTTCATCGAATCATCGTTGTAAGTTTCTGACTTCAATCTTTATGTTCTTCCATTAAATTAGTGTCTATTTTTGCCTATTCAATCACAAATCAGTGTAATGCGAGTTACTGAGTTGTGATTTTGAAAATGTTTCATTGATAATTGGTTGTATTTGCTATTGCCTATTTGAAATGACCTAAAAACATGCTAATGACGAAATTCAGAAATTCTAGCTAAAAACATGCTAATGACGAAATTCCCTTCCAATTTTGACTATTTGTTATTTTTTACTTTACAGACTAGAAAAAAGTAACCAGGAAAATTTTCTTTCTTTATTACTGAAAATTTGAACATTATCTTTGTGATTCCACATGTTTTTGGCTTGATTTTGTATAAGCGAAATTGTATAGGTATTTGTGGAATATGAAGTAGTTTAAATAGTTGCGTGGCCTCAATGAGAAAAGAAGTAAATACTTGAGTGGCCTCCTTGTACATTATCCCAAATTGTAACTGCAGATAGGTTTTTGGGCTTTAAAGGAGTAAAGGACACCTGGATGTTTCATGTTTGGAGTTTCAACTTTCAAGTGTGGACTTTGATCTTTGGATGAGTGATTCTATTTGAGTATTTGACTTGCTCTTCATCAATTCGAGAATTTCAGATACTCAAGACAAAAAACCAGGTGTATAAGTTATAATCCTTTGCTAATCTTTAATCTTTTGAACATTTGTCTTGCCTAGTTGCCTAAATGCCTAATCTGTTGCTTACTTGCTTAGTATTGAACAATTGAATATTAGTATTGAGTATTGACTGTATTGTATTAGGCATTAGTTTATTTCTTAGTTCTTATAAGTTATAATATGTTGCTTACTTGCTTAGTATTGAATAATTGAATATTAGTATTGTATTAGGCATTAGCTTACTTCTTAGTTCTCATATAATGTTTCAAAAAAAAGTATTTATAGGGTAGCCAAAAAAGAAAGAAAAAAGAGGAAATTGAAAAGGAAAGAAAAGTTTTACGAGGGTCAATGGATATATACCTGACTACTTGTAAGATTTGTAATATGTAGTTATTAAGTTTTTTTTCATACTTGTCTTTTATTTAAGGGTGTATATGTTTTACGTGATATATAAGTTGAAAAAAAATTTTAGGGGCCCTTTTTTGAGATTTCGCCCAGGGCCCAAAAAAAAATTGGGCCGGCACTGCACATAGCCGGCTCAGCCACCAACCCCCAACCCACAACATAAATGATGTTTTACCCAATGTTTTAAAACTTGGGTTTTAGTTGACCTGGTACAACGGCCAGGACTCGGGTCAACTAGTTCAACCGGTTCGACCAGCGGGTCAACCCGGTTTTCAAAATCTTCAAGTTTTATATACACACAAGTGACATCTTATGAAAATACTAAGCTTTAAAGAAAGTGACATCTTACTAATAAACATGTATGAAACATAAGTTGTATCGATCATTTGTATTGACTATTGATGCTATGCATACATTTCATTTTGTTTTTGTCTTCGTATTCCATGTATATGACGTTAACAATCAACTCCTGTTCAATCACTTTTTCGACAACTAGTCTCGCCTTCTCGTAAACTTGAACGGCCACAAGGCTTCTTTGGGTGTTAATTTGCACTAGATACTCTTACTAAGATGTCACTTAAATCCTGACATGTAAGTTTAAAGCGCCAAGAGTATTAGCTAGGTTAACCAAAAAAAATCTTAACCGGGTAAAAGCGGGGCAACACAGACCAGTTCGATATGTTCAACCATAAACCCGTCTGGGTCAATCCTACGAAAAAAATTGTCAAAACCCCGCTATTGTTTGACACAGTTTACTCGTCGGGCCACGATTCAACCGGTTCGACCAATGTTTTAAAACATTTGTTTTACTTATTTCTTTTGTTTAAATTTAGCCGAGTAAATGTATTAGTTTCATCACGCTAGTGCTAATTGATTTAAGATAAATATTGAATGAATTAGAATGTTATACACACACAAACATATATCGGAGAGTTTGACTAAGAACTTACCCATTCTTGATCATTAATCTTTTTCGATCTTAAACATATATAAATCATTTAACATTCTCTTTCCTCTTAAATTTTAAGACTTCTTAAAATTCAATCAATATAAAATCTTGTTCATTTAATCTAAATTAATCTCATCTACTCAATATTTAACTATTTTATTCTCTCCTAATTTACTTTAACTTTTTATTCAAAATATGTTCTCTCATACAAACACAATTATCCACTCACATCAACATAATTTTTAAAATCTTATTAACTCTTCTCATTATTTTATCAATATAAATCTTTTTTCTTATTTTATTGTCTTTTAGAATTTATTTTTAAAATTAATAAAATAGTTAGATGTAAATAAAAGAAAATTTGAAAAAAACGGAAATGTTGTTGTAGAAAACTTTTTCGTGACATTGAATCGCGCGAATAACATATCATTACATTCTTGAAAGCGACATATTATAAACTAAAAACTATTTACCGTCACAGCATTGCGAGGGTATCATGCTAGTGTGTGTATATAACGTCTAAACATTTATTTATAGCGTCTGTAATTAAAAATTTGAGTGCCGGAGCTCATTCTCTCTCATCTCTTTTCACACCTATTTATCCTCTCTCCGTCTCTCATCTTTTACTCTTCTTCCCCCGTCTCTTCTTTCCCTTTCTCTATAAAATTCTTGTCTTTCTTCTCCTTTGCTTCGTTAAAAGAAATTAAGAACACAATTTTTCTTTATTTTCTTATAAATCTTTTCCTTTTTTTTCTTAAAAACTCAATGTCTTTTTAAATAATAATAACAACGAATCGGAGATAATCATCACTGAGCCATGAAACTAATGTCTTTATATGAAACCGAAATGAGCAATGATTTATCTTGGGTAATGAGACTTGGGCTGCCGCAAAACAAAATTGCAGAAATTTTGGGCTTTGAAGTAAGAAATAATATTGTTGAAGGCTTGGGCTACTTTTAATGCGACTATTAATAATATATTAATGAGAGTATTTTCAAAAAATCACGTCTCAAGCTCGTTCATGACAATTTATCTAGACATAATTTATGGTTATTTAAATATATAAATTACCAAAATACTCTTATGAATGAGTCACTAATGATGTTTAAATAATTTTTATAATTCTCGCATTAAAAACAGTTCTCTTTAAACTTTTATACATATATATATAGACAAAAGTTCAAACAAAAACTGTTTTTCGTACGAGAACTGCGAGAACCAAAATGAACGGCCAATATTCATTCCCTATCATTATATATAGGGATAAGATCAAATAAAAAGAAAATTAAAGTAAAAAGTGTAAAAGGTTTGTTTATTTGATCATTTTTCGGTATATATATCAACTGATAATCGTTAGTTCATCATCTTTATTGATTAAAACTAGTTCTTCATCAATTTCTTTTTGATTTCAAATACAGATTTTGAAAACAAAATTTTGGAATAATTTGTTGATGAACAAAATGCTTTCATCTAAAAAGTGATGAATATGTTGGATTCATCAAAAAGAAACTGATGAAGAACTAGTTTTAATCAATAAAGATGATGAACTAACGATTATCAGTTGATATATATACCGAAAAATGATCAAATAATCATCCGTTTTACCCTTTTTACTTTAATTTTCTTTTTATTTGATCTTTACCATATATATATATATATAGGGGGGAAAGTTCAAATGAGCCCATCTTAGCCGTGAGAATATAGGGGAAAGTTCAAATGAACCAATCTTAGCCATGAATCATCCCCTATGATTATTATATATATATATATATATATATATATATATATATATATATATACTAGTTAGTCCTTTGGGCTGTACTACGTACAGCCCACGACATTTTATGTTGATTATTGAAGCATGAAGAAGTGATTTTGTAAGAACAATTTGAGAAGTATTTTGTAAGAACGATTCAAATTAACTGACAATGTTACTATAGAGTTTGTTTAATTATATCTTAGAGACAAATACTAATTGTTTTTTTTTTCTAGAAGAGAAAAACCATTAGACTTTGCTTAGGAACAACATAGTCACCTAATTAGATTAAAAGATAGATACTAATTATTGGATGAAAACACAATAACCAAAGTGATATTTGATTCATTTAACACGAGTTTAGTATAGATCGATACAAGCAACAAATAGTGCAATATCTAAAGTAAATCAAAACAAGAAATTTTAAGAACATAGCGTACAATCTTGGAAAATATTTAAGCTAAAAGTGCAAAAGGTTTAAAACTCATAAATCATTGACGAACAAACACGCTGATGACCATGGATAGGTTACAGGTGTTCATTAGGTTTCAATTAAGACCAAATTAAACACTAACATCTTCAAAGATTCAAAATCTAATAAACGATTTCATTGCATATACCCCAAAGATGTTACACAAAAGTTATGAACAAAAGGTTAGAAACAACAACTCAAAACTCAAATCAGATACTATACCATTAAATCGACCAAATAAAAAAACTTTTTCTAACGATTAGACACTCCCAAGTTTTCTAGTCAAAATATGAAAATGAAAATGTTATGAAAGGATAAAAAAACCCATAAATCAAACCAAAACAAACCCAAAAAAATGTAAATTATTGCATACTAAGACTTCATAAAGCAAATGACACTTCTAAAAACACAAGATAATGAAATCAAACCTTTCCAATCACTAAACAAATAATTAAATTGGCGAAATTGCAGAGCATGAGCGAACCCTAACCTTACCGAACTAATGAAATTCATGATAGAAACAAAGGTTGGGTAAACCCTAACCACAAAACATGCTTGTCACAGATGTCACCGGTGGGAGAGAGGAGTAGTTGGCCGTAGCCGAGGAGGCTCGATTTCGTCAAAGAAGTCGGAGCAGTAGTCGCCGGAGGAAAGGGATAAAGACAATATTTAGAGGTAGAATCTAAAAGAGTGAAAGACGGAAATGCTCAATGACATCTAAACTTCAACACTATAATGGTTTTACCTTAGGGTTTGACCTAAACGAGTTTTCTTTTGCCCCGCGCGTTGCATCGGGTAAAAACAAATTAATCATTGGCTTATTTTATATTAAAGAATATTTTGCTTACGTAGTATATGAAATTAATATCTAGATATGTGTTTGTTTGTGTTATTCCTTTAAAAAAAATCTTATAAGGTACAACGGTTTTATAACGTCGATTATTTTACTTTTGTTAATTATAACGTCGATTATTTTACTTTTGTTAATCTATACTTTTTTCAATTAGAATTGGCCTAAACGACTTTTATTTTAAATTTGTTTATAATTATTTTTTATCTATATTTTTTTAACTTTATAATGATAAAGCAAGTAAACTAAAAGTTTTTAAGACAAATTTAATATATATTGTTGGCAGGTAAATGATAACTGGAAAGGTCTTATGAAAATATGAGAGGGTTTTATAAAAATTGTATATTAATGTAATTAATTATAGGTTGTTTATAAATTATGTTTAATAACTTGTGATATATTTTGTTTAGAGAAAAAATAATTATATATTTGCGTCCCTCCTATTTTTATTTATGTTTTGGTATAAATTTTATCGTAATATGACATTATTTTATTAATTGGTATATTCTTAATTTTTTATCTATCAATAGTAGTGGGTAGATAATTTTTGAAACAATTTGTTTTTCTTTAAACAAAATATATCACAAGTTATTTAACATAATTTATAAACAATTAATAATTTTATATGATTTATAACGACTTTGATCATTTATCACATGTTCTAACGTGATAAGGATGGTTTTTCGTTTATCCATTACATAAATATTATTTTTATTAACAATAGTGAACATGAGAAACAGATTAATATCACACTAAAAACTTTTAGACATAAATAATTTAATATTTTTTAAAAATAATATGTATCAAAAGTATTAAATATAAAAAAATTTACTTACTTACCCAAGAACCACACGGGTATAACACTAGCTAGGTTTGGTTTATCAAGAAATATGTTATTAACATATATCAAATATCTTCAATGGCCAATATTCACATTTTACCATGGATGATTTATGAAAGACAATTATTATTATATTCATAAAATATAAAATATATTTAGTTTTTAGTGGTGCTGTCAGAAGACTTTTTAGTCATGGGAAAAGGGGTTTTAACCATGAAAAAAGGAAATCTCCAATTTTATCTTCTTGCTCTTCCAGTCACGCGTCTGGGCGCCATGACAACAGCATCACCATCTCTCCACCTTTTCCTTCTTTTCTTTCGGATCTCCCGGCTACCGTTGTTGTCCTTATCGGCAACATACCCACTTATCTATCTCCCTCTCTTTTTTATAGCCATGGCACCACCGTCATCATATCACAACCATCCCAACCAAAAATAGGGGATCTTTCTCTCTCAGATCCTGTTGCCATAAACTTATTCTCTGTCTCTCCTGCGCAAACCCGTAAATCACATCTTCATCGTCGACCTCCTACTGTAGCTATCATCACCATTGAAGTCCTCCATGATAGTCGATCGTGGATTAGATCCGTCGGTATATCGCTCGCGTCACTACCATCCCTAAATGCTGATCTCTCAAACACCGTTACCATCTTCGATGATCCAACCTCATATCTACCACTTCCGGTTGTTGTGTCATCTCCTTCCTATTTTTCAATTCAAGTCTCATGCTTTTTAATATCTCGCAATAAAGTCAAAATACAGCGAGTTGATTATATCACGATAATTATACGTATTTACCAAAATTCCCTACAATTCTCAGGAGAAGATAGCAATCCGGTTTGCCAACTGATATATATGTTAATGATAGAGGAGTCTCACATAGCTTTGTTTGAAATCTTTTGAGATAAGCACTAACAACAGATGAATGGAACAAGAAATGAAGAAATTGCATGAAGTTTGATTTGGAAAAAAGCATATGTACCCGGTGTTGGATGTTGATGTCTCACATGAAAGAGAAGGTGTATAGGAGATGAGAAGGGTTGGTAAAGCTGGAGGAGATGAATAGTATTAAACTATTTAATGGTCACGTGTTGGTGTAAGAGATGATAATGTCTTTTTATATAATAGGTAGATATATATATATATATATATATATATATATATATATATATATATGTATACGCAAAAGTTCAACCCTCCCCATTATCCAAAATGAACGGTCAATATTCATTCGCTAATGAGAATGAATATTTAGTTGAGAATATGGGATTTAATCCTGACCCTTCATTTGATTTAATCAGATTGTTTACATTTGACTATTTATTTTATTCATTACCCAATCATGAATTACGACGACAACGGATTGCAATGGATGAATTGCGATAGTTAGATCTAATAGATCTAGTTGATGACAATGATTTGTTATCCCATTCTAGCCTAAATATCCATTCTCACAATGACCCTTTCACATACACACACATATATAGGGGAGTGTTCATACGAAAAGTGTTTTATTTGCGAAAAAACACGAGAAAGCCATTGATTTTTGATCTTGTGTTTCACACTAATCATAATTAATATTTTTATTTAATTCAAAATGGTAAATTAGTAAACACAAAAATTTTCTCCCTTGTCTCTTAATTAATTTTTTTCTCTTTCTAAATTTTTTTTCTAGATTTTTAAAATTTAATCTATTTTATTATTAATACGATGTTCATTAGTAACACCACCTACAATTACAAATTTTTCATTATGTATACTTTGTTCATTAGTGTACATAGCCATGCCCAACAATTATCAACCTCATTAATAAACTTTTTAGACCGTATAATTTGAAGTTCATTAGTGAGCATGTATACTAGGTTTTTTTTCCTAAAATAAAATGTTTAATCATGAACCCATAACAAACTTTTTTTAACCTCGACCATGTTAAATGTGTTCACTATTAAATAGATGATTTATCTTAAAAAAACATACAATCAATTTTACTAGTGAACTAAAAAAAATTTATTCAATGATAAACAAGTATAAGATAAATTTTATAAGCAACTTATAAATTTGTTCAATGATAAACAAATATAAAATAAACTTTATAAACAACTTATAATTTTGTTCAATGATAAACATGTAGAAATCTATTCAGATTCAACAACAAACAAAAAACACATCAAAAGTAAGTTTGAAGGTGGCAATGACGGAGTCTTTGAAGGCGGTGATGGTGGTAAGAAGGGCGGCGGCGTCGGCGTATTTGAAGACGCCGAGAGGGTGGTGACGGAGGCTGTGAGGGAGGTGACTCAGAAACATTGACACCACCGCACAACACCTGAAAATACCACAATCAGCGTCTTCGAAGCCGGAGATGGCGTCCTTGAAAGCAGAGACGGCACACGAGACTACCATCTGCACCGCGATGTATCTGTATATCTGTGATGCTTATATGGGCGTGTTATGTGTTATTTGACTTGATGTTGTTCACTTCTATACTTGATAACAGACGGGGTTATCTGATGCCTGTGGCATCAAGGTCGAGTGGACCAACTTGATGGATGTCTTTATGAGCCTGGTCGAGGGGGCCTTATGTACAGTTAGTCAATTACGTAATATTATGTGTTTACTCTCTAAGCTTCTAGCTTACCCGTCGTTGTTTTATTCTTTTCAGGACCATCGGGAAGGACAAGAGCAAGGCACTAGCATGACAACGAATCGAAGATTTATTGATTTAATATTTTTACTAAACATTTATTTAATAGCTTCCGCTATTGACACTTAATATTCATTTATTTGGAATGACTGTAATAATATTATTATTTTATTTTGATTGAATGAATAATGATTGATGAATATATTATTCAAAGAAAAACTTGGGGTGCTACAAGATGCTTTTGCTATATTTATCATTTTTTGTCATTATGAATTAAAAATAAAGGTAATTTTATTAATTTTATTATTTTTATAACCGTATTTCGTGTACTTCACAAAAAAATGTTATCCCTGAAACCTTACTCTATATACACATACAAAGGAAGGTTACTTAGGGAATTCCCTAAAAATATGAGCCAAATCCGGATTGTTAATCAATGACTTCTGTGGTGAAACTCATTTGAGAACTTATTTAGAAATACATATTTAAGTGCTCTTAATGGATACTTTGCATTTTTAAAAGGTGGTAAAACTAATTATATTACAATAATATTAAAATAATACATATTTAACTACTCTAAATGGATAGTTTGAATTTAACTTTATTACAGAAAAATATTTTGTTACCACTGCTTGAGGTTTTCTTATAGTTACATAAAGTTTGATACATTAGTTAACTTCATTACGTATGTAAAATTTTAGTATTGAAGACCTATTTTACGGTGATGACACAGAATCACCAAAATTTGAGAACGAATAAGAGCTTGGAGGTATGGAAACTTCTTACGATTCAATACTTCGTGTCACATTATTGATATATCAGTTATCTTATCCTACTTATATCATTCTCCAAAAAAAAAAGATAGAAAAACACACACAAATCGTAAAAATAATTTGGAGATCATAGGGGACCAGGTAATTAATAATCTTATCAATATTAGTGGTCACCCCTCTTATCATATATTCATATTCATATGGTACTTAATTAGCTTCTCTTTATGGTATCAATAACCGATGAAATGGGAGGTATGGCGATATGTTGGGTGCATTATTATTATTTTTTAATTATAAATCTTATCGATTATATTTTTATCATATCTAAATATTGAATATGAATATTTACTAAAATTTTCATAATACTATGTAGTATACTTTTTTTAATTATATATTTTGATCAACAAATATCAAAACTACACTTCAATTTATAATAAAATAGATGGTTGAATTTTGGTAATTAAATTTTTTATAATGTCTCTTAACACTTATAATTATGATGTAATTATGTAAAAGTGATTTATAAACTATAAAAGGTAATCTTAATACCTAATTAAAATATATGTTTTTAAAAGAAATTAATTAAAAAGCGTTGTAAGAAAATAACTAGAGAAGTCGTATTGTTGGAAGTGACATCCTTGTTTCTCTAAGACCATCGGGTGAACCATCGGCATCCAATCGGCATGCTGAGATGGCCATCCGGGCATCCGGTACTGAGACCAACACCACCCCTGAAGAAGCGGTACCGAGAAAAACGAAAATGGCTCGGCATTTGACTGCCGATGATACCGATGCAGATTTAAACCCAAACGGTCAAATGACCGTTCCAAATTAAAAACAAATTACCTCCTATTTATATAACTCTTTCCTTTTAACTATTTTACACCACAACTTCTACCCCAAACACTCTATCCAAACTCTACAAAATTTATAAAACTTCTAGTTTTTTACATTTTCACTTCAAATAGATTCCTCTTCAAACACCCCAAATCCATCTCGATCAAAAAACCGCCAACCAAATCTGTCTTTTAACTCATTCCTAGTTGACACGCCACATTGCCACCGCAAATGTTCGTATCCAACCCGATGTTTGCTCCACTGCAACTCTTCAACCTCCCTAGCTCTCAATACAATATGGGATACAATCAACTTCCTATCTAAAATCCCAACCTAGCTTCCAACTCAAGTTGCCTAAACGAGTTTAAGAAGGCGAAGATCTCGATATTGTTTAACGGGCAAAAGATGCTATTCGGAAAAAAAATATGGATTAAAAAAATAAATCGTTGATGTTTTTTTATTAGTTGTAGTTTTATTATGTAATCTTTTTTTATTTTAATGAAAACTAGTTATTAATCTTATTTTATTTTTATATTCTAATTTTATATTAAATTTCATAATAATAAATAATATATAATTAATTTAAAATAAAAAAAGTTTGAAGCGTGCAAAACGTAAATAATACTAATATTTAAACATGGCTAAAGTATGTGATGAGTTATGCTGATATGACGCTAACATAACTTAAAGCATTGAATACTTTATGAAAAGTACATCCCATACTCTACGACAAACTTGGAACAGATGTGCTCTTTTTCCACCTGCATTGGAACGTGGTAGGTGAAGACATAAGTCTTTTAACTTTCTAATTTATTTTATTAATTGTGACAATGCGTATACGAAATAATAAAAACAAATTTAAACGGGGAGTTTATAAACGCTTATCCTAGGTGGATAGATTAATGAAATTTTAAATACTTTATTTTTTTTTAAGTTATGTAATACCATACCTTTCTTCGTGGTTTTAATTTGTTATTAAAGTTACTAAGCCGCTAACACAAAGAGTATAAAGGTGCCTAATTCCGATTCCTCTCTAGTCTCTCCCACACTACTTTTATCTCTCTTATTTTTTTTTTTCTCTCAGGTTTGAAGGCTAATTTTGTCTTATGTTCATGTTGCTCCAAAGATCCAACAATAGAAGACTGAAGCAACCTTCTGTTCGTGATCGTCTACTAAATATGAAAGACAACAAATGATTAGCGTTCTCAAAAGCTTCAGATCGTGATCCAGCGTTCTCAAAAGCTTCAGATCGTGATCCAGCTCGGACGCAAGGATAAGTAGTTATCCCAGAAAGAGGATAATAAATATACAGAGTAAGTGTGGAGAGAATAGAGGAAAATGTGATACTTGAACTCTTTTATAAATGAAAGGTATTTATAGGGTCTCAAAATGAGGGTCTTTGTCCAATGGTTAGTTGTTGAAACCAGTTGGTTGTCCTGAGCAGTGGTTGAATCCAGTTGGCTGCTCTTGACACACATTTAATGCTCTGCGGGTAGTACAACAGATTGCATTAAATGTATATCTTAAAGTTTGACACTCTTGATTAGAAAATAATGCGACATCTTGGCGATTTAGCAAGTGAAGTTACGAACTATGTCGGGATTATTGTGCAGGATTCTGTTCCCAAACAAATCATAGGGTAAAGTACCCGACGAGCACACAACTGGCATTTGGCCTAAAATAACGGTTGCTTTTATTTAAAGGTTATACACACATATACAAATATAGATAGTAACTAACGGCTTCTTTTAATTTGCAAACTATTTCAACATGAGCAACCACTTGAGAGTTCAAACCCACTTATTGATGAGCAAATATTACAACCAGTGTTGGGTGAACGCCATGGACACTTGTGGACATGGTAGAAAGTTATCCGGCATTGCATCAACTTCAAGCTCCTAACCACACCAAGAAAGAACATAGAAAGAGATGGATTCAATGTTTGTGGCTACTAATTCGCAAATGGGATCTGTATTTGATACCTTAAGACACACAAATATTCCTAACTTTTAACTGGTCATTCCTCAACACTTTAAGGTCGCGTTTGTTTTACGGAATTCAAAGGAATGGAATTGAATTCCTTAAAAAATTCAATTCTTATAGAAATTGAATTCTTAATTAATAAAATTCCTATTCATGTTTGTTTCGCTAAAAAGTGAATGAAATTGAATTCTATTCCAATCCTATTTTGTGTTTATATGCAAATTATTGCAATGGAATCATATCAAAAGACTAAAATACCCTTGATTCATTTTTGTATTAAAACTTTATATAATTATGTTTGTAAAATGCACCCACACCCAACCCCTAACCCTCGGGCCACCCCTACCCCCGGCCAACCCCCTCCACACACAACACAATCTTTTTTACAAGAATAAAAGGAAATATATGCCGCTACCACCACCACCGTCACTGCTGCCACCACCGTCACCGCCACTATCAACCACCACCTTTCGCCGCCACGTTTGTCGTAGCCCCTCCCACAACCAATCACCACCGCCACCGTCACAGCCATCGTCACTGCCAACCACCATCCGCCGCCACCACGTCTGCGGTTGCCACCACCGTTGCCACTTGCCACTCCCACCACTAACCGTCGTCGCCACAGGCACCGCCGTCACTGCCATCACCTAGCACCACCAGCTGCCGCTCCCCCTACTAACGGTCACCACCACCTACGGTAGGGTGGGGTGGGGTGGGGTGGGGTGGGGGTAAGGGTAGGGTAGGGAAGGGTGTGGGGTAGGGTGGGGGTGGGTAGGGGTAGGGGTGGGGTGGGGTATGAGTAGGGGTGGGGGTAGGTGTAGGGGTGGTGCGGGGTAGGGTAGGGGTGGGTAGGGTTGGTAAGGGTGAGGTGAGGTGAGGTGGGTGGGGTAGGGTAAGGGTATGATGGGATGGGTGGGGGTAAGGTTAGGGTAGGGTGGGGTGGGGTTCGGGTAGGGTGAGAGTCTGTTGTGATGGAAGGATTAACCAATTAGGGTTAAATCAAGGTTAATCTTGTCTTTTGTCAACATTCCATAGGAAAATGAATTCAATTCCATCTAACCTATTATAGGAATTGAAATCCATTATCTAAAAGAATATTAAAATTCCAAAGAATTTGATTTCATCACAAATAATTTTACCAAACGCAAAATATAACGGAATTTGATTTGAATTCCATTCTATTCCTTCACATTCCGCTAAAACAAACGGGACCTAAGTGTGTGTGTGTGTGTGTGTTATCTTTAATGATAAGGCCATGTACGATGATTTATATGTATATATATGCTTCTTTTTAGGGGTAGAGCTAGGATTTTAGTATAGCGGGTTTATGATAACACTAATGATACACATAGATATATGCAAGGCATAAAAACATTTCATTATTTGTTTAGATAAATAAATAATGAAAGTTCATTTAAACTCAATAAACTTACGTGTTAAAATAACGTTTAAGTTTTACCAAAATTAATCATCAAAGTTTTTCATGATTGCCGGTTCATTTGTCACAAATTAACGTGCTAGAAGCATAAATTAACTAAAACAATAATCGAATGTTTTATCTTGATAAAACTTCAATGAAACAAAAAAATAACAATGAGAAAATTATACTTCGTATGTTTGTACTTGGACACGTCTTTATTTCTTTAATAGAACTCATCTATTATATTGTCTGTAGAGAAAGTATTAGCAATCTATTTCAATGTAAATAACCAAACTTTTTTAATGATAATCATTATTCATGCTATTACGAATCTTTGTTTTCATAATTTTTATTGCTGAAAAAACTCTTTCAAAAATCAGAATCTCCACTTTGGCCTTCCCTTCACCGTTTTTATTTTGAGTTATACTTCTATAATACTAGCACCCTTCAGCCACCTCTTGTCTACGCCCCCGCGTTTGTCTTAAACTATAATATGTAATTTCGTGTGGTAACATGTGAAATTAGGTTCAGGCATGCAACTCGTGTCCGTTGAGCTTGTTTTTAAAATATAATATAAGCAGGTAAGTATTAAGTAAATTAGTAAAAGGAGGGGATCTGAAATTAAGGAAGTCCAATTCAAATTATTATTATTATTATTATTATTATTAGATTAGATAGATCATAGATGATGTGATTGCGGATCCCCTAATAACGTTTGTTACGCGTGACATTAATGAATCGGCAATATTAATAACTAGTTACCATGAATAATGGTACGTAATGAATATTTAACTTGTGTATATATTTGTAATTGGAAATGTTTTATCTCATTATTAAACTATTATCAATATTGCCTTTTTTTATAAATTAACAATGGTAATAATTAAGTACAATTTCAAGTAATTATAATTATAAGAGAGAAAACCTATAATAATAATAATAATAAAATTATATGCTATAAACTACAAAAGTTATGATTTGGTGATATTAAATTAAGGTTTTTTCATCCCCGCCCAGTTTTCTTACATTTTTTGTTCTTATTAAATTAAAAAAATCAGCTTAGCCTTATTCTATTAATTTACTCATTATTTCTTAATTTTAGTTTTAGTTATATATTTTAAAAATAATTACATTAACATAATATTTAACCCAAATCGTTAACAAACTTAAAGAAACAACTATTGGCACAAGGTCTACTATCACCATCACATACTCACATCCGGCCATAGTACGTACATGCAACAGCCACCACCGCCACCCAAAGTAAACCACCCTATGACTACAATATTATCACAAACTAATAACAGAGTAATGGAACAAACAACATCAAATCTTATTCATCAAACAAAATCAAATTCACCAACTAAATGACTTATAGCCCAGCAGTATTAAAGTGTTAAAAAAGTATTGTTCATGATCATAGGTTATAGTCCCGCCATAAACATTAGGAAGTATAGATTTAAAAGTATGTTAGAGCTCGTGTTTATGTTTTATCTATTAAAAATAAATAACGTTCACCAAAATCAAATTCATAATCGAAGTTCATCACCCCTACAAAAAAGTAAAGAAATATGAATAAATAAATTATTTAAGGGTAAATTAGTCTTGTAAGCTGACTAGAGACAAAAACGTAAGGCGCATAATAGGATTGGGAAAATACTAAACCCGTAAAAAGTTACGAAATAGGTACTAATTTCATAAATTTAAACAAAACAAAGTTACCAAAAATGTAATTGGAAAGTTCTACATTCATTAAAATATATTATCAAAATTATTTTTTTTTCATAAACAATAGTAATAAATATATTTAGAAATTATAATTACAGGGGAGAAAACCTTCAATGATAGTAATGTTTAAAAGCTGCAATAAATATTAAAATATATACATCAATAAACTATGGAAAAAATATTCAATTAAAAACTGTTTTTACGAAAAAACTGTGATAATTGTTTGTAACATCATTAAAAATTTATTAATAAGGGTATTTTGGTCATTTATATATTTTTTTAATCATGAATTGCGTCCGGATAAACGAGTGATTATTATATTATCTTAAATTTCCCAAAGAGGAATTCTATATCCTTCTACAATATCATCATACTTCATCTTCCTACCCACTAAGTAGATTCCTTATCTTCACACTTGATTTTGACACATATCATAATCATGCAAGTAAGAGGATTTTGTAGAAAATACCTCTCATTAATAAGTCATTGTGATTCTTAGTCCCTGATTTGTGTTAATAAATGTTCGAAATTGGTTCTCACAATTCTCAAACGAAAAACCATTCTTGTTTGAGTCTTTCCCTATATACAATTAAGTTGATATTATTATTATTATTATTATTATTATTATTATTATTATTATATGATTCCAAAAATAATAAAATAATAATAATAAAGGAAAAAAGACAAAATATTAATAAAAAAATTAATCAAATTTGATATCACTTATATAGATAGAAACGGATGAATCATCTCTATACAGCTAAGATTGGTTCTCGTACGAAAAACAGTTCTCGTTTAACTTTTACCTATACAAACATATATATATATGGAAGGTTCATTTGAGAACCGTTTTTATTGCGAGAACCAATCTTAGCCTTTCATTTTGAATAATGGAATTCATGGATGAAGAGCGTGGGGGGATTGAGTGTGGCATGGTGCATGTAAGGAATTCATGAGTGGACAATCCAATTGAAAGAAGGGGAATTGGATGGCTAAGATTGGTTCTCGCGATTCTCGCAATAAAAACGGTTTTCAAATGAACTTTTCATATATAAAGGGGAAGGTTCATTTGAGAACCGTTTTTATTGCGAGAACCGCGAGAACCAATCTTAACCGTTCATTTTGGATAATGGAATTCATGGATAAAGAGCGTGGAGGATTGAGTGTGACAAGGTGCATGTAATGAATTCATGGATGGGCAATCCAATTGAATGAGGAGGAATTGGATGGCTAATATTGGTTCTCGCGGTTTTCGAAATAAAAACGGTTCTCAAATAAACTTTTCAATATATATATAGGGGAAGGTTCATTTGAGACTCGTTTTTATTGCGAAAACCGCGAGAACCATTGTAGACCAATCAATTATTACCATGTCTTAATTAATTAAATTAAATTAAAAAGGATAAAAATGTCAATTAAAAAATTGTTCCTCACTTTCTCAGCATGCAGAGACTTTCATAATAATTGTGGCAACTTTATTTCCAGCGCAGTTTTTCATTCTTTTAATTCCTTTTTTCTTTTTTTTTATAGATAGCTACAATTATTATTTTTTATTTTTTATTTCTTTTTTCTTAACTTTCTTCTTTATTTATTAATCACAATTATTTACATTTTTGTTAAAAAAATATAAGTCATATATAAAATACTTATACCTCACACATCCTTTTTGTAAAAAAAATTTGAGTTGGCAACGCGTTTGACTAAACCAACTTTGATTTGCACTAGAGTTGTAAACGAACTGAACGAACACGAACGGGGGCTTGTTTGTGTTCGTCCTCTTCATTCGTTTAACTTTAGTCAAACAAAAAAACGAACACGAATGGATAAACAAACTAATATTTATGTTTGTGTTCGTTCGTCTAACTTTAGTCGAACATAAATGAACACAAACGAACGAACGCATATACAGATAAAGTTTGGATTTATGTCCGTCCTCTTCGTTCGTTTAACTTTAGCCAAACAAACGAACGAACACAAATGAATATTTATGTGTGCGTGCGTATATATAGTGCTTATTTGTGTTTAATAATGTTTGAATTTGTATTATAACATGTGTTCTTTCGTTTGCGTTTGTTTATCATTTAAAAACGAACAAAATGTACACGAACGAACCGATCTTTTAAATAATTGAACACAAATGCTGTTCGTGTTCGTTTATTTATTCAGCTAAAGTTAAACGAACGAACACGAACATAGAATTCCGTTCATGTTCGTTTCTTTGTTCGGCTAAAGATAAACAAACGAATACGAACAAGCCCTGTTCGTGTTTATTCGGTTCATTTATAGCCTTAGCAATAAGTTTGACTAAGCCAACTTTGAGTTACACGTGCACACATTCATCTAGGTATACATGTGCACGTGTATATATGCACACGTGCATGGTGCATATATGCACCTAGACGCACTTGTGCGAAAATAAAACCTAATAGTATGAACAGGTTGTGCACATGTGCACCGTGCATATGTGACTTTATTGTATGTGCCGAAAAAAGACAGTAATATATGCACATGTGCACCTATTGTAATTTGCACATGTGCACCTATATGCACATGTGCTCGAAAAAAAGACAGTGGTACATGCACATGTGCAAATATCTAATGTTGTGTTGAAAAAAAAATCCGGGAAAAATGAAAAAAATTTCTTTGAAAAAGTATAGCAATATGGGTGTCATATTAAATAGCTTAATTTTCTCGTTAATTTAGTATAATTTACGGATTTTAATAACTTTGCGTTTGTTTGATATTTTAGTTTTAAAAAATTGGGGGTAAGTGGTCCCCCCTAATTAGGCAATTTGACTAAAATACCCTTCCAGCATTTTTGGAAACTAAAAATGACGGCTATGTTTTGAATTAATTACATGTTTGCCACAATTAATATAAATATTTGATTAATTATGATCAATGGCTATAAACGGTTCTCTCGGTTCTCGTAATAAAACTGGTTCTCAAATGAACCCTATGGGAGGGTTTAAACGAGAACTGTTTTTCGTACGAGAAGTGCGAAACTAATCTTGGCCGTTCATTTTGGATAATGAAATTCATGGATGAAGAGCGTGAGGGGATTGAGTGTGGCAGTGTGCATATAAGGAATTCATGGGTTGGCAATCCAATTGAAGGAGGGGGAACTAGACGATTAAGATTGGTTCTTGCGGTTTTCGTATGAAAAATAGTGCTCGTTTAAACTTTTACGTATATATATATAAAACCGTAACTAGGTACATTTAACATGACTAGTCTTACTAGCTAACGCGCTAGCTTAATTTGTTTGTATTAAGTTGGTCGTTCAATTGAAAAGTAAAAAAATAATACATATATATAGGAAGTTGATTAACGTGATTGTATTTACTTAAACCAATTAATTAATTAATCCAACAACAACAAGAAGAAGCTAGCTAGATATATAGCACGTACAAATTAATACATACTAATTGAAACGAACAAATCAAACCTCAACGTATAGCACGTGCGACGTGCGTAGTATTGATTTATCATATATATATATCGACCACCACGTACGTACCTTTGTTGTCATATTATTTTATTATATATACTATAATATAATATATTATATTATTATATGCTAATAATAATTAAACCATTGAACGTATACTCGCATACAATTTTAATTTATTTTATTTTTTCAAAAAAAACAAAAAATCAAAACGAAATCACACGCGCGGTAGCAAAGACTACGTGATTTCAATTCATTCTAGCTCACTCGCTGCAGCCGATCGATGATCAAGCTATATATATATGATCGATCGGTACGTATCATCCTTGATAACACCATGCATACTATTAATTTGTATGCATGTGGCTAAATAAAAGACCTTTAATCTTCAGATGCCAACGCTTTTAGATCATCGTCAGTGATTACCTAGAACATTAATTAAGGAAGCGATTAATTAGTCAAAATCTCTTTCAATTCGCATGCACATATATATATATATGGACGTACGTATGAAATTCGACAAGCAGGGTACGTACGATATAAATATGTACGTTTTTCCTACCTACCTTTTTGGTTTCGGCTACAGATTTAAAACGTGAAAACAGATCATTAAGTTTGTTTCCGTCGAATTTGTAGCCAAGCTGATCGATAGAAAGGAAATTAATTAAATATAAAAACAAACTCATAAGTAACAAATTAGTTAATTAAGATCGATGTTGGTTACATACATACATTATATATATATATATATATATAGAGAGAGAGAGAGAGAGAGAGATCAAAGAGTAAGTTCTAAATTCTGGCATGCATACCTCATAAAGTTTAGCTTTCAAAGCATGGCGTCCACTGTACGTACAACAATACGTATTTTAAAATTATTAGTCTACCCCAATATTATATTAATCATGTAATATATTGGCATATTGTGGTATGTGTGTGTATGACCGATCGACGGATCACATAATAAAAAAGTACGTAAACATATATATATATATATATATATATATATATATATATATATAGTGTTTTAGTTAGGTATATATGTATATAATATATACCTGAGTTTTCCAAGTGTAAGCCCGTACTGATTTGATCGATAAAGTCCAATGTCTTCAGGAGACATGATTTCATATGTGGTTTTGTTTTTTAACATTCCATCTTGATGAATTCCACTTTCATGAGCAAAAGCATGAGCACCAACAATTGGCTTATGTGGCTGCACCTTCATTCCACTGTATTCTTCTACCTAGTACGTAATTAATTCATGAATAATGCACATGCATGTACGTGTTAATTTGTAGCTAGCTAGCTAGTACGTGAATCAACATCCAAATTAAGTATACGTTTCACATTAATTATACGTACACACACACATACCATCTTGCTAGTCATGTGAATATGTCTTGTATTGATGCCGATGTGAAGACCAAGCAGTTCTCTTTTGTTTTTTAAAATCATTACCACCTGTACGTACGTATACATACATATATATACATAACTTCAGACAAAAAAAGCTTAATTAACCTTGTAATTAATGCTTCGAGGAATTAATTGAAACCGAATGTTGATTTAATTGGTTATATATATATATATATATATATAGGGTAGAGATCAAGTAAAAAGAAAATTAAAGTAAAAAGGGTAAAAAGGATGATTATTTGATCAAATAATCATTCATTTTACACTTTTTACTTAAATTTTCTTTTTATTTGATCTCATCTCTATATATATAACTAATTACCTCTTCCAGAGAAGCATTACCGGCTCTCTCACCAATTCCGTTGATTGTTACTTCTACTTGTCTTGCACCCGAGTATGCTCCCTGCATGTAATCAACATACATACAACAGAATATTGATCGAGTACATAAAACACATGTATATATTCTAATTAATTAAGAGCTTATACATATAAATTAAGTACATAAATTAATATTAATATTATATATATGTACACCTACCGTACCTCTAATGTATTGGCGGTAGCCAGACCTAGATCATTGTGGCAATGAGTAGAAATGATGACATTTTTAGCACCAAGGGTGTTGGATTTTATGTCAGCAATAAGCTGCCCAAACTCACGAGGCCAGTTATAGCCAACAGTGTCGGCAATGCAAAGAGTGGTTGCACCGGCTTTAATAGCTTCTCCCAAGATCTCATACAGAAATTCTCTTTCCGATCTGTACGTACGTTAACCAAAATTTACCTACACAAATTAGCTTATAAATTGGAAATTAATAAAGATAAGTACGTATACGTAATTACATCACAAAGATAAGTTAACCACAATTAAGTACTATTACAATATGGAGATCACATTAATTAATTGTACGTACACCAATTATTTATTAGTGAGATATTTGTTTTAATCTTTAAAAATGATCCATGTTTTTAGCACCAAAAATGCTATTTTCTCTTTCTCAATCTTTTGCTTTATATTTCTACTCGTTAAATGATGACACGTGAAGTTTACTAGTTCTTTTTCTTCATCTTCTATTTTGATTTTGACACCTATCTTTATTTTATGATCAGTATAAAACTTAGCAACTAGTAATTGGCTAATAGAGGAATGATATATGGCGTTAACAGCACGTACCTAATTAAGTTGGCTATTTAAATAATTTTAAATTATACATGTATACAAAAACACTTAACTTAGATTCTATTACCAACTTATATATATATCATCGTTTCCTGTTATTTAATTAAGTTTTATAGAACAATTGAATAACGTAAGATCAAAGATGCCGTACCTTCCAGCATCTTCAGGACTAAATTGAACGTCATTACATCCCAAACTTCTGGCATATGCAACCATAGTCCTTGCTTTTTCAATAACTTGTTCTTTTGACATCTTTAGTTTATGTTCCATATGAATCTTACTCGTGGCTATAAAAATATGTAATCTAGGGAACCTAGCAAGCTTAAGAGCCTCCCATGCCTTGTCAATATCATTCTTATCGCATCTTGCCAACCCACAAATGACTGGAATTCGACCATCCTCACAAACAGATGTATTCCCAACATCATTTGCAATTAACTTAGCGGTTTCGTAATCGGTTTTGTTGGAAGCAGGAAACCCTACTTCGATAATGTCAACGCCTAGTTTGGCAAGTTGACGAGCAATGGCAAGCTTTTGCATGGGCGTCATGGAGGCGCCCGGGGCTTGTTCGCCATCACGTAGAGTGGTATCAAAGATGCGCACATAATTAGGGTCTTGAATACGGTTAGGGATATAGTCGAGACGGTGGACGCATTGGATTGAGAACGAATTTTGCGGTCGGGCTTCCGAAGGCTTGAAATATGAGGGATTAGTGGTGATCGGACGAGATTTTGGTGTGGTTGTGACGGTAGGAAAAACAACACCAAAGGTATGTGATACGGATGTCATCATATACATGGATGATCGATCACGTACGTATAAGCAGGAATATTATTCTTTGGTTGTGAACAAAAAAAACCAACGGCGTGAACACTTTATATAATATAACGAATAATTACCGACGTTTGGTGACATGTTTTGTCAGTCATTTATATATATTGCTTTTATAATTAATATAGGAAAATGTTTAATATAATCCACGATTAATTCATAGTTCTAAGAGACTAATTTTAGCCTTTAAATCAATGTAATCAATGTTCCAGATTAAATTTTAAAAATTTGAACGGAGTGACAATTTCGTAATTTTTCGTAATTCTCATGTGATGCTTTTACAAATCATTTGTGATTGAATATTAAAATTTTTAAATATATTTTATTGAACACAGCCCAATTAATATAAGCATGTGAATTAAAAAAAAAAGTTTTAAAAAATTAAGGCGTTTCAAAGTAATAAATATTCATGATGTCAATACTTGCGGGGGCCCTAGACAAATTGTGGTAGGTGCAACTATATAATCGACTTTTATGGTATACGTAAACACATATACTTATTGTTGAAAAATAAATATATCTAATCATAAAAACAAGAAATACAAAGAGATAAATATAAAATAAGATTACCAAGTGAAAAAACGTTTTTGAGAAAAAAACCACGAACACAATATCAATGACATTACCATATAAAAATATATGAGTAAGATCATTAAAACTTAACAAAAGTCTACATATAACAAAGAAAAACTAACATGTATTCTGTCGATTTTCTACGCACGAACGAGAAGTAAATAATAAAATCTCACTCTCCAAATTAATTGTGTTTATCTCCTTTACTGCCGTATACTTCCGAGATATATATATATATATATATATATATATATATATATATATATATATATATGAGATCAAATAAAAGGTGTTCTTATTTAATCCCTTATATAGAAATGAGATTAGTATATTTATACTATATTATAAAACATTTAAACATTTTGTTTAATCTTTTAATTTTAAATCTTTTAAAATTACTAAATTGCCCCTCATATAAACTAAATGGAAACTATTATATAAAGTAACTATTAAATAGAGTTAATAACAATCTTATATTCTATTTTAATAACTAAACCTTCTATATTTAAAATCTATACTATATTATAAAGCATTTAGGCATTTTGCTTAATATCTTAAATTTTAAGTCTTTTAAATTACCCCTCATATAAACTAAATGAAAACTATTATATACAGTAACTATTAAATAGAGTTAATAATAATCTTATATTCTATTTTAATAACTAAACCTTCTATATTTAAAAAACTCAAATAAATTAACTTAATTATTAAAAAATAATTTCATAACCAAACCTTTTATATTAAATATTATATCATGTAATAAATATTTTAACATAATTATCAAAAAATATGTACAAGTAGAACTCATAAATCTGAATAATCTATAATAAGAATTTATAAACATGTATTTTAAAAAATTTTAAATAGCTCATATAATTAATAGTTTCAAATTAGTTTACTATTTTCTTAATCTCTTAATTTTAAATAGTTTTAAATTACTAATTTACACTCAGTATTTTATGTAATTTAACTTATTTTATAAGTAAAGACTTTTTTTCTTATTTAATTGTTCTCAAAGTTTATTTAAAACTAATAAAAGAGTTGATTAAGAACTAAAAATAAAGAAAATAGACATGTTACCAATGTAAAATTATTCGTTGTCACCGTATTACATAAATTCCCAAAACGAACAAGTTATCGAGTAGAAACTATTTGATACTGCCACATTGCGCGGGTATCATGCTACTATATATATATATGTATATATATATGGAGCGATTCAAATGAAAAATATTTTTCTTACGAGAACTGCGATAACCAATATTGACCAATTATTTAATTTTCCATATTTTTTATTTAACTTAAATTAAAAGGGTAGTTTGAACATTTTTACATTATTTTCACTTTTTTAAAATTAATATATCTATCAAACAAAAAATGTGTTAAATTACGAAAATTATACCAAATTAACGAGAAAATTATACTCTTTAATTTGAGACTAGTCTTGCTATATTTTTTCGAGAAAAAAATCGCGTTTGTTAGGGTTTTATTAACACAAGTATCGACATATGCTCATGATTTCTAATTGTTAGAACCTAGAGGGGGGGTGAATAGGTTATATGCCCACTTTTTGAAGTTTTTAACAATATTTGCAAGTAATTAAAGAGTTTAAGGAAGAAAGATATCACCAATGAAGTAGTTTGGACACAATGATTTATAGTGGTTCAAGCAAGGGTTAACAACCTTGCTCTACATCCACTCCTTGGCATCACCCACCAAGAGTTGCTCCACTAACTTCTCTCTTTGAAGGTAGAGATAAACCTTTTACAACTTCTCTCTAATTCTAAGGCTAGAGATGATCCTCACTTCTCTCTAATTCTAAGGGTAGAGATGATCCTCACTTCTCTCTAATTCTAAGGCTAGAGATGATCCTCACTTCTCTCTAATTCTAAGGCTAGAGATGATCTTCACACAATTACAAATATACAAGAAGGTAATGTAGTGTTTGAACTTTGAAGGCTTTCACTCTTGCTTCATTCTTGATCTTGAGATGTTGAATTTGTATCAAGAATATGAGCTCACAAGTTTTTGTATATGTTCTGTGTTTTTCAGATTGCAAGAGCTTGGTAAAACACAAGACTTGAGTTACCTTAAATAAGGAAAAAGATGCAAGCTCAAAAAGTGTCCAGACTGTCCACGGTCGATCCACGGTCGACCCTCGGCCTGCTGGAACTTTTTGAGACTTGTCACTATAGACGTTGGCCTTTTACCAAAACCACACACAACTCATTTTTACCATAAAAATGCACTGAAAAGAAGCTTTAGAAAAGTTGGGTTAGTGCCATACTTCTTAAGTTTGAATTTAATCATAAAAATGGTAGTTTAGAAACCAAATGCACAAAGCATGTTGGAAGTTTACCTCTTTGGGAGATTCTTTTTGCTAAATATGGTTTTGGCTTATTTCAATAGAAGATTGTGTTTAGTATTTGCCAAAATGAGAATTTATTTGCTCTGACTTCCAAGCTTGTGATTTTTATAAAAATTGTCTCAATTTTTATAAAAGTTTTTATAAAAATTATTTTATAAAAACTTAAACTCATTTAATTATTTATTTTGTAAGCTCATAAACTTTGAACGTTTATTTGTATGAATCTTCGACATCGGCTTCTTCTTGAACTCGGATCTTGACGATTGGAGCTTGGCCATTTGATGAAGCTTATTTTGTAGATCATAGATGAGAATATATTTGATTTAATATATATATATGTATATGTGCACATATGTTAATGTTAGTACATACAATTATATAAACAAGTTATATATTTTTGTGTCAACAAAAGAGGATATATTTGTAAGCCTATTTTTCCCAACACTAATGTAGGGTAGTTTGGTAACTTAAAAAAGGTGTAAATGATTTATAATGTAGTGTGTGTGTGTGTATATATATATATAATTTTAATTTTAATTTTAGAACCGTTCTTATTACGACTACCGCAAGCACTATTTGTAAACATCATTAATACTCATTAATAGGGGTATTTTGGTCTTTTGTATATTTTTCAACCGTAAATTGCGTTCAGTTGTGCCGTCATTAAAGAGCAAAACTTGATTTTTCAAAATACACCTCACTAATGAGTTATTGATGAGCCATACAAATTAAAGCATTTAATAGAAAATGATGTCAAAAGGAGATTTATTATTGAGGATACTGTATATGAGAAAAAATAAATGAAAGAGGCTTTATTAATAAATGGATAATTAACTTTTAAATTACCAAAGACTAAGGTGGCGTTTGGTTCGCAGAATGTTTCTGAGAGAATTGGAATCTATTAAGAAATTGGAATCTGTCAGGAATTAAAATTTGAATCTGTGATATGTTTAGTTGGCAGGAAATAGAATTGAAATTTGGTTTTAGTAATGTAAAATAACATAATTGCACTTCTTGTTTTTTTTACTTATTTTTAGTTTGTTTTATAACTTTTATGTAAAAATATATTATACAAATTATAAAAATATTAAAATTTCATTTTATTGATCGAGGATTCATAGCAATAAATTATGAAAATCACGCTAATAAACATTATAAGTTAATATCATTACAATACACATATGCATAAATTCAAGTATCATCAGTCTCAAATCACCGACTTCTCAAATCATTAGAATCCCAAGGAGGTTTTGGCGGAGGAAGGCCACAGGGTCTGGAGGCGACGGCGGAGGAAGGTTGCTGCGGAGGGTCTGGTGGAGGAAGGCTGTGGCGGAGGGTCTAGAGGCGACGGCTGAGGGAGGTTACGGCGAAGGGTCTACCGGAGAAAGGCCGCGGCGAAGGGTCTGGTGGAGGAAGGCCGCGACGGATGGTCTGGAGACGGCAACAAATGAAGGTGGCGATGGAGGAAGAAACTGTCGGTGTTTGGAGGGTAGAGTCGGCTAACGTGTTATGTCGATGGAACGAGATAAATATTTTAGGGCTATAGAGATGTTTAAGGGTAACAAGGTAATATTTCACATTCTTTCATTCAAAGGATTTTAAAATTTTTTCATCTAGTGATGGAATTTACTTTCTCTCATTTGATGGATTCCAATTCATTCAAATTCTCTCATTAAAGTGAACCAAACACAGGAAAACTTAGGAATTGAATTCCAATTTCTTCATAATCCTAAGGATTTCTGCGAACCAAACGTTATCTAAGAAATTATTAGGATCCACTTTAAACTATTTGATGGATTTTTTTTATTATCATTTAACATTATTAATTTTCTACATTCTTCACTTAATTAATTTATAAGTGTAGAAAAAATTTCAAAAAGGAGCTAAGACAATAAAAGCCTTTAAGTATATATGTAATCTATTTGATGAGCAGGATATGAGATTTTTCCATATATATGTAGTAATCTATTTAATTAGATTTTTCCTACCTAATTAAAATATTTGCGATCTTATTTAGTTCGACCCTATTATATATGGGATGTTATCCAAAACACCCATATTTTTTTGACTCAAATGCATGGTGCCTCATGTGAAGGTTTTTTGTGGATTCGCTGCCAGGTATTATACAGTCTTTAGAGTGGATAATTGGGCGAGAGACGTTGGAATATATCAAAATTATACAATCTTTAAGAATCATTAGTTAGGTCATAATACATTATTACAACAAGTGTGACTTTAAAACCTTAACCTTAAAATCCACATAGTAGACATTTGTCTTGATTTCTCGTTTATATAATAATTAAATATTTCATATGATTTTGACTTTTAAGAGTCAAAGTTCTTTAATTTAAATCAAAATTATCAGATATAATTTCATATATGTGTTTCTCAAACTTTAAATTATCGTATTAGCCAACCTTAATATTTTATTGTCATGTTTACCCTTTATAACATTTCAAAACACTATATTTTTGGTTTTTTCATTTTTAAATATTTTATAACGAGTTTAAATTCTTTTTAGTTATAAAGAATAAATAAATAATCTGATTATTTCTAATTGTAATAATAATTATCGATAACTTGAACGATAAATACAATCACTTCTCTTCATATCATAATATGTTTATGCCATCACGTCTGTCATAACTCCAAGTTGATGTTTCAACTGCTGGTTTGGGTATTGATGTCGTATATTATCATTTTTTAACCTTTCATTTAGTTTGTATTTTATAATTATTTAATATTTTTTATTAATAATTATCCTTATTTAAAACAACTCATATATCACATGAGTATTTAATCTAGTAAAATTATCAAACAACTATCTACAACGACAATATACTTATTCACTTAATTGTTTAGTTTCAAATAACATAAACATAATGCACATACAATTAGTAAATAACTATCTACAATCTTGCAAGGTAGTGGAACTAACCTAGCAATACAATATATAATTATATATTGTATTTTATAAAGTGCGTCCATACTCAATTTTTAATCTTTAATATATATTAAAAAAATAGGATTATAATGTTATCATCCTATTTTTAGAAATTTTTTCACAAATCATGCCTCTTTATTTTGTCAAATATCTTTAGAATTAATTGTTTTTATATCAAAAAACTTAAGCTTTGCATATTGTTTAAGATTTCCACATTTTATATGATTTTAATTTGTTAACATTAAAATATTTTAACAAAAAGATTTGTTTAATTTATTTAATAGATATACTTTTTCGTGATTATAAATCTACATTCTTCGTCATCTCTTTCAATTGCACCTCTTAATTCAACAGCTCTACAAAACACTTAAGATTTATATTTTACAACACCTAACATGCATAGTTGCTTACCAATAAAAGTAATATTTATGTTTGCTACTATAATTTAGAAACAGGTTTACATGAAACATTTTTGAATTGCAATTACATGAACGTATATATTACTATACAGGATCAATTACAAATATTTAAAGGACAGCACCACATCATGACCCTATAAATTATGAAGTTCGTATTTTTACTAACAACCACCAATGTAACAATGGCAACTCTTATTCAAGTGGAAGGAAATTTAAAGAAGTTATAAAGATATTCTGATATGTTGTTATGTATGAATTTCTAATAATACATTTATTCATATTTTAAAAGATTTTTTATTTCTATATATGCTTAAAATTGTTTTATACATTTTAATAATTTTTAACATTATAAACATTTAAAATTTATTTTAACTATTTTTGTGTTTATATACGGGATGTTGAAGCTAGTATATATAATATGAAAATAATGTAGTATATATTATATTGTATTTTAAATAGGGTGTCGCAATTGGGACGTTACTCCGCTTTTAAAGGATGAGTGATGTTTGCGAAGTTACTCTGCTTTTAAAGGATGAGTGATGTCTTAATAGCGTGAATCACACACCTACACAATTGATTGATATTCCTATTAAAAATATATATATTTAATCAAGAAAGATATTTAATCGAAATATTTTTTTTGAGTTAATTACGTTTTTATCCCGTGGTTTACATAAATTTTACATTTACTCCTCGTCCTTTTAGCCCAGCTTATAATTTAGAGATTTGTTAAGAACAAGGTAGTAAGGTTCGCGCGTTGCGACGAAAAACAAAATATAAGGATGAATAAAATATAAAAGCTAACATTTGCATTTGAATACATATTTTAATGTAATATAATGTTTGTCCAACAAAATATATTTGTATAATTACATGTATATTCTTACAAACTTCTATATTACATATATATCATTTTAAAACCTAAAAACTCACATATATACCCAATAACTTACTTTGAATATATTTAAACCATTTAAAAATTAAAAAGTTATCTTTATATTTAATCTATTTTTATTTAAAAACATCTAAAATATTGTATTACAAATCTGCCCTTCCCATTTTGAATATTTACACACACCTATATTACGTATATATACAAACATACGTATATATGTGTGTTGACGAACAAACATAAGAAAACAGACGGGACGACGCACGACACCTTGGAGTCGGCAGCAACGCACAGTGATGGCAACCATGCTAACGGCAGGGTGGTCGATGGTGGTGGTCAGACATCGGTCATCGGCAACAGAGATGGGTGGCGGGGGTCACCGGCGGCGACGTTGATTGGAGACAGCGACGGTTTATAGATGGCGGTGGGATTTATGGCAGTGGTTGGTTTCGGTGGCGAAGGTTGTTGGCTGCAACGGTCGGCTACGCAGGTAAGCGGGGTCGGCGGTGGCGACGACCAGTGGGGAACGCCGGCGGAGGTGACGGTGTTGGTACGAATCTCGACAAGTTGTTATAAGATGTGGATGACTGGATGCAATCAAGGAAGAATTCAAGGTCTGTACATGTAATGGTGTTGGTATGACTTTTGGATGGTGGGGAATTCAAAGGGAGAGGGCAGGTGATGAAGACGATGGGATGTCTAGAATGAAAGATCTTTCCTTTCTTTTTTTTTTTTTGAAAAGCAGATCTGTGATTAATATTAAATGGGAAGGATAATTTTGTAATATTATATTTTAAATATTTTTAAATAAAGATAAATCAAATATAAAGATAACTTTTTGATTTTTAAATGGTTTAAATATATTCAAAATAAGTTATTGGATATATATGTGAGTTTTTATGTTTTAGAAAGATATATGTAATATAGAAGTTTATAAGGATATACATGTAATTATCAAAGTTTGTAAGGATATGAATGAAATTCTCCCTAGAAAATATTGTTTTAAAAAAGTATCGTATTAACGATAAAATTTATATCAAAATGTAGATACAATATGATAATCACAAATATATATATATTCATATCTACACTAATTACATTAAACATCATGAGTTAAAAGTTATATAAACTTAACATAATATAATGTTTATCCGACAAAATGTATTTGTTATTATTATGATTTTAAAAAATACATTTTTAAATAAATATCATATTATAAGGAATTTTATATCGAAAATTTGAAATTTAGATACAAATGAAATGATCATAAATATATTCATATCTATGCAAAATATTATGTGTTAAAATAATATATATATATATATAAAATTAATAAAAGACATAAATTTTAATAAAACATAAATAAAAAGTTGGAAAAGTTAAATTCAAATGAAGATAGACTAAATTTAAACATAAATGTTAAAAATAAAGTGAAATAAAAATTAAACATCTACAATCAGAAATATGGGAAAATCTTATTTTCGATAATAAAAAAAGTAATTATTGAAGTAGAAAAAGAAAATAAAAACTATGAATTTTAATGTTTTCATTCAAAAAAACATAAAAGTTATACTTTAAATTAAAATATTGTCATATCTGATTTGAAATGCACAAACGATACAAAAAATATAATTTTTCAGTGTAATCCCAGTCATTAATTATATATCGTAATAGATAATCTATATTATATCTTTTGAAATTTAATTTTATAGTATTATGATTCCGAAAAATATGACAATCTATTTGCCATTATAATTTTGTAAAAAATATATGTAACGTATTATGATAAAATCTATACCGAAATGTTGAGAAAAATAAGACAGTTACAAATATATATTTGTTTTTTGAACCAATCATTATATTTTAAAAAATTATTAAAAATAAACAAATAGTGTAAAATTAATTGTTTAAATAAAATAATAATAAAAATAAAAAATTCAGAAATCCTTGTGTTGAGCTATGACGGGCTGATGAAAAAAAAGCCACGTATGGAAAATTGGAAATAGAAGTATTGAATGTGAAATGGAGGATGGGCTGATGAAAAAAAAAGTAGAAAATCAGTGAAAGAAAAAAAAAAGAAAAATCGCAAAATAGAGTCTCGAACTCAAGATATGTTGTGTAAAAAGAACGGGGACCAACCATGCTGCCAAATGAAGTTTTCACAATTTGTTTCATGAATCAAATATAAATATTCTTAGATGTTACGGTTCATTTGATTCACACAAATGTTAGATATATAATATATGATTCTATTTTTTTATGAAAGTGAGTGCGTAGTCTATTCTTCCCTTCTAATACCATTAGCATCCGAACCAAGTTATCTTTTTAACCATTGATACATTAGCATTCATATTATCTTTCACTTTCAACCTTATCAAACCAATAAACTCTCTTCAACCCTATATCTTTTTTATTTTTATTTTCTATTTTTGTTTTAATTTATATAATTTAATTATTGCAAAGACAATCAAATATAAAATAATTAATAATATTTCACCTTACATTAAAAAATGAAATACATAAATTAAAAAACAACAGCTAGTTCTCGTCGTCGTTGTGCATTGAAAGCCAATGAAGACATTTTTTTGTGTATGTAAAAAATAAATATGTAAGTTTGAGAGAAAAATAACAGAGGAAGAAGAATGGAGATGTGAAAAAATAAAGTGGGTAATGTATATATTTTTTTAAAGATTGAGAATTGGAAGAATGGAAAATAGTGTATAAAATATAGTAGAAAGGAGAAGATGTGTAAAATATGTATAGATGTGAATGGTATTTATAGAAGAAAAAAAAAAGAAATATATATATATAACCGTTTTTCAACGGTAAAAAAGAAAGAAAAAAAACAACCCGCAACGGGTTTACAAGCCAGCTGCCCCATTTCAAAGGGGGCAATGGTGTTACCATCGGGTTTCACCCCAACCCGAGTCGGGTAGGGTGACCGATGCGGGTGGTCTAATGAGTCCAATTGTCCAATACACTTTTTAATTGATTTGCAAGCACCTTGACAATAAAATCTATGAAGAGCAGTCATGAACATTATCGAATATCAACACTCTCTGACTTCAATTCTCATGCCCCCACGGGCTCTAGTGAAATTGTTGAGATCCAATAACCATTATATCTTCTTTTTCAAAAAAAAAACTCTACTTAATTTATAGTTTTAAGCTTTATTTATTAGTTAATGTATGCTATTTCTCAAATGTTTATTGTTGAAAAACCTAATAGCACTAACCATCCTAGACAAACCAACAACAACAACATGACTCAATCCCGTCTAGGCTGGACATGAGGAAGGTAAGATATAAACAGTTATACATTTATCCAAAAATGTAGAGAAACTGTTTTTCGATAGACCTCCGGCAAACAAAGCAAAAATATAACAAAATCGGGAAAGAAAAATAAAAACACAAAACTAAAATAAAATAAAAATAAGATAAAATTAGAATAAAATTAAATGAAAACAAATACGGTAAAATTTAAAATCCAAGAGCATCAAACTATATGTATATACAGACAAACTAAAAAAAACAAAAATTAATTATATAGTAAATAAAAGAATTAAGTTTTAATGTATTTTTACGAAAAATCATGTTGTAGATAATTAGAGTTAATTACATAAATGGTCCTTGTGGTTGATACAAAATTTCACTTTTAGTCATTTGACTTAAAATTTACGAAAATAGTCACTAAGGTTCTCACTTTTGGTTCTTTACACTTACTGATGTTAAATCCTACTGTTAAAAGCCCTCATATGCCTTGCACATGAGGGTATTTTGGTCTTTTTGACTGTTATCCATGTTATCAAACACTACGAACCTCAAATCAAAGTTCTGGCCTCCAAGATGCTTTGAAGGGCAAGCTTCTAGTAATCCGACATCCTCCAGCCAGTTTTTTGTTTCTTAGAATTTGAATTCCCTTACTATCATTTAACTGTTGTCCTGACGACATTAATGATAGTGATATCGACAACAGTTGGCTGTTAACATGATTTTGTTTATCGTCATCTTATTTCTTTGTAACTTGTTTAAGAACTTGCTAGAATTCTTGTCTCTTAACCAAGATTTTCATCCTCATAACTCCATTTTCTTCCACCATTTGAGAAACAACTACTACTTGAGCCCCCATGCATAATGTTAAGAACCTCAAGATTTCTCTACACTACATTAGATATTAGTTTTTAAATTGAAAGCAGTAAAAACAAAATGAAACCAAAAATAGATATAATTAAACATGATGATCGAATAACAAAATGGGAGTAGGATTATTAAAAAAATATATTTAGGTTAAGTTTTCTACACTCAATGGGCCGATCGAGTTTTTGGTGGTCCACGGTACATACCGGGCCTCGGGGCCTGTCCTAATTAATAGCAAGACTACTAACTTTTGTGTTAAAAATCAAGTTCATTTCACGCTCTTAAACTTTGAAGACCAAAGTGCTCATTACATGTATGTAATTCTTCTATTCATGGTAGTCATCGAATTGTTTTTATGTAACTTACGCTAAAATAAATATAAGATCACGTTTTGATAATATGAAATATGGCAAAAGTTCAAACGAGAACTGTTTTTCGTACGAGAACCGCGAGAACCAATCTTAGCCGTCCAATTCCCCCTCCTTCAATTGGATTGTCCACCCATGAATTCCTTACATGCACCCTGTCACACTCAATCCCCACGCTCTTCATCCATGAACTCCATTATCCAAAATGAACGGCCAAGATTGGTTCTCGCAGTTCTCGTATGAAAAATAGTTCTCGTTTGAACCCTCTCCTATGAAATATTGTGTTTTACAAATTGTAAAACATATAATTTTGTGTTGTATTTTTTAAACGTTAAAATAAAAAAGATTCTACCGTAACCCAGACAAAAAAAAAGCAAATTCAAAAGCATTCTGCAAAATAAAGTTACAAAAATAAAACATAGGTGAGATAAATCTTGATAAACTAATGTGATTGTTGACGCAGAACTATGTTATTACCACAAAGAGTGTGTAATGCAAAGGAGTTGGGACGAAACGAGGCTTGCTAAACAAAAAAAGACCGTGGTTTGGCGTAACAAGAGGTGCTCCTATGATTTACTTTGTTTTGTTCCTTAAGTCGTAGGGCCATTCTTGCCACGATCACTTGTGATTTGATGCCAAGGACCAACATGATCTATCATATTAACATAACATAAATGATTAAATTTATAAGAAAATGAATATAGATTAGTGTAATATAAATAACAAATAACAAGATTAGATTACAAAATCTTTCAACAAAGGGCGATATATAATTATATATAAATAACAAGTGACAAGAGTACAAAACTTTCTAGACAAAGATAAAAGTAAAATGATATAAGTTAGTTACCGATAATTATAAAATAACATGCAAATATCATTAAATAAGTAGAAAATTAAAGAGATATTAATGTAGAATGGAATGTAATACTTACCATGAGCGGAAGCAACCATTCCCATAGATCCATATGTCAACCTATAATTATGCGATGTTTGGGTACGTAAATACATTTTTTTATGTTTAATACTTTTTATATATATATTTTTTAAAAATATAAAATTATATTTCACGTCTAAAAGATTTTATTGTAATATTAATGTATTTCTCACGTTCACTATTGTTAAAAAAGTAATATTATTGTAATGGATAAATGAAAAACCACTCTTATCACGTTAGAACGCGTGAATGAGTAATATCATGATAGTGAAGTTTTGTTATTTCAAAAATGTTCTTTTATGTATACATATGCACGTCAATTATCGATTATATATATATATATATATACACTAGTGACCCACCCGCGCAATGCGACGGCGGCGAATAAAGAGAAAGTTGTGATGAGTTTTATACAGAATAATCACAAAAAGCTAATATGAGTTTGTGAAGATTCCTTGCGAGATGAAGATAATATGAGTTTGTGAATATTCTTTGCAAGAGCCACTTTGAAATTAAGAATTAAATTGTTAACTCTGAGTTATTTGTCTTTCAGTTTGTTGGAAGAATTTTATCGCATAGCTGAATCATGAAGTTGTTGATTATATATATGTATGTATATGTGTGTGTAATGTTTCATAGTTCTAATTATTATGTAATTGAGTTAGAATTTAATGTTTATAAATTTCAACTCTTTGACTCTTTCATTTGTTTGGTGTTTGTGAAATCTCCTGAACTTGATTTATTAAAAACAGGAATTTAGGTGATCTTATGAATCAAAAGTTAATATTAAAAATATATGATTAGACTTGATTCAGTTATAAGTATGGTGATCTCATGAATCAAAAGTTAATATTAAAAATATATGGTTAGAAATAATTCTGTTATAAGTATTGGTTTAAATTCAATAATTGTCGGTTATGTTTTCAATATTTATTTGTTTAAATTCATTAATTGTGGACTTAAAGGAGGGGTAAATGAGAGGTATAAAGGAAGAGTATTTTAGTAAATTTACTCTTTTTAAAATTAAAAGTTTTTTAGGTGGTAAATGCATTATATAGGAGTAAGATATATATAAGTCTAAGCCCTTGATAGATAAAAGTGATGGTTCATAATGGTTCTTTAAATTTTTTATATAAGAGAGGTTTTAATTGCTCCTTGATATATATATATATATATATATATATATATATATATATATATATATAATCTTTAATTTTTATATTGATTGGTGTTCATTATTCAATTTGAGTTCTATTATGATAAGAAATTTTTAATTTTAAGTTGGAACATGTATCTTTATCCATTACGCTTAAATACAATTTTTTTAATATTTTACAACATTAGGTTACTAAACCATGACAGATCAATATAATATAGGGCAAATTGCATGAAAATGCAATAAACTCTCTCTTAGTTACCATTATATACAATCAACTTTAAAATTTTAAAAATAATACAATTAACTTTCATAATCCTCTCATTGTATGCAAACAAGTTTTTTATGTGTCTATTGTTTAGTTACAATTGTATATAATAAACTTTGTCATAATCTCCATTATATACAACAAGTTACATACAATGTGAGGATTATGAAAGTTTGTTGTATTATTTTTAATAAAATAAAGTTGATTGTGTACAAAGGTAACTAAGACAATGTTAATTGTGTTTTAGTGCAATTTGTCCTATAATATATTCTTAATAATATTTTGAGTGCATCAACTATTTAATATATACCTTAGTTCATTATAAAATTTATCTATTTTTATATAAATCTTATTTTAATAAAACAAAATCTTTAAAATAATATATTTTTAATTCTTTTATTGAAAGACAAAGAAATATATTATTATATCAACTTGATACTTAGAGAGAATGAATATAAAAAACATATAAATTATTTCAATAATTATATATCCACTGCTATTGATGAATAATAAAAAATTAAAAATATTCTATTTTTTAAAAAAAATGTCATATTATGAAAAAATGTATACCTGAACATAGATAAGAATGAGATGGTCGCAAATATATAATTATTTTTTCTCTAAACAAAATATATCACAAGTTACTAACCATAATTTATAAACAACCTATAATTAATTACATTAATATACAATTTTCATAAAATCCCTCATGTTTTATAAAATCCCTTCACAATTTTCATCTAACCCTCTTCAATCCATTTAAAATTGAATTTAATTTCACGGTTTCTCCACCTTCTACCACATTTTATTAATCACAATTCAACATTTGTTCATATCATATTTACATATCAGCATTTATGTGTCTCTACTCTACCAACAATATATATATATATATATATATATATTGAATTTCAAGATCGTTTAAATACTATTAGCTTTATCATTTTTTATTTATTTTTAATTACCTAGAATCAAAATGTTAAATTAAAAATGGATATAACTTTTAAAGAAATTAACGTACCATGAACATCGATAAGCATGAAAATAACAAGCATAAACCACATGATTAAAAAAAGGAAATGTAATTGACTTTCCATTTTCAAAATCTTAGGCTGTATTTTTTTTAGAAAAATCCTTTATTTTTAGAAAAATCCTTTATTTTTAGAAAAAAAATTTCCAATAAAACTTAAAATTAGAAAACATGTTTACTTGTATAGTTTTTCAAGAAAACAGAAAACTCTATCATTCTTTCACATTTTTTCAAATTTCTCAATTTTTTCAGACTCTTTTACCTTTTCAAACTACTTGTTCAAGAAAATACTTCAACCAAACATGTTTTCTATTTTTCTATGAAAAAGGAAAACCCTAACCATTCATCTAAACACGTTTTCTAATTTTTTTTAACGAAAACTTTATTATTTTTCACAGAAAAAACAAAAAAAAATCTTACTAAACACAGACTTAATGTGTGAAAAGAATGAATTGCTTCACGTACTTCTAACCGGGTCATCATATCCCTAAAATAGAAACATATATAATTAACTAAGGGGGTTTCATTCCTCAATAGTTGATTTATCAAAAACTGTAATTTTTATCTATATTATTATATAAAGTATTTAATTTTTTTCTTTAAAACTCTTAAATTTTAAGTCATTTAAAATTACTATTCTACCCTTATCTACCAAAAAATATTCCATAAAATAAACTTAATAACATTCATTTTTCATAAATTCCAGAATATTCCCTTTCCATAAATTCCATAGCAAAACTTACGAAACAGAATATTCCATAAACTTAATAACATTCCATAAATTCCAGAAAGAAAAATATATAATATTCGCTTTTCACCTTCTAAATAAAAATTACAAAATTATATCTAAATTTCATTCTCTTTTCACCTGCTAAATAAAAATTACAAAATTACATCTTGTATGTCCTCTTGATTAATACCTACCAAAACAACTCCTTACAAACCATTTTTATTCACCGCCGCCGCATTGCGCGAATACGCCGCTAGTATATATAAAAGGAGAATACTAACTACAGTTTTAAGGGCTGTAAATAAGAATAAAAAAATAATTTTAATTTTTTAAAATGGCAATTACAACTTATATATATACTAATATATCATTCATTAAACATTCTCTCTCTTCTTAATTTTAAAAGTTATTAAAATTCAATGAAGACAAATTTTGATCTTTTATTCTATTTAAATTAATCTTATCCACTCAATATTTAACTATTTCACTTTCTCTTCAAATTTACTTTAACTTTTTATTTATTTAAAATATATTTTCCCACTAACACACTCTATCACACAAACACAATTATTCACCCACATAGACATAATTTTTAAAATCTTATTAAATTCTCTCTCCTTGTTTTATAAATATAAATCTTTTTTCTTATTTTAATGTCTTTACAATTTATTTTTAAAATTAATAAAATAGTTGACGCAAGTAAAAGGAAATTTAAAAAAACGGACATGTTGTTGAAGAAAACTTTTTCATGACTTTGAATCCCGCGAATAACATATCATTACATTTTTTAAAGCGACATGTGTGACATCTGTCACCAAAAACAAGTTAGTTGAGTTTAACTTGTTATACGACCTAAATCTATGTGTTTGTGTGAGATACCTAAGGTCTAGTAGATGCTAGAATTAGGAGTTAAATATGCCTAAATTCTTCAAATAAGGTGGTAGAACATTTAACCGATTCCTAGTGTACAAGGTTATCGAGCAAATGTCTCTAGAGCGAGTATGGGTGAATGAACCCCTCAACTAAATGTATAACACTAATACAAATAATATATGGATAATAGTTGATACTAGATGGCAAGTTTAAATATCACTCAAAGTGGTAACCCTAATAAGTTAATTTAACACATAAATGGTTAAACACACCTACAAGAAATAAATATATACAACACTATGAACTTAAAATAAGTAACAATAATAATACAATTTACATACATATACATATATATATAAATCGAATAAGGCTTAATTAAAACAAAAGGATAAGACCAATCACTAATTCAAATTAAAAACAAGATTTCTAATTCTAAACTAATTTAAAAATAATAACAATAATAATAATCATAATGGAAATATTACAAATATATATACATATATATCCATTCGGACAGCAAAAAAAAAGAGAAAAAAAAAGAGATAAGATTTTGAATTTGAATTCAAAGGTGATTATCTACATATCATTTTTTTTAAAACAAATTTCCTACATATCTAACCAATTCCATCAATTCCAAGCCCTCTTCTCCCTATCTCTCGACATTTTTTTTCTCCAGCCCTACACATCCATAACCATTGCACTTCAATCCTCAAGAAGGTTAGTTGCTTTGATCTCCATTTGAGGAGTTTAGGTATGTACATGTTCCATTATAAACTTTAATTTCTTCTTCTTGTTTCTTTGCATGTAAAACATGGTTGATGGATTAAACACATCCTAATCGCACATAAAGTTATGATTTTGATGTGTTTGGTTGAATATCAAACCCAAAGGATTGGTCTATTTGATTTAAAACTTAAAGAATAAGAACCTATAATCTGGGCAGAATATGTACTAACTTTAATAGGCCATATCTCGGGCAAAATAGAATGAAAAAAATCTATTCTTGACACTAAAAATAAGTTTTTTGAGTCTCCTTTCATCTCCAACTGGTTTCATACAAAACTAAGTTCATCTGGTCTCCCAAATAATTAAAATCGTTTAGGTGCGTAAATCTGTGTTTTCTGGCAGTTTAATCTACCAACTTTGAAATTTCTAAAACCTATTCTAAAAATCACGAAAATTCTTCAAACTTAATCTGGGGCATGTTTCATGAGTTTTAAAATTCCTGTAAAAAGTTTAGAATTTATTAAGTTGTTTTACTATTTTAATTGATTAAAAACATTTTTGTGATTGAATCTGGAAAACCTAGAGTTTCTTTTAACAGACTTTGAATCATCATAATTAATCCTAGATCTCGAATTAGAGGCCAAAAATTAATATGAATAAACTTTGGATTGTTTTTAATCACGGTGGAAAATATTAGGATTTATTAGTTTTATTTTCTATTTTAATTGAGTGAAAACTTTTTAATTGTCCAATCTGGAATTTTTGAAATTTCCATATTCAGAGTTTTAAAATATTGTAAAATATCCAAACATCCGAATTAATTAACAAAAAATTGTGTGAATGAATTTTTATATGTCTTTAAGTTACTGTAAAATTTTTAGAGTTTAATAAAGTTTTTTAGTATTTTAAATAAATAAAAACTTTATGACGCGCAAACTGGAGGTATTTTCTGACCCACACCAATTAAAGTATTTGTTATAAAATAATAAACATGTTATTAAATTCTAGAAAATTTATATAAAATAATAGAGACATTAAGGTCTCTACCATAAAATTTTAGGAAAATAATTAGGACATTGGGATTAATTTAAAAATATACGAAGAGTGCCCAAAATTTCAGTATTTAATCTACATAATTTAAAAGGAAAATAAACAAAATTTCAAAACTAAGATATACATATTGGGGTTAGACCCAAGAAATGGATGCACTTATGCAACCTAGCGTAAAAGTTAATCGTGAATCCTAAATAAAATTTAATAGCTCAAGGATAACGCAAAAAAAGACTATTAGTCGTGAATCTAATATAATCTATATGAACTAATTGTTTGTAGATTTGTGAGCGTGCTAAGACTCGATTGATTAAGCTACTTACTAAGGTGAGTACTCGTGGCCCCTTTTTACTATATTTCTCGGGGGAGAATGACACTCAAACTCTCTTTTAAACTTTTATGCCGTGATGACTATTTCTTATTTATTTTAGACAACTTATGTGACGTATATGTAAAGACTACTTGTTGGTTGATGACTATTGATTCCTATATTCCTATGAGCCAACGGTTTATGCTCCAGCTGGGTATGCTATAATAACTACTTGGAAGACAATGATTTGATTCCTATTGATTCCTATTGAACCTGGTGGTTCGGATGTTGGTACAACATCTACACGCTTAACATGCTATACGTGCACATTTGTCCTACTTAAACAATTTACACGGCAACTATGCTTTTACTTTAAACCTGCGAGCTCACCAACTTTATGTTGACATTTTCGAGTGTTCATTTTCCGGTAATGCTAATAACCATGCCTAAGGAGCTTAGGTGACCCTAGATAGCCTTAGCATGACATCTGCAGTTGACTAAGGACTCTTTCATTTAACTATGCTATTATGAACTTGGATTTTTTTTATAAATCTAGGGCTTGTAGCCCCGTATACTTGTCCCGGGTTGTGGGAACAACTATTTCGTATGTTCTTGTTTTAAATTGTTGACTATGGCTGTCGTGAAGCGACTTGCCATGGCACAAGTCTCCTCTTGTGTCGGGGAACGTCGTGACACGTTGGTGTTGTTGGTTCTATGTGCACAAGACACAAATTAATACGATATTACTGATAATAAATAAACCCATAGGGTCACACATCTACAATCAATGGACACCAATTACATATTTGAATATGATTTAAATATGTTTCCAACTCGTTATATATATATAAGTATATATGCATTGTTGCATATTGTTATTTATGTGAAATAATAATATCACTCTTGTATATTGATACAAGATAATGCATATGAAATACATAAATATAAACATATGATTTTATATATGTATATATATATATATATGTATAAATAGATATTTGTTACAAGTAAATTGTTACTAGTAACAAATTATATAAATGTATGTATATCTTTGTTACAAGTAAAGAGTTACTAGTAACAATCAAGTATGTATATAAAATACATGTAGATGTATTTTATATATTGTATGGCATGGTCTAGTATACCTTTTATATAAATATTTATAAAAGAATCTAGAAATCACCACAATGAACCATGAGGGGGCCATGTTGACTTCTTGTATGAAGTAATTAAACAAGTATGGTGCCAATAAGTCAAGAAGGAAGACAAGCAAGAGGGGGCCTCCCCTCCCTCTCCATTTACGGCCAAAACAAGGCCAAGAGGGGGCCTCCCTCTTGTTTTTTCAAGGCTTGGCTTTTTATAGCTCATGCATGGTCATTGTGAGATAAGTTCATGCTACCACCATTCCTTGAGTTCTTAGAAAAGTTCTAAGTGTTTGATACTTGAAAACATCCTTACTTTGTAGTATTGGTGTTCTTCAAGTGAGCAAAGTGTGGTGCTAGAATACATACTCATATACATACATAGTAAGTTCAAAAAGAAGAACAAGAGGTTGTTGCTTGCTTGCTTGAATTCCAAAGGGTTGGAGAGACTAGCATCTTAGAGGTGTTGGATTCATTGATTGTGTGGATACCTTGGAGGAAGTCTTCTCTTGGCTTCTCATAGATCAACTACTTTTTCAACGGTTTACTCACGCTACAAAGGTTGTAGTTCTAAACACCCTATGGTTGTTTTGTTTCTTAAGGCTTACATATGGATCATTGGTGGGGAGTTTTAAAAAGTTTAAGATTTTTGTTCATGCTTCCGTTGCTAAAATATATTTTGAAAAACCGAACAAACCCCAACAGTGGTATCAGAGCCACTTATGTATAGTTTTAAGAAACTTTTGAGTATGTATTGTTTTAAGAAAATGGACAACTTTTCTTTTGTTAGAAAAGTTGTGGATTTTCTTGTTGGCAACTTATATATGTTTATATATTTATTTTGGGAAACAACCAAACCACATGCATGTTTGGTTGTAAAAGTTGCCTAAATATCAAGTGTTGATATATATATTTGTTTGAGTGTATGTTGTGCATAACAAGCCATAGACCTTTTGTGATGTGTTGGAAATTCGATTTGGTTGTAAAATTATTTTTTCATTTGGTATGTAATAATAATTTTAGTTTTGTTTCATCTTGTTGTATTTTGTAAGTAGTAGAATAGTTTAGACTAGTTTACTTTTATAAAAAATGTAACAAGATGAAGAAATGACCAAGTTGGAGTTTTCAAGTGTGGTGGAGTCAACCATGGAGGCTTGGAGTCATTTGCACTACAAGGAGTTGTTTTGGCAAGTGGGAGCTTCAAGTTCATCACAAGAGGAATATTTGGTCCTTAGTTATGACTTGGTATTTTTGTATGGCTCACAAAAATACCACTTAGGATAAATGGCTTGGTTATGCACTTATACATGTTTTTTGTGTGTGTTTATGTTTATATTATTATGCATGGTTGAAAATAGGATTTTTGCATGCTAGATAATATTTTTACATAATATAAATCACACAATGGGAGTTTGGTATTTTAAGTTGACATAACATAAGATGTAAAATGAATTTTATATAAAAGGAGTTTTGTAAAGATTAAAATTCATTATGTCAAAATATATATATATATATATATGAGTTTTATAAAATAGAGATTTTAAAACTCAACCAAACTCCATTCAAGCTTAATAATAAAATGGTTTTATTACAAGCTAAAATTGGTCGTATTTGCGCGCTCGAAACTACACACGTTAATATAGGATATTAATACTAGTTTAAAATTGAACGCGTTGAGAGTTCGTAAAATATGGATTTTAAGAATACTCAAGACCAATATATATATAAAATATGGTTTTATCAAAACATGGACTTGTTATTGTATGCATGCAATACTAGTCGCACGACTCGTTTTGTTTTATTTAATAAATATACAAAACGGTAAAAGCCCTTTTTCAAAACGTAAGTCTATGCCATCCCATTTTAAGACACTCGCTTGTTGCAACGACACTCACGTGGAGAGAGCATTAGCCAAACGCGTGGATTGTTTTTGTAACAACCGAGGTGTTTTTCCGCGAATTCCATGAACGTCTTGGGCCGGAAATTCACCGTCTTGAAATAGGACGACTTAATCGGAATCTTATTACGGAGAGAGCATTAGCCAAACGTAAGGAAGCCCGAGGCATAGATGGGATCAAACATGCCAAAATTGACAATCGTTGTCTAGGATCCCATAAAGATCTAGGAATTACATACGAGATGTAATTGGTAAACGTTACCTACCTTGTTGTTTTAACTTGATGGAGAGAGCATTAGCCAAACATTCAAGGTTAAGTTCAACTTGGATCCTAGCCTTTAAAAATTAAAGAATTTTATAATTCTAAAGGGTATTAATTATTAAAGGATTAAATATCAAAAATACTAAATTGAACTTTGTTAAATTTTGTAGATGGCCCCTAACTCAACTACGCCCGTTAACAACTTATCTCTTCGTTCAATCCTAGAGAAAGAAAAACTCAATGGTACAAATTTCTTAGACTGGTATCGTAACTTGAGAATCGTTCTTAAGCACGAAAAGAAATTGTACGTACTTGAGGATCCCGTCCCTGAGGAACCTCCATTGACTGCGGCCAAAGCCGTTGGGGATGCTTGGGTGAAGCATTCCGACGACTCGATCGAAATTTCATGCCTCATGCTTGCTACCATGTCTCCGGATCTTCAAAAGAACCTTGAGGAGCATGGAGCATATGAGATGCTTGGCCAGCTTAAGGAAATGTTCCAAAAGCAAGCGAAGCAAGAACGCTTTGAGGTCACTCGAGCTTTCCATGCATGTAAGATGGAGGAAGGTCAATCCGTTAGCGACTATGTGCTAAAGATGAAAGGATACATTGACCAGCTTGCTAGGCTTGGATCTCCCATAACCAACGAGTTTGCACAGGATATGATCCTTAACTCGTTGACCAAAGCCTATGACCAATTTGTCATGAATTATAACATGAACAATTGGGAGAAATCTGTCTCAGAGTTGCATGGGATGCTTAAAACTGCTGAGAGCAAGATTCCAAGCAAAACACCTCAGGTCTTGATGATTCAAGAAGGGAGAATCAAGAAGAAAAAGATAAACAACTCAAAAGGGAAGGGCAAGGCAAAGGCAAAGGGAAAGGACAAAGGCAAGCAAGTTGCCAAGGCTCCTACACCCAAGACGGCGGGAAAGGTTCCCAAGAATGACCCGTGCTTTGAATGCGGGGTGGTAGGACATTGGAGGCGCAATTGTCCAACTTACCTTGCAGAGTTGAAAAGGAAGAAGGCTGGCGAGGCTAGCACTTCAGGTATATATATGATTGAAATGTATACTTTTTCCATTAATTCCTGGGTATTTGATACCGGTTGTGGAACTCACATTTGTAACAATGTGCAGGGGTTGAGAAAAAGTAAGCTGCTGAAGCCAGGCGATTTGGATCTCCACGTGGGCAATGGAGCAAATGTTGCTGTTGAAGCCCTTGGAACTTTTGAATTATTATTACCAAATGGCCTGTACTTAATATTAAACAATTGTTGTTATGTACCTAGTTTAACTAGGAATATTATTTCAGTAGCTCGGTTAAGAGAATCTGGATTCATATTTGGTTTCGTTGATGATGGCATTCGTGCCTTCAAAAACGATATTTTGTATTTTGAGGCTCGGCCTCTTAATGGAATATATGAAGTTAATCTTAAAAGATCTCTTGATGATAATTCTATATATACCACTAGCACCAAACGACCTAAGCATGACTTAAGTCAAACATACTTATGGCATTGTCGACTTGGTCATATAAACAAGAAACGCATTGCAAAACTTCAAAAGGATGGAATTTTAAAATCAAACGATTCTAGCTCATTTGAAGTTTGCGAATCATGTTTATATGGAAAGATGACTAAGGCTCCTTTCTCCGGTTCAAGTGAAAGAGCCAAAGATCTATTAGGAATCATACATACGGATGTATGCGGTCCTTTTAGATCAATGTCTAGGGATGGTGATAGATACTTCGTTACATTCACCGATGATTATAGTAGATTTGGTTATGTTTATTTGATGAAACATAAACATGAAACATTTGAAATGTTCAAGCTGTTTCAAAACGAAGTACAAAATCAACTCAACAAAACAATCAAGGCCCTTCGTTCCGATCGAGGTGGTGAGTACTTAAGCCAAGAGTTTATGGATCATCTTAGTAATTGTGGGATTATCTCACAACTTACTCCTCCTAGAACACCACAACATAATGGTGTATCTGAAAGGAGGAACCGAACTCTACTAGATATGGTTCGGTCTATGATGAGCCGAAGTACTCTACCCTCGTCCTTTTGGAGTTATGCTTTATTAACTGCTGCGCGCATATTAAATATGGTTCCAACCAAGAAGGTAGATAAGACACCATATGAGATGTGGTATGGAAAGGTTCCAAACTTATCATACTTGAAAGTCTGGGGTTGTGAGGCTCATGTACGACAAGAAGCTTTAAGCAAACTCGATCCTAGATCTATCAAATGTAATTTTGTGGGATATCCTAAAGATTCATTAGGATATTATTTCTACAACCCAGCTGAGAACAAAGTGTTTGTTTCTAGGCATGCCACTTTCTTAGAAAAGGAGTTTCTTTCGAAAGAGGCAAGTGGGAGCAATGTAGACCTTGAAGAAATTCAAGAACCACAAAATACAAGTCAGGTTGACACTAGCACTCAACAAACGGTTGTTGAACCTGAACAATTGGTTGTTCAAGAACCTACTGAAACACAAAGTGTTCGTAGATCTGGTAGACCTCGTCAAGAACCCGAGAGATACGGATTTCTCGTGTCCAATGATGAGATTTTCTTGGTAGACTCTTCTGAGCCTACTAACTACCAAGATGCTATATCGGATCCGGAATCCGATAAATGGCTTGATGCCATGAACACTGAGATGCAGTCCATGTATGAAAATCAAGTATGGAACTTGGTTGATCTTCCTCCCAATAGTAAGACTGTAGGGAGCAAGTGGGTCTTCAAGAAGAAGACAGACATGGATGGAAATGTACACACATTTAAGGCAAGGCTAGTGGCGAAAGGTTTCACTCAAACTCATGGTATTGACTATGATGAAACTTTCTCTCCGGTAGCCATGATTAAATCTATTAGAATACTTATTGCCATAGCTGCATATTATGACTATGAGATATGGCAAATGGATGTCAAAACGGCTTTTCTAAATGGACACTTAAGTGAAGATGTCTATATGGTTCAGCCTGAAGGTTTTGTAGATCCTAAGTATCCTAATAAGGTGTGCAAGCTTAAAAGATCCATCTATGGACTAAAGCAAGCATCTCGAAGTTGGAATCTTCGATTTGATGAGAAAATAAAAGAGTTTGGTTTTATCAAATCAGAAGATGAACCGTGTGTTTACAAGAAAACTAGTGGGAGCGCAGTAGCATTCCTTGTCTTGTATGTTGATGACATACTACTCATTGGAAACGACATCCCGACCTTGCAAGACATCAAGTCTTGGCTTGGGAAGTGTTTCTCAATGAAAGACTTGGGAGAAGCCGCCTACATTCTTGGAATAAAGATCTATAGGGATAGATCTAGGCGTCTTATTGGCCTAAGTCAAAGTGCATATATTGACAAAATCTTGAAACGATTCAAGATGGAGAATTATAAGAGAGGATTCTTGCCAATGGCACAAGGCACGGTTTTGAGTAAAGCTCAAAGCCCTAGCACAAGAGAAGAGCTAGATAGAATGAGTGAGATCCCATATGCTTCTGCAATTGGATCCATCATGTATGCCATGCTATGCACTAGGCCAGATGTCTCGTATGCTTTGAGCATGACGAGCAGATACCAGCAAAACCCAGGAGATAGCCATTGGATGGCAGTCAAGAACATTTTAAAATACTTGAGAAGAACCAAAGACATGTTCTTGATCTATGGGGGTTTGGAAGAAGATCTTTGTGTAAAGTGTTACACAGATGCTAGTTTCCAAACGGATCGAGATGATTCTCGATCACAATCGGGCTATGTCTTCGTTATGAATGGAGGCGCGGTTGCTTGGAAAAGTTCTAAGCAAAGTGTAGTTGCACAATCCACTACAGAATCTGAATACATTGCTGCTTCTGAGGCTGGACAAGAAGCTGCATGGATGAAGAAGTTCATTGCTGACCTTGGGGTAGTAACAAGCATTCAAGACCCCATAGAAATATTTTGTGATAATGAAGGTGCTATTGCCCAGGCAAAAGAACCTAGATCACATCACAGCACCAAACACATCCTCAGGCGTTTCCACTACATACGGGATATAGTGGATAGAGGAGATGTGTGTATTCGCAAAGTTCATACAGATCAGAATCTTGCAGATCCTTTTACGAAACCTCTTGCCTTGACTAAGCATGAGTCTCATACTAGGGCAATAGGTCTTCGCTTTGCAAGGGATTGGATTTGAATTGTAATTTAGTATTTGGATATTTTGGAACATTATGACAATATCTATTTTATCTGAATGATGTATGGGATATGATCACTTCATTAATATATATTGTGTTCTTTATTAGCATGTTTAAATCCATGAATAGTTCTTTATTCTAAAACGTCCATAGTCGGTTATAACTATGGGAATAGTTATGAATTAAGACTAATGTGAATAAGTTGGTTGACTTTCATTCGTGATGAAAGTAGGCAAAAGGGTTTGCAGCCAAATTCACTAATGTTTGTTAGGGAACAAACATTAGACATGACCCGCTCTTAAGATCGCTTCATGGATCAGTGTCATAAGTAAATCTTGAGAAAAAGGTGGTATCTTTGTATCCTTAGACCTGAGACACATATTGGGACTCGAGTATGAGGAGTATCATGCTTTAATGTGGTTAAACGCTATCTTTAACCGGGTAGTTATAAAGGCCATTATTAGGTATGATATAAGTCTTATAAGAGACGTATGTGGTCAAGATGGAATTTGTTTCTCTCATTTAATTGGGAGTATAATATCTCTGGGCCCTAAAACAAGTTGAACATTATATGAGAATTGATGACGATCCATGTCTCATGTTCAACGAGATGTTAAAACAAAGGGATAATTGATGACTTACCTATAACAACGATTTGTAGCTAGTGAGTAAATTTCGTTGGTGAAAGTGTTGATCAACACACTTTATTTATTATTAGGGGCAATGGGATGTTGCTAGACGTTCTTACCATTGTCTATATCGGCTTAAGTTGTAACTTGTGCAAGTGGGAGATTGTTGGTTCTATGTGCACAAGACACAAATTAATACGATATTACTGATAATAAATAAACCCATAGGGTCACACATCTACAATCAATGGACACCAATTACATATTTGAATATGATTTAAATATGTTTCCAACTCGTTATATATATATAAGTATATATGCATTGTTGCATATTGTTATTTATGTGAAATAATAATATCACTCTTGTATATTGATACAAGATAATGCATATGAAATACATAAATATAAACATATGATTTTATATATGTATATATATATATGTATAAATAGATATTTGTTACAAGTAAATTGTTACTAGTAACAAATTATATAAATGTATGTATATCTTTGTTACAAGTAAAGAGTTACTAGTAACAATCAAGTATGTATATAAAATACATGTAGATGTATTTTATATATTGTATGGCATGGTCTAGTATACCTTTTATATAAATATTTATAAAAGAATCTAGAAATCACCACAATGAACCATGAGGGGGCCATGTTGACTTCTTGTATGAAGTAATTAAACAAGTATGGTGCCAATAAGTCAAGAAGGAAGACAAGCAAGAGGGGGCCTCCCCTCCCTCTCCATTTACGGCCAAAACAAGGCCAAGAGGGGGCCTCCCTCTTGTTTTTTCAAGGCTTGGCTTTTTATAGCTCATGCATGGTCATTGTGAGATAAGTTCATGCTACCACCTTTCCTTGAGTTCTTAGAAAAGTTCTAAGTGTTTGATACTTGAAAACATCCTTACTTTGTAGTATTGGTGTTCTTCAAGTGAGCAAAGTGTGGTGCTAGAATACATACTCATATACATACATAGTAAGTTCAAGAAGAAGAACAAGAGGTTGTTGCTTGCTTGCTTGAATTCCAAAGGGTTGGAGAGACTAGCATCTTGGAGGTGTTGGATTCATTGATTTTGTGGATACCTTGGAGGAAGTCTTCTCTTGGCTTCTCATAGATCAACTACTTCTTCAACGGTTTACTCACGCTACAAAGGTTGTAGTTCTAAACACCCTATGGTTGTTTTGTTTCTTAAGGCTTACATATGGATCATTGGTGGGGAGTTTTAAAAAGTTTAAGATTGTTGTTCATGCTTCCGTTGCTAAAATATATTTTGAAAAACCGAACAAACCCCAACAGGTGTGAACTCATTTAGTAAAATTTTCTATTCATATATCAATGTGTTATGACGATCCTCTCCGTCGCACCTCGTGTTTCCGCCAAGGGGGGGTGTGACAACATGTTGCAAAACATCTTTCTTCTCCATTTTTGTATCTACAGCATAAGCCAAATAGAAATCACATCCCTTAACTACGAATTTACGAGCTTTCATTAGTGATATCAAATGAGTTTCATAAGTTCTCCCCTCACCACGAGCCACAGCATATGACCCGTCGAACAGAGAAATTTTAATCATCCTTTTAGAACAGAGAATCTCAACATTTCGATTGCTGAGCCAATCCATTCCGATTACAACATCAAATCTCACAATTGGCATAACAAGAAACGAAATAGGAAAACTATTCCCTTCAGTATCAATTACTACCACGGGAACATTATTGGTAACAGAAACTACTTTACCGCTAGCAACTTCTACATTCAGCGGATCAATCAATGTAGAAATAGGTAATTGCAGTTTAGCACGAAAAGATGCGGAGACGAAAGAATATGTAGCTCCTGAATCAAATAATACACATGCTGGAGAATAATTAATTAGAAAAGTGTTGGTGATCACATCACCTGTTGTCTTCACCTCATCTACGGTCATCTGGAACGCCCTGCCTGGTGCATAGGGCGTAGTATTCTTCCTCTGACCTAAGGAAGATCCTCCAGCTCCACCTAACCCTTTTCTAGGAGCCGATCTGCATTCAGATGATCGGTGCCCTACTTTAAAGCACTTATAGCACACAATTCTCAAATGAACTTATATATATATATATATATATATATATATATATAGGGAGCGGTTCAAACGAGAACTGTATTTCGTACAAAAACTGCGAGAACCATTCTTGGCCAATCATTCAGTTTCCTGTCTTTTTTATTTATTTTAAATAGGAAAGGGTAGTATGGACATTGTTATATTACCCCATATTTTCTAAAGTAATATATCTCTCAAATGAAAATGTGTTAAATTACGAAAATTATACCAAATTAACGAAAAAATTATGCTATTTAATTTAAGATTGGTCTTGCTATATTTTTTCGAAAAAAAAATTCTCATTTGCTGGGTTTTTTTTACATAGCTCTCGACATATGCACATGTGCAAAATTTGCATATGTGCATATCTACATCTGTGCTGAAAAAACTAGGTGAATCTGTGCATTTGCACATGTGCAAATGTCGAGCTATGCTGGAAAAAACCCAGCAAATACAAAAAAAAATCAAAAAAATATAGCTAGATTAGTCTCAAATTAAAGAGCATAATTTTCTCGATAATTTAGTATAATTTTCGTAATTTAACACATTTCCATTTGAGAGATATGTTAGTTTGAAAAAAGGTGGGGGTAATGTAAAAATGTTCAAATTACCCTTAATTAATTAAGGATAAGTTTGATTAGTTTAAGGTTATCAATTAACAATTCTTTAATCTTGACCATCCATCTTTTTGATCAACGGCTATGATTAGTTTTTCGCAGTTATTGTACGAAAAACAGTTATCTTTTGAACTGTCCCCTATATATATACATACATATATATATAGGGGAGGGTTAATGCGAGAAATGTTTTTTTTGCGAGAAGTGCGAGAAACAATTTCAACCAATGATTGTTTTTTGATCTTGTGGTTCACATTAATCATAATTAATATTTTTACTTAATCCAAAAGGGTAAATTAGTAAACAAAAATATTTTCTCTCTCCTCCCCCAAATTAAATTTTTCTCTTTCTAATTATTGTTTTTCCAGATTTTTTGAATTTATTTTTACTTAATTATTAATACGGTGTTCACTACTGAATACAACTTACGATTTACAAGTTTTTCGTTTTGTATATAGTCTTTATTTGTGAATCCATTAGTGAACACGTCCATGCCCAACAATTATCAAAACAATTAATAGACTTTTTTACACCGTATAATTCGAAGTTCATTAGTGAGCATGTTACAAACATAATACCAGATTTTTGAAAGTTTATTTTTCTAGTGTTTATTATTGAACATTAAACAGATTAAAAACCTTGATATTATGAATAGAATCAATTAACAACTAATAATTATGTTTAATCATGAACAGAAAAATTAATAAATTGTAATTACATTTAACGCCGAACTACCTAATATCAACAAAAAAACAAAGTTTTTTGAGTTCACTAATAAACAAAACAAAAAAAATATATACCCAAAAGTTTAATAATTAAACAAACATCTGGGAAAAAAGCTAAGGCTAAAAAAGAAAAAAGCAAAAACAAAAAAGAAAATAAAACCTCACATGTTTATCTGAATCTCACGTTGAACAATAAGCAAACCAAAACAAAAATAAAATCCCTAGCCGTCGATGAGTTTCCGACGATAGCCTAGCTACGACGGCAACAATGGATCTGATCGGTGGCATGTGGCTCAGACCGGCGGCAGTTCTAGTGGTAGCGAGGAGACCTTCGGTCTGAACGATTTTGGGGCTTGGCGATGGCGAGAAGACCGGCGGCGGTAGCGAGAAAACTGGCAGCGATAGCGAGAAAACCGGCGGCGATTTATGGAGGTTGGCATGCGTCGTTTTCTCTTTGAATTGATTGGATCGACACATAGAGAGAGAAATGAGATGGGGGCTGCCATTAGAGAGATCGGGGAAGAAGGTGAAGTGGTGGTGGTTGGTTGTCATGGAGGTATGGGGTTAATTTCTACAAAGATGTAAATGGGATATGGGGGTGGAGGCGTGGGGTGATAAAAGAGGAGAGAGAGCTAGTATTTAGGATTTTAGGGTAAGGATTTTAGTGAGTGTATGACATATTTACCCTTGTTGGTTATATATTAATCTCCTAGGAATTCAATTTAATTACCAAATTACCATTAGTGATCTTAACCGTTAATTAAGTTATCCGATGATCAAAAATACTTCTCGCATTTCTCGCAAAAATACTGCTTCTCGCATGAACCACCCTCTATATATATATATATATTTACTACTCTATAAAGCATTTAACACTTTTTTAAGACAATTTTTTAAGTTAAGTAGTACAAGTAATATAACATGCTTTACAATAACTTCTAGCAATAATCTTAACACTTTTAAAATAGTACAACTCAAATAGCATTATTTACAATATGTTACAACAATAATCTTTAGAATTTAAATACATAATTAATACTTTACAATAACTTCCAGCATTTAAGACAATTTAAATACATAATTAATACTTCACAATAACTTCTAGCATTTAAAACTGTTAGAATTTAATTACATTTATCTCTTTTTTCAAAACAATTTTTTAAGTTAAGTAGTATAAGTAATATAGTATGTTTTACAATAACTTTTAGCAATCTTTACTACTCTATAAAGCATTTAACACTTTTTTTAATACAATTTTTTAAGTTAAGTAGTACAAGTAATATAGCATGCTTTACAATAACTTCTAGCAACAATCTTAACACTTTTAAAATAGTACAACTCAAATAACATTATTTACAATATGTTCCAGCAATAATCTTTAGAATTTAAATACATAATTAATACTTTACAATAACTTCCAGCATTTAAGACAATTTAAATACATAACTAATACTTCACAATAACTTTCAGCATTTAAAACTTTTAGAATTTAATTACATTTATCTCTTTTTTTAAAACAATTTTTTAAGTTAAGTAGTACAAGTAATATAACATGATTTACAATAACTTTCAGCAACAATCTTAATACTTTTAAAATAGTACAACTCAAATAGCATTATTTACAATATATTCCAGCAATAATCTTAAACACTTTAAAATTGTCAAAAAATTAATTACAAAAAACTATCCTGGATTTAATGAAAGAAAACAGACAAAAAACTTTGCCTATATATACCTTATAACTGTCTACAAAAAAGTGTTACATGATGAGTGAAGTATATATGTATTTAGCATGATCTAAATAATTGTCACATTTACTTACTGTTTTCAAAAAGTTTTATGTTCTACCATGTAATATGATCATAAAATATGGTATGAATTCGTTCATACAAGAATAGAATGTTGTCATTTAAACGTAAATGTTGCGTTAACTTGATATTTGTACGAAGATTACATCCACCATATTCTCCGGCAACATCACAAATAATATGTTGAATTGACAAGTCAACAAATGAAACTATTTTATCACGCCGCATCGCGCGGGTAAAATACTAGTATAAATATAGGGGAGGGTTCATTTGAGAACCGTTTTTATGCGAGAACCGCGAGAACCAATCTTAGTCGTTCATTTTGGATAATGAAATTCATGGATGAAGAGCGTGGGGGGATTGCGTGTGTCAGAGTGCATGTAAGGAATTCATGGGTGGGCAATCCAATTGAAGGAGGAAGAATTGGATGGTTATGATTGGTTCTCGCAATAAAAACGGTTCTAAAATGAACTTTTCAATATATATATATATATATATATATATATATATATATATATATAGGGGAAGGTTCATTTGAGAACTGTTTTTATTGCGAGAACCGCGAGAACCAATCTTAGCCGTTCATTTTGGATAAAGAAATTCATGGATGAAGAGCGTGCGGGGATTGAGTGTGTTAGGGTGCATGTAAGGAATTCATGGGTGGGCAATCCAATTGAAGGAGGGAGAATTGGACGAGTAAGATTGTTTCTCGCAATAAAAACGGTTCTCAAATGAACTTTTGCCTATATATATACATATATATATACTTGTCTACTGCGCTGTACATAGGTACACACTTGTTTGGGTAATCTGGAAGATCGCAATGCCAAAGCATTCTCTTGGATGGATGTATATTTCATATATGGGGACTCCAGCATCTTTGGTTTCTTTTAACCATGCACCTTCTTTGGTGTTCGTGTTTGCCCTTAATTTAGAGGCCATTTTATTGCTTTTTAATAATCAATTAATGTATCTTTAATTGGTGCCTTCATTTCTTCTAAATACTTATATAACGCTATCTTCTCTGTCTGAATTTGTTAATTACTGATGGTTGTTATTTAAGCTTCAAATTATAAGGGGCAGTTTTTCAGACTTTAATCCTAAATATTAATTAATTTATCTATCTATCTTTCTTTCTTTCTAATAAAAGTAAATTTAAATCCTATGATCAGAGATGTGTTGGAACCAAAGTGAAGATAAAAAGAAAAGAAAAACAATGAGCACTTTAAAAGCAAGTTAGGTACTGAAGAGGGCCATAGCTAGCATTATGATGATGCTTTACTTCTAAACAGCCCAAATAGAAAAAAAGTAATATTTTTTTTAAAAATAAGCAAACTTCCCAACAAGGCATTACTTACCATCTTAAAGGTATAAATAAAGGTTTTAGAAAATTTTTAAGCCTTCTTTTTAGAGCTAAAAGTTTATTGTTTTCAAAGTCACAAATTAAGGTTTTTCACTATTAAATCAGGGTGTCCTACTACTACTACTACTACTACTACTACTACTACTTCATCATCTTCTTCTTCTTATTAATAACATGATTATCTTCTTCTTATTCTTATTTTGCTTGCAAATGTGATTTTAACAAAACGTCATTTTGAAGACACTCACCCTCTTCAAAAAACGTGAAGATATATATTTACCCACCCTATTTTTACACTCAACGTCATGGTATATATATGGTTGTTATCGGCTTTATAGATAGATAGATACACACGTACATGCATGCATGTGATACTTTACGACTTGATTCTTATTTTCTATCCATTAATAGAATCTTCTATGAACAAATCGATCGACACCTAGCTCAACCATGCATCTGATACCAACTTTTCTTAGCAACCCTAATAAGATACTCCCCATCACAGTGTACAACTTGTTCCTAAGTCTCATTATCACGTTACACATCTGTTATATTGGAATTTAAAATTTGTCCAAACAAAAAGAATAATATCATCTCTTACATTATTATTATTATTATTATTATTCTACATATGATATGATATGAATTATGATATTAGGTCACTTCTTCAACAAAAAGATATAGCCAAAAGAAAAACTCATAAAAACTAACTACAAGATATTACGTATTACACGACTTAATTCCGGGGTTTAAAGTCTTGTAATACTATTCATAGCATTCAACCAGGTCACAACTATTGATGCACGATGTACAATCTCATATGGCTACACATTCCTACCCTTGGAGGGTAAAATTGGAATTCCACCATACAAGACCATCATGTTGTTGGGTGCTTAATTTGGGCCTTCAGCCCAATTTTTCCTTCACGTAACTTATCTGATCCATCTTCCATTCATCTTTAAGCCTGGATATAAAACTGTCAGCCTTAACATTGACGTCTGGGCTAGGAAAAAATTTCGCCCCATAACCCGAACCTGACCCATTTGAATCTCCACCATCCATTATCGTCGATGACAGATCAACGGAATCACGGTCCGGTGAACTACAGACAGAACTGTGTGTGCTCCGTACCCTAACAAAATCACCACGAAGCTCGAATTTCATCGCCGGTACACTAAATGGCGGTGGTGGAGGAGGCGGCATTGGAATTAACGGAGATTGTGAACCGCTTGGCAGAAAATCGTCTCTGTTGAAATAACTGCTTGCTTTAGACGGTAAAGGTGGTTTGCCTTTGCTCGTAGAACGACTGATGTAAGGCTCTGATTTCGGTGGAAATGCAGGGGATGGTGGTTGAACTTGACGCGTACGCTTAGATAATTGTTTGGATTTAACAGGAACGGTGTATCTCGGTGGTGTCATCGGCGGTGGTGGTGGAGGTGGCGGCGGCGGTGAGGAAGTAGCCTTAATAGAATTAAAGCGTTTACTCTTTGTTCCATTTTTGAATATGTTGTTCATGATTGAAGATGGAGGCAGAAGAGGTGGTGTTGGAGGGGCGTTGGACGGTAAATGAAACCGTTTACTTTTGCCACCGGATTTGAATATGTTGTAAAAAATTGAGCTCGGCGGCGGAGGTGGCGGTGGTGGAGGAACTGTCGGTGAGGTTGTTGCGGGAACCGAGTGAATTCTCTTATGTTTGCCTCCTTTTTTGAACAGATTATGTAGCATAGAAGGCGGGGGCGGTGGTGGAGGTGGCGGTGGCGGTGCAAGCGTTTGCCGTGGCTTATCATTATCGGGTGATTGCACGGAATGTACTGATGAAGGTGGAGATGAATCGGAACTACCAACATTATTTCTCAACTTCCGTTTGTTCTTCATTTTCCTCTGATTATAAAATGAAGTTAGGGCTGTAGCTATCTCCTTCGTAGCATCACTTACTTTCCGCTCCAGTTTCTTATGTTTATGACGCGATCGGTGGACCCTCACCTCCGTTGTTAGAGGAAGTGGCGGCGGCGGTGGTGGAGAAGGCGGAGGATAAGACCTCACTTTATCCAACTCATCAGATTCGAATTCCCTCAGGGCTTCACTCTTCACATTCTTCCCAACACTTTGGAACGAATGCCTCTTCGACTTGGTCGTCAGAACTGGCGGCGGCGGTGGCGGAGGAGGAGGCGTCGTCGTCGCCACACGAGACTGTTCTCGACTTTCTGATACATTCGGAGTAACCTCAAAAGTATCCACAACAATCTCCTTCACGTCGCCAAATTGAACCCGATCTGCTTCACTCAGCCGTGGTTGCCGGTGAATATCACCGGAAACCGGCGCCGATCGGTAGAAATTCCCTCTCTCCCTCTCCATCCTTCGTGAAAGACTGTTATAATACCGAGACACCGGCGACAAATTCAAATTCATATCCACATCAAAATCGTCAAAAAACCGATTCTGATAATCACCGTTCTCCCACACCGATTGTTGTCTCAAATTTGGATACGAACTGCTATTTCTTCTCAACCCGCCCGACACCGATTTCGACCCTATCCATTCACCCGATGACTGAGCGCTAGCAATACTCTCCGCTACAAAATCGCTTCCCTCACCTGCGACGTCACCTGACGATGAAACATCGTCGTTTTTACGAGCCAAAACACCGCAAAGAATCGCAAAAAGAACAAGGAAAATGTTAATGGAATCCCAGGTGGACTTTATAGAAGCTGGTTTAAGAATATGTGCAGTGTGAGATAAAAATGGAGGGAGGAAGAAGAAGAGGAACAGCAGTACAAGGAGTGGGCAAAGAATGATGAGAAACACGGGGTCGATGGGTGGTACACGGCGGCGGGCGGTAGCGATAGGTGGTTGGAACCAGATGGTGGATGGAGAGTCGGGATGTTGGTCCATGGGTGTGAGTTGGTTTTAATTTGTGTTGGAGCGGGTGGATTTAAAAGTAAAAGTTTGGAAAAGAAAAGAGATTTATATAGTGGAGAGATGTAAATATAATAATCTCTGGACTTTTGGAAGCACAGAAAATTGAAATTAATAATTTGAAGCTATAACACATGGCAAATTATAATGCAATTTGCATTGTAATAATTTGTATCCGTCATTTTCAATTAATTTGTGAAGTTTTATAATTATGAGAAAATGATGTGGTATGCCAACTGTGCATGAAAAGATGTAGGTTTGTGTGTCAGAGTTACTATCCTTCCTTTGTGGATTAGAACCGAAGCCCGTTTAAGATCTGGACCATAGTATATTATATTAGAAAAACAAAAATATAGTCTATAATTAATAATAGTCTTAATAAGTTAATTTTAGCTTTTAAATCAATGTTATTAATGTTAAAAATTAAATTTTAAAAATTTGAACAGAGTGAAATTGTTGTAATTTTTCGTAATTCACATGTGATCGCTTTTACAAATTACATGTGATTATATACTAAATCACATGTGATTGAATATTAAATTTCAAAACTATGTTTTTTAAATATATACTTTATTCAACACAACTCTAGAAAAACAATATATACCCTTTTATTTTTTTTCTTTCTATTTTATCATTCTACTCATCACAAGATAATATATGGATTTTACTTTTTTTTTGAACGGCGAGTTAGTTGTTAGTAGGTTGGGTCCGCAGTGACATCCATAAAGGGCAATATGTGAACCTCAAGCACGCTCCTGAGGGGATAAACCCCACTCCTCCACCACAGAAGAAAAACTCTCACGAGGAGACTTGAACCCAAGACCTCCCAATGTGGTAACAACCTCCTGACCACCAGGGCATAACCCCAATGGCATATATATGGATTTTACTAAGTCTCTTTTCTCACCTTTTACATTAATTTTGACACTTGTGTTGATTTTGAGTTTATCAGTTTGTCATATTATCGTTTCTTTAATTTAATGATGTTTAAATTGACAGTTAGTTTGTTTTTTAGTAAGAATATTATTATCTTTTCATTGGAATTCTTTTCTTAGAATAATTATTAAATATTTCATTCTACAAAAAATCCATATTCTAACAACCCTTTATCTTCTCGCAAAAAATCCATATTTTTACAACAAAAAAGCTTGATAATTGTCATGACCTTATCATGGCTTCAAAGGCTTGAGACTTAATCTTTCCGTCACGTCACATCTCACATTATTTATAACCTTAGTTGTAGCGTTAGTCTATCTATGCAAAAAACTAAAAGAGCAATATGACAGGGAAAAGTCATCAACATGCAAGAAATCCAAACTACTTTGAACGTCTCCTTCAAAGTAAAGAACATGTGTTCTATGAAACTTGTTTTGTCCCAAGCTAATCCAATCTTTCATGCATGTTGCATGTACTAAGTTTCAGTTGTTTCGTAAAATTTAAATAAATAGAATTGATTTAAATTCCAACCAGCTCAACTATGAAACGAATTTTTCATTTCTTGAAAGAATGTAAACATTCCAAAAAATGAGATTACATTCAAATTCTACGAAACAAACGCAATATAACACGGAATTTAATTTCAATTTAATTCTATTTTTTAGAACTCTGCGACACAAACTGGAACTAAATGTTCCAAAATTGAACTTTATCTTATCGAAGAAAAAGTAGTATGCAAGAAGCTCCTATTCTCCTTGTTTGTGTCCTCAGTAAGTCGCTTCATACAATTATGTATGTTATTACGGCCCAAGATACATGACATGTCTTTATATAACCTTAGCTAGTTGAGGAGTATTTAAAGTAAACGTGGAGGCTTAATATGAACATATCTAGAATCTAGAGCGCTAGAATGAGTACATAAATGCTATGGTCTTCCCTTTTCCTAATATTTGAAAACTCTATTTTCTTATTTTATAATATACTAGTTTAAATACCCGTATAAACATACGACTAATCATAATTATTTATGTGAAGGTGTTGTTTATATTCGATTAGTTAAATATATGATTGCATTATATGAATAAAATAAAGTTTGATCGAATGACAATTTTAAAATGGATGTAAAATTTAATTACGATATAATATGAAGTATATATGTAATAAATATAGATAAGGACAATGATATGAATGTATATAATATTTTATTATTGATATAGGTTATGATACATAATTTTAGTAGGATTTAATTAATAATTTAAAAAGTATGATAAGTACTACATATGTACGGTTATATATTTAAATTAATTAGGTATAATAATTTAAAAAGTATAGGTAAGGAAAATCTATAGATCTATCTTTAAAATTGTCATATGAATTAATTTAGTAGGATAAAATTTAAAATACTTTGACTCTAAAAAGTTAAAATTGGTTTTTTAATTTGAAACAAATAAATGATCAAAATTAAATATTTTATTAAATAAAAGATTTAGATATTCTAATATTTTCTAATTAGTCTTTTATTTATATTGAAAGATCATTAATCAAAAATATTACTCAGAATGTTATTATATTTTTAACAAAATATTATATGTTTCCTAACTGAAATAAACATAACACGATTTTCTAATTTAATAGAATTTATATAAATTATGATCTTGGATTTTGATGGTACGCTTTAAATCAAACTTGTACATTTTGGCATTCAACTATGCCATTTGGAAACGGGGCAACATGGTTTTGTCATTTGTGTTAGGACTTGTAATTAGGAGCTTATCATGTTTTTCTTTTAAAACTAATATATTTATTTAATTTAATTAATATATAAATGTGAAATTATGCTTTTTTCTACACCTCAAATGACATCTCTCCCCAATGATTTGAAAATTTCAACCCTATGTCACAATCGTACGTGCTTCTTGGTTGAAAACTTCCATCCCATTTACCTATTTAAAATATTATTATTATTATTTTTGCTTATTAAACTTAGGATATCACATTGTCACGTTAGTACATTTAAATAAAAGTTATAACATCATTCTTAGGGGGAAAATAATGAAAGTGATAAAAACAGCATATCAAACTTGTATTGTGATAATTGTAAAACCTTACGGTTTAAAATCATAGGCTAGCCTAATAATTTAGAAATTGGTACAAGATATTGATAATCCACAAGATCACTAATTCAGATTTATAAGATGTTTTTTTTCTTAAAAAACAAAACTTATAATGTGCCTCGGCTTTCATTTACCTGCATGTGAGACGAGTTATTATAAACTCTCCCACGTTGATTCTCTTTGAACCACTTGATTTTGTTATTAAGAGTATAAAAGTTCTATTTTATATGTAAAAGGAAAGATTAAAAGAAACTGTTTTTCGTACGATAACTACAGGAACTAATCTCGTCCCTCAAAGACTAATAATTGTAAGGGCTCATTCATGAATCATTAGTAGGGTTTAAGAAGATCAAGTCTAAATCTTCAATAAAGGTCCACGTGGATGCAATTCACAGTTGATTAAATATGTAAATGACCAAATACCTCTATTAGTGAGTAATTAATGATGTTCAAATAGTTTTCACACGAAAAACGGTTCTATACGTAACAAGTTAAATGAGTCAATTTGGGTCAGACGATTCTATTTTGAATTCAAGATGGAGTTTCGACATCATCGCTTGAATTTGAATTCTTTGAATGCAAAGTATTTTATATATATATATATATATATATATATATATATATATATGTGTGTGTGTGTATTGAAGCAGTGGACCACTCTTTATTTAAATAAATAATAATAAGACAACTACAACACACACATGAAACAGCCTATTTTTTCATCATGACTAACAATTAAGAAATGGAAACATCCTACTCTTTAGAAATTTAAGGTTTGTTATTATCATTTTTTAAGCTTTGTATGCTAATAATTTGAACTATTAAACGTTTGTTGATGATGATGATAGACTATATATGTTGGAAACTAAATTGATCGATGTTTTTTTTTGGGTAATTTAACATGAAGTTTGTTTAATTCGTAGTAATATTTCAATTGAAGCTAGAGTATGTATACTTCACATGATTTTAATTGAATTTTGTTTGTATCATTTGGCTTCATCAATTCATCCAAATACCGACTTCACATGACACGCATGATCATAATCAAACAGCCCTAGTTATGACACACATGACAAACTAATCTACACATTATCATCCATTTTCATTTTCAGCTTTTCGTCCGTTGTAGCTCATCACAGGCTTGACGACACATGCAATCACAAGTGTGGCCCTACTCACACAACAAGCTCATGACGGACGACGAGTTCGTAATCACCATGGATAACAAGCCGACTAAGCAAGGCCTAAGTGAAAACCCAAATTCATGTCTTTTTATTTGAGTTTCGATGCTAACAATTAATTAACTTTTGATTATAGAGTATTATTAACAACCCAACACCTAAAAAAATAATCATTTTTGACTTATTAGCCTAACTCACTTATTTTGTCACATAAACTAAGTTAGACCCTTGCTAATTTGGGTACTGGATTTGCAAGTGGTTACAAGTTATACAAATTAACTAATAAGCTTGATAAAAAATGAAAACACATTGAACGAAGTAAAATTAGTTTATAAGATCACTCCTAGCGATCTAAAACAGCCTCGTTACATGCTTATCAATGACTACAGTTATTTCATCACCCGCTCGTCATTCGGTGTCTCGTTGTCGTGGTAACGAGCTACGGAGCTCATTTCATTTTTTAAATTTTTTTCAACAAATTATATTAATTTTAAATTTTAAATTAATATCTTGCGGGTCAAGTAATGGTAGTAGTGATGATGTTAAGGTTGGTCATGTATTTTATGACAATTTAATCATAACCATATCATAGATCGAAAAACTGATATAACAATTAATGATTATAGGTCATCTAAGATTACTTATCTTCAAAACAGTATATCCCCTATCTTGAGGAGAAATTTTCATTTTACTTGACCAGAAAGGGGAAGCAGCCCAGTTGTAATGCAAAGCTACTTTCTGGTGGGGTCCAAATTTATGATGAAGGTACTCACTCTTAAAAGTTTAAACCCCGACAAACGTAATTGCGACTAGCTAGGAAATAATTTGTTGTTTTATGAAATAAAAAATAATAAGATTTTAATTACGGATTACGTTATTTTTTTCATCAATTATTTTAAGTTTTATATGAAATAAAAACAGTTAAAAGGTCGGACATTTTTTAAAAGATATATAAGTAGTAGAATGATAATTTGGAAGAAAGGGGAAAAGGAGCGCTTGAAAAGAAGATAAAAAATTAAAAATAGAAAGAAAAAAGGAGGGTTGGAATGGAAGTAATCATTGAAACGCATTGCGATTCCCTTTTGGATCTTCTCCGTTCACCGACTTTTACACTTTCATAACAATCAAAGAAAACGACCTTCTTATAGCTCATACGAAGAAGATAAAAAGCTGCAAGTCTTGTTCGAATAAAAGAGCTGGAAATTTTTTTTTTAACAAAAAACTCTAAAATAAAAAGTTTTTCGAATTAGAGCTTTTTAAACTAGCTAGAAATTTTTTATATACAAAATTACATAAATACCATCTTTAATTGTTTTACAATTCATCTTAGTTTTGTTATTTGTCCTTTTTTGTCGTTTTATACTATTTAGTTGCAGCTAACAACTATTTTGTCGAACACATATACGAATTCGAACTTGAGCTCGATAAAGTTCGACTCAAACGAACCGAGCTCAAGCTCGAGTTACTCAATAAAAGCTCGACTCGTTTATATCACTACTTGCAGCTACCAGTTACTTTCGCTAAACGCACGCAAATTATGTAACTCAGAGTTAACAAGAAATATGCTACCACAAACTTCATATCTTTAATCGCTATGCTTTTGTTGCGAGGATTTATTGTTAATTTTTTAGTGTTTTTGATCGAAATATATGTTTTAAAAGACATTGAATTTGAGTAAAGTTGTTAAAAACCGCATTTAAATAAGCTTAGTTTGAGTAAATCTCGTTGAAATTTTGTAATAAAACAATTGATCCATTATTTGTAGCTAAAGAAAATGACATTGCTTAATTGGCCTATCAAGTCAAGATGACTAATATTATTTGATCTGACAACTTGCATTACAATTTACAAGCTTTGTTTATATGTAGGTTGTTTCTATTTTCATTAATGCGATACTACTTTATTATAGGTTATACAAGCATTTTTTTTTTAAAAGAATGTTGTATTATACATTATATTATCTTACTATATTATAAAACAATTAACATTCTTTTTTTTAAAAAAAATTAAGACTACTAAGACTTTATAAAAAAAATACAAACACTTACATCAATAACTCAATCAATCATCTTGTTAATTACCTCAACTAATTTATGACAATTGCTGCTTTAATAACTTACTAGTTTAAATACCCGTGTAAATACATGGATAATTATGAAATTATTATTTTATATTCGTTTATTTAAATATATAATTGTTTTGTACTGACGAAAGAAAAAACACAATATGAGACTTTCTCAAAAACTAAAATAATTTTATATTAAAGTTAGTTGACATATAAAAGTAATTGATGACAACTTTAAAAATAATATAAAATTTAATTATGCTAAGATTTATATCATATAATAACCATAGATAATGATAAAGAATTTAAATATTTATTTCTAAATTAATGTAGTGGATAAAAAGTTTGAATAGGATAATAACTCTAACACAAATTAAATTTATTTTAAATCAAAATTGAAATATAAAATCAAAACTAAGTTAGAAAAGGGATTTATATGAACTTTGGGTTTTAAATTGTACATATAATTACTCTATATAATAGTATTATATTAAATTAGTATATATGTTGTTTTAATCTAATAATATGATACATAGATATATTTATTTATAATAACATGAATAGTGTTTTTACGTAAATATATTGGCATTATTTTAAAATTTAAATAATATTTTTTTACTAATAAAATGAATGGATAGGATTTAATTTTAATTAAATGAAGGGTCAAGATCTTTTAACAAACTGATGAATGTTAGTCTTTTATTTATATTAGAAGATAGAAGATTAAACATAATCTAATTTTGGTTAAATCACTTAGATTAATACAATTTTTAAGGCCTGATTATTTTTTTTTGTAATGATTTAATAAGAATATATATTTTTTTCTTAATTTATTGTTTTTCAAAAACTATTTCTAAAACTTATAAAAGAGTCCATTGAAAAAAGAGAAAACAAAAAAAGGAGAAATAAAATTGATATGTTGTTGAACCGATCATATTTTCTAATACCGCTTCTACAAATATCATACCCTACATTATTGAAATTGAACATATTGTCGAGTACAAACTATTTTTATCGCCGCCGGATTATGCAGGTACATATACTATTTTATATTTATATATATATATATATGGTAGTGATATAGGAAAAAGTGATTAAAAATAAGAACACTATGAAGGATTTTGGTCATTGATCTAATAAGATCATTGATTAAGATGTTTAATGGCATTTTTGTAACAACATGGAAAAAGAGTCCCCAAAGGTACAGAAAAAGGGCTAAAGTGGCATTTTAGTAAGAAGGACGTGGAGTATGACATTCACTCGCCTAAAAAGAGAGTAGACTGTTATTAAAAATTCAATTTCTCACAAAATTTTAAGCTATCATTTCTTTTAAAGTTAATTAAAAAATAGTTTATGTGTTTGTTATGAAATTTTAATTTTAGTTTTTTAACTTTAAAAATTATAAAAATACTCAGTGATGTTGTCACTTTGTTTTACTTTTAATCCTTTAAAATAACTACCGTTAAGTTTTATCATTAGTCAAAGAGTATTTTGGTCTTTTCTCTCCGTATCCCTGTTACCAAACAGTTTATTGCCCATTTCCTTCCCTTTTTCTAATTTAATTTTATAATTACATTTAATGATATTAAATGTATTATCTTAAAAGATAAATTACACAATTCGTATTATAATTATTCTTTACACATATTAAGATTTCAAACAATTAGTTTCTCCATTCACTTTTCCTGTATCTCATAAACATGAACACCAATGAAAACCCTAATAGAAAATAAGATGGAAACCCTAATAAAAAATAAGATCGATAGCATTACAAGAACAATTGTACAACAAAAACTTTTAATCAATACTATTAAAATATTTACGAATCCGAGCTTGTAAAAAAAACCAGAAACAGATGTGGTGCTTGAAAAATCAAAATTTGTTCCTCAAAGTTCTAAGACAAATTGTGATTTAACGGATGAATTCGCTAGAGATGGTAACAACATGAATTGCCCTCATAGATTCATCGATCATAATGGTCTTCTCAATTTAGGGCGATGGTGTGTGGTTCTTGTTCAACGACACACAAACAAATCTCAGATCTGGTTCTTAGTCCACGACACACAAACCCTTTGTTCATTTAGGGTTTTAATCTGGTTCTTGGTCAGCAACACACATAAACATATCTCATACCCACTTCAAACGGCTAGAAATATTCCCATCCATCAATTTTAGGGTTTGTAGTGAGAAGGAGCGGTGGTGCAACGACTGTAGAAAAATGAACGGGGAAGTGGCGATGGTTGTCGTCTGCTGTAGGGAAGTTGCGGTGGTTGTGTAGTAGTGCGGTGGTGGTCATCCTGTTGTAGGGCAAGGTCTGGAGGCAACGTCAGAGGGGAGGGTGTGGAGGCAACAGCGAAAGGGAGGTTGTGGAGGCGACGGCGGAGAGGAGGTTGTGGAGAAGAGGGCGGAGGTAGAGGTGCACAAAAAAATCGAATATCCGATTTTAACGAAAAAATATCCGAAACCGGTTTTTTGAAAAACTGGATTTTTTTAACCGGATCGGTTTTTTTATAACCGGATAGTATAAACCGGTTCTATGGATTTGGGGTCGATCGGATATTTTACCGGATAAAAAACCGGTCATTTTTATATATATATTTTTTGTAGTATATAGGAAATGTAGTTAAAAAAATGCAAAAAAAATCGATTTTTTTATAACCGGTTTTTCAAATATCCGGTTATAGTATTATCCGAACCGGTTAGACAGGATATAGTATTTTTGATTAAAAACCGGATATTATCCGAACCGGTTTTTAAAAATCCGGTTTTACTGTTCACAAAAAATCCGATCCGGTTATAGTCTTATCCGGTATTTGTGCACCTCTAGGCGGAGGGGAGGGGGTTGTGACGTCTGGGAGATAGAGGGGGTGAGGGAGAGAACTTGTGAGAGAGAATGAGAGATGGGGAAAGAAGTGAGAGAGAGAGAGAGAGAGACTAAAAAGGAAGTGAGCTTGGAAATGGTTGTTTGGTATACTAAAGATATATTGTTATATGGACATGTTTGGAAACATAGATAATGGGTAGAGTTTGTTTGGTAACAAGAATAAGATAGAAAATGACCATAATACTCTTACTTTAACGGTCTCACTTAACGACAGTTAGTCTAAAGGACCGAAAGTAAAAAAGTGACAATCATAGTGACTGTTTTCATAATTTTTAAAGTTAAGGGACTAAAACTGTAACAACCTCAAAATGGAGACCGAGGAGGATATGAGGGCCCGCTATCCCCATCTGTTCACTTAAAGTAGATTCCGAGGACGGAATCTTTTTAAGGGGGTAGATTTGTAACAACCTCAAAAATGGCCTAGTCGTGTTTGAATCTGGTACGTCTAAATCCTATTAAATATTGAATAAAAGGGATTAAATATATATATTTGATTAAATAAGAAAATAATAAAGAAATGATAATATTAAAAATATTATTGAAAATAGATAATAATAATGAATTATTAAATGGTTTAGAACGAGGTTTCCAAAAATATCCCCGTTGGTTAAAACGGGTATTCGTACGTTAAGTTGTAAGTTGGAAAGGGGAACAAGATACCCACTTGTGGATATGCATAACCCACAAGTGGGCATCACACGTGTACATCTCCCTTGCAAAACACAGACAATTTCATTTGACTTCTTTGTGTTCTTGTGTGTGGTTTTTGAAGAAGAAGAGAAGAATTCAATAATCAATCAAGCAATCTGTTTCTTGCTGTTGGATTCAAGTACTGATTTCAAGTTCAATCTGATGTTGTTCTTCTCTAATCATCTCCCAATTCAAGTGAGTTCTTATTCTTGATTTTCTAGTTTCACCAAGTTAGGTTCTAAATTGGGTTTCATTGATTTTGATCCCGATCTTTGTTTTTAAGATTGCCAATCTATTTCTAAGCTAATAGGAATCAAAATCTGTAATTAAAATGATGGTTTAGTTTGATTTTGAGAATTAAAGTACCAAATAGGTCAAAATAATGATTTTGGTCCCAAGTTCTGATTTTGATGTTTTGGTATGTAAAAATGGTACCTTTGAGTTGTATTAGAAGTGTTATTTCACATATGAACCATAGAAACCGATTGGTAAAGCTCTGGTTGTGTTTTGGTATGTTTTGGATGGGAAAACAGCAGGTTCTGCACGAACAGGCTGCTGTACATTGAAGGGCACGGGCGTGCCTCTTAAGAACAGACCATACCTTAGGGCGTACCTAGGAGGCACGGCCGTACCTCCCAAGGGTACGGGGCATGCCTAACCCTAGCGAGCCCGGGGGTACCCTGAAGTCACGGGGTGTACCTGAGACCCAGGTACGGGGCGTACCCGGGGCGTGCCACGCCAGGCACGGGCGTGCCTTGGCAAGGTACGGGCGTGCCCTGCCCCTAGCAGAATCTGTTTTACAAGGTTTTAATAGTTGTAAAACTTGTTTAGGTATTCCGATTGATCCAGAAGCTACAGTATCGTAGAGAGAAGTATTCTAAACTCGAAAGGTGAGTGCCTGATAACATAACGATTAATATACCTATAACATATATCAACAATGATTACAGAATTGTAAACCATGATTTGTACACACACTTGTTCAAGTGTAGGATTGCATGATGATGCTAGAATATACCATGTTGACACAGTATAGTATGCACTTGATTAGGTGTATGCTATGATGAGTATTGAATATATATGTGTGCATTGACTGATGATTCGATTGAATCAATTGTTTGTTTGTGATTGATCCGGATCCTATGGACAAAGCTGTTCTACTTAAGGACAAAGTTGTCCTCTTCGGGTATAGCTGCGGCTGTACAACAGAGGAATCTGCGGATTCCAAAACGCAACGGTGGACGCTGTATAGCTCCCCCACCGGGGCGGTTGATGTGTTTGGTACCCCAGTTTGGTGCATTGAGCCGGGTTAGCTCCCTTGCAAGATATGTTACCTCCTGACTACGCCAACTCATCGCGAGATGCTAGGATAGAATTATCTGAGCATGATTGATGATATGTGATGTATTTATGTTAATCATATGCTATTTGAGTACTCACTAGCTATTATAGCTAACAGATGCTACACCCTACATGTGCAGGTGATCCTCAGTGAGCTTGGGACCCTGCGGGTAGTTTGTTTTTATAGGAGGAACGCTTTGTCTGTAATAACTCTGATATAATGTTTCTTTGTATTAAATAATGGTCGACCGGATAAGTAACAGTAACACCGAACTTGTATGTGGCATCTATTGGTTTGTAATATATTTGCCACGTGTTTTCTATTTCCGCTGTGTGTTTTCAAATAAATAAGATAAATAAATGTTTTAAAAAGAAAAATCTGGTTCTCGAAATGGCGGTGTTACAAAAACTGAAATTTCATGACACATAGACCATTTTGTAATTAACTAATTCTTTTATACATGTAGAGCTAATTACGAAAATGGTCCTTGTGGTTGTCATGGAATTTCAGTTTTTGTTTTTTAACTTTAAAAATTACAAGAACAGTTAGTGTGTTTGTCACTTTGTTTCTAATTATATTTAATTATACAAAATATTTTATTTAGTAAAATAAAATAAACAATTAATATTAATTTATTTTTTAAACTAAATAAACTATTTTAATTATGAGGTGGATGACAACTACACATGTTCGAAAGAATAGTAGATCGTTGGATTAAACAAAATCTAAAAATTTAACAATATGAATGTTACAAAAACAAAATTAATAACTTACCTAATAAAATATATAAATTTAAAAGTCTAAAACAAAAAATCAGTGATCGAAGATGAATAAGATTGAAAATTGAATAAAATATGCATATGTACAATTAGTAGTTTAAATAACTAGAAGAATTTTAATGCTTCAAGAACTTGAAACTGAAATTATGCGAAATCTAAATCTACGGCTTTGAAGGAGTAAGATTCATATTTCAAGAATTACCTGAACACATTTGATCATTTCAAAAACACCTCTGCCGTGCACCATGTTTCTAATCTATAAGCTTTTGTATTCTCACGATCTCTGTTCAAAGCTCCATCCATATCTATTTTAAACTACATGATTCTGTATTAATCTCTACATCCAAACAATAAAGGGGGAAATCCCCTTTCTTGATCTAGGGTTTTTCTCTGCCTTCTACCCAGATTCAGGGTTTTGCTTATGATGATGGTTGTAGAAGGGAGCCGCCAATGGTGGTCTTAGGTCAATGGTGGTTTTAAAGTGAGAGGAAGATACTTTTGAAGGAGAGTGAGTTAATTACCGATGATGGTGGTTGCCGACACCGGAGGTGTTGTCTCCTGTTGATGGTGGTTTTTGAGTGATTGTTGATAATGATGGTTACCGACGTTGAACGTGTGATCTCCTGTTGGTAGTGGTTTTCAAGTGAGAGAAAACGGGAGATTGAAGTAGGGGAGAGGAGGGTGGTGTCCAGTGAAGGGGGAGGGAGAGTGGTGGTGGCATCCTGCGGAAGGAACGAGACGGTGGTGGTGGCGGCCAACTGAGGGAGGGTGGTGGTGGCGGCTAACAAAGGGAGGGTGGTGGTGGCGGCGTCCGATGAAGGAGAGGGCGGTGGTGGCACCATTGGAGACTAGAAAGAGTGTTAGAGATGTGAGAAATGAAAACATGTTTGATAAAAAATAGTTATAGAGAGAGAAATAGAGAAAAGGAGAGATAGTGTGTTTGGTAGAAAAAAAGGTTAAAAGAGAATATTAATAAAAAATGATTAGTAACTAGTATAATGGATCGGTAACAAGGATAGAGTGAGAAAAGACCAAAATGACCTTTGACTAACGGTCAACTTTAACTCAAGTTAGCATAAATGATCAAACGTGAAACAAAATGACAATCATATTGATTATTTTTGTAATTTTTGAAGTTAAATGTCTAAAAGAGAAAATCAGTGACAATCACGGGGACCATTTTTGTAATTAACTCTAAATAAATAAATATAATAATTAATCTATAAAGAAAAATAAAAACATTATAATTAACTTAGTTCTTAATGGTGGCCCTTTCGGTGGCCTTGTCGAAAACAACTATAGCAATCTAAAAGCAATTAGCATGATGTATAAGATTAACACTAATTCAACTTACCTTTTAGATTGAGCTCTTTCAAGTTTTAATTCCATGAATATATTAACAAATAGAAAGCAATTAAGTCCCTTTAACGGAGTGCACCATGCACTATTTCTTTCCTTCCTTTTTTTTAAAGCCATATATATATATATATATATATATATATATATATATATATATATATATATATATATATATATATATAGGGAGGATTCATACGAAAAGTGTCTTATTTGCGAAAAATGCGAGAAACAATCACAACCATTGATTTGTTTTTTATCATGTGGTTCAGATTAATCATAATTAATATTTTTATTTAATTCAAAAGGGTAAATTAATAAACATAATTTTATCTCTCCTCAAATTAATTTTTTCTCTTTCCAATTAATTTTTTTCCAAATTTATAGAATTTACTTCTATTATACTATGAAATACGGTGTTCATTACCGAACACAATGTACGATTTACAACTTTTTCGTTAGATTCGCTGTATTTATTAATGAATAAAACGATTTACAAAATTTTCACTATTATAATTTTTGTACTTCTTGTTTAATTCTGTGTTCGATAATGAATAAAGTCAAAATTATACTAGTTTTAAGATAAATTTACAACATTCAATACTGAATACATTCAAATAATATACTAGTTTAATAATGAATTTTACAATATTTAATATTGAACACGGCCAATTTTCTCAAATTATTCACCCTAAATCATGACTATTCACTAGTTACCAAAAAATTAAAAAAAATATAATCTAAAACCCAAAAACATATTTGTATCACCTGAGTACGTATGGATAAAGAAAATAAACCAATAATAAACAACACCTTGAACACAAAAAAAACTGTTGAACACAATTGACAAAATCTATATTCAATAATAAACAACTGCGTTCAATAATAAACAAACCCTTTAACATAGAAAAAAAGGTTAACACATCTAATAAAAACTATATTTAATACTAAACACGTCTCATTACCAGCTCAAACACATGAATGGTCACTAGTAAACAACCCAGATCCACGATAGAAAAATGAAGATGAACGATACAATAAAATAAATTGAACAAAATCTTGGTAACCTACGCATAACCCATGTTGTAAACATCAGAAACTACAGAGAAGGTTGGGGCGACGGCTTGTACTCATTACAGTTACCACACATTACCAACGACATGAATCGAATCTAGAGGCATGATGCGGCGGCGCTATGGAGGTCGACTTTGGTGATGCATCGACGACTGTGGAGGTCGACTTGGGTGAGCGGCGGCGAAACCCTAGATTTGGTCGGTGGGTGACACAGTGAAGGTGGCGCGGCGATGGTGTTGGCAGAGATAGGGGTCGCGATGGTGATGAGTGTTGTTGCGGCGGAAAGCGGTGGCGATTACACCACGTAGCGACGGCAGCAGTACGCCCGACATCATGGGCGGTGGTGAGATCTAGATCCGACGGCATCAGTACGCCGGACTTCATGGGCGGCGATAGCTTCGTATGAGACAACTCACACGCGATAGAGAAAGTATAGAAGATGAGGTCTCCGATTGACAGAGAGGTGGAGCGGCGGGATGAGGGGGAGGGGGAGAGGTGGAGCGGCGGTTGAGAGAGAAGTGGTGGGGGAGGGTGTGACGTTAAAATATGCAGATTCTATGGGGAAGATTGGGTTTTATTTAGGGTAAAAATATTTTTAGGCTAAAAAGACTACTATACCCTTCATGGTTATATTTAAATTCCCTAATAGTTGCATTTAATTACATATTTGCCATAATTCATCATAACCATTGATCAAATAATCTAAGGGCTGTGATTGCTTCTCGCACTTTTCGCAAATAAGAAGCTTTTCGCATGAACCTCCCTATATATATATATATATATATATTGAAAAGTTCATCTGAGAACCGTTTTTATTACGAGAACCGCGAGAACCAATCTTAGCGTCCAATTCCTCCTTCTTTAATTGGATTGCCCACACATGAATTCCTTACATACACCTTGCCACACTCAATCCCTCACGCTCTTCATCTATGAATTTCATTATCCAAAATGAACGGTTAAGATTAGTTCTCGCAATTCTCGTAATAAAAACAATTCTCAAATGAACCATCCCCTATATATATAGGGGAGGGTTCATTTAAGAACCAATACTAGCCGTTTATTTTAGATATTTTAATCTTCTTTTCAATTGAGTCTGTATATATTAAACATTTTTTTAAATTTAGTAAGTGATGATATATACAGGACTAAGAGAGGCCATCAAAAGTTTTTAAAAAATGTTCCTAAATGCCTCACGTAACTATATAAATGTAATACGTGTGTTTGATGGGGATTGGCTTTAATAAGAGGAATTTAAAGATAAGACGCGTAATACAACGCTTGATATAATTAATTAAAGACTGTGTTTGATAGTATGAAAGTCCTTTTTTCTCTTATCCCTTAGTTATCTCCCCGCCCCTTTTATTACGTACGATTCATATTTTACGATTTGTAACTACGGGGGTGTTTGAGATTGTGTTTTGGAACTAAATTTTCAATATTTTGTTGGTGATTAACTGATTTTAGTGTCATCAAAGTCATTTAGTATAACCGGGATTGACTTTGAGACTAATCGATACTAGACTTAATTATATTTTGAGTTTGGAGGTGCGGAGCGCACACTTGAATAAATTAAGTTAGTATCGGGATACGATACGGGGTCCGGGGGCCTGGAAAGCCGCCGCCGGCCCATAACCGCCGTGTAACCGCCGGTTCGACCTCTATATATAGGGGTATCGGCCATTGTGTTTTTCACGACAAAAAACCGAGAGGCGAAATTCTGAAAAGGCGGAATACGGAAATCGCGAAAGTATACATACAATATACGTACGGAAAAAATACGATTACAAGTCGTTATTCTGACGAAATAGTCTCAAATAAACGAAAGATAAGCAAAAGCATTCTGTGTTTGGATTTGAATAAAAGCCTGCAATTCAAATCGAGTTTCTTGAATTATCCTATATTTGAATTCGTGATACCCCAGACAATAGGGTCGAATTACAGATTACGGAAAGTGTATTCTACACGATCCACGAAATTATCTAAGTTATATTGTTATTCTTACTTCTTACAAACCCTTTCCTCCAACACATTTATGATTAGTAAACATCGTGAGTGCGTCTGGTTTTGTGTTTTAGAAACATGATTACATGTATTTTACCTGCAAACATGATTTCAGGGAAGCAAGTCAAAAACTACTTTTACAAAACTTCGTTTTAAAAACAATAATTTTCAAGTGTGAAGAAAATCACAAACACCTTCTAAATATAATAAGAGTGAAACGTCTTTCAATATATATATATATATATATATATATATATATATATATATATATGGTAGAGATCAAGTAAAAAGAAAATTAAAGTAAAAAGGGTAAAAAGGATGATTATTTAATCATTTTTCGGTATATATATCAACTGATAATCATTAGTTCATCATCTTTATTGATTAAAACCAGTTGATATATATACCGAAAAATGATAAAATAATCATCTTTTTTACACTTTTTACTTTAATTTTCTTTTTATTTGATCTCATCCATATATATATATATATAGATATCAGTTACGGCCTGTTCTCGAGTTAATATTTGGAAGGAAAGGGAGGGGAATGGAAGGAAACTATTAAGGATGTGTGTTCTTAAGTTTTTTTAAAGAGGGAATGGGAGGGGAAGGGAGGGGGAAGGAGGAGCAATTTTACTCTTTAAAATCATCCTCTCACTTTTGGAATGATTAAGAGGGGTTTTTTTAAGCCTTCCCTTTCCTTTCCATCCCTTTCCTCCCCTTCCCTGAAAAACTCAAGAACATGCCGTTAGAGTTAACATATTTTACATTAAAATCGTTAATTTACAAATACTTTTATTTTCTAAGCATACGCTCGTATTCCTAGAATCTTAACAATCAAATCGAGAAATGTTTTTTGGTCTTGAATTATTTATATAATTAATTAGCTAAAAACCAATCATCATTTATATAATAATCAGCCTATCTTATTGTCACTTCAATTAATATAAAACGAAAACGACTTAATTATTTATTGGATAATAACATCCTATGATTGAGGATCGTAATTATTAACTTTATTAACGTGTAATATGTGTAATTTTGGTTAACGAAGCAACACATTATTAAACTTGTTGGTCAAATATACACAGTACGTTTAGTTGATACTGTGATCGTTTTCTTACCATGTATAATTCTAATCATTTCTAATTGAAATACTCATTACACTAGAACTATATATGATCCTTTAAACAATTAGAAAAACAAAAGAAAAACAATATTATATATTTTATTTTATAGTTAATAAATGATGGCAGGAAGTTAAGCTTAATTGGTTGTGTGACATACATACATACATATATATATATATATGTATGTATGTATGTATGTAAGGAAAAGTTCAAACGAGAGTTTTTCGTACGAGAACCAATCTTAGCCATCCAATTCTCTCTCATTCAATTGGATTGCACACTCAATCCCCCCACGCTCTTCATCCATGAATTCCACTTACTACTTGAATGATCAAGATTGGTTCTCGTACGAAAAACAGTTCTCGTTTGAACTCTCCCCTATGTATGTATATGATGATGAGTTGGAGCGACAGGTGGCATATACAGGAGTTCAGTTGTGAAAGTAATTTGGCAAACACTGTTTACACCTTGTCACTTTCATATTTTGGGGATTTCTGATTCACTTATTGCATTAATTATATTAAATGAAGATGAAAAGTTTGTTTGAGAGTTGAAGTTAGTGACACATATATAGGTGGGCAAAATCTTCCAACATATTATAATATTTTATTGATTCTAAATCTCCTGTTTGTAGTTTTTGTCACGATTTTCTAACAGTGACATGATGTTATTATTGCATGCTTAAGTAATATAATAAGTGAAATATTTTGCATGTTTTTATCAATCACATCACAATATATAGGGTATTATGATTGGTATTTATAATAGAAATTGGAGTTGTATTTTTTATGTTGCAAACGTATTGTTTGTGGTTCCATTGATTTTTAAACTTTTGTCACATTTTTGTTATTGCAATAACCCATGATCATACTAAAATGAGATCAATTAATTTATTCACAAATTAAGTGAATCATCTAAGCCTAAGGCTAAGGCTGCGGCAGCTATAATCTCAAATGGTGCATTGATCATTTAGTAATATTTGTTTTTAAAAATCTACTACGATACCTTCTGGTTGTGCGAAATTTTATACGTATGAATATACCTTAATGCATTCATCTAGGCTACTCTGTGTTATGTTAGACTATTTATGAGAAGACGTGTTTTTGTTTGCGTTCCTTTTTAATATACTATGTTTTTTAAAACTTTTTATAATACATTGAAAATTGAAATCACTATGTATTGTTTATATTTTTTTGCATTATTATACATGTTCATAGTCATTATCAGTTGTCACAATACATATTTAAGAGGCACCCAATCTCGATGAGGGTAACGAACTACATACGTGGAGCCATGCTCGGATGTATATTTGACTGTGGTTACAAGTTACTTGATCACAATCATATAAATGCACTTGTAGAAAATTGGTGTCCTGGTACTCACACATTTTACTTACCATTTGGAAAGGTCACTGTAACCCTCCAAGACGTACATGTTATTTGGGGTTACGAATCGAGGTTGATGTAGTTACAGGAAAAGAACAAAAGTAGACTTATGAGAATGCTATGGTAAGTGTGTGTAATTGCTCGGTGTTGCACCACGGGCTAGTTAATTTAGGGGCGGTCAAATGAAAGTGACATTTTTACGTAGGAGGTTGGAGAAGGCATTACCGAATGACGCATATGAAGATGTGTATATACAAAGAGGCCGATTGTATATACTACTTATGTTGTATGGTGTTCTTTTTCCGGATTTGTTAGAAAATTGCATACAAGTTTGCCTGTTGAGTTTGATAGACAATTTAAACAAATGCACCGTACTTAGTTAGGGGAGTGTTGTTCTAGCCTGCATTCCTCTGCAAAGCAACATCACAGGAGGCAATTTAAATTTTAGGGCCGCTAATGTTGTTGCAGCCGTAGGTTTGGTGCATGTTGTCAGCCACATCTTGAATTTGCCTGACAATCTTTATGGTGTTAGGTTTGTTTATCTATATCTATACTACTATATTAATCATACAACACTCTCACTCCTTTAAAAATTTAGAGTCCTTAATTTTTCAATCAAAACTAAATATTCACCCTTAATTTTATTTACATCAATCTCATCCATTAATTCATTAAACCTTTCATCTCATTCTCTCATTTAACAAATAATTATTCTGATTACGATGAATTATAATGTATTTTTCTCTAAAAACATACATTTCAATTTTTTTAGTGGCTACACTAATATCCTATTCTTGGCTAAAATGAAAACGATATAAGTTTTAAATAGTACTTCTAATCTTCAAGTTCAACATATAACATTAATATTATTTATACCGTCTCATATTGCTTTTAACTAAAAGTGTATAAACAATATTAAATAAAAACGTTCATAAACATAAATTTGATTACTAATACTACTTAAATTATTTGAAATTTATTGTAACATTCAGGTTTTATTAGCAAGCATCATTGTCTCCTTCGTCCTCGTCGCCACAAGTATTCACCATCATCCTTCTTTGATAACTTTGAAAGTAATATTTATTTCTGTATCCATATGAAGGTGGAACCGCCTCTTCGTTTCCAAGAAACACCTACTCACACGTTAAAGGTGTTTCAGTTAGTCCTGCATGCATTACAAGGTGTCCTAAGTTTATATAATACGATTAGTTTCCTCTTAACGTGGTAGCTAAAATATCAAACTCTTTTTTGCAATTTATCATAACTTTGTACGACCTTTTTACAATATGCCTAAGCAGTCTTTGCATCTGACGCATTTAGATGACCATCTGTAGGCATTACCATGAACTCAGTTTTTTAGAGAAATACATTTCAGCCAATTCATATCACACACAGTTTGTTTTGAAATTGAATGCATTAATAATTGAACAGGGTACCACGGACTCAATTTTTTAAACCTAAATCAAATTTTAACCTATTCGGGTCCTAAATATTTTGATTTTTAGAGAAATACATTTAAGTCATTTCGTATCAAACCTATCTGTTTGAAGTGATCACAATTACAACTGAAAAGGGCACCGAAAGACCCGGTTTTTGAAACAAAACTGGAAAAAAAGACTGTCAATTCGTATTAGACTCTGTCTATTATGAAATTAATCGTTGTTTTGACCAAAGCAAATGCTAAAAGACTCCGTTTTTTAAACGAGACTGAAATTTTATCCTATCCAGGTATTAATATTTTGATATTCAGAGAATACAGTTCACCCACGAATCATACATTATCTGTTTTGAAATCAATCATAATTCTAATCGAACTGGACACAAAAAGACTTACAATTTCAAAACAAATCTCAAACTTTAACCTATTCGAGTCCAAAATATTATGACTTTTAGAGTAATACATTTCAGTCAATTTGTATCTTACATTGTCTATTTTGAAATTGATAGCCATTTTAACCGAACTGGATACATAAGGACTCTGTTTTTTAAACAAAACTATAATCTTAACCTATCCGGGTGTAAATATTTCGATATTCAAATACATATATTTACCCAATTCGAATCATACAACATCCGTTTTTTAAATTTATCACAATTTTAACTGAACTAGACACCAAAAGACTCAAACTTTTAAATCAGAACTCAAATTTTAACCTATTAAGGTCCTAAATATTTTGATTTTCAGGGAAATACATTTCAATTATTTTGTATTATACACAGTTTGTTTTGAAATTGAACACAATTATAATTGAACCGGATACCATAGACTTAGTATTTTAAATTAAAATCAAATTTTAACCTATTTGGGTTCTAAATATTTCAGTATTCAAAAATATACATTTAAGCCAATTCGTATCATACGGTCTATTTTGAAATGATCGCAATTATAATTGGACCAGGCAACAAAAGAGCTAGTTTTTGAAAACAAATATTCGAGTCTAAAATATTTTGATTTTAAAGGAATACATTTAAGCTAATCCGTGTCATACACTTTATGTTTTGGTTTTTTTCACCATTTTAACTTAATCGAACCATCAAATACTCGGTTTCTGAAAAGAAACTAAATTTTTAACCTATTCGGATATTAATATTTTGATATTCAGATAAATACAGTCGATTAACATATATATACCCTTAAAACACATATTAGACGGCCCTAAAAACAAATTTATATGCGTTTCTTTAACAGATGCTTTTTAGACATGTTAAAAATAATAACTCGTGTCTTACCACAATCAACATAGATATAAATTTTAACTAAAAGTAAACGGTTAAAACAAGTTTACAATATTATCTCTCTCGTCAAATAACATGTCGACATATATAACTATATAAAGAAAAATGTTCAATATAATCCTAATTTAATTTATAGTCCCGAGGGATAATTTATAGTCATTAGATTTTAAGATTCAATGGTCCAGATTCAATCTTAGATTATAATTAAAATTGATATATTTGTATAAAAGAGAGCATTTATGACTTTTTAACTGTTGGTCCCCACTTTCTCTCTTCTCTAATTTATTTAAAATTAATTATCTTACAAACCGTTAATCGTTATACGAAACGAATTATACCGTTGCGATCCTTGTATTCCCCTCTTTTATTAGAGAGGTCACTTGATATACTTTCGACAAAAAAAATTTCTCATTTTGTTAGATTAGACTTAAATTTTATTAAAGTATAATCACATGTGATTCATAGAGGTGTGATCAATATAGTCTTGATAAATTTATAATTTGGTGTTTGATAATCCGGCAAAGTTCTATGGTTTAGTAACAAAAAATCAACAATTGAAAGTGATTGTAAGTTATTAGTTGTTTCATAACACATGTGATTATCTCTTATACATGCACATAATTACAAGTGATTAGATTAAATGTAGCATTTTTATGTCACATATTTACCAGAATCAATCACATGTGATTGCGTATTCAATCACATGTGATTTTGTACAGAATCACATGTGATTGAATACCAAAAACATAAGATTTGGTATTCAATCACATATGATTACATATTTAATCACATTGGATTTTGTACAGAATCACACGAGAGTTTGTACAGATTCAAATGTGAATGAATACCAAAAAAATGAGATTTGGTATTCAATCATATATGATTGCATAGGGGATTGTTCAAACAAGAACCATTCTTATTACGAGAACCAATATAAAAGACATCGAATTCGAAGGAGAACACATCTAGACTTTTGATAGAGGGGATAGGGTGTTGCTAGTACACAATATATGCATTCATGGGTAGACAATGCAATTGGATTGGGTGAAATTGAATATGTACATACATGTATAAACGGTTTTAAGCAAACGTTGATTAATTTAAACAAACATTCAAAATTAATAAATGTTAAATGAATCACATGTGATTATACATTAATAAAATTTAAGTCCAACCTAAAAAAATAAAAAAAAGTTTGTCATAAGTATATCATTTAACGTAAAAGAGGGGAACACGAGGATCGCAACGGTATAATTGGTTTCGTCTAACGATTAACGGTTTGTGAGATAATTAATTTTAAATAAATTAGAGAAAAGAGAAAGTGGGGACCAAACAAAAAGTCATAATTGTCCTTCCTTATATCAATTTTAATTATTATTTAAGATTAAATTTAAACCATTGATCTTGAAATTTAATGGCTAAAAATTATCTCTCAGAACTATAATTTTCATAAGAACTATATTGGACAAAACAAAACTATATAAACACCTAAAACAGTTATAAAACTATATCTTTATAAACCATCAAACCCATAAACCATATTTTAATACAATAGTCAAATCAAATATGCAAAATTACCATTAAACAATTTATATGCAAATATTACATGTGTATAATTAAGAAAATACAACCATCTCAAATTCATGGTGATTCATAAAGATGTTTTAATTTAAATCAAAAAAGTCTCTAAAATCAAGCATATATTATGAAGTTCATTGTAAATAAATCATCATATATATATATAAACACGTTAAATCGTTATATATATATATATATATATATATATATATATATATAAACACGTTAAATCGTTATATATATATAGAGAGAGAGAGGAAGAGAGGGAGAGAGGCACTCCAATAATAGAATAGGTATAAATTCAATCATCCACATAAGATTATTCAAGAAGTACGTTAATATTTTATTAATTAAGAGATAAGAATAATATATCAATAGTTATCCTCGGACAATAAACATAACACGGAGTAGGGCTGATCATCGGTCGGTTGGGACCTAAAACCAAACCATAATCGATAATTTCGGTTATATTTAATTTAAACCCATCGGTTTCGGTTTCTTAACGGGGCAGTTAATCGGTTAATGGGACGGTTATCGGTTAAATGGGGCGGTTAACCAATAAGAAATTTGGATATTAAAATTAAACTTGGATAAAATAAACAAGAATTTGTATAAGAAATGAACAAAACTTGGCATAAAAATAAATAATAAGACTTCATGTGAAACGAAAATACATAAATACGAGACATCATATAGAAAATATATAATAGAAAACGATTATAAAGCTTAAAAATAATAACAAAAACTCTAAAACACGACACACTAAAAGTACTTTTTCATGAGTTTTTCATATAACGGTCCTTAATAAGCTTTCATATTAGTATGGATACATAATACAAAAATTACAAAATATTTTATTGGGGCGGTTCGGTTAATAATGGGGCGGTTTTTATGATTAACCGTAACCGAAGCGCCCTTATCGGTTAACCAAAATTTAGAAACCGAACCATCGGTTTTTGAAATGGTTCGGTTAATTTGGGTCGGTTTTATCGGTTAAATTGGTTATGGTTCGGTTAATCGGTTTTTGTGCTCACCCCTAACACGGAGAAGAAACTAAAAATTAATGGCGAGTCGACAATTTGTAAAAGTTCAAACGAGAACTATTTTTCTTATGAGAATTACGAGAATTGTTTTAACGTTATTAATGACTCTTTAATATGGGTATTTTGGTAATTTATATATTTACCCAACCGTGAATTGCGTCCGGACGAGCCGTCATTAATTTGTGAGGCTTGATTTTCCCGAAATAACCCTCATTAATGATCCATTAACGTGTCATTAATGAGCCGTCAAAAAATCTTAGCCATTGGTTAAGATTGGTTTTCGAAGTTCTTGTACGAAAAATAATTCTCATTTAAACCGTCCCTTATATATATACATATATATATAGATAGATAGATAGATAGATGAAGGTTCAAATGAGAATGAGAAATTAAATGAGAATGAGAGACTCAATCTCAACCGTTGATCTAAAAAACTGCTTAAAAATTCACGCGTTGACAAATTTGTAATTAATCACAATTTTATAATGTTTGACATGTTTTATATCTGAAACAAAACATGTTTCATATCTGAAATTACATTTGTTTGATTTTTATTACCCTTGTCATGTTTCATGACTAAAATATCGACGAAAAAAAGTCGGCGCTTCACTTTTTTCTTTGATATTTCAGATTTGAAATAACACTGTTTCATGTCTTAAATATCAAAGAAAAACAGTGAGAGTAGTACTGTTTAATAACTGAAATATAAAAAAAAAGTTATTGTTTTACATTTTTCTTTGATATTTCAGAATTGAAATACTACTATTTAATAACTGAAATATCAAAGAAAAAAAGTGAAACAACAGAGTATAAACAAACATATATTTGATTTATATATGAAACATCAAATAAAAATATGTATCAATAATTCATATATGAAATATCAAAGAACTGTACACGATCGTTGCAATTAATTACAACATTGTCATCGCGTGAATTTTTTAGACCAACGTCCATACTGGATGATTAAGATTAAATCTCACATTCTCATTTATACCTGACTATATATATATATATATATATATAGGATTGGATTCATAAGTTGAAACTCGTTCTCTTTGTATTAATTATATTGTATTTATTGGTATAGTTCAAGACTTTGATCAATCAATCATTACGAACATTCAATAATTTAATTATGTTGGAATTTTTAGTTAAGAAAACACGATAAGTCAAAACTAATTTTTTAAGGAGTTATAAATTAACAAGTCATCAAGTTTAGTTTTCACGCATATGCCTAAATAATAATTTTAATTTATAGAAATTAAATAATTAAATATATACATAGATTAAAGTTTAAACGAGATTTGTGAGAACTATTTATAACACTATTAATGATTCATTAAATGAGTATTTTGATCATTTATACTTCTCGTTAACAAGTCGTAAAATATTCTTAGCCATTAGGGCTAAGATTGATACTGATACGAAAAACATTTTTTATTTGAACCTACCATTATATACATAAGAGTAGATAATAAATAACAGTGTAGAAAAATCATAAACGTAATATGAACTTTTTTTACCTTTGTTTTTTCCGGTCATTACATGTAAGAAATTAAAAAACCAGAGATATATATAAGAATTAGGGGGTGTTTGGTAGAGAGAAAAGAAATGAGAAAAATTGGTTTCTCTTGTTTGTGAGAAGTGGTTATAGTTTTGAGAGGAGAAATGGTTTCTTTACCCATTTCCATTTCTCATATTCCTTTGTATTTTCATTTCTCTTCAAATCGTGAAGAAATGGATAGAAATGACCGCCAATGTCTACTCATCATTGTCCATGTCCGGTTGCGATGTGTTTCCGGCATTCTAATCATCATCGATTCATCGTCGACGTCCGGCAAGGTGGCCAACGCCGCAACCGACGTCCGGCGACTTGAGCCACCATTTCTCTGTTTCATTTCTTTCCTGTTACCAAACAAGGAAATCAATTCCAATTCTCCATACATTTCTATTTCTCCCCATTTACACTTCTCCTCTATTTCCATTTCCATTTCTTCCAATTTCTTTTCTCTCTACCAAACACCCTCTTAGGTTGTGTTTTTATCGAGCGTTAAAATTGAGTTTTGGAAAAATGGATTTAAAGTAGCTTGCGGGATGTCTTCTTATTGAAAAATCATTTATGTTTGACACGTTACCTAATATATATGTTCAAACCACCTCTAAGATTACTCATGTACCAAATAAATAATAAATCTATTACTCGTCGAAATTGAGTTTTCCCACCCCTACCAACCAAACCCATCTTTCTTTTTCTTATTACTAGTAGAGTACCTGCGTAATACGTCGGCGATTATAATCAATACCATTAAATGTGTGAAACAAATATAAAATTTTAATAAAAAAGTATAAGATGGAAGGTTAATAATGGATGAATGTGATTAATCAAGATAAGATGAATGGTTATGATGAATTATTGATTGAAAATTAAGAACTCTTAAATTGATAAGGAGAGATAATGTTGTATGCTTTATAAAGTAGTATAAGATTTACCAAGCTTACAAAATTTCATGCTTCCATTAGTTAGAGACTTTAGAGATATTATACTTGAACAATACCATTCTTAATTAATTATATTATAATTCGCATGATACCCGCGCAATGCGACGGTAACGAATAATTTCTACTCGTTAACATGTCCATTTTCAAGACATTGAGAGTATAGTATTAATGTAATACGGTAACATCGAATAATTTTCGTTTGGTGACATGTCTATTTTTTTATCTTTTTTTTTCATTTCCTTTACTTTTCTGTTATCCATAATTGAAAACAAAGATTATGAAAATATTTTTTAATAATTAGGTTAATTTATATTGGGTTTGATTTTAAAAAAAATTGTATTGACTTTGATTTTCTTAAATATGTAAAGTTTAGTTATTAAAATTGAATATAAGAATCTTATTAGGATGCTGCTAAATTAACACCCCTTTTACTAAAAAACACCCTAAATCTACATCAAAAAACACCCTAAATATACATCCTAAATTAGAGATATTGTTGCTATAATTAAGCATTGAATTATAAACTATAAATACAACTAATCACAAATCATGAAGTAGATTTAGATGTACACGAAGTAAACCACCGTCCTGCCGTACATGAAGTAAACCACCATCGCCACCGTACACGAAGTAAGCCACCATCGCCGCCGTACACGAAGTAAACCACCATCACCGCCATACACGAAGATCGCCGCCGTACACGAAGATCACCGCCGTACTACATTTTTACGGATGGAATCGATGAATTATTGAGTTCCTATGATGTTTATGCTAGAGTTTTTACGGATGGAATCGATGAATTACGCGAATCACTGAGTTTCTCACAATCGCCAGCACCACCACAACACTGGATGGTTATGCATATAACAGGAGTCTTGATTGCCAATAGGTTTGGAGTGATCCTCCATTATTTAACCACCCACGGTGAGATAACTTTTTTTCTTCTTTGGAAAGGTCCGGAACAGATTCTATACCATCAAACTTATGTGATTTCACATGTATATGATATTCATTATGTGATGGTACAATTAGAAGGAGATTATCCAATGCCTACCATTTCGGCTTATTGGATCCGTCACAGAGCCCCATCTGCAGCTGGATGGCAATCCATGTATATGTCATGTTTGGAATGTTATAGACAACTGAAACCTAGTAATCAAAAAGCAGATGTTATAGATATAGCGGAGTATGCTTAAATAGTGTTTTTTTATAATTTTAATATTATTGGTCATATCTTTGCATTTATGTTTTTTTATGACTGAAAAAGTTAATTACAAAAAGCTTATTTATTAATTATACAAATGTTTATTACATTTATGAAAAAATGAATCTAATTATAGAAAAAGAAATTTAGAAAGTATAGTTGTATTAATTATCATATTAAAAACAAGAGTTATAATTGGAAAGTAAACTAAATCTAATTATGGAGGGTGTTTTTTAGTAAATTGGGGTTGTTTATTTAGCCAATCCCATCTTATTAACTATATATAATAGTTACTCAACTTAGTTTATATAAGAAGTAATTTAGTAGTTTCAAAACACTTAAAATGCAAGAGTTTAAATAAAAACATAAATAAATATAAATAATAAATAAATAAACATTTTATAACTTTTCACTTTTCAATGAAAATTTGTACGTGGGCCTTCCCTTCCCATAAAGAACTTACATTACTAGCTTTATCTTTGGGCCTTAATAAAGAACTTATATGACTATATGAGCAACGGCCTTCTGTCCTACAAACTACAAACCCTAAGTCGCTTTAATTAATCCTCTTCATTCTAAAATTTGAGCCCTAACCCCAGTTTTTCCGGCTGCTCCAATTCCGGCGATTAGCAGCCATGGTTTGGTTTCAATGCGAGGACTGTGGTGATAATCTCAAGAAACCTAAGCTCGCTAATCACTTCAGATGTTGCTCTGCGAACAAGGTTCAGTTTCATAAACGCTATACATATTTTTTATTTGAAAATTTAGTAATTGAGTAATTATTATTATTTCTTATGTCTGTTTGATCGTATATTGTTTGTGCAGCTGTCATGCATCGATTGCGGGCAAATGTTCGGGCAGCAGACTGTTCAAGGTCACACACAGTGCATCACGGAAACGGTGCGATTTCAATTTTGTATTTTTTGTTTTGTTTTGTTTTGTAGGTATATGAAGTTTTTTTTGGTTATTTGTAAATTGGATTGTTGAAACTTTAGTTAAACGTTGGATAGGTTTAGCTAAATTAGCTGAAGTCTTGAGATGTAATTATTAGTTATAATTGTGAGTAATAACCGTTAGCTGTATACAAGTGTTAGGCAAACGTAGTTGTTGCTGCAGCTGAAAAATTTAAATACTGTAAAATGATATGACACAAACGCGGATACTTATCAAACCTTCTCGTTTGAGATTATTTTTAACTTGGACCTTCTCACTTGCTGCAAGTTAACTTTTCGTTCATTTGTGCCAACTTGAAGTGTCACCTGGTTGTACCTACACCTAGGCGCTAGGGTATGTTTGACAAGATTAGCTGCAGTGTTAGCTGGTGCAGGAAGCTGTGGCTATTAGTTATATATAAGTGTTTCGTAAAGTTAGCTGTAGCATCGGTAAAAAGTTGAAAGGTAAAAACTATAAACGATATGGAACACGAATGAATGCTCGCTCGATATGTGATTAATGTGAAAGAAATTTATGGAGAATTAGAATTAGGATATATGGTGGTGTGTTAATGCTACTACTTTCCGAGGAGACGACCTCTGATAGAAGTTTATGGAGAATTAGAATTAGGATAGATGATGGTGTGTTAGGAGGGAAAAGTCATAGGGAAGGTAGTGTGTTAGGCAGCGGATATAAATAATATAATATTTTACTCTAATTTTATATAAATAAATATTATATTAATAATATCTAAAAAGCAATTTAAATCAAATACTTAAATTAATAATAATGTATTGGTGACTACAATGTTTAATACGATCCAATTGCTTTACTAGCACACCCTTTTTTGACACACATTGCATTACTAGGAGACCTCAAACATTAAAACATACTAATATATTATTTAAAAATAAAAAAAGTAATAAACAAAGTATAAGAAACAAATAACTAGTTTAAAAATTAAATAATAATACCTTAAAAGCAATTTAAGTTTAATACTTAATTATTATAGGTTATTGGTATTTTTCACTATATAGTCTTGTGTTTTTTCTCAATATAAGTTGGAGGTCTTTTGGGAAACAGTCTCTCTAGACTCTACCCCAGGGTAGACGTATGGTTGTCTACATCCTACCTTCCACATACACCGTGGTGTTGTCATCATTGTGTGTACGTGCTTTGTTTTGCTACCCCAATATTCTTAGCTGGTTTGACCATCATTGTATGGAACTAACCATTCTGTTTATGATTGGAAATAAGTCATCATTTTGAGTATTTTGCTTCCCACATATTAAAGTCGGTGGCTCGGTGATTGTTTTTAGCCTCTATTTGATTTTTGGTCAAAGAATCATGTGGAGGCTTAGAAGGAAAGTTGAGAAGTGAAAAGATAAATATTATAAAAGGAAACTATGATTTTTGCTGCTATGCATAGGGCCTCATTGAATCGGCTATTATGTTCTTTGATAAGAATAGAATCTGATTTCCGAATGAAATTGAACTAAGAACTGGAAAATAGGATTGGATTATGATTTTTAATATAGAAGGTGAAGGATTACAATTAGATTGATGAAAGATAGGAAATCAGAAGGAGATTTGACATACTTGAATACTCCCCTGCCCAAATCAGAGTAGACTCAGCGTCTTCCTGCACAAGCTTCACAGCCGAGACCCAAAACTGGGAAATAAACTCTTGATACCCCCTTTTTCCCCTCAATCAGCTATTTATATAATTTCCTCCTTAACAGGCCTTAGGCCCACTGGACCGGGACTCTAATTGTGAGAAATAAACATATAATATAAATGTGGACTAGTGATGCATTCTCTATCAAATATCTGTGGAGAGAAGAAAGTGCGTAGAGCGGTAGAATCTTTTCCAACCCAACATATGATCAGGTTGACACCTAAACTGATACTTGAAATCCAACCTCCAAATGTAGAAAATATGCATTCTGATACTTGTGAAAATCAAGAATCAATGCAATTGTTCTCTGTTTTGGTTATCTTTTCAAGTATACTAGTACCCACTACCCAACACCGTAGAGTGCTGCCAACTAACTTTTTTGACATCTCAACATCCATATCCTTAGGTGTAGCCATCCCATTCAATTGTGCAGATGCAGATGAGGCACAACAGCACCTTTTTCAACCTGATAATGAGCAAGGATGTTCATATGTTCACAAATGGGAGGTGTCCGAAAATACCCTAGCGTTCACCCTGCCTATAATCCATTTCATCAGCCTCAGTCAACCGCTCTTGGATTTGTTTGTCTTCTGAATGACCAATGCCTTCATATGTATTGAAGCATGCATCAAGCCAATCAACAGTGTTCATGTTAGTATCTCTACCCCTCTATAGTGTGTCAAAGACAATTCCTAACGTCAAGAATGGCTTTGATGGTCTTATCATCCAGAATCTTTGAAGCACCATATTCAGACCAGCTGTGAATGCACCATTGTTGCTTTCTGTAAACAAGGAATCATAAATTTCCTTGTCAAAGAAATGAGAAGGAGATTTGATACTTGAATACTTCCCTGCCCAAATCAGAGAAAACTCAGCATCTTCCTGCACAAGCTTCACAGCCGAGATCCAAACTGGGAAATAAACTCACGAATCCCCTTTCTCCCCTCAATCAACTATTTATATAATTTTCTTCTTAACACACCTTAGGCCCATTGGACTGGGCCTCTAATTGTTGGTAATAAACATATATATGCCAACTGGTGGTACATTCTCTAATCTCTATCATTGTTCATCATCGATCTCTTGCAAACAAAGCACTATGCATCGGAATTGTGGCAGATCTTAAAAAATAATAACAATGTATGTAGTTGTCACTAAATAGAATAAAACCCAACAGAATAGAATAGAAGCATATTTTATGAAAAACCAATAAATTCTTTAAAGACAACAATACAATATTGAACCTGTGATCCATACCAATCCAAATATGTTTCTGTAACCGATTCAATTATCTATAATTGTAGTCTTCCAAGTTCCACCATAAAATCAAAAGATATATTTAGATTGTTAAACATAAAACAAACATTTATTATTACCTTAGATTAGTCATCAAAATTTAAATATCTGCTAGTTCACCAAAATTTAAATATCTACTAAAACTAAAAGTAATTAACTAATTAAATAATATTAATTTACTAATGATCAACTAAATCAAGTAACGATATGGTCAATGATAAATAAAACATCACATAAAATCTAAAAAAAGGAACCTGAAAAATCCCTAATCAATGTGGTATCGGATTTTGAAAATGAGATATAAAGCCAATAAGAAATTTGTTCTTGAGCCAAGGCATTCACATGGTTAGCTAATAGTATGCGCCAACATAATGTCATAAATAAAAGTAACACTTCAATATTTAGCACCAAGTAAAATTTTGTAATGCAATATATCCGCCCATGATTGGACTTTGTGATCTGTTTTCAGGAGAAGTATGGTCCAAAGGGACAAGCTAAACCTTCAAATGGCACACGTGGAAAGCCCAACTCTTCCTCAAAGCAGAAACCAGAGGTTGATATTAATGTTGGATTATCAGAACGCCCTCCATGGTTCTGCAGGTTTGCTGAATAAAAGTTTGTTTTATTTTATTTATTCATTCAAAATTTAAGACTATAAGGGATTTATAAAAATGTATATATATTTCATTTTCTTTGGAGATTGTATTCTTAGAGACTCTATGATCGACATGCAGTCTCTGTAATACAAGTGCTACTAGTAAGCAAACTCTGCTCCTTCATGCTGATGGGAAGAAGCACAGAGCAAAAGCACGAGCTTTTCATGCATCAAAGCAACCTCCAAAGGATTCAGAGGGACCCATACCTAACTCTGAAGCTAATACTGAAAACGTACCAAAGTCTGATTTGCCAGTGAACGTGGATTCCAATAATGCATCTGAAAGCAAAAAGAGAAAACTTGAATCATCGGAAAACAATGGTGAGTTGGGTAACGGTGAAGTGATTCAGGATGCAAATCCTGAATCAGAGAAAATTAAGAAGGTTAAAAGAAACAAAGAAGACGGTGAGAAGAAAATAAAGTGGAAGAAGATAATAACTGGAGTCTTGAAAACTGTATGTATGCTAAACTAATTTGATATATCACTAATATGCTTCATTCTGACAAAAATTCATAGTACTTTTGTTAATTGAAAAGTTGCATTTCCTGTTTTTGATAGAATCCTGATGGCACTCTGAAGATGAGAAAACTAAGAACACAAGTTCTGAAGACACTTAGGGAATGTGGCTCAACAATAGATGAAAGCCAGCTCTGTGATATGCTTGAGCAGAAGGTTAGTTCAAAACAGCATTCGTTCTTGTGAGTTGTGACGCTCCCACAACCTCACCCATGCCACACACACATACATACAAACATACATATGTACATACATAGGAGTTGATTTTAGGAACAGGTCAAATAACAAAGATTTAGGGGGTGTTTGAAATTTCATTTGCCAAATTATATTGCCTTTTTAAAAGGCCCCTCCAAACATGCGTTTTCAAAAGTGCATTATTTGAAAGTGCAGATAATCACTGTTTTTTATATGCGTTTTGCAGACACAATTATTAGATAATCTCCCTCGAAGCAAACACCCTCTTAGCTAAATGGGCAATATGTCAAATGGGCCAAACGGTTTGAAACTCACTAAAAGTTTATTATTGATGTATTAAACTCCTAAATTGTTTTTTAATTCAAAATCTCAGTTTGTAAATGTAAGCATAATTAACTTATTGGTTATTTATATCTTCTAAATGGGTAAGAAATTTTGTGCTTCAACATAACCCTAGACTTGTTGGTTTGACCCATATTAGACCATTAGCATCCAACCCAAGTTACCCCATCAAACCCACTGCCACATCAGCATCCACAATTCCACATCATCTTCTACTTTCAACCCTATCAAACCCACAAACCCCCACATCCAACCCTTTTCAACCCTATCTCTTTTCTATTTTTTGTTTTAATTTAAATAATTTAATTATTTCAAAGACAATAAAATATAAAATAATTAATAATATTTCATAAATTTCATTAAATAATATCAAATAAAAAAAGTGAAAAATACATAATTTATAAAATAAAAAACTACAATCTACCACCCGTATTGTCGTCGAAGCTCCTCTTTTTGTTTAATAACGAAATCCAATTGCTCATGCGAACATGTTTTCTGGCGGAGAGGGTTGCAAGCTCGTGCCTCGCGATTTTGATACCCGCCGTGGGGTTTTGAAACCTTGCTTTTGCTTTCCCTTGTCCATTTTTTTAAAGAATGAGAATTGGAAGAATGGAAGATAGTGTATAAAATATAGTAGAGAGGAGAAGATGTGTAAAATATGTGTAGATGTGAATGGTATTTATAGGATAGAAAAAAACCAAACACCCGCAATGGGTTCCGGCACTCATCGGGTTTGGGAACACACATCACTCGATGTGGGGCGTTGGTGTTCCCATTGGGTTGGGAAGGAAACCCGCCATCGGGTAACCTCCGATGTGGTTGGTCTTAGGAATGATGTGTCAACAGGAACCCATTTTACATGTTACTAGACCCGCATGACCATAACCTATCTTGCTATTTCTAATATTCTAATTAGCACCTTAGATTCACCCCGCACATGGTCTCCACAAAATATCATTTGTTTTTTCTTTTTGCAGATTAATTCAAGCTCCAAGTTTGCTATTAATGGGAAGTATGTACAACTGGTTGCTAAAGATTAATGTTTGAATATTGAATACCCTTTGAACTGCATGTTAGTGCCTTGAATACGGAAGGGGAGCGTTCTTGTCTGTGCTTCAACGGGTAATCTGAATCATTCGTTTTGTGATGAAATCCTTGTAGATGAAAATTTTGTAAGGCGCCATATTTAACAAATGAAGAGAAGTTGCCCTTTTTGGTTATTATTCAGTTAAAAAGGAGTCTTTATTCAGTTATCACAGTTAAATGTTATAAGTTGAATAATCGACTCGTGTTATACAATTGATGGTAATGGCGGCATAATGAAGGATCAAACGTTATTGTCATACTGATATAAAAGATTTGTGCGTTTTTTGGTGATATAATGAAGGATCTACCAACCGCTGGGGTCGGGTGATGGGAAATTAGGTTTAATTAACTGCAAAGATCTTGAGTGGTAAAGAACTGGATTTCCTTACTAGAATCCATGGTTAAACATTCTGATATTTGTTCAAGGTTTCTTTCTAATAGTTGTTAATAATTAAAATGATATCTTTGAAGTACAGATGGTTTTACTTTGGTGTCTTTGTTTGGAGACAAAGAAACTATATATGGAATATAACCTTCGAACTTTATTTTAGAAAACAGGGTGACCATCCTTTTGGGGGCTTCAACCGAGACCCCTCTCAGGACCAACTCCGTCGAGGACCAACACAGAGGTAAATCACCTAATCTGAAGTTAAAAGGGCTTGCATCAGTTGTTTGATTTCTAGACCTTTACTATAGAGTTCTTGTCCTTAACTGTTACGCCATCATGCATTTGAGCCACTTGAAGAGTGTTCAAAACCACCTCGATAGATTTCTATGGTGGCCCAATTCGTGTTATGTTCTGATATGTAATCGGAACTGAGTTTATTTAACTATACGTGTCGAAAAGCTCACCCCTAACACGAACCGTGTAGCATGTTTATCGATCTAATGAGTCAAACAACTTGGTTAGTTAAACATGTTGGCTAGATAACTGAGTTGTACATGTGTAATGAACCTGATGTTTACGGGCTTAAAAGATGTTGGTAGGTTTTGAACTTTTATAATATATAAATTTTAACTTCTATAAAATTTATTTTTAACTCATTTATTAAAAACTTAAGGGGCTAAATGTAGTTAGGACCATTACCGTATTAGACCAAATTATTTAATATTTGCGACGTGTGTAATGTCTTGTTGATATTACAATCCATAGTTTTTTCCAGGGGCGGAAGCACATACAATCAAGAGGGTTTGATTGACCTCGTTGAACAAAATTTTTTTATATAATTTAGGTAAAATTTTAGTTATGAACCTATTAATTTTGTTTATAAAAGTTATTAATCTCAGCTTTGAACCCATTGGCGCAAGCTTCTACCTCCGCTCTGGTTTTTTCTATTTATTTTTGGTTTCTACCATACTAACCCATTTCTAAGTTTGAGGGTATGATTGCCAGGTATAATCAAACTACTCTCCAAGTTCGAAGCTGCATATGTGTAGAGTAACAATGATGCAATAGTGGTACTCCCTTAATATATTGATTGATGCCTTTGAGAGGTACTAGCTAACAAGTATTTAATAAAATAAAGTTCTAGTAAAACTGTCCAGATGAATATTTTAAAACTAATTAGTCATTAATTTGTTTAACATGATTAATTGGTAATTATCTAATAATTGTTTTTTATAAAAAGTTAATTAATAATTTGATGTTAAAGGTTAATTGGTAATTATCTAATAATTGTTTTTTTTGTAAAAAGGTTAATTAATAATTAATAATTTGATGTTAGTAGGTGCTTTACGTTGTTTTATTGTTACAAATTGAAATTTTATGATTTTTTTTGGCCCTAAAAAAGTTGCAATCTACTGTTACCGTCAAAAATGGATATTTATGTTATTTTTCTTAATAGTTTGACAAATATTAATCTAAAGGGTTATTACAATTAATGTTGAGTAATAAATAAAAAGAAGGGACAAATGTAGACCATCCGATTAAATCAAATGAATGACTAAGATTAAGTCTCACATTTCTCACTTAAATATTCATTCTCAATTGAACCTCGACATATCATATAATTATATATGCTCAATCGTTTATGTCGAACTTATGAAGCCTGCGTACATGACACGCGTCTATAAATATAACCACACTAAATGAACTTGCATTTATTCAATAATGAATACTCATACAAATTAAGGGAAGCAAATAAAAGAGAAAACAAACATACATATGAGTACGTCGCACCACATGAAATAGCAACCAACTTCCCGGTGACTGCCATTTTAACATGTAGGTGGTGCACAAGACAAACTGGTTGCAGAATCCATAAGTAATATGCATAGATGGAGCTACACACACGTTCGATCAAATTCCACAGTAGGATTCCATGGCACCCTTTTTCCTATACCCTTCAACAGTGGTATCGGTAACGTACTGAATATACTTATAGTGATCAAATGCCTCAAATTTGAGAGGATGGTCTTCATCAACGAGTTCTTGAGGTACCTCTATCTTGAGATCACGAATAAAAGAAGGTTGCACCAGTGAATATCGGTCTTTATTCCCTTGCATCATCACCCTATGATATGGTGCTTCGATTCTTCCATTTGACCATGCCTAAAAAGATATACAAGTTAAAACAAGATATATACATAAATAGATGCATGATCAAATTAAGGAAAATGGATCCGAGTCCTCTTGAAAATCTAATCTAACGGCTACAAAAATTAGATGCATAATACATCTGCCACATACACAATGCATCTAGTATATTTATATGTAAATATATACATACATACACACACACACTTGCGTGTGTAAAGTACTATACGTTACCATGCAAGCATCCCCTGCCATGACTATGAAAGAAGAAGGTGAAAGATCAACTTGAACCCACTCCCCATCCTTTGTCTGTACCTCCAGACTCTTTCCATCTTCTTCTTGATGAATAACAGTCATGAAACTCTTATCCCTGTGAGGAATGACACCCGTTTTTTTCTCATTCCCTTGAGGGCTTGCGCATTTATTGAACTTAAGAATATAAGTTGTCGACCCAAGTAGCATTTCATAATGTTTCTCTACTCCGTAACTTTTCGCCACCATTCTCATCACCATCTGCTCTAGTTCTGCTATACTCTTATTGAACTTCAATACATTCTCACTGCATGCAAAAATGCCAATCCATTAATATATTGGAACAGTTATATATGTGTATATAGAAGTTAAAACGAGAAATAATCTTCCTGCGAAAACTACAAGAATAATTTGTAATCATTAATATGAGTATTTTGGTCATTTATATATTTACCTAACTGTGAATTATGTCCGGATGGATGAGGCATTATTAGATCGATTTGATTTTCCTAAAATACCTCTCATTAATGATACATTAAAATTCTTAGTAATTGATATATTTTAATCATGGGGTAAAATTGGTTCTCACATTTTTTACACGATATATAAATATGGTAAGGTTCGAGGGAGAATACTATATATGCATATGCGTATACATACTGGAAACTGTCGTTTCCTGTAGAGGGCCACATCATTTTTGTAAAGCTATCTACTCCTTGAGCAGTGGTTGAATCTTGAATGCTTAATCTTTCATAAAGAGGCATGTTGGATGCTTTGGCAAGATAACCATAATCTAGTTCATCCATAGTGTTTCCAGTTTTGACTTCAAAGGGAAGATCATGTAGTTGTTTTGATGCAACAAAAGCAGCGTCGTGAAGCTCCCGAGACACTCCATCATAAAGCGCGATGAAACACCCGTATTCTTCAAGCGCATGAGTAACTTCACTGCACTTGGCAACCCATGAGCTAGAACTCGAGTTGAAATCTTTTACAGACAAGTCAATAACAGGGAGTTTGTGATCTGATGATAAGGAACCCATGAATTATATGTTAAATAATAATTTGCAAGATTTCTTGTTTGTAAAGAATATATGAGTATATATAGAAAAGAAATGATGAAACCCTATTATCATACCCTCCTATATATATAGCATGCAAGTTTGAAGTATACTACGCTCGAAAGTGACGTAACCGGTGCTTTTAAAATTTATCACTTAAAATCCAGCTTTGGAAGCTAGCAAGCTACTCTTTAATGGTATTAAAATTTGGGTCCATATACATACGGATACCATATCATGCCGGGGACCAAGTCATCTTATCTTATCACTTAATAATAGCGGTTACCCCTCGTATCATGCCGGGACGGAATAGAAATTGTTACCCAATCCAATAATCATCTACTCTATCTGATTCATTAATGGTAGTTATGGACAAGGTTAATGGGCAAATATTGGATATGGTCCATATGGATTTGATGTAGATATTAGTAGAGTGAATATTGATGGCCACTTTTCATCCATAAATAAATCTATACTTTTATTGATTTTTTAAATTTCATGTCTAATTGTAATATTAAAGATATATAACAATGTAGGTTAAATGTATACTTTCTTCTATAGCATTGTTGTACACTTGTATTGATTACATATGCACAAGTGTGTTAAAGTGTGAGATACTATGTTTTATGTTTAGATTATACTTATATTAAGTTATCTTTTGATTCATATATTTTCTTTTTGGGCGAAGCTATGCATTTATACCAATAAAGATCTTAAAATATATATATTGAACTATGGCATTTTCTTTGGGGAATTTTATTATCAATATCAAATGGACAATAAAAAATTAAATGAATATGGATGTAAATATATATGACATCACACGATCCATTGCCATCTCTAGATTAAGTGCTCTTTGGGACTACAACTTGTATCAACCAACTAGGTCATATTAAGAAAGTTACAAGAAAAAAGAGATATGGATGATTTAGTGTGTTCATACGAAAAGTGTTATTTCTACGAAAAGTGCGACAAATAATTCTAATATTTTATTTTTAATTGATCTAATGACCTAGGTTATTCTTATTTTTTTTTTCTTAATTCAAAAGGGCATAATTTAAAACAAAATATTTTAGCCTCTCCAATCTATTTCTCCCTCTCCCTCTTACTCTTCTCTTTTCTAATTTTTAAATAAAAAAATTACAAATAATTTACTAATATTTATTAAGTTTACAGTGTTCATCAATGAATATAGCTAAACATTTAATGCGTTTTTTCTTATCTTCTATAGTTACTACACTGTTTTCGCTAGTGAACATGTCAGAATTAATTGGGAATGAACATAAGTTTTATGTTACAATTATAGATATAGATATTGTTGACAATATCGGAATATAAAACATCCAACTATTCAAAGTCAAATAAACCAAATATTACAAGATGTTCATTTGTAAACAACACAAAATACACTAATATTCAAATGAACAATAAACAACACAAAACTATACAAATATTCAAATAAATCTAAGAATAATAAGAGTGTTTACGTGAACGTTGCATCATATCAATCCTAACACTATATATCAGTAAACAAGACTAAAACGAAAACAATTATACAAATCTACTAAATTTTTAAATCCTCTTACAAACAAGATTACTCTTCTCATATTTTGAAAATGCAAATTATATGAAAATGATACCAAAATGTTATAATATTGAATCATGTGAATTTTTATCATTTTCGGCTGCAACCATGTGTATTTATATCATTTTCGGCTGGAAAGAGTGTGTTTATATAATTTTCGTTTAGAAACAAGTATATATATTTTTTTATCATTTTGGCTGAAAATGAGTCTATCATTTTCATCTGAACAATGTTATCATTTTGAATGTTGTATGTTGTTATCATTTTCATCTAAAAAATTATCATTTTCAATTGAAAAATGTTATCATTTTCGGCTAGAAAATTCACATTTTTTGTGGCCGAAAGGGAAAAAGAAAGGAAGGGGCGTGATTTATGAGGTGGATTATTCTCCTAATATCCTTAATTCTATAATTAAATCTTATAATTATTACTTAATTACAATGATGCTATTATTAAATCTTGACTATTGATTTAAAAAATCTAATGATTTAAATTTAACCTTTGTAATCTATGTTTAAACATAAGACGAATATTAACCCAATTTCTATATATATAAATATAAAATATAAATTATTGTATATTAAATTTTATTAATAATTAAAATCTTGAGAGTCGTAAATTCAAACTGTGGGTCGTGAACTAATTATTGAAAGTGATGTGCCCGTGCGTATACAGGCTTGAAGAGCTAATTTGCATGCATGTCAATGTCAATAATTAAGGCTATTAATTTATGTCCGATTCTTATTATTCAGGTTTGGGTAAATTTGTGTTGGTCTAATTTCGATCAATTTATTTTTTTATCTGGTTCAAGTTGTCATATTTTTTGTGAATGGTTCGTATCGAACCACTTCGGTCAAATGTGATTAACGATTATCTTTTCAGTTTTCGAATATGGTTTTTGGTTTTTAGTACGATTTACTTTATCAATTTTTTAAAATTTATATTTGTTTTTCAATTTTTAGTAAAAATTTTGAAAATTATTTTCGTTTATAATCTAATTTCAATATTCAATTTCAGTTTTACTTTTTTATTCAACTTATATAAATGAATATAATAAAAATATGATGTACTATTATTATACCAAGTGCCAACAAATAATGTCATTTACAACCTAATAATTCAAAATTATTCACCATTAAATAGAATTTAAAATACTAAAGTATCACCTATTAAGTAATCAAGTGTCGAAGTACCAAAATCATATAGTCAAAATAGCAAATACCAAAATATTGTATTATTGTTTTAATTGCAAATATTTTATTCTTTTTAATAGTTTTTAACGTTTATGGATTTTGTACTTTTGTTTGGTGAGTTTTATTGCTTTAAGATGTCATTCCCTTATTTGAATCCACAATATTCTTTTCAAGATTTAAATTTTAAGTAATAATGTTATAGTTTAACATTAAACATGTCATATTTATTACTTTTAGGCTATCGTTAACCCGACACATTTATTTTCGTATCAACTTATTTTTAACCCATTTTAGATTGATGTCACTTTTTTCGTATTTGATTCACAAAATTACCAGTCTTATCAATAGTTATCTCCTTTGTCTTTCTATTATTAACTAATAAAAGAGCTAGCTAGGCACTAGCTTCTAGGTGCATGATATATATATATAGAGAGAGGGTAGGATTAAATAAGAATACCTCTTAATGTGAGAATTTGAAGAACAATTTATAGCCCTTGGATTATCTTTATTTAATGACTGAAATTAATCTTGGTTAATTAAGGTATGTTGAATTTTAATGATTTGATTTAATTAATGTAGGTTGCTTTTAGATCTCTCATTTATTAATTAAATGATTGGCTTACAAGTGTTCTCACCGTTCTACATTTAACATGTGTTGTTACCGGATCCCTCCTATATATATTATTATTATTATTATTATTATTATTATTATTATTATTATTATTATAAGAGAGATCTTTTAAATGGAGAATGGTAAAAGAATGGTAAAATTACATCTCCACCAATCATCAAAAAAGGTAAATGGGAATTTTAAACACTTTTTCTCTCTTCTAAAAAGTTTCTACATATAACTTTCTTTTACCTGATTCTAAAATCTATATATCTTTAAAAAGATTTTACCTTTAAATTCATGGCTAAATTCTTTTTAATTTGAAATCAGTTTTGATATATTACGGTATATGCAAATCAGATGCAACGTAGACCGAAATCAGATGCGGTCGTTACATGCAGAAGCAAATATTATACAATCAACCATTACAAACAATAAATCAGATGCAATTTACAATAAACAAGATCAAAACTACTTCAGTTCTACAATTGTTGATTAAAATTATACAAATTTTCTAAATTCAATAGGCACTAACATTTGAAAATCAAACTTAAACCAAGATGCAAATCTTCAAATTTTCATGACGTAGTGTTCTCTTTAGTCTTTACAAAAAGCACATACGTCGATAAAGAAGACTAACAACTAGTAGCCAATTATGATGAATAAACTTCTCAAGAGAAAAATGGGAATAAGTTCCATTCCATTAGTAATTAAAAAAATTATCATCAATTAGGAGAGAAAATAAGGAAACATAAGAGAGAAATTTTATTTTTGCCTAAAATAACCTATTAAAGATAATTTGTATTTTATGAAAATAGAAAATAAATAAGAAAATACAACGCCATTGATTAGTTTGATCTAAAAGCTAATAAATGTTCTCATCATTCTCATGATAAGAGGTGTTTTCATTTGATTCTACCTTTCTCTCTTTATACACACACATATACACTACAAGAAAACTGTTTATTAGAAACGGATTTTAGACACGCCCAAAATCCTTCGCTAATTAGTGACGGATTAGCAACAATTTAGCAACAAATTTGATTAAAATTTAGCTTTCAAAAAAATTATTACTTTTATCGCAAATCCGTGGCAAACTAGAAACAAAATTTCCGTCTCAAATCGCGGCTAACTAGCGACAGATTAGCGACGCTTTGAGATGATGTGCCATTATCGTTACTAATTAGCAAAAATAGATTCCGTCTATAAATTGTAGCCCACTAGCGACAGATTAGCGACGGTTTGAGATCATGTCCCATTGTCGTTACTAATCTGTTGTAAACTAGCAACAAATAGAATCCGTCTCTAAACTGTAGCTAATTAGCGACGTTTTCCGAATTTAATATTTGTTTAGTAAAAATTAACTAAATCCATCGCAAATCTATGACAAATTAGCGACAGAAATAATCCGTCTCTAAAATGTTGCTAATTAGCAACAATTTAGCGACGTTTTAAAGAGTATATCCATTTTCAACACGAATTCATTACAAAATTATCACAAATGGAAATCGTCTCTAATGGGTAAGGTACCTACTTGTACAAAAAGTACTTTCAGTCCCCCTCTTTTAGACTTGGTTTCGACCAAAATTTAGAAAAAACGGGGTTAAAAAATGTAAAAATGTGTTGAAAAAGGTGGGGAGGGAATCAACCCCGGTTTTTTATGAAACAACCGGGTTTAAAAATTTTAAAACATCCAACACCGGTTTTTTAGTTAAGGAACCGAGTCTAAAAAAGATGAAAATGCACTTAAAATAGTGAGAGAAGAAATCAACCCCAGTTTTTAAAAAAGAAACCTTATCTAAAAATATATAGTATTTAAACCCGGTTTTTTTTAACAAAAAACAGGGACTGAATGGTCTAAAACTGTTGCTAAATTCCGTAGCTAATCTGTTGCTAACCAATCTGTAGTTAATCCGTTGCTAAAATTCCGTAGCTGATTCGTTACTAATTTCCGTCCCAAATCCGTTGCTAAATTCCGTAGTAAATCTGTGGCAAATGTTCGTAGCAAATGCGTTGCTAAACTTCCGTCCCTAATCCGTTGCTAATTTTCCGTACCAAATCCATGGCAAAACTTCCGTAGCAAATATGTTGCAAACTAGCGAGACCATTTAGCGACAGAAATTTCGTTGCAAAGTTCTGACATTTGTCGCTAATCCGTCCCTAAGTTTAGCGACCAACATAATAGCGACGGTTTGGTTTTATCCCAAATCCGTGGCTAATATGGGAGCGACGGATATGGCCGTCACTAATCACCAGTTTTTTGTGTGTGTGTGGGAATATTTATCTGAAAACTATTCTTACCGTGAGTACCGTGAAAATCAAATTTGGCCATTGATTAAATTAGATCAATGACTATAATGATAATGCCTCATTAATGAGCCCTCGTTTATGGCTCATTAATAAGGGGTATGTTGGAAAAATTAAGTCAATCTAATAACGACTCATTTATCGGACGTAATCTACAGTTAGGTAAATACATCAATAACCAAAATCCCCTTATTAATGACTTTTTAATGAGCATTAATGATGGTTACAAATAGTACTTGCAATAAGAATAAATCTCAAATGAACTTCTCTCTTTCTCTGTATATATATGTGTGTGTGTGTGTGTGAGGGTTATAAATCAACGGAAATTAAAAATGACGGCTCATTAACGAGGGGTACTTCGAAAAAAATCAAGTGTTCTCCCTTGTATGCATAACCTACATAATAATCTCAACCTTTAGATTTTGATAATCAATAGCTTAGATTACGACCAAATATACAGTTTCTGGCGGAATATGCACATTACGTGAATCGAATATGCATCCGTTATTTCAACCATTGATTATTTAAATCTAAACGCTGAGATTGGTTATGTAGGTTCTACAATTTCAACCATTTATCATTGTAATTGTAATTAAGTTTAAATGAAACCACCCAAATATATATGAACCTTGAATACATACAACCGAAGTTGTATTTAATTGGTATACAAATTCAATATACAAAAATAATTTATGAAAAGAAAACCAAAGTCGAATTCCTGGGTGCTTTTTTTAACATATATAATTGAATTTTAAGAACTTTCAAAATAAAATAAAAGAGAGTGTTATATGATTTATAATATAGTAGAGATATGTGGTATCGATCAAGCGCTCGACAATCACACATATTATGAATATAACATGAAACATATATCTATCTATCCATCTATCTATTAAATGTAGCAACCCGGACACATTACATTGATTGTACTTTATGGAAGTCAGATTTATCCACACACAACACAACTATGGCCCACATATAATATGGGTCAGTAGATGATAGATCGGGTAACAATGGGCTTTATTGGACCACCCAATTGGGGTTGTAATATCTTCTGTAGCTTTCAATTCTTAATACATTATTTCAATTGTGAGAAGTTCGGTGTCGTTTCATACGTAAATTCACGCCTAAAAACTAAAAACTTCTATTTCTGAAGCTATTATATTAAGGGTGTGTTTAGCGAAATTAGTTGAAGCTAGAGTTGGGGCTAATTAATTGTAATTCCAAGCCTCATTCATAAGCCACATGAAAATACTTTTATTTTTAGGGATTATGTTTTTAATAATCTTCTCAAGATTTTAACACCTGAACGAAGGTAGAGGGCTGGAGATTATGAAAATTAGAAATTCCAAGCTCCTCAAATCCCCTATAAGCCCATTGCCAAATACATCCTACATATTTAAGCGTTGCCGTCAATAGAAATTTACTCATATCCATTTTAATCATACGGCTTTGGGCAAATTGCACGAAAATACAACAAACTATGCCAATATTGTCATTGTATGCAACCAACATTATTTTGTACCTAAAAATACACAAAACTTACAAATTTGGTTTATTATATGCAAGTTATCTATGACAATAGGTAACTTATTGGTAACCTGACAAAAAATAAAAGAAATTTGATACCTAAAAATACAAACAACTTTCAAATTTTGTTTATTGTCATTGTATACAATCGATAACCGGTAACGTGGTAATCAGGTTACCAATTGTATATAATGAACAAAATTCGTAAGTTGTATGTATTTTTAGATACAAAATAAAGTTAATTGCATACAATGACAATATTGACAAAGGTATTTGTATTTTCGGGTATTTTTCCCTGCGGCTTTTAGTCCTTAAAAAAATAATGAAATATTAGGTTACTAGATTAAATGTTTCACTTGGTTTAAAAATAATAAATTTAAATATTAATAAAATAATATTAAATATTATAAAACACGAAAAATGGGAGTTTAAAAATGTGAGAGATGACGTCAACAACTAGGCAATGGAAGAAACGTCGACGTGAAAAAGAGGACAGACCTGATTGCAGAGATCGTGATATTATGATATGAAGAGACATAATTTTTTTTTATTTTACAAGTAATCAATTATTATTGTTATAATTAGGAGCAATAAGGTTAAGTATTTATTGTTATATTTAAAAAATTAAAATGATTAATATAATATTTCAAAATGATAATATTTAAGAATTTAGTTAAATATAATATTTTGAAATATTATGAACAATAAATATAATATTTATAAATAAGGGTGAACAAATACGATTTTTTAAGATTTAAGAAAGAATTATATGAAAGTATCTTTAATCATTTTAATTTGATTTAAAGTCATAAGTAAAAATTTGATTTTCATTTTTTTAATAAAATGGATAGTTAAAATTTGATAATTAATCTTTTTTATCTAAATTTTTTTTTCATGTTATTCTTTTATTTATATTAGAAGATATGTTATAAAACACACACACATATTATATATATATATATATAGTGAAGATCATTTGAGAACTGTTTTTATTGCGAGTATCGTGAGAACCAATATAAACCGTCCAATTCCCTCTCCTTCAATGTCATCACCCACCCATGAATTCATCCTATGCACCTTATCACACTCAATCCTCTCATGCTCTCCATCCATGAATTTCACTTACCAAATAAACTGCTAAGATTGATTTTCGCGGTACTTATAATAAGACCGGTTCTCAAATGAACATTCCCCTATATCTTAGCCGTTCAATTGGTAAATGTAATTCATGGATGAATAGCGTGAGAGGATTGAATGTGACAAAGTGCATGTAAGAGAAAAAATTAATGTCTTTTAAAATTTATTGTTAAAATTAATAAAATAGTTTATGAGTTTATGCAAATAATTTTTTTTTGAAAAAAACGAATATGTTGTTGAAGAAAACTTTTTTGTAACATTATATCACACGAATAACATATCGTTACATTATTGAAAAATACATATTGCAAAACAAAAATTATTCGCCACCGCAACTTTAAGCGGGTACGATACTAGTATATATATATATATATATATATATATATATATATATATATATATATATATATATATATATATATATATATATATATATATATATAAATGTCGCATAACCTTAATTAAACCCACAAGACTCCTAGAGTGAAAGTAAAAACTCTCATACGTGGGTTTTGGCGACCAGAAATGTCGTTGTGCGTAGCTAGCTAGCTAGCTACGTACGTACCCTGTTTTGTTTCTTTTCTTAATTATATTTCTTGTAGCGTCAAAGTATATATGTGTGTGAGTGTCATAATTATTTATAACTAGAGTCATGTACGTATCTACAGGCCGGACGGCTTGAAGCAACATTATACATGACATTAATCTAATCGATCGATCTCAATCGCTAATTAACCAATTAAATTTTTACTAATATCAATCAAATTAAATATATATAATTTATTCGATCTCTTAATTATTTAGATAGCTATTTAGAACGAACATTAATACAATAAAATAAAAATAGTTTGATTCCAATTAATTAAAAATTAATCATGAACTCAAAAATTCATTGATCATCGATGTATCCTTAATTTTATTTAGATGATGCTTGAATATGTGTTCTTAGCAAGCAGCCACTTGTTTAATAGAACTACTGCCTCTTTTGGCTTGTATAGTGGCACCGAATGACCCGCTCCCTGCATGCATGAACTGGTATTAATTCAAATATATATTCGTGAGAGATATGATCGAGCTAACAATTAATTTAAAACGCCATGATCAATCAATTAATTAAATGACGGCTTATATATCATATCTTACGTACTTTGATTGTCGCATATGTTAGGGAGAAATCGTTTTCTGCATACGTCATTTCATATCTGCAACAACATCCATCAAGATCGAATCATCAAATTAATTAGTAACTATATATCATGCAAGGGCTCCATGTAAACGAGTTGAACTTTCATCGAGCTACCTCGAAATATATAAATAGTAAAACGTGAGCTTATAATTAAAGTCTCTTATCAAGCTTTGTATAATATGAGCGTTATTTTTATTTGCATAAAACTGAATTTAAAAATACTAATTAATTATTATTAGTAAATGTTTTAGGATTATATATGTAAAATCGTCAAATTTTGTTATAATTTTTATAAAAACATTTCATATTATTTTTGTTACTTAACATAAATTTTATATGTATTTGGAATAAGTTTTGTTATCAACTAAAAGTTATTTTTATATAAATATTTGAGCTTTTACAGCCAAGTTCGAGTTGGTCTTGAATCCTTCTAGGGGTACTGAGCCCGCGTCTGCATTACATATGAAGGCTCATTGAACCATACTCGAGCTTCACTTAAGATAGTTGAGCTAATTCTGAGTTCGATTCAACTCGTTTACAGCCTGATATATGTATGTATAAAACATATATGCAGGATATATATATATATATATATATATATATATATATATATATATATATATATATATTAATGTAGTGTATTCTTGCCCTCCAACTTGATTATCAACATAGAACGGTTCCCATGGGCTATCAAGTCTCAGATTAAGAGCAGCTATCCATTGCTCAACTCCAATATATGGAAATGTCATATCATGATCACCACTGCCAATAACATGTCAGATATGTAAATTAAGTTTTTAATGAATAATTAACCTAATTAAGTAAGGAAATTAGATTAATATTGTACGTTATATTACCTAAAGATCAAAGCTCGACAATTCTTACTAACAAGTTTCTTATGGTAGGCAAAGCTGCTAAAGATATCATAAGAATAGCAAAACGTGTCGTTTTTTCCTTCCTCATAATGCACGGTCGTGTTGATCAACTCCCATTTTCCAATGGTTCCCTGATTGATCAAACATATATAATATACAATGATTGCATCTCTTTCATGGAATATGAAATTGATCGATTAATTAACTTAATTAAATATTACCTCACGAATATGAAGAGATTTTTGCACAGCCTTATCACTTGCCCAATACGCCATAAAATCATAATAATACTCCTAATTAAAATTGTAATTAAAAATTTATAAAGTTTCATTAGTAGCTTTTAATTAGAGTCAAATCGATCTGTTGTGTGTTATTTTAATTACACAAGATCAACAATGAAATTAAGTATATATGAGGGAGATCGAATTGAATATGATTACTCGGCAATACGGCTTTAGATCATCGTCATCACAATGAGGGTCCAAAATATAGTTGAAATTTAATTTCCTTGTGCACTGCATGAAATTTTCAGATGCATCTTTAATTAGCTACAAGTAAGTACTTTTAATTAATGGTGTTAGAAATTAATCAATTTGATTCATTCTTCACCTCCTCGTATCTTTGAAGACTATTCAAGCATAACGAATTCGCTCTATCAGCGTGAAAATAATCACCACCACAGTTTTCTACTGCAGACTACAAATCAGATTATTATTATTATTATTATTATTATTATTATTATTATTATTATTATTATTATTATAAGTATAATTCATAGTTTAAACAGTAATTAAGTTATTTCAAAAGTGACGAATTACCTTATAAATATCATCAGATATAAGCGCCAAACGATGAGCATATTCAACTCTTGTATTGAAATCCATGAATTTATCGGTGAGAGGGCTGCAAAGTATGTACCCCTATATATATCCCAATTCAAGAAACCAAGTGATTAGTCACATGCATATTTTCATTCACAAGGATCATGTTTTAGCGTTCACAGGATATATGAAAATATTTACTTGAATATTCAGCGCAGGTTGATCACCACGTTCATTAGCTAAAAACAAGAACATTACAAGGATCATTAATTAGCAGTCTTTTTCATGCACTAGGCTGTGTTTGTCTAATAAATGGAATGTGATTCCTCCTATTTTACTTAAGGAATGCACATTTCATCAACTAAATTAATGTTTAGATTCCCTAAAATTAGACTTATTTTTAAAAAAAATTAACAAACAAAATAATGAAATGGAATTTAATTCTAATCTCATCAAATTCTGCGAAACAAAGAACACTTACAAAGATGAAACGTACATGAATATATCAAGAGCAAAAGTCATTAGTTCATTACCATTGTACAATTCTAAAGTAATGACCGGTGTAACAATTCCCATGTAAGAAATGCCCGATATGTATAGCGGGTTGTTCATGAACTTAGGATGGTCGATAAGAAACTGTTGTATATATAGAAATCAAAGAGATTGTTCTTAGCTTAGGATGGTGGATAAGAAACTATTGCACATAAATTAAAGATACGGTATTTTAAAGATTAATAGCAATATCAACAAATATTAAATATTTTTTTTACCTTTCTAAGAAATTCGTTAGCTTGCTTGGCCAAAATGCTGTCGCTACTAATTGATGCTTCATATGTTGTGGCATATGAGAATCCGGTGCCAGCAGGTATATCAAGAAATATGATACTAGCCATCTATAAAAATATAACAGATCGACTCTTTAAAGTTTATATTATTAATTATGTCATTAATTAAAAAATATTTAATTAATTACTTATAATTGCAAGCAAGATGAATATGTGAACCTTTGTCCATGAGGTTGGATTCAACGTCAATGTAGTATCTTCAGGAGAATTGCCAAAATTGAAACTAAGTGGACCTACGCAATATATAACACATTTTCCCAATCCATGCACAAACATGCATGCATTAATTTGAAGACAAATAAAAGGGAAGCTAGAACAATATTATATATGAACTCGATCATATATAGTTATCTTTAAAAAGCCTAAAATTTATGATTTTAACAAACACCTCATTAAATAGGTGGAGGCGTGGAGCTAGGTCGTCTTGTCTATTTTTTTACCTCTCTTATATTCGGCTTTTGGATAAGTATGGCTATTGTTATTGTTATATTTATTTTTGTTAGTATATAGTGCATGTATATATATTGTACGTATTTTGTGGGATAGTTTCTTTTTTTTTCTTTTCTTTTTTACTTCTTCTTTTTTTAAATTTTCTAATTCATTATTTTGAATGTGGATATGTGAATTTGATAGATATAGAATGACCATATAGATGACTCTTGAGTTAATTAGTAAGAATGAAAAACTAACGTTATTGTATAGTAAGAATTAACCACTCTCCTTACTCTTAATAAATATAGGAAATACCTAATATCGAATAATATATGATATAGAACTCCTTTGAATCTTAAAATGATGCACATTATTTTCATTTAAATTTAGGATAAAAAAAGATATCCAACATCATATTATTATATTTTTCATATTATATTTCATATACAATAAAATTATCATACATAACAATTCTATATTTTATTTACTTGTAGTATGTATTAGTTACTATATACTTATACATGTAATATGGACATCTATAAATCTAACTCCCTAGCTAGTTTTTATGGTTATCAATTACCGAAACGCCTAAATTGCGGCCATCCATTTTTTCCTTTTTAGTAAATTGAATAATCTTTATCTTTATTCTTTGACATCATCCTATTTTTTTAGAATGTTTTTTATCAATCATATCTATTTATTTTTTAAAATACCTTTGAATTATTATTTTTATATCAAAGATCTTAAGCATTGTATATTGTTCAAGAATTTAATTTTTAAGCGATTTAGTTTATTAACATTAAAATATCTTAACAAAAAAATTATTCAATTCATTTAATAGATACATTTTTCGTGATTATTTATTTAAACACGTAGGCCAATTTGATTAAATTAAAACATTGAATTTTCATTATCCTGGTCATGATACTATATATTTTATTGTGGGAATCAGTATTCGAAATGGCACCATAACATATCATTATTAGCATCTTCTTTCTTTTAAAATACGAGAAACATTTAAAATTTATTTTAATCATCCCTGTATTTATATACAGGGTGTTAAGCTAATAATAATAATAATAATAATAATAATAATAATAATAATAATAATAATAATAATAATAATATAAAAAATGTGTAGATAATCCAGCAGATTGACAACACCTACCGATCTGATTGAAGAAGGAGTAAACGGCGGAGCAACCAGGACCGCCGGTGAGATAAAATATGAGAGGATGTGCTTCTGGGTTTGTTTCGGATTCAACGAAATAGTAGAACAACTGTGTTTCTTCCTTGTCACCAATACCTACATACCTTCATATATAATATTATATTCATATTTATTCTTGAAAATTAATTAAGAAATTAAGGAATTGAATCGAAGAAAAATTAAGGTGGTAAAGCCAGCTAGCAAGGGAATCATAAATAAAATTCACGTAAGTACATACCCTGTTTCAAATGTGAAAGGAAATTCACCAGAAAAACCAGGAAGTGTGTTGACAATTGATTTTGAATGAGATTGAAGCATTAGATCAAGAACAGCAAGAAGAAGAAGGAGTGTCTTTGATCCCCACCCCATTATTCTTCGATTTTCGCCCAATAAATCAGTAACTAGTTAATTGGATGGACGCTGTATGAATGTATGTATGTATGTATGGTAGTAGCTAGCTAGCAACAAGAGTTGGGAGATTTGTCTCCCTTTTTTAATGCAACAAATGGCGTTCCCATTTTTTAATGCAAGAAGCCAATTATATTGCAACATTCTTTATTATTAAACCATTCTTATTACAAGTACCGCAAGAACCATTTGTAATTATCATCAATACTCATTAATAACTCATTAATATGGTATTTTGACCTTTTATATGTTTACCCAATAATCATGAATTACATCCAGGTGGATGAGTCATTATTGAATTGGTATAATTTTATTCAAAATATCCTTCATTAATGAGTTGTCAAAATTATTAGTCATTCATTTATTTTAATCAAGTGTAAATAATGGTTTTCACGGTACTCATAATAAGAATAGTTCTTAAATGAACTCTCTCTCTCTCATATATATATATATATATATATATATATATATATATATATATATATATATATATATATGAGAACCGTTTTTATTGCGAGAACCGCAAGAACCAATCTTAATCGTCCAATTCTCCCTCCTTCAATTGGATTGCCCACCCATGAATTCCTTACATGCACACTGCCACACTCAATTCCCCCACTCCCTTCATCCATGAATTCCATTATCCAAAATGAACGGCTGAGATTGGTTCTCGCAATAAACACGGTTCTTAAATGAACGTTCCCCGATATATATATATATATATATATATATATATATATATATATATATATATATATATATATATATATATATATGGAAGGGTTCATTTGAGAACCAGTTTTATTACGAGAACCGTTTATAACCATTGATCAAAAAATGGAAGATCTAGATTAAATAGTTGTTAGTGGATAACCTTATTTTTTTCAAATTAAATATTATGTTTAAGGTAGTCAAGGAGGATAATTTGGACATTTGTCATTTACCCCAACTTTCTTAAAACTAAAATATCAATTAAAGGCAAAGACTAATGTATTAAAATACGAAAATTATTTCAAATTAACGAGAAGAATATGCTCTTTAATATGACATCCATATTGCTATACTTTAATATGACATCCATATACGCACATGTGCATATAACACTTGATTTTATTCAAGCACATATGTATTTGTGCACCAACTGTCATACTGTACAGCTGTGTTTGGGTGCCTATATGCACCATGTACGTGTAAATCTTGTGAAGATATGCATATGCATATGTAGACGCACCATTCCTTTTTTTGTCAAAGAAAATAAATTTGTTTTTGTTGGGTATTTTTTCTAACACAACATTATATATGTGCACATGTGCATATTACAATAGATTTTTTTCCAACACATACAATAAAGTCACATATGCACGGTGTATATGTGCACAACCTGTTCATACTACTAGGTTTTGTTTTAGCACATGTGCGTCTGGGTGTATATATGCACCGTGCACGTGTGCATCTCTTGCATATATGCACATGCACATGTACACCTAGATTCATGTTTGCGCGTTAGGGTTGTAAACGAACCGAACGTTCGGTTAACCGTTCGTGAATTGTTTGACGGGAAATTCGTTTATGTTCGCTTATTTAATTAGGAATGCTTTTCAGAAACATTCCAATGATATGCTATATGTCGGTTGCTTGATGTTTGCTACCATGAGTCTTGAGTTGCAGATCAACATGATGGACATTGGTGCCAGTTAAGAGACATGTTTCAAGAGCAAGTTCGTACGGAGTATTATGATACCACTCGGGCTCTAAGCGAGTGCAAGATGGCTAAGGGGTCCTCAGTCAATACCGACATCATGAAAATGAAAGGGCACATTGGTTACCCGGTACCATTGCAACTAGTAACGCATATGATCTTTAACTCGTTGTCAGATAATTACAAGCAGTTTGTAATCAACTACAACATGAATAATATGGATAAGTCCATAGCCGAGTTGCATTTTATGCTTAAGACGGCTGAGTTGAGTATCAGGAATAAATCCAAGAATGTCCTGATGGTGAGCAATGGGGATAATAAGAAGAGGAAGAGGCGCAACGAAAAGGGCAAAAGGTCATACCCCATCTGGCCAAGGTATATGGGAAGGGTAAGAACGCAAAACCGAACAAGGCAATACCTGATAACCGGTGTTTCAAGTGTGGTGATATTGGACACCGGAAACGGCATAATTGATTTTGGTAAAATGCATATTTAGTCGTAATCTCAACTATTGATTATTCAAATCTAAAGGCTGAGATTGGTTCTGCAGGTTATGTATATAAGGCTGGTTCTGTACAGAACCTTAAACCCCACCCCCCCCCCACACACACACATATATATATATATATATATAAATATTTGTGTTATGGTTTATTTGAGAGCTACTTTTATTTCGAGTATCGTGAGAACCAATCTTAGTCATTGATTAAAATAAATCAATGGTTAATAATTTTAGCAGGTCATTAATGATTGATGATTGACTTAATAATGACTCATTAATGAGGGGTATTTTGAAAAATTTAAGTCAATCTAATAATGACTCATTCACCCAGACAAAAATCATGGTTGAGTAAATATATACATGGCCAAAATACCTCTATTAATGAGTTATTAATAGTGGTTACAAATGTTAATAGCGGTACTCGCAATAAGAACGATTTTTAAATGAATTTCTCATTTATTAGATACATCTACTTATTTTCGTGGTAATTTATATAAATACGTATACCAATTAAATTAAAATTTTTAATTTGATTATAAAAAAGTTCTACAATTAAATTGATGATGATATTATAGTATGAATTTCTTATTTTCAATAGATTTACATTTCTTTTAAGAGATTTTATATTTTTATATATACTTTACGTTTTGTTTTACTCTATAGCTATATTTTAGTACTCTTTAAGATTATATATATTAAAAAATTGATTTAATTTAGTAAATAATCTTGTATAATTTCAAAACAACTGTAAAATGAATTTTAAAAATAATTAAAGAAATGTAAGTGTGGATCCGATTTCAATGCATTACTTAATGTGAAGAGGGGTCGTGAATCATGCATGACCTCAACATTTAAAGCTAGAAATCAAGTTGAATATAATGCGACATATATATGGATAATATCATCTGAATATGCATGAGTATGGATTCGTGATAATGATAATGATAATGATAATGATAATGATAATGATAATAATAATAATAATAAATAATAATAATAATAATATTATTATTATTATTATTATATTAATTATTTAAAAAAATTCTAGCGACTACCTACCGTACGTGAAACACATGCAGCAAAATCTATCTTCATATATAATGCTATCATATTATGTACACTTGTAAATTCAAGCTTAACTAGTTGTACATAATGCATAATAAAGGTTCCACAAATTGATTTAGCTCATTCGTGTAAGAGCTGATTTGTATATATACAAGATATTTTTTCTATACTCAACAACTGTAAGTAATAACTAACGTGTGATACAAATCGATAAAACATAAAATTATTATATATGAATACTTTTGTTACGTACGAATTATCATCGACCCATATATTCATACATTTAAAGAAATGCTAATTGAATCTCAACTGTAAAGCTCAATTGTTTGAAACATGTGTTGTTATATATATCTATTATCTATTTTGCTTTTTTCCTGCAAAATGTAAGGGTATATATAATTAATGCTGTTAATATCTTTGAACTTACTTTGCAGGGGGGCCCACCGAGCGAGCTTAGAACATAGAAGATATGCATGGTGGATGAGTAGTTTGCTACTCTTGGTGTCCTTGAGCCTGAACTAGCTACCTCTGCCTACGTACCAACCAACGTTTGTATGAGCAAGATTTTTCATGAAAACTATTTTATTGGTCGTCTATTATAAGCTACTTTCATTTTTCAGCATGTTGTACATAATAAAGTTTCAAAGTTGTTTTTTCTTATTCCCTGATAATTAAACAGTCTATATAATAAATGAAAAATATTTCCATTTTTAGCATGTTTTTTTACTCATAATTAAATTAGGAGGTTTAGTAGTTTGATGATTTTAATATTAAGAATCGAACAGTTACGTGACATTAATTCCTTTGCAATATCTCCTTTTTTTCATATTCATTAGATCCAATTTTATATAAAGTGGATTTCGTCTCCATATCACAAAATGGAGATTATAAGAGAATGTTTTAATTGTCTTTATAGATATTATAATTCATATTAAACATTAATTATATAATAAATTGATACAAGGTTCAAAATTCAAACATCATGCTAGCTAATACTGTAATACAATATTACAATTTATAGGTCCAGATTACAAGTTCACACTTAATTTACAGAGTCAGAAGTATAAAATTAAGCTCATGTGCAAGATCAAGTCGTCAAACGATCTTGCCATCCTACTACCGATCCTAGGATGCCACCGTATTCAAAAAGTCAAAACCAAAGGTTTGACTTTCTTTGCAAGATTACAGGGCTGCTTTCCAAGATGGAATCAGCAAGCAATCCTGTCACTTGCTCCACAATCCTACCCAAAAGTCAGAGTTGGAAAGATTTTGACTAGTAAACTCAAGATAGATATAAAATTGTTTTTTTTTGTCACAAAGAAAGAAAAGAAAATATTTTTGGGTGAAAATGATCTATCTTGAAAGTTTCAAAACCTTCCCCTTACGACATATGAAACATGGTTTATTCAGGCTTACCAATTACTGACTAAACCACCGCTTAGAAACCGGATGGAGGGGGCGTACAAATTCTCTATTCTATACCGACAAACAGAACGCCAAAAATATTCATGAAAACACACAAGTAGTCACCAACCAGCCTTGATCAAACCATTCAGGCTGTCTTGAGGTTTATATATATCATCAGTTGCTCTTTCGTTGTTTGCCTACTGCATAAACACAAACATAATTTAATCACATAATCTTACAAGTCTAAACAACCCCATTAATTATGACTTCGGGTTATAGTTTATCTTTAACAAGTCGAATGAAAAAAAAGGAAAATTAGCAAAAGAACCCCATTTGACAAACTTTCCTGAAATTCACAATTAACCCAACCCAGAAATTTAACTAGAAAAGTGGTGGGCTTCTATTCCTTTTGGGTTTAGACAATAATCCCCACTGTACAAATAGGTGAAAAAGGAATCGAATCACCAAGAATCCGTATTTTAATGCATAAAACCTCTTGAATTATTTTATTTAAAAAATTAATATAAATTTTAGAATCATATTTGAGGCATAATTAATTGCTTATAAAAATTCAAAATTTCTAAAGGTGCCATCTCTATGGCATATATAATTAATACCCGTTTTAATAGGTAAGGAAATATGCCTATTGTGCAAAGTATTTGTTAGGTCACAGTTGGCATGCAATTGTAGTTTCAATTACGACAATGGCATTTTTCCTAACTTATGCGTTTGCTGTTGAGTCATCTCTTCATCAAGGAATTATAGAATACGTGTAGCTTTTAGTGTTTTACCACTCAGAGCTCAAATATAAGGCAAATTAAACGCTAATACATATTTGCTGAGACCAGGTACAAATTCATGATGGAAACAATGATACCTCATTGATCGCTGATGTTGAATTTCATGGTGCATTTTGAATTTCAAGGTGCATTTCTTTAATCAGGCTGGAAGATAAGATTCAAGCAGCATTCTTGATGGGGATGGTGAATGAATCTCAACTTGCAAATACATAAACTTCCATTGCTTGTCCTCTTTGTCTTTGAACATCTCAGTGAAAACCTTGCCAGCTCCATGTGGCCCTCGGATATAAAAGTTAACCTACATATATACAATAATTTTTTAACTAAAATACAAAGAAGAAAAGAATCTCACTGGCCAGTATCCACATTAAACTAAACAAAGATGGAAAATAATGGATATGATTGTGGACCCGATTTGTAGGTTAATATCACCAAGAGTACATTCTCAATAATTAATCGTCCAAGTAATTTAATACCAAAATAGTATTTTCCTAGTATATACATACAATGAGTTAAGAAGAGTAACCTCAACATGCTCAACACCATCATCATCCTTCCAAACTCTATTTGGGATTCGTTGGCGAGCCGCTCGGTTTCTGCTTTCCTGACCGTATCCAGTAATAGGTGACCCAATCCTGACTCTAACCTGGTACCCATGAATAAAAGTAAGCTTTTAGGCTTCATAATGGTGATTCAACAAACATGATTATTATGTTATTATACTGTATCTTTTCAATAATTAACAAAAGATAACATCTTATGTATTCACATGTTAACAAAAAGGGTGCAGAACATCGAGCCAATAGTCAAGACTCAAGACAATCAAGAAACCTGACTATCATCTTGGATCCTGCGCAGAGCTTTGTTAAAAACTTTGTACCTAGAGAAAAGAATACAAATCAATAAAAAAGTAACTAAAAGAGTAGAAGATATGAAATTTCATGCCATCAAGTCTCACTCTTTTGGTTCAAATAAAAGTTCTTTGAAGACACCATATCCTGCAGCAGCAGCAATTCCAAGCCCTACAAGGATAACGACACTATAGGAAGCTCCCTCTGTAAATGTCATTGGTTTCTCCAGTATATTGTAAGTTGGTGCATCAAATGGATCTTCAACAGTTGTTACATCTTTCCTAGTCTATAAAATAATAGTTAAAAATAAGAGATAAGTTTAATTAATAAACTCTGAATCCAAACATGAAATGATTTGACAGTGAATAGCTATAAGTGTGTTAAATAACACATAAAATTTTGTAAAATAGACAAGTTCGCACGAGTGTTCTTAAAGAACAATCCACATATGATATCCTGTAACTTCTAAGTTCTAACCTAACTCAATTAAAATTTCAACTCACAAGTTTGAATGTTCATTGTGATAAAAGCATGTATCCTAGTAATAAACATGACACTAGTGAAATGATGTTAACTTACACATCAAAATGACAAGTGGTTTCACTTATCATTTACTTGTCAAAAAAGAGCCATCTATGTTAAGATAGAGGGTGTAATTGTTACATGGGAGCTCCATTTAAGCTAATAAAAGTTAGCTGACTTAGCTCTTCAGGGACTTAGCTCCATTTACTTTGTCAAAAAGTTATATCGGATAACTCTTGGTGAGAGAGCTAATATCTCAAACAAATCTGATCAGTAGAAATTGTTCTAGGGTTGTGTTAATATGCCTAGCCCACATAAAAAAAATTAGATTGGACCTCTTTTCAGGAGATTATTAGATTAGGCATACATTTAGGGGCTATTTGGTTGGGTAGAATATTTGGGAATTTGAGGGAATTGGATTCCAATTCCAAGGAATTCCAATGTTTGGTAAACCTTGGAATTGGAATTTGAAGGATTTCAATTCATTCAAAGGAGGGAAAGTAAAATCCCTTCATGTTAGGAGGGAATTCAAAATCCATGGATATGGGATTGTGGCTAATTACATTTACACCCTCAAACACTACAATATATTCAGCCTATCTGTTCCTCTTCCCACGCCTCACCGGTCGCCGCCCTCTGCTCAGCGCCCTTCGCCGCCTCAGCCACTCGCCGGTTGTCGCCCTCTGCTCAGCTCCGATCGCCAGTCGCAGATCGTTTGCCCCTCACAGAAGAAGGGTCTTCGCTGTTCGCTGCCCTTTCTCTCTCCTCGGTCTCTCGCCGGTATTGGCTTCTGGAAAATATATATTGTGGGTAATCTCAAATACTGATTTTGTAGGAAGGGTAAAACTGTCATTTTACAAAACTGAAATCAAATTCAGCTACGTTGTCTACGAACCAAACAGGATATGGAATTGGATTACAGATTACAGCCAACCAAACAGATTACAGATTCCAATTCCAATTCCAGCCAACCAAACAGATTACAGATTCAAATTCAAATTCAAATTTCCAAATAGATTCCAATTCCTTCAGAGATTCCAATTCCTTCAGAACGATTTTGCGAACCAAACGCTACCTTATGGTTCTGGTATTTTATGAAGACTTCAGATCCACACAATGTCAATTGCAGAGGGAAGATTTAAGCCAGTTTTACTCAACATAAGTATCTTATAACAACTCAAGACTAATACTTTTCCAACCTGATGACAACTTAGTGTAAGAAAACTTCTTATTCACAATATAAAAGATAAAAATGATCAGAAGCTAGCACCTTTCTAACATTGATTCACGGAGTTTAAAAATCCGAATTGATTCACTTCTAAGACAAAACAATTAGTCCAAGCGTATGGCTTTACCCGCAACCTCTCGGGTTCTTTTGGGTTCCATGATAACAATCGGGAACACCCCTACGGGTGTTTCGGGTTGCATAAAAAAAATTAAATCGGGTCCGTCAAACCGAGCCAAACCGAAAGAGGTGTCAGGCTTTTTATTTTTATTTTTATTTTTTTTTCTTTTTTGGTTTTTTAGTGAGAGTGAGGAGAGAGAAAAATATTTGGGTTGAAAAGGGAAAGGCTATACTTGGGTTTGAAGTTGATTTGGGTTGAAAAGGAAAAAGTAAAAAAAACTGATGTGACGCTGATGTGGCATTAAAGTTGGAAAGGGAAAAGGGAAGCCATACGGATGACCTTATAGGCTTATAGCCTCTCTCATATAAATATCAGGGGAAAACCTCCAGCATAGCAAAAGAACACAAAAGCCAACCTCTGACGCATTCCCGCTTGTCGATCGTGAAGCTTTTGACGCAAACGATCTTGCCTCAGAAAACCTAACCTTACTAGCTCTATCAATGCGAGAAACTTGAAATCTCGACTGTAGAGAAACTAACGAGCTGAAATTCGCTGCAAAAATAACGTAAACCAATAAAAATAATGGTTTGTTTATCAATGTAGAAACATAAATCACTTAACTGGTTGCATATATACCAGTTACTCTTCTATTTCCTATCGCCACATCGGCTGCAAACCACCGAACGGCGGTGGCAGTGATCGGTGAAGAGAGCGGTGATCGGCATGAGGAAACAAAAGACGAGGATCTACACAATGCAGCTAACTTGTACAAAGAACTTGAAGAAGATCGAATCATGCTGTTGTTTGTTCTTAGAGAAAACACTGGATTGATAAACCCTAATTTGGATTTTTGGGGGTTTAAGCGAGTCGGGTAACTTGAGACAGAGCTCCGGCTAAATTTCACATTACCTCCTCCTCCCCCCCCCCCCCTCCTTTTTTATTAAATGCCATTGTTGGCCTTCAACTTTTATCATGTACCAAAATTACCCCTATAATAAGAATTATTCACACGAGGATATATTAGTTAAACAAGCTATACACAAAAATAACCAATAAATGTATAAAGATACATCACTCAAACGTATAGGACGTACTTCTTTACAAGCTCGAACAATAATAAGAGTACTTAACTCAAACAAACTTTAATTAAATCAGTTTTCAAATAAAAAATTTTAATGTCTAAAGATACATGTGTATATAATAATAATTATTGAAGCTATATAGTCGCATCTCGTGCTAGTACTCCTAACGTGTTTATTTATATATATATATAGGAATGAGATCAAATAAAAAGAAAATTAAAGTAAAAAGTGTAAAAATGATGATTATTTGATCATTTTTCGGTATATATATCAACTGATAATCGTTAGTTCATCATCTTTATTAATTAAAACTAGTTCTTTATCAATTTTTTTATTTCAATTAGAGATTTTGAAAACAAAATTTTGGAATAATTTGTTGATGAATAAAATACTTTCATCTAAAAAGTGATGAATATGTTGGATTCATCAAAAAGAAATTGATGAAAACTAGTTTTAATCAATAAAGATGATGAACTAACGATTATCGGTTGATATATATATACCGAAAAATGATCAAATAATCATCCCTTTTACCCTTTTTACTTTAATTTTCTTTTTACTTGATCTCTACCCTATATATATATATATATATATATATATATATATATATATATATATATAGAGAGAGGATTGAGATCAAGAGAGATGTGATTTAAGGAGAGATGGGAGAGATACAACAAAATTTTGCCAAGTGTACTTTTATAGAAAAGGGCATTTCAGGAAATTTATATCACCTTTTTCTCTCTCATGTAAGAGATGCAACTAACCTTTCATTATCTCTCCTTTCCTAAGCACTAATTCTCTCTTTCTCGTTCTTATCACTAGCCATTATTCTCTCTTCATTAAAAGTTGCTATTCTAGCTAGTATTTCATAAGTAGAACATTAAAGTTCTGGCCACCACTCATTCTACTTCCAGTTACAAAGCTGTTGACATATTTCTTGTTGATGAATTGTGTATGTAAGAGATTGTGCATCAAATGTTGTGCATCAGATTTGGGTATCAATTTTTACGTGCATCAACTTTTTTCTAATGAATCATTTGTTTGTGCATCAAAATTTGAAATTTACATTGACTGTTACTGAAACGTAATTCTAGGAGTTAGGTTAATAATCAAAAGACTATAATACCCTTAACTATGTTTTTTAGTTAATTAATTATAAAGAAAAAAAGACAATTAATTAAATATCAGATCTATTCATCCAACGGTCAGTATTCCCCTCTCTTCCATCTCTCCTTAATTCCCTTCTTACAATAACCCCACCATATATATATATATATATATATATATATATATTGCAGTATGCTATTATGCTCTTCGGGATATATGGGCATGGAGAAATAAGGTCTCTCATGCAAAGGAGACTGAGAAATCAAAGTTCAAATTCTCAAGCATTTAGCGTACGGCTCTACTATGGATATCTAACAGGTTAATTTAAGAAGAAGGTCCTTTCAAGTGGAGTGTGGAAGTACGGAACCCGATATTACACAACAAATATACTAAATTCGCAAAGAGTAATACCCAACACAAATTATTACTTGGTTATGTAGAAACTTCATAACAAACTCCCAAAAGAAATAATAGTGAAACAAAGATCCATCACTCACAAACATGTAAAAAGATTATATTTTGTTAAAACCCTCGTGGTTCAGTTTGTGATTGACGTGGTGGTTTTGACGGTTAAAAAAATTCAACAGTAGTATTAAAGCTTCGGCTCGTTAATTTCATAATCTTAATAGGTGATCAATTCTAGTTAAACTTTATATTTTATTCTTCTTCTTGTTTATATGAATCAAAAAATTAGTAGAAAGGGTAAACAAGTTTTGTTTAATCTTTTCAAGTTAAAGTTTGAATAATTAACTAGTAATTTTAAACGGTTTGTTTAAAAGGTTAAAAATTCCAACTTTTGGTTTACTAATTTTCAAGTAGAGACTTGATTAAAGTTTATTATGCGCGGGGGAGGTGTTAACCCGAGTTTAATCCCGGATGGCAGAGGACTACTGCCCAAGTGAGGTCACTACAGGGCAAAGGGGTATGGCACGAGTTGGGGCTTCACCATTGAAAAGGGGTTTCGGCCCAGTTTTTTTCCGGCTTATTGGGCTTCTCGGTCCAAAGAAGGTGATCCGTAGAAAAGGCTACAACCCAGATGTGTTTGGGCTTTACGGCCCAAATAGATAACCGATAAATGGGCTTCGGCCCAAATGCTATTGGATGTGTCGTTTTTTGTGTCGATTTAATTACCAAGATTTCGGGTTAAAGGGACATATATATGTGTGTGTGTTAATTTTAAAAGTCATTAATTAAGGGATGACGGGAATAGTTGAATAAGATCAAGTTGTTTCCTTTTTTGCTTTTATTTATTTATTTGTGTGGTTGCTTACATATCGCTTATTGAGAATTGTTTGACTTGAGTGTATATCACATTTAATATACATTAAATCGTATTTGTAGTTTGAATACGTAGATATAGTTTTTGCCAACTTAGACTCGTGGTTGTGTTGTTTATTTTATGTTTTTTCCTTTTTGGTTTGGGGAGGTATGTGTGTCACTTACAATCCCTTTATATTGTAAAAGTATTAGGATAGTTTTTCTTTATTTTGTATGGTAATAGTAGTAAGACTAGAAGACCGGAGGTACAACCACAACTAATGGTGTATGCTCAACAGCTTCACCGGAGGTGTTGAGGTAATTGGGAGCTTTTCAGCTGGAAGCCGGGTTCTAAGTTTATCCTTTGGGGCTGACCTTTAGGATTACTTGGCAAGACTATATCAGTTTTGTTTGGTGTTATATTTTATAGTTTTTCCATGTGACATTAAAATAAAACAAGGGATTTGATAATAGTTAATTATTAAACCAGATAAAACCATAGGTTTTAAAATGATGAAATAAGTGCGACAATGGTTTTATAAAATTTTATATTTTATTTTGTCGTACTATTTAAATTTTTGAATTTTAAAGGATTTTATCATGAAACTATAAGTTTTACTTATAGAAATTTTGTGTACCTAGTTTAAGTATGCTTTTAAAATGGTTTTTCAAAATACTGTACAAATAGGTTTTCTCTGAAAGTTTATTTAAAACCCAAGCAATCTTAGGTCAGTAGTGCTACCCATCTAACAAACACATATCCTGCTCAAACATACGTGGGTGCTTTGATGTACCCAAAACGTGAGTATCTTGCGTTCAAATCTTCTGCACGTGGGGTGAGGCTTTGCGATTCTCTAATGAGATGGGTGAGAGCTCGGTGTCTTAGGTGGTGCGATCTATTTGGTGATTCCCTGATGAGACGGGCCCAAAAGCACTCAAGTAGAGTTAAACATGCTTAGATATTTATGGTCTAAAACTCAATGAGTTCTAGGAGTCGTGTCAGTTGGATATGATTGGTAAAGGAACTTACCTACCAGAAATAACATGGATCGGTGTTAATGTGCCCAAACCATGCATCGATCATATGAAATATGGATCATAGCCTAATATATTGTAACGCCCCAATTTTCAAAATTTAACAGAATGCTTGAAACAAAAGGTATTTGTCTAAAAACAGAATTTGATAAGCTAATGGAAACCAACCAAGTATTCTTGAACCCTTTGGTTCGTACAAAAAGGTAATACAACCACAATTCATGTCAAAAACAGTTTCCAATAAGCTTATCATCAGTGGAAGCCAATAAAACATTTCGTTTAAACCCTCGGGTTTGTATAAAAAGAAATTCGTGCGCATTTAAATCAAAAGTACTTTCCGTTACACAAATGGGAGCGTTATTGTTTCAAATCACGTTTTAAGCAACCAACCATCAACAGTCAAACCGGGGTCTTGCCTTGGTGCTAACACAACCTGCAAAACAACAACAAGCAGTATCTACTAAGCTATAAGAGCTTAGTGAGAAAGCTAAACTGTAAATCATATAAGCACGTGCATACACATATACGAATGCTACAACAGGTCTTATGGATACAGTACTGCACCATCTTAGCATCCGCCCAGAAGGCTAAAATGTTGTCCGTAGCAACTACTGCACAAAGCAGCATGCTACAGCTCTCTCTCTGTGATGCTCTGATCAATAATATCACATTGCAATGTAACACACACATATCACAAATATGAATCAGAGTTTAGAAAACTCACCTCAGCAATTAATACCACACAAAGTTATGCCATATATACTCAGAATACTTCAAACAGTATTTCCTACATGTATACATATAATCATGGTGTTAATCACGTACTCAAACTCAGCATAAAACAAACTGAACAGGGCACCTACACGGGCCGTGTATCTCTACACGGGCCGTGTCCCCTTCAGCCTACACGACCTGACCTGGCTACATGGCCGGTGTTGACACGCCACATACACGGGCCGTGTAGCCCCACACGGGCCGTGTACCACAAATCCTACATGACCATGTACACCAACATGGCCCTGTGACCGCCTTCCACTCTACACGGCCGTGTACCTCTACACGGGCCGTGTACCCTACACGTCCAGCCGACTGTTCTTCATTTCAGTCGCTGTTTTGGCTACAAATCCGGCAAAAGCTCAATAAAAACACTACTGGGGTGTTTTCCTACACCCCAAACACCAGATAGACTAAGGACAATAATAAGAACAAGCTAAAGCTATGATTCACCATGAATCACTTCAAAAACCCATTAAAAACTTCAAGAACATAGCTAGAAATCTTACCTCAACCTTGTATGCATGTTAGATTCAGCTCTTACACCTTGCTCCTACTGTTCTTAATCCAAAACTTCAGAGAAACTAGGTTAACTATATGTATACGTGACTTGAGTTGGAGAAAATGAAGAGTTTGACTCTTCAAAAGTCAAATTGGCTAATATATATAAATAACTTTGAGATTTGGCAAAACTAGCCCCTCAACCTTTTCTAGTTCCAAATTAACAACTTTAACCCCTCAAGTTTCTAAACACCTCCTAATCTCAATTAGAAATACCACTTAAACATATCACTTGATTAATTTATAAATTATGAAATTTCGAACTTCGGATGTTACATATATAATCATTTATGGGTTTATTAATATATTAGGAAAAAATTTATATGCTATTACTAAATAAATCAAGTTTTGGTTTGTAGATGGCAAACACCATTACCAACACTAATAACCTCTCACTCCGTTTCATCCTTAAAAAAGACAAATTGACCAGAACTAACTTTCTTGACTGGGAGAGTAATTTTAGGTTTGTGCTCAGGCATGAAAGAAAGCGGTACATTTTGGAGGAACCTCTAGGAAAGACCCCGCTTGCTAACTGATGTGCGTTTTATGTACTAGTTTTAAATTTATATTTTAACCGATTTATTTACCAAAAACTGCACGAATAGGCAAGTGTACCTAATCGTTTCGTATTATAGTTAGTAAGTCGGGTGTCGAACTCTTGATGAACGGGAGCTAAACTGATTTTTATCAGATTAATAAAGAATTAACTAAAATAACCTAATTAAAGCAATTAAAGACGATTAAACTAAATAAATATAAACTAAATGCAATTAAACTATTTAAAAGGGAATTTGGAATCAAGTTTGAAACTTTATTAACCTAAATGAATACTAACACTACTACTTTACCAAAAACAACCAAAATAAGCAAAAAGCAAGAATCTTTATGGATTAAACTATCAAATAAAAGCTTTCCCTCCCTAGATTCAATTCCACCCTTTTCAAGTTGGTTTTATAAATCAAAATCAATGCATTGGACAATTAATGAACACTACACCGATTCCTATATTGTTAGACTCTTGATCCGAGTATCCAACTTATTTAATCATGCAATTAAATAATCAATTGGTCATTAAATCAATTAACTACACAATTAAGCATATTTAAGTTCGTATCTATCAAAATCTAACCTTTAATGATTGATTAAGTTACCAAATCATTTAATTAACACATGAAAGTCATCATATATCAATTCTAACACATTAAAGTTCCTATCTTGATTGTTTAACCCTAGGTTTTGATCAAACACTAGTCAACACCAATTATTGGTCCTAATTAGCATCTATTAAAGTCTTATAAATTGATTGGTCCTCCAATTTACATCAACTCAGATTCTAAACAAATCAAAAACAGAATTAAAACATGCTAGGATCATTGATTAGACTTGAAAGATAAATATAATGCCATTAAAGTCAAAAAGATATAAAATTAACCAACTTGATAGAGTTTCATCTCCTCTAGGGAGGAAAACAGAAAAACTAGCCTATTACAAGCATAATCAACTTCTGGAAATCAAGATTAAACATTAAAAACAGAAGAGAAGTAGAAAAACCGTAAAAAGCAAGAATTCCAAGCCTTTAATCTTCAATTGTAGCTTTAATCCTTCAAATCCGAGCTCAAGCCTTCTGGGATGTGTTAAGGGATGTATTTAGCAGAGGAATGGTGGAAGAAATCGGGTGGTTAACCCTTTTTCAGATCTGGAAGTTCGTTTAAATAGAATTCTGAAAACAGGGGTGTCGCGCCGCGACGAGAAAAGTGTCGTGCCGCGACGGAGTCTTTTAACCCGATCCCAACTCTTTAAAATTCAACCTTGTCGTCATCCGTACACGCGTCGCGCCGCGACAGGTTACTTAGTCGCGCCGCGACGACACTTAGAAAGAGGATAAGGCTTATCCGGACTAGTTTGTCGTGCCGCTACGGTTGAGGCTATCGCGCCGCGACGACCTCTTTTGGCACCGGTGGGCTCTTTTCTTTTCTTGGGCTTGGGCCTATCATTTCTTTCTTTCTTTTATTTATTTTCTTATTTTGGGCTTCTTTCTTTTTCTCTTTTCTTTTCTTTCTTCGGCCCATTTATTTTTCTCGACTTCTTTTTATTTTCCCGACTTCTCGGGTTTTATTTATTTTTCTCGATTATTTGAATATTTCGCCATTTTAGCCTGCAAAACGTAAAAGAAACGGTAAACGTATCTTTTTACAATTAAATAAACATTTTTCGGCTAAAACCAACCCGATATCGCATAATATTTATATATATTTAGCGCGATATCACTAACGTAATAGCAATAATTAGGAATGCTTTTCAGAAACATTCCAATGATATGCTATATGTCGGTTGCTTGATGTTTGCTACCATGAGTCTTGAGTTGCAGATCAACATGATGGACATTGGTGCCAGTTAAGAGACATGTTTCAAGAGCAAGTTCGTACGGAGCATTATGATACCACTCGGGCTCTAAACGAGTGCAAGATGGCTAAGGGGTCCTCAGTCAGTACCGACATCATGAAAATGAAAGGGCACATTGGTTACCCGGTACCATTGCAACTAGTAACGGATATGATCTTTAACTCGTTGTCAGATAATTACAAGCAGTTTGTAATCAACTACAACATGAATAATATGGATAAGTCCATAGCCGAGTTGCATTTTATGCTTAAGACGACTGAGTTGAGTATCAGGAATAAATCCAAGAATGTCCTGATGGTGAGCAATGAGGATAATAAGAAGAGGAAGAGGCGCAACGAAAAGGGCAAAAGGTCATACCCCATCTGGCCAAGGTATATGGGAAGGGTAAGAATGCAAAACCGAACAAGGCAATACCTGATAACCGGTGTTTCAAGTGTGGTGATATTGGACACCGGAGATCGAAATGCCCGAAGTGTCACGAGGGAGGTGGCAAGGCTAGCACTTTAGGTATTTAGTGACTTACTTAAGTACTGCACTTTTCACTTGTATTTTCAATATGAGCATTTTGACTTGTAGCAATTATAATTGTATGAGGTCAAGAAAAGTAAAGCAGTTCAGCATTGGAAGGATCTACGTACAACTCTAGATATATTAATTCTTTATTCAAATTCTCTAGTTTGTCAAAAACAATTTCCAGTTTAGAATATTTGGTTTTTTGGAAATTTTGAATTATTTATGAATTAATAATTTATATCTTCAATGCATGCTTAGACTTGACATATTGTGAATCTTTAATGCTAATTGGATTAAATTAAAAAATTTAAATTTGATAATAAAGAGGTTCTATAATTAAATTGATGATGATATTATATATGAATTGCTAATTTCCAATAGATTTACCTTTCTTATAAGAAATTTTATATCCTTATGTATAATTTACAATTGTTTTACTCTATATTTTAGAACTCTTTAATATTATATATATTTAAATATTACTTGAACCATCTCTATATTTATACATGGGATATTAAACTAATAGTATAATATAGTACTAGCTTAATATCCCGTGTATAAATATGGGTGATGATTAAAATAAATTTTAAATATCTTCTTATTTCTATATAGTAAAACAATTGTAAAACAAAACGTATTGCAATAACAAACGTCATAAATATTATTTGCATTCTCCACCAATACTGTTTTTAGATAGTAAATATGAACAAATGATAAATATTTTTAATTTGGTTTTACGAAACAAATAATATATGACTATGTAATAATTTATGGATTAATACGAAACATACACTTAGATGTATCACTTAATGGCATCCGTAGAGTTTTTTTTTATCATTTGCAATTGATATTGCTAAGTACTAAAAATGATTTTTATCTATAGTTCTGGTAAATCTTGTTTTCCTATTTTTTCTTGAAGACTATCACATTGAAATTCTATTTAAAGCCGATAAAGACTCTTAATAAATGGTCCAAAGAATTCTAAAAATATGATAATTGTCCTTAATCGATTCAATAGATTCTTTTTCAGAGTATGACTAAGCATAGGGGTCTACGGGGATATGTGGGGAGATCTAGAGAATGAATCGGGCGATACGTAGCATTCTTTTAATATATATATATATATATATATATATATATATATATATATATATATATATATATATATATAGAGGCAAAAGTTCAAATAAGAATTACGAGAACTGTTTTTAACGCAATTAATGACTCATTAATAAGGATATTTTGGTAATTTATACATTTATCCAACCGTGAATTGCATCCGGATGAGCCGTCATTAATTTGCGACGCTTTATTTTCGCGAAATAACCATCATTAATGCGTCATGAATAAAGCATTAACGAGCCGCCAAAAAATCATAGCCGTTGATTAATTTTAATCAAGGGCTAAAATTGGTTCTCGTGCAAAAAAAAGTTCTCGTTTGAACCCTCCCTTATATATATAAGATAAAAATAATACTAATATAGTATAATTTGAGGACACATGTACAATACAGTTCTCGTTTAAACACTCTTATATATATATATATATATATATATATATATATATATATATATATATATATATATATAGGGAAGGGATATTGTAAGATGGAATAATCATAAGAGGTGTAAGAGTGATTATGAACCATTAGATTTCATAAAAAGTAAACAAAAAAAGTTAAAAACTGATTATTAATAATTGCCAAATTAATAAGGCTTAAGGGTAAACTGGGGAATGAAAAAAAACAATCAGCTCCAATCATCCTAAAATCACGTTAGCTCATTAATTAGGAATTAAAAAAACAACTCGGCTCATATCATCCTAAATTGGGAAACTAATTGAATGCTGGCGTTCATCAAATTTCAAAATAAAATTCTAAAATTGTAATGGAAAAAAACATGTGTAAAAATGATGAAACCCTTTGGATACATTCTGCATAAAAATGATGAACACCTTAGGTGATACACAGTTGTATGAATAACTAGATTTTAATAAACAGAAATTAATTCACATTCACATACGGTATCCTTCAAGAAACAAAACTGATACCCCTCTTCAAACTAGTATACAATTGTAAAAGAAAAGCTCCCAAGTCAATCACAAAATAAAACTTGCATAGTCAGTGCATCATAAATTGATGAAACAAGAAGCTCATACATTTGATATTCACAACCCCTGGTTTATAAGAATTTTGATGATCAATAAATATAATTGATGAACCAAAAATTGCTTGAAAATTTTAATAAGTTAATAGAAACAACAGTAATACATAGGCATGCTTTCTATTGTGAGATGATGATTTCTATACCCAAAAGCCTGGATCAAACAAAAAGATGACGATTTGAACTCATATTGAGTACTGACTTTGAGAATTGAGATGATGATGAGCAAAAAACAGAAAATTTGATGTACATAAACTAAAAAAAATTCTCAAAACGCATTGCTTCCATACTCAAAAGACTTGGTGGTGGTGGATCTGATGAATTTTTCATTGCCTCATCTAAAACCCTCTCATGTAATGAGAGAATTGGTGCTCCCCAAGTGAATTCTTAGAAATATTGAAATGGGATTGTAACCCACGAACAAGAACACATAGCTCATTGTGTAAACAGCTACTTCAGTCCATTGGTGGCAATGATTTCATTAGTTTTTGGAGAAACAACGTTTTTCCCAATTGCTTGGAGTTGTTTTGAAGCAGAACAAGATCTGGAAACACTCCAAGATAATGATCTGAAATGCTTCAAAGAGTAGTGTTTTGTGAATCCTTTTGATATCGACCGAATGATCAGTTTCTATTTTTGCTTGATTCTTTGTCATCAAGCATCCCAATTGCTAAATCGATCAACGCCTTTTTCGCTCTTTGAATTTGACCTTCTCCGAGACTTTTCTAATTATCTAAAGCACATAAAACAATCTCTAACTGTTTCTACCATTGACTGATCTGTTCAATTCCATCTTTAATGGCATTACAAACATCCAAACCCAAGATAAATCATGAGAATCAACACAAGATAAATCATGAAACCTTTGAGTGACTTGTCTTTGAAAAGCTTCAATTTCGCTATCTTGATTTGGGGTTTCATGGTCTACGGAGTGAACCACACGATCGCGCTTCATACTAAGAATCGAACGCCCAAAATTTGTGAAACTTGGAGACGATGATCCTTGATAATCCGTTCGCATTTTCTTCTCACATCAACAAAAGGAAACCCCACAAGTTGGAATGATGCAATCTAGACTTTAAAACACAAAAATTGAAGCTTTTTGGGTTATTAGAACAAGAGAGACGAGGAAAACGATGAAGTTGAGTTCGGAACTAAAGAAATTTGGAGTTTTTCTTTCCAACCGTGAAATGAGTTATGAATAAAAATAGAAATTGAGACTGTAAAACAAGAATCTTGAAGCTTTTTTGGGTAATCAGGAAACTCGAGGAAAACGACCGAATTGAGCTCAGAACGGAAGAAAGTTGGTAGCAGTGGTCCAACGGCGGCGAAGGCTTAGTGGCTGCAAAACCCAAAATCGACGGTGGCGGTCTGTATCTCTGGTGAAGGGAACGACAAAAGAGCGGTAGTTCTCTATATCGCCGGTGAAGGGGAAGGCATTGGCGGTGGTTCTCTGAAGAATCAATGGACAGTGAGGAGGCGGCGATCTTTAGGGGAGGAGGGTTTCTTACGTGCGTGATGACTTATCAGAGAGAAAACAAAGAAGCCAGTTACCATTTTTAAGGTAAATTATTACATAAATATTTTATTTATACCGATAAAATTACTGTTATACCCTTTTGTCAAAAATGGCATGTGTTAAGCTCTTTAACCCTCTTACCCATCTTACCTTATCTTATCCTATCTTATAATAATACTAATTAATATAGTAAAATTGAATGCGAGTATGGATCCGATTTCGATGCATTAATTAATGTGAAAGGCCGGGGGGTCGTGAATGATGCATGACCTCGATCAATATTATTTAAAGCTGGAAATCAAGTTGAATATAACGCGATATATATGTGGATAATATCATTTAAAGTTCTGAATATGCATGAATATGGATTCGTGATACATTATTATTATTATTATTATTATTATTTAAATAAGCGAAAACCCGCAACAAATCAACAATTATATATGGTACGTATTCTTTTCTTAAAAAAAATATACCGACTACCTACCATACGTGAAACAGATGCAGCATAATAATTTTTTATTAATTAATTTGGTTTGATTAATTATATAATATTGTTTGTGTTGTAATTAATCACTTAATTTTCTTCACTAATTGAATCATATCGACGTCATAGGCCGATTTGGATTTTACGTGATATATATTGTTTCTAAATTTATATTAACTTATATTAGAATAATAAAATAATAATAATGGTCCATCAAGCAATGTCATATATTGATCCGACTTATCATACATTCTAAAAACCTCAGTATTACAATAATAATAATGTTAGTCTTAGATTGAGTACGTAACAAAAATATTTGTAGAAGGGGGGGTTGAATACAAACTTTAGCTTTTAAAATTAAAGACATACTGATATACTTTTATATAATTCTTATTGATATTGAATCAAGAATTACATGTACTAGAACCGGAAATTCTAAGTACAATAAAAGGTGACAATCAATTTGTCTAACACATAGACAAGCTAACTCTAAAACAACTAATGTATATAGAGTGTTCAACACATGAACAAGTTGGATTCTACACAATGCTTATACTCTACGAAAACTGATGAGATTTTCTTTCTGTGTAGTAGAGACTTCACTTTGTTGTATTGTGTGTTGTGTGTTTACATGTCCACCATGCATGAGTATATATAGAAGTCTTGGTGAATCCAGTTACATGAAGGTAAGAAACAAAGAGAATGTGGAAATATAATATTTTAATTGTAAAGGTAGTGGGTGAAAAGTAAAGTTACTTTAATCAAATGTTTGATAAAAGTAATTGTACTTTTCTGCAGATGTGCAACCCATTACAATATAAAATATTAAAGCCCACATCTACTGTCGTGTAGAAGTATCTTTCCCTTTCCATTATTGTACTTAATCAACACCATGCTTCTGATTGATTTGACTTTACCAAATATGGGATTGCCAGCCATACTTAGTTGTTTGAACAAATCTTCAAGATCTTCGTCTGTTTGAGGTATCATTATCCTTTTCCAGAGGATAAGATCAAACCTTTTTGTCTCATACTTGATCCAAAAAGTGCATTTTTACTTTTACAAACAAAGATCTAAGGCATAATAGAACAACACATGTTCTGCCTTTTACATATGACTTACAATCTGAAAAGATAGAGTAGATTTGACATTTTTCACGACTCAGCAAACAGATTGTACTAGGAACTCTGATATTCACTACTCAGTTGACAAAATATATCAGTTGATCACTTTTTGCTAGGACTCAGTTGATACATATTGCTCAGCTGATCAATAGTAAGCTTAGGAGAGCATAAGCTCATGTATTTGCATAATCAGCTGATCAAGAATGCTCAGCTGATCAATCAAATACATCAGTTTATGTGGGGAGATAACTTGTGTAAAGGAAGACTTACTTAGCTGATGCTCTGGGCCTCAGCTGATCTATTTGTTCACTCAGCTGATAGAGGTAGGCACTTAGCTGATCAATTTCTTCACTCAGCTGATCAGTTTGTTCACTCAGCTGATGGAATATTTTCCTCAGCTGATAGTTTGTTTTCCTCAGCTGATGGTCTTCTTTACTTGTTTTCTTCATCTGATGCTCCTTGGCTGATATCCTTTGGCTCATACTTTGAGTAGGATCTGATGCTCAGCTGATGGCTTATTTTCCTCAGCTGATGGTTCCACACTTAGCATATTTTTACATAAACTGATTCAAACAACACATGTTTGAATTCTTTCTAAGTCATACTGAATGTAGGGTTTGGTTATCATCAATTTCTATGTTTTAGGATAGGCAGAGTTGATTATTAGGGTGAAGTGATTATCTCCCCAACAAATAATAGTATCCAATCATATCCTAATAGAAAGAGGATTGGGGCCTTATACCCGACACAACGTAACTCTATCTTATGTAGAAAATTTTGTTTGTATTCAATGAAAGAAAGTTTTGCGGATCGAATTCATGTTTTAGGATAATGCCATCCAAGACTGACTTCATTTCCTACGAAACCAAACTTAATTATTTACATAAATCAACGCGCGTGGTCAATACGTAACAATACAAAAGAAGTAATTAATAGTGACCAAAATTTCAGTGGTACCACTTTCGTCGCTATGGGTCCGTCCCTACATTTAGACCAAAATATGTAAGTGGTCACTAAGTAGTGACAAAGATATAGAGGTCAATATATCTGTAACAATCGTCACCTTTTATCAAATTAGTGACCATATACACAAAGGACACTGGTTGAGGTACCAACTTTGTTAATGACTAGATAACAAGTTAATGGTCACTCAGAAAAACACGAGAAAAAAAATCGTTACGACTTACGACAATGGGTTGCTATAAATTAAAACTTAAGTTAATGGGTCACTCCAATATTATATACAATTTTTTGATATCATAATCGACATAAACGTGAGAGCTCACCCATCGATAATCATGCGTTCCATTTCCTCCTTTTGCTCGATCATTCTGAAATTTGATTCACTGCTCTTCTTATTTCAATTCCATTTTGTAAGTAATTTGAAATTACTAATTAATTTACTCTTCATTCAAACTTAAAAATAAACCATTAACTAGAGTATATTATATTTTTAAATATCATTTTAATAATTAAAGCTTTCATAATAAACAATATTTAAAATTGTCGAAAGTCAATTCAATTTAGTTCTAACCTTAAAGATATTAAAAACAAGTTAAAAATCAAATAAAAAATACATATAGTATTTTAAATAGGGTTTACTTTTTGAAAGTGTATCGAAGTTGCCACTTTTTGCTATTGTGTATATCCATCTTTTAAAACTACCGTTTAATGTACTCAACTTTCTAAAACTAACATTTAATGCATTCATTAACCTTTCAATCAGGTTATCGGTAGTTCTTATTATTTGGATTTATTTTTTATGCTACTGAATTACCACATAGGATATTGACGTGTCAATGTTCAATGCCAAATCAGAATTTCAACCCATAAACAATTAAAAATGGATGAACATACAGATGAATATGGAAAATTCAAGAACATACACATGAAGTATTCAATAAACACAAACATGTTTAATGAATTGAAAAATCCAACAATACAAATGAACCAAAGACGACAAATCCAAGAACATACACATGACACATTCAATACACATGAAGATTCTATCAAAAAAACCCATACACATGAAGATTTCCCATGGTTTCAGAACACATCTTCGAAGAAGATAAAGAACCCAAACATTCATCTGGGTATGAAGAAGATAAAAAATCCAAACATACGAAGAAGCATTCAATACACACTAAACAACATTTAGATCTGGGTATGATGAACAAATCTAAACAAATTAAAATATCATAGCTAAACAAATCAAAATCTGAAACACGTATATATTGAAATCATTAAAACTGACACGAAACATACCATATGAATTGAATGGGGTATTGCACGCTGATGGAATCGAAACCCTATATATGGGGATTGCATGTAGAAGAACCATCGATTTGAGTAAAAACGCAAATCAAAACCCTAATCGATTTGAGTAGAAAACCCCTAAATCTATTCTAATCCGTAAGTCGCAATACACATCTGATGGTGTTCTTGAATGGTTCAAACGAAGATGAAGATGAAGCAACACAATCGCAGTACAACATCGATTTAAGCAGATTTAGGGGATGAAGATGGAGCAACATAATCCCAAAATCAAACCACCGATGAAGATGAAGCAACATAACCCCAAAATCAAACCATCCATGAAGATGAAGATGAAGCAATAGAATCGCAGTACACCCATGAACAGATTGGAAACCCTCGTACAATGTTGAAATTGACTGTCGAATGAAGGTTCCATATATGCATAAGTTTTTACTTATTATTATGATTATTATGATTATGATTATTATTATTATTATTATTATTATTATTATTATTATTATTGTTATATTTTCAATTATTTTTAAATAAAGAAATTATATGTCAGCACTTAAGTCAAATACCACGTCATTAAAATCAGTGTCACGTCAGCGAGTGACCTGCTATACCAGGTTGGATACACTAAATGGTAGTTTTAGGAAGTTTGATACATTAAATGATAGTTTTGAAAGCTGGGTATATATAATAGCAAAAAGTGACAGCTTTAATATACTTTCGGAAACTAAACCCTTTTAAATATTCTATCATATAACAAATATTCTAATTTAATTATTAGATAAATATGTATGACTAGAGTTCGTAAACTTGATAATATGCAACCTGAATTTATAAACATTTCTAGATTTTTATAAATGACTCATATAATTAAAATAAAAATTTTAATTTATAATATATTTAACATTCTCTTTTTTTACTTTACTTATAAACTCTTTAAAATGTAAGTAATGAAAAAATTACTAATATACTTTTAAATATCTTTACACATTTTCTTAATACAGACAACCCAACAACACACTTTCTCATAAGGCGCAACACAATTCCCCATCTACATAAACACACTTCCAAAAGTCATATTATATGGTTTACTCATCTTATTTTATAAGTAGAATTTTTTTTCTTATTTTATTGTTTTTCAAAAGTTATTTTAAAAATTTATAAAAGAGTTGATGGATAAAAGAGAAATTAAGGAAATGAAAAAAAGGAAAAAAGAAAATATACATGTAAATGGAAATTATTTGACGTCATCATAGTGTGTGAATATCATGCCATATGTTATCGAGTAAGAAATATTCGTTGCTACAACATTACGTGGATACCATGCTAGTAAAAAAAGAGGTGTTCTCATGTGTGTGTGTGTATATATACACTAGCATCGTATTCCCACAATGTTGCGGCGGCGAATAATTTTTATTTTGCAACATGTCGCTTTCAAGAATGTAATAATATGTTATTCGTACAACTCAATATCACAAAAAAGTTTTCGTCAGCAGCATGTTCCTTTTTTCAATTTTTCTTTTATTTACATCAACTATTTTATTAATTAAAATAAATAAATTCTAAAAGACATTAATATAAGAAAAAAATATTTATATTTATAAAATAAGGAGAGAGGGGTTAATAAGATTCTGAAAATTGTGTTAATATGGGTGGATAATTGTATTGTGCGAGAGTATATTTTAAATGAATAAAAAGTTAAACTAAATTAGAATAGAGGGTGGAATGATTCAAGATTGAGTGAATAAGATTAATTTAAATAGAATAAAAAGTCAAGATGTTGTTTTAATTAAATTTTAAGAACTCTTAAAGTTAAAAAGAAGAGATCGAAAATATTAAATGATTTATATAATAGTATAGATATTTCGTTTATACTCTTATTCTCTCATGGGTATATACTTATATTAAATCAAGAAGCTAACTATAAAAAGATATCATAATTCAAACCAGATATAAAATTTTAACGCTAAAACTAGCGAGGTCATCATTTTTGTCAAATTAATTAACTTGCTTAATTAATTAACTAAATGAGTATTTTTTATATAGGAACGTGAATTATGCATGAAAGGGTGATTGGTTTTCAGTATCTGAATCCGAAATTTCGGATTTGGATATCGGATATCCGAAATATCCGAGAATTTCAAAATTATATATTTTTTATATAATTCTTTTAAAAATATAATTAATAAATAATCATATTTTAAATTTTAATCACAAAAAATGGCTCAAATATGCTTCAAAATGAAAAATACATGTATATAAAATTATATATGTTATATTGTTATGAAATTTCAATAAATAAGCAATATAAAAAGAAAAAATATTTTTCGGATATCCGAAATTTTGGATATCCGAATTTTCGAATAATTTTGGATCGGGTTTTCGGATGTTCATAATTTGGGGGTTTGTGTGTGTGTGTGTTGAATGTAGGTTGAAAGTGAATCTAGTGGTGATGAAGATGAGAATGAAGAACAATCATTAACATGACTCTGGTGTAAGATTAATTATGGTGGTTGTGAAAAATGAATTTGGTGTATGAGGTTGAATGTATGTAGAAAGTATGAAGATGAAAAGTTTATAAAGATCTTATAAACATGATCTAGTGTATGAGATTGGGGAAGAAGATGAGTAAAAGTAAAAGGGGAAAAGAAAGGAGTCGTTGGGTAACAGTGGTGGAGGTGATAGTGACGATGGTAGGAGAGAGAGAAAAAAGGTGATTTATTTTCTTAAGAGAGAACATATTCTTTTTTATTTTTTTATTTCCAAAAACTTTTCTCAGTGAATTAAAAAATGTACAGGGGTAATTTCGTAATTTTAGTTTGATTCGGGGCTAAAGTCGTAAATGATTCGATCATTTAGGTCCAAATACGTAAAAATGAAAATTATAAACCAAAACCGTAAATAGCAACAAAGTACGAGGACCGAAAATGTAACTAACTCAATTATTAATATATGTTTGAAATAACTAACACTACACACCGACAACACACAAGTGCGCATTTGAATTGAGAGTGTTGGTTGGAGTAGATGGCGGGAATCCTTGAGATCGGGGTAAGGCTGACAACACCTCCGGTCACCGGAACCACTAATTTCCGACCAAGGAACCACCATACAATATTTCCTTTGATCAATTACCCATGTTTTGGTTCGCTTATGATCAATCGAAATTCTTCATTAATGCTTCCACCATCAAAACTCCTCCATTTAGTTAGTAGTACTACTGCAACTCCAACATCAATCATCTGCAGAAACAGCAAAATCTCCCATCAGGTACGCATCTATATGACTATATGTGTGTGTGTATATATATATATAGGCAAAAGTTCAAACGAGAACTGTTTTTCATACGAGAACCGCGAGAACCAATCTTAGCTGTTCAATTCCCACTCTTTCAATTGGATTGCCCACCTATGAATTCCTTACATGCATCCTACCACACTCAATCCCCCCACGCTCTTCATCCATATTATTCAAAACGAACGAACAAGATTGGTTCTCGCAATTCTCATATAAAAAACAGTTCTCGTTTGAACCCTCTCCTATATATATATATATATATATATATATATATATATATATAGGGATGAGATCAAATAAAAAGAAAATTAAAGTAAAAAGTGTAAAGGAGATAATTATTTGATCATTTTTCGGTATATATATCAACTGATAATCGTTAGTTCATCATCTTTATTGATTAAAACTAGTTCTTCATCAATTTCTTTTTTATTTCAAATACAGATTTTGAAAACAAAATTTTGGAATAATTTGTTGAAGAACAAAATGCTTTCATCTAAAAAGTGATGAATATGTTGGATTCATCAAAAAGAAATTGATAAAGAACTAGTTTTAATCAATAAAGATGATGAACTAACAATTATCAGTTGATATATATACTGAAAAATGATCAAATAATAATCTCTTTTACCCTTTTTACTTTAATTTTCTTTTTACTTGATCTCTACTATATATATATATATATATATATATATATATATATATATATATATATATATATATATATATTAATACTAATTGAATGATCGAAGGACGTTACGTTTCAGGAAAATGATCATGGGGATCAAGAGTTGGTTTTACCAAAGTTTTTGGTATCAAGTACTAGAGATGCTCTGTTGAAATTTGCTGCCTCCAATTTTCCTCCATTAGGTAAACAATTTACTACTTCACTATATAATTAACGCTTGTAATTAATATCTCAATCTTTTTTTGAAATTAAATATTTGTGAAATTATGGAGCACTCAATATATTGAGATCAAAGATAGTGAAATCCACAAATGTACCAATGCCATTGGCCACACTCAAAAATGACAACAGGCAATTAATGCATACAGGTGTTGAATCAGATCTTAAAACTGTAAATTGGCACATCAATTAATACATGACTGCTCATCGATAATCAAGTGATGTCTTCATTATTGATTGTGCAATGAATCAGCTTCTCAAATCTCTCTCTTTCTCTCTCTCTCTGAGTTGTTAGTAGGCGGAACAATTCACCAGAAGAATTAAACCGTCGTTCAAGTACGATGAAGAACCACCTCACAGCTGCATCTGTCATCAGTCTCCATCCATCGTTGCATCTGTTGTCGGTGCCTGACGCACTTCACGGAAATACCTCTTTACGACAGAAAACGGTCGTCGCAGGAGTTCGAATGTCATCCCCAACTTGCGACGAAAGTTCGTCACCAATGCCTCGTAGCTGATGCTATGTATTTTCATGGGTAGTTAAAAAAAACTAAATAACTTTTGAGTCAAACCAGAAATTCTAACGAGTCAGTATCAAAACGCAATCCTTTTTTTTTTTTGTCATTTAGTGTGTTTAATGATTACATGCATGTAGGTGGTTGTATAACTTTTTAGCAAAACGTGGCCGGGCACTTGTATAATTTTAGCAAGTTTTCAATTCAATGGTAAACCTCGATCTAAAAATGAGAGGAAAGATGATCAAAGATAAACTAGCTTTAATACCCATGTATAAATACGAAGGATTATAAATATAAATTTTAAAAATTATATTGTGAAATCTTAAACATATAATAATTAAATACTTATATCGATTATAACAAATCATAAAAATCGAAATATGAAGAAAGAAAATTGATGTACACATAGATTTGTGCCAATAGTTACTAGTGGAATTAAGAATTGACATTAGATTCGATAGTTGGTGAACATTGCTCAACAAATTTACGATAATAGTTAAATCAGAAATTAGAGTTTCATTAAAAAATGCTTTTGAATTACATAAAATCCAATTAAGAAGACATGTAACATGTTTCTACTTAAGACCCACAACTAACTAAAATTTAACAGCTTTAGGTTTAAAGAAACTTTCCATTCGATAGCCATTTTAATGTTAAAGGAGGATGATTAGTAGGAAAATGTTATAAAAGAAAATTGATGAAATTATAATTTTTTATTTTAATATATATTAAAATGTAAAGATCGATCGATTGAAGAGAGTTTAATTAAGCAAAAAGAAATTCTAACAAATTTACGTACAAGACCCTCCTCCAGTCATCCTTATATATGTTACTTTGAATCTAATTTTCATCAAATCTGTTATAGTATTTATAAGTTATATTATTAGTTACTTGACTATATACACGTGTGATACACGAATTTGTTTTAAAAAATAATAAAAAGGTATTAAATAATTATTAAACATTGTATCATTGTACAAATGAAGAGAAATGATTATATTTCTTGTGAAAACTATCAATTATTATTATTACAATTGGGGTAATCAGATAAAATATTTATTGGTTATAACTAAAAAGATTTTAAAAATAATTATAAAGTATATTAGAATGATAAATTAATAATTTGGTTTATATGATATTTTAAAACGTTATAACAAGTAAATGTCATATTTGCAAATAAGGGTTAGCAAATATGATATTTTAAGATTTAAGAAGAGTCTATATGAAAATCATTTCAAGAATTTTGATTCAAAATTTCAATTTTGATTATATGGACGGTTAAATTAGGGGTGAGCACAAAAACCGATGAACCAAATCATAACCGATTTAACCGATAAAACCGACCCAAATTAACTGAACCATTTCAAGAACCGATTGTTCGGTTTCTAAATTTTGGTTAACCGATAAGGGCGGTTCGGTTACGGTTAATCACAAAAACCACCCCATTATTAACCGAACCGCTCCAATAAAATATTTTGTAATTTTTGTATTATGTATCTATACTAATATGAAAGCTTATTAAGGACCGTTGTATGAAAAATTCATGAAAAAGTACTTTTAGTGTGTCGTGTTTTAGAGTTTTTGTTATTATTTTTAAGCTTTATAATCGTTTTCTATTATATATCTTCTATATGATGTCTCATATTTATGTATTTTCGTTTCACATGAAGTCTTATTATTTATTTTTATGCTAAGTTTTGTTCATTTCTCATACAAATTCTTGTTTATTTTATCCAAGTTTAATTTTAATGTCCAACTTCCTTAGTGGTTAATCGCCCCATTTAACCGATAACCGCCTCATTAACCGATTAACCGCCAAGTTAAGAAATCGAAACTGATGGGTTTGAATTAAACATAACCGAAATTATCGGTTATGGTTTGGTTTTAGGTCCTAACCCGACCCAAACCGACCCATGCTCAGCCCTAGTTAAGATTAAACAATAAATTTTATTTTATTAAATGAATAGTTAGGATTAGTTCAAGATTTGCGGATGCTTGGTTTATCGATACAAACATATATAGAGAAAAGTTTATAAAATGACTTTTTCATGTTAGAACTATTTGTAACATCATTAATGATTCATTAATAGGGGTATTTTGGTCATTTATATATTTATCCACACATATAGTAATGAGCCCTTACACATATGTGTGTGTGTGTGGAGAAGATTATTTGCGAACCCTTCTGCGAGTACCATTTGTAGGCACCATTAATGTTCATTAATTGGGTATTATGATATTTTATATATTTTCCTAATCGAGATTTGCATCCAAGTGAACCTTCATTAAAAAACGAGACTTATTTTCCAAAATACACTTCGTTAATACGTCATTAATGAGTCATTATTGAGCCGTCATTTTTATTGACATTAATTTATTTTAATCAAGGACAAGATTGGTTCTCGACTTCTCGCAGTACTCACAATAAGAATGGTTTTCAAATGAACCCTCCATTTTAGAACCAATTTTATTGCGAGTACGCAAAAACCAATTTTAGTCATTCATTTTGTAACTGAAATTAATGGATGGAGAGCATGGTGGAGGGGGGGAGTGTGGCAAAGTGCATGAGATAAATTCATGTGTAGGTGATGGAATTGAAGGAAGGGGAATTGGAGTGCTCGGATTAGTTCTCACAGTACTCATATAAGGATGGTTCTCAAATAAACTATATATATATATATATATATATATATATTATATAGGGGAGGGTTCAAACGAGAACTGTTTTTCGTACGAGAACTACGAGAACCAATCTTGACCATTCAAGTGGTAAGTGGAATTCATGTATGAAGAGCGTGGAGGGATTGAGTGTGACAAGGTGCATGTAAGGAATTCATGAGTGGGCAATCCAATTGAAGGAGGGAAAATTGGACGGCTAGGATTGATTCTCACAGTTCTCGTACGAAAAACAATTCTCGTTTAAACTTTTCATATATATATATATATATATATATATATATATCAATGAGAACCCAAATTAATGTGAGAATTAAAGATAAAATCTATACCGTTAATTATACAAATTTAAGGGCAGGAATTTAAAAAGAGAATTTTTTTGATCATTTATGTTTAATGGGAAAAGGGGAAATCAGATTGTAGGCACCATAATTTAGTAAGCTCCATGGCTCTATCCACTTGCTTGTATTTCATGTTTTTCCTTTTTTCTTTGTTTTAAAATTTAAATAGAATTATACCATAATTTTATAATTAAAAAAAATAAAAAGTTACTAAGACCTAATTCAAAAAATTACACCATATTAGCAAAAATTATTTATTTTTAATTCAAGATCAAACTTGATATACTTAGATTACTTGGTTAGCTTATCTAATTGGATTTTTCATTTAACAAAATACATAAAAAGGAAAAAAAAATATAGAATCACGATTTTAATACGTGGAAATACCAAATTTTCATTTTTGAAACAATGTAAAACATCACGATTTCACATATGAAGTGTCTCCATTTCATATGTGAAATACCACCATTTTACTAATTTATAGATCAAATGTGAAATTGTATTTTTCAAACAAACAAAATCAAAACAACAAGATTAACAATATTATCTAAAAACAACCATACACTTACACAATGGTTCCTCCAAATTAATTTACAAACAAAACCTTTAAGTAAATAGGATCAAAACTCATTTCCATTTACAATAGGCGGAAGTCGCGACAGAAAACCCACAAATCAATTAGAAAAAACAAGAACATGTATTGCAAAAATAATCATCTCCGGTAAAAATTCTTACTACATAAATGAATAGAACTTGCACTTTGATAAAATACAATACTCTCGAAATGTACAAGCTTCGATGATAAATCTGGAAACGGATCGCAACCCTCGGTACCCTCTTTGACTGTAGACCATTTCTGCTATGGTCATCGAGGTGGCAATGAAGGGGGTTTCGTGAAGAGGAGATCCGGTAGGATAGGGTCCTCATGAACGGGAAATGCGAGAGATAGGGGAGGTTCAAGCGTTCTGGACAGATATGAAGAAGGTGGATATTGGAGTTACCTGAAAGGTACTCGGCGGCAAAACTGGTTGTGAAGTAGAACTGGGTCAGGGATGGTGATGAAGGTCTGCAGTGGAGGTCAATTGTGGCGGTCTTCGTCAACGATGGTGGTGGTGGTGACTCGATGGTCATCTTCATCCGGATGGGCAAAAAAGATTGATGGTAGGGAGGTCGGCGGTGATGACCGTCATGGAAGGGCAAGAGATCGCCAGAGGAAGACGTTGAAGGAGAGAAGGTGACCGTCATTAAATATTTACCTCAACTGTAAATTAGGTGCGGTGGACCGTCATTAATAATCGAGACTTGATTTTCTCAAAACTCTCCTTATTAATGAGTCATAACTTATTAATAAGAGCATTAATGAGTCAATAATGAGCTCTTATAATTACTAATCATTAATTTATTCTAGTTAAGTGTCAAGATTTGTTCTTATCATTCTTACATGAAAAAAGTTTTTGTTTGAATTCTTATATATATATATATATATATATATATATATATGAATATTTGAATGATTAGTTATGGATGATTGAATTTTAGTTAATTAATGTGTTGCAGTTCTAACCGGAGGAGTAGCATTCGCCCTTACAAATCCTAGTCTTGGTTGTCTCGCTCATAGATATCAATTATCCAAGTTTAGCATTATTGGGATATTTCTTATATCAGGTATATATACATATGTAAAAAGAAAATTAAAAGAAAAAAGGGTAAAAGGAATGATTATTTGATCATTTTTCGGTATATATATCAACTGATAATCGTTAGTTCATCACTTTATTGATTAAAACTATTTCTTCATCAATTTCTTTTTTATGAATCCAACATATTCATCACTTTTTAGATGAAAGCATTTTGTTCATCAACAAATTATTCCAAAATTTTGTTTTCAAAATCTGTATTTGAAATAAAAAAGAAATTGATGAAGAACTAGTTTTAATCAGTAAAGATGATGAACTAACGATTATCAGTTGATATATATACCGAAAAATGATCAAATAAGCATCTCTTTTACACTTTTTACTTTAATTTTCTTTTTATTTGATCTCATCCCTATATATATATATATATATATATATATATATATATATATATATATATATATATATATATATTAGATAGTCCACGTACTGCTTCCTACAAGAAATTCATTTACATTAATTAGTGATCAAAATGGTGAATTAACGGAAAATCTGAAAACTACTCATATCAACTAATTACATGATTTATCAAATGTAGTTAATTATGTTAATCAAATGATGCTTAACATGTTAATTAACCACACATGCACTTGATAGCTAGTTAACTGCAGATTCAAAAAGTTTATTATATTTTTCTTCTCTATATATAATACATGCAGGGCTAACCCTACGTAATGAAGAAATTGATGAAGCTACTGAAGCATGGCCCGCGGGGCTCTTTGGGCTAGTATGACTTTTAAATCTAACTTAATTATTTGTGTTGAGAATACCCGTTTATTTATTAATTAATGAGTTAACAATTTAGGGTAATATTGTTTTTATCATATATAAAAAATTATACGAAAATTTTAGCTAAAAAAGGCAAACTAGAGCACCATATAACTTGTTCATATATAGTGTTTTGCTTATGCATACAACGTACGTTAAGTTCCCCTATTAATTAATCCTAGCTATTCTTCAAAAAATGTAGACTATATATATGTAATGCTATTATCTCATTATAATATATATGTACAATTAATAATTTACAAAACTATATATGTCTTGCATATATGTCTTTATTAATTTTTTATTTTTTCTACTCTTAATTTGGGTTTAAATGACCAAACATGCATGCATATATATATTTCCGGCCCTTAATTAGCCTTAGTTTGAGGTTTGATGATTTGTCATATACATTATGAGGAAGAATTGAATAATTTGATACGTAGATATCTCCTAATCCTAATTAATTATAAATTGTACGTGACTCCATCGATCTTAATTAATTAATTAATAAGTGCAGGCTTCAATCTTATTGCTTACTCCACTCCTCTCCAGACTTATGATGCAACTTCACTTACAACCTCAAGAATTCATAACAGGTTAATATATTCGACGACGTATGTACCTTAATTAATTTAATTAGAACGAAAATGATCGATCCGTTAATGTAATGATAGCGATCGAGCATCTGTACGTAATATTAATCTGCGATTTTTTAAATTTCTTACTACTATATATACATGCATGCAGGACTAGCTTTATATAACTGTATGCCTACTGCAATATCTAGTGGAGTTGCTCTAACCAAGGTACGTACCTTTAATTATCAATCATTCTTCTGCGTAATCATTAATTATAGAATCTAATTAAACAAATTAAAATATTATTGATTAATAATCACCATTAATTAAATTAAATTAAATTAAATGAATTCAATTCCTGTGATGCAGCTTGCCGGAGGGAATTCGGCCTTGGCTCTTGCATTGACAGTATTGTCCAGTATAATAGGAATTCTAATTGTAAGTACGTTTGTTTAAAGCAATAATTAATATTATTCTGATTTTTTTGTTTCTTGATTTATTTCGTACGTATATATACCAGCTGATAACAATATATACATATTAATCCTACATATAGCACAATTTATATATATATTTATGTATGTATGTATTCTGCGGTCAATATATATATTTACATGCATTTTGTATGCTATAATAATTAATAAGCAATTGTAGGTTTAATTAATTAATTAATTTGCTGCAGGTTCCTTTTTCTATATCAAAATTAATTGGGGGTGGAGTAGTTGGTGGTTCTATACCAAGTAATCAGATGTTCAGAAGCTTCGTTGTCACACTTTTGATCCCTCTGATTTTAGGAAAGGTACGTACGTAAAAATTCATATCACTTCGATCGATCACTATATAAGTATATAACTAATTAATATTCTTTTATTTCTTAATTATTAATTTCTATATAGCTATATATATACTTGAAGTACGTACGTACGTATTGTAAACGTACATGCATCGATATATCTTCTACGAGCTATTTAATTAGCTAGTGTTTCAATATTGGTTTGATTTAAAAGTTTTAAGAAATTTCTTGTTTCAATTCTCGATCTTAACAGGCTTTACGAGAATCCTTTAAAGGTACGTAATTTAATTTCTTCACTTATATATGTCCATCATTTCTAGATTCTATTTAATAAGTATGTATACATGCATACATATATATATATATATATATATATACATATATATATATCTTACTCCTTTATAATACATATACAACCTTAAAATACCCCTTTTTAACCACTTCATTTTCTCTCCTAATTTACTTTAACTTTTTATCTATTTAACACATATCTCTAACACTAAAACACTCTCTCACACAAACACAATTATCTATCCACATCAACATAATTTTTAAAATCTTATTAACTTCTCTCTACTTATTTCATAAATATAAATCTTTTTCTTATTTTAATGTCTTTTAAAATTTATTTTTAAAATTAATAAAATAGTTGATGCAAATAAAAAAATAAAAAACTGATATTGTACAATACTTTTTCATGGCATTGAATTGCGCGAATAACATATTATTACATTTTTAAAAGCAACATGATATAAAATAGAAATTATTTGCCGTCGCAGCATTGCGCGGGTAACTTACTAGTATATATATATGGGAAAGTTCAAACGAAAACTATTTTTCGTATGAGAACTGCGAGAACCAAATTTTGGTCATGCAAGTGGTAAGTGAAATTCGATCATGGATGAAGAGTGTGGGGGATTGAGTGTGACAAGGTGCATTTTAAGTAATTCATAGGTGAGCAATTGATACGTGCTCGGATATTGCTCCGGCCCATGATGCAGATGGATCGGCCCAAGTAAAGAATTCTTTAGTCATTGCAAGGCCCAAACGTACCATTAAGGCCCCTGCCAGACTTGGTTTTTGAGAATCCCAATTCTAACGTCTAGTCTACTCGGTCATGGCACGTGCTGGAGAATTTATCTCTTTCCTTTTTTTTTATGCATGCATTTGCCTTTCATTTAGGAGATCTTCAATAAGTGGCAGTTCATCGTGGGGATGCCCATGATCTTTTTCCTATGTTTAGCTAGTTTAGTTACATGCATTTTTATATAAGTATCTTGTAATTTGCATTGGGGAAAACACAGAAAATTTGCTCCAAATCGTTTTTTAATTTAGAATTCCTTCTTAATTTCTTAGGAGGTTGATCACCTCAAATCCGATCATATCAATTTGGTGCTTTCATTCACGACACCCATGCCTCCACGTAAAGAAGTCCCATCCCCCGAAGAGACCATGGCTGCCATGGTCGACAAACTTGACCAACTCCTTGTTGCTACCAACTCCTCCGTCTCCCAAAACGCTTCAAATCACGATTCAATTTCCTCCAAACTTGATAAACAATCCGAAATCACCGCTAACCTTGTCAATGCTCTCGTTAACAATACATTTAACGACTCTCCAACCCCACCACCACCACCACCACACCAAAATCCACGACCTCCCAAAATTCTTCTTCCCACCTTTGACGGGTCCAACCCCCTTGATTGGATATTCCAAGCAGACAACTACTTCAACTACTATTCCACTCCCCTTCACCAACGTTTATCTCTCGTCGTTTTCTACTTCACCGGCGATGCACTTAGTTGGTACAAACATTTATCACATAACAACCTCCTCGGAACATGGTCGGAATTTACAAGAGCTCTTGAACTCCGTTTCGGTCCATCCACATACGAAAACCACCAAGCTACATTGTTCAAACTTCATCAAACAACCACCGTAGCTGCTTACCAAACCGAGTTCGAAAAACTTTGCAATAAAGTGGTAGGACTTTCCACGCAAACACTTCGTAATTGCTACATCTCCAGCCTTCGTAGCGATATCCAATCGGAACTCTCTCTCCACAACCCTCAAACTCTCCAGCAAACTTATGGCTTAGCCAAGCTAATTGAAGATAAATTGTCACAAAATCGCCCACGTTACAACTCTTTTTTTCGTAAACCAACTACCACCAATTCAACCCCCCCAAAAACTTCACTTACTACTACCTCTACTGCCTACGCCATCTCTCCCCAAAACTCCCATGCCCTTCACTAGATTATCAACAGAAGCTCTTCAAAAACGCCGCTCTGAGGGACTTTGATTCCGATGCCCAGAAAAATACCATCCGGGTCACAAGTGCAACCCCCCGCAGTTCCTGTTAATTGCTGACAACGACGAGGACATCGAACCATCCGACCCTCCTGCTGGCCACACCCCCACTTCTGATTTCAACTTCATTGATCAAACACCTTTTCCCAACGAATCAGCCAGCGCACCACACTTTCTCTCACTGTCAAACGCAGCATTCTTTGGCCTCCAATCCTCTCGCGCACTCCGCGTCACCGCATACCTTAACGGCCAGCCCGTCACCACTCTCATTGATTGTGGAAGCACACACAATATCATTCAACCACAAATTACAAGTCTTCTTCGTGCCGTTCCCACCAACATTACACCGTTTCCCGTCATGATTGGCAATGGACAGTTCCTCCAATGTGACGGTTACTACCCAAACGCCAATCTTCAGCTCAATAAAACAAACTTCTCCGTTCCACTTTTTGTCCTTCCAGTCGAGGGTGCCGATATTGTACTCGGAACGGCATGGCTTAGTTCACTCGGGCCAATCACGGCTGATTTTTCTATTCCGGAAATATCGTTCAAAGTCAATGGTAAAACATGCACTTTACGGGGTGAACCTTTTACCTCCCAAGTTTCATCTAGCACCGTCCATGCTTTATTACGAAAAAATCCGGTAGCCTCCCTACACACAATGATTTTCCACCACCAATCCTTACAAGCAAACTCCCATGCATCACCCCTTACACATCACGATCCAACCATAGCCACCCTACTTCACAAATACCACCTTCTATTTGAACCACCACATTCTCTACCACCACAACGACCTCACGACCACCACATTCCCCTTCTCCCAAATACCAAACCGATCAATGTTAAGCCATACCGTTATCCCCACTATCAAAAACAAATAATGACTAATCTCATCACTGAAATGTTACGTGATGGTGTTATACAACCGAGCCAAAGCCCATTCTCATCCCCGGTACTACTCGTTCAAAAAAAGATGGTACATGGCGCTTTTGTGTGGACTATCGCGCCCTCAATGCATCCACCATTCGTGACCGATTTCCAATACCCACCATTGACGAACTTCTCGATGAATTACATGGCGCTTCCGTGTTTTCGAAAATAGACTTGCGTGCCGGGTATCATCAAATCCGGGTTGCCCCAAACGATGTTCCAAAAACGGCTTTCCGCACAATCGATGGACACTACGAATTTCTCGTTATGCCATTTGGCCTAACAAACACACCATCCACATTTCAAGCCGCAATGAATGATATTTTTCGTAAGTTTCTTCGTCGCTTTATCTTGGTTTTTTTTGATGATATTCTCATCTACAGTCCATCACTACATGCACACTATGAACATCTCCAAATGATTTTCAAAACTCTACAAGATAACCACTACAAAGCCAAGCCATCGAAGTGTGTATTTGCTACAAAAGAAATACAATTTTTGGGGCACTTGATTTCTTCACATGGGGTGTCAGCAGACCCAGAGAAATTATCAATCATCCAAGCATGGCCAAAACCAAATTCCCTCACTGCAATTCGAGCTTTCCTTGGTTTGACAGGTTTTTATAGGCGCTTTGTTCGTAACTATGCTCACATTGCTAGTCCGTTAACCGATCTCCTCAAAGGTACAACCTTTTTGTGGACACCAGCAGCGGAAGAAGCATTCAAGAACCTCAAACAGGCCATGCAGTCACTAATATCTCTCGCCCTGCCAGATTTCACTACACCGTTTGACATCACCACGGATGCTTCAGGCACAACCATTGGTGCTGTTTTGTCACAAAAGAACAGGCCTATCGCATTCTTCAGTAAGAAATTATGTTGGCGAATGCAATCGAACTCCACATATGTTAGGGAACTTTATGCGATCACCGAGGCCGTCAAGAAATGGAGACAATATCTTTTGGGCAGAAAATTCCGAGTTTACACGGATCATCATAGCCTAAAGCACCTCCTTACCCAAACGATTCAAACACCTGAACAACATAAATGGGTTGCTAAGCTTTTGGGCTATGATTTCGAGATCCATTACAAGCCCGGGAAAGATAACTTAGTCGCTGATGCTCTAAGTCGTTCCACCTTCCCGAGTCTATTTGCAATTTCGAGTCCATCAGCAACTTGGTTAGATGAGTTACGGTCCTATTTTTTGAACAATGACGGTGGTAAACAACTCATTACTGATCTTCAGCGGGACCCGACAAGCTTTTCTAGCCATTCTATCCGTGATGGCATAGTCTACATCCAAGGCAGGTTATTAATTCCTAACATTTTACCCTTAAGACAATCTCTTTTGCAGGAATTTCACTCTTCCACTCTTGGAGGACATGAGGGTATCAACGCAAAAATCCGACGCCTAGCTGCTGCATTTGCTTGGTCTAATCTTAAAAAAGATGTCATCGATTTTATTCGCAAATGCTCCGTCTGCCAATCCATCAAATACCCTACCCATAAACCTTATGGCCTTTTACAACCACTACCAATACCCTCTAATCCATGGGAGGACATCTCCATGGATTTTATCACTCATTTACTACCCTCCAATGGCAAAACCGCAATATGGGTAATTGTTGACCGTCTCACAAAATACGCTCACTTTATTGCCCTTCCCACCCACTTCAATGCCACTTCTTTAGCCACGTTATTTTTACGAGATATCTATCGAATGCATGGACTTCCAAAGACGATTGTGTCGGATAGAGATCCCATATTTCTTAGCCATTTTTGGAAGCAACTATTTCAACAACTCGGCACCAAACTTCACCATTCTAGTGCCTACCACCCCAGTCAGATGGCCAAACTGAAGTGGTAAATCGTTGCCTCGAATCTTATTTGCGAGCATTTGCATGTGAGGAGCCACGCTCCTGGTTTCGCTACTTATACCTTGCTGAGTTCTCTTACAACACAAGCTTTCACTCCTCCATCAGAATGACTCCTTTTAAAGCTCTCTATGGTAGGGAAGTTGCTACAGTTCATGACTACAAGCCTGGTTCTAATGCTACGGCTTCTATTGATGCTTCCCTAATTGAACATCAACGCTTAATCGATTTATTACGGGAGTCCTTACAAGAGTCGAGGTATCGCATGATCAAACAAGCAAACAAAAGGAGACTTCAACATCATCGCCAGCACTCTGTCCAAAAACTTTCAAATCAAAAACTATCGAAACATTTTTTTGGACCATACAAAGTAATTGAGCGAATAGGCCCGGTCGCCTATCGTTTGGAGCTTCTAACTTCATCACGAGTGCATCTTGTTTTTCATGCTTCCTTCTTAAAAGAAAGTCACGAACAAACTGTTTCAGAAGAAGTACCACCGGATTGGGAAACTGATTCTGCAACCAAAGATTATGAACCTGAATCCATTCTTGATCGTCGTTGCGAGGAAACAGGCCAAGCTCAAATTTTAATCAAATGGTTAAATCGCAATCAGATGGAATCAACTTGGGAAAACTTGGTTAACTTCAAACAACGGTTCCCAGCTTTTCCAACAAACCTCGAGGACGAGGTCAAAACTAATGGGGAGGGCATTGATACGTGCTCGGATATTGCTCCGGTCCATGATGCAGATGGATCGGCCCAAGTAAAGAATTCTTTAGTCATTGCAAGGCCCAAACGTTCCATTAAGGCCCCTGCCAGACTTGGTTTTTGAGAATCCCAATTCTAACGTCTAGTCTACTCGGTCATGGCACGTGCTGGAGAATTTATCTCTTTCCTTTTTTTTATGCATGCATTTGCCTTTCATTTAGGAGATCTTCAATAAGTGGCAGTTCATCATGGGGATGCCCATGATCTTTTTCCTATGTTTAAGCTAGTTTAGTTACATGCATTTTTATATAAGTATCTTGTAATTTGCATTGGGGAATACACAGAAAATTTGCTCCAAATCGTTTTTTAATTTAGAATTCCTTCTTAATTTCTTGGGAGGTTGATCACCTCAAATCCGATCATATCAGCAATCCAATTGAAGGAGATGGAATTAGATAGGTAAGATTGGCTCTCGCAATTCTCTTACGAAAAACAGTTCTCGTTTGAACTTTTTCATATATATATATATATATATATATATATATATATATATATATATATATATATATTTATAGGGTGAGGTTCAAGGGAGAAACCTTTTAAAATGCACGAGAGTGAAAACCTGGATAAACTTGTAATTTAGCATTTCTCCTTTATGTTTATGTTCACCCATAACTACCCAAAAGTCAAGTTTATATCCTAAATTATTAAATCAAAATTATTTCTATAATATTACCAACTTAAAGATTTGTATGCATTGATGCATACAAATCATAACACTTTTGTATGCATTGATGCATCAGGTATATAGTCAAACAAATAATAAAAAAATTTGACAATTTTTAAACATCCGATCAATGAAATCAAATGTCCAAAAGAAATGTGACAATTTTTAAACTGTCCGATCAATGAAATCAAATGCTCAAAAGTGTTCTCACTGTCGTACATTTTAAAAGTGTTCTCATTTGATCCTAACTATATATATATATATATATATATATATATATATATATATATATATATATATCATTTATATTGTGATCCATAATTTGAATGTGTTGCGTAAGATGTGATCATCAAGATTTTAGTTAATTTGTGTACTTGTTATTTAAACTCCAAGTTCATATATATAAATTATATTACTCGCATATATATATATATATATATATATATATATATATATGCATGCAGGCATGGCAGATATTGTTGATAGTAATTCTAAGCTCTTATCAGCATTGGGTGCAATTTTGCTAAGTCTGGTAATTACGATTAATGAACCTTAATTGCTTTTCCTATTTTTTTATTAAAAAAAATGCATGATTTTAAAATCATTCCATCACGTACGTACCACAAAGATGATGTTGTTGCTAAAGCACATTATTTGGTAATCTTTCCTCTGCTTTTTATTTCTTAATTTAGTTATGGCTATGATCGATATATATATGCATGCATTCAGATCCCTTGGATGCAAGTGAGCAAGTCAAGGCCATTGCTTTTAATGGTTAAACCTGGAGTTGTACTTGTAGCTCTTCTACTCGGAGTGTATGTTCTTACGAATGAGTATTAATTAATGACGGTTATAAATGATACACGCAATAAGAATAATTTTTAAATAAACTTCTTCCTATATATATTAAGGTTCAAATGATCAGAACTGTTTTTCGTGCGAAAAACCATTCTTAGCACTTGATTAAAATAATCAAATACTAAGAATTTTTTGCGTCTTATTAATAATTCATTAATGGCTTATTAGTAACTCATTAACGAGAGATATTTTGGAAATATCAAGCCTCGTTCGTTAATGACGGTCCATACATTAATCCTGACGTAATTTACGGTTAAAAACATATAAATGACCAAATACCTCAATTAATAAGTTAAATGAGAACTCTTTGATCAAAGCAATATATTAATTATGAATATATATATAATACGCATGCAGCCTTCTTCACTTGGTGCTGTTGTGCTTCAATGCGATTTTAATACAAATACTATCAGTTGTTCCTGGTGGTGGTGAATCAATTTTTGCTAAGCAGGACACTTATATTACAGTCTTACTTGTTGCAAGTCAGGTGAGATTCATCATCTACTAATTAATACTAGCTAATTGGCGTGCATATATATCTAGGCAAAAGTTCAAAAAAGAACTATTTTTCGTGCGAGAACCAATTATAGTCATTGATGAAATAGATGAAATGTTCAGATTAGAGAGTTGTTAATGTATAACCTTAAACTAATCAAAATTATCCTTAATTAATTAAGAACACTTTGGACATTTTCACATTACCTCCATATTTTTTAAACAAATATATCCATCAAATAGAAAGGTATTAAATTACGAAAACTATACTAAATTAACGATCGACATGTGCACATGTGCAAATATATGCACGTGTGCATATGCACAAATTCACCTAGTTTTTCAGCAAAGATGTAGATATGCACATGTGCAAATATATGCAGGTGTGCAAATATATGCACAGATTCATTTGTTTTTTCAGCACAGATGTAGATATGCATGTGTGCATATTATGCACATGTGCATATTATGCACATGTGCATATGTCGAGAGCTTTGTTAAAAAACCTGCGAATTTTTTTCCAGAAAATATATAGCAAGATCGGTCTCAGATTAAATAGCACAACTTTCTCGTTAATTTGGTATAATTTTCGTAATGTAACACCTTTTCGTATGATAGATATATTAGTTTTAAAAAAGTTAGGGTAATGTAAAAATGTTCATACTACTCTTTCCTCTTTGAAATAAATAAAAAAAGACAAGAAATTAAATGATTGACCAAAAGTGGTTTTCGTACGAAAAACAGTTAATGTTTGAACATCTCTCTATATAATATATATAAATGGCCTGTTCGTAATGCGGCGGCATCAAATAGTTTTTACTCAATAACTTGTTCGTTTTGTGAATTTACGTAATACGGTGACAACGAATAATTTTACATTGGTAACATATCTATTTTCTTTATTTTCTTGTTCTTGAGCAACTCTTTTATTATTTTTAAATTAACTTTGAGAACAATTAAATAATAAAAAAAGTCTTTACTTATAAAATAAGTTAAATTGCATGAAAATACTAAGTGTAAATTAGTAATTTGAAATCATTTAAAATTAAGAGATTAAGAAAATAGTAAACTAATTTGAAACTATTAATTATATTAGCTATTTAAAATTTTTTAAAATATATGTTTATAAATTCTTATTATAGATTATTCAGATTTATGAGTTCTACTTGTACACATTTTCTGATAATTATATTAAAATATTTATAACATGATATAATATTTAATATAAAAGGTTTGATTATGAAATTACTTTTTAATAATCAAGATAATTTATTTGAATTTTTTAAATATGGAAGGTTTAGTTATTAAAATAGAAAATAAGATTCTTATTAACTCTATTTAATAGTTACTTTATATAATAGTTTCCATTTAGTTTATATGAAAGGTAATTTAGTAATTTCAAAAGACTTAAATTTAAAAGATTAAGCAAAATGCCTAAATGCTTTATAATATAGTATAGATATGTGATCGAATATATGCATGTAACAAGCTATTTAATTAATTTGTAGAAAACTGTGTCGATGCTGGTTGCAGTAGTGGATCAGCTTGGTGATACGTTTGGTGAAACTGGTTTACTTGTCCTTCCATGTGTTGCAGCAACTATAAGCCAGGTTTAATATATTAATTAGCATATTGTTTTCTACATGAGCTAAGATCTTCTCATGTTGTGGTCGGTCAAACATGACCAGCACATCAAATTCTCTTACAAATATAAAAATATGTTCCTTATTTTAGGTCATTGTTGGTTAATTTACCGGGGAATATAAGAAAATTTTTGTAGGCCCCTTTCATATAACATTTGGGCCCCTCGTAACCAATGTTTCACGGCCCAAGTTTGAATCCATAGCCCAGTTTATGAAACCCTCCCATTAATAAATCCTTCTTTATTTCTCTAATTTAGTTGAAAGGCTGCTTTTGTTTTTATTTATTTTTCTCATGATTTTCTTTTTGTTCCTCAGAAGTGACATTCTTATTTTAAAATTAAGTTTTGTTGTTTGATAAATTTGAGGTAATATGTTGTATGTATTCCATATATTATGAATTGATTTTATGTTTTTTCAATTAAATCTTGTTAGGTTTAGTTTAGACTTACACTTGATATTCAAATCATTAAAGAAGCTTGAAAGTTAGTTTGTTATGTTGAATGTGAAGCTTAATGTAATGTTAAGTTTAGATCTTTGATTAATTAATGTGACCATAAAACAAGTTTTATCCAACCCCTTTTGATACGAATATATATATATATATATATATATATATATATATATATATTTATTTATTTGTTTTTTAAGTCGTTTTGACATCTTTAATAAATAATGCCCCCTTGAAGAAAGTTTCTAGATCCATCACTGAATATGCTATATCATGTTTAACCAAACATGAAAGGATTTTAACCGAATATATCTATACAGAGAAGAGTTCAAACAAGAACTGCGAGAACCAATCTAATAGTAGGTTATCATGTATAATATAATTAATTTGTGAAATTTAATTTGTAGGTTATCATGGACTCTATACTAGTAGGCATTTGGAACAAGAGGAGAATAAACACTTGCTAATACAAATTAATTAAGACCTGGCCACCTGGGCATGCATGCTTGCTAGGTAGCTTGTGATCGAGTATGTACGGTGGCATGCATCAATCTAATTAATCTCAAAGATTGGAACGTACGTACGTGCAATGGCCGGAGCTAGCTACATATTAATTAATTTTATATATTAATTGTCTATACTACAACTTAATTATTTGCTATTAATTAATTATACACTTATTAGTTTTTAAGTACCCGGCTGGACACACGAAATCACAGAATACGAACCGGCGAAAGCTTTTATATATCTCAATATATTGTAAGCTCTATATTTTTTATAGGTAGATCGATGATCCTTTGTTCTCCCAGAATTAATTCTTTTTATAGGTAGATCGATATCTCTTTTTCGTTTGAAAGCACATATATATTTGTAGCCAACACTGATCTGGTGATATATAAATTTTTTTTGAAAAGCAACTCCAGTGATTATCTAACTGTGCGGTGGAGTAACTTTGGTCATCATCCCTTTTTCTTTTCTTTTTTTTTAATTTCTATATACTCAAAGTAACAATTGAACACAGTGAAGACACATCTTTTTTTTTTTTACTTGCATTTGTATCATGTTTAATAGTGAACAGAAGACTTGAATGTTTAGTTATTGTTTAGTGTTCAATTTTTTAGTTTGTTTATCAATGAACAAAACGTTTGTGTACCCAAGTTGCAAAACGTTTGAATGTTTATCAATTTTTTAGTCTATTTATCAGTGAACTAAATGTTTGAATGTTTATCAATTTTTTAGTCTGTTTATCAGTGAACAAAACGTTTGAAAACTACCATTTAATGTACTGAACTTACCAAACCTACCATTTTATATATTGGGAAACATGTTACACAAGTTGCAGGTAATTTTCTTAATTTTGATTTATTTTTAAATTCCACATCACTATATTATGATTATTGTCCATGCTAAAAGAATTAAAAAGAATCAGAAAGAGGAAAATGAAGAAGAATCGGGATGCATGAAGATGAAATCAAGTTTGAAAATGAAACCCAGATTTGACGAAGATGAACCATACAAATAATCAATACCTACAAACAATTGACCCTAAACTTTAAACAACTGACCTATGAATCGTTTTAGTGCTAAAACCGCTATGAAAAAAACCCTAAATCGGACCTAAAACCAAAAATCGATGAACCTATATGAACCTTTAAACAAAACTAGATCGAATAAGCAGTAAATCGCGTATGAAAAACCCTAAATTGGACCTAAAAGCGCACCTGAAAACCCAAAATCGTATGAACCCTAAATCACATGAATCCTAAATCGAAGAATTACGATTGGAGGGGATTTGTTTTGAAGGATGAACCCTAAAATGCATATGAAGATCAAAGCGCACCTTCAAACCCCGGTCTTTAAAAATGAAATCACACCTAGATCTGTGATGGAGATCGATAGAAATCGCACCCATGAACAGATCTTAACCTAACAGAACAAACGCAAATTGATTGACGATGAAGATTAATCAATGTTAGGTTTCCAGATCTGAAATCTAGAAACCAAATATACAGATGAAGATAAATTGATGTCCCTTTATTTATGGGAAAATTTTCGATTATTTTGAAGATGAACCCATATCTGAAAACACACCTAAAGAGACGATACCTGCAAATCAAAGCCCCCTAACCTTCGAAATCTATGAAGAAACGGATGAAATTAAAATCAATGAAGCGAAGGTGATGAAGAAGCCTAGATGATAATTTTGTTTTTATTATTATTATTATTATTATTATTATTATTATTATTATTATTACTATATCATTATTATTATTATTATTAAAATGGTATTTAATTTATTTTTCAATTATTTCGTTTAATTTACATGTTTTATACTTTTATGTAAGAATTTTTTCTTTTCTTTTTTTATAGATAAAATCTTAATGTAATGTTTACTCAAAAAAAATCCTTTTTAGTATTATAATATTAAAAGTTTAATTTTTATGTCATCAATCAAAAAATTAGAATACTTAAATGACAATTCTCTTTTTTCCATTAAGACTTTTATTCGAGTATAAAGAGTAATAATACCGAATGTTTACGTTAAACATAAAATAAAGGATAAAACTTAAACCAAATTAATGGCGCATTTGTATATATGTGTGTGTGTTTGTGTGTTCCTAGCGACGACTTTATTCGATCTACAAAATGTAAATTCTAGAAAAGAGACTACAGCTTGTTCTCAATAACCAAAAGTCGAGATTGATCGAAGACTCAAGACTACAATCAACCAACATCCTTTAAGTCAAAGATCGTCTACAAACACAGGTGCAATAGACAAGTAACAAGACACAACATTAACAAACCCTTAAAGCACTCGACTGTTGTTCACCAATCACCATGTGATAGAGATGAGGTATTTGATTCAATGTAACAAAAACTTCTGTACAAGTCTGATGCACAAAAGTACTGTTTAAAGCTTCTCAAGATATATTGTACATTTTAGTCGGTATGCAGTATGAGTGTCGGTAACACGATTTAAAACTATTTTCATCTTCATGAAGACTCGTATTTGTTTGTATCTACAAGCTGCTGCGCTTCAGTTTTTAATCAAGCAAAATGTCAAAACAATATCATGCTAGCTTGCACCAACATCAGCGCGCTAGAACAGCAGGATCATTGCTATGATAAACAAGATAACAGAACACCCCATTGCCTGCCAATCACAAACACGTCATCTTCAGTACGTATATCATTCTGCCTAGACGGGGTAATTCCAACCCAATTATATTAAAAGTTCTGGCTAACAAGTATACAAGTCATCCCAAGTATAATCAAGAGTTTGCAAGCTACTAACTTGTACTAGAAAAAACAACATCATTATTGTAATATAATGGTTTTATAAATAAACATTTATATATATCAAGACCAACCAGCTATTCAACCTTTTTCATAAAGGCTGCCCAATAGGCACTTAATTCCGTTTATACCAAACCCCGCAAAAAAATCAAAATATAATTTAAAGTTGCATGATGATTATGACCTCAAAATTTCAAAGAAGAAAAAGATCCCCTTGCTTACTCTTTTTTTCTATTATGTGAAGTAAAAAAAAGAAAAACTAGACTAGTTACATCTAATGTGACCTGTAAAGGAGTTATAATAGTTGGATGGTCTCCTTATCCATGATACCAAAAATTAAGTAGCTAGCTTGTTTGGACCCATTCCCCAACCTGTTGAGACTCAAGAGAGGGAGGCTTACAGCAATTGCAGAAGCAGCAAGACCGGCACGTTCTCTAGGATCTTTCCGATAATAGTTTCCAAAATAGAGGAATGTGGCATAGTACCACATCAAAGGGAAGGCAAACCCTAATAAGAAACTGAAGAAAATAGTGCCAAGTGTCAACCATGATACAAACACTCACACACACAAAAGATTAGAAACCCTGAGTATTACATCTGTGGTATAAGAAATTACCTTGCACTTTATTGTGTGTTTTCTATGTATTGATGCAAAATGTTGTTAAATAAAACTTGAATACAAAAAATATAATTGAAAATTTGTATTTATAGTTCAAGTAAAACTTGAATCTAATAAATATATAAAAGTTTGAAAGATAATCGAAATGTTGCATACTTGACAATTCTGTGAATGATTATACATATTATAATAAAGACACAATCTCACACACCCCTAAAATCTAAACGTTTGTCTCAAATGAGAGTTTTAACCCTCAACTTTTAGAATGAGGAACATATTAAAGACAATATTGATATCCCTATGGTATGGGTCTTTGATGTGTGTCTCTATTTATGTATGTATATGTGTGTGTGTCTATATATATAATCTATGTTATTTTATGTCTATAAGAGTTATAAATTTCTAACTTTAATTATATATTTTAAATTTCACATAGATGTAAGATAGAACGGTTTTTAGCATAGTAGAGATTATGAATCCCGTAATACAAAAAATTATGTTGCAAGATTTGTTTACAAATTTCCCATTAACATTTTTTATTATACAAGAATTTAAAAATATTCAATCTCAGGTTCCTTAGGAATGAATTGGTGAGATCTATTCAATAATGTAATTGCTCTAAAAAATACATTAATTTTCATTTTTTGTTTAGAAAACATGAAAACGTAGATAATAAAAAAATATTAACGGGTGGGTGGGGATTCGACTTCGAAATTCGTCTGCGAAATTGGTGGGAAGCGAGTAAGATACAAAGTTTTGGGATGATAAATAGCTGAGCAATGTTAAATTAAAAGAGAGGTTCAAACGATTGTATAGTCTAGAAGTGGAAAATGATGTAACTATAACAATAGGGGGTAGTGGAGAGATGGGTTATGGGATTGGGATTAGAATTGGAAGTGGGAACTTAGAGGTTATGAGATAGGGGAGTACAAAGGTTTGAGGGAGAACTTAGCAGATTCCAAACCTCACATACATAAGGTAGATAGGATGAGGTAGTGGCTGGGGAAAGTGGAAAGATTCTCGGTTAAGGAACTAAGGTGCCGTTTGGTTCGCAGAATGTTTCTGAGAGAATTGGAATCTGTGAAGGAATTGGAATTTGTCAGGAATTGGAATTTGAATCTGTGATCTGTTTGGTTGGCAGGAAATGGAATTGGAATTTGGTTTCAGTAATGTAAAATGACAGAATTGTCTTTCTTGTTCTTTTACTTATTTTTAGTTTGTTTTATAACTTTTATATAAAAATATATTATATAAATTATAAAAATATTAAAATATTAAAATTCCATTTTATTGATTGAACATTCATATCAATAAATTATGAAAATCACGATAATAAACATCATAAATTAATATTATTACAATACACATCTGCATAAATTCAAGTATCATCAGTCTTAAATCATCTATTTCACATAGTAAGTCAAAAGGATTCAACATTGTGGAGGAAAGCAACGAGAGATCGAGAGAAGGGATACTCATATGAAGCTAAGGCGGAAGCCGACGATGGAATGGTGAAATCTGGTGACTGCGACTGATGAAGAAGATGCTCCGACGGAGGGTCTGGAGGCGGCGGCGGAGGAAGGCTGCAATGGAGGGTCTGGGGACTGCGAGGGAGGAAGGGTATGGCGGAGGGTCTAGAGACTGCGACGGAGGAAGGGTGTGGCGGAGGGTCTAGAGACTGCGACGGAGGAAGGGTGCGGCGGAGGGTCTAGAGACTACAACGGAGGAAGGCTACGACGGAGGGTCTGGACACTACGACGGAGGAAGGCTGCAACAGAGGGTCTGGAGGCGGCGGAGGAGGAAGTCTGCGGCGGAGGAAGACTGCGGGGGAGGGTCCGGAGGCGACGGCGACAGAGGAAGGCTACGGCGGAGGGTCTAGAGGCGACGGCGATGGAGGAAGGCTGCGGCGGAGGGTCTAGAGGCGACGGCGAGGGAGGAAGACTACGGCGGAGGGTCGGGAGGCGGCGACGGAGGAAGGCTGCGGCGGAGGGTCCGGAGGCGACGGCGAAGGAAGGCTGCGGCGGAGGGTCCGGAGGCGGCGATGGAGGAAGGCTACGGTGGAGGGTCTAGAGACGGAGGCGGAGGCAAAAGCGTCAGTGTGTGGAGGGTAGAGTCGACTCACGTGTTATGTCGATGGAAATAGATAGATATATTAGGGCTATAGAAATGTTTAAAGATAACAAGGTAATATTCCACATTCCCTCATTCAAAGGATTTTAAAATCCCTCCATCTAGTGATGGAATTCACTTTCCCTCATTTGATGGATTCCAATTCCTTCAGATTCCCTCATTAAAGTGAACCAAACACAGGAATCCTTAGGAATTGGATTCCAATTCCTACAGAATCCCAAGGATTCCTGCCAACCAAACACTACCTAAGAGAAATGGTGGATGATAAAACATTGAAAGTGAGACGAGGAAGAATTGTGATAACAGATTGGAGCAAAATAGTGCCAAAAAAGTGATGTCAGCAAGGAAGTATTCCAGTTAGATGGGTCCTAGATCGTATGAGAATAGATATACGCACTATATTATGCCCGATATGTGATGAATAATAAGAATCTTTAGAAGTAGAACATGCGCTAATAAGGTGTAAAGAAACGGCTTCATCATGATTACAAGTTTTCAAATGACGGGGAGTACCTGAGATTAGAGGTTGGGGATGGGAAAGCTTGATGGACACTAATAGCCAATTCTGGAAGTCAGGTGGTATAGGAGAAAGGTGGAAGGATATTATATGGTCTAATTTGTATTTAATATGGAGGCATCGAAATGGAATCGTTTTTGGAAAAGAAAGAAAGAAGATTGCAGATTGCCGGTATGAGTTTCACTGATAATTTTCAACTGGATAAAAGGAAGAATGCCGGCAGGAAATTTAATGTGGTTAACTTGGCTCATGAATCCGAGACTGGCGTGAAGGAGTGCACAGATCAGAGGCAAAGCAGAAGGGGCCAGTTCTACTAACTATGGTGCGACTTTCAGGACTATGGTCTTGTAATCAATCATTCAAAATCTGGTAACGAGATATGAATTTGAGGCAGCACAGAAAATTCGAAATGGGGGCTTTTGTGAAACAGATTTATGGCTCCTTTGGTGCATCTTAATTGAGATTTGAGCATAGTTATTCTCATGGTGGTTCTTGTACTTTGTAGCTTTAAAGTAATTGATGGGGGTATGGGTTAATCTTGTACTGTTGGGGGTTTTTAGCCAAAAAAAAGGTCTGTCCCTTGCAAATTGTAAAGTTAGATATGGACTCTGTATTTGGTTGTTGTGGTAATGGTATGAAGTTTGTTCGCTTTAAAAAAAAGAAATGACATTTCTGTTACATTTAATCTTGATTTATAAAAACATTTGTATAAGTTTTATTGTATTTTAGTTAATATTATGTATGTATATAGCCCCACCACCGGTGACAACCGCCGACGGCCGTCCGCCGCCGTCAGCCGCCAAACGCTGCCGTGAGTTGACAGAGAACCGCCGGAAAACCGCCATAACTCACCCCTATAAATATGTAATAGAAGATAGGGATTTGCACATCAGAAAATTCGAAATAAAGCAAGAATCCTTGGTTATTTTGTTGTTATTTCGTTTAAAAGCCAACAAATTCAATACAGAATATGGTGAGAACTAAAAACCTATTATTAAATGTTAAATGTATGAGAAAGGGACATGTGTCAAAAATCAAATGAAGGAAAATGTGCGGGAAAATTAAAAGGTTGGGAAATAGAAAAGCAAAAAGTGGCTGATTAATTACTTACTTAGTAAATAGTGTGTGTGTGTGTGTGCGTGCGTGTGTTTGTGTGTATATAGCCATCTCAAGATGGCCTAATGGTAGGTGGCCTCGAAAGTCACAAAAGAGGCCTAGGCTCAATTCTCCTTCGGATAAACATCTTGGATAGCTAGAGGAAGTATAGGAAAATGGCCATGGAAACAATTAGACTGCGTATATCAGAGCATACCTCTACTTCCCTAGCTAACCTTCCAAAATGAAAAATATGTATCTTTGGTGCTGCTTGTCAAATTTGCGTTAACCTAAATTTTCATTTTCCCACCAAAAGCGTAAAAGAGGGGCAAGTTTCATTTGTGGAGAGTTACTAAATTTTATTTATTTACATGGTCTTCTACTTTAATGTAATTAATCGTATATTTTTTTCAATGAAACTATTTTCTAAAATAAAGTTTTTAGATCATTGATATTTTCAATACTTTTTATAAACATCATTATTGTTCAACATATCATATGTAGTGTAATTTAATTGAACTACCTGTGTGATACACGCATTTATAATCTAGAGTGTATGTGTGTGTGGTGGGGGGAGGGGGTAGATGAGAAAGAATAATGCTTACGAAAACCATCCGATTCCACAGCCAAAACATGGCATGGGTTTGTCATAAAGTCCTTGTTGGAAGTCATTATCATCCTTGATAAGTGTGTATTTTCCTTTCTCGCGGTCGTTCTTATTTGATGTATGCCCTGCCATCAAGATGTGTCTCCTACATAAGTATAACCACTAACCATAACTTCTCATTTTATGAATCTCATGTATATGACATGACAGGAATTAATAATAACTTAAGGATAGTAGGATACCCTCACTATGCAGTTAATCATCCCCCCCCCCCCCTTCATTTTCCCTATATAATCAGTTTAAATTGACAATTATCCCCCTCGTTTTTCGCATATTGGTAGGCTTAGATTAAATGGACATTATCAAAATAATATTGGACAACCTAAACTAGATCTATTGAATTCAAGAGGTCGAAAAGTGAAGACCTAAAGGTTTTATAATATTCTATAGAAGTATAAATTTGGGATTAAGGGGAAATAAGTTCTTCAACATTTGCTTCTATGATTGATACTATAACTGACAGTCTGATATTATATTCGCCGTGGTATACTACCTTTAAATATAGCGAATAAGCGAGATGAAGGCCTCAAAAGATCAAGATGCTTATCCGAAACTGATTTCACCAATTCAACTCCATTTTTCAAAACCTTCCCTTCCTCCATAGCAGCATCTGTGAAACGAGAAAGTTCCAATTTATATTCTTTCATAATAGATTTAGGGGTTCATCTAAAATCAATTGGTTTCAAGTCTAAGATCCTCAATATGTTTCGCGTCGATAGAACATTTCCCTATATAGTTTATAAAGATTAAGGAGTACATGTGGACATATCATTCTTCCTACCACAATTAGTTTGGGCTAAAGGTTTGTCATTGTTGTTGTCAATAATATTGTCTTGTCGAAGGGTATGCAAAACTCGGTGAAAACTGAGAAAACTGTAAACTGAGTCAACCGACCAGGACCAGTTATGTACTTATGTAAACTGAGTCAACCGACCAGGACCAGTTATGTACTTGTCAATAATATTGTCTTAGTTGACCCACATTACATCTATAACCCTATAAGCAGCACTGTGGATATAAGCTTGCAATAGATAAGCATGTAGTCTAATCTGTAGTGCTAGGGAAACATAATAGGTAGACAAATCCATATGAATTAGTAACAAATATAAGTATATAACCATAAAGAAGAAAATATAATAAAAAAGCTAACTACATTTTAAGCAGAGAAGACACTTAAGCAAAGGAAAAGAAACTTTTATATAACATATCAGAGTTTTATCCTTTAGAGACACAACTACAATACCAACATGATTCAAGAAAAAAGTCAAGGTAACTTACTCTGATCCATTTCCACTGTTTTGAAGTTGAAAGGTCCAGCAGGCTGCTCCCACGAAACTTGATATGAATTATTGAAGTACCTATTTTTATATGTTCAGTAGACTACACAAAATCGATTTGATAAAAATAACCTCTTGGCCAAATCATATAAAGGTTAATGTTTGGATAGGGGCTAGAGCATGTTTATATCACAGGTTCCAATATAATGTTGCTAATCAAACTTAATTTTGTTTGGTTGATCACACTACAATGTAGCTTATTTTTACCTTTTGATCATTGTATGTACGAAAAATGTTTTCCTCCTTCGTTATATGTAAAGTACTTCTAAATCTTTACCAATTTATGTAATTAACTTTTAATAATAGGTCCAAGAGTTGACTAGACACACCACCATGTCACCATTTTACAGCAGAATGTTACTTAACATACCACAGTAGAAACTGAAAGTATGTCACATACAACCGGGGCGGGGACATTTATTTTCATTCTTAAACAATGAAAAGATGAAAGTAAGTTGCATTTTAATGTAATTAATGCTTTATTATGACAGTAAAGTAGTAATTATTAGCTGATAAGATTCAATACAAAATCCACCAGTTTAATCCTTGTGTCCTCTTAAGTATTGGATCACACAATTTTAAATGTAAACAAAAAAACCAGAAATCCAGTGAATTTGGTCTACGATTGATGATGAGTTTATAAACCCTCAATAATAGTTCATGAAACAATATCTTTCTCAACTCTCTGTTAATTTAAACCTAATGCATAATCCTAATTAGTTGAGAAAACATCCAGTGAATTCTGAGTTTAGAATAAACATAAATAATGAGTTGATCAAGAAATCCCAGATAACGAAAACGATTAGCAGAAACTTTCTGAGCAAAATCACAAATCAAAATAAATACTTCCACAGAGAAAATTTGAAAGAAGAAACCACATTCCATAGGGTAACATCGATGCAAAAACAATTAAATAAAACTTACCTAATAATGATTGGAGATTGTTGTTGAGGACGCTTTCGGATCAGCAATCAGAAGTAAAATTAGTTCGAAAATCTGGGAAGGAGATTGATAAACGATTTAGGAATTGAAAGTTGTTAGAAGCAGAGGAGAGATTGATGAGCAACAATTAATAAGAATCAAGAAAGGGATTTTAAGTTTCGTAATTAATCGACACAGGATGAGCCGATGAGCAGAGCACAATTGACTCTCTCTCTCTCTCTCTCTCTCTCTCTCTCTCTCTCTCTCTGATTGTCGGTTACGCCAAAAAGTACAAATAAAGGAACTAAAGAATACTTTGAGTTTGAGGATTTGAAAAATAAAAAGACGACGGGGTTTTGTTGTAGAATTACTTTGAAAATTATATTTTTATCTACCAATCAATTTATTAATTTTCTTCTTCGTCTTCTTTTAATACTTTGGTTGATGATTTTATGAATATAAAAAATATTTTTATAAATATGAAAATTTTATAAAAGAGTATAAAATCTCTCCAATTGTTTTTCTTTTTAAAATATCCTTTACGGCACCTAACTTTTATAAACGTTTTCGATAGTAAATATTAAAATGATTATATTTGTCAATTTCATACTACTTCAACTACAAGCATTTCTTTTTGCTTTTTTATTTATTATATTTGTAGTCTTCGGGTCTCTTTTTTTTAGACATGTTTGCTATTCAATGTATTTTTGTTTACTATGACATGTTTTCATTTTGATGATTGAAGATGTGTGTTGGAGGCACGAACAAGTGCCAACCCTCAAATTTTTCTAAGAAAATTGAAAATTAGAAAACTTGTTTACTTGTACATTTTCAAGAAAACAGAAAACTTTTTCATATTTTCTCAAACTTTCATACTTTTTCAAAAAAACACTTCAACCAAACATGTTTTTTATTTTTTCTGAAAACAAAAACATTCTCCCCTTCATCTAAACATATTTTCTATTTTTTCAGAGAAAACTCTACTATTTTTCACAAAAATTTTCTCCTACTAAACACGATCTTATTGACCCATTTTTTCTATACTCTCTTATACATGTATATACCTCGTTAGAGGTGCACAAATACCGGATAATACTATAACCGGATCGAATTTTTTTGTGAACAGTAAAACCGGATTTTTTAAAAACTGGTTCGGATAATATCCGGTTTTTAATCAAAAATACTATATCCTATCTAACCGGTTCGGATAATACTATAACCGGATATTTGAAAAACCGGTTATAAAAAAACCGATTTTTTTTTGCATTTTTTTAACTACATTTCCTATATACTATATACTACAAAAAATATATATATAAATGACCGGTTTTTTTACCGGTTTTTTAACTGGTTTTTTTTAACCAGTTTTTTATCCGGTAAAATATTCGATCGACCCCAAATCCATGGAACCGGTTTATACTATCCGGTTATAAAAAAACTGATCCGGTTTTAAAAAATCCGGTTTTTCAAAAAACCAGTTTCAGATATTTTTTCGTTAAAATCGAATATTTGGTTTTTTTGTGCACCTCTATACCTCGTCCACAAAAAAAGCCCTCAATTTATTAAAAGGCCCATGCGTACAAGTCCAAATGGGAATCCATGGACTCCTGTAATTTGTATTGCAATACGTACCCCTAATCTGATTATAAAACAAAGAGGGAAAACGAACATAATTCACGTTTTTACACTTCGTCGTATTGTCTCCTAATCTCTCCAACTATCACTTAACTTCTTGACGCTTTATCTTCCTAATTAGCTCATAATCGTTTTAACTCTCACTTCACACTTCATCGTGGTAGCCGACTTCTAATCTCTCCAAATCTAATTGTTTTGATCAGATAATTTGTTCATAGGAAAGTGGTAAAAAATGCTTTATGCTTCGTCAACGTCGCTACTACGTAGTATCATGAACTTCTCTAATCCCTACAAGGATTCACTACTCATTGGACATCTGAATAAAAGAAACCAGTGTTATACCCGTGCGATACTCGGGTACGTAAATAAAACAATTGTATTTAATATTTTTATACATACTCTTTTTGATAAATATAAAAATATCTTTTACATCTGAACTTTTTTAGTATAATATTAATGTGTTTCTGGTGATGGAGCTCTATCCCGTCACTATAAAGGCATAACCATAATAATTGTTGATGTTATAATATGAAATGCTTAAAAGACATTTTTATTACCCAATTGTATATTTGAATATTTGGAATTGTAAACTAAATTTTTTTTTAAAAAAAATGATGACATCAATTTAAGTATATACAAATTAGATCACATAAAAATAAGATCTTAACATAAAATAGATTATGTCAATACATGCGTAAAATATTTAAGTATAATTTATTATTTACGTAAATTAAATATAATTGAAAACACAAGATAACATTGAATTCAAATATCCATGTAAAAATAACCTTAATTTTATGTACAAAGTTATTAGTTAAAAGATAAGAAAACTTGACAATTAAAATCTTTATATAATATTTCAAGTTGTATGTGTAGTTACAAAACTCACTAACATGACGGTTGTTTCACTACCTAGTAATTAAGTAGAGTTATAGATTCTGTACGGTTATTTACTCACAGCATAACTATGAATTTTAAACTATCAATTTTAAAGAGCCCTAAAGTGGTAGTTGTAGTTTTGTAAACAAATTTATGCCACTAACCTACAGTTTTAAAAGACCCATTAAGGGGTTATCGAACATATAAATTTTATCCTAATACGACAAATTTTTTAAAAATAGTATATTTTTAATTATTTTTATCGAAAGGCCAAGAAATCAGTTATTATATCAACTATATTATGTACAGGAATTGAATATAAAAAACGAATAAAAACTTCAATAATTACCTACCCGTTGCTCTCGATGGATAAAACAATTAAAATATACTAATTTTTTAAAAATGACATATTACGAAAAATTTATATCAAAATGTAGATAAAAATGAGACGCTGACAAATATATAATTATTTTTTCTCTAAGCAAAATATATCACAATTTATTAAACATAATTTTCAAACAATCTATAATTAATTACATTAATATCCTATTTTCTTAAAACCCCTTTATATATTTCATACAACTCCCTCATAATTTACATGCAAACCCTCCCAAATAAATTGCATTTAGATGGTTTTCTCCATTATCAACCAATCAAAACATTCTATTTGTCCATGTCACATTTACACGTCATTTATCATTTTTTTTTGCCACATCAGATTTTCTCTCAGCTCTGTCAACGATATATATATTAAATTAGCTACAATCAAATGTAAGCATTGAGTTGGATTGTTTCTAAATTCGCAAATGGTTTCTACAAACTCGAGTATACCCATTTGAAAAATGTATACCAACCTGCAACCGAGCCGAACCATCCACTATCGTTCAGTTATCCGTTGTAAAACTCAATCTCCATCTGGTCTTGACTAGGAGTGTAACTCAAAGATATTCTACAAATAGGTTAGAGACATTTAAATCTTGTGTCGTGGTAGAAAATATTAGATAGGAAAACTTTAATCCATCTTGAATGTCCAATCTAATGGAACTCCACGCTTGATATGTCGAGTTTAGTGATCAAGTTAAAAGTTGCTTTTGAATTGCATTACATTAAATAAAATATTGTAACTTCATTTTTTTAAAGGCCCCACATATATTGAAAAGTATAATCTCTACTAGAAATCTGTAAGAAAAAGACAAAAGAATGTCTTTAAGCTCATCCTATGTGGTTTCTAATAATTTTTTTAGTGCGGTTCTCGACTTGGATCTTAAGTTACGTAATTTAAAGGCTGAAAAGGCATGAAGTTTATGGCCATGGGTACTGAGATGAGAAATAACTTTAACAAGTATTGGAGGATGTAAGAAAACTGAACATAATATGTATTTGCGGTTAGACTACATCTGTATAGAAGAAAAATAGCTATATATCACACCTTAATTTATATACACCCACTTGTCATCATGCATGTATATGCATCTCACCGGCCAAATAAAAACTTAAACGTGATGCATGAGTGTTTAATAAACGTCAATGTTGCTCGATATATTATCATAACATGAATGAATGAAACTAACATCCATGCGGTCCAATCCTATCTAATAGGCATCAATACCGGTTCATGATCAACAGGGACGGATCCAGGATTTGAAATTGATGGTAGCACCGGACCTAGGATTTGAAATTGATGGTAGCACCGAACCTAGGATTTGAAATTGATGGTAGCACCGTCTCGAAAAAATCAAAATTTACACTACACGAGATCGAAATTTACACTACGCGGACAAAATGGGATGGTGTCCTGTGCCACCACAACCCTTGCCTTGGGTCCGCCACTGATGATCAAGACCGATCGGTCCGGTCCTTGATTTGATTTTTATACAACTTCGGATACTCAGGTTGATTTGGGCCATAACAAATTCAAATCAATCTCTAGTCCACGAATATCCCTACAAACACACTTATTTTATGCAACTATAATTTAAAAAAATATAACTTTAACACTCAATTTTGTAGATTTGTGGTCACCGTTCATTAGACCATCCGCATTGGTTCCATGAGAGATAGCCACTAGACCAACGAGAACACGTCGTACCACCCCCTCACACAAGGGTCGCTTGTCTCGCTGGTCTCTAGTCCCATTGCCATTTTTCTTTTTTCTTTTTTTTTTTGAATTTTTGTCCGTTGAACGGTCACTTGAATTTTTTTCCTCACAAATATCTCCTATAAATACATCCAAATCTTCAATCTTTTTAGAGTTAATTACATATTTTGTCCCTGGATTATTACATCTTTTGTCCCTAAACTATGTTTATTACATTAGACGTATCTACTGTTTGCATTTTGTTACACTAATGGTCCCTTTTAACTCACTTAGCACTTAAAAAGACAACAAAGTCATTTTATTATTAACTTGTTATTTTTATAACTTTTATTCAATTTAAAAATTAATTATTAATTGGGTTAATAATGATTTAACTATCAGAGTTTTAGTTTATTTTCGGTTTAATCATCAAAGGTTTTTTTTCAAACGATTTACCATAAAGTTTGAATTTGTTATGATTTTATCTTCATAGTTATTTCTTCGTTTTGGTTTAAACCTTAATGTTTTTTTCAAGCGATTTAACTCTTAAATTTTTGTTAAAAAATGATTTAACTCTCTAAGTTTTGTTAAGTTTTGAAAAAAAAAACTAAAACGCATAATCAAGTAGAGAGGGTATAATTAAAAAACATACAAAACTTAAATAATTAATTAGTTTTTTTAACAAAACTTTAAGGTTTAAACCATTTGACAAAAACTTTGAGGTTTAAATCATATAAAATTCAAAACTTTATGATAAAATCGTTTAGAAAAAAACTTTGATGGTTAAACCGAAATTGAACGAAAACTTTGATGTTAAACCATTATTCACCCTTATTAATTAGATATTATTAATAAATAAATGAAATAATTTTAAACAACCAACAGGTTCACAACCACCAAAAAATTAAACAACCACCACCCACCCATCCCTAACCACCGTGTATTATCACCTACCCATTGTGACCACCGTTTACTACCAGCCACCTTCTACGACCATTCATCACCATCCCAGACCACTATGTTCTACCACCAACGCTAACCATTGTCCCCTATCAAAAACCCTCACTCACCACCTCAATCTCTACCTTCGACGAAGACCTCCCAACCACTAAGAAAATCAACAAAACAGACCAAAATCAAAATAAAAAAACCCTTTGATGTGTTCACTAACCACCACCACCATTCCCCCACCCTACAATCACACACGCACACACACACTACAATCACGCACAAACACCAACCACCACTTCAATTATGTAAATATCGACCTATGTACAAATCAAGAAATCTTAAATCGAAACCATGTACAATTCTACCTAACCATGTACAAATCGAATTTAGATCGAAACCCTAACAACAATTATAAACTGACATCAAAATCAATACACCTATAATAAACCAAACATTTACACATCTGAGGCTGATCTAGGGTCGGAGATGACGGTGGTTCAAGTTTGATGGAATCAACAGTGTTGTATTTGGACTTCTCTAGCGATGGCCATTGCAGGGGAGGAGAAACCCCTAAACCACTTGTCATCGATCTAAAAATTGCATGACGGGGGAGATAGTGGTGAGAGGGAGGGAGAGACCGATGGTGTCATGGCGACAATGATGGCGATGATGCAATGTTAAAGCGGAGGGTTGTTTTCCAGAGAGAGAGGACAGTGGTGGAGAAAAGTGACAGAGGCGAAGTTACGTGATTGTTTCGAATTAAGAAGAAAATTTTTAAAAATGAACAACAACATTATCTTAAGTTCAAGTGAAAATGTAAGGGTATTTTAGTTTTTTAAGTTGGACAAAGGACTAGCAGTGTTACAAAATTCAAACAACAGGGACGTCTAACGTAATAAACGTAGTTTAAGGATTAAGAATGTAATAATTAACATACCTTATGGACCAAATATGTAATTAACTCCTTTTTTATAAAATCTTTCATATTCTTTCTCTTCTACTCTCTCATACTACTTCAAAACTCTTATTTTTTTTACAGAATATGGATCCAAACCAACACAACAAATTGACAACTCCCTCTGAGGCACCTAATTTAGAGGCACGAGCTCGAGCTTGCTTCCGATACTATCGGAAAATATTTTCTAACTACCAATGCATCCACCAACCTACCATGGAACTGCATCGGCAAAGGGAGCAAAAAAATCAACAAAATTACCAGGTAGATCCAACCCGATATTACTGACTCTCGAAGAAGAGGTGACAATGCCAAATGGATGGATTCACTTATGCGAAGACATCATCGTTGGAAACGTCTAAGAAAGAGGTAACTAATTTATTTGTCATATTGGTAAGGTTCAATACAAAGCCATCCTTATATGTAGAACCTACAAAACCAATATCGACATTTAGATTTGGAGATCAATGGTTAAGATTACAACTAAATATGCATTTTAGGTCAATTGAATATGCAGTTTCTGACTTAATATGCAAAATACATAAATCAAAATGCAGTCGTAATCTGAGCTATTGATTATCTAAATCTAAAGGCTAAGATTGGTTTTGTATAGAAGGTTGGTTATGTATTCATCCTTGTTCTCTCTCTCTCTCTCTCTCTCTCTCTATATATATATATATATATGTACTAATATATTAAAATTTATGGCGCTTTTTGAACGTGCATATATGATTATTTCAATTCAAGAATGTATCGGTTCCGCACTAAAGACAAAATAATCTCCAAGTGGAGTGATATAAACAAAAAAATTATGATGTTTAACATAATATACAACAATCTAAAGAGTTCATATCATTCTGGTTAGAGTAAGGCGGATTACATTGAGAAGGCATACAAGCAGTATCGGGCAGAAAATAAAAATAACACTTTAACCAATGAGGCTGCTTGGAGAATTAGTAAAGACCACCTGAATGGAAAAGGATACCTTTGATAGATCCCAACCCAAGACTCTCAAAACGGAGCAAGACTACATCGGAGTCAAACACAAACACGACATCTTCCAACGCACGTTGTCGGTTCGACCTCAATGAAGTGAGTATGAGGTTCAGGTACAAGAACCTCAACTACCGTTGGGGAAGGATAAAGATAAATGTGTCACATCAACCTCAACGGCGACAGATAAGAACGATGCGATAAAGGGTCTTTTGAAGATTGTCGACAAGTTCAATATTGAGAACGAAAGAGTGCTAAGCTTGGATGATAGAAAGTTGGAAGCTATGAATAAAAAAGAGGAATTGAAAAGGGCGAAACATGGTTAGAAAAAAATATTGACTTCTATCTCCGGCCACATTAACATCTCACAGGTGACACGTTAAATACAATTCTCTTTTGCAAAGAGGCGATTCGACGTTGATACAATTGGGATTAGGACTTATAAATTTATTTAAAATTATGTTCTTTTTTATCTTTTTAATTTTATTATGCGAGGTTAAAGTATTAGTTTAATTTATGAAATATAATATTTTATATTATTTCTTCTATTGCATAATTAATTAGTTGAATTAATAATAGTTGTAAAATAATAAAAATAAAAATAGGTGAAAGACAGAATGGTTGTGTGGGATGAATGTGAGGTTCGTGGGTTGGAATGTGATAGGAGGAATAGGTAGAGTGGCACTGATAATCTTAAATAGATGTTCAATATCATCCTACCAGGGACGTCTCATGGCCCTTCGGGGACCTAAATCGATTTTAAAAGAATATCTAATTAAACATTAATGTATTCATATTTGGTGAATAATCCTTTTCAAATTCACTTTGTCTATTTTTTTAAAACGGGAAATGTAACATAATCAACAAGACGTAAAACAAATTCGAGTTTTTTCTTCGTAACATTTTAATATTTTTCTAATTTTAATTCTAATTATTAACGTAGATGCAATGTATTTTCACTACTAGAAAAGTTGGCAGTACCAACGGGTACTAATCCGTTAGTAATTTGATGTTTTTCCAACGACATTACCAACGGAAATCACATTACTAATTTCGTTTCATATTACCAACAGGAGTCCGTTAGTAATACTTGTTGGTAACATTTATTGTTTTGGAGGGAATTTTCCCACCCTTTTTTACCAACGGTAACATTTCATTTTTCCGTTGGTAATTGTCTCAATATTGGAGGGAGATTTCCTGCTCTATATTACCAACGGATATATTTCATTTTTCCGTTGGTAGTTATTTAAAAACCGTTTCTAACAGCACTTTCCCGTCGGTAATATGTATAATCTGTTGCAAATCTTTTTTGAATTTTTTAGTTTATTTATATTTTTATACATCTTTATTTTAACCTGAACTAAAAACAAGAACAGAGTGTTCCTCAAAAGGATACAACCACATTTAGTTCCCCCAAATCAGACAAACCACACTTCCACGATGGCCCCCCAAACCTCTGGTCTCGTTCATCGCCGTCTCCCTCGACACCTCACCGTCTCACCCTTCGCTATCGTCGGATGAACCTTAGTCCCCTACAACCCTACCTGCGTCACCGTCGGCTCTACAGATCGTCAATAGGTCGAAGTTCTTTATCATTCACTTCATCTCAAGACTTCAATCAGGACTTAGAGTTTGATTTTACAAGGTATTCCATCGAGTAACTATAAAAATCAAGTGTATTTGCTATTCTATTTAATTAGTATGATTGAGAGTCATTGATTAGTCCGATTTAAGTCACGGTGGGGGTTTTTTGTATGTTTGCTTGTTTAAAGTTTGCTAATCCTTGTTCTTTCTTTATTATTTCTTCATATTTTGTATGATTTATCTATATGTTTATAGCTAGGTAACAAATGGGTTTGTTCTGTTTGGTTACTTGTTCAGACACAAGCTGTTCAAAAGAAAAATAAGTTATAACAAATATACAAGGTTAGAGGTGCTTTTCTGAAGTTATAGAGGGCTGTGCATTTGTTGTTTTGCCTCCATTTCATCTGTTGGTGTATCTATACAGCCCTTCGAGGGTTAGTCCTTAGTACCTAGGTTTGCATCTTGCAACTTGTAAGGGTTGAGTGACATGTATTTTGTAATTTTTTGAAGGTAATGGTAATTTCTTACTGATTTGTTCAAAAAAAATAATAATAAACTATAAGATTACAAGAGATTGTTCTATTTAGTTACAAACAGGTTGGCATGAGACACTCTTTGTCAAGAAGTAAGAACAACAGTTGCTTTATTGCAGATGATTAACACTTACTAAATGGTAACTTCTTGTCATGTTCATGTAACATTAGCATTCATGATGATCTCAATAAGGTAGGATAAAAAAATAAAGAGTAATCATTTGGGACTTTGTTTTCCCTGTAACAATTAGCTTCCTTTTCCAAACTCTAATCCTACAACTATAAAATATTCGGGGAAGCAATTGATCATGAAAGTTTTCATATTGTTTACATTTAATTCCATCTGGTTTTCATAATAAAACTTAAGTAAGTTTTTTAATGATCATGCTAGTATCTCTCTAAATAAAGGCAGTAGCAATCGAACCATGCTAGATTCCATAATGAAGCTACAAATTGTTTTCATGTTATCTTTTTATTTATAGCATCATATAATAGAACCATGCCTCATTTGGTCACCAAAGAATGCTGCCAATTAACTGATTATATTTCTTTTTAAGCTTTAATGGATAATAGTATTTTATTTAGTATTGTTTAGGAAGTAGTACAGTAACCAATGTATTTCTTAACATCTGTTATAATGTTGTTTGTAGATCATATTTAACTGAGGATCATATTAAAATATCTAGTGGATCATATTGAACTGTTCTAGTGTTGTTTGTGGCTCATGTTTTATTTAATTGATTGATAGCATCTGTGTGGGGAGTAGAATTTAACCGATTGCATCTGTTTTATTTAATTGATAGCATCTCATATAGTAGTTAAACACTTAAGTCCTTACATTATATTGCTGTTTTATATGTGTTTAGTAACAAATAGATTGCATATTTATTCTATTATAGAGAAACCATGTCTATTGATCGTAGTTGGATGAAACGTCGAGTTGAGCCTAATGGGTGTTCAGTGACTAGTGAATTTATAGAAGGAGTTGAGTTTTTTTATGGATTTTGCGTATAAGCATCCCCACTTTGTAACTCACGGCACGATTAAGTGTCCTTGTCGAAGGTGTCAACTTTTACAACTCCATGATCGGGAAACATGTACTTTACACCTTTGGGAATGGGGTTTTAAAAGTTCCTATACGACTTGGCATGCACACGGAGAACTATTACCTGGCGAGACTTGCGGACATGAAGTTTCAAATGAGGATGTGCAAGGGGTGTCTGAGACTAGATATAGAGACATGGTGATTGATGTGGCTGGACCTGAATTGATGCAAAGCCTTGAAGAAGAAGTGCCGAACCCAGAAGCTGCCAAGTTCAATAAATTGTTACAAGATGCTGATGAGCCTTTATGGGGGGGTTGTAAGAATCATACAAGGTTGTCAGCAGTTTCTCAACTAATGAATTGCAAATCTGAGTACAACATGAGCGAAAGTTGTTACAATCGTGTCACTTCATTAGTGAAGAGCATGTTGCCGGAGGATGCAATATTACCCGATGATTTTTATCAATCGAAAAAAATGGTGAAGAAACTGATACTTTCTTATGAGAAAATTCATGCATGCCCAAATGATTGCATGTTGTTCTGGGGAGAACATCTTGAGAAGAAAGAGTGCATGGTGTGTGGCCATCCACGATTTAAACGTGGAAAGAGAGGTAGGGGAGAAATATACAATGAAGTGCCTTTCAAAGTATTACGCTATCTACCACTGACACCAAGGCTTCAAAGACTTTTTATGTCAAATAAGACAGCTGGATACATGTCTTGGCATAAAAATAGTCATCGTCAAGAAGGTGTACTTAGTCACCCGTGTGACGGAGAAGCTTGGATATACTTTAATCACATGTATCCTTCATTCGCTGCAGAAGCACGGAATGTTCGGTTGGGTCTTTCAACAGATGGTTTTAATCCTTTTGGACACTCAAGTATATCTTATTCATGTTGGCCGGTATTTGTTACACCTTATAATCTACCACCTTGGATGTGTATGAAAGAGGCCGTCTTATTTCTAACTCTAATCATCCCCGGTCCACATAGTCCTGGAAAAAACATTGATGTATACTTGAGGCCGCTGATCAATGAATTAAAAATGCTTTGGGAAGTTGGTGCCACCACATATGATGTGTCCAACAAACAAAATTTCCAAATGAAAGCTGCGTTATTATGGACCATAAATGATTTTCCTGCATATGGTATGGTATCTGGTTGGAGCACTCATGGGAAAATGTCATGTCCATATTGTATGGAGAACACCAAGGCATTTACTCTTCAACACGGGGGGAAACCTAGCTTTTTTGATTGCCATCGCCAGTTCTTACCACTTAATCATCCATATAGGAAAGACAAAAATAATTTCTTTGTTGGCAAGGTTGTGAACAATGACCCTCCACCACGTTTATCAGGAAAAGATATATTGTTTCGATTGAATGCCTTTCCTGAAAGTACTTTTGGAAAAACCGTTGGAGCCCAAAAATGGACCGGATATGGAAAAGAACATAACTGGACAAAGAAAAGTATCTTTTGGGAGTTGCCATATTGGAGTACGAATTTAATACGGCATAATTTAGATGTGATGCATATAGAGAAAAATGTTTTTGAAAATGTATTTAATACCGTGATGGATGTGAAAGGGAAGACAAAAGATAATGTCAAGTTTCGACAAGATGTGAAACTATATTGTAAAAGACCAAACTTGAATTTAATAGAGAAGGAAGGGAAATTATTGAAGCCAGTAGCACAGTTCACATTGTCAAGGCCACAAGTAAAGACAGTATGTGAATGGATTAAACAACTAAGGTTTCCAGATGGATATGCCTCAAACATCTCAAGATGTGTCAGCATGGAAGATTGCAAGTTGTATGGGTTAAAAAGTCATGATTGCCATGTATTTATGCAACGGTTGACACCGATTGCATTTCATGACATGCTACCTAAGTCTATCTGGGATGCTTTAACAGAGCTAAGTCATTATTTTCGAGACATATGTTCAACTGTCATGCATGTAAAACATCTAGAGATGTTGGAGAAGAACATAGTGGAAACATTATGCAAACTCGAGAAGATATTTCCACAAAGTTTTTTTGATTCGATGGAGCACTTACCTGTACATTTAGCATATGAAGCTAAAGTGGGTGGACCGGTGCAATATCGATGGATGTATCCTTTTGAGAGGTAATTAAATGATGAATCTTTTCTTTCTTGGATTTATTTTCCATAATGTTTTCTCTTATACTCCATGTATTTGAAAATTAGGTGCATGATGAACTTAAAGAGAAAGGTTCGTAATAGAGCATGTATCGAAGGTTCGATATATGAGGCATACCTTATTCAAGAAACATCAAACTTTTGCTCTCTCTATTTTGAACCTAATATTCCAACAAAGTTAAATCGTGTTCCAAGAAATGATGATGGGGGCTCCATAGAGGATGACGGTAAACTTTCTATATTTATCTATCCTTGTCGGCCATTTGGAAAAAGTACAGAATTATGCTTAGAGGAAAATGATTACAAGGCTGCTGAAATATATGTTCTTCTAAATTGCAAAGAGATGGTGCCATTTGTGGAGTAAGTATGTTAACATATGAAGTTACCAATTGCATAGTTTGTGTATCTCAACTAATACATTTCTCATTGCAGAGAATTTGATAATTTGACGCTCACTAATAACCCAAATATTAGTGATGGAGAACTTGACCAGTTACGTGACAAGGAGTTCACGAAATGGGCTAAACAAAGAGTGAGTTTGTTTTTTCTATTGTCTAATAAAAAGTATTTCCAATACTTAACACAATGTTTTTGGTAGGTTTGCAAAGACATGACAATTGACGAACGAATACGTGATCTTTGTGTTGGTCCTAGTAAATATGCCACACGATATAATTGTTGCTTTGTCAATGGCTACAAGTTCCATACAAAGGAGTACGGTACTCTAATAAGTGTCATACAATTGCAATATGTTGGAATGAATAGAATTACTTTGTTCAAGTGCGTATGGTATGACACTGAAAATGGTGTAAAGGTTGATGGTAAACATGGACTTGTAGAAATCAATTCAAAGTCAAGACTTGGAGGGAACGATCCATTTGTATTGGCAGAACAAGCTCAACAAGTTTACTACACTACATTTCCCGGAAGAAAGAGAAGCCGAAGTGAATGGTGGGCAGTATGTAAAACCAAAGCAAGAAGCACTTACAACATTATTTCTAAAGATGTGCAAGATGATGATGTGGAACCCTTGTTAGAAGGTTTTTACCAAGAAGATGAAATGTTAGTGCCAAACGTAGTAGGGGTGGATGTTGATTTGGATGAAGTGGTTGCTTTACCTATAACTGAATTCGAAGACATGGGGCCCGCACATGTACCTATGCACAATGATCAAAGATCAACCAACGACTTTGTCGTAGGTGATGGAGACGAGTTTGAAGATGATGATGATGATGATGATGACGAAGATGAGTTTGAATTATCTGATAGTGATATCAATTAATGTTTTATCTCAACCAATTGTGTTGTTAGATTGTCATACTTTATTTCAGTTTGTAGTTATAATAGTGCCAAATTGTGTTTTTTAAATATATTCAAGTGCCTTGGGTTTTTCTTTATTTTTTTTGTTTTTGTTTTTTAATTGCATATGGCTAACCTAACTTTATGTGTATCGTTAATCTATTAAATTTTATCTCAGATGGCTGGTACAAGAGGTCGTGGTGGTGGTCGAGGGAAAAGATGTCGTAATACTACACCTCTCGCATCTGAACTACAAACAACTCATACGCCAACACTAGTTCCTAACTTGACTACGGAAACTACATCTGATTCCCAAACACCTATTGATTCCCAAACTACATCCAATGTTGGGAAAGAGGAAGGTAGAATTTTTGAACACTATATGATATTAAATCAATCATGTGACATTGACCATCATTAGACAACTAATCAACTCATGTATTTTTTCAACTGTTGCTACTGTTTTTTCCATAAATATGCTCCTGTGATGCGTATCTATTTATTTATAAATCTGCTCAAAATTTATTTAAATCTGTTGAAATAAATTATAAACCTGATGGTGCTTGTGTTCATGCTAATTGGTCATATATGGCTGCTGTTTTGTATATAAAGGTTGCTGAGTTTTTGCTGCTATTAACTTTACATGTCCAACCAGTCATGGTTTATGTTTTTTTGACATGTTACCTTAGTGAAGAAACATGTGTCTATTGCTTTGCTTTGTTTTTTTGGTGCTGTTTGGTTTTACATGCCTAATCAGTTTATTGCTCTTTGATTTTGATTTAAATTTATTATATATTTTAATTCATTGATATAGATCAAGTAGTGTCTATGCAACAAGAAGGCAGAAGGAGGGGGCATATTTAAGTAAAAACATTCCAACAAATGTAGCTGAACGAAAGGTGATCCGTTTACATGGTTCAAAGTAAGTATTAGGGTGAACATTAGAAACAATATTTTTTTCAGTGATTGACTAGTTTCTACATTTGTTGAAACTTTGTAGATATTTAGATCCTGAGGTTCCAAGAAATATCACAAAGGCTTACAATGGTTCATTCCGTGGAAAAAATACTCATTGGGCTTGTTTAGACAAAAATCTAGTTGATCATCTATATAAAAAGTTTCTTGTAAGTACCTTGACATTTTTTAATTTTCAACAATAGTTCAAAATGGTTTATATAACTGTAACATTAATTGTAGGATCTTTATCAATATGAGGACCACGTTGATCTTGAAGAAGCTAGGAAAGTTTGGGAAGAGAAGGCGAAAACACTGTGTCGACAAACATAGAATCAAGTTAGAGAAAAGTGTATAATGAAGTCTCAAAGTTCAAACCCAGCTGATTAGATGCCACACCGTCCTCCTTTTGTACATGAAGAAGATTTGGAAGGGATACTAGAGTCTTGGATGTCACCAAAGTGGAAGAAACTTTCAGAAAATGGAACAAAGAATAGAAAAAGTGTTCCGGCTGGAGATGAAGGTGCCTCTTCGTATGTTAGACATACCGGAGGATCTGACAATTTTAGCATACATCTTGAACGGTTGGTACGTATATTCATACATATGTTTTATTGTTATAACTACACTTAGACATGACAATTAGGCAAGCCATGAAAGTTAGTAAGTTAGGTAGTGTTGTCGAACTAGCAAATCTTACCAGACCCGTTATACAATTTGCATTTATTCTATGCCAATTTATTCTAATTTTTTTATTGCAGGAAAAAGAAATTGGACGTAAGCCAACCCAACTTGAAGGTTTTACACGGATGCATAAAAAGAAAAAGGGTAAAGGCGAGTGGTGTGATGCAAGGGCTGAAAAGGCAATTCAAAAGTACAAGGAAATCATGTTGGAAAAGCATCAATGTGATGTTATGGAACAATCTTCAGAAATACCTTTTGATCCAAATACATGGTTAGAAGTGACGGCTATTTCAAAAAAGAAACAATCGTATGGATTTGCCGAGTCTCACGAAACCAAGATGTTGGGAAAAATAGGCTTATAAATATATCCTCTTTTGTTGACACAAAAATATACAACTTGTTTATATAATTGTATGTATTAACATTAACATATGTGCATATATACATATATATATATTCAATCAAATATATTCTTATCTATAATCTACAAAACAAGCTTTATCAAATGTCCAAGCTCCAATCGTCAAGATCCGAGTTCAAGTAGAAGCTGATGTCGAAGATTCCTACAAACAAACGTTTGAAGTTTATGAGCTTACAAAATAAATAATCAAACGAGTTTAAGTTTTTATAAAATAATTTTTATAAAAACTTTTATAAAAATTGAGACAATTTTTTATAAAATCACAAGCTTGGTAGTCAAAGCAAATGAAATTCCTATTTTGGCAAATACTAAACACAATCTTCTATTGAAATAAGCCAAAACCATATTTAGCAAAAGGAATCTCCCAAAGAGGTAAACTTCCAACATGCTTTGTGCATTTGGTTTCCAAACTACCATTTTCATGATTAAATTCAAACTTAAGAAGTATGACACTTACCCAACTTTTCTAAAGCTTCTTTTCAGTGCATTTTTATGGTAAAAATGGGTTGTGTGTGGTTTTGGAAAAAGGCCAACGTCTATATTCACAAGGCTCAAAAAGTTCCAGCAGGCTGACGGTCGATGCCACGGTCGATCGTGGATCGACCGTGGACAGCCTGGACACTTTTTGAGCTTGCACCTTTTTCCTTATTTAAGGCAACTCAAGTCTTGTTTTTTACCAAGCTCTTGCAATCTGAAAAACAAAGAATACATACAAAATCTTGTGAGCTCATATTCTTTGATAATATATTCAATCTTTCAAGATCAAGAATGAAACAAGAGTGAAAGCCTTCAAAGTTCAAACACTACATTACCTTCTTACAGATTTGTAATAGTGTGAGGATCATCTCTAGCCTTAGAATTAGAGAGAAGTGAGGATCAACTCTAGCCTTTCCAATTAGAGTGAAGTGGGGTTTATCTTAACCTTGTTTGCAAAAGTGAAGTGTAATTCTTGTAAGCTAAAGAGAGAAGTTGTAAAAGGTTTATCTCTACCTTTAAAGAGAGAAGTTAGTGGAGCAACTCTTGGTGGGTGAGGCCAAGGAGTGGATGTAGAGCAAGGTTGTTAACCCTTGCTTGAACCACTATAAATCATTGTGTCCTAGCTACTTCATTGGTGATATCTTTCTTCCTTAAACTCTTTAATTACTTGCAAATATTGTTAAAAACTTCAAAAAGTGGGCATATAACCTATTCACCCCCTCTAGGTTCTAACACAAGAAAAAGGTCACTTCTACATCTTGTAGTATGCAATCTCATCCCGTTACTTTAACTCCCTTAGAGATTGAAGAACAAATACAAAAAGAAGTAGCAAATAGAGTTGCTTCCCACATTGATACAATGCGGGTAGAGGTGGAAGAAAAAGTAAAGGCGGAGATGGATGCCAAAGAAGCAAGATTGCTTGCTGAGATGGAAAAGATGAGACAAATGTTCGGAAGCACTCGTAGACCTTGAACAACATTTAGAAGATGCTTGGTAAATAATTACTTTTTATGATTACCCAACTAATTTGTGTTGGAAGATACTTTATTAACACTCAATTTTGTGATTTACCAAGCCTTTTGTAGATTGGGAATACTTGGTCTCATATTACATTTTGTGGTTGCCAAACCAATTATAGGTTGGAACTTTAAATTTTATTAGGCAATTGTAATTTGGTTTGACTTATTAAAACCAAATTCTAATCATGTACCATGTAATGTTTTATTGATGTGTGTATGTTTGTGTGTGTGTATATATATATATATAATAAAAGTTACCAACGGGATAGATAAATTTTACCAACAGGTTCTTTAATCACCAACGGATTTTCCGTTGGTAAATCACAACAGGTTTTAAGGTCTTGATCACTTAAATTACCAACAGATATATATTTAGTTTACCAACGGCAGTTCCGTTGGTAAATTACCAATGGCTATAAGGTTTTTGGCCATCAAAATTACCAATGGCAAACTTTTAATCACCAACGACTTTCCGTTGGTAAAATACCAACAGAGTCGTAGGTAAAAAAATTTACCCACGGGCCTTTTTCCGACAGACAATATCCGTTGGTAAGTCAGATTACCAACGGAATTAGACTACTTACCAACGAATTTCTCCCGTTGGTATTGACAGTTTTTCTAGTAGTGATATATTCTAGATCCATTTATAATATGATTACATACTAAATTAGACAAGATATTAATATATATAATCAAGACATAATTCTTAAGTCAAATTCATAGTGAAATATATAATGATTCACATTTTCAGTCATGATTTTTATTTAAACAATTGAACATGTTGCTACAAATATACGACCATGAGTGTTAAAGTGACACAAACTTTACTATAAGAGTAGAAAATTTCATAGAAATTGTTCAAATGGGGTCCGTTGAAAAAGTGAAAAAAAAAACAAAACACATCACAAAATCATTTAGAACTTGAAGAATCTAATTATAGCCTTTTTTTTGTTTTGCAAAAAAAAATAAAGAAGAAAAAAGCTACTTAATTGTTTATTACTTGAAGGTCTTCAAATTCAAAAAGATAGAAACCCTAGTCAAATACGCACACATATACATATGGTCCCTTAAAATTTTGGGCCTTAAAACCATAGTAATGACTGAAGCTAATTTTGGTTGGTTAATCCGATCAGTTCATCGATGGTTGGCAATTTAGCAACTTTAGCCTTAAGACACCACCGCCTCCTATTCAATCTTCAAACTTATCCTACCATTTGATTAAGACAAGTACCAAAATTAAAGAATAATATAAATACAAAGAATTAGTCTTTACACATTAATTATGGAGGATGTGTGAAGTTAAAGTAAGAATTGATAGAATTTTCTTCCTTAATTTAATATTATGTTTTTCGAGTTGTGTTCAATAAAGTCCATATAAAAAACATAGTCTTAAAATTTTAATATTCAATCACAGGTGATTCAGTATGCAATCACATATGATTTGTAAAAGCATCACATGTGAATTATGAAAATGTCACTCCACCTAAATTTTTAAAATGAAATCTAGACCATTGATGTCATTGATCTAAATGGTAAAATTAATCACTTAGGACTATGAATTAAGTATGAACTATATTAAACATTTTTCTATGTTTTTATTTTTATTGATGTAATTAGCACTGATGTTTATGTTTTTTTTAATAGCTGACCATTCATTAGCTCGTATCATTAAAATAATATTTTAAAATCTATTGTTATTGTCCTTGATTAAAAAAAATACTAAATTTACAAAATAAGAGTGAAATTTGTTTTCATATTTATTTATTACAGGTTTTATACTAATCTTCACCAATCTAGGTTATTGTTTCTTAGATCTCTTTCTTTCACAAACATGTTATTTATTTATATTATAAACATTACAACTCAATCGTCTTTAAAAAAATTATTACAACTCCATATATCTGAATCTAGCTTTTGGATCAATGACATCAATAGTTCAGATATAAAAATTTGGGCGAAGTGATATTTTCGTAATTCACATGTGATACTTTTACAAATCATATGTGATAGTATACTAAATCACCTATGATTAAATATTAAAATTTTAGTACTATATTTTTTATATAAACTTTGTTGAACACAACTATTTATTAATATCATCAATAAGTTAGTTCACAATATAAAATAAAGTAACGGGTGATATTAATGAAATATTTTTAAAGGTAGTTACTATTATGTAATTTTCTCTAATTTTTTATACAAATTGATGCTACGTATTTAATTAAAAATAGTTGGGCAAAAATGCAAAATTATGTTTTGTGGAAAACCCCCTTTCTCCTCGTTTGGGGAAGACGACTTTGCAAAGACTTCGCACAGCATCAATAGAAAAACCCAACAGCAACAACACAAAGATTGAACCATTTTGTGAAAATTAACCCTTTTCCAGCATCATGAAGAAGGGAATTTTGGCCCCTAATCTCAAATTAAACCTGCCCCCTCCTGATGAAACTTCACTCGCTAAATTCTTGTATACTTCTTGCTCTTTTCTCCACCTTTTTGTGTAATCATATGTGGGTTTGTTGTAAAAATTGCAGCTTTATGTTCTTTTAATTGTGTTGAATGCATTTTGTAGAACCGAATCTGGAACGTTTATGGATGGTGATCTGCTAGTGAATAGAGATGGTGTTCGAATTGTTTCTCAAAACCAATCTGATACTGTAAGTTGGTTTTTCTTTAAATTTGGATCTGGGTTTCTTGGCGTTTGATCTCTAGTTGCTTAGTTTTCATTATACTTTGTAAAGTTGGTTACTTTCTAGGGTTGCTTTTGTATTTGATGATTATGTTTGAAATGACCATTAACTTTGCTAGACTTGTTTGATCCATCGGTTGCGAATTTGATCAGTAGATTGTAATACTCTAAAAATGTGTAAGCAAGATGAGTGTAAATGAGTAATGGTGTGAATGTTAAGGTGGAGTTAGGATCACAATGAGGGATGAGATTTGGCCATGTTTGTTTGGGTCTTTTATAGACTTCTAATCAATCACTTTATAATTCAGACTTTTTCTCATTATAACTGTTTGCTTTATATCTGAATTAGTCTTAATGGTGTAATTTACGATTTAAATGGCTAATACGAGATAATGTATAAGGAGGCCACCGAACTATTCAACTTTTTTCAATAAGGCCACCTAACTACTGAAATTACTTTATACGCCACCCAAGTATAATCTAGTTTAGTTATACCGAATCCAGCAAAAAAACATGCCGAATTACAAAAATCTTGTTCTATTTTTAAGTGTTTGATAGTTTTCTGCTTAACAAAATAGAAAAGTAGCCAGGAGTGTCTTTCTGTTTTCAAAAGTTTTAACGTTATTCCCATGATCCAACATGTTTTGACTGGATTTGGTATAAATGAAACGAGATACATACTTGGGTGGCCTATAAAGTAGTTTAAGTAGTTGGGTGACCTTGATGAAATAAGTTGAATAGTAGGTTGATGTGTTCCAAATATTCAAAACTGTTAAGTAGCTAGCCTATAAAGTATTCAGTACTTATCGGTGTATTTTTATTAAACACTAGCTAAGTAGCTAGCCATTTGGTACATGGTAGAAGATTGGTATGTTACCGATTGACGAGGTTGATGGAAGAATAAGGATTAGGCTAGGAAAGTGGTGAAGGGTTGTTTGTATGATCTATGGGGTGTTTGAATTTGCATTTAGAATGTGATTATTGCAACTTTGAGGTAGAATAATTAGTTTTTAATGTTTGGATAGACAAACTATGCTTCAAAGTAGTTTCGTACCCACAACAAAGTTTATTGTCTAAGAGTATAATAATGCAACTTATTTAGCCATTTTTTAAAAACTAATCTAAGCGACTTTATTCTCATTTCACAAGACTTTTCTCAAAAATTTGTCATTTTTGGTCGTTTTTTCATTAAATCCTAGATTTTTTATTATTAGAATTTCCAAAAAACTCTATGCATCTTATTCTTATCATTTGAATATTTTACGACAACTTCAAACAACAAAAGCATATCCATAAATTCTTTCCAAAAAACTTGTCTTTTTTGGTCATTTTATTTATTAATTCCTTAAAATTTTGTAATTAGAGTATTCCAAAAACTCTTATTCTTATCATCTGAATACATTATTACTATTTCAAAAAAACAAAGCATATCCATCAATTTATCTTCTACATCCCGTTTTATATTACATTGACTACCTATTCTTATTATTCAACATCACATAATCACTTTCAAAACTCTCATCAAAACACCCTCTTATTATAGCTGTGAATTGCAGTAACAGAGCCTAGAAAACATACGGAGGGGCGAAATTTACAAGCTGATCACTAGACTTGAATGATTAGTAAGACTTAATTCAGATTCACAAGAAATAAAATGTTACTAAAAAATTAAAATGCTGTTATTACGGTATTGCTAGCTTATATTTTAATTATGATTGAACACTTCATCTGTGAAATAGTTTCATTATTTTCTTACTGGTATTGCAATTTTTGGTTCAGCCACCCCTTATTCAGCCAACAGATAACCAATTAAGCTTAGCTGATTTTGATGCGGTTAAAGTAGTTGGAAAAGGAAACGGTGGAATCGTTCGATTGGTGCAGCATAAATGGACAGGGCAGTTTTTTGCTTTAAAGGTAGTGCAGAATTGCAGTATTTCTTTTTATTGGAAGTCTTAATGCTTAAAATCACTGCTTTAATCATTGTCGATTGAGGCAAATTTCTATATATAACAATGTACTTCCAATTCATTTCTTAAGGGATGATGTATTCACAGGCCACCCTAGTATATGCTAAAGTTTCATTAAGGACACCCACTTAGTAAAAGTACTTTTGCAGCCATCCGAAACAGATTTAGGAAAATTTGCAAAAATTTAGGTTGAACCTATTAAGCTTTTGTCAAATCTAGAGTTGTAAAAATTGAAAGAATATAAAGTTGAACCTGCGAAAAGAATCAACTCTAAATGGATTTCAAAGCATTTTTTATTAAATTCAAGGGCATTTTTGTTATTTTTACAAATCTAGATGTTCGTGAAAATTAAGGGTTATTTTGTCTCATCATAATTCCAGCGGGTTCCTTTGCTGGAATTGGTATAAACAAAACTAAAGTGATACTTGGATGACCTCTAAAATAGTTCAACTAGTTGGGTGGCGTTAATGGAAACTTTTCCATTCTTTGGTGGCGGTGAATACATTATCCTTTTTTAAACTTGTTTAAGGAAAAATTTATTATTTTTGGTAAGTGTGTGTGCGTGCGTGCTTGCAAAAGTGAATACGAGGTTGTCACACATGTATGATTAGATGCGAAACCCATCAAAGTGATCATTTTAATAAAATCCTATCATCTTCAAGCTAAAATTTTATATTTCAATTATAGTAAGATTTTACCAAGTTAATTATTCATTATAAATAGAGGTTAAGGGGTATCATATTATCATCAGAAAATTGGTTTTAGAAAAGGGTTTATGAGAGGTCCTACCTCTCGAAAGTAGGTTAAGGAGAGACCGGTGCCTCTTGAAAGTACGCCGACTATTGTGAGCGCTCATATTTATCAATATATTAAGGAAAAAATATCATAAACTTAAAAAATTTTGTACCATAGCTGTACACATCATTAATGTAGATAGGTTAAAAAAATTATTTAGTCCTAGGAAATAAAAATATTCACATCAAAACAGATTTGGATGAATACACTTTAAACTCTTATCGTGACGTGTTTTATTCAATGATTAGGTGATTCAAATGAATGTAGAAGAATCAGCTCGCAGGCAAATTGCACAAGAACTTAAAATTAACCAATCGTCACAGAGTGCAAATGTTGTTGTGTGTTACCAATCCTTTTATGATAATGGTGCTGTTTCTATAATCTTGGAGTACATGGATGGAGGATCTTTAGCTGATTTTCTCAAAACCGTTCGATCCATTCCAGAACCTTATCTTGCAGCCATCTGTAAGCAGGTCAGAAATCCACAATTTATGTTTTGAAAAGCTATCCGCTTGATTTTTTTTAATTGATGAAATTACAATTTAAAACAGGTGCTTATGGGTTTGTGGTACCTCCATCATGAGAAACATATAATTCATAGGGACTTAAAACCGTCAAATCTTCTGATAAACCACCGAGGTGAAGTCAAGATCACGGACTTTGGTGTTAGTGCCATACTTGCAAGCACGTCTGGAGTGGCTAATACATTTGTTGGCACATATAACTATATGTCTGTGAGTAATCTTTAACCATGTGTTGCATGCCTGGTTTTGTTGTGTTTTTTGAAACTGTTTATTTGAGACGTTTTTGGATAAACATTTTCTGCTTCTGCGTATCTTATTATTATTTAGAGTCAAATTATCGGCTTTAGATAATGAATTTCATGCAGGCTGCAGCAAAACTAATTATGTAAAAGCTAAATAATGGACTTTTATTTCAGGAAAAATGTCTTAATTTTTTCACAAATTATCCTTGGTCAATTTTATATTTTGGTTCCATATATCAGGGGCAGATCTATAAGAGGTTTACGTTAGTTTTTTTTCCTCTTCTTTTTACGTATAGAAGTAAAAGGTAAAATATGTTCATTGTAATAAAATTTTATTTGTAAAAGCAGTGTGTACCTTATGTAGAAAACCTGCATCCGCCACTACCATATATAATCATAGTTTACCAAACACTCAAACATCTGATAGTTTAATAACTATAACTTCAAACGGCATAAGTATACACTATATTCTACACTTGTTTTCTTAAAGCTAATTGTTACTTTCAGATTCGTAAAATCACATAATCACTTTCAAAATGCACATTTAACACATCCATTTATAGGCTCATCATGTAAACACTAAGCAGTTGTTTTTTTATAATATTTTCATTTTGGATTTATGTTTCAAGTCTCTTGGGCACAAATTGAAGCTGATGGAATTGGTTTTTCTTCGTATGTTTTCAGCCCGAAAGAATTATAGGAGGTGAGTATGGTTATAAGAGCGATATTTGGAGCTTAGGTCTAGTATTACTAGAGCTTGCAACGGGTCATTTTCCATACTCTCCACCACAAGCAGGGGAAGGTTGGGTCAACGTTTATGAGCTTATGGAAACCATTGTTGGTCAATTGCCACCTCGAGCATCTTCTGATCAGTTTTCTCCTCAGTTCTGCTCGTTTATTGAAGCATGGTAAATTACATAATCTCTATTAGTGTAGATATGCTCTGTTTTGTAAGAGAGGTGATAAAATGGGTGGGGTTGGGTAGGTTGGGTAACATGGCTAACCGGGTTATCTTTTTAGTTCTGGTTCAATATGGGTTGGGTGGGCTGACCCACAAACACCTTTTTGTTGATTTTTTGAATTTTGTAAATAATTAAGGTGTTATTTATGATTACAAAAGCTATCATATGTGAACAACACCGTTATAATCCGCTTTTCCAAGAGGTACATCAACGATGTAGTTTTTTGGAATAAAACAATTTAGGAGGCTGTATACATTTGATAACATTGACCACAAATTTTGTTGCTATTTTTTTATTTTGTGATGCGTTAGAAATCAAGTAAATCGAAGTCGATCTATTTAGAGGTATATGTGTCGAAATTACTAGTCTGACCATAATAGAAGGGATCCTGCCCTTGGGCTGAACCAGGCCCTCTCATTTGTCAGACTGAGCTCAGAGAAGCCTATTAGAAGGCCCAAGTTGTGGGGTGAGTAAATGGGCCTGGACTGGCACATTCAAGCCCAAAATCCTTCCTGGCCTATTGTTGGTCCATGGTAGTGTCCCAGTCTTCTCACATGTTGATCGGCAATTGTCTTACGAAAAAAAAAATGTTGTTATTTCAGCGTGCAGAAAGAACCGAAGGATAGAGCATCGGCAAATGAACTTATGGTACATTTACTTTTCTACCAGATTTTATACAATTTTCATTAAATCATCCAAGACCCAACACAAACGGTACATGCTCATCTTTCTCTTTTAATATGCAGTTGCATCCATTTATCAATATGTATGACGACATGGCTGTAGATCTTGCATCTTATTTCACTGAAGCCGGATCCCCTCTTGCAACATTGTAACGAATCCCTGGTACGAATAGAATTCCTTGGATCAAACAGGTTTGGTGGAGTTGACCTGAAGCGCTTTTTGTCCAATAACTTTTAAAAAACATGAACCGTGCAAATATGATTACAAAATCTGTGTTATTTCAAAATAAACAGAATTTTGACCCATTAGGGATAATATATAACATGAAAGTATCCATTCATAAGTAAACGGGTGAAGAAATGGTAATTAGGGTCTCTAGACCTGATGTTTTCTGTTGGTTTTCTGAAATATTTATATATTTCGTTAAATGCAGATTGCTAGGGTAGCGAGCGTACAGTGCAAGTGAAATTGGATGGCAAAGTTTTTCTGGTTTTGTTGTATCTTCTTGACTCAGGTTTGAAGTTTGCGAGTTGCAACTACTTCGCGAAGATTTAAAAAAACTTCACCTTTTTTTGTCGAGTTCTTGTAAAACTTTGAATGTGTAATACGATCATATGATCGCCGTGTTTACATCTTTTTTAACAGATGAAATCATAATGATTTGCGTCATTTTGTTGTCTTGATTTTAATTTATTAGACTTATAAAAATAAGACGCTATTAATTAAAAGTTATAACAGTCGAAATTAAGTGATATAACAAGAACGTGGAGTATTAATTAGTTCCATTTGATTTTCAGTATAACTTATCTTACAGAAACAATAACTTGTCACCATATTTTTATACATGTTAGGATGACATTCAGCGAATGTGGCTTGGTTTATACGAGTAGTTTTTTTTAAATAATAATAAATAAATAAGTTTATTATAAGTTGTAGATCGAGCGACAAATTATTATTGTTGGTTTGTAATAGTTATATTTATACACAATTATAAAAGTTTCTTTTATGACCGATAGGTTAAGTGTTGTTACACTTATAACATCACTTAAATTATTAAAGAGTTAAATAACAAAAATATCCTTTATTTAAGTGGGGTTGTGAGTGCAACAACACTTAGCCGTTGATTTTGACTGCATATGTGATCTCCATAAAAGATTAACAAGAAGTCTGATTGTTGATTTGTTGTATTTTGACTTTTTAGAAGTTTGACTTACGGTCGTATTACACCAACTCGTAGTTTTATTTTGAAGAAGTTGTAGTTGTCAAGAGATAGACATATTTGTGTTATATACTCCGATGATATATACAACCGACCTGAAAAGGACACATTTTGGTAGTGTATTTTATCATACAATTTTAAGATATATTTATCTTAACCAGGTTAAAATTATAATTTCATTAAAAGTAAATAATTAAAAAGGTAAACATGTGGTGATAAGCAGACTAAAATGTTGTAATTTATATAAGGTTAAATATTTTCTTCAAGCATTTACTATTATTGTAATTGTAATGTAATGTAAATGTTAGGTTTTAATATAATAGATGTAAAAGATTTTAAAGTGAGGAATACAAAGGTATTACTAGGTGGACCTATGATTTTTGGCGACTCATATAATGGTAAAGTTAAAATTAATTAAGATATGGGTGTTGTTCGAGGGTTTTCGGGTTTCTGGTTAATCGGGTCGGTTTATAAGTCTTTGGATATTGTTCCGATATTTTAAGGTCAAAATGTAAAACGAAACATAATTTATATGAAACCGTGTAAATGTTATTTTTAAGGTAAATAAATCATTTTAAAGGTATAAATTAAATATAGAACTATAATTTATCATTAAAAAAAATCATTTCTCATTTGGTGTTGGTGGCATTCAAAAAATCACCAGTGACATCAAAAAATTTAATGGGTAGCACCAGTTTAAAAAAGTCAAAAATTTCCACTACACATACAAAATTTACTAGTGACATGTGCCATCACCGGACCCTTAATAGGTCTGATCCTGGTTTCGACTTTATGGATGATTTCGACAAGAACGATTTTCAATCATTTCTCAAATGTGTGCATCTTAAATATTTAAAAGGAAAGAGTTATCATATCATCATTCTATTTTTAGAATTTTCTTCTATCAATCATCTCTTTTAGTTCCTCAAATGTTATTTTTAGGTGAATCTTTTATTTCTAATAGATTTCATCTTCTTTTAAGAGATTTTATATCCTTAGGCAAAAGTTCAAACGAAAACTGTTTTTCGTACGAGAACCAATCTTAGCCGTCCAATACCCCCTCCTTCAATTGGATTGCCCACCCATAAATTCCTTTCATGCATCCTGCCACACTCAATCCCCCACGCTCTTCATCCATGAATTCCATTATCCAAAATGAACGGACAAGATTGGTTCTCGCAATTTTCGTACGAAAAACAGTTCTCGTTTGAACCCTCCCCTATACCCTTAATTATAATTATTTTACTATATATGTTATGACTCTTTAACATCATAAATATTTCTAATTACTTTAATCATCTTCGTATTTATATTACGGTTGTTAAAAGATAGATAAAAATCGGAAAATATAATGTATTCAAATATGTACTAATATGAATTACAATGTATTGCCGTGAGTGATTATGAATAATAATATGAAAGGGAAAAACTTGGGTCCTTGTAATTGGGCCAGAGGTGGTCATATGGATAAGGGCTGGTTAGGACAGATTGGATTTTGATTTTTTTTTAAAAATAAGTACTTTTTAAAAAAAAATTATTCTGTAATATCTGTCTCGTAGTTTTTCTTAATAAACCAGACGCCACAATAACAAATATACTAATTAATTATTTAATAATATGATATGATGGAGGCATGGAGCAACATCATACAAGAATTGAAGGAATGAATCATTCATTACATTACATTACAATAGTACGAGTTTATTAATTTATTTATTTTAATAATAAAAGAAACAAATTATGATCATTAGACTACTTAATTAATTAGGTGAAAATACAATACAATACCATTCCTTCCTTCTAATATTTTGTATTGAACCATAATCAAAAGTTTTCAAGTAAAACCACATTAATGTTCTCGAAGATGATTTGAATTCAAATCGATGACACCATAACGGTTGTCTGTTGAGATCGGTGCTGATTGGAATTCGCACAGCGATGCTCTTGATGAAGATCAGATTTAATTTGCACCGATAGAGACACAAACGAAATGATTCCAGCAAAAAGTGGAAGCACTCCAACTCCTAATGAATGATGAAGATCCCTTGAAGATGGTCAGAATCCAAGATTCTAAAAAAGAATTCGAAAGCCAAAATTAAGGCGTTTCATTTGTTCATCATCATCTTCTACTTCATCTTCTTCTTTTGTTTACTTGTTTAGGGTTTCATTGTTCACAATGGTTAGGGCTTGATTTGTTTAGATCTGATGCTAGGTGGTTGTAGTTTGCGGTAGGCAATAGGTGTGTGTTTGTGTTTAGGGTTCATTAATGTTTAGTGATCTAACTTCTAATTCATGGGTGGGTGTGTGTGTGTATGAATGATTGTGTTCATATGTGTATAATTGCGCGGGTCTGTTTGTGTAAATTTGGGGGGTTTGGTTAAGGCTGGTAATTTTTGGGTCGACATGAAACCTAACCCAAACCCGATACGAAAAAAGTGTCACGAACCCGAAACGGGTCAAAAGTAGGTTGACACGAAATCGAATGGGTTGGGTTATGGTCAACCCGAGAACCCGAAAATGACTCGTATTTAAGGGTAAAACTATAACATTATAAAATTTTCTTTAATATTTAAATTTTAAATTTTGAAAAGAATATTGTAAATTTAAATAAGGGAGTGACTCGTATTGAACAGTTAAACTATAACATTATAAAATTTTCTTTAATACTTAAATTTTAAATTTTGAAAAGAATATTGTAAATTTAAATAAGAAAGTGACATCTTAGGGTAATAAAACTCACCAAACAAAAGCTATGCAGTTATCTCGGTCAGATATCAAATATCAGTCAAGGACAGATATTTGAAATAGCGGTTATTGCGGTGAGATATCGGTTTTTTATATTTTGTAGAATATATATATATATATATATATATATATATAAAAGATTAAAATCATAAAAAATTAAATAAAAAGTATAGCATAAAAGTTAATAGATAGTAATATAAGAATTGTTTTAAAGTGTCAAAACAAAATTTAATTGCAATCCACGGATTCGGCATCCGAAAGAAGTTGTATTTGTCTCGGCTTGGAATGAAATTCATAGCTAGTAGGAAGAACAAAGTCGACAATCGCTACCGTTATCGTGGTTGTGTTTGTTCGTAGGCTCGTAGCTTGGGATGAATGGTCCAGATTGCTAGTCGCTAATTCAATGGAAGAGTGGAGGAAGAAAGGAAGAAGGCGGGCGACGTTGATCTTCACAAAGTCGAAGGATGCAGAGCCGATGAAGGCTGTGTTGTTTAGGCGACGTATGTTTATGGCTGTTCCTTTATTTTTAGGTTTAATTAAGTGGGTTGGGCTTGGGTTTGGCAGATTCAAAAAAAAAATTCATACTACAAAAATCAGTAAAAAAACGATATTTCGAAGTCAAAATATCGGCAAAATATCAATCCATATCGCCGATATTCTCGCCTCCGAGATAAGACACCGATATTTGAAAGCGATATTTTATGTACATCCGATATCGGAGATCTCGCCGAGATTGACTGTCCAGAACATAAGTACAAAACTCTTAAACGTTAAAAACTTAAAATAAACAAAAAAATTACAGTTAAAACAATAGTACGTCATTTTGGTATTTGTTACTTTGAGTATATAATTTAGATACTTTTACATTTGATTACTTGATAGGTGGTGCTTTAGTATTTTGAATTCAATTTATAATTCTATTTAATGATGAATAATTTTAAATTATTCGATAGTTTAATGATATTATTTATTTGTACTTGATAGAATAGTAGTAAATCATAGTTTTTATTATATTCATTTATATATGTTGAATAAAAAAGTAAAATCAAAATTTGAATCAAACCAAAACAAATACTGAATTTAAAGTTCGAATACAATCGAAATGAACATTAATATTGAAGTTAGTATATAAACAAAAATCATTTTCGAAATTTTTACTGAAAGTTAGAAAACAAACATAGAATTTGAAAGATTGATAAAGAAAATAGTATTTGAAATGAAAAACCGTATTAAAAAACAGTACTCGAAAACCATATTTGAAAATTGAAAAATACTTGTTGATCACATTTGGTCTAAATGGGTCGACACGATCCCGACATGAAAAAATTAACACGACTTGAACCTAACACGAAAGTAAATAATTGAAATTGAATCGACATAAAACTGACTCAAACCTAATAACACAAACCTGGCCCAAATTAAAAGCTTTTGGTGTTCATCAATTTAGTGTATAGAGTGTGAAACCTTTTCAAAGCACACATGCATATGCACCATAAATATATTTCTTAATTTCTTTATACAGTTAAATCAACAAATAAAAATGGAAATAAATTTGTTATTATTCAGCTTGACTTTTGTCTGTCATTCCACACACCCATCGTATACGACATATATAGATATAGTAAAATGTATCTATTTGACCCCGTGAATATATACTTTTAGAGTCAGTCAATTTTTATATATTTAGCTCCACTCCATCCCTTAATTAATTTGCTTTAATAGAAAATTATGCTCCAATAATAATAATAATAATACTATTAAATAAATAAAAGCCGACCGGAACTGAATCCGTCAAAAATATTCTTTTTGGAATATAAAAACTCGCTTTTCTTTAGTGAAGAAGAAAAAAAAGAGTAAGGAATACTTTGACTATAACAATAATTATTAGTGCATATAATAATAATTACCTCTCACTCGATCTATCTAATTTTATGTATTGTATTAATTAATCATTATTTATAAATAAATAAGAACTCTAATCGGTTCCGAATCGATCTATACAATCAGGTCAAAATCATATGATACAAAACCCTAATATCGATCGAACATTTACCTAATGTTGAAAACATTAGATTAGATTCGAATTAATTGCAGGCCCCGCTATTTTTCATTTTTTTTTGAAACATAGACTTTTTGACTACAGATCTAGTATTTTCATGGGTTAATTAGAACTTAAAAAAGACGACATTAATTGTTTTACTTATTGTATAATAATATTCAAAACTCAATAAAACATGAGGTACATACGCGCATATATATATATACTAGCTTTATACTCGCGTAATGCTGTAGCGACAAATAGTTTTTGGTTTACAATATGTTGCTTTCAAGAATATAATGATATGTTATTCGCGCGATTCAATGTCATGAAAAAGTTTTCTATATATATATAGTGAAAAATTCATTTGAGAACCGTTTTTATTGCGAGAACCAATCTTAGCCGTCCAATTCCCCCTCCTTCAAATGGATTGCCCACCAATGAATTCCTTACATGCACCATGCCACACTCAATCCCCCCACGCTCTTCATCCATGAATTATCCAAAATGAACGGCTAAGATTGGTTCCCGCGGTTCTCGCAATAAAATTGGTTCTCAAATGAACATTCCCCTATAATATATATATATATATATATATATATATAGGAGAGTTCAAACGAGAACTGTTTTTCGTACGAGAACTGCGAGAACCAATCTTGGACGTTCATTTTGGATAATGGAATTCATGAATGAAGAGCGTGGGGGGGATTGAGTGTGGCAGGGTGCATGTAAGGAATTCATTGGTGGGCAATCCAATCGAAGGAGGGGGAATTGGACGGCTAATATTGGTTCTTGCAATAAAAACGGTTCTCAAATGAACTTTTCACTATATATATATATATATATATATATATGGGAGAGTTCAAACGAGAACTGTTTTTCGTACGAGAACTGCAAGAACCAATCTTGGATGTTCATTTTGGATAATGGAATTCATGGATGATCGAAGAGCGTGGGGGGATCGAGTGTGGCAGGGTGCATGTAAGGAATTCATGGGTGGGCAATCCATTTGAATGAGGGGGAATTGGATGGCTAAGATTAGTTTTCATGGTTCTCGTACGAAAAATAATTCCCGTTTGAATTTTTGCCTATATATATACACACACAAATGTACGTACGTCCTCACAAAGATACACACATATATATAGCTGCCTAGTTATTATAAATGTACTTGGAAAAAGATACACATACACGTACACATGCATTTATCGACACATGTATATACACAAATACGTCCCCTTAATAATAGTCTAACGCCTTAGAAGATGAAATATATACTTTGCTAGAGGTTGTCCAAAGATCAAACATTCAAACATGACTCGTATTCTTTATATATAAATTACGCGACTATTTCTTCAATGTTGACCGTAAAACAAGTTAGTGGAGGCTCATAAAAGATGAGTTATCCTTTTCATATACACGCATGCACAAGCGCGCGCGTACACACACATATAAATAGGGTAAGTTATCGTACAAAACCAACCTTAAATACAAAATCTATAGAACCCATGTGATGTTGACATGTGGGATGGGGAAAAGGGCAAAATAGAAATCAAGGACTATAATGCTAATGATTCATTAATAAGCCTTTGTTAATGCTCATTAATTAATGACTTATTAATAGCTAATTAATAGGGGTATTTTGTAAAAATCAAACTTCGTTAAATAACGACTCATCCATCCATACGCAATTCACGGTTGGTTAAATATATAAATGACCAAAATACTCATATTAATGAGTCGTTAATGAGTATTAATACTGGTTACAAATGATTCTCGCAGTTCTTAACTGAACTAATCTCTCTCTCTCTCTCGATATATATATATATATGGGTGGGTTCATTTAAGAACCATTATTAGTAAGAGAATCGCGAGAACCAATCTTAGTCGTTCAATTGGTAAGTGGAATTCATGGATGAAAAGCGTGGGGGATTGGGTGTGGCAAAGTGCATGTAAGAAATTCATGGGTGGGCAATCCAATTGAAAGAGGGAGAATTGGACGGCTAAGATTGATTCTCGCAGTTCTCGCAATAAAAACGGTTCTTAAATGAACTTTTCATTATATATATATATATATATATACATTTATGATCATTAGAAGGAATAATGGGTTTTTTTAAAAGCTGATGATGGGCTGAGGAGGCGTGAGCTGATGGGTTTTTTTCAATTCCTTTTTTGCCCTTTTAAATGATTGGCTGAGATTGGTTCTTTGGATTTTATGTTTAAGGGTTGTTATATATATAACCTAACCCTATATATATGACCAGGTTATTGTAAAAAGAAAATTAAAAAATGTAAGGAGAAATCTTGACCATTAGATAGCTAGATCTGATAGTTGATAACTAATTTTCTTTTCTAAATTAATTAATTAAAATCGGTTAGTTAATGGTATAATAGTCTTTTGATTATTTAACCACCTCCTAAAATGATGTAATCAGATTTCACACCTGAAAACAGTGATTCAAAATTCAAAAACGTACTATCAATGAATCAAGATATTTGATGCACACCAAGAAATCATCAATTATAAAGTTGTAATGCCCTAAAGTTTAAAAGTCTTTATGACTAAGTGTTTTAAATGATATGGGGTGTTTATGAAATAGAGGGGTTAAAATTTCCAAATTAAAAGTTGATAAGTTGAGGGGTTGTTTAGCCATTTGATTAAAGATGTGAGTATATAAGCAAAAACTTGACTTTTGTTCACAGACAACGCAAACAAATACACATACATACGTGAAGCATAAATCTGATTCTCTGTTCAGTTTTGAGCAGGAGGAAACAACAAGGTTAAGTCCTTTGTATCAATAAATACTACACCCAAGTAAGAGGTATGTGTGGTTTGTCTAGTTTTGATGTTTTTAATGGGTTAAAGGATTTAAAAGCTTGAATCATGGATCAAAAGTGTTATTTTTGTTTATAAAGATGTCTGGGGGTGTTCGGGGTATGGAGAAACACTCATGTGTTGTTAGAAATTTAGAATGGGTTTGATATCAAGAATAACAACTGTGTTTTTCACAAAAAGTTGCAGGTCAGTCATGTACACGGCCCGTGTAGGGGTACGCACGGCCCATGTACCGGTTTTAAGACGGTGATAGACCATGTAGCTAACATGGTCGTGTAGGATGCGAGGTACACGGTCCGTGTAGCAGCTTTTACCAACCAAATTTGGTTGGGTGACTTGGTGATTTAGTGACCGGAATTCGGTTGTGTTGACTTAATTCGGTCATGAGGGGTACAAAGCTACGCAGATGGTGTAGCTGTGTACCAGAACAGTGATAGGGTATATAGCAACGCATGTGATGTAGCTGTATACTATAATAGTAACAGGGTGTATAGTTACGTAGGTGGTGTAGCCGTACACCATAACAGTGTTAGAGGGTATGGCAACGTTGACGGGTAGCTATACTCCAACAGTAACAGTTTGAACAGTTTTGCAGGGGTTACAACTTGGATATGAGACATCCTAGGGAGACTTTAATCATGTTATTTGATTATTCATTTAAGATAGTATGCTTACTAAATGTTAGCTTATGTTTTAATGTTGTATGTTGTAGGTGGCTTAGTTTCCAGCAAGGGCAAGACCCCAGCTCCTTGATGGTCCTGATAGCTCCGGATAGTTTGAAAGATGGATTTTGACACATCTTTTGAAATAGTCGTTAACATGTGTAAATATGAACTAGTGTTATGTAACTCTGATAACAATTTTAGTGTTAACGAAAATTAAAATATTTTATAAGTTAAATATGAAAAGTGGTGTTACAAAAGTAGATTCAACAGTAGATGTAATCCTTTAAAAAAAGATGATGCATGACTAGTTTTCATCAATAATAATTGATGAACTAAGAATAATCAATTCAGATTTCAATGGTGAAAATAGAAAATTCAACCCTACCATATTTAACCTTACCACATGTAAAAAACACTATGAAGAAATCCAAACGAACAAAAGTAAAATAAGAAATCTAGATGCACAAGTAGTATTCATTGATTAATGATGAACAAAAGTAAAATACATGTAAATTAGATTCATAAACTTGAATCTGATGAAGATGAACAAACAATTACTAAAACTACGATTTATAAAGTTCATCGAAACAAATAGATTCATCAACTCAAATCGGATAGGAGAAAAGGAACTACAAAAGCAAAAAAAAAAAGTAAACTCAACAGTGCCCCAAATGTGAAGCTGGCAATTAAACCAAATGCCACTTTTAAATCCAGTAAAGAAACAATAAAATTCGATGTAGATCTTTGTCTTACCACTTTAAGATTTTCGATTCAATCATTGCTAACTCTAGAATCAAAAGATGTACGCGGCGGTGGCGGTCACAGGTCCAGAGGAAGCCATCACTTATTTCAACAGGAATTGATGAAGCAGGGGCGGTTGTAGGATAATACAGGGAAGAAGCGTGTGGTAGCCGGCGATTACAAGAGAAGCGGCGTTGGTAGCCGCCGGTTGTAGATGAAACAATGGTGGTATCCGTCGATTGTTGAAGAAGTCGCTGTGGTAGCCGGCTGTTGCGAAAAAGTGAAGGTTGTAGAAGGACCAACAATAGTGGGGAATACATGTCTATCGGCGTTGAATATACGTCGTAGAGAATCGGATAATAAAACACGGTGGGCACTTGAAAATGAAATTAAGAGATGGTGGAGTGGGAGATTATAATGGGATGGAGAGTGAGAGTTTTATAACTATAATACCCCTAAATTAGATATGCCACATCTTAATCTTAGATTTCTCCTTACTCTTTTTACATTAATATTCTTTTTGTTGTATATATATATATATATATATATATATGGAGAAAATAAAGGCTCACTCACTAATGACGGTTCATTCAGATACAATTCATGATTGGGTAAATATTTATGACTAAAATATCTCTATTAATGATGTCACAAACAGTTCTAGCACAAAAAACAGTTATTATTTAAAATTTTCTCTATATATATAAGAATGTTAAAATAATATAGTTAAATATGCTCTTATTTTAACATTATTCAAAGGAGATATATAGGATATATTCTTCTAGCAACATTTATTTTAGATGTTTTATGACTTATAAACATTTCAAATAAGAAATATGTTAGTTATTTCAAGTAAATTAAGTATTTAAGTATGAAAGTAATTATTATAAATTTTTCTAAACATATACCCTTTTTCATTAATCAAATGGAAAAAAATAACAAAGATAGTATGATGGGAAAGTCAAAACCCAAAAGGATGGCCAAATAATAATTAATAATAATAATGGCTAAAAGTTTCAAAGTAAACCTTTGAAGGATAAAACACTTCGTCATGATTATTTGTTGCCAAAAATCTCTCCGAGGATAGTGGTTTCTTGAAAGAGAAAGTAATGCTGCCACCTTTCTCTTTTTCTTTTCAATTCCTTTTTGATGTCAATTTACTAGGAAGAAATCTTTTATATATTTTTTAATTAATGTTTAATTTAATTATATCTCCTCTCATAAATATTTTTTTGAAGTAACCACTCTAAGAGTCAAAGGTAGATCCAGGATTTTTGATAACTTGAGGCACTATATAATGATAAAAATAAAATTAATTATGATTGAGGATGTTATTCAAGTTTATCCTGGTTTTCAGTTAATCGGGTCGGTTAACAAGGTTTTAGTTGTTGTTTTGGTATTTTAGAACCAAAATCTAAACCAAACACAATTTTTATGAAGCTATGTTATTTAGATTGTTATTTTTAAGGTAAATTAAAGTATTTAAAGATATAAATCGAATACTGAACTATATCTAATCTTTTTTTAATTCATTTTTATTAGATTTTTGTGACATCAAAAAAATCATTGATGACACACAAAAATTTGACTGGTGGCATGGGTTCGAAAAAGTTAAAATTTTCTATATCGTCTGCAAAATTGACTGGTAGCCCGTATCATCGCCGAACCACACTTGGGTCCGCCAATATAAAAAATAAATAAATTACGCAACTTACGTTAAAGGAAAATGTAGGGTTTAATATACATACATTAATTATAGATTTCATATTTTCAATCTTTAGACTGTACAAAATTTTAAGAATAAGTAAAGTTTTTTTTTTGTCTATTTTTTGTATACCTACTCTAAGAATTCCTCTCTAACTGATCTCACGACCAACATAAAGAATCGAAGACGGTAAATTGTGTAGTCCGGCCGGCCTACCAAATAACATATGTTAGGATTTGATGATCCTTGGTGCGGATATCGTGTTCCTAGTCTTAGGGAAATTAATGACTAGAAGTACGTACATGAATTTTGATACGATGAAAGCTTAAAAAATGGGTGTTTAATTAAAGTCAATCAAACACGTGAAAAGTCAGTAAATTAAGGTAAAAACTTAGGGAAACTAATGACCAGAAGTTTGTACGTACATGAATGTTGATATATATATATATAGGAGGGTTCAAACTAGAACTGTTTTTCGTACGAGAACCAATCTTGACCGTTCATTTTGGATAATGAAATTCATGGATGAAAAGCGTGGGGGGATTGAGTGTGGCAAGGTGCATGTAAGGAATTCATGGTGGGCAATCCAATTGAAAGAGGGGGAATTGGAGGGCTAAGATTGGTTTTCACAATTCTCGTACGAAAACAGTTCTCGTTTGAACTTTCTATATATATATATATATATATATATATATATATATATATATATATTGTCGGTATGAGATATTTATTTATATATAGAGGGACGTAGCGATCCATCATTTTATGTTTTTAAGAGTCCAATAAATTAATTCGATCTTTAGCTAGCTAGAGTGGAAAAATGTACGTACAACCACATCTCTTCTCTTCTCTTCTCTTCTCTTGGATTTCAACTTATTCTTAATGAAGCAAAACTCGATCTTGATGGTGACTATATATATATTTAGACTGAATTTTTGTTAACAAACACCCACTTCAACTACGTACGTAAACACAATTTTATCTTAATTCTTACTATCATTACAAAATTAACATATAATTTACGTACTGAAAGCCTCTTAATCTTATTAATTAATTAATAATAATACGATTAAGCAGAAGGAGGAATATATATATATATATATATATATATGTGTGTGTGTGTGAAGCAATTAAAAAACCCACCAAACCCTCTGCCAAAATTTATGAATTGGAGCCTTTCGTGGAAAAAGTTGAATTTTAAGGGCAGTCAAATATGACCAAATACTTGGGAATTTTCAACTAAATCGTGTATTTTGTGATAAATGTTTTGTAATCTAGCGGTAACAATATGTTTATAAGGTGTTTTTATGTTAAAAAATATATTTTTCATGCTAACACCAATGAATTATTTTTAAAAATCAAACTAAATTCCAACCCAAAAATAGTTCAAATCAACCTCTGGATTATGACATTTGCAATATATCATATATTTGGTCATCAAAGATCAATCCCATTTCCATATAAATGACACTCCTCTATTCTCAAAACTTCACAACCACACACAACCTCAAATCTTTGAAAAATGGCTTCTTTTTCAAGATTTCTTGTGCTTCTGCTCCTACTAGCATCGCTTTCCCCCTTTTGTTCTTCAAACCCAATTCAAGATAGCTTCCATCAATGTCTTTCTATTGATTTAGACTCTCTAACTCAACTTCCCAATCTTTTTTTCACTCCAAACAACACTTCTTTCACACCTCTTTTGAACTCAACGGCCCAAAACCTCCGTTGCATCGCCTCGTACGCTGCGAAACCCGAGCTTATTTTCACACCGTTACACGAAACCCACATCCAAACCGCGGTTATTTGCGCGAAAAAGCTCGGGATTCAGCTTCGGTTTAGAAGCGGAGGGCATGATTATGAAGGGATCTCGTATACATCCGTTATGGATCCTCCTTATATCGTTATCGACTTAGCCAAACTACGTGGCATTGATGTTGATGTTGACGATGGTTCGGTTTGGGTCCAAGCGGGTGCAACCGTCGGCGAGCTTTACTATCGAGTTGCTGAGAAAAGCAAGACTCTTGGGATTCCGGCTGGGCTATGCACGAGCTTAGGTATTGGTGGGCACGTCACGGGTGGTGCATATGGTTCCATGATGAGGAAATACGGGCTTGCGGCTGATAATGCACTCGATGCAAAGATCATTGACGCAAATGGTCGATTATTGGACCGGAAAGCCATGGGTGAGGATGTTTTCTGGGCTATCCGTGGAGGTGGTGGGGGCAGTTTCGGAGTTATTGTTTCTTGGAAACTTAAACTCGTACCCGTCCCTGAAACTGTCACGGTTTTTAATGTCAGAAGGACACTGGAACAGGGTGCCACCAAGATTCTTTACAAGTGGCAACAAGTTGCCGACAAACTTGATGAAAATCTTTTCATTAGGGTTGTGATCCAAACCTCAAATGTACCAAACACAACTCAAAGAACCATAAGCACAACTTACAATTCCCTCTTTCTTGGAGATGTTAACACACTTCAAGAAATCATGAAACAGAATTTCTCTGAATTGGGTCTCACAAAAGATGATTGCTATGAAATGAGTTGGTTGGAATCTGTTTTGTTCATTGCTGGCTACCCAAGAACGGTTCCAACCTCGGTTCTACTCGCTGGAAAACCGGCTTTCTTGAACTATTTCAAAGCAAAATCAGATTTTGTAACAAGTCCAATTCCAGAAGAGGGTTTAGAAGGAATCTGGCAAAGATTCCTGGAAGAAGATAGCCCATTAATGATATGGAACCCATATGGAGGAATGATGGGGAGGATTCCAGAATCAGCAATTCCATTTCCTCATAGGAATGGAATAATTTTCAAGATTCAATACGTGACAAACTGGATGAGCCCTGAAAAAGAAGTGATGAACAAACATGTTGACTGGATGAGAAAGTTTTACAACTACATGGGTCAATATGTTTCAATGCTTCCAAGACAAGCTTATGTGAATTATAGAGATCTTGATCTTGGAATGAATGACAAAAATGGTGATGATACAAGTTTTGTAAAGGCAAGTTCTTGGGGGACAAAATACTTCAAAGACAACTTCAATAAGTTGGTGAAGATCAAGACTCAATTTGATCCTGATAACTTCTTCAAACATGAACAAAGCATTCCTGTTTTACCTTTGAAAGGTAAAACTCAAAGTCAAAGATTCAAACATGTGAAGAAGGGAAAGGGTAAAAAAGTTAAAAAGGGTAGAAAGGTAATTCACCATTAATGTTAAGGGTTAATTTTATTTTGTTAAAAAATTTCTTCCTTTTCTTTTGTGGGTATGCGATAAGGAGGCATGGGAACTATGATAAAATAAGTTATACTTAAAGGAGAATATTATGTCACATTCAAGATCGAGTACTGCGTGTTTGTGGTGATTATATATACATATATATATCTTGTATTGTATGTAGGATTACACTTGTGGAAAGAATAGTAGTTGTGGAAATTAAATATGTGAGAGTGTTATTGGTTAATGGTGAAAGTATGGTCTAAAGGTTGTTTAACAGGCAAGGCATCAGGTATGGAACAAGACATGTGATCACCATTGATGCTTGTAAACTTTTAATAACATAATTAAGTTATCTTCTTTAATTCATTTCTCTTTTTCTTTTTCTTTATCTTAGATGGTATTTGTTCTAAAATATATTTGGAATGCGTTTTTAGTATTGATAATTATGATTTAAGAACTATAACAAGATAATTAGATCATTATTTGATATATTTTTAAAGCAAAAGGATACATATTACTGTGTTTCTAGTACGTATAATTACTATACTAATAGGGTATTCGCACAATACGGCGATGATAATCAAAAAAAGATTATGGTGAATACTTGTGGTGATGAGGATGAAGGAAGCAATGATGCTTACGAATAAATCCCGAATGTTACAATAAATTTGAAATAATTTAAGTAGTATTATTCATCAAATTTATGTTATATAAAGTTTATTTAATAGTGTAGTAATATTGTTTATACATTTTTACTTAAAAACAACATGAGACGGTACAAATAATACTGATATTATATGTTAAACTTGAAAATCATAAGTACTATTTAAAACTTGTACCATTTTCATGTTAGGGAAGAATAGAATATTAGTGTAGCCACTAAATTGAAATGTATATTTTTAGAGAAAATAAGTTATAATTCTTCACATTTATTTGTTAAAGGAGAGAAGAAGTGAAACATTTAATGAATTGATGGATGGGATTAATATAAATAAAATTAAGGGCGTAGATATAGTTTTGATTGAAAAATTAAGAACTCTTAATTTTTTAGGGAGAAAAAATGTTGTATGCTTAATATAGTAGTACAGATAAGACATTGTAGTTGGGTGGAGGTAGGATTAAGAGAGAACGAATTTGAGCCTTTGAAAAACTAATTTAACAACTATAAAATTAGATGCCTCTTGCCAAATGCATTATGCAATTAGTAGATTTATCTAGTTTTATCCGTTTGTTGATATAATTTAAAAATTTATTGTTTTTATGCTATTGTGAGTTAAATTTAGGATAATTTTATCAAATTTTCTAATTTTGCAAACGTTTTTCATATACTCGACGAGAAAAGTGTTCTTCCTAAAACATTACTCTAGATTAGGGTAATCATATCTCTAAGACTCTAACAATAACAAGTTTGATTGTTTTGAACTGGAAATAAATATGACAAAATGATTATAATTGATAAGCTTAAGTTTCTTAAATTATGATTGGGTAATTAAAGTGAAATATGATTACATACTTGTGATGTGGGAATGAGCATGGCAAATTATTGTGGATAAGCATCCTGCTGTCGTATTTTTGGTTAATTTGTTTTATTATATGATTAAATTAATTTATTAATTCAATCATGTATTGCTGAGCAAAGTATGGGTGTGAGGTGTCATAAAACTTAAAAAAGTTATCTTTTCCCTAAAGTAACTCTTTTACAAATATGAGATTGTTAATTGAGATATGTGGTCAAGTTAAAAGTAGATAAGAAAATACATATGTATTTATTAAGTTTTAAAAAGATTATTACGCTTTTAATATATATTGAAAAGTTCATTTAAGAACTGTTTTTATTACGAGAACCTCGAGAACCAATCCTAGCCGTCCAATTCCCCCTCCTTCAATTAGATTGTCCACCCATGAATTCGTTACATGCATCCTGTCACACCCAATCCTCCCACGCTCTTCATTCATGAATTCCATTATCCAAAATGAACGGCTAAGATTGGTTCTCGCGGTTCTCACAATAAAAACGGTTCTCAAATTACTTTCCCCTATATATATATATATACTAGCATCATACCCGCGCAATGCTGCAGCGGTAAATAGTTTTTGGTTTACAATATTTCGCTTTTAAGAATGTAATAATATGTTATTCGCGCGAGTCAATGTCATGAAAAAGTTCTCTACAGCAACATGTCCGGTTTTTTTAATTTTCTTTTATTTACATTTAACTATTTTATTAATTTTAGAAATAAATTCTAAAAGACAATAAAATAAGAAAAAAAATTTATATTGATGAAATAAAGAGAAGAGAGTAATAAGATTTTAAAAATTATGTTGACACAAAAGTAAATCCTCTTTTGTTGACACAAAAGTATACAACTTGTTTATATAATTGTATGTATTAACATTAACATATGTGCACATATACATATATATATTCAATCAAATATATTTTAATCCATAATCTACAAAATAAGCTTCATCAAATGGCCAAGCTTCAATCGTCAAGATCCGAGTTCAAGTAGAAGTCGATGTTGAAGCCTCCTACAAATAAACATTCAAAGTCTATGAGCTTACAAAATAAATAATCAAATAAGTTTAAATTTTTATAAAATAACTTTTATAAAAACCTTTATAAAAATTGAGACAATTTTTATAAAAATCACAAGCTTGGAAGTCAAAACATAAATTCCCATTTTGGCAAATACTAAACACAATCTTATATTGAAATAAGCCAAAACCATATTTAGCAAAAGGAATCTCCCAAAGAGGTAAACTTCCAACATGCTTTGTGCATTTGGTTTCCAAACTACCATTTTCATGATTAAATTCAAACTTAAGAAGTATGGCACTTACCCAACTTTTCTAAAGCTTCTTTTCAGTACATTTTTATAGTAAAAATGGGTTGTGTGTGGTTTTGGTAAAAGCCCAACGTCTATATGCACAAGGCTCAAAAATCTACAGCAGTGCGACGGTCGATTCCACGGTCGACCGTGAATCGACCGTGGATCGTCTGGACACTTTTTGAGCATCAAACATTTTCCTTATTTAAAGCAACTCAAGTCTTGTGTTTTACTCACCTCTTGCAATCTGAAAAAACACAGAATACATAAAAATCTTGTGAGCTCATATTCCTTGATAATTCAATCTTTCAAGATCAAGAATCAAGCAAGAGTGAAAGTCTTCAAGTTCATATACTTCATTACATTCATATACATTTATAATAGTGTGAGGATAATCTCTAGCCTATAGAATTAGAGAGAAGTGAGGATCAACTCTAGCCTTTCCAATTAGAGTGAAGTGAGGTTTATCTTAACCTTGTTTGCAAGAGTGAAGTGTAATTCTTGTAAGCTAAAGAGAGAAGTTGTAAAAGGTTTATCTCTACCTTCAAAGAGAGAAGTTAGTGGAGCAACTCTTGGTGGGTGAGGCCAAGGAGTGGATGTAGAGCAAGGTTGTTAACCCTTGCTTGAACCATTATAAATCATTGTGTCCAAACTACTTCATTGGTGATATCTTCTATCCCTAAACTCTTTAATTATTTGCAAATATTGTTAAAAACTTTAAAAAGTGGGCATATAACCTATTCACCCCCCTCTAGGTTCTAACAATTGGTATCAGAGCAAGTTGCTCTAGATAATTTTTGAAAAGTCGTTTTAAATCTTCTAAAAAAAAAATTTTCAAAAATTTTTGAGTTGACAAAATGGGACAAAATTATGTAGAGGGGAATTCTATGGTTAGACCTCCACTTCTTGAAGAAGAAGGGTTTTGTTATCGGAAACAAAGATTCATGACTTATGTCAAAGCCAAAGATGTTGATCTTTGGGATATTATTGAAGAAGGGGATTATGTACCAAAAACATTTGATTCCAAACAAGATGCCTTTGTTCCACTTCCTAAAGAAAAATGGGATCAAGAGGATAAGAAAATGGTTTCTAAAAATTTTGAAGCAAAACTCTTTCTTTACAATGCTTTGCCTAGAAAAAAATTTGAAAGAGTGTTTATGTGTGAAAGTGCAAATGCTATTTGGAAATCTCTTGTCACCACACATCAAGGAAATGCCCAAGTTCTAGATAACAAAATTGAATTACTTGTGCAACAATATGAACAATTTCAAATACTAGATGATATGAAAATTGATGAGGCTTTTGCAAAGTTTAATACTATTGTTACTAGTCTCAAGTCACTTGGGACTACTTACTCTAACAAAAAGATTGTAAGAAAGTTTCTTAGGGCTCTTTCACCAAAATGGAGGGCAAAGGTGACGGCTATTGAGGAGTCAAAAGATTTGAACATACTTCAAATGGATGAGCTAATAGGAAATCTCAAGGTGTATGAAGTGATCATGCAAAAGGATGATGAGATTGCCAAGCTAAAGAAAGAGAAGAGCAAGTCCATTGCACTTAAATCCAAACATATCAAAGATTCCTCTAGTGATGAAGGAGATGAAACAAATAGTGATGAGGATGAAGAGTATGCCATGATGGTGAGGAACTTTAAAAAGTTCTTCAAAAGAAAAGGCAAGCATGTGAAAGCTCCATTTGATCCTAAGAAGTACAAGCAAGCCATGGATGCCAAGAAAGAAAGAAATCATCTAGAGAATGCTATGGATGTGGAGACTCTTCACATCTCATAAGTGATTGTCCAAAGGTAGCTTCAAAGAAAAAGGAAAATCATAAAGCCTTCCTAGGAGGTGCATGGAGTGATAGTGGTGATGAAAACCAAGAAGAAACAAAAGAAGAAAAATGTCTCATGGCCTTTGAGACAAGTGAGGTACACTCCGATTCTAGCTACTATAGTGACAATAATGGCCATCAATATGATCAATTATGTGATTTTAGCTCAAAAATACTTACTAAAAATGAGGAGTTGAAAAATGAGAATAAAAGTTTGAAAAAGGAAAATATCAAGTTGAAAAATGAAAATGATGACTTAGTTATAAAGATAAAAGATCTAGAAAACAAAATTGCATCTCATACACATACAAGCATAAAAGATTTGGAGAGTAAGCTAAAAACAAACTTGGATACAACCACACTGTCAAAATTTGAGAATAGTTCAACAAAGTTAGATGAAATGTTAAAGATTCAAAAATCATCAAAAGATAAGGGTGGCATTGGATTCTCTGGGCACTCAAACAACATGCCAATAAGTCACTTGAAAACCATCCAATTTGTGAAAGAAAAAGGGAAAGAAAAAATCCAGGACCTCCACGGTCGGCCCACGGTCGATACCGTGCATCGACCGCCGGGTCACTGGAATTTTCAAAAGAACAAAAATGTAAACATTGTCTCTAGCTCTTCCACTTGTATGCCCAAGGTTGCAAGTAATGAGTTAATGAGAAAGTTTTATACTCCAACAAAGCATGGACTTGGATTCAAGAAACCCAAATCAAATGTGACTCAAAAACCAAAATACTCTCAATCCATAAACCCTAAGAACACATGGTACCATAAAAGTTTTAGAATCACACAAAGATGGATTAGAATAGGAGTTTTTGATGCTAACCATCCAGGACCCATGAAACATTGGGTACCAAAAGCTTGAATGAAAACTTCATATGTGTAGGGCTGCAGTAAAAGTGAGAATATGTCTCATGAATGGATTCTTGATAGTGGTTGTTCAAAACACATGACCGGTAATAGAGAACTCTTCACCTCATACAAGGAGTATGATGGAGGACATGTTGTGTTTGGAAGCAATCTAAGAGGAAAGGTGATTGGTAGAGGTAACATTCTTCATGACAATATCAAATTCTTGAATGTTGAGCATGTTAGTGGTTTAGCTTACAATTTAATAAGTATTGGTCAACTATGTGATAAAGATCTAAATGTTAAATTCACCAAACATGAAAGCTTAATATGCAAAGATGATAAAGTCTTAGTAAAAGGTGTTAGGAGAAATGGACTATATACATGTAGACTTGGTGATAATCCTAACACACAAGTATGTCTTGCATCTATAATTGATAATTCAACATTATGGCATAGAAGACTAGGTCATGCCAACATGAGACTACTACAAACGTTGACTAGAAATGAGCTTGTTAGAGACTTACCAAATATTAAATTCGATAATCATTTTTGTGATGCATGTAAAATAGGAAAACAAGTGCATTCATCTCATAAATCTAAAAATGCTATAACTACAAAAAGATGTCTTGAACTATTGCATATGGATCTTTTTGGCCCTTCATCAATTCAAAGTTATGGGGGAAACTTCTACACACTAGTTGTTGTAGATGACTTTTCTAGATATACATGGACACTATTTTTGAAAAACAAAAATGAAGCTTTTGACAAATTTAAAACTCTTGGCAAGAAAATACAAAACCAATTTAGTTGTACGATCATTTCAATTCGTACCGACCATGGAAGAGAATTTGACAATGAAGCGCAATTTGGAGCATTTTGTGAAAAACATGGAGTGTCTCATAACTTTTCGGCTCCTCGCACTCCTCAATCAAATGGGGTTGTTGAAAGGAAAAATAGGACTTTACAAGAAATGAGTAGGACAATGCTAAATGAACAATCCATTCCACAAAAGTTTTGGTGCGATGCGGTCTCAACGGCTACATACATCCTAAATAGAGTCTTGATTAGACCAATGCTAAATAAAACACCCTATGAAATCATCAAAGGTAGAAAACCATCCTTAGGACATCTTAAGGTATTTGGTAGTAAATGCTATATCCTTAATACCAAATACTACTTGACAAAATTTGATCCTAAAGCATATGAGGGTGTCTTCTTAGGATACTCCTTGAATAGTAAAGCCTATAGAGTATTAAACAAATCCACTATGGTTGTGGAGGAATCCCTTAATGTCACATTTGATGAATCTCCACTTCCTCCTAAGACTCAACCCTTAGTAGATGATGACAAATTAGAAGAAGAAGCCATAGAACAACAACTCTCAAAATTAGACATAAATCATCATAGTGTTCAAAACCCAATAATAGATAAAAAACCACAAGTAATGAAAATGAAATTAAAGAAAATAGGAACCATCCAATAACTCAAGTCATAGGAAACTTGAATCAAAGACTCACTAGATCCCAAGCCCAAAACCTCAATACTTTCTTTGCCTTTGTGTCACACATAGAACCCAAAAATATTAAAGAGGCAATTAAAGATGAAAATTGGGTAATGGCAATGCAAGAAGAGTTAAATCAATTCACTAGAAGCCAAGTTTGGGACTTAGTACCTTTACCTAGTGGTCACACAATAATTGGAACTAAATGGGTTTTTAGAAACAAAGTTGATGAAAATGGAAATATCACTAGAAACAAAACTAGACTAGTAGCCCAAGGATATAACCAACAAGAAGGGATAGATTATGATGAAACCTTTGCTCCAGTTGCTAGATTAGAATCCATAAGGATTCTACTTGCTTATGCTTGTGCTCAAAATTTTAAACTATATCAAATGGATGTCAAAAGTGCTTTTTTAAACGGGTTTATAAATGAAGAAGTTTATGTATGTCAACCTCCCGGTTTTGAAGACCCCATTCATCCATCTTATGTATATAAACTTAGAAAAGCATTGTATGGCCTTAAACAAGCTCCTAGAGCTTGGTATGATAGATTAAAATCATTCTTGTTGAAAAATGAATATAATATGGGTAAAGTTGATAATACATTGTTCACAAAGAAAAGAAAAGATGACATCTTGCTTGTACAAATTTATGTGGATGATATCATATTTGGATCAACATGCCAAGACTTGTGTGATGAATTTTCAAAACTTATGCATAATGAATTTGAAATGAGTATGATGGGTGAATTGAATTACTTTCTTAGACTTCAAATAAAACAATATGAAGATGGTACATTCATAAATCAACCGAAGTATATTAAAGACATGCTTAAGAAATTCGATTTTGAAAATGTGAAACCAATGAGTACACCTATGGCTACAAACACACACTTGACACTAGATGAAGAGGGTGAAAGATTTGATAGTACAAGATATCGTGGTATGATCGGGAGCTTGCTTTATCTAACGGCAAGTCGTCCCGATATTATGTATAGTGTATGTGTGTGTGCTCGTTTTCAGGAAAATCCAAAGAAATCACACTATGAGGCCGTCAAACGAATATTCCGATACATTAAAGGAACAATCAACTTGGGATTGTGGTATCCAAAGTGGAGCGGCTTAGATATAATGTGCTATGCGGATTCGGATCTCGGTGGATGCTACTTGGATAGAAAAAGTACAAGTGGAGTATGTGCCTTTATTGGATTGGCACTTACCTCATGGTTCTCGAAAAAGCAAACATTCGTTGCCTTGTCAACAACCGAAGCCGAATATGTAGCCGCCGGAAGAGCATGCGCTCAGGTCTTATGGATGCAACAATCTTTAGTGGACTATGAGGTACATCTATCCGAAATTCCTATTATGTGTGATAATAAAAGTGCCATTGATTTAAGTAAAAATCCTGTATTGCATTCAAGAACTAAACACATCGAAATTAGACATCACTTTCTACGTGATAATGTGCAAAAAGGCAATATAAGCTTAGAAAAAGTTACGTCATGTGAAAATATTGCTGACATATTCACTAAACCACTAAAAAAGGAAGTATTTGACACATTAAGACTTGGTTTGGGAATGATGGAACATGTACCTTAAGAGATAAACACCTAAAAAACTGAAAAACAGCAAAAAAATGCTATCCAGTGGCTCCACGGTCAAACCACGGTCGATACCATGTATCGACCGTAGGGGCACTGCCAAAAGTAGAGAAACACGCGGTCGATACCACGGTCGACCATGTCTCGACCGTCGGGGCACTGCCAAAAGTTTGAGGAACACGCGGTCGATACCACAGTCGACCGTGTATCGACCGTTATACACCTGACGAAATTTAACCCTACCTTCCCCTTTTCCTCTCTCTTTCCTCCCACTTTCATCCTCCTCATCTTCCTCATCAAACCCTAGCCGCCATTTTACCATTTTACTCTCTAAAAAGCTTTAAAAAAATCATTACTAGCAAAAATTTTCACTTACGGTCGAAGGCACGGTTCTGCTCACGGTCGATCTACGGTTGAACACGATTTCCTCCTTCCTTCACGGTCGATCCACGGTCTTCTCTCTCTCAAAGGTATAATTTTTTTTCTTTCTTCTTCATCTCCTTAGGATTCTATTTTTTTTGCACCAATGAATCATGTGTATCTCAAGATTTTTGTTATTTTTTTCATGATTGGGCTTGATTTTGGGAAGATTATTTGGTAGTTTTTGTTATAAATGGCTTAAGGATGATAAAGTAGGCTTTGTTTGGGTTTGGTTTAACTTTTGTAGTAGTTTTCTTATACATACGTTTGTTGATGTATCTTAAAGTAATAAAATCAGAGCTTTCAAAAAGGACAAACAAAACCAAAAATTTTGAAAATCGTCTGGCGGTCGATATTACGGTCGACCGTAACTCAACCGTAGCTATTGTAAAAAAATCCAGTCCAACCACGGTCGATCCACGGTCGATACCGTGCATCGACCGTCAGCAATCTGGAAATTTTTGAACTTTTCATCTTTTCGTATTTCAACTATTAATGCTCAAATTCACTTTATTCATACTTCATATACTCCAACAAACACTTGACATCGCATGATTCATCAAAATTTTCAAAATTTTCTCACACCTAGGACACAACCACATCGCATGGACATATTCTCAAAGAGTTTGCTATATTTTTTAAGCACACTTTCAAATATGTCTCATCTACATTGAAATATCATATATCTAGTTATAAATTTCTAAAACCAAACTCTTTTTCGTATCATGACTAGATAAATTGAACATGTCGTACACATTAGGCACACACTAGTCCTAATACTATATATTTGTACTTAATCATATAATCATTGTCTCTATAGATAATCATGCCACGTGTTCGCACATCGGCTTCAAGGAAACCCGACAACCCTACCCCTCGTCAATCCGCCAATGCTCTAAAGAAACGGGCCATAAACAAGGGTCGTGTAGTTGCGGTCAATCAACTTGACCAATATAGGACCCAAGCCACCTTTGAGGCTATTGGGTGGACTATTTTTCTTTCTCTCTCAAATGTCATTTATAAAAATCGTCTTTATGAATTTTATGCCTCCTTCATCTATAATGAGGATGATGAAGTCATCACCTTCAACATTGAAGGTAAGGACTTTACCTTCACTCTTGTCCAACTAGGTAGGATTCTACACATCCCATCCTCCGGCCTTAAATACTATCATACCGGTCATAGTCTCACAAACCTTCCACCCGCCTTCACCATTCCTGAAATCATTGGGTCAATTTGCAAACCAAATGTTCCCCACACCACAACCAACCTTTTCGGACGAGATCTTCTTCCCGAATGTGCCGTTTGGAACAAAATCATTGATTCCAATATCTTTCCCAAATCTGGGAATCATTCTGAAATAAGTGCTATTCAAGCTGTTCTTCTTCATGCTCTTAAAACAGGGACCGAGATCAACCTCACGCACATTCTTGCTAAACGCATGAGTGGTCTCGTGACAAGTCGTAGGGATCTTCCCTATGGCCGTCTTCTATCTCTTCTTTTTACAAATCTACCGGATGTTTCTCGCATTGTCTCAACTCCGGGATCCTCCATGCCCATCGACCTTGCGACACTTCGCAAGATGTCTTCCCATAAGGGGACGAAACGGGCATACTCTTCCTCTTCCGGAGATACGGAAGCCGAGATTGACAAATTCACCTTTGGTGAAGAGGAGGAAGGTGAAGTGGAGAGTTCAATTCCTCCGGATTTCGGCATGGTTGAAGGCACTACCGATGAACGAATTGCGGCACTAAATCGCAATGTGAATGTTTTACGGAATGAAACTCGCTCTCTCCGTAAAGAAATGAAAGGGGTAAAGGGCATGTTGAGATCAATTATGAATGCTCTTAAATGTAATTCCGGAACCGGTGGAGGTGAGCCGTCTCAATCATGAGTCGATGTTTTATGATTACCACATTTGTCTTTCAAACAATTTATTTCTATGTATTCACACAATATGATATTTATGTTGGTCATGTGCTACAATATTTTATGCTATGATGTACGTTTTGTGGTTTGATATGCATGCTTTCCATCTAACATATATTGTGATTAATATTGGCTATGCTCACATCACTCGTGCAAGTCCTCGGTATAATTTTGTATGTACTCTAGCTCATCCAAATCAAGATATGGAGATCTACATTCAAGGGGGAGCTTTTGCCAAGGGGGAGTCTCCTTTTTGTTAAGACAAAAAAGGGGGAGAAGATAGAAGAATATATAGAAGATAGTAGAATATATATACATATGTGTGTACATGTTAACATGTTAAAGTTACATATACAATTCTTATACAAGTTATAAATTTTTGTCTTCAACAAAAAGGGGGAGATTGTTGGGAAAAATAGGCTTATAAATAAATCCTCTTTTGTTGACACAAAATTATACAACTTGTTTATATAATTGTATGTATTAACATTAACATATGTGCACATATACATATATATATTCAATCAAATATATTCTAATCCATAATCTACAAAATAAGCTTCATCAAATGGCCAAGCTTCAATCGTCAAGATCCGAGTTCAAGTAGAAGTCGATGTTGAAGCCTCCTACAAATAAACATTCAAAGTCTATGAGCTTACAAAATAAATAATCAAATAAGTTTAAATTTTTATAAAATAACTTTTATAAAAACCTTTATAAAAATTGAGACAATTTTTATAAAAATCACAAGCTTGGAAGTCAAAACATAAATTCCCATTTTGGCAAATACTAAACACAATCTTATATTGAAATAAGCCAAAACCATATTTAGCAAAAGGAATCTCCCAAAGAGGTAAACTTCCAACATGCTTTGTGCATTTGGTTTCCAAACTACCATTTTCATGATTAAATTCAAACTTAAGAAGTATGGCACTTACCCAACTTTTCTAAAGCTTCTTTTCAGTACATTTTTATAGTAAAAATGGGTTGTGTGTGGTTTTGGTAAAAGCTCAACGTCTATATGCACAAGGCTCAAAAATCTACAGCAGTGCGACGGTCGATTCCACGGTCAACCGTGGATCGACCGTGGATCGCCTGGACACTTTTTGAGCATCAAACTTTTTCCTTATTTAAAGCAACTCAAGTCTTGTGTTTTACTCACCTCTTGCAATCTGAAAAAACACAGAATACATAAAAATCTTGTGAGCTCATATTCCTTGATAATTCAATCTTTCAAGATCAAGAATCAAGCAAGAGTGAAAGTCTTCAAGTTCATATACTTCATTACATTCATATACATTTGTAATAGTGTGAGGATAATCTCTAGCCTATAGAATTAGAGAGAAGTGAGGATCAACTCTAGCCTTTCCAATTAGAGTGAAGTGAGGTTTATCTTAACCTTGTTTGCAAGAGTGAAGTGTAATTCTTGTAAGCTAAAGAGAGAAGTTGTAAAAGGTTTATCTCTACCTTCAAAGAGAGAAGTTAGTGGAGCAACTCTTGGTGGGTGAGGCCAAGGAGTGGATGTAGAGCAAGGTTGTTAACCCTTGCTTGAACCACTATAAATCATTGTGTCCAAACTACTTCATTGGTGATATCTTCTATCCCTAAACTCTTTAATTATTTGCAAATATTGTTAAAAACTTTAAAAAGTGGGCATATAACCTATTCACCCCCCTCTAGGTTCTAACACTATGGTTTACGTTACTTGGGACTTTTTTGTTAAATCTCTTTAGAAGCTAGTGTGGTTTCTATCAAGTAAAAGTATCCATGGAATCTAGGTTTAAGGGATTTTTTTTCAAAAACACTACTATTCACAAAAAAATTAACAAAACTAAGTGGGATAAATTTTATTTAGCGAAAACACTATAACCGGCCTTTGAAGGACCGGTTTTTAGTTAAAGTAGGGTTCTCAAATGCCGGTTTTAGTTAAAGTCAAAGGTGTGGACTGAATTGTTTCATAATTAAAGAAATAAATAATAAATAATATAAATAATTAAATACAAATTAAATTATAAATTACATCTTTTGTATAAATAATAAACTAATGATTGTGACTTAGCACGTCTCACTATAAGAAAAAAGACTTTTGAATGGATCAAGCTTTCTGCGACGACAACCGTCCTCACGAAAACCCACAAAAGGACAAAATCATGTAGCTTTTCGACCTTGGGAAACGAAGGTTGACTATAAAGCTTTTTGCGAGGACAATGTCCTCGCTAAAAGTAATTTATATTTTATTTTAATTTAAATTCGGTCTAAGGCAGTGCTCATCCTCATGCGAATTGTCTTTTGTTCATTTGTTAGAAATTAGATTAGATATCCGTGTAATATTTAGTTTGTTTTAACAAATAATAAATATTAAACATTAATAAAAAAATGTATTAACTAATTATAAAACACAAAAATAATAAGAATTTAAAGACAACAAATAACTTCAGCCAGGCTAGCGGTGTAAGGGTTGACACAGGAGGATGGCAAATATGACAGTATAAACGTGATGTCGTGGTATCATAATTTGAAGAGACGTGATTGTATGTATTCTACATGTCATCGATTATTATTGTTACAGTTAGATGCAATATGGCCAAGTCTCTATTTTTTGTAATTAAAAAGAATTTATAACTATTATAAAATATTTTAAAATGATAAAACAAATAATTTGGATAAATATGAAATTTCAAGTGTTAATAAACGGTAAATATTATATTTGTAAATGACGGTGGACAATACGATATTTTAATATTTATTGAGAACATAAAAAATTCTGTTTAATAGTTTCGATTTAAATTAAAGTAAAAAATGAATTCAATTTTGATCAAATAAAAGTCAAAATCAATTTTTCAATTTTTACCAAATTGGATGGTTTAAATTTGATAATTAAATTTATTTTTATTTAAATCAATTATTAGGATTGTTTAATAAATTTAATTTATATTTTTCTTTCATTTATATTAGATCGGTATTGATGAGACAGAGTGAATTAATAACTTGAATACTTAACATTGTGTTTTAAAAACACTATAGTAAAGTAGTAATAATTCTATTCTATTTTTTTAATATAGAGAGTTGCGCACATTTTACTTTGCAATTATTCAAAAACACTTTGTTTTAGCACATAAATATCAAATTGTTAATTGTATGTTCTATTCATAGAGCACACAAGTAGTAATTTTGACACTAAACTGTTAAAAATGGTTATAACTTATAACTGATCATACTTAGCAACTAGTTGTCGTTAGACTATAGAAGGAACTTATTAGCTTAATACTCAGAAATTGCTAAAAACTATATTATAATTGCTATTTTGATGAGTAACTGTTAGATCCTTAATTGTGTTCATTACATTCTAGTGATGTTTTTATTAGTTTAGAGTCTTTATAACATTATCAATAGTTTAGGGTTCATTATGTAAATACCCAAGGGGTATAAATACAAAGTTGTAAACCCTAAACAATAAAGCTTTCATTTGATCGAAACTGTGTTTTCTTGGCCGTATACTCCATCGTACGTATGTATTCATATATACTTCCAAGAACTCCATAATTGTGTATTGATTGCTTCGTTATTTGATTGATACTTGATACCACGGGTCCTACAATTGGTATCACCGAGTTCATCATTGTGTGATTGCTTCGATTCTTGTTTGATACTTGATACAATTTGGTCTTACAGTAACTACTTTCATAACTGATTATACTGAGTTTTAGTGGGTCAACATTGACTAAACAGCATTAACTATTAGCTTCCCTCAAACTAGGCAAAGTTAGCTTAATCTGAATTGATTCGGGGTCAACTTTATAGTTTATAAGCTTTCTCCAACACCAACAAAGGGTTGTGGTTGTGCACTTAGAACCCCACAAGGCGCACCCTCCCTTCACCTCTGTCATTTTAGTCCATGATTATAATAAGAGTTGAGACCGAATTTAGCAATTTGCACTCTGAATCCCCCATACGAAGTAAAGGTAAATTTCTTGGTGTAATACTAAAGTTATTAACTTTAATGCGATGCATGTGGTAATACTTGTTGCCTTGTTGGTTCTCTGAGTCTTCTGGGGCATGTTGTAATACGTGTTGGTTCTTCAAGTTAAATCAAGAGAGTTTATGTTAATGAGGATTATGGATTGAAGACACTTTATGTTAATGAGGATTAAGGATATATTGATTGGTGGGTTAATTTTCTTAGCTTTCATCTTTTTTGGTTTCGTTTTGTAAGATGTTTCTAGAGGTCTTGTATTTTACAGTCTTAACCTTTGATACATGTTTAATAATATATATCTTTTGCTTTTCCAATAAAAAAAACTCTAAAATGAATAGCTAAGTTAATCTTGAATAAGCTTTTTTTTATAATTATTTATTTGTATTTGTGTGATATTTAAGGGAAATAGTTTATCTACTGTTGGATAACGGTACTCTTGTTTAATTTTACTTTCCACATAATCCACAGTTGAATATGATGTTGATTTACGATCTTTTATACAAGATTAAACAAGGATAATAAATCGTGATTTATGATTATCTTTTTATTTTTAATTTCATTCACATATTATGATTATTCGACGTCTATTTTTATAAATACTTATAGTTCAACATTCTTCAAACCAACCCGTGTAATACACGTGTCTCTCACCTAGTGTGTATATATATGTATAGGGGAGGGTTCAAATAATAACTGCGAGAACTAATCTTAGCCCTTGACTAAACTAAGGCTAATAATTTTGACGGCTAATGATTGACTCATTAATGACTAATGATTAGCTCATTAATGGTGCATTAATGAGAGGTATTTTGGGAAAATCAAACATCGCACATTAATGACGGTTCACCCGAACGCAATTCACGGTTGAAAAAAATATATAAATGACCAAAATACCCTTATTAATGAGTCATTAATCTATATATATACATATATATATATATACACGTAAACCTTAGCAACTAACTGATGAAGCCCATATACAAGCGAACCGGATTAAAATAAACATGTCATTGATTTCGCTAATTAGGTTTTTTTTAATCCGTGTAGGTCAGGTCATAAACTATTCTGGTCCGCTAATTTCAAGTCATATTTTAATGTTAACACTTCGCTATTTTAAAATTATAAAAATTTTATTATAAAGAGTAGTTTCTTTTATTAACTTCTATAAAGAGATAATGTCTATAACAGTTTAATTTTGATTTAATAAACTAAATGGGAAAGAAACTTAAATTGATAAGTTATAATTATATCGTTTATTTTTTCTTAAATCTTAAAGTATAATCTAACAGAAAAAAGTTACAAGGATGATACTTACGTATTAAATCTATGATTTTATACTATTTTTAGCATACATACGTCATTCATCGACAACATTTAATCAGGCCCTTAGTCCGAAAGTCTAAATTGCCAAACAATTAATAACAATATAAGAGATCGTGTTATAATGGAAAAACTTTGCTAAGAGGTTTTAAATGTGAATGTGATCCGTGAATATGGTCCACCAACTCGTGTATATTTGGCACATAACTTATAAGAACATATAAAAACTTAACCGTATCATTTCATATCTTTAATCTTTATCTTTAATATTTAATCCTTCTTTAATATATATTAAAAGTAAAGAAGTTATAATTTCATCATTTCACTTTTAATTTTCTTTCACTAATTATCACCATTTATTTCCTTAAATGATTAACTTGATTTTGAGTTAGGTGTGAATCTTAAGAAAAAATGTGTTACTCGTCTTCATAATCAGATCTCATATCAATTCCTAATTCTTCAACAACTATCAACGCAAATATATGAGTATATCAATTTTCATTTTTCATATTTTGATTTTCATTAATGTTTATTCATTTGTTATTGATATATGGATTTATTATATGTTTAAGGTTTCACACCATAAATCTTTGAAATTTACACTAACAATCCCTCGTGTTTATACATAATGTATTAAGCTAGTTATCTAACTGTAACCAATTTATTAAGAAAATGATATATCTTATTACTATTTCTTCCTACTTCATCATCCTACTTACCACAAGATGACATGAGAATTCTCTTTCATCGCCGCCTCCTCTGATTTTGACACGTGTATTGATCTTGTGAGTAGAAGGATATATCACAACTCTAACATGTGTAGAAAAATAAAAAATTTATCAAGCATTACAAAACAACCGTAAACGTAGCCGAAGTTGATAAATTAACTGAAGGATAATTCAAAGATCTTTGACTTGATATCAAATTATTGTTCTTAATGATTTGAAAAATCCATTAAAGGATCCACCTATTTGAGGTTTTCGAAATATGTGAAGAATTGGCGTATATGTAACACTAACGAAGCAGAAAAAGAAAAAAGAAAAATAATTATGTTCGTTACCCAGATCACGAGGAATAACGAGTGGGGTGCAACGGTGATGACAAGCTAACAAAGGGAGATTTAAGCTCTCAACGTGATCGTTATGGCTCCACTGCGGACGCTCGTACGTAAAAAAATATTGCTTGGCAAATATAAAGTAGGTCGTTCGTTATAGGGTGAGAGTTATTATTTTATCCAACTTTTTCTCGTTCGTAACATTACTGATGAACTCTCTTTTGGAAATCTAAATGAGAAATCTCTAATTCGTAAAAATTACTATTACGAGCCGAGCTCAAATTTATAAAAAGTACTCACGAGCCACGTCAAGCTTTAACGAGGCTCTACTAAGCAGAGAAGAAGAGCTGGACCTTGTCAAACTTAGGCTCGGGTTGGATAATTTACACCCGTAGCAGCAAATATGGACATTTCCGATGTGTGTTTCCATTATGGCTAGTGTGTTTTCAGCCACAAACATGAAGACCCGAGTAATTAACTAGTATATATTCGTGGATGTAAAGTCAATAATATATATGCATTAAAAGTCAAAATCCCCCAAAAACACTAACCTAAACTGAATCTAAGCCTGTTGTGGAGAAAGACAACCAGCACCAAGAAAAAGAGAAGCCAAGAAAATGACTGATACCAACCCCACAATCTCTTTTAACTGCATGTTTCCACTCCCAACACATACACACACACACACATATACCAACGATATTTGTTCTCGCCAAGGTAACATCTTGGTGGTTTAACTGCAGATGGTAAAAGCACTAAGCACAAGTAACTTCAGTTCAAGTATTTTTCACTACAGAAAAAGATTGTACCTTTTGCTACCCATTAGAGTATAGAATGGTCTTCTAGTGCAAGGCCATGGATTCGAGTCTTGCCCTCCATGTTCTGCTAGCCCGGGTCAGAGTAAATGATGATGGTTTGACCAGTTTATTTTGGTTTGGATTATATTTTAACTCCACCAGGTCATATTGGTCATGCTAAAGTGCTAAACAGCTAAAAGGATTTAAGTACAAGAAATAAGTTAAACGAGTCAACAAGTGGAAAGTTGTCTGCGTGTTTTCAGACGAATAAAAACCTCCTAAATCTGAAAATTTTGGATAAAAACATGTGTTTACAACTCGACCCAACCCGACTTATTTTGATCCACGCTAAAAACTGCATGTTTTGTCCCAAACCCGGTACCCAAGAGGCGCATAGCAATCTTTGGTCTCTTGCATAAAAAATGAAAAAGAAGATGGAAAAAAGAAACTTTAACTTAACTGACATATTAGGTAAGTATTGAGATAGTCTGTTAAAGTGTTACCAAAACAATAAGTTTATAAGAAGTTGACTTTACTGATGCTTTTCGGCAGGTTTCAGGTTTGACAGTTACAAATACACTAATTGGAGAACCAACAAAATGTTTACAAATTGGAGAATACAGTGTCATCCAAACTTAATGGTCCATGACTCGATGTATAGATGTCATATTCAGTATTCACCCACCATATACTAAGGCACTTGGGAACACATGGTTTAACAACGAGCTCATAATGTAAACGTTGATATATAACATTATAACACTTTAAACGATAATGATTTATGACGAGCATGCTTTTTCCAAGTTTTAGGGGGTGTTTGGGATTGTTTATGTCAACAGCTTATGCCTACGCTTATACGCAAAAGCAGATAATCAGCTTATTGAAACAATCTTATTTCACACTAAGGATAAACTTGTAATTTAAAATCCACCAATAATAATCAGCATGAGAGAAGCAAACTCAAACTAAGTGCTTATTCTGATACTACTAATTTCACCATATCATTAAGTCGATAAGCATAAACACTTTTTGCATCCAAACTCAGAAATGCTTTATCTGCTTTTTTAGATAAGTTGTTTGAATAACCAATCCCAAACACCCCCCTGATGAAGTAAATATCATACCTTTATGATATCGAATCAAAGGTGAAAAGAATCTCTTTCAAATCCTTTTAGACTGTTCGAATGAATCAAGTAACTAAACTCCTGTGAAAATATATACATAAATACATTCATTAGCACAGATATATTTGTTATAAATAACAATGTCTTTGTGACTAAATCATTAAACTTTCCATACCTGCAGGGTATAATGCTTGAAACTGAAGCCACAAGAGGCCAATTCTTTTACCACCATTGCCCCTGCATAATAGACAAAAGAACTCAAATAGACCATTTAAATTTTAGACTATAAATTTATTGCATAAATACTAATCTGTTACTGAATATGATCATGCAACTTATTGATGTTATGGATGGACTTATTTTATTAGAAACATAAGTTGTATGTACATGTGGCATTGTGCACCGATCTGTAAATGTTACAAGCAGAACACTGTATAAAATTTCACTCTAAAATCACTATCTTAAAAGCGGAGAGATAGTAATATCCAAAGGGTTCTCTCAAATACAAACTATTTTACTGAACATATCTACACATGATATGATAGCCAATTTCATACAATCTTTAGATACAATAAATCAACTGAAAGCTCGAGACCCTCGAAGCCATCATCTTGCAATACCTCATCATGAGCGTTCAAACATGAATCTATGTCTTGCCCTTGCTCACCAAAATCATCTCCAAGAACGACTATTTCAGGAATTTGCAGCTCCTAAAATCATTTTCCTTCACATTGCTAATTTTGATCTCAACCGTCGATCTATGTTGATCCGAAATCTTGAATTGATGACCAATTATGGAAGCAGATAATTGAGTTTTTTCTCTTTTTTGCTTGAGATTTGTATTTGTCTTTAGGTACACCTAATGCAATTGCAAAAGAAAGAAATAAATTTTGATTACAAAGATCTAACAACTCTGGAAGAGTATGATTTAATTTGAATCTAAGAACTAGAGCTAGCAATTTCCCCATTCACAGAGAAATGGGTCAAACAGTGTAAACAAAAACCTTAGCTAAAAAGGAAATGGGTCAAATGGGTCAAAGTTACCCAAAGTTTATTTTAATTGCATACAACGTCCAAAATGGTTTTATTTAAACTTTACTCTTAGCAAAAATTACTCGTTTTAACACGTTACACAACCCACCCATTATGCCACCTATAACAAGAACTTCAATATATTACCTGAAACTATTTCCTTGGAACTTTCATAACGTTGTCATGTTGACCAGATTCAACATCAGTCAAAGCAACTACTTGGGCATCAGTGACAAAAGATAAAGCAGCCAGCTTGGCAACTTTGCTACTACCAACCTTTACCCAACAGGCCAACAACACCGTAGAACATGGATTTAAAGAAAAAGTTACAATCAATACATCTGTTTGCATCAAAATATCAAATTCTTGTAAACTTGCAACATTGGTGCCGGATGTGAAGCCCTAGCTGATTGTAGATAATGGCTGGTTTCTACAATGGGTCTTCTAATCAATTAGTATTCAAGAGCCCAAAATATAATATCTACCCTTAAGCAGCTTATGTCCATTCCACTCATCAACTGCATCACTCACACCAGCAACTGAGAGAGTGTGTAGAAATCCTGATTCTGAATCATGTCATTTAGCATGGCTCATATTAGTTACTACTTGATAGTAACTCATCGCTCATTTCTTCTTCTAGCACAAAAGAATCAAGATTTTTGCAAGCAACATTACGAACCAAATTATCAAACCCAAAATAAGTAGAAACTTGTAACACAATTTATCTATCAAGAAGGATCCAGAAAATTGATCAGAAAACAGCCATTAACAGCCATTTTCGTACCAGAAAAGAGCCAAAACAGCCATTAACAACCATGAAATCGAAAACACTCATAATTGACAGCCATTAACACTTATAAATCACTCAAACAGTCGAAAACATCATACATTTACAGCCATTCACTTACCAAAAAAAGAGCCAAAACACTCATAAATTGATCAAGAAAACACTTACATTGTATGAAATTCTCACTCGATTGGCAGCAGATGAGGGGGAAAGCTAGACAGGGAAGGGATCGACAGCTGTGCTTCGGTGGCCGGCGTTTGTATGGTGGTCATCTGGGCGGGAGGCAGCAGAGTGGCCGGCGACCAGTGGTGGGAGTCAGCATGGCTCCTTTCTTCTATGCGTTGGTTGGAGTTGGACATCGACACTACAGTGGAAGAATTGGGCATAAATCAATGTTATAGTTGTCTATCGTTTAAGTTTTTAAGCCCATCTGCCCCATGGATATGGATTGGGCAACGTTTGGACTAACCTTGTAAAAGCCTATAGAAAAGGAACCCAAGAGAAACAAAATTTGGGTTTTCACTTTGGAGATCGGTCATCGATACTAAGTGTGACTTTATGAACTTAATTGTACGATCATCAAATCATATGATCCAAAGACCTTGTCTAAAGGATGCGGAAAAAAGATCCGAAGAGGCGTTAATTTACACTCAAGTTCTTGGTACATATATATTAGAGATGATCAGATGAGGCAAGTATACAAGTTGAATGTTGTGTAACAACTAAAACATGTTTGGATCAAAGGAAGTGATTTTTTAATTATGGTCAAAAGAGGCGAATACATCTTTGGACTATTTGAAAACTTTTTCATAAGTAATTAATTATACATTAAATATGATCACAAAAACTATGTGTTTTAAAATAATAATCAAAACAATTTACACTAGTAATTTATAAAATCTTTTCTTTGTTGAATGTTATTATCTAACGTTATGTTAGGTCAAACTCGTAAAAGTATGCTAACCATTCAATTCCTTGTGAACTCTTATCGTGTATGTTTTCAAATGGGTGTAGAACATCCATGAATAAAGAAAATGGTGACAAACCAATTGCCAATGTAGTAGTTCCATGATGAAGCAGTTTTGAGGCTTGAATAGGCCCAAAATACTTGCCTTTAAAGTGCTCGAAACGTTTAATAACTTGGCTTCTATTATTTTACCATGAATAGAGCTAGCAATGTCACATTATCTGTCACATGTTACTTTTATATTCTAGGTCATTGTAGAAAATATGTCAACAAGAAAAAATCAAGGGCTCAGATCATTTGTTTCTGTCCTTCGATAGATTCTCATTTATCAATTTTCATAGTCAAGTGGTTCCTTCGCAAAAATCCTAACTTGATTGTTTCTTCCAGATCAACCTTAATGAAAAAACCTTAACCTGTACTCCTTCTCAGAGTGTTGGAGCCCTATAAATCCCGAATTTCGTCTCAAGAATGAAGGTAAAGATAATATTGAAAATGAATAAATTTTTTTCTTGTTGAAAAAACTTAAAGAACTCGTTTGTTATTAGAAGAGGTAGAAAAAAACATAAATTATCTTATGTATAAAAAAACGAACACTACCTTAATGTATAGCGAAACTAGCAATAAGCATTTGTATCTCTAATATTCTTGCGTTGTACAAAGGATTCTTGAAACCTAGTTTATCATTTTCTAATATTCTTGCGTTGTACAAAGGATTCTTGAAACCTAGTTTATCATTTTGAACAATACCCTCTTTAATAATTAACATTCTCCTCCGTCCTTTAAAAGCCGTTTTAATATTTTTATTGGATCTTGTTTTTTACTTTTACTTTATATCTTTTACCTTATATTATTCAATTGTTTTAATAATAACTATAAAGTTATAACACTCAATGATTTAATTAATAATTTATATAATTTATTTAAAATCTTCTAATATAAATAAAAGACTAGTTTGATAAAATTTATAAGACGATTTGAACCATTCATTTAAAAAAATATTTAATCTTGACCATTCATTAACTTAAAATCAAAAATTCAATTTTAACTTTTTAGAGCTAAAATTATTAAAGATAATTTCATATATGTCCTTATTAAATCATATAAAATCGTATTTGTCCACATTAATTTACAAATATCATATTTACCCTATATAATATTTTAAAATATCATAATTAACCAAATTCTTAGTTTTATCATTGTAAAATATTTTATAATTATTTTAAATTCTTTTTTAAGTATAATCAATAACGTTTAACTTTATTACCCTTAATTGTAATAATAATGATTGATGATTTATATAAGAAATACAATCACGTATCTTATTATCATGATACCACGTTTCTGCTATACCCTCCCACTCGCGTCAATATTTCCACCGCTGGTTAGAGTGTTGAAGCGGTACGTCGTCATTTTTGAAATTTCTCATTTAATTCGCATTTTATTATTAAATACGTTTTTATTAATGTCTAATATCTATTATCGTTTAAACCAACCCGTGTATCACACGGGTAATTTAGTCTAGTAATATAATATAAGAACATAATGAAGGGTATAATAAACAAATTCTTTAAAATAATTATTTCAGTTTAGGTGAGTAAATAATGTTCCTCTATAGTCTATACACAAGATTTTTTTTTTAAGTTTTCTTGAGAAAAGTTCAAGAGTAGTTGAAGATGATGTTAACATTGTTATGTTATTTAATGCCTGTCTTTCTTTTTTTATTAGTTAGTATACTTGTTTTTAAACTTAATATTTTTACTTTAACATTATTATGATTTGTTTTAAATAGCTTTTATTTATTTATAATATGTAAATATAACTATTTACTTAGACAACTCGACATATAAACCATAACTATTTATACATAAATCTTTAATCTTTATTCTTAAATTTAATTTTATATATATATATATATATATATATATATTCACGGCTCAAAAATAATTAAAATAATAATATATAATTTAAATTTTAACTTGGTGATTAAGCTTTATTAATATGGATAATATTTGTATCCTCAAGTAAATGATTTTTCTAATTAGTATATATATTTATCTTTATTCTTTAATATGACCTAATTAAATTATTTTTAAAATATTTTTACTAATTAAAATCCTCACCCATCAAATTATTATTGAAATTAATTGCATAAAGTCACCAACCACAAGCTAAAGTTACAATTAAAAGTGAAATGGAATAACCTTGGTTTGAAATTGGAATTTAAGAAAAGTTAATGGTTTGATATTCCGTGAGCTGGATAAGGGATGACGTTAAACGCACATCTCGAGTGAAACGTCATCGTATTTAATTTGATGGCGTCAGGAGCTAGAAACGTGGTTACCTGGAAAGTCGGTTTTTACTATTTAGTCTCCCTCTACTTACAAACCTATATCTCAAATCAAGAATGTTATATTTTCAATACATATTTTTCACTCACATATATTAAATCAAGTGGGATAAGTAGATAATAAAGAAGAGATATATAGAATTACCCGTTTTTAACCTATTATGCTTATATCATTCCTGACCAACCACCATTATCTTCAAATTCACACGTGATTAAAAAAATAAAAATAAAATAAAAAACAGGAATCAATTATAATTTTGTGGGGTCAAATACTTTTAACTTTTATTTATCATAGATAAAAGTGTAGTTAGAATAAAATGTTCGAGAAGGTTTATATATAGAGTAGCATAATTATTTATTGTAATCTTTAATTTCATGTTTATATTCGTATTAGCAACATGTAAATTATACGTTTGCGTTTATATATAACTTCATTTATTTATTTTACATTACGTCAAATTATTAAATATTTTGACTACTTATAACCGTTTAGCTTTAAAGAAAGATGATTAAACTCGATTACAGGAAACCTATTACTGAAAGTTATGTGATCAAGGTCTAAACTCTAAGTGTTTTGAATTTAAAATATATCAAAATATGAAAATTATATTTTCTGCTACTAAATCTTCCAATTTCATTATTCTACTCGGTACATTATGACATACGGCTTTCACTAATTCTCTTTATTTATCTCGTCTCTTGATTTGCACACTTGTCTTAATCTTATAAGTAGGAATACAAAATAAGATGATATAGAACCTCTTATCAAAATAAGTATCAATGTTTTCATATGAGTCATACTATACTAGCAGATATTTGTACAATTGTACAAAATAGCGAATGATCATGGTCCAAACCAAAAGTGTTACGAATGTCATTTTTATGAGTAAAACCATGACTGATGGAACCGCCCTTCAAAAAAAACAAACAAATTGTTAAACCCCCAGATGATTAGGTCGCCACTGAGCTAACAAATGTTATCATTCATTCACATCTAATACAAGGGGGGAAACATACAAAAAATATGTTCAATCCTATTGAATGATTAAAACTTTATTTTGTCAATGTGTTGGAAGTCAAAGGTAGCAAACAATCAAAATCTTCACCTCACAAACTACAAAGGGTTTGATAGTGGGCCAAACGTCAATAACATGCTTTGGTTCTTATTTTTCATTTTGAGAAAAACTTGGGGAAATAAAACTTGTCATTTGATATCATTTTATTAATCACGTATTAATTAAGGATATTTTGGCTTTTAATTATCACGAGAATCAATCTTGCGTTGATTAAAATAAATAAATGACCAATAAAAATTACGACGTATTTGGGAACCACTCTTAAAGCGAGAACACCCTTGATTAAAATAAATTTGTTATCAATAAAAATGACGGCTTACTAGTGACTCATTAATGACGTGTTAATGAGGGGTATTTTGGGAAATCAAGTCTCACTTTTTAACGAAGGTCTATCCAGACACATTCACGGTTGAGAAAATATATAAAAGACCAAACTACTTCTATTAACGAGTCATTAATAAGCATTAATGATGATTACAAATAGTACCCGTATTAAGCATGATTCTTAAGTAACTTTTCCTATTTATATAAGATGAGATTATTGTAAAATGAGATACATGTTAAGAGTGATAAAGATATAATTTGAAGCATCGAACATTAATCATGAGATCAGTTTATTTTAAGATGGGTTTTTTTTTCTTAATTTTATTAGCAAATATGATGATTAAGGGCAAAATAGACTTTTTTTTCAACCTCTACTTGCAAACAACGCCCATAGGCCATATCAAAATTGATGTACACGTCTTATTTGAGATACAAAGAAATTGAAGTACAAACAAATATTTGATATTAATCGATTATATATATACCGGCTTTAATACCCATGTATAAAAATGAGTGATGATTAAAATAAATTTTAAATATCTTTCTATTTCTTTATAGTAAAACAATTGTAAAAACAAAATGTATTGCAAAAACGAATGTCATAAATATTGTTTATATTCTCCACCAATACTGTTTTTTAGATAGTAAATATGAATAAACGATAAACATTTTTAATTTAGTTTTACGAAACAGATAATATATAACTATGTAATAAGTTTATGGATTAATAAGAAACATACAGTTAGATGTATCGCTTAATGGCATCCGTGGAGTTTTTCTTTATCATTTGCAATTGATAATGTTAAGTTTTAAAAATGATTTTTGTCTATAGTCTTGCTGAATCGTGTTTTTTTTGTTTTTTCTTGAAGATTATCCCATTGAATTCTCTTCGGAGCTGATGAAGACTGTTAATAAATAGTCAAAAAAATTCTAAAAATATGATGATTACATCATAACCCTATTCTTTTAATATATATTAAAGAATTAAAGATTAAATATCGGAGAATTTCGTATATATCCTTCCAAACTTTCAAAATTACGTATATATCCTTCGAAACTTCAATATTATATATATTGTAACACCGGCTTTGCAAACGGCAAAATTAGCAAAAATTTGTGTTTTTCATAAACGTGAACTCATTCACGATTAAATATCATTGAGTTAAGCAGCGGAAAGTTAAACCAAAAAGGTTTACATCAGATATTTACATTCAAAACATTGTATCGACTGTTGGTGCTACTATAACACAATAACCGACCATAATATCATATTATTACAAAAAGTGTTCCACCCCAAAATAAACATTCAGCAGAAGGCAACCTCGCTCACCAGGCTACCTATTCTTTATCTGTAAAAAGGGTTAACGTGGCACCATTAGCTATACACATAGCTAGTGAGTACAAACTTAACATAAGCATCAATAAAGCAAGTCATGTATTACAGTAATAAGCATACAATGTTATCCTATCACATTGCGGTGTGCTGACAATATCGGTATAAGTTATTTATTGCAAGATAGTCAGTCCTGCTCAACAACAATAAACCGGGGAATCAGACACGACCATCCGCGCTGGTGGGGGAGCATAAAGCAGTCCACCAAGCATCGTTTACGGAACCATAGATTCCTTAGGCAACTCAGCTACATCCGGCTGATTACCTCTCATGATATAAGGCACGACTGTTGTGCAGAACCTACGATCCAGAATGTTACCTCGAATCACCATTAAGTCCCGAATCACCTGATCAAGGATCCCTGAAACCCAACTACAGAGTTGACCTTAACCATGATTGAAGATGTCCGCGAACTTTTCACATATAGATAGTTGATCCAATCTGGATCATTCACTTAGCATGCATATTCATTTATCTCATTAAGCATGCATAGTTATTCATTTCATCATTACGGATCCAATCTGGATCCCTAGCATATATTTCATTCATCTTAACTAGGCGGCTCCAATTCTGGATTCCGCTGGCATACACTTAACTTACATTCAACAAGTACTTAACATGGCATAGTATATTAAAGTATCATGGCAATACTTAAGTATTTACTTCTAAAAATACATCAAATAAAACACTTTTCAGATGAACGCTCCCCATATATAACAATAGAATACACACTTTTACTAAATCTAGTCCTAAATCTACATCTGTTTATTCATAACTGGAATTGAACCTATAACCTTATAGAAATCTTACACATCTAATACCGCTGAGTTATAAACTCTTTGGTATACACAAAGATTATATAAATTGTCTAGACACCCTTTCTTTTAATACACTATACATCGTTTTTTTAATAAATGAAACATGGTAAATTACAATAAACACATTAAATAATGCATATTAATAAAATTCTCTATAAACATTTTCACATATAATTTATTTTATAACTAATTAACATAATGTACATGTAAAAAGAGATGTTTTCCTGTTATGTGATATTATAATTAATATTTTTTACAGTTCAACTAGTAATGAAGTTAATTATATAATTACTTTAGATATATGAATAATGATAAAAAAAAGGTGGCCGACAAATTCCTTTTACCTAAATCCAATCTATTGTATCAATGCTTAAAAGTACATTCGATGTAAAAAAAATTAATAAATTATACATATTATTTAATACGTATAAAGATGAAATATAAAGATATTGTTTGAGGAAATAGAATTTTTTATTTTTAATTAACAAATTTATATAGCTTTGTTAGGAGGGGTATCTTATGGAAATACAATGTTAAAAAGTGAAGTTTGCTATAATAATAAATTGGTGGTGCTTTAAACTTATAAAAAAGTTGTGCATCTAGAAGTACTACTAATGAAAAAGATGTAATCAACTACTTATTGCTAGATATTGTTTTGAATATGTACCGATCATAGTCACTATACATATATTGTAGGATATGAAAGATGTATCTAGGATGTGTTATTGATACTATGAAATATGATTTATCTTCCTACTATTTCATCTTACTTACAAGATTAACGCAAGTGTCAAAATTAATGGTAAAAATGAGGAACGAGAATTAGTGGGATTTCATATGTTATCTTGTGATGAGTAGGAGAATATAATAGGAGAATATATCATTTTTCGGACATTGTATATTCGTATGCCTTTTTAATTAGGTTTTGCAATTCAGATAAAAGCTCGACCCATTATGTCCATCTTAAAACAACGTTTGATAGTCAAACTTGAATGTTCCACTTATTGTATATATATCTGAAAACGACATATTGTCTACAATCACCATCTTCTTTTTCTATAACTGTCAAGGGTGACATGATACCGAACAAACATGATCAAGATCCAGAGCATCTTGAGCCTATTGACATCGTTTAAAGCGCTTAGAGTAGTGATCTATATCGTTCATATACACCCTTTCCTTCATCAAATATAACATCCGGCTTGATAACATAATACATATAAATACCGAGATATGAAAGAAGTGATGTAAATCAAAATTAAATATTATTTATAATAATAACTTACAAGCAAACTGTAACCTCAATTTAGCTTGCGATTATTCTTTCTATCACCCCAAAAAAATAATCCATGGAGAAAAAAAAATGACAATCTTATATTCATATGACTATCTAAAACCACTACCTCCATGGCTATGATGCAATAAATTGTGAGCAATACTATCTCTAACTTGCACTGCATTTACAGATTTACCCCTACCATTTTCCCCAATAACGATCTCATCGTCAAACAGTTCAAACTTCAAATCATCCTCCATGGTTTCATTGTTCATCTCACAAATGTTGTGCAAAACACAACATGCCCCTAAAACCACTGGCAAATCTTGAAGCTTTACTTCTGTCCTTTTCTGTAAACATGACCATCTCCCTTTTAATCTCATAAATGCATCTTTTGCTATCTTTTGTACCTCGCCCATTTTCTCATTAAATGAATGTTGGCTCCATGTATGGTTCTGGTGTGTGTATGGCACCAGTAGCCAGTCCAGTAGTGGGTAACTTGAATTACCTACTACCCATATATTTTTCAGATGACCCATATTGAATCTTTGTGAAAGGGCTGATTTTTCCAATATTTTATCGTCAGACATTGAGCCAGGGTAGCCAATGCAGAGATCAGTGAAGACGCCTCGTGAATCGACCACACCCTGGACTGTGGTTGAGTATGACGGCTTTTGGTTTCGTTCGGTGTGTTTTTTGTTAAAGTAAGCAGCTGGGTTGGTTTTTGGTGCAATTATCGAGATATGGGTGGTGTAGATTGATCCTGAGATGTTGGGTATGCCTGAGATTGACCCGAACTCGGTTTTGATTTCCTCAAGACGGTTCGTATCGGGCCATTGCACGAATTTGGGCATTAGAACCGTTTTGATCGCAGCACAAACTTCAAGGACTAGTTTGTGACATGTGGAAATGCCTAGACCGAATAAGCTCGACACAGTCCGCAACGGTTCGCCTGTGGCTAACCTGTATAGACAAACCGCGACCCGTTGGCGAACCGGGACTGCCGAACGGAGCATTGTGTCCTTCTTATTGACGGCGGAATCTAATTCGTCACAGATCATATTAAAAGTCGCTTTACTCATGCGAAATGCTTTTTTAAACTCGTCATTGGGACATTCGTCGCTATTGTAATACTCCCACCACCCCTTTGACCTTTCCTTCACCCACAACCTCCGCTGTCCTCCGCCACCAACACCGCCACCGACACTACCGCCGTCAACTGCCGCCGTCACTGCCATGCTATCGAATTGTGCTGGTGGCGTTTTCCTTACTCTGCCCTTATCCGAATCCATTTCTGAAGCAGAATTCGAACTGGGTATCTGAAAATCGAAGTCAAAATTCGAATTCGGGGTTTCTTGATTATCGAGATACGAAAAGGCGTTGATAATTTCCTTCAACGAATTGTTTTCCCCTTCAGACCCATCAATTTTCCGGCGTTTGTTAACAGGATTGTCGCCTTTGGTGGTAGTACAACTGTTATCGAGTTCTTGAAAGAAACTGTAGAAATACGAGTACTCTTCTTGGTTTAGAAACGGAATTGAACTGATTTCCATGGATTAATATAAAATCTGAAGTGGGTGTGAAAGGAGGAACTGAAATTGGGGGTGTGAACAAGGAAACAGAGGATCTTGATTTGTGAATTTTAATGGTGAAATTGAAGATGTGAACAGAGGGAAGTGCTGATAGAAGTGAATGGGAGTTGAAGATTGTTGTTTCACATATATTTATACATAATACCTGAAGAGCGTAATTTAGCGTGTGTGGATTAAAGAAAGAAAACGACAACATAACAGATGAACGCGTGGAGGGAGATGGGAGGAAGATTCGTTTATTTTGGCGTTTCAGCAGCTACCGAGTTGAAGCTGCTACTGTAGTAGTGGCTAAAATACAATTTCGACCTTGGAGAATTAATTAATTCCATTTAGTCCTTAACTTTTGTTTGACCTTGTTCAACCAAACCGAGTGAAGCTAGAAATTGGTCAAACATGAAGATAACGAACCCAATTATTTAATTTCAAACCACCCGTTCTCGACCAACTTCATATTTTTGTGCATCATTCTAGATTCGAACACCAAATTTCCATTGCACCTATTTATATTAATTGTTTTTACGTGTCGTTCATCCAAATAATTTCAATCGAGAACAATTTTTTGTTCTTAAATACCAAATAATTTCTTTATTTTAAAAAAATACATGATAATCCACACGATGTCTTTCAATAACTGATTTTACAAACTTGTTGCTCGTTGAGGCCATATCGCGAGCCGATAACACGCTCACTCCGTGACCTCTAATTATTTTTCACACGGTTAATTAGATAAGCACATGTAGTTTTTCGTAATACTTATCATTGTAGTCAAAATTAAATATAGATACATGTTTGTTATTATAAAATAATGCATAAGTTAGCAGTGTTTGAGATAAAAAAAATGGGTATCATGATTATATAAGAGTCTTTAGTTTTTATGAGAACTACCAAGATCATTATTATATGTGAATATTAATAACACTTTGACATAACTATAAATAAATCAAACTTTTAATAAGTAATAACATGTGGTGTGGTGTACATAATGCAAACTTTGAAGTAGTTTTAATACTAATCTTAACTTATGTTAAAGTGTGACTTGCATTTTTGCGGATTCGAATGGTGTATGACCTAATTCGGGTGAATAAATCCTGATTGGAAAAATTAATGAGATAAGTCTTTGGAGAATGTTGAGGGCCATTAGGCTAGAATCTCTACAATTCTACATGACAAACACTTATCCCAATTGGGGTGCAGCAGCAGAGTCCCCCGCGTATATACCTGTTTATTTAATCTGGTTTTGCTTGTATATGGGCTTAGCCCATTAGTTGCTAGAGTTTATAGTTATATATTTTCTTAGCTAACTCTCCGGTTCCTGTCGGTGATCGTAGGTCGAAACATCTTCGACCGAAGCACGTAAATTATTTTGTACGGTTATTTAAATGTATTAGATAGAGTAGATATGCAAGGAACCATCATGGTTTCTCTTGTATTCACTTTTATAAATAATTGTCAACATAATGCAAAGTATGGTTTTTCATTATTATATATAGTATCACAAGAGTTTCAAGTCATCTCATCTTTTCCTTCCTTTCACCCCTTTCTACCGTTGTTGTCAAAACTCGTTCAGTCATCATCACGCTCCTCATCTTTGGCTTTGAGTGACAACTTTTTTTCTACTATCATATCATATCGCATTATGCACTTAAATAAAAATATATTAGTTATTCCTGTTTTTTTATTCACATCAATTCTCTTATCGCCATCATCGTAACTGCAACTCATGCGAATTTGCCGTACCACCTACCACCACAAGTTATCACTACATTATGCCTTGTGTAGCCACCTTAACCAATAATTCTCCTACACCTTGCCATCATGAGGTTTTATTTACTTTTACGTTTTTATTACTCTCACATTATATTTTCATTCCACAAGGAGCCACCAAATCTTCACCCCTACGTTGACTCATGAGCAGGGGCGGACCCACGATTTAAGATGAGTGTTAGCACCAGACATATGATTTGAAATGAGTGGTAGCACTGTCTTGAAAAAATCAGAATTTACACTACGAAATGGTAAAACCGTCTCGAAAAAATCGAAATTTACACTACGCCGACAAAATTGAGTGGTGTCCCGTGCCACCACTCGGCTGTGCCTAGGTCCGCCCCTGGGTAGCACAAAAAAGTAATCTTGTCCCCTTATTTGTTTCTAAGCCTAGAAAACACGTGGTTTGAATCGGGTCGTGTAATAAGTCATAACACGTTATGTAAAAACAGTATTAAATGAGTTTGGTACAAACGGATCATTGTAAAAACACATGTAGGAGAAACAATCAAGAAAACAGAGCTTTTAAAGTTGATTATGAGCTTTTTTAAGCTGTTTATGGGATTTTTAATTGATTATGAGCTTTTTAAGTAGCACAGGTGTAGGAGAAAAAGTTCATAAACCGGGCTAAAAAGTCCTTTAAATTACCCTTGACACTACTACAAAAAACACTTTTAAACTCTCCTATTCAGACCCGGTTTTAAAAAAAACACACATAAAACCGGGCTATCGCGCGTTTTTTAGGATTTAGGCCATGTTGCACTATAAGTTTTGACATGTTGCACTAACTTATAAAACTTTGATTTCAAAAAATAATACACACAGCAAACAAAAATTTAACCTGTTACACGTGCCACCCCTGACACCAATGGAAGTCCACCCCTGCTCATGAGGGGTATTAGGTAGAATAGAATATGATAGGCGTATACGATCCCGCTTAATTATATATAAGGAAGTTATGAACAGTAACTTTATGATAACATGTTATATATCTTTTGGTGCAAATATAAACACTGTTTTTAGACTTGAGGTTACGCGTTCAAATCCTTTCCCTTACATTTTTGTTTGCTTTTTTCAATCCAGCGTCAGTTTTTTTTCCCTTTCTCCTTCCAACCAAATAGACCTTAATTAATGTTATTTATTATTTTATTAAAATATTTAATTAATTTTATATCTTATCTATTTTTCATTTATAATTTTTAATGTAACACCGCCTTTGAAACCTTAAAAATCTGTTAAAATTTGAGTTTTTAAACTGCATGGGTCCGTTTGTAAATTGAATGTTTACCTGTTAGTTATCCTAACCGAATTTCAAAAACAAAGCAGCGGAATTTTCAAAAACTATAAACAAACTCAAGCCTATTAAACTATTACAATTTAAACACGTGTTTGGCGTATATACAAATATACAAAACAAAACTTGCCAAACACGACTACCGGTGTTACTTTAAACTAAACCGACCATTGTATATATATTATATACCCAAAAGCAGTGTTCCTCAAAGCCCGTACAAAAGCATAAGGTTCCCGTCTCACCAGGCCTGCCTATACTCTATCTGAAAAAGGGAAACAACAACTGGATTAGCTATATAAAATAGCTAGTGAATACAGACAAGTATAAGTGCAATAATAGCAAGTCACGAATCAAATATGAGCATACAATGCTATCCTAACAATTAGCGGTAATGCTGACATGTCCAGCAGTGCTATATCTTGCCAGATAGCTAGTCCGGCTCAATAACAACCACCGGGGGAATCAAACACTGCCAACCGTGCTGGTATCATCACGTAAGTGATTCCACCTGCTCGTTACGGAGCCAAAGGCTCATTAGGCTCAGCCAGTTAAGGCAATCACCCCACATATCTAAGGAATGGCACTCGAGTACCATTGATCCCAAACTGTCGCCCGAAGGCCTCATAGGATCCAGCCGAAGATGACCTTAATCACAAATATGTCCGGACATTCACATAGCTCATCATTATCTCAGAAAAGAGATCATAGCATGCATGCTTTCACATATGAAATCATATATATCCAGATATCTCAATTAATATGCATATATTTAAATATATGCCAAATATATCATACTTCATGTCCATAACTTGTTTCTAAGCTTATATATATAAATATACAAGTCTATTTGCATAAAAATAGCATACCGTGTTCATTTAAACAATTAGCATTCAAAAACCTCCTTTATTGGATTCATACAAGTCGGTACTCACCTTGGTGCCCAAATATAACACAAGTATGTGTTTGTCCTTCCTTGGTGCTTAATTACCTATCGTTTACATATGATTCCAATTAGATCACCACATATATATATATATGTATATATACTAATACTAGTGTTATTATTCCTAAATGTATCTAAACTAGTAAAAATTGTTAAACTAATCCAAATAGCCCAAAATTGGTCAAAAGTGATACTAGAACATTTCTTATGCTTAAACCATTGAAAGAACAACAACTGAGTTGCTGCATCACCTGTCACGCCGCGACATTTGTGTGTCGCGCCGCTACGCAGCTTCAGAGCTGCGATTTTGTGCCTCTGCAGCTGCTGTTTTCCATTCCAAAACCAGTTTAACACATTCTTAATTGATTCCAAGTTATGTACTATGTTTGGGACATCAAAGGGAGTCTATAATCATTAACATAACATATTTTAACATAAGATTCAAGGTTGAATCATCAATTCTCCATATTTGACCCATTTGGTCAAATTCTTGAATTACAACAAAGATAGCAACTTTAATTACTAAAATCAGTTCCAATCAACTCCTAGATGATCCTAGAACATATTACAATCCAAAAATCTAAGCTTGATTTACTAAATTCGTTTTACCCATTTTTAACCTAAAACTTAAAAATGAAGAACAAGTGAAGAGGGAGCTTACAAGGATGAAGATGATGATGATAATATGATTAGGAGCAGATTATAAGCTCGATTTCTTGTTTTATTGCAGCCTTGTTTGATCTTTGGTAGTGTCTCTCCTTCAAGAACAAGAGAAGCATGAAGACTTGAAGTGTGTGTGTGTGTGTTTACGTGAGTGTGTGTGTGTGTACAGTGAAGTGGTGACTCAAAAACCGACTTTGGTTTTTTGAGTTATCCACAAGGGGTATTTTGTTCCCCTTTTCAACATACAGCACGACACCCGAGTAACCGTTTCAACTAACGAGGATATTTTTGGAAACCTCGTTTGAAACCAGTTATTATTTTATAATTCTTTTCTATTTTTATTACAATTTTTTAATTCCACATTTAACTGACCAATAGCTATTTTCTATTAATTCTAATAAGTATATTCTTATTTAATTCATTTAATTAAATATCACGTACCAAATGGAGCACGCGAATAGGTCCGATTTGAGGATGTTACATTTAATACACAATGTTTTCTATAAATATAAATTTATACTTGTAATCGTCTTATTTTTATCTATATTTTAATATAAAAATTATCATAATATTATATTAATCTAATTTTTTTAAAAATCCTAATGCTAAAAAGTTCTTTCTTACACCATCTACTAAAATACGTTTTTGTGACCTATATGTTAAAATCCCACCTTCGCTTTTTTTTTCCAAGCCATTTCCTTTTCATAATTTATTTTAACTAGATGACATGAATGCACAAGAATTACTTAGAATAAGGTTTCATCTTAATTCCAATCACAAATCTTTAAAAATCAAATCGGGTTAATAAATAGATTTCATCTAATCCAATGTAAAAGTCATATAGCAAATTACGAGTACTAAAAAATGACATACGAGTTCCCTTTTGTAGTAACATGTGGAATCACTTTATTTATATAAGTCGGATTAGACTTTTACTAAATGTCACGTATATGTGTTAAACCCCCGCCACAACGCGCGGGGTACATTTACCTCGTTATACATATGTGCTAGGATCTATAAGGATGTCTCTTGCATCTTTCTTTTACTTTAGACTAAATTACAAATTTCGTCTATATGGTTTATACAAAACTTCACTTTTTGTCCTTTAGTTTTCAAAATTACATTGGTAGTCATTGTGGTTTGTATTTTGTTACGAGTTTAGTCCTTTACACTAACATTCATTATGTTTGACTGTTAAAGTGAGGGCATTATGGTCATTTCATCTGTTATCCATGCTTCTAAACAGTCTTGTAACCTTTATTCTTATTTTTGTTATTCAATAAACAAAAACAAACAATTATGATATTTAATTGTTCTTTAAACTAGATTAAGATATTAATTGATTTCTAAATAATATTCCTAGATATATGAAAACCCTAATCTGGTAGTGTTCTTAAAAATGTTATCCCCCATTTTTTCTTAATCCAAACAAAATACACACATCTATTGCTTAATCTGAGATGAAATACATTAAGAAGTTTGTATTTGTGTAGAAGAAATCAAAGTAGAGGGCTTAGTTTGAATTGAAACATATCAAAAGTTTAATTTTGAGATGAAGGCCTAATAATTTGAATACACTTAAGAACACCACCCAAAGGGCTTCCTCTCACTTAGAGGGTTTCAATCTTCGGCTTCCAAGCTCACACATACGATTTCAATCTTCTATTTTCATTGGGAGCTTCGTATAAATGAGCGGGGATGGGCAGCAAATCTTTGAGAAACCAGGAAGACGCTGATGGTAGAGGTTCTGGAAAGAAAGAGAGTGTTAGAACCTAGAGGGGGGTGATTAGGTTATATGCCCACTTTTTGGAGTTTTTAACAATATTTGCAAGTAATTGAAGAGTTTAAGGAAGAAAGATATCACCAATGAAGTAGTTTGGACACAATGATTTATAGTGGTTCAAGCAAGGGTTAACAACCTTGCTCTACATCCACTCATTGGCCTCACCCATCAAGAGTTGCTCCACTAACTTCTCTCTTTGAAGGTAGAGATAAACCTTTTACAACTTCTCTCTAATTCTAAGGCTAGAGATGATCCTCACTTCTCTCTAATTCTAAGGCTAGAGATGATCCTCACACAATTACAAATATACAAGAAGGTAATGTAGTGTTTGAACTTTGAAGGCTTTCACTCTTGCGTCATTCTTGATCTTGAGATGTTGAATTTGTATCAAGAATATGAGCTCACAAGTTTTTGTATATGTTCTATGTTTTTCAGATTGCAAGAGGTGATTAAAACACAAGACTTGAGTTGCTTTAAATAAGGAAAAAGTTTGATACTCAAAAAGTGTCCAGACGATCCACGGTCAATCCACGGTCGACCGTGGAATCGACCGTCGTACTGCTGGAGATTTTTGAGCCTTGTGCATATAGACGTTGGGCTTTTACCAAAACCACACACAACCCATTTTTACTATAAAAATGCACTGAAAATGAGCTTTAGAAAAGTTGGGTAAGTGCCATACTTCTTAAGTTTGAATTTAATCATGAAAATGGTAGTTTGGAAACCATATGCACAAAGTATGTTAGAAGTTTACAACTTTGAGAGATTCCTTTTGCTAAATATGGGTTTGGCTTGTTTCAATGTAAGATTGTGTTTAGTATTTGCCAAAATGGGAATTTATTTGCTTTGACTTCAAGCTTGTGATTTTTATAAAAATTGTCTCAATTTTTATAAAAATTATTTTATAAAAACTTAAACTCATTTGATTATTTATTTTGTAAGCTCATAAACTTCAAACGTTTGTTTGTAGGAATCTTCGACATCGGCTTCTACTTGAACTCGGATCTTGACGATTGGAGCTTGGCCATTTGATGAAGCTTATTTTGTAGATCATAGATGAGAATATATTTGATTGAATATATATATGTATATGTGCACATATGTTAATGTTAGTACATACAATTATATAAACAAGTTATATATTTTTGTGTCAACAAAAGAGGATATATTTGTAAGCCTATTTTTCCCAACAGAGAGTATTCATGTGGTTGTGAAACCATGGACGGTGGTGGCAATGGTTCCACAAGGGTGCTTGTGGTGGTAGTTCTACTAGAACGCCGGCGGTGGTTGGTAAAGAATGGCAAGGGTAGAGAGAGATGGGAGGATGGTTAGAGAAGGAGAAAGAGGTTGCCACAGGCGACGGCAATGGTGCTGGTTGTGAATCTAAGGGCGGTGGTGTTATTTCGAAGGAGATAGTGGTGGTTGTAAGTCAACGGCAGAGGAGGGAGGGGAGGATGGTTAGAGAGAGAAAGAGGTTGTTGCAGGTGGCTTTCTATGGTGGCGGTGGAGTGGCTAAGATGGTTGTTCGATGGTGTGATCCGATGGCGGTGGCGGCGCGACTCCTTGGTGGCGGCGGTTGTGGCATCAAAAGAGGTGGGGAGGTATGGGAAAAGAGAAAGTCAAAAGTGGCAGGTCTTACTGAATATATTACATTAGATATATTTGTTTAGGGAAGATATTACATAGGATATGTTTTGTTTGGTAATAAGAATAAGGGGAAATCTGTTTGGTAATAAGGATAGTGATTAAAATGACCAAATTACCCTCATGTGCAAGTCATATGAGGGCAGATAATGTTAACAGTTAATGTTCATTTATCTAAAGGACTAAAATCGTAACGAAATGCAAACTACAGTGACTACCAATGTAATTTTAAAAACTAAAGGACGAAAAGTGAAATTTTATGTAAACCAAAGGGACGAAATTTATAATCTACTATTTACTTTATGAATAGTTGTCAGTATAATACATAACTAATTTAATGTTTTGTGTATAAATACGATGATAGTTAAATTAAATTTTAAGTGTTTATGGTGTTAAAAATTACTAATATTAGTAAAACTTACATACGGATATAAAATATTTTAAAAAGTGATAAATCTATTAAAAATTATAAGTTCTTACATAACATAATTAGATTTTTTTAGAACCACTCTATAAACAACATTTATCGTTTTATTTGTAGTGTTGACTTCTTCATCACAAATTAGAATTTTAAACCATTTTTACTTTTTACTTGAGAAACAGCAACATGATCGGCTATTAGAAAAAACAGAATGTCTTAAAAACAATCCAATATTAGTTAACGATTGAAAAATAACGTAAATAGGTGATATAAAGTTACTTAGTTTTGCATATTTATGTATTATATCGGGATTAGGGTAATTATGGAAAGAAGAAAGGAAAATTTTAATACTTGAAAAGAAATTATAAGTTATGTCTAATGTTTTATTTAAATAGTTAATATTTATTATGTTTCTTTAATTCAATATTATATATTAACAATTTTGGTGTAAGAAACTCATTAGCCGTATGCCATTTGTGAAAAAAATTCAAAAAATGAAATAATGATATCATAACTTTTTTTTAATATAAATTAAAAATAAGATAAGGTTTAAAAAAATAAAAGTTTTGATTGATGAAATCAAAACTAAATAAAGAATGATGATGTCAAAACTTTTTGTGTTTTAATATATAAATATTAGATAAGGCAACAAGCAAACCATGTTAAGCTTCTAGCTCACACTCGAATTGACTACTTTAGGCTAGCTAGACATTGGCTCGCAAACTTGGGTTCTTTTCAAGGGCGATTCAAGGCCCGGTTCAGCTCATCTTGTAAAGTTCAAATACTTATTTAAAACAATTTTATTATAACCAGCCTTATTTCAAAAAGTACATTTAATAACACAAAAATATCTTTAACTGTATATAAAAGGTACAACAAAAGTTGACCGAATGTAAAAAACGATTTTACGTAAGTCTAACCTCAATAAAACTAATCAATAGTAAATTAAATTTTATACACACACATCATATATATATATATAGTAAAAAAATCATTTGATAATCGTTTTTATTGCGAGTACTATTTGTAACCGTCATTAATACTCATTAATAGGGGTATTTTGGTCTTTTATATAATTTTTCAACCGTGAATTGTGCCTGGGTGAGTTGTCATTAAAGATCGAAATTGATTTTTCCAAAATACCTCTCATTAATGCATCATTAATGAGTCACTAGTGCATCATTAATGAGCGTCATTTTTATTGGCCATGGATTTATTTTAATCAAGGATCAAGATTGATTCTCAAGTTACTTGCAATATAAATGGTTCTCAAATAAATCATCCACATATATATATAAAGCTCGATAAGAGCCCTTATAAGCTCGAGATCATAGCGTATGTATTTCAAATTAGTTTTTAAGCTTGAGCTCAAACATAAACTCGATAAAATTTTTTGATTCAAATGCATTCGAGCTTGAGTCGTACATGAGCAAGTAGATAAAACCACAACTCGCTTATAAGCCTAAATCTTAATACATAATGGCTCCAAATATTACATTAGAGTGAATTACTAAAATGGTCCCTGTGGTTTGTTAAAAGTTACTGGTTTAGTCCTTTAAGATAAAAAATTACGTTACATATCCCTATGGTTGCATTTTTATTACTTGTTTGGTCCTTTTGACTAACTTCCATCCAATTAAAATGTTAGTTGTCTTTTAGTGTATGGGTATTTTTGTCATTTTCACTCTTATACCCATATCCAAACATACATCTTCTTCTTCCTCCTCCCCACTCTCCTCTCTCTCTCTCTCACTCTCTCTCTCTCAATCTTTCATATTTTCTCTGATCTCTCTACATAAACACCATTTGTAATTTATTATATACATCAATTAGACAACCCATTATTAATTAATTTCATAATAATGAAGCTTATTTGGTGTTGTCAAATGGAGCTCTCGGCTCACTCTGCTATCACACAACTCCCACCCAACAAAAATCCTTAAACTTGAAGAAAACTACTAATAATCCTTACAATCCGTTTTAGATACTTTAGTATATATATCCTCTTAATTTAATTGCATTAAATATGGGTTTTAGGTGAGATTTGGGGGCTCTCGGTCCTCACTCCAGCCGCACATCTGTGCACCTCCCAAGCTTCTTTTAATCCCAGCATGGTTCATTCTCGAAAATATACAAAATTACAGCATAAAAAGACCATCTTCAAGTCCATTACAGCTCAAAAACCACCATGGAAAAACCCCTGTTCTTGACATTGGTGCACTCGAGAAAATCCGATCAGGCGAATATCACCATCGTCCCCGGGATCAAAAGATTCAATTGCAAATCCGTCGAGGTCGTCAATGGCGAAACACTCGACATAGATTCAGTTGTTTTAACAACTGGGTATTGCAGCAATGTCCCTTAGTGGCTTCAGGTGAGCAAAAGCTTCTATTTATATTTATATTTTCTCTGTTTTTCATCAGTAAAATTAAAAACTGAATCTTTTGAGTTGATTAACTGAATTTTGGCTTTTTTTATTGAACAGGAGATTGAATTCTTTGCTAACAATAGATTCCCAAAGACCCCATTTCCAAACGGATGGAAGGGAAAGCATGGATTATGTGCATTAGGATTCACGAGAAGAGGGCTTACCGGTGCATTTGCTGAAGCCATTAAAATTGCTCAAGATATTGAGAAAGTATGAACAGAAGAATTAAATCAGAAAAAATTGAAATTTCCTTCACACAGAAGATGCATCTCAACCTTCTAATCCTATTTTCTTGCTTCTGCTGCCAGGATACTCTATTTCGTCAATCTCGATCAGTCTACCTTCATCTTGCTTCTGTAAAGATGAAGATGAGATTGTATGGGGTGGGAGACAGAGGAAAGAGAGGAGTGTGAGGGGAGAGAGAGACATAAATGTATAATATATTAAAATTTTATTTAAATAAGATGAAATGACAAAAATGTCCTCAACTAAAAGACAAACTAACTATAAATCTAACGTTCGTTAGTCAAAATGACCAAATAAGTAATAAAAATGCAACCATAAGGATATGTAACGTAATTTTTGATCTTAAAAGACCAAACTAGCAAATTTTGATAAATCACAGGGACCATTTCAGTAATTCACTCATTACATTATTCTACAAATAACAGCATATCAAACTATCATGTTTTTATGAAGCGTCGAATTGAATTAAGTGAAAGATAAGGTCCCGCTCGTTTCGCAGGAATTTAAATGAATGGAATGGAATTTAAATCCAATACCATTGTAAATTGCGTTCGGTAGCATTTTTCTGATTGGAATCAAATTCTTTAGAAAATATATATTCCTTTATGTATGGGAAAGTCATTCCATTAGGTATGTGGATGGAATTAAAATCCATTCCTTAAGGAAACCTGATAAAAGTCTATTTTGCCCTTACTTTAACCCTATAACGCCTCACCACCGCTATAGTATAGTGCCTCACCACCGCCACCACCGCCGTCACCACCACCACCACCACTGCCACCGCCACCACCATCGCCGCCATCACCGTCACCACCGCCGCCGCCACCGCCACCACCAAAACCACCACCGTCACCACCGCTGCCACCACCACCACTGTCACCACCACCGCCGTCATCACCACCCGCCACCGCCACCACCGCTGCCACCACCGTCACCACCACCGCCGCCACCACCAAAACCACCGCCGCCACCAAAACCACCACTGCCGCCACCACCGCCGTCATCACCACCCGCCACCGCCGTCATCACCACCCGCCACCGCCATCACCACTACCCGCCACCGCCACCACCACCGCCGCCGCCACCACCACCACCGCCGCCGTCACCGCCACCACCACCGCCGTCATCGCCGCAACCACAAGGGTGATGGTGACAAGGGTGGTGGTGATGGCGGCAGTGACAAGGGTGGTGGTGATGGCGGTAGCGAGTGGTGATGGTGGTGGCGGCAGTGACAAGGGTGGTGGTGGCGGCGGTAGTGGTGGGGGTGACGACGGTGGTGGCGGTGGTGGTTTCGGTGGCGGCAGTGGTGGTGGTGACGGTGATGGTGATGGGGCAGCTGTAGTGGTGATTGTGACGGTTGCGGTGACGGTTACGAGTGGTGGCGGCGGTGGGTGGTGATGGTGGTGGCGCCGGGAGTGACGGGCGGTGGTGGTGGCGGTGGCGGCAGCGGCGGCAACACGGGTGCTGGCGGCAGCCGGTTGTGATGCGGGTGGCGGCGGTGACAAGGGTGGTGGTGCTGGCGGTGACAGCGGCGGTAGTGGTGGCGGTGACAGCGGCGGTAGTGGTGGCGGTGACGGCAGTGGTGGCGGCAGCGGGAGGTGTGGGTGGACCGAGGGGGGTTTGTGCGTGTGTGTAATGATAAATTTTTAATATAAAAAATGAATAAAAGGGTCTTTTAGTCTTTTGATATGATTCCATTGTAATTCTTTGTATAAATTTACAAACAAACGCAAAATAGAATTGTAATAAAATTCAATTCCATTAACTTTTTAGCGAAACAAACATGAACATGAATCTAATTCCTTAAGAATTTAATTCCCGTAAGAATTGAATTCTTTAAGTAATTCAATTCAATTCCTTCAAATTTCGTGGAACAAACGGGACCTAAGAGATTGCAATTGAATTAAATAGTAGATGGAGGGGCAAAAGTGATATTTACTAGTTTAATTAATCCTCAGATAGAGAGATTATACGCGGTTGGAAGCACAAAGAATGTGATTGACCATTTGACCTTCTCCGGAACCTTCATTCAAATACTAAAGTAACCAGATAAAACGAAAGGAACAAAGTCCCTCCCCAGTCCCCACTCCCCACTAACCATACCTACTTCTCTCTCTATTTCTCTCACACACATATACATACACACATATATATATATATATATATATATATATGAAAGAGTTCAAACGGAAATTAATTTTTGTAAGAGAACTACGAGAACCAATTTTGGCTCTTGATTAAAATAAATCAATAACTAATAATTTTGGCCGGCTAATGATTAGCTCATTAATTACATATTAATAAGAGGTATTTTAGGCAAAGTCTCGCAAATTGATGACAAATAGGTCTCGTAATTATGAGTCATTAATGATGTTACAAATAGTTCTCGCAGCTCTCGTACACAATTAAGTCTTACCCGGACCCAATTCACGGTTGAGAAGCATATATAAATAACCAAAATACTCCTATTATGAATCATTAATGATGTTACAAATAGTTATCGCAATTCTCGTACGAAAAACAGTTCTCGTTTAAACTTTTTCATATAAAAACGGTTTTTAAATCAACTTTTCACTATATAATATATATATGCATGGGAAAATTATTTGTGTGCTTAAAACATATGTCTAAATGTATGTCTAAGCAGGAGATAATGATATATGACATAATTAACATTAAATATTTAAAGAGAAAAATATTTAAGTTATGTGTCAAGCAATGAATAAATTAGACAGATTTATTAATCAAATATATCGTTACTCATATTGCGTGTGTTTATTTCTATTACCATCATACTCGCGCAATGCTGAGGCGGCAAATAGTTTTTGGTTTACAATATGTCGCTTTCAAGAATGTAATGATATGTTATTCGTGCGATTCAATGTTATGAAAAAGTTTTCTACAGCAACATGTCCTTTTTTCAAGTTTTCTTTATTTACATCTAACTATTTTATTAATTTTAAAAATAAATTCTAAAAGACAATAAAATAAGAAAAAAAATTATATTGATAAAATAAAGAGAAGAGTTAATAAGATTTTAAAAATTATGTTGATGTGGGTGGATAATTGTGTTAGTATGAGAGAATATATTTTGAATAATAAATTAAAGTAAATTAGGAGAGAATAAAATAGTTAAAAATTGAGTGGATGAGATTAATTTAGATTAAATGAAAGGTCAAGATTTTATATTGATTGAATTTTAAGAAGTCTTAAAATTTAAAAGGAGATAGAATATTAAATGATTTATATAGTAGTATAGATATAGAAACAGTTCTCTACCCACAAACAATAGTATCACTATCCATAGTTCTACATCTTAACTTCCTAATGTCTCCTTAAGGCAAAATTGATGCATTATATAAATATAACATTTACCAGGATTCTTACTAACAATGAATTTTTGTTTTTTTTTTCTATAGAAAATAGTATTATATATTTAATTTACATCTAACATACAGAAAGCTTTTCTAGAGCAATAGTTAGCCACTCTGAAGTTGGGGTTGTCAGTCAAGTTTCAAGCCTCAGCTCCCTTACCTGTTTTTTTACTGCTTTTGAAAATACCCACAAGTGACAACCCCAATTCCCCTGCTCTCTCTTTGAAGGCCGCCAGTACGCCACACATCTCCGTTTTAAGTTTTATTTTCATTTTATACATAATTATTAATTTTTTCTATATTATTTTTTCCTTGATATATGATTTTCAGTATAGGAATAATATATATTTGTAATATTCTTACTCTTATCTAGATTTGGATGTAAACTATGATGTGATAAATTTTTATTCGAAAAATATATTTCCAATATTATAATTTTAAAGTTTAACACTTATGTTTAAAAATTAGAATAGCCATATGACATTCTTTTTTTCTTCATTAAAACTTTTCTTTCATGATAAAGATTAATAATACTAAATGGTTATGTTGGAGTTTGGATGTAATATGAAATACAAAACCAAAATTGATTTGAAGGTGAATCAAATGATGAATTACAGTCCAAAGTGTTTAACCTATTTTCCAATTTATTTATTAATATTTTTAATTGAATGCATCCTAAAACTTCGCGCGCAAGTGAAAATCAACTACTTATTATAATTAAATGGGTCTAATGTTTAGAAAAACCTAGGATCAAACCAAAAAAAATTGATTTTTGAGATTCAAAATCATTCGGTTAATCAGCTTCAATTAAGTTGATTTTAACTTGTAATTTAGCTCGTGTCGTTAGTTCTGTTATTGGTCAAAGTTTTAGGTTCGTCTAAAAATAACACAATTTCTTCGTTATATGTCTCCTATTTTTTAGATCAAGAGTCAACTTAACATGACTTAAACATTATTATTATTATCTATACTATATTATAAAGTATTTAACTTTCTCTCTCTTAAAACTTTTTAAAACAACTTAATTTTAAGCCGTACATATTTTATGTATAATGTACATACATTTAAAGCAATAACATAATCACTTTTTTTCTTAATTACCTCAACTAATTTATGACAACTAATGTTGCTTTAGTAACTCATTAAACATGATAACAACAATTTAATTAATCTAATTTTGATAAAATCACTTATATCAATGTAATTTTTAAGCTTAGATTATCTTCTTCTCTAATCATTTAAAATTAATAATATATATTTTTATTTTATTGGTTTTGAAAAACCATTTTAATAACTAATGAAAGGGTTGATTGGTATAGAAAGAAAACATGAAAGGAGAAAAAATGGATATGTTGGCAAACATATTTTATTTTCTAATACCGGATTCCACAAATATCATACCATAAATTCTTGAATTAAACATATTGTCAAGAAAAAACCATTATCATCATCGCAACATTGCGCTGGTACAATACTAATATTAGGTAAAAGAATACATTGGTGGTAATAATTAATGTGTTTTTTACCGATAAACAAGTTATTGTAAAAATTGTATATTATATATAATCTTCTAATATAAATAAAAAATGAACCTACATCAAATTTATTGAAGGATCATAATCCTTTATTTAATAAAATAAATTCGATTACTTAATATTGATAATCTATTTAATCAAAATTAAAATTTCAATTTTAACCTTTATAAGTCAAAATTAAATCAAAATTATTAAAGAAATTTCCTATATGTCTTTATTAAATTTTAAAATATCATATTTGTCTTACTTAATTTGAAAATATCACATTAACCCCTTATAATGTTTAAAATTTTGAAATTTAACCAACTTTTAAATTGTATTATTTAAAATATTTTATAATTATTTAAACTTATTTTATTCATAACAATAATTATTTGATCTTAGTGTCCTAACTTTAATAATAATAATTGATAGTTTGTATACTATGTTTCTTTCGTTACGTGTGCTCTCAATCTCGCATCGATGCTTCCACCATTAGTCTGAGTGTTGACGTCGTAGGTCATCATTTTTTCATGTTTTATAACTATTTAATACATTTTTTTAATATTTAATATTTATCATTTTATTAAACCAATCCGTGTATCACACGAACATCTAATCTAGTAGTATATATATAATTTGAAATGATACACCTATTATATATATAATGACTAGAAGAATGTTCAATATAGTCCATAATTAATTCATAGTCCTAAGGGATTAAATTTAGCATTTGGATCAATGTCATCAATGATTCAGATTAAATTTTAAAAATTTGAGCGAAGTGGCATTTTCGTAATTTTTCGTAATTCACATGTGATGCTTTTACAAATCACATGTGATTGTAAACTGAATCACCTATGATTGAATATTAAAATTTCAGGAATATGTTTTTTAAATGAACTTTATTAAACACAGCTCATAATGACTAATAATGTACGGCATTTTACAAGTATACAAGTTATAAATTTTTAAACATGAGTACGTAATGGGATGGGACATATATATCTATACTATTATATAAAACATTTAAGCTTTTTTCTTAAAACCCTTAAATTTTAAGTCACTTAAGATTACTATTCTACCCACATCTACCAAAAAATGATTCCATAAAATAAACTTAATAACATTCTTTTTTCATAAATTTCAGAATATTCCCTTTTCATAAATTCCATAGCAAAACTTACGAAACAAAATATTCCATAAACTTATAACATTCCATAAATTTCAGAAAGGGAAAATATATAATATTCCCTTCTCACATGCTAAATAAAAATTATAAAATTACATCTAAATTTCATTCCCTTTTCACCTGCTAAATAAAAATGTCAAAATTACGTCTTGTGTGTCATCTTGATCAATACCTACCAAAACAACACCTTACAAACCATTTTTATTCACCGTCGCCGCATTGTGCGGGTACCTCACTAGTTATATGTAAAACATGGAACGACTTTGAAATCGGCAAAATATTCAACCAAAATATCATGATATTTACAAAGGTGTTTACGTCATTTTGACAAAGACTCGATTGAGATAAACTGGTTTAGTTAAAAATTCACGAAAAATTGATATCATCAGATTTTCTAATCTGCAAAACTATTAACTTTCCATCCATCCTCTTCAGATCGACTTAATTTTCTCCGTCACCAACCTTGCGAACACTTCTGTGGCGATATGGTGAACGTCATTGGGTTCGATGGTGTTTACACTAGATAGAGTGTCGATCTGAAATCCGTCGCTAACTAGACAGATTACATATTCAAATTTCAATTCTTAACCAACCTTTAAAAATATTCTACGGACCGAACACATTACATGTGAGAGAAAGAAAGTGGGGAAAGTCAGAAGTGGGGAACTAGGGAATCGAAAATGTGATTGCCAGACGAGAGTTGCGGACTAAAAGACAATACTAGAATTGTTTTTTTTCTTTATTTTTATTAAAAAGTTAACTTGAAATTATTTAATTCATAGCCACTTTCTACAACATTCTTTTGTGTTTTCTATAATCAAAATTTTAGTTGTTTTTCTAAGTATTTAAATGAAGTGTAAATTACAATTTAGTTCCTTATTTTTAAGAGTTAATTACACTGTTGGTGTATATAAGTTATTTTACTTTTATTTCTTTAAGCCAAAATCTTACAATATTAGTCTTTTAAATGAGTTTTATGCACATAATTAGTCCTTTAATCGTTAACTTTAAAGGTGTTACTGTTAAATCTTTTAAAATGACTATTTTACACTTTACAAACTCAGTCCTTTCTAATTTATACACTTAAACCCTAATTGATAAACTAACATAATAACAAACTGAATGAACTATAGAACCACCACCACTGCAGAACCGCCACCGCCACTCGACCATCACCACCACCGTGAGACCGCCGCAGCCACTGAACCATCGCTGCCGCCATCATCATCTCTTCACCAACACCATCACGCCGATGACAAACGGGTGGCGCAAAAACTACACTGCAGTCCATCTCCTCGCCGGGTCTCTTCACAAACAACAAGAAATAAAATCTCGAAATTCACAAGAAGGAGTGGTCGGCGCTTCCGATGGTTGTGACATACATATTACACACATAAGGCTAGCCCAGTCACCCTGTCTTCCAATGGCGAACGGAAAACGCCCCAAATAAAATTCCAAAATGCTTACACCCAAACTCTAAATATCTCCAGCGAACCCATCGTACTTACCGTGATTCAAATCCGTGTTTATTCTTCCAGGACTAATGTAAGCAATTGTACCCACATAAGAATTACAAGGATCCATTGTTTGCCCTAAGATTCTCGAAACCCCAAAATCAACGATCTTAACTTGTTTTTTCGAATTGATTAACAGATTCGAGGATTTAATATCACAATGAACAATCTTCTGGCAGTGAAGGTAATAGATACCGGAGAGTACCTGACAAATGAGATCGGCCAAGGATGCTTCACGAGAGATATGTGTTCCTTCTAGGGATTCGCCGTCCATGTATTCCAGCAGCACCTAGATCTCACCCGCGTGATTGAACATATCATGACACTTGACAATGTTAAGATTATCGACGTCGCGCAAGATCTCGATCTCTCAACAGATCTAGCGGCGAACGTCGTCTAGTGGTGGCGGCAGTCTCACAATGGTGAGGGTCATAGTGATGATGATGGTCCGGCGATGGTCCAATTGCAGCGGGTGTCCGCCTGATGGTCCTTTGGCAGCAGTGGGCAATTTAGGGATAAAGAGGAAACGGGAGGCTTTAATTAAAATATGAAGGAAAGGGATAGAGAGTAAAGCGGTAAAATGGGTATTTAAAAAAGTTTGACAGTAACACCGTTAAAGTTAACGGTTAAAGGACCAATTGTGTGCACAAAACTCATGTAAAGAATTAATATTGCAAGATTTTAACTTAAAGGATTAAAGTGAAATACCCTCTATACTAAAAGGACTAACGGTGTAATTGACTATATTTTTAATGCCAAAGAGCAATGTAATTAACTCTATTTCATATCTAAAAGCTATCTATATCATGCAGTTTGAAAGTAAGTATACCAGCTACATAATACAAAGACATAACTAACATTGATGTTTTTAATAATACACAAAGTTGACATAATATAAATGGTTTATTTTACACTAGCATCGTGCCCGCGCAATACTGTGGCGATAAATAGTTTTTGTTTTGTAACATGTCGTTTTCAAGAATGTAATGATATGTTATTCGTATGATTCAATGTCACGAAAAGTTTTAAGCAACATGTCCGTTTTTTTTTCAAATTTTCTTATATTTATATCAACTATTTTATTATTTTTAAAAAATATTAAAATAATAAAAAAGATTTATATTTATGAAATAAGTAGAGAGAAGTTAATAAGATTTTAGAAATTATGCTAATGTGAATGGATAATTGTATTTGTGTTAAAGAGTGTGTTAGTGGGAGAATATATTTTAAATAAATAAAAAGTTAAAGTAAATTAGGAAAGTGAAATGGTTAAAAATTGAGTGAATAAGATTAATTTACATAAAAAGAAGGGTGAAGATGTATTGTTGATTGAGTTTTAAGAAGTTTTAAGATTAGGAGGAGAGAGAGTGTTGTATGATTTATATAGTAGTATAGATAATAGTAACTAAGTTTGAAAATTGTTCTACCAAGATCACTTATGATTCATTTCACAATATGAAATAAATAGGGAAGTGATTTTGATAAAACTATTTTCAAACTTAATTACTATTTTATAAAGTTTCCCCTAATATATAAACATATGTTAATATAATAGCAAGATTAAGGGTATGTTCGGTACGCAGCTTTTTGGAGCTGGTAGCTTTTTGTTTTGAAATAAAAAGCTACAAGTTCCGTTCGGATTAAAAAGCTGGAAGTTTTTTTTAAACAAAATGCTCCAAAATAAAAAGCTTCTTGAAGTAGTTTTTAAAACTAGCTAGAAGCTTTTTATATATAAAATTACCTAAATACCCTCTTTAAAATTATTTTACAACTCATTCTATTTTTATTATTTGTCCTTTTTTGTTATTTTACACAATTAAGCTCCAACTACCAGCTATTTTGCCAAACACATATACATATAAAAGATATAGCTTCATGCTCCAGCTACCAGCTATCAGCTACCAGCTACTTCCGCCAAACATACCCTAAAAAGAACTAACAAAGTAAACTTACAACCTATAATTAGATTATACATGTATGCGTCATTTACGCAGACATTATAAAAATAAAGTCATGAAATAGTAATTAAGTAAGTTTGAAATAACTTTTATGCATCGATAGTAAAACTGGGCTATCCTAATATATCTTTTTTCTAGAAAAACAAGTTAGATACACATTAAAAAAACTAATGTATTAATTTATTTTCTTATACAATTTTAAATTTAAACTCATTTTAAAATCAAGTGTTGCATTTGGGATTAAAGTTAACATAGGATGTTAGTTTGTTATTTAACTTATTTTTGTTATTATTATACTTATAAATATTATTATCATCATTATGATTATATCTTTTTAAACATAAAAAACATGTATTTTATTAACTGGACCAAACACATATTACAATTTCTAGCAAAGTTTTCGATGGAATTCCATAACAAACACTCACCTACTCAACTATATATCTCTAAAGCCTTTGCTATACTTGTCAATGATATATCTACTAAACACTTGATTAAACTATTATAAAAAAATTACTTTTTAAGGCATGTGACTATCATGAGATGAAATGCATGTTTATCATCAATTTATCTAGATAAAGCTTTATTATTAGACAAGTAAAGTTTATTATATAATTACAAATTACATAAAGTGGTATTTTTTTTTGGTTAAAACTTAGTTTTTTTAATCTAAACACTTGGTAACATTTTAGTTCTTGTTTAGAGTATGGATTAACATTAATCACTCCCAAACGGATTTGAAATATCTAATTGAATTCATTTTAATTTTGAAAATTACAAGCTCTAGTTAGTTATTTTTTGACTTAAAAAAGCTTTGATAGTTGATATCTTAAATTAAAAAAAAAAGAATAAAATTCTATAAGCATTCTTTTGTGTAATTTGCTATTTCTTCGAAAATGGGTGTCCAACAGGCAACAACCATAATCAATTAAGTTTAGCTAACAGTAATTAATCAGCGATTATTAGTTAGTAACTTTATTAATTAAAAGGCAATTTAATTAGGTCACATGTTAATTCTTTAATAAGTCATCAATATAATATTAATATAACTAAAGAACACATGAAATGCGAATCAAGTGGCTAATTCAACTAGATCACTCGATCTTGTAATGTGAAATTAAAGTTGACCCACCACATGATTAATTATTCACACAGATGTTTTCATTATATATTATTTATTTTCTTAATTTTATCATCTAGAACGGACGTGATACTTCCAAAAAAAATGAACTACTTACTTTATTATTTTAAAGAAAAATGATTTCTTGTAGTTTAACTATTTATTTATTTTCTATTTATAATCTGAAAATCAATAGAAAGTCTTCTAGGGATTACCCATTCTAGTTACTACTTTTGCTCAAACACGTTTAGCCATGAAGTTCTTATGTGATCTAATAATTAATATATTTGTTATTTCGTATATTTTCCTGATCATCTAAGATGTATGTATCCGGTCATAATTGAACCAAAGTAATCTTTTAAAACTTTTCAGATATACTACCGCTAAATCATTTTAAAAAAGTCAAACTCCTTTGTTTATTTGTATCACAACTCAATAGAGTCAGAAAGCCCTTTGCCCAGATGAAATTCTTCTAGAAACAAGGATTAAAAACTACGTTCTCATACCAAATTAAAAATAGGATGATGACTTTGCAAATAGAGGGAGTAACGTATTTTTATGGTCAATACCAAATGACGTACTCTTTGCTAGCTATTAAAAAAAGGGGCAAATTGCACGAAAATACAACAAACTATGCCAATATTGTCATTGTATACAACCAACTTTATTTTATATCTAAAAATACACATAACTTTGTAAAATGGTTCATTGTATGCAATCAACCTGTAATACCAGGTTGCCAACCGGTTTTTACCCCCTTTTTTCTTTTTCTTTTTGTTTTTTAATTGTAACATCCTTAAAACGGGCCTAGACGTGTCCGAATATGGTACGTCAATTATTTAATTAAATTAAATAAAATATATATATTCTACGAAATGATATGAAATATGGAAAATAATAAATTAAAGGGTTATTAAAAATATTAATAAATATAGATAAAGATTATAAAATATCGAACGGTTTCAAACGAGGATTCCAAAAATATCCTCGTTAGTTGAAACGGGTAAACGAGAGATGAGTCGTTAGTTGAAAAGGGGAACAAAATACCCACTTGTGGATAATAATACCCACAAGTCGGTCTAACCATTTCTCATACACAGACACATACACACACGTAACACACACACACTCAAGCTTTCTTTCTGTTCTTGCAAATTGAAGAAGAAGATCAAAGAGAGCTTAACAAACAACAAGATTCCAGCAGCAAATTGAAGACTATATTCATCCTAGAACATCATCTTCTTCATCTCTAACCTAGTAAGCTTCATCTCCATGCTTGTTCTTCATGTTCTTGATTTTGGGTTTTTGAAATAAAACTCACTAAGCTTTGTTCCAGCAATGAATTAAGGCTTAGAATCACTCCAAGATCAGTTTCTAAACATCCTTTGATCATTGTAAGTTTCAATTCATCCTTGTTCTTGATTATGCCTTTCAAGACTTGAAATTCTAGGTTTGCAAGTGGGTTCTTTGATTTAGCAATCAAGAACTGAAATTTATGATTGAAATAGGTTCTAATATCATTTATAAGTGTATAGGAACCAATTCCATGAATTAAAGTAGTGTTCTTGATGAGTTTTGAATTTTGGCTCAAATGGGTCAAAATTGGTCAAATACGGGTCAAACTGATTTTGACCTTCAAGAACTGAAATTTAGTGTTCTAATTGATCTTATAACTTGTTAGGATTGATTAGAACTCAATTGGTGCATTAGAAGTGGTGTTTATGCACAAATCCAATATTTAGCCTAAATGGGTCAAAATGGCCAAAATGGCCTAAATCTGTTTTTACACATCAAGAACTGATTTTTAAGGTTCTAATAGGTTCATATGACTTGTATGAATTGATTAGAACATTGGTTTTGAATTGGAATGGTTGTTTTGCTTGAATTGGCTAAAATAGTGAAAAATAGACTATAAATAGGCAAGAAATTGGAAAATGATACCAAACCAAGAGTTTAAAGATTTTGGTCAGTTGCAACACCTTCAATACATCATATTAGGTGTATATGGTGTGTTGCAAGTGTTGGATTTGGTCTACACCAAGTTTTGGCCATTATGCGCACGTCTTTGTCCATTTAATTGTGATTTTCGTATGAATTAATTGGATAGGAGTTTTTGATGTTAGAAAGCTTCCACAAGTGTCAAATGGTCCTATGAAAGACTATATTTTTACCAAAATTGATTTGGAGTTGAAATGAGCCAAAATGGGCTTGTTGTGCACAAAATAGACACAGGTGCAGCTGCTGCACGCTGGTCGCGGCGCGACAAGGATGTGTCGCGGCGCGACACCCCTACACACAGCTTTCTTTGCTGTTTTGTGCTACGTGTTCGCGTGTTGTTGCTTGGGCTGCTATAGTTAGTTAATAAATGGTTTAAAAACACCATTAGGGTATTGTTTCAAGTATCCTAGTCGTTCCTCGCGTATTCAAATGATTGATGCGTAGGTCTTGATATTATAGGTTGGATTGTCAATCCGTGTGTGCCAAAGCAAGGTCGTTGCTTATCCTAGCCTATCAGGTGAGTGTCGAATGACATAACAATTAATATACCTATAATACATATTAACAATGATTACAGAATTGTAAACCATGATTTGTACACGCACTTGTTTAAGTGTAGGATTGCATGATAATGCTAGAACTTACCATGTTGACACAATGTAGTATGCACTTGTTTAGGTGTATGCTATGATGATAAATGAATATATGCGCGCATTGATGATTGATTGATTGATGATTCGGTTGAATCATACTATCTGTTTGTGATCGGTACGGATCTATTGGGCAAGGTTTGCCCCGGACCAAGTTGTCCTACTTATTGGGCAAGGTTTGCCCCGGACAAGGTTTGTCCTCTTTGGGTATAGCTGCGGCTGTACTACAGAGGAATCTGCGGATTCCAAAACGCAACGGTGGACGCTGTATAGCTCCCCCACCGGGGCGGTTGATGTGTTTGATACCCCAGTTTGGTGCATTGAGCCGGGTTAGCTCCCCTGCAAGATATGTTACCTCCTGACTACGCCAACTCATCGCGAGATGCTAGGATAGAACTATCTGAGCATGATTGATGATATGTGATGTACTTATATTGATTGCATGCTATTTGGTACTCACTAGCTATTATAGCTAACAGTTGCTACACTCCACATGTGCAGGTAATCCTTAGTGAGCTCGGGAGCCTGCGGGTAGTTATTGCTTTGGGAGGAACACTGCTTATATGTTTAAACTATGTTTATGTATGTTTAAGATAATGGTCAGCCGGTTATGTATTCCGTAACATCAACTGTCATTTGTGGCATCATTTTGAATGTTTATATAGTTTGCCACGTGTTTTTACTTCCGCTGCATTTTTTAAATTATAAGACAGGTTTGATTGTTCTATTTACAGTCAAACCCACGCAGTTTGAAATCTCAAATTGTATTTTAAAAAGAAAAATTTGGTTCTCAAAATCACGGTGTTACATTAATTATGTCAGTTTAAAAACTAATGCAGATAATATGCATTTCCAGATATATTTCATCTTTGGTATACTTTAAGAAAACTCAAAGCAATGTTCCATATCTGGCCTTACCCTAAGGGCATCAGATTTACGTTTGAAGCTTCTAATTTCGTGTTCATCTGCAACCGATTAGGTTTTCTATTTAGGTTTTAAAACTTTGATTGATTCATGTGTTTCCGATTGTGTTGTGATTGGTTCTTGTAAATGATGCGACTTTGCTTCGTGTTACATTTTGCAGATCTTGTTTTGTTAAGTAGGGATCCTATTGACATTTAGGGGGTGTTTGGTAGAGAGAAAAGAAATTGGGAGAATTGGTTTATCTTGTTTGGGAGAAATGGTTATAGTTTTGGGAGGAGAATTGGTTTCTCCATCCATTTCCATTTCTCCCCTTCCTTTGTATTTTCATTTCTCTTCAAATTGTGGAGAAATGGAGAGAAATGACAACCAATGTCTACTCATCATTGTCGATGTCCGGTTGCGATGTTTTCCGGCATTCTAATCATCATCATCAACGTCCGGCAAGGCGACCAACGCCGCAACCACTGTCCGGCGACTTAAGCCACCATTTCTCTGTTTCATTTCTTTCCTGATACCAAATAAGAAAATCAATTCCAATTCTCCACACATTTCTATTTCTCTCCATTTTGTAACGTCCCAAAATTTTTTTTACTAATCATACGATTAAGAGTCTACGATAATTGAAACACTGTATAATGCCATCTACATCCTAGGTGAAAACCCGTAAAAATCTTAAGTTCAAGTACAATCAATTTGGATTACATTAGAAATTCATGAGAGTGAAAACATTGCGGAAGCTTGCTGGGGATGAGCTATCAAACACGAGCTGGAGCCCCGCCGTGGTCATCACCTGAAAAGATGGTTAAACAACAACCGTAAGCATAAAGCTTAGCGAGTACTTTTACTTACAAACCAAACAGTTCATCAGAACACATTCTTCGCACCCACTACTGCAATAAGTGGTCTCATCAAATAACACGTATCTCATACCCACTACCGTAGTAAGTGGTCTTAACATACCCGCCTGTTAGACGGTCTCGTCTCACCCGTTGTCGTCACAACGGTCTAACATACCCGGCACCGAAGTACTGGTCTCATACCCAACACCGGAGTGTTGGTCTCATACCCGACACCGAAGTGTACGGTCTCATTCCCGACACCGAAGTGTGCGGTCTAACATACCCGTCACCGGAGTGAACGGTCTAACATACCCGGCACCGAAGTGCTGGTCTCATACCCAACACCGGAGTGCTGGTCTCATACCCGATACCGAAGTGTGCGGTCTAACATACCCGTCACCGGAGTGAACGGTCTAACATACCCATTACCGAAGTAAACGGTCTAATCACATTCAGTTATAACTCATAGTTGTTCACGTATTCACATGCATATATAAACAACTAGAATCTATTTAGATCATAATGAGAATACTGATGATATAATTATCATATACCACACGCATAACACGTCACACATATTACTATCATGTACAATTGGTCTCCACATACCCGTCACCGAAGTAACGGTCTCTAGCATACTGATGGTTTAATTATCACAGACCACATACTTACACGTCACACATACTACTATCATATCATTGAGTGTATTCACATGTCTCATAACTTATCATCTGCTTACACATCATAGGTCGTATGCAATGTCTAATTAAAACATACCCGACACCGAAGTGTTGGTCTACACATAGTATTCACGTATTCCACAATTACACATGGCCACCCTGGGCCATCTGAAGGTCGCATGGCACATATATATATATATATATATATATATATATATATATATATAGTCTGAAAGTCACATGACACTATCCATAGCTAATCTGAAAGTCGCATGGCTCATGTGTAAGTCGCATGAAATCATAAACTTATCTTTGAAAGTAGCATGAGTCCACATGCACACACTAAAAGTCGCATGAACAAACAATTGGCTACTGAAAGTCGCATGGCCATATCCCAAGTGTCGCATGACACTATCCATAGCTAATTTGAAAGTCGCATGGCTCATGTGTAAGTCGCATGAAATCATAAACTTATCTTTGAAAGTCGCATGAGTCCACATGCACACACTAAAAGTCGCATGAACACACAATTGGCTACTGAAAGTCGCATGACCATATCCCAAGTGTCGCATGACACTATGTCAAAAGTCGCATGAATACCAAGCAAGTACTAAAAGTCGCATGAATATACAGTTGTCTACTGAAAGTCGCATGGCCATATCTCAAGTGTCGCATGACACTATGTCAAAAGTCGCATGAATACCAAGCAAGTACTAAAAGTCGTATGAACATACAGTTGTCTACTGAAAGTCGCATGGCCATATCTCAAGTGTCGCATGACACTATGTCAAAAGTCGCATGAATACCAAGCAAGTACTAAAAGTCGCATGAACACTCCCCTCCCCCTCCCCATGCGAAAGTCGCATGGGGCGCACCCTGAAAGTCGCATGACTCATCTACATGAGTCGCACGACCTATACTGAAGGTCGCATGAAGGCTTATCTTCTTCATCAGTTCTTCATTTGCTAAAACCCAGACTCCATAGTCAAAATCAAACTCTTTCAAAACTTAACCAAATCACTTTATTTTTGTTACAAAACATTTATCCACTCATTTAAACACTTCCTTAAAGATTTAAATACATTTTATCAAGTATTAAAGCTTATATCTCAAACTCTTTTCTCTTGTTCTTCATAAACCCAAAACCCCAAAACCCAGATTCTAACTTCTCTTGAAATCATTCAAACAAGCTAAAATTGATACGTACAACATCATAGTGAGGTAGGAAACATTACCTGATGATTCTTTTAACAATTCTTTGATTCCACAGATGAATCTTGGCTCCTTCTTCCTTGTTCTTCGTGAGTTTTTGTACACAACACACACACTGATTTATCTCTCTCAATGCAACAGTAACAAGGTTTTTAGAAATCATTTGTATATTCTTTTTTGCAGATTGTAGTTTCATTTTGTTCTTGATAGCTTTATTTTTTGGTCTGTTCTTGCAAGAATGATGAAGATAACCTCAAGATATCAAGAACATCCCAAGAAACAAGAACATGAAAATAAAAAAATAAAAAATAAAAAAATATAACATGAAACCGGTTGTATAGGTAAGAGATTGTATACAATGAATCAAAATTGTAATTAGTTGTATTTTTAGGTACAAAATAAAGTTGATTGCATACAATGACAATATTACCATAGTTAGTTATATTTTCGTGCATTTTGTCGTTAAAAAAATACAACCTATTCAAAGTGTATATATGCCACACACAAAGTATATTAATTAATTTGTCTACACTTGATCATATTAAAACCATTAATTTATTAAAAGTTACTGGTAGTTGAGTCTGGAGACACACCGTAACCAATGAAGTCTCTAGCTAGCTAGGGTCTAACACACACAATCAACCTTCCAACTTTTTCCTTAGATATAAGACATCGTTTTAAAATGTAATCACTTAATTACGCTACGGTTAATATAAGTCTGTTAATAAAAGAAATGTGTCTACCACAAGGATAAGACCAAGGAGTGGACCACTTAGGTCCGTTATGAACTTATGATGTGACGTGTCAACAGTTGACCAATCAAAAGATGATAATGTTATGTATCCTGATTGTATGACTCATATATACATTATCTCTAATACATAGAATAATAAAAACTTTGTAGGTGCTATGAATTACATATACAAACTTATAGAGTATAATGATATATACGATAGAAACTTTATTAAACCATGACTCGTCTATACAATATTGCTAGATTATCATACTCTAAGTCTCTAATTTACGTTATCCCTCGAGTTCACATCCATTAACATCAACATAAATAGCTAGCATGTTTATAATTACTTACATGACGTAAAAATATTTATATGATAGTTTATTGATGTTTGTAGATTCTTCTAATTTGTTAATTTTGACATGATATAGTCCATAAGTTAACTCTAATTTGCTAATTCGGTTTGGATTGGTTTCACGGTTTTTATCTTTTATTTGCATTTTTTGTTTGACCCTACCATTCGTACAACAAGTTATGTTTTATGAAGTCAAATGATAATGTACTACTGTTAAACAAAAAGTTTAAAAGGTACAGGTTGATAATAATGATATAAATAAACTACGTATCATGATGAGAAACATACCAATTCAATTTTAAAAAACTTTTTACATAAACACTTACATAAACTATTAAATTAAAAATCTATAATATACTTTAAAGATATATATCGGTTCGGTTTATGTGAATTATTTAAAAAAACACCGCGAATCAAACCTTTAAAGTCGGTTTCATATATCCAAACCAACCAGCCCACCCGGCTATTTAGGCTTGGTTTGAATGCTTCGGTCGGTTTTGATGATTTCATGCTTTCACACAAGGTAGAGTCGCAAAACAATACAAGTTTGCAAGAAATCACAAATTGGTCGGTCCCAATACAAAGAAGTGGTGCTTATTTTCTGAAGTCTGCAGAAGAAACACACCTCACACTCCAACTTTATCCTCCGCCATGGCTGTCCACCTTCCTTCATCTTCTGCTCTTCTTACTCACAAAAAGGTACTCTCTCTATCTCTCTATCTCTCTCTCCACACACACACACACACGCACGCACTATGTTTTGCACCATTTTGCTTAACGCAGGAGAATCAGTCTCGTTAATTTCGATTTCATCATGCTCGAACTGAATCTAAGTTTCGATTGTTTCTCTGTTTCTGAGAACCGAAACACTTATGAAATAATTAATATCGCAGTTTCCGATCGCGACGAAAATGTTTCGTTCGATATCTGGAATGTCAGTTTCTATTTAGAATCTGAACTAGATTTGAGGCAAACCTGGAATCCAATGCTCACGAATCACCAACACTACCAAAGTGTTTCCGCTCGTTTCTATTTTGTTGGGTTAGTGCTGTCGGGATTTAGGAATTAGAATGGATAACCGATTGTTTTGGTTGATCGCAGTCATTATTTGTGACCGAAGACCACATAGATTGGTAATGTAATTGTGAAGGAAAACTGAGAATTAGGTCTGATTCAGGTTTAATTTGTTCATCCAGTTTAGACTTTATTACAGGAAGGCACTTACTTCCTCAACGTTTTGTCCCCCTTGCTGGACAGTTGGAGGACCTAGTATATAGCACAGAGTAGTCCATATGTTAATTTTTTACTGAAATTTTGATTGTATATAGGTATAACCTCTATATGAATTTTTTTATATTTATGCTAAACTGACCAATATTCTGTCAGCCAGTTTGGTAGTTTAATTAATTGTATTACATCTTATGTCGACAAATATTGCCAACATGTAAGACAAACATGAACAAAGTTAATCCGCTCAGGTGTCACGTCATCGATTTTTCTTGTTGAAACCATTATTACAATATTTCCAAATGAGAATCTTTTACAAGAACTGTTGGGTAGTGGCCGTTGTGTTTAGCTGAATAAGTTCCTGTTTTACAGGAAGAGTGGGTTTGTTTTTTTGAAGTATTCTAGTCCTCCTATAGTGTAGGAGTTAGTTGCCTTTTTTTATTCAGTTTGTTTTCCTCCTGTACATGTATTTAAGCTCCTATTCGGTGGCATGAATAAGATGAAGCTTTTAGCTCCAAACTGAGTGTTTACTATTATATTTGTGTGTGTGTGTGATACCAAACAATTGGTATCAGAGCCAAAAGAGCTCTTTCCAACAAGTGAGAGATGGATCACGGTGATAAGTTTGTGCAGCCAGCAATCCCAAAGTTCAATGGTCATTTCGATCATTGGGCTTTATTGATGGAGAATTTCCTAAGAAGTAAGGAAATGTGGAGTCTGGTTGAAGATGGAGTACCCCTCCAAACGGTGACTAATCCCACAGAAGCACAGAGTAAGGTGATCAATGATGCTAAGTTGAAGGACTTGAAGGTGAAGAATTACCTGTTTCAAGCAATAGATCGTGAGATTTTGGAGACTATTTTGGATAAGAGCTCTTCAAAGGGGATTTGGCAGAAGTATGAGGGCTCTACTAAGGTGAAAAGAGCCCAGTTGCAAGCCCTCAGAAGAGAATATGAACTTCTTTCTATGAGAGACGGTGAAAAAGTCGATACTTACTTAGCACGTACCTTGACGATTGTGAACAAGATGAAAGCAAATGGCGACTTGTTAACTTCAGGGACTGTTGTTGCTAAGGTACTACGTTCTTTGAGCCCGAAATTCAACTATGTAGTCTGTTCTATCGAGGAATCCAATAACCTCGATAACATGACAATTGATGAACTCCATGGAAGCCTTCTCGTCCATGAGCAACGGATACCTGGGCAGCAAGAAGATGAACATGCCTTGAAGATTTCGACTGGTTCACCCTCACGAGGACGAGGGAGAGGAAGAAGTGGTCGTGGTGGAAGGGGACGTGGCAGACTCTCTTTCGACAAATGCACTGTCGAATGTTATAAGTGCCATAAACTTGGGCACTTTCAGTATGAATGTCCAGAATGGGAGAAGGATGCAAACTATGTGGAACATGATGATACGGAAGAGATGGTGTTAATGGCTCAAGTAGAAGATGGTGGCTCGGTGAAACAATGTAATTGGTTCTTTGATTCGGGTTGTTCCAATCACATGACGGGTGAGAGGAAATGGTTCAGTAGTTTGGATGACTCTTACCGCAACAATGTGCGTCTCGGAAACAATGTTCGAATGGCTGTGATGGGGAAAGGGAATGTGTCTCTCGATATCGAAGGTATGGCTTACACACTAACTGAAGTGTATTTTGTTCCTGATCTCATGAACAATTTAATCAGTGTTGGCCAAATACAAGAACGGGGAATCGAGATTTTGATCAAAAGGAATTGCTGTAGCATATTCCATCCGAGCAGGGGACTGATTACTAGAATTAAAATGTCTTCAAACAGGATGTTTACGATCAGGGCTACACAAAGTAACACCAATGAGTGTCACAAGACTAAAACTGATGCTGCCACTTACCTTTGGCACGAACGATATGGGCACATTAATAACAAAAGCCTAAAGTTGTTGTATGATAGGAGTTTGGTAAGGGGGCTGCCAACTATGAATGGAGAAGCCGTTACTTGTTCTGATTGCCTAGTGGGAAAACAAAGCAGGGAATCATTTCCTAAATCAAGTTCATGGAGAGCAACGCAACAACTCCAACTAGTGCACTCAGATATCTGTGGACCGATCACCCCTCAATCGACAAGTAACAAGAGGTATATCATTAACTTTATTGATGATTTCTCACGAAAGTGCTGGAGTTATTTTTTGACAGAGAAATCTCAAGCTTTAGACACCTTTAAAAGGTTTAAAGCTTTGGTTGAGAAAGAAGCAGGAGCTGCGATTAAATGCTTGAGGACAGATAGAGGGGGAGAATTCAATTCTAAGGAATTCAAGGAATTTTGTCAAGACAATGGCATACAAAGACAGCTTACGGCAGCTTACACCACACCAAAATGGTGTGGCAGAAAGAAAGAATCGAACGGTGATGAACATGGTGCGAAGTGTTATGAGCGCAAGGAAGGTACCAAAGATTTTTTGGCCTGAAGCTACCAACTGGTGTATACATGTGCTCAATCGAAGCCCCACCACAGCTCTTGAAAATTGCACACCGGAAGAAAAATGGAGCCGTCGAAAGCCAACTGTAAGTTATTTCAGAGTATTTGGATGCATTGCTCATGTTCATGTTGCTAAAGAAAAACGATTAAAGCTAGATGACAGAAGTTTGAAGTGTGTCTTGTTTGGGGTTAGTGAAGAGTCAAAGGCATATAGACTCTATGATCCCACTAACAATAAAATTATTGTGAGCAAAGATGTTGTGTTTGAAGAAGGTGCGTCCTGGAATTGGACACAAAACTCATCGACTGGTTCTTCAGACCTAAAGTGGGAAGATGAAGATGAGCAGGGGAGTAATGGAGTTGGACCAAATCCATCAGTTATTAATAATCCATCGAATAACATAGATAGGCCGGTGGAAATAAATGATATTGGGCCTTCAAACAGAGATGATGCTGGGTCTTTAAACAGAAATGATGCTGGGCCTTCAAACGTTTCAACTATAGATCCAGTCATTAGGGAAGGGAGGCGGAGAGCAACTAAAGCACCTGCTTGGTTGCAAGATTATGTAAGTGGTGAAGACATTATAAACGATGAAGAGCAAAGGGAAAACGTTGCCATGTTTTCTTCTTTGTCTGAACCAACCAGCTATTATGAAGCAACACAAGACGAGCGCTGGATACATGCTATGAAGCAAGAAATTGATTCAATTGAAAGAAACAATACCTGGGAATTATGTGACCTACCCCCGGGTGCAACAGCAATTGGCGTGAAATGGGTGTACAAAACGAAGTTAGACAAGGATGGGAAAATCGATAAACACAAGGCTAGACTTGTGGTAAAGGGGTACGCTCAGAAGCAAGGGATCGATTATTCTGAAGTGTTTGCACCGGTAGCTAGATGGGATACAATCAGAAGCATAATCGCACTTGCAGCACAACGAGGTATGAAAGTTCATCAATTAGATGTAAAGAGTGCGTTTTTATACGGGGATCTAGAAGAAACGGTGTTTGTTGAACAACCCCAGGGCTATGAAGTGAAGGGTAACGAAGAAAAGGTTTATCGATTGAAAAAGGCCTTGTATGGTTTAAAGCAGGCACCGAGGGCCTGGTACGGGAGAATTGAGAGCTATTTTATGAAAGAAGGCTTTGAGAAGTGTCCTTTTGAGCCAACTCTGTTCATTAAATCAGTTAAGGAAAATGCTTTCTTAATTGTTTCAATTTATGTCGATGATTTAATTATAACAGGAAGTACACTTGATTTAATTGAGGAGCTTAAAGTGTCGATGAAATCTGAATTTGAGATGTCTGATATGGGGGAAATGCATTATTTTTTGGGTGTGGAAGTCATGCAAACTGAAGATGGTATTCATCTTAATCAACGGAAATATGCTCGTGAGATACTCGAAAGGTTCAATATGGATGATTGCAATGAAGTAAAGAATCCTATGGTCCCTGGTTGTAAGCTGATAAAGGATAATCAGAGTGGTTTTGTTGATGCAACGACCTACAAACAAATGGTGGGATGCATCATGTATCTGGCAGCAACTCGGCCAGATATTATGTTCGTAGCAGGTCAATTGTGTCGTTACATGGAAGCACCTACTGAACAGCACTTGGCAGCATTGAAGAAATTGTTTCGGTACATTCAAGGAAATAAGGAACTGGGAATTTTCTACAAGAAAGGAGGAAGTGATCGTTTAGTAGCATATTCCGACAGTGATTACGCAGGCGATCATGATAATCGAAGGAGCACTTCGGGATACGTTTGTTTTTTGAGTGGGGCTGTAATTGCTTGGTCTTCCAAACGACAACCCATTGTAACACTTTCCACCACTGAAGCAGAGTTTGTAGCTGCTACTGCATGTGCGTGTCAAGTCTTATGGCTCAGAAGAGTGCTTGAATTTGTTGGCCTATCCCAGGAGCAAGGTACTGTTATAAATTGTGATAACATGTCAACCATTAAGCTTTCGAAAAACTCTGTTATGCACAGTCGAAGTAAGCACATCGATGTGAGGTACTTCTTTCTTCGTGATTTGGTAAATGATGGAACAATAGAGTTGAGGTATTGTAATACTTTGACTCAAGTAGCAGACATCATGACAAAGCCATTGAAGGTTGAACAATATGAGAGGCTGCGTGGTATGTTGGGTATGGTGGAAGCTACTGAGATAAACTAAAGTTAAGTGTCTTTAGATTAGGAGAAGGTATGTTGGGTAGTGACCGTTGTGTTTAGCTGAATAAGTTCCTGTTTTACAGGAAGAGTGGGTTTGTTTTTTTTGAAGTATTCTAGTCCTCCTATAGTGTAGGAGTTAGTTGCCTTTTTTTATTCAGTTTGTTTTTCTCCTGTACGTGTATTTAAGCTCCTATTCGGTGGCATGAATAAGATGAAGCTTTTAGCTCCAAACTGAGTGTTTACTATTATATTTGTGTGTGTGTGTGTGATACCAAACAAGAACTACTATCTAATTAGAACAAAAAATGTATCTTACGGATGTGCCTATTACATGCATGTAATTGCTGATAAATGTATAATCCTTACAATCTGTGAAGCCTGGACAATTTGATAAATGTACACCAGAGTTATCAAACTATTACTGTGATGTCTGAATTTGAAATCAAACTGAAAGCCCTTATTCAGATTTTTAGCTTTATATTAATGTAATTGTAGTCTTCTTGTTTAGGTGGATCACAGACCAATTAGGTTACAATCATGCTAAAGTTGGGGTTTATGGTCTCTCTTGTTCTGTAATCTCTCTTTTGTTGTTTGTGGGCCAAAACTCTTACGTTTTCTTTTCATTATTATTCTATCATTCACCAACGCGTTTTCTGTTGTCCATTTTTAGTTGAACCATGCTAGCATTTGCCCCATTGTTGTAAACATACCAGAAAGGAAAAGCGTTATCCAAAGAGTATCTGGAAATGGAGACGCTCGTAAGCGTTTTTTGCTGACAAAAGCTAAAACGTCTTTAGAGGCAGACTTACTTGCAAAAGATTCAGCTACCTCTGAAGCCAGTGATGACAAGAATGGTAATTCTTCCACTGGTTTCTAACTGCATCTTCATAGAATGATGGGTGAAAATAATTAAATAGCAATCATGTTTCAACAATGTTCTACTAAAGTTGCTCAAACTCTTTTACTACTGCAAAAACCACCCGGGCATTCACTTGTGCAAAACTCCACTTGTTTTCTAGAAAAGTTTTTCAAGAAAACTTAGGAAAAAGAAAATATTTCTAGTTATCTGTTTTTCCATTAGTTTTTCTAAAAGCACTAGAAAAGTAGAAAATTATGATGTGAGGAGTTTTTGACTTATCCAAAATACCACCTCCTCAAAACTGAAATTGGAAAACCACATCCCTTTCAAGTGAACCCTTTTCCAAATTTCAACTGTTTTCTAGAAAATGGAACAGATTCTTTTTCCAGAAAACTTTTCCAAGGAGAGTGAAACCAGATTTTCACAACTAAACGCACCACACTCAAGTTTCAACATTGTTTACATTGCTGTGTAAATTTTCACAACTTAGTGAATTAAATGAACAGGTTACTATTTAGGGACCCTTTTTTTAGCAAAGCTGACTTAATGTAAAACACCACTTAGAAAAGAAATAGTCGCTAAATACTAAATAGTAACCAGGTTTCATAACCATTCTGTTTAGATTACCTAGTTTTTAATCAGTATACATGAAGATTTTTTCAACAATAGAACTATATTGAAACCTAAGCAGTTTTAAAAAAAAGGGTTGAGTGACTTAAGTGGAACAATGAATATGATGAGACCTGGTTATTATTAGACAGCATCTTCCCTAAAAGAACTAATGTGTAGGAATGTTTAGGGCCCATTTCTTTTATTTACTGAACACGTTTATGTTAGAGGTCTTATTTATCTGGTAAGAAAATAAATACATGTCATGAAATCTTAAATAGGAATATAGGTAGAATCCACAAAATGAAAAGGGCTGCCATTATTTATAAGAAACAAAGTTAAGACATAATAGAATGAGTGGAAAACTGTTCTTTCAACTGTCATATATATCTTATTATAAAAGCTGGATCCGTGCAGACTTTGGAGTTGTAAATCTTCACCATGTTGGAATATTATGCGAAAACCTTGAACGATCACTTGATTTCTACCAGAACCTTTTGGGTATGTTGCATTTTTCTGTTGATGAAGTGCAATTCCATACATCAATTAAAGTATTGGATTAACCTTTTATATGTTGTAATTACACCCATCAGGTCTGAAGATAAATGAGGCAAGACCTCATGATAAGCTCCCATACCGGGGTGCATGGCTTTGGGTTGGTTCTGAGATGATTCACTTAATGGAACTTCCGAATCCTGACCCTTCAACAGGCCGGCCTGAGCATGGGGGCCGAGACCGTCACACTTGCATTGCCATTCGTGATGTCTCAAAGCTCAAATCTATTCTTGATAAAGCGGGTAATTCACTAATTCTTCTCTTTCTTCACATGTTGATTGCCTAAAGATGCTTTTTTTAAGCTTTTAATGATAACCTAAATGATGACACATTAATATGATCAAATGGCCCCTGAATTTTGTATCGGGTTTTCTTCAATATTTGGTACTCTTAAAACATAGCATATGAAAAATCCTAGAAACTGAAATACTTATAGTAGGATTGCAAGAATCAACCCTATAAGAGAATTAATCTAAACCGTATGTTTCACGAGGGAGGTGATTTGTTAACCATCTAAATTATTCATACTCTATTAAAATCTTTGAAATTGACCATGATACCCTTTGATTACAGAGAAGATACAAAACAATGAAAGAGTAAGAGTTTATTTTCAAAAGGTTTACTAGTGTATACATTATTTTAGTGGTGTACAAACCAACTCTCTTTTTGTAAGCAATAAACTTTGTTTAGAAGATAAATCATAGTCAAATCCACGACCACAGGTCCACAACGATATTCAATCCCACCTAAAGTGGGTATGTGAGAGGTAATGATGTAAACAATCATACATTCATACCTCTACCTTTAAAGTAGAGGAGAGACTGCTTCTCTAAAGACCTCTAACTAAACTGGGGTTGTCTAAAATAAAGTCCTAGTTAGTTAATACTTAATAGTCCTAAATAAACAAAACAAATCTTGTTATAAACTTTAAAATAGAAATACACCTTTATGATCCTGTAAACAATCCCAAATGACCGAGAAACACCTTACGTCATGTTGAAGCAATGGAGTTTCACCTGTTTCTGATTGAATTTCATTAAAAGTTCAACAAAATTGTAATAGTGTCTTGTAATGACATCATCAATATACCGATTATTGAGTACTTGGGTTCCCTGCATCATATTGAACATGTTTGAGAATTTCATTTCAGGTATTCCTTACACCCTTAGCCGTTCGGGAAGACCTGCAATCTTTACAAGAGACCCGGATACAAATGCACTCGAATTCACACAGGTTGATTGCTGAAGGAGTTTGTCGTGTATAGGTATGAATGAAAGTATAAAATGTTTATGCAGTTTCTGAAGACCAGAAATTGATGTGCATATTAGGTTAAATCGTAAAAAAAAAACATGTCTTTATACAGACTATGAATATTTTATTAAAGAGTATGAATCATAGAACTGATGCTACAAGAATGTCTATTTTAAGTTTTTAACTACTTACTGTTCATTGCATGTCATGGACGATTGACTCTTTTTATTTAGCCTTTATTCTATAGTTTTGCACAAGGCCATGAAAAATTCAGAGAAGCCGGTCCATATAGAGCTCTGGTAAGCGAGTTGCGGTTGTAACTGGTCATGATTTGGTGGGTTTAATCCAAACTTATAGTTGAGTCAATAGCTTTCTTATTTTTGTTAATATTAGTAGATGCCTCATTGCTAATCAAGTGAAATTAATAAAATATTATTTCTTCTGTTTTCAAAATAAGTGTCTGCTAGACAAGAAACACACAGTCTTTAAAGTAGTCGATTAATGTGTATTTAATTGGAAAAGTGTGGCTTTTATCTTTAAAAGGGAGTACAGAAAACATTTTGCAAATGTTGTTGTAGTAAAATTGGTGTAATTCAAGGCAGTCGCATGCATCTTATGCTAACTATTAGATTATATTAACACGGGTAACTTTACTTTTTCTAATCACAAAATACACACATTCACCCTCTAATCCTACTCCTAAATACCTTATGTCAATTACGAACCCTTAACCATAAGATACACCTAATGCATATTGCTAGGCTACAAGCCATTTAGTAAGTAACTATAATTAGCATAATAAGTTCTTGCCTTGTTGAATAAAGCCCATCATACTTGAGAGATAGGATGGATGTGGTATTATTATAATTATTAAAGCACCATAAATAAAGTTGTACTTCCGGTATGTATAATTACAATTGAATTTAATAATAGAGACTCTCCTAGGATACAGAGTTTGCCATAAATCAAAACAGAAGAAATGCTGAAACATAATGCTTTATAGACATGTTGGTTCTATAGGGCATAAAAATGGAAGAATGTCTCATGTTGATGTCTTTGAGGATGTTCTTAGTCTCCAGTCTTGTATGGCTGACCGCAATGTGTGGTTGGGAGTTAACATCTTGTGTTGTAGCCGACGTTTCGTCACTGGTGATGCGTTTTGTCTTTCAAGCCATATTTTTATCGCTCTATGTTCGTATGTAAAACCATCAGCAGCAATGTGAGGATCATCCATGATTTCCTGGATTCACAAATTGCAATACAACACATAAAAAAACAAATTATAAAACTAATCTCCCCTTTTATTTCCCAAATTTATTTAAAAAACAAAATACTGGTTTAATTCGTCGCCATTTAATACCCAAAGTCAAAGAGGACACTCAATTTTATGAAGCACATGGTTCAGATAGAAACAACAACAACAACAATTAAGTTAATATAATAAAAGAGTGAGTACCGAAGTAGTGCTACCTGAACGATTGGACAATAAAAGTGACTAGGAGCATCGCTGCTGTTTTTGCTGCCTTTCTTTCTCGTGTCACCCAATTCACAAAGTTTCTTCAGAACAGGGAGTACTTGTGTATCAAGATCAGGTCTATCCCTGCATCTAAGACTACAGCATTTAAGACCTAAAACAGCCAATTCTTCTGCTTCAGCTAACGGCCAATCGGTGATCGAGTCATCTAGTATGTCACATAAATTACCACGAGAAAGAGCCGTTTCTACTCTTGGTATAATCCCTTTTGGTTGAAATAATGTTAACAATTGCAGGACTAAAATCCCAAAAGCATATAAATCTGATTTTGGTCTAACAGTCCCAGTTCTATGGTACTCGGGATCTATATAATACATAGTACCAGCAAGAATAGAGTCTTTATACTCTGTTACATTATCAGGCACGACGTCAGTAATAAGTTTTGCCATTCCTACATCTCCAATTTTGCTCACAAAGTTTCGATCGAGTAAGACGTTCCCCGGTTTTAGATCACGGTGTATTATAGGGTCGGGTTTTGAGTTATGTAAAAATGCAAGTGCACAAGCCACTTCAAAAGCTATACGAAAACGGGCAAACCACGGAAGATAATATTTAGTGTTTTTTTGGGAGATAAAGTCCTCTAGGCTTCCGTTTTCCATGTATTCATATATTAGACAGCCTCTTTCAGGACAGGCTCCGAGAAGTTGCACCATGTGTGGATGTCTGAGTTGACTCAGGACCTCTACCTGTGTAGAATTTAATGTAACAAATCAGTATGCTACAAAAAAAAATCATACATCCTCCTAAAAATAATTTTTTTATTATAGCATTCTCTCCCCTCTCTTGATTTTACTACTTGTCTTAAAAGGGTACTTGGGAAGAAATTTTAGTACATATATCATGCTAGAAGTTGATTATTGGAGTGTTTGGATGTTGAGTTTACAGAATGATTCTGTGATAATGAATATTTAACTGCAATGTAATACAACAAGTAGAAAATGTTGTTTGGATGTGCTTATGTTATTTTGTGTAATGAGAGGACAAGTCTCTCAAAAAAATTATGAAATAATTCTTGAATATCAGATAATTAGAATTAGAATTAGTTCTCATAGCAGCTACGCTTAAACTCATAATTCAAAAACAATTAAATAATCAGAATTGGTTTCAATAAAATTATTAGCGACATGAAAAACGCAATAATCACTTCCAAGAAGAAATGATAAACACCGCCTAGAAAAATTGGTTATCAGATAACTAATTACCCTCTACATCAACTTGAAGCAGATGCAGTAGTTAATTTTAAAGGAAAGATTAGGTGAAGGAGAAACCTCTCTAAGAAACTCGCGTTTCTTTTCAGATGTATCAGACCAAAGAACTTTGATAGCTACGGGGGTATGATCAAGATTACATTTGTAGACTTTACCATATGCTCCTTCACCAACCACTTTACTTTCTGAGAAACAATCTGTAGCCAACTGTATCTCATCAATTGTGTATCTTCTGTATCGTTTGTCGTTACTGAATAATGCATCAACAATCTCTTGTTTCTCTGAGGATTCTTTCATGGCTTTTAGTTCTGCTATTTCCCTTTCGTAAGACTCTTTTGCTAGCTGATTTCTCGCCATCTCAACTTCCTTAACTGTCTCCAAATGCTTCTCTTTCTCTTCAGCAGCAATTTTCCGGAATTTCTCTTCACGTTCTACTGTGCCACTAATTTTTTTGGCGTCTTCAACTCTATCAAAAGAAAGCATCTGGACCTGTACATAGAAAACACCTTTGTAACAGTTCTAAAAACTTGTTTTGAATTACACAACAAATTCTAGGATCCATTGAGGCCTCAGATAGTACTACAATTAATTGAAAACATTCCTTGAAACTTTGACAGATTTTGTCCAAGAGAAGAATCCGTAAGATTCCTTTCCTTATACTTTGATTCGTTGTTTGTGAAAGTTAGAGGTAGAAATGTCAACTCATGCACTTATGAACGGCTATATTCAAGTTGTGTTAAATCTCTAACAAATCAAACCAAAAATATTAAGTAAAAGAAAAATGGCTCAAGGGTCATCCATATTCTCTATTTTGATAAACCTCCTAAATCGTTTAATCCATAATTTTAGATGATTGATGAACCAAAGTAACTTTTGTTATCAATATGCACACATTGAGGCGCATAATTAATTATACTTCTGCTATGAAGGACCATCCCGTGAGTGCACACATTATCAAGAATCTATTTGTATAAACGATGCATAATAACAACACCAACAATGATTATTATTTGTATTATTTATATATTTTAAGTTCAAAGTATCCCATTTACTTAAACTTAATAAATACATTACATTTCACTTAATTATAAGTATTTCTAAAAGAAACAAAAAAAAATGCCTGGATACGAAGTTAATAATATTGAATAATAAATAGATAAAATATTATATTTAAAAAGTATGCATATAAATTTAAATTTAATAAAAAAGGAAATGTCATATCATAATTTTCGTATGGATAAGTATTTAATAAAATAGCTTTATATAAATTATATTTTGTAGTTATTTGAAATGGTTCATTTAATTGACATTTTTATTTTATTCAACCAATAAAATCTACTTTATCAAGTATAAAAGATGAATTAATTATAAATAGTAATTGGAATTGTCTAGTCTAGTCTAGATTTAGTTAAAGGGTTTAGTTCCCGAAAATGTATCCAACTTGTCACCTTTTGCTATTGTGTGTATCAAACATTCAAAGTTACCATTTAATGTACCAAACTCCTAAAAGTTACCGTTTTGTGTATTCTACCTGCTATAGCAAGTAAGATGGTGATGTGGCATAGGTTTAGGCGACATGGCCATGACTTGGCAACTTCCATGGTTTTTTCTTTTTTAAAAATAATTGTTAAAAAAGAAAATTTTATAATAATAATAATAACATTATCATCAATTGGTTTCATCAGATTCAAGTCGAGATCCACCCAAATCGATATCCACCATAATTTCAAGTTCAAGATTTATTTTCATCTTCATCTTGTTTCATCCGGGTATGCGATTTCTACAACATGCTTCCAGTTTCGATTGGGTTTCATCTTATGGACGATTTAGGGTTCTTAGGGATGATTTAGGGTTCTTAGGGATAATTTAGGGTTCTTAAAGGTATAAGATTTCCCCATCGAGCTATCATCTACGATTTCGATTCGTCATCTGCTTCTATTTCGCTGATTACGATTTCGATTCGTCATCTGCTTCTTTCATCTACGATTTCGACTTTGATTCGTCATCTACTTCTGTTTCGCTGATTTAGGGTTCTTAGGGATGGTTTTTGGTTTCTGATGCGATTTGGTTCCTACAGCGAATTGAAGAAGAAGGTTTTTAGGGTTCATATGCAATTTCGTTTTGATTATGGACATCGACGGTTTTCACCCCCAAATCAAAGAAGATGAAGATGAATGTGATGAAATCGCAACTGTAATCTAGAAATACAATCTGAAACTGCAACGGAAATACAATCGATGGTTCTTGTTTCAGCGATGTCACGGTTTTCACCAAATATGATATTTCACCCAAAATCGATGGTTTTCACCTAAAATAGATGGTTTTGCAGGTACTATTCATCTTTGATATGAACATCTTATGGTTTGTTAGTGCAATTTCATATGTATGATACGAACAATTAGGGTTTAGATTTGAAGTTTGAACCAATATTTTCTGAATATGTTATGATTTTGTTAATATTTAGGTTTTTGGATGATTTTGATTGTGTATCTTCATCACTTTTGATTTTTCCAGTTGAAAGCTTTGTTTGTTCTTCTTTTTGAACTTTTGCATTTTGATCTTTTGAAGATAATACACATGGCAATTATTTAGTGAGGTGGAATAATTAAAAATAAAAAATTGAAGAAATTACCTGCTACCTGAAGAATAGGTTACACAATACATTAAATGGTAATTTTCAAAAGCTTGATACATTAAATGGTAAGTTTAAAAGTTCAGTACATACAATAGCAAAAGGTGACAACTTAGATACATTTCCATGAACTAAACCCTTAATTAAAAGAATAAAACATGTCTTTTTTTAGTAAAACTAACTACCCGATTTTCCCCCAAAGATAAGATTGATCTAAAATGGTCAAGATTAATTGCTATTTTGATCTAATGGCTAAAAATCTCTATCTTATTCACTCATTGTCAACAATAAATAAATAAATAAATATATCTGCCCATTTTGTCACCTCTAGTGAAACTATAAGAATAAAGAATGGCCCCTAACCTTGTTTTTTGTGTGGACTAGCTCGTCACAAGCCTGATTGTACATATTGACAGCATTCTGTAACTCGTGTCTAAGTTTTTCAACTTCAGCATGCAAGTTTGACTGAAAAAAAAGATATGTACCCAGATTAGCAACACAGATAAACTCGTATATAAAGTGTAGCGAATCTACTGCATGTCTGAACGTAACATAAACCAGAGGGACTAAATGTTTTGATGTAGGGACAAATTAATGAAACACCTGATCTGAACATGTAGAAGAAGCAGAGCTTCTAATTGGCCCTCGAGTTTGCAAAATTGCATCACCCAAGGTTCTCTGGAAACTGCTCCTCATCTCAAGATTACTAGAACTGAATGAAGCGTTCTCATGGTTTGATGCTTGAGAATTCAACCGAATAATATCCGTCACAGATGATGATAAGGATGCAGGTGGACTTTCAATTTTGTACTTGTTAGAAGAACAAACACCGCGCCATAGTTTACTTATGCCACAAGATCCCCAATGTGTAGAACTGTTCTCTGCAAATATCACCATCAAAGGGCAGGTTGGGTAATGTGTAAAAATAGGTTCCAGTCAAGACAAATAGTGTTTAGTTATGGGTCGGGTCAAGATGATTACAAAAATTATATTGTTTTAATAATAATCTGATTTTTTGAATAGAATGATTCAGTAGGTTTTATACATTTGGAATACAATTTAGGGGTGCCTTTCGAACCATTTGACAAGTTAAGCTACCTTTCTCTTCTAATTTTACCTGTTTGGTTTGACATGTTTCCTTTTAGGATATTTGTTTTAAAAAGTTAACCCATTTGACCCGTAAGACCATTTATTAGTATGGAACAAAATTGCAAACTCTAAGAACGAGAGATGGCAACAAAAGCATAATCATAATTAATCAGTGGCAACCGTGTGAAGCTTGCAGATGAATCAACTGTGGTCAACCTGAATTGGAGATGAGCCCGTCTCTAGAGACCACGTATATATTGCAGGTTCTTGGAGCATGCTTTAGGACATCTGAAGGTACCCCACCTCCATAGAACTTTCTAAAACCGAATGTTAGAAGTTAGAACTTAATTGATTGGATCATACATGATTCTTAAACGATAGCAATCTCAAACTGCTTATTGAAAAAAACCGATTTCACCCTAAAATAAGCAGATAAGCACAATTACTTTTCATTATCAAAACATTCTGAAGTAAGCAAATAAGAGGTTTTAATAAGCAGTCCCAAACACCCCCTTACTAGAGATAAAAATGAAATAATTATGGTATACCTCTTGAGCCAATTGGAGGAGCTTGAACCAAGAACCAAACTATTGATCCCTGACTTGGATACATAACCTACAAGACCCGATGCGGGGTTATCACCTTCCACCACCAAAGTCTCTATCTGCAAAATAAATTTTGAAATACTACAAGTTTAAGATTATTTTATACTTTTTTCACTCCCAGAAATAACAGTGACTGCTTGTCAACTGATAGTAATATGTGAGATAAGTTAGACCTTAGGACCTCTTATCTTTGAGGAAACTGAAACCACATGGACTTTAATGCAAGTTGATCATGAAAAAAAGAAAGATGCACCTTTTTGCCTTTGCAGAGTTTCTTGAATGGTAGAAATAAATTTTCTGTTTGTGACTTCATGTCTTCTACATACATGGCTACTACATTAGCATCCAACTCCATAATAGAGACTTGCTTTCCTGCTGCAAGTAATAAATGCTCGTGAATTCAAATATCAAATTCATATTGAGTTGCTGCAACTTATATTTGCTCCAAAATAAATATAATATATTTTTCAAACCTCATATGGAAGTTGAAATATTTCATTTGCAATAGATTTTCATGTTAAAGTCGTCTATATAATGTTATCATTAAAAAAAGGTTGCTACTTAACTATGGGTCTACCAGATTTCTAAATTTGTTTCTTGAAGGGTACTTTGATATCTGATAAATGATTAAATAATAGTTTTAAGCATATTAATTTATACAATATTATAAAGCATTTGGCTTAAACTCTTAATCCCTTAATATTAAGGATTTGAAAATACTACTTTGTCCCTTATATTAAGCCCTATGGAAACCATTCACCAAATTCAATGGGGTTAATTAGATGCTACTATTCCAGTTTGACCAAACTAAATGGAATTGAAGGAATTGAAATAAAAATGTTTCAATTAGCATTCATGTTAGAAAGGATGTGTCGGATTAGAATTTACAGGGCAACTTGGCGATAGTTATAAACACTTACATACTTAATATTGACCAAAAGGTTATATATTTTGTCACGGGTACACTTCTAGACTAGACGGGTTAACATTCCTCCATATGGTAAAATAATTATATAATTGATTTTCTTTCTCACAAGGTTTTCCTTTCTCATATATATCTTAATTAAACTACATATAAACTTTAAGACACATAAAGTTTACAAGTGATTCATGTGTGTTTCAAACCGTTGTACTTGTTCCTTTCTTTCAAACATATGAACAAAAATATGGCCAGCAAGAATACTCGACCATGCAAAAAATAGCAAGAAACATTACAATTAGCCATAGTGGTGGATCCCATTTCCAGTATGCACAATCATGATAAATGTTAAACAAATAATGCACTAGAATAATTAAGTTATTTTCTACATGTGACAAAATTACAGAAGACATAACACAGTATGCACTGCCCCTAATTGGAAAAGGCCAAGTTATGTTCTTTATTTCTACAAACAGAAATACTGTGTCCAAAATTTTACAAACATGTCATTTCTTCGGAAAAATGCATACTTTTAGCAATCCAAAAAAGTGAATTCAATGTAGTAATATCCTTCAAGTTCACTTTATTCATTTATTGAAGTAGTCATCTGTTTAATAAAATTCAGATAACAAAGGTAGATTCTATCCTCTTTCTTCTTCCATTTTTTATTTTAAGGTTTAGTACACGAAGATGTAACCTGCTCTTTTCCTAACAAAATATAAGTTTGCTACATTATATTTTTTTTTAAATATTTACACATTGAATGACAAGAATATGCAGCCTATTAAGTACATTTTGGCTCAATAATCCTTTTCCCGTTCCAAAATAACTTGATCCGCCTTAGTAGAGACCACGAAACCGAATTAGGTTTGAGTGATTTTGAAGAATTTATGATACCACTTCTCCATGATTCCACTATTTCAAATAATATCATGTCAGTTAAACAATCCCTAAAACTTTCAGCACATCTAACTTAATCAGACAGTTTGATGCCTGCTAATGGAAAAAAAACAGATAATCGCCAATAAACTCGACCACAAACCCTGTAACTCGTAGAGGCAGAATAAAATCATACAAATTAAGAGGGAAATAATATTCATCATAAATTGTATCGAATCTGTGTGTTTGTGTAATTGTGAGAGAGAATTGAGAGAGTACACGGAGTAGGGATCGAAGTGATGTTGGGAATGACATGAATCAGGACGAAATGATCGGCTTTCTGAAACAGATTCTCCACCGCCCACCGTACAGCTCGTCTACTACCTTTGCCGCCAATTCCACCGGCGTTGCCACCCTTCACCGCCACCGCCACCACCGCCGTCGGCGGACCACCTTCACCGTCGATCATACTTGTTGACTCCATATGCACATCAAAAAAATTCGATCAAACGTGAGGGAATATCAGATTATCCAGAAATATTATATCATTTTGATGATTTTGACTTCAATTTCAGTATAATTCGGACGACTTCCAACGACCGGTTCCGGAAAACATAATTTACAATTTGCACACTTGTTCTTTTATCATATGTCACTATGGCATTTAATCTTTTTTATCATGAATTATATTTTGGGTAAATATTTTGTAAATAAACCGAAGTTTGGCTTAATTCTCATTTATGTAACCAATTTTAAATTTTATATAAAATACAATCAGATTAGATTGTATGCAACAATTAACATATAAATCAGGTTGAAGGTTATTTTTATGAGTTTTGATTTTTTTAGTTAACATTCTTCGTATCTTCTTCATGATAAAACTTTAAAAATAACATGTATATTCAAGAAATCATGAAGCGATTACTAAATCATGTACAAATTTATAAAAAATCTATTCAAAGCAAATATAGAACCTTTTTGCCCCCGATTTCACATTTTGTAAATTGAAAACTCAAATGCAGGACTGCAACACAATCATTTTGAACCATAACCGCACGCAAGAACAATTTGAAATCGTAGAGAAAATTACACATGCTATTATGGAACCCTAATCGCACAAGAAGCAAAATTGATTTGAACATGTAGTGGTAAAACCTAAATCACACCCTTTATTGAACCTAAATTGGTTGAGTCGGATGGAGATCTTGAATCCATATGGTAGTTGAACCCTAAATTGATTGTGGTGGTTGAAGATCTTCAGTTTGGAAGTATCCTCGTATGTTCAGATTCGAAATCAAATTTCTTCATATGTTTAAATCTGGATTCCTAGTAAAAAATTAAGTAAATAGCATCTATGTTTTCATATTTTTGATGAGGTGTAATATGTTAAATTGTTGTATCTTTAGTTAAAAAGGATAATATTATGTTCGTCATTTTGGATGTTTATAGTTATATACATGTGTGATCTATATGACAGTCTAAATAAATGTGTGATATTAATTAGAAAAGCTAGGGCTTATACAATATATTACTATACAAATACAAGCTATATGGTATATTTTGTTAATGGTCCTCCACGGTATGTATAGATATGGGATTATGATTGAACATTTAGACAAAATCCATGATGACAGCCATTTAGTACATTTTTGTGCATACTACAAAGTACAAACTTGATGGAACATAATGCACACGCATAACAGCAGTTGCATTGTAGATGTCTTTTTGTAATCTCTTGTAAATGACATGTTTTATAAGGCTCGCACATTAATGGTGTAAGTCACGATATGTCTTGCGATTATAAGGAGGGAGTTAGTATTTGCAAGAAGAAATATGTAAGAAAGAAAGACAAATAGGTGACACGCAGAGAAGGAGCATACATACATTTGAACATGATTTTCGCTCATGCAATAACTATGAATGCTCGCTCTCTTATGTCAACTTTAAACCTCTAACACCTAACCCTAAACCAATATGTAAAACCAATAACCCCATTTATAAACATGATATGTAACCAATGCTGACAATTTAGGTCATATTAGTGTTATCGGGTTCGTGTCTATGTCATTTTCATTACGACCCATTTATTTTCGTGCCAGGTTCGAGTAGTGTTCATATAAACACACGAGTAGTCGTAATTATTTATGTGAATATATTATTATTTATATTTTACTTAGCTAAATGTATGATTGTTTTATGTGAACGAAAAAAGAGCCCTATAGGAGTGTTTCTTAAAAAAAGTTATATTAATTTCAATCGATATAGAAAAATATATGATTAAAGCCACTAAATTGTAGTAACGTTTCCAAAATGTTCCATTAAGACACGTCAATTTTTTTACACATGTCTACTAAACTCACAAAAATGTGTCATTACTCATTATGTCCATATTTAACCAGCAACTCTGTTATAAAAACAAGACAATAATTTTTCTTTGCTTAATTTTTTATCATTTTGCCTAATTCTTTTTGCAAATCCTGTAGATAGTATTTTAGACTTTTTAAGGACATGATGAATTGAAGGACATGTATGATAAATATAAAATAAAATATGTGTGTGATATAGGTTTTTAAAAAATTGTAATACGATTTAGTATGTATTATTTAATTTTTTAAAAATTTTAATATTAAAATTGTGAAACTTTATATTTGAATAAAAATCTACATTATAAAGGTTAACTAATTATGAATGTGAATGAAGTTTGTATATGATAAAACAAATTTAGTTAAGTTTCATATATTAAATAAAATTTAAATTTAGTTGGTCTCACTTATTCAAACATTTAAAATCGTAAATATGAGTTTGAAAAAATCAATCATACATTTAATTTTTAAAATTAAATTCTTATTAGTTTGGCCTCTAAAAATCAAAATTGAATCCATCAATTTGAGTAAATAGATGGTTAAGATTTTATAATCAAAATTAATAATTTGTTAAATAAGATTATGTACTGTCCAAAATATTAATTTATAGAAGATCGATTGGATTAACAACTTTCAAATCAAAATAATTATACCTATGGTTGTAAGTTAACAACATTATAAGAAACTCATAAATCATACTCAATAGTTATCCAATTTTATATATACTCATAGTTAATAATATTGATCCAAATTTAGATATAAAAATATTAAAAGTACTTAAAATGTAAAATTATCAATATCACATATATATACCTAATTGATGATTATCTAAACATGGATAAAGCCCGGTGACTAACAATATAACCAAAATTTCTGTGAGAAAAACAAAACCACGTTGAAAAAATGTATTTGGATTATGCATTATATATCTTCGATCATCGTATTAAGGTTTTATTTAAGGGTTTAGTATCTGAAAGTGTATCGAACTTGTCACTTTTTGTTATTGTGTATACCCAACTTTAAGAACTACCATTTAATATACTCAATTTTTTGAAGTTACCGTTTGACGTATCGTTAAACCTGTAGTTCAGGTTGCAGGTAACAATATGAATTTTGATTTATTTTTAATATTAAAATGAAGAAGATGAGCATGAGTATGAACATGAACAATATTCAAAAGCAACCTTCAATAGAAACCCTTAACAAATCTGAAAATTTAATGGTATGAACAACCATATTCATGTTCACAAATCTAAAAATTTAATGGTATAAACAACCGTATTCATGTTCATGGCATTGATATGGCACTCCCATTTTTATCCATACTTGTAAACAAACAAAGAACTCAAGTTGTGGGTCTGAATCCAACAATTGAACAGCCCGTAAATCAAAGAACATTTGAAGACCAACCACTAAATCAAAATTGCAGCAGATGAATAGCCCACAAGTTACAGAACAAGAGAAGAAAATCCCTAAAGTGAAACTCCAGCGCCGAATATCCCATAATTCAAAGAACGATCGATGAACAACTCTTAAATCGAAACTCCCAGATCGAATGATTACCGATTAATATGAACGATTACATATATGTCAAATCGAAAATCAAAAACGAAAACCTTAGCATCAAACGAGTATAGATCTGAACCCAGAATCAAAATTGAAACTGAAAATCAAAAGCCCCAAGTCGAAACTCAAGCTGATGAATAGCCCCTAAATCGAAAGCCCTTAACCTTGAAAGCAGATTGATATAAAAGATTATGGATCTGAAATCGAAAATAAAAAAAGAAAAAACCGTAGAATCAAATGATTATAGATCTGAAGCCCCAAAATCGAAACTGAAATCGCGATTATGTAATTTCATAGCCCCTTCAAAAACCAAATCCGATCTAACATGGTTTTATTTTTTATATTCATTGGTTTAAGGATGAAACCATATTTGGGGTTTTCATCTACAATATTCCATTTTTCATATAAGCTACTTGGTTTTTAGACAAACTTGTGTGTTTAAATTTGCTCATCTTCAAGTTCATCCCAGATCTTTTTTTATTTTTTAATAGTGAAAATAAAGATGACCTGCTATGAGACTTGTGACCTGCTATCATAGGTTGCCATACATAAAATGGTAGTTTTAAAAAGTTGGGTATATTAAATGGTAGTTTTTAAAGTTGAGTATACATAATAGCAAAAAGTGACAACTTTGATACACTTTTGGAAACTAAACCATTTATTTAAATAAGTCTAATATTATTAAATTAGACTAAATGCTCGTGTGATATAGGGGTTGGTTTAAACGATAATAAATATTAAACATTAATAAAAACGTATTAAATAATAATAAAACTTGAATTAAATGAGAATTTAAAAAATGACGACGTACAACATCAACACGCTAACCAGAAGTGGAAACATCGACGCCGGTAAGAGTGCAGATTTGACGGCAAAAACGTGTTATTATGATGTATCATTATTGTTACAATTAAGGGTAATAAAGTTAAACGTTATTGGTTTAATTAAAAAGGATTTAAAATGATTATAAAATATTTTAGAATAATTAAACTAAGAATTTGGTTAATTATGATATTTTGAGATATTGTAAAAGGTAAATATGATATTTGTAAATTAAGGTGGACAAATACAATTTTATATAACTTAATAAGGGCATATATGAAATTATCTCTAATAATTTTCACTCTAAAAGTCAAAATTGATTTTTTGATTTTAAGTGAATGAACGGTCAAGATTAAATATTTTTTTAAATGAATAGTTTAGATCGTTTAATAAATTTTATTAAATTAATTTTTTATTTAGATTAGAAGATTAATTTGAATATTGACAATTAATACTCTTAACTATGATCACAAAAGCAACACATTAATTCTTGATTCTTGTAAAATATCACGTCTAATTTAAATAACTTAAAAATAGTTCATTTATGTGATTTAAATTTATATCATAGAATTTAATCAAATCATCCACACGCACCAAAAAATAAAGTCAGAAATTGGCTTTTTATTAAATCCTCATCCTCATTTCTAATAATTATCCATCATTCCATCTACTTTAAATTATTCATCTTAATAGTTATGTATTACTTACTAATTATCCTTTTCTATTTTCATAAATCTACTTAATAGTTATCTATTTTATATATACATAAAACTCCAATCGGCTTTTCAAAATTCATAAATTATCACCAAATTTTAATATCCTCAATTTTAGTAAAATAATTTTAAAAAACAAATCATAAATCGGAATTAGAATATAAGAAACATGAGTTAATTTCTCAATGATTATTTAATACATAAATAATTTTTTTAATTTTTTTTGTAAATCTCCTGGTATAATATATATTAGTTGTTTTGTATTATGGTTGTTTTGAAAGTTGCATGCATTAATTATTATACGTACGTCGGTCTTAGTACGTAGCCCATATCCATTGTAGATCAAGCTTGGACCTATACAAATTTGGTTGGATATATAGGTACGTGACAAAATAGAAGACTTTTAATAATATTATATGATTTTATTTTATTTATTATAACTCAATTTTTAAAACTTTCATTCAATTCAATAACTTATAAAAGATGTTCGATGTAGAAATTAAACAACGTTATTATAAATCATGCATTTAATTATTGAAAAATGTGACTAATCAGCTGTAAATTAAATACCAAAGAGACGATGAATTTAATTCATGAGGAATTACATTTTTCGACTCTGTTATTATCAATAATGTTTAATACCAATCTGGCTCTTTTAGAAAATTGATAATTATTAAAATGTTAAAGGATTTTTTAACGTTTTATTTTTACATGTTTTAATCGAGATTCTAATTCGTGTCGTAGATTTAACTTAAGAAAGCATTCTAAGCTAAAAAAATAAAAACTAGTAATGGACATGGAACTATATAATAACCCAAACAACCCCTATGTAATGTTACAGTTTGTCGATTTTCTTTTTGAAAAGCAATTTTTTTACAAGTGATATTCATAGCTAAAATTTGGTTTCATAACTACATAATTTGTATTGAAAACTGCTAAAAATCAACAATTACATAATTGTTCAGAAACTTAAAAAAAATTACTCAAAATCTACAAGTAATGACTAAAACTGTTTATCCATAATCATAAAAGGTGGGTGCTGGCACAAAAAAGTAAAAAACTGCTCACCCATATAGATATAGGTCGTTCATGAATTTTCTATATCTAAAATTCTTCACATTTTAAATCATCTCTGGGGTTTACATTGAACCACTATGCACAACAAAGCTAACGGTCCTACAAAAATCAAGAACGAAAGAACACAGCAATTGATCACAACTTGCTGAGCAAAATATGTTAGTACTTACAAGTTGCATCTTGATATGCTATGATTTTTAGATTTTATATGGAACTACTTTACTTTTTCTTCCAATGTATACAAGCTTAAATTTTACTTTGAAGAAACATGATTTGGTATTACATTTTGCTATCTTAATGTTCAAAAAGTTGTGTGTGTTTGGTCGGAAACAATGTGCCATATACCAATGATTCTGGTCATACGAACTCTAGTGGGGATGCTCACACAAATAATCTATATATCTTAAAACTTAAAATCCTTCTTATCTTATGTGATACATATTAGAGGATCTTGATTTTCTATACAATAATTGGAAGGAAGGGAGTGATGATGTCACAACTTTTTAGGATTTTGGGCCTATAGTGAAATTTAAGTGAACTTAACTCATATTTAAACCTTAATTAGTGAATATGAGTTACTATCACCATTAAATTGAATACTGTAAATGAGATTATTATTAAATTAAATTAAATTAGAGTAATCCTATTTAGTTTAATGGGTTTAAGTTACATTTGTCTTTCTTTGATTATTGTCAGGATCGTAAAATACCAAATAACAAGAATTATCTTTTACTATCTTAAATCAGACTTGTATGAAAAGACAACATTTGAATTTAATCACAATCAACCAAGAAGTTGCGGAATCACACTTAATTGATTTTAATAAAGGTTTTAATCACAAGAACAATTTAATCAATTCAAAAAATAACTTTAAACACAAGATGTTTATTAATAATCAACGATGATTACAATATTCACCAACACCTCCAATCTAACTCTTTTGTTAGACGAAGAACACAAACTGTTCTTAGGTTTCAGAGAAACTTGGAGGCTAATACACTTTCTGAAAATATTAAAACAATACGAATAAGTGTAAATCAAAAGCAATCATAACAAACTAATCTACACAGAGTATTTATAACCCTTTAGGTTTTTGAAGTTTGTTAATCTTCTATCTTTGTGAGATAATCTTGATAATCTTCAAAACTTGATAAAATATCTTTTAAATCCACGAAGATAGCAATTTCCATAAATATCTCAACAGAAACTGTTTGTTGAATAAACAGTTCTGAGTTTCTTCTAACAGTCTTCTCTTCATTCTCTTCCAACAGTTGATGTGATATAACTAACAGTTCTGAATCTTTTTGTACTAATAGTTTTGAAACTGTTTTCTCAAAACTTACTCCAACAGTTTTGCTTTTTGCATGTTCAACAGTTTTAACTTACTTAGCCTTATTTCCCAACAATCTCCCCCTAACTTAAGATATTGAACAATATACTTAAGTTGTTTATAGGGTTCGACCACAGAAAACTTAACATAAGTAACTTATGCAAAACCGTTTCAATCAAAACTTGAAAGTTAACCTTTCTTGGACTGTAGGGATTCCAATCTTTCTTTGAGCCTCTGAAGAAGATTTTCTTTAACTTTAGCAGGGCCAAAGAACTTTGCTTTTATCAAATATGAGAGCTTTGTTTTGTTATGCTCTATGAACTCAAGATCAAACCATTGAGTCAGTGCATTTCCCATTACAATGTGATAAGTCTTTGACTTAGCATACACCTTGACAATACTTATTGGGAATGCTTCCTCAGCTATTAACATCTTCATTACTCTCAGAGGGTCACATATGCTTGTTAAATGTCTCATCAACACTCTGATTTCAATACCAGCAGCTTCTCCATAGTGCCTTAGACCATATTCATACATTTCTTGCACATCTCTCCTGGTCACAATATCCATCAATTGTAAAAAGCTTGCATAGCTTTCAATTGGTTCAATCTCTCTCACAATTGTTACTCCTTGCTTCCCAGTTTCAATTCTTAACAATTCAAATCTCCATTCAGTTATATGAGATTTTTGTTCGAGTTGAGCTTCCTCAAGCTGATCTAGCTTCTGTCCAACCTCCATTCTGAGCTTATCTTGCAAAATGGTTTGTACCATACCAGCCTTAGGTTTTTCTTTTGATGTTTGAACTGTTTGGGATTGTTGAAGATGTTTAGGTTTAGATATCTGCTTTTTCTTTTCAGCTGTTTGCTTTGAAAGTGGAACTGTTTTCTTTCTTTCAATTCTCTTTCTTTTCACTCCCTTATCAGCATTCTTTGCCTTTTCTTCCTCCTCAATCTCCTTTGTTATTTCAGCAGCCATCTCTTGAGCTAATTTAAAATCTTTTTGCTCTTGTTGCTCCATCTTAGCATTTAGCCTCTGAGCAAGCTCATGATCATACTCCTCTTGTTGTTCCTTTAAAAGTTTTAACTTTGGAATATCAACAACAACTTCCTTTCCCTTTCCTAGCACAGGAGGCATTTTTTCATCTTTCTTTGATTCTTGAATTGCAATGCCTTTGAATCCTGGCTTAGGTGCAATCGGCTCTAGTTTAGATACTTTCCCATCCAGCCACCCATCATCAATCTTTTGGGCCATTTTGAATGTGCTAATATTAAGCGTTTGAGCACCAACCTCAATCAAATGATTTTGTTTAGCTTTAGACCACGATTTGAATACTTCTGTTGTCGGATAATCCCCAGACATGATCATCCTATTGATCAACACTCTATCAACAGCAAACAGTTTCTCTTCTTGTGATTGATCCCTTACAACTGTTTGAGCAACTGTTGTTTGTGGAGTTGCAACTGTTTGTAGTTCTGGTGCAGTTGTTGAAGTACCTTACACATCCTTCTCTTGCTCCTTTATGATTTCCTTCTCCCCCTTTTTGATTGGAACTGATTGAGAGGGAGAGGCATGCATTTGTTGAAACATTTGATCATGCATTCGAAGAACCTCTGTTGCTTGTAATATAGAGGTTGACAAAGCCTTGATTTGATTGTGTTGCTGAATAATTAGCTCATTATGCTTGGCAAGCAGCTTGTCTTGTAAGGTACTCCTCTTTTTGAGATAAAGAAAGGCAGCAAGAAATGGTACTAGATCAGAATTCGTCAATGCTTTGTGTTTCATGCTAGCCTCAATGTCAGCAAGTGTTGCCACTTCAAACATATCATCGACAGATAAAACTGGTGGGTCACTCCTAGAAGATCCCTCACCAGTACCCCTTTGTTCTTGGTACTGGGATTTCCAAAAGCTGTTTGACCAGCCTTTGTTGCCGTGGGTGAGGTCTTACTTATGTTAACACTGCCTTGTTCACCCCTTGCAGATGAAACAGTAGTGTCAGCCTCAAGAACCACATGATCACCCTCTTTAGGAGTGATCACCTCCTTAGTGTGCTTGGGAGACAGCACAATAGGTTCCCTTTGGATATTCTGCACAGGTGAATGCACCTGTGCAGGGCTTACAGTTTGGGATGATGGGACTGTGGTGGAAGGAGCACCAACAGTTCTTTTCCTTTTTCTGAATGTTATAAGTGAGGGGGCTTGTGTAGTAGCTTTAGAAGGAGTAACAGAGGGAGATATTTGAGTATCGTGAGCTGTGGGTTTCAGAGTTGGTGGTGTAGCAATAGTTTGGGCTTCATGCTCAACTCTGATAGCTCTGTTTCTTGAAAGAAACTCCACCATTGTAGAGAGTGGTAGAGTGATATTACCCGAGAAATTCTTCCCATTTATCAACAATTTGCTCAATGTGGAGGCCACATGAGCAGAGGGAATCAGAACCCTCTTGTGAGTTTAAAGATTTGGCAATAATAAGTTTAAACATGTTTGCACAAATCTGGGGTGCATAAAAAAGAGACCATATTTGGTCCCGAGATGCTTTACCATTCCATCAAAAATTAGCTTAGAAAAGTTGAAGCAGCGATTGTTGGTCAAACAGATTAAGGCCAAGGCAATGTTGCTTCCAAACTCATTCCAGCCGGTTCTTTTAGGACTTAAACATTGTTGTAGGGTATGTATTAAATATTTCCAGTGAGCGCAAAATTGTCCTTTGTAAAAGGTACCCTTTCCCCTAGGGCCCTCATACCCCAGTTTAATCAACTCCTCATGCAAGAATTCCAAGGAGACTGAATCATAATACTCACCCTCAAGATCATTAAGTTGAAGGTGTTCACGGATGGTATTCTCAGCGATTGAAACATCATGGCTATCTACACTTGAAGTGATCCATTGCACTCCATTTATTTCAGTGGGCGTAGCATTTTTCCAGAACTGATCAAGATGAGAAGTGTAAATGGTTGGATTGATGGTGAGAGCAGTATTAAGATTTGACAGGGTAAGATAGTCGATCATGTCATGAAAGACATGCAACTTAGCTGGTTTGGAGAGGAAGGCAAGCATGTTGTGTTCTTTGACAAACGGAAGGGGAGCCATGGCGATTTCGAATAGAGCGTCTAGGGTTTTAGCGTTTGATTGAAGGTTAGTAAGCGTAAAGGAAACTGCGAGGAGGGAATGACTTATATATGTAATGCATATTAAATGCAATTCAAAATTCCTCAGAATATCTTCAAAGACTTAAATACCCTTGACTAACAGTTGACGGAGAGTATGGAGCTAACAGTTGACAACTGTTTGGCTAATGAACTTCAACTGTAACACTCCCCCTTAACTGATTAGGCCGTTTGCCTAACAGTTGTAACACCAAAGTACTAACAGTTGACAAATGTTAGTTATAATTTGTACTATAAAGCCCTGAACACTTTCATAAACAGTTGTTAGACTGACAACTAACAGTTTCAAACTGTTAGTGTGAAAACACAAAAATCATAGACAGAATAGCTAACAAAGCATTATTCTAAGTTAATCATACCAATATTTGAGATTAGAAAGTTAAATCTGCTTTCATCAAATGCTTTGGTAAACAGATCAGCTAACTGATCATCAGTATGTACTTTTAAAACTTGGATTAACCTTTTCTCATTGCAGTCTTTGATGAAGTGAAACCTGATTTCTATGTGTTTTGTTTTTGAATGCTTCACTGGATTGTTCACAATGCTGATAGCACTAGTGTTATCAACATAGATAGGAGTATTCAAAAGAGTCATACCATAATCCAGAAGCTAATTCTGAATCCATAATACTTGAGAACAGCAACTTGATACAGCAATGTACTCAGCCTCAACTGTTGAAGTGGACACTGTTGTTTGTTTCTTGCACCGCCATGACACCAGTCTTGAGCCAAAGAATTGACATCCTCCAGATGTTGATTTTCTATCCACATTTGCTCCACCATAGTCACTGTCAGAATATGCCACTAATTCAAAAGGTGAATCCTTAGGATACCACAGACCTAACTTTTGTTGGCCTTTGAGGTACCTAAAGATCCTTTTTACAGCAAAGAGATGTGACATCTTGGGACTACATTGAAACCTGACACAAACACACATAGCAAACATTATATCTGGTCTAGAAGCAGTTAAGTACATTAATGAACCTATCATAAACCCATACAAGTGTATGTCTACATTCTCCCCCTCAGGATCTGCTCCCAACTGTTTGTGTGTTTCCATGGGAGTGCTTGCCAACTTTACATTTTGATAGCCAAACTTATCCAAAATGTCTTTGACATACTTTGACTGACTGAGAAAGATACCAGATGGCTTTTGCTTAACCTGTAACCCCAAGAAGAATGTAAGTTCCCCCATGGAGCTCATCTGGAATCTCTTATGCATGATGGCTTCAAATTCCTTGCAAAGATTATCATTGGTAGATCCAAAGATTATATCATCAACATAGATCTGTACAAGTAAGATCTCTGTTTCAACTATCTTTGTAAACAAAGTTTTATCCATTGTGCCTCTTTTAAACCCATTCTCAATCAAATGAGATGACAATATCTCATACCAAGCTTTAGGAGCCTGATGTAACCCATACAAGGCTTTATCCAACCTATATACCCTATTAGGATACGTTGAGTCTTCAAAACCAGGTGGTTGACATACATACACTTCCTCATCAATGGTTCCATAGAGAAAAGCTGATTTGACATCCATTTGATATACCTTAAATCCTTTGAAACTTGCATAGGCAAGGAACAATCTGATAGCTTCTATTCTGGCAACTGGGGCAAAGACATCATCATAATCTATACCCTCTTCCTGAGTATAACCCTGTGCAACAAGTCTAGCCTTATTCTTAATGACTATTCCTCTTTCATCCTTCTTATTTCTAAACACCCATTTGGTGCCAATTGCTCGTTTGCCTCGAGGGAGTTCTACCAGCTTCCACACTTGCTGAATTTGGAACTGTAAAAGTTACTCTTGCATAGCTTCTACCCAAGAAGGGTCTCTCAATGCCTCTATTGCTTTCTTTGGTTCTATCTTTGATAGAAAGCAGGCATTCACATCAAACTGGTCAAGAGTTACGCCACTGTTTTCACTTTGCAGCATACCCCTTGTTTGAATGGTTGTGGCAGGATCACCTATAATCTGTATTGGAGGATGATTCTTGTGAATTCTTGATGTATTAATGTTCTCTTCAGGCAAGGAATTCTCCAAATTTGACATATCAACCTCAGAGTTTCTTGCATTCCCAGAAGTGATACACACTTGGTAGACAACTGTTTGATGTTCAGATGCATGGTGATGGGTAGGAACATGAAATTCCTTGTCAGCATCATCATTTATTTGGCCATCAGCACTTGAAGAATTATTTTCAGTGAGAGGAAGCACCACAAAGTCTTTATTCACTGTGTTTTCATCAACAGTTGTTGGATTCAAACAAACAGTCTCAAGACTGTTGACACCGTTGGAAACTGTTTGTTGATTTGTACCAACAGTTGTAGGAATATCAACAGCTGTTTCTGTGGAAAACTCAAAAGACAAAGATTTGGTTAGTGCATCAATATCAAATAACCACTCAGGACCATTACCTGCTGCATTGATTTTATTCTCATTGAAAGATACATGCATACTCTCTTCTATGATCCTAGACACATTGTTGAAGACTCTATAGGCTTTGCTCTGAGTGGAATAGCCTACAAAGAATCCTTCTTCAGCCTTGCTTTCAAACTTTCCTAATTGGGACTTGGTATTTAGGATAGTGTAGGGACATCCAAATGGTTTCAAAAAATTGATCAATGGCTTTCTGTGAAGAAATAACTCATAGGGAGTTTTCCCTTTGGACTTGACAACTTGTACTCTATTCTGAACATAGCAAGCAGTGTTCACAGCTTCTGCCCAAAATGTCATTGGGAGCCTAGAATTAGCTAGCATTGATCTAGCAGCTTCTATCAAAGTCTTATTCCTTCTTTCAGCCACTCCATTCTGTTATGGAGTCCTAGGAGCACTAAACTGTCTTTCAATCCCTTTCTCTTCACAGAAACTGTTTAGCTCATAGTTCTTGAATTCAGATCCATTGTCAGACCTAATGACTTTCACATTTAAATTGGACTGATTTTCAATTCTAAGAATAAGGGATTTAACTAACTCTGCTGTTTCATCCTTAGATCTAAGAAATTGAACCCAAGTAAATCTGGTGAAGTCATCAACTATGACTAAACAATAAGCTTTCTTCCCTATACTAACCACAAATGTAGGACCAAAAAGATCAATGTGCAATAACTGTAAAGGTATAGAGATGGAAGAAACTTCTTTGGTCTTAAAAGAAGTTTTGTGTTGCTTGCCTTTGAGACAAGCAATAAAATGATCATCACATGAGAATTCCTTTTGAGGTAAACCTCTTACCAAACTGTTTTTAGCTAACAAATTCATGGTTTTAAAATTCATGTGACACATCCTTCTATGCCAAGTGGCAGACTCATCCTGAGATGCCTTGGAGAGTAAACAACTTAAAACATTTTGCTGAGCAACCTTTTGTGTATCCAAGCAGTAAACATTATCCTTTCTTGGTGTTCTCAAAAGAATGTCCTTTTCTGATAACTTAAAATCTTTTGAAAGGATAATGCATTCAGTATCTGTAAACACTACTTTGTTTCCAATGTCACAGATTTGGGATACACTCAACAGATTGTATTTGAGTTGTTCAACAAAGTAAACATCATTAAAAGTAAGGTTACCTGCATCTACAGCTCCCTTACCCGTGATTCTTCCTCCCTTTGGATTTCCTCCAAATGCTACAAATCCTCCATTGATTCTTTTGAAATCCTTCAAGCAGTGTGGATTTCCAGTCATGTGCCTTGAGCATCCACTATCCACATGCCAGATTGCTCCTTGATTGGCCCTATGAATGCTCTGCACAAAATAAACTCAGTTAGTAGTAGGAAGTACCCAGGCCATGCAGGTCTTGGGTACACCATTCATGTCATAGTATTTAACAACAGATTGAGTTTTCTTAATTTCATCCCAATCATATTTCTCTATTCTGTTTGAAGAATATTTAGTGAGAACATATGGTTTTCAACTGTTGTGATTTACATGTGACTTGGTTTGTCTTTCAGAAGAATTATCAGATTTAGTTTCTTCAGAAACTGTTTGTTTTTGCACTTTTACCCAAGCCAAACAACCATTCTTTGTCTTTGGCTTAATAGTTGAAGAACCGTTAAACTGTTTTGGCTTAACAGTTGAAGAACTGTTAGACTGTTTTGGTTTAACAGTTGAAGAACCGTTAGACTGTTTTGGCTTAACAGTTGAAGAACTGTTAGATTGGTTTCTGGTACTTGGTTTCTGGGTCCTATATAACTATTGATTATGATAATAGTTGTGAGCCAAGTGATTTGCTTTCCCATAAATGTAACAATTTTTAGCTTTGACTATAGGTATCCCACTTCTTTGTGCCCATAATTTGTTTCTATTTCTTTGATTCCCCCTCACTAGTGCTGAAGGAGGAAACTTTTGCACACCATGCTGTTTGCATGTGCAAATAGACATTTCTGTATGCTTCTTCACATGTTTATTTTTGGATTTTAATTTTGAAGCCTTCTTCTTCTGTTTTGCAATTGCAACTTCATCAATCTCCTTCTTTCCTTTGGTCTTAATACTAACAGTTGAAGTTTTTGGATGAAAACTGTTTAGACTTTCCTTGGAACTATTAGTGTAAAGATGGGGACTGTTTTCAACAGTAGTGAAACTGTTTATAGAAGTAACAGCTTTGAAGGGTTTTGGTTCACTCGTGGAAGGTTCTGAGGATGCTTTTACAAACATCACATGTTGTGAAGAAGAGCTAGGTGCTTTTGGTTCACAACAGATGTGATTTTCGATTGGAATGATTTCCTCTTTCTTCACAAATCCTTCCTTCTTTTCATCAATTATCTCATATACAACTCCCTCATCTTCACTTTCTAGATGTGGATCTGCTGACTTCAATTCTTCCTCTAGTGGTTCATCAACATACCTTTTAGCTACATCAGTCATGGGAGTTATATAGGTGTGATTGTATGAAGGAGGAGTCTGTTTGTAGCCTATGCCTGATTTTATTTTATTTGAGATCTGTGATTTCAAAACAGTTTCAAGCTTAAGGGATGAAGCTTTAAACATGTTCAAATCTATGTCCACACCATTCAATTTTCTTGGTTAATTCATCTATTTTATTCTCTTTCTCACTCAACTTCTCCTTAAGACTATCAATGTCTTCTTGAAGTTGCTCTTTCTCCCACTTGTGATAATTTCTATCATAGTCCATTTGCAATTCATTAGCCTGATAATCTTTGATTTTCTTTTCAAAGCTCTCAATTACAGCATTGGTTTCATACCTTCTTTCTTCCATTTTGCTTAGAGCAGCACACACCTTTCTGTTATGTTCTCTAAACCTTTTAACTATAGCTCTACATTCACCAGGACATAGTTTAGAAGATACCTGAATGTCTTCTGTCTCTGATGAATCCATGTTGATGGAGGAGTCAGTCAAGGCCATCAATGCTTTGTTGTGAGTTGCTTGCTCAGCCTGATCACTCCAATCAAACCCATAACCTTCTTGAGAGACCAATGCTGATGAGGTGGGAGTTGAATTTTGACCTTGATTCTGGCTTTGTCCACCAGATCTGCATTCTCTAGCAAAGTGACCATGATGTTGACATTTGAAACATCTTACTTTGGATTTGTCAAATTCAGTCTCACCATCAGCCCTGAAGTTCATGTTTTGTCTTCCTGTTCTTTTGATGAACCTTTCTGCTCTTACAGTCAGTATAGCCATCTGCCATTTGAGATCCATCTCCTCAAGATCATCTGGATGCACTTGCTCAAGATCCTCATTTGTAAGGGTTGAATGTGCATGGCTTGCTAAGAATGCTTCAAGCACTGCATCAGAAGTATTCATATCTACTCCAGTAACAGCACCTACATAACCATCAGCAGAGTTAGTTAAAGAAAGATTTGAGTCCATACCTAAGGATGAGAGAAGAGCAGCATTGTGACTAAGGATCATTGACTTCCTTTTTCCTTCAATTTCCCCTTCAAACACAATTAAACTGTTGTAGAGATCATCTAATTCTATATCCTCCAAAGAGTCCTTAGTCCTCCATTGTGCAGCATATACTGTCCACTCATCACCTAAAGACCTAAGGAACTTTCTATTGATTTCATCTTGCTCTATTCTAACCTTTGCACTCTCAAGTTGACTTACTAGCTTATAGAACCTATCAAAGATCTGAGTGATGCTCTCATTCTTTCCACTGGAAAAGTTCTCATAAGCTTGTTTGAGAAGATCCCTTTGATTTCTTTTGGAGCTTGCATTCCCTGCAAACCTTTTCTCCAATGCATTCCACAATTCATGAGCATTCTCAAACTTCTTAAACTGATGTTGATATTCATTAGAAATAGCAATCTGAAGAATGCTTAGAGCTTTCATCTCAAGCATCCTCTCTTTTCTTTCAGCATCTGTTTTTGGTGGTGGTTTCTTCCTAGGTTTTATAGTTTCATCTAAATCAACAGGAGTTATGGGCTCATTCTCAATGATTTCCCAAACAGCATAGTCCATCAATTGAACATGCTGCTTGATTCTCAGTTTCCACATCTCAAAATCAGTTGGTTTGAGCATGGGAACACGAATGTTTGACCCAGATCCAGTGTTTTCAGAAGATCCACCAGACTCCATTGTAATTCAGTGATTGAGAATTCTCAATTAAACAATAAACAGACTTTAAATCAATAATAACACAGCAGATTGTGAAAAACCTTTAACTGGTGATTAAGAGAACCTTAATGTTAAGGCTCTGATACCACTTGTCAGGATCGTAAAAAATCAAATAACAAGAATTATCTTTTACTATCTTAAATCAGACTTGTATGAAAAGACAACATTTGAATTTAATCACAATCAACTAAGAAGTTGCGGAATCACACTTAATTGATTTTAATAAAGGTTTTAATCACAAGAACAATTTAATCAATTCAAAAAATAACTTTAAACACAAGATGTTTATTAATAATCAACGATGATTACAATATTCACCAACACCTCCAATCTAACTCTTTTGTTAGACGAAGAACACAAACTGTTCTTAGGTTTCAGAGAAACTTGGAGGCTAATACACTTTCTGAAAATATTAAAACAATACGAATAAGTGTAAATCAAAAGCAATCATAACAAACTAATCTACACAGAGTATTTATAACCCTTTAGGTTTTTGAAGTTTGTTAATCTTCTATCTTTGTGAGATAATCTTGATAATCTTCAAAACTTGATAAGATATCTTTTAAATCCACGAAGATAGCAATTTCCATAAATATCTCAACAGAAACTGTTTGTTGAATAAACAGTTCTGAGTTTCTTCTAACAGTCTTCTCTTCGTTCTCTTTCAACAGTTGATGTGATATAACTAACAACTCTGAATCTTTTTGTACTAACAGCTTTGAAACTGTTTTCTCAAAACTTACTCCAACAGTTTTGCTTTTTGCATGTTCAATAGTTTTAACTTACTTAGCCTTATTTCCCAACAATTATTACTTCAATGACGTAGCTTCTTATTTAATTATAAGTAGTTACATTTTAGATTTTAACAATTGTCTTTAAACTAATATTTAAACCTTAATGAATTTGAGTTACTATCACCGTTAAATTAAATATTGTAATTTTGATTATTACTAAATTAAATTAGAGTAATTCTATGTGGCATTGCTTTAGGTGTGTTTTTTTCAAATTGAAGATAATTATTGAGAGCTAATATTATAATGGATGATTGGTAGCCATAGATAGGATTGAATGAAGACATGTTTTCGAAGTCTTAAACATGTTTCAGAAGAGAAAAATGACAAGCATCAGATGAGTTTCATAAGCATACGATTATGATGATTTTTAAAGGTGTCTTTTTTTCTTCTCAAAGGTATTTTTATTTTTGTTGAAATTAATCGGGATTGAGTTGATTACTAAGAAATATTATAGTTTCATAATTTGATGTTGTAGTTGCATAATTAACATGCAAGAAAGGTGTTCGATGAAATGTCCGTAGGAAAACTCTATTTGTATTACAAACAATAAGTTAGTTCTTCTCAATAACATCACTTTTTATGCACTAGAACAAATATGTGATTTCGTTACACCGAAAAAGTGTGACGATATGCATATATTCACAGTTGCGTTTTCAGTATATGTGTGACGAAAGGTCCAGTGACCATAGGGTACATACAGTTACACTAGCGGGTTAGTGGCCGTATCCATTTAAAAAAGTAACCAAAACCATAAAATGTGTGACTAATCGGTACAAGTTTATATTGGATTTATTAGTTTTAGTGACCGTAAACACTTTATAGTCACACGAGCAGTTTTTTAGGGTATCTTTTGTCCGTCATTTGGCCACATGAATATATAATATATGTGGCAGCATCGATGATTTAGTCACACAATCATTTTTTTTTGATTTCGTCACATACAATTAAGCCAAAAGTGTTAATAAGTGTGACCATATGCTTCTTAAAGTCAATTAAATGTGTATTTTGTGTGACTATTGTTCATCCAATTGTCAGATCAATTTATGTTTATGTGGCGTTTTGTAATATTTAGTTACACAACGATTGAATTTTATGAATTTTATGCTGAAAGTGAGATTCGAACTTGAGTCCCATCCCAACCATCTTTACAAAGAAACATGCGTTAGACCAGTGAGCTAAATGTTACTTCGATTTAAAAACCTAATACTTATTGTTTAACTATACACGTTAGCTTTTGGCTACACTGAAATTATGTGTGACGAATATCAAATTTAATGATAATCGTTTTTGCCCATTGTTGCTCTAAATAACAGCCACATGAATATTTCACGACGTGACTGATATGAATATATTGCTCACATATTATCACCTAAAATGTTGCCATAAACATCATTTAGATACACATTTGTGATATTGTGTGGCTATAGCCTATTATAAAGCCATATAGTCACATGACCGTACCAAAATAAATGAGACTTTACGGCTTAACTTCTGGCCGGAAAGCTAACATACGCTAAACTTTAGACACACATAATAAGTTACGTGACCATATGTACCGGGATTTTGGCTACACTTAAATCATGTGTGACAAAACTCGATTCTATGATTCATACACATAAATAATTATTTCATGTGACCATATATGGCATTTGGTCACATATAATCACCTAAAATATGGCCATAAACATCATTTAGATACACATTTATGATATGGTGTGGCTATTATAAAGCCATATAGTCACATGACCGTGCCAAAATAAGTGTGACTACACGCATTAGTTTCTGGCAAGCTAAGACACGCTAAACTTTAGACACACATAATAAGTTACGTGACCATATGTACCAGATTTTGGCTACATTTAAATCATGTGTGACAAAACTCGACTCTATCATTTAGACACGTAAACAATTAGTTCATGTGACCATATATGGTATTTGGTCATAGTGTTCAAGTGTGTGACATAGATTTGTCACGTTTTATATGTATATCGTGACTAATGCTTTGAACTTACTCTTAATTTGTCACACGTTTCAAATTCATATGTGGCTAAATAATCAGCCAAAAAATAGCAGTGACCTTTACCTACATGAATGTTCGAAGGTGTGGCAATACATTTCCGAATGGTCATACGATCGGAATTCATATGTGGCTAACTAATAACGTGAACTTTATTTTGATACCTTTGGCCACATAAATATTCGAATGTGTGGCCGTATAATTCTGACTATGTGTGACCAAATCACAATTTTGTACTAGTGATGCTTTTATGACATTTTCCTTATTTAACAATTTTTTTATAGTTCAATTTTTTTTATTTGTTTATAACATTTAGTTTCGTCACTAAACTTTGGTTATATTATTGCAGAAAATCGATCTTGGCATGTACAAAAGGATTTTCATATTTATTAAGTGTGGTATGATTACCAATCCACAACTTCTTCTTATGCAATCAATAGTGGTTTCCTAATACAATCATTCTTAGGTACGTGCTTAAATTGGATTTCTGCTACAATAATTCATGTTATTGCTTTGTTTCCAAATGCTCCGGAGTCCCAAAATTCAATAGAAATAGTTATTGATTATAGATTCTTTGTTGCTGGTGTATACGAAACTCTGTCTCAGTTGTTTCCATTGCAATGGTTATTGATTTATTTTGTCTCAGTTATATCGTCACTAATTATTTTTTATTAATTCATAATTTCACTAAAATGTTTGTAAGAGAAGATAGGTCCGGACGCAATTTGAGAATTAATTTTAATTATTCAAATCTTTTTCATTAGACCGGTGTCATGAAGTGGTAGTTGTATCCTCATGTTTTGTATTATTCTATATCACCCTCATACATATGTGTGTGTATATATATTATACACTTTTGAATCTTAATGTTTTATAATGACTTAAAGTTTACAATAGCTTATTATTTGATTCGACAACCAATAGACATTAGCGAAAATTGCAAAGCAAACAATAACTTCTTCTTAAGTGATCAATAATGAGTCATATATGTGTGCATCATGTTATCCCGTTTATTATTGGGCTTGCAAAGTTTTTAGCTTGTCAATTTATATTTCAAGCATGAGTGTTTTTTACTAATATGAGTTTTTATTTGTTTTCCTTGACCATTTGTTTCTTGCGGGCAGAAGAAACTTACATTCTAAAGACAATTTATCATACGTGAATGGACCATTATTGCTTGATAACAATATATTGGTCAAGTAGTCTTTGGATAATATCATATCTTAATGAGTTTGATAATATATAGATTTTTTTATGATGAAGTGTATTTAAATAAAACGTGACTAGGCTTTTAATTTGTAGAACTGGAAGAATCAGATAGCACTTGAATTCATTCCTCAGTAATCTTTTATAAGTGTGTAATTTTAGAATATAGATCTATCCCCATGTACATGTTAGATGTTGCGATGACGATACTTATTTGGGATGAAGGAAATAAACTTGTGGGAAGTAGTTGTATTTATTGTTGATGTACCAAAAACCAATATGTCTATGATGGTTTTTGTTTTCAAATTTAAAAAGCTTGCACAGATATATGAGGTACTAAGTGACCCATAATCCCAGATAATAGCCACTACATGTGAGGCTTGAAATACCCACTTTTGCTTCAAAAAGCATCTTCATGACTCAAATGAAAGTAAAATTGATATTTAGCTGGCTATATTCCTTATTTGAATTAGAAGTTTCTTTTAAAGCGACTATTCAATGGATTCGACATGTTTTCATGTCCATTAGAAGTGTCACATGTAAACTCTTAAGTTTTTCTTCAGTTTTTAGAAGATCGGTTATCTCATGGGTTAGAGCCTTGATCATGCATTGATCTTTGCTACAGTCTCCAACAAATTGTATAAAAAGGTTGGCTACCTATTCTATTAGAGAACTTGCACGTTGTATATATCATATTTGTAACACCCTCAAACCTGGGCTAGGAGATTAGCGGGTTTGTGGTACGTGCTTATTTGTTTTAATATGATTAAGTGGTTAATAAAATGATTAATTAATTAATTAAGTTAATTACATAAAATAAATTGTATGTATGTATGTTGAAACCGTATGCATGTATGTATGTATGTATTTAATTGTGTACGTGGGTGACATTTGGGGAGGTGAATGCCACCTCCTGCTTTTCATGTTGTATACGTGGGGGTAGTACATAACTTTCATTATCTCAAAGTTTAGAAAGTGAAGTGTGTCTGTATTGTAATTTTCTCTGCCAAAGAACCACCGAAGAAGAAGAACCAGGAGATAGAATCGGATTCCATTCTATTTTGTGTTTTAATCCAAGTCAAGGTTAGATGTTATGGCTTAAATGATTAAATGTTTAGTTGATAATTTCTCGTAGAAATAACATGTTTTTATGATGAACTATAGAATCGGTTTTTGAAGAACTATGAGTTTTGGGTTGGTTTTTGTGTGTTCATATGAAATACATGTTTAAATGATGTTATGATGCATGAAAATGTGCTTAAATAGATTAAAACATGTTTCTGGAATGATATAATAAATTTATGAATTCTGGGTTTAAGTTGATTTGATGAGATTATGAACTTGTCGGATTTGGTTGGGGAAGAAGGTGTATTCTGTTTGTGGAGTAAAACCGATAGATTAAATCCGGAACCCCAAAACCGATACAAGCAAAACCGACACTAGAATCCTATATTAGAAATCCGAGATTTAAAATCTGATTCATCCTAAATCCGAAACCTTAAATCCGAGACTGGAAATCCTATACTCCAAAATCCTACACTTGAGAAACCGGGACCCAAATCCGATACATGTGAAATCCGATTCTCTTGAATCCGAGTGACGAAAATCCGATAACCCCAAATCCGGTGAAGTAAAATCTGAAACTTCAATGAAATCCGACAGTTTGAAGAATCCGATATTTGTGAGTAACGGATTCTTGGGAATCCGATAGTTTTAGGAAATACGACATTTGTGTTTTGAGTTGCAATTGTTTATTGTCTGTTGTTTATTTGTTGAATGAATTATAAATATATGAGATCAGATATATTTATGAAATTGAGACTGATTTGGTTATTGTTGTTTTTAGGCAATCCAAAAGCTCAGTAATATTAGACGTTTGAGTACGTGCTGAAATAGAGGTGAGTGAACGTTAATCGTGGATGTTAAAGATTGCAGTTAAAATTATTGATGTGATGCATGATTGTGGATTGAGTTTGAATTGATTGAACTGCTGATTGTGATATTGATTGTTGATATCTTCTGCATGATTATTTGGTCGATAGGTGCTCTTAGGATGATTTTGAGTTGCGTTTGAGAAGTCAGCTATACGTGGACTTGGGTTGGGCTCGTCTACTGGTTGGTTAAACAGTAGTAGCCCTTCTGTTGCATATGTTGCTTCAAAGGTGGACTTTACTGTGCCAATCCAGTGGAGAGCTATCGGTAAACCTTTGCTTTGGCTGGCATTGGTTGTAGGTTCTGCGCCGAACCGCCGGTCTTCTCAGGATATGTGATTACATGTTATGATCTTGATTGTGAATGTTTGCATTTGATGTTTAGCCTCTACTCACTTAGCTTTGTGCCAATTCCCCTCAGTTGATGTTTTACAGGTTCGTGTTTGAGTTGAAGAAGGAAGAGTTGACCATACTCTGATACTTGTTTTAAAAAGAGACGAGCCAATTATTTTGTAACACCAAACAGTAGTAGATGATAATGTTGATGACTTTTGAACAATGATTGTACTTTTGTAAATATTGGTTTAATGTAACTAAGTTGTTATAAAATTAGCTTCCGCAGTGCAATTAAAAAAAATGGCTTGTGATTTTCCGGTGTTACAATATTATTTCAACTTGTATGTCCCTTGTGGTAAGTAATTTGACAAATAGCTACTATTTTTCAGTTACTTTGCCCGACTTTATTGTTATTTCTTTTAATCTAAGTGTTTTAAATTAAAAGATATTTGTGAGTGATTATTTTAAGTTGTTTGAATACATAGACTATTTATGGCTTTTTACGTTTATTTAAATAAAAGAATAATTTTGTAAACATATATGCTAACATTCAAATAACAAGCATTATCCTACATAAAACATAGAAATATAAAATAATATGTCAAAGATTTTACGTGCTGACCCATTTTTACACAAGTTTGAAACCTAGTAATGGTTCAATTTACTATCTCATGTGATGATTCATGGCCATTTGATCATGTTTTAAATTTCTTTTGACGGTTTCAATGGTTATATAATTGTAGCAAAAGCAATGTGTTTAAACAAAGAGCATCAGTAAGGAGGAAATGGAGGATACGAATAATTATTAAGGAAGAATGATGCAACCGATTGAAGCTGTATTGTTATAAACCACGATATGAAGTTTCAAAATCAAGTAGTACAAACATAAAATTTGTGTCAATCTACATCAATGTTTTAAAAATCGGTTTTTTAGTTGACCCGGTCTCCTCACCGGGTCACGGGTTAACCGGGCCAACCGGTTCGACCGGCGGCTCAACCCGGTTTCTAGCTTTTTTATATATGTATATATATGTGTGTATACATATATATATAAAGTGAAAGAAATAAAAAAAAAGTAACGCATCAAGCTCGCGATCACTATGTATATGAAATTCAATATCATCCCTAACTTTATCATCATCATCAACGAGAACATAACCGTTTGAGTTTCCTAAGTTTATGTAAAAACAAAAAATATAACCTTATGTAAAAGACTAATAGTAAAATAAGATTATAATACCAAATTGCTATATGTAAAAACAATTTTTAGGATTAAAATAAAAAAATAATATAAAACCGGGTTGAAATTAACCGGTCCGACCGCTAAACCGACCGGGTTGATCCGGGCTGCAAAATGCCAAAAAAGGTATACGTTGACCCGCTCTTGTTGTCGGGTCCCGGTCAACCGGTTCGACCCGGTTTTTAAAACATTGATCTACATAGATCTCCACCTTAAACCGAAAAACAAACACTATCGCTTAAAAAACGGAAAGCTCACAAGCTCATGTGCCTCAATAATGACGATGACGGTGGGGGTGGATGGGTAATTGTGACCCATGGAGAGAGAGACGATACGTATTGGTTTCAGTGGCAATGCAAATGTGTGTGGCGGCAATGGCGATATATTAGCATATCTACACCTTGGTCAAGACAACACAAATCTTTCCCAAATCTCATACTTGTAAGAAAGTACGATGAGACACGAGTTAAAAAAGTACCAGTTATGAAGGTTGGATTTGTCAACACAAGCATCGATCTTTCGAAATAGGCTTCGATTTGTAACCGACGTTAGGGTTGTATCGTCATTGTGGATGGTCACAAATTGACAAACAACATTCACAGAGACACGGATGGAGCTGGCGGTAGTAGTGGATCTACTGCCGAAGGTGATGATGGTTGTGCGTGAAGGTAGTTAAGGGGTTGGGTTATTTGAAATCTAAATAAAAAACAGGAATGCTAATTTGTTTCAAATGAGTAATCTGTATACGGAAATTGATTTTTTTGGTGAAAATTTTACTAAGAAAAACAAAAATATGGGAAAGGTGGTTTTAAAAAAGGGTAATAATATGTACACAACAACTTGATATATTATCAACTTGTCTCATATGCTATTAACTACTTGTACTTGTTGTGTATGGGGAAATTTTATTGTGTATAAATCTGCTCCCTTTTTTAAAAAGTACAAAACCATGTGCCATTTTTTTTATATAATCACCATATTATTGAAATCTATTTAAAAAATTATGATATTAAAAAACGATAATATGAAAAAAAGGAAGTAAACAAAAAATTTACTTATAAAAACTTAATAATAATAATATAATATTATTTTATACGAATCAATTTCGGAACATAAACTTACAATAAAAACACATATTACACTAATTAATTTTATTTGATTACAAAACTTCTTATTTTTCTTTTAATAATGTAATTCAAAACTCTAATTACATGAAAATATATAATAAAACACGTATTAAATACTTAAATTTATTAACGATGTGGATCACCAATAATAACACACACATACACACACATCTGTATGCATTAGAAAAATTGACGTAGACATGTATATCACTAGAAGGTAAGTTTAAAACACATAAAACCAATTAAAAGACCGATTTAAAAGTTAAAACACTTAAACTAATTAAGAGGTGTGTTTAAATCACATAAAACCAATATATTATCATATGAAGGGCAACATAATCTATCATTTTAGTTGAAAATACATTCCAACATACTTAATATAGAGAAAAATTATATATATCCAGATGACGCCCGGGTGTTACGGGGGTATTTGGGTAAGCTTATCTTTTTAAGCTTAAACTTATTAACTTTTTAGTTTATGTGTTTTTTAACTTTTGAGTTTATTAGTAAAAAAATGTTTTCTTTTAAAAAAATGTTTAACTTAGCTTGCTATTTTAAAATGACTAAAAGAGACATGCTTACATTTAAGGAAGAAAAGATATTGAAAAAAAGAAAAATAAAAGTATATATATAAATGTAGACTTATCAAAAATAACTTTTTTTTATTAAAGATAAACTCATAAATTTAAATTAATAAGCTGTCAAAACACCAAATTTCACGTAAACTTAAAAAAATAAGCTAATTAATTAAAAAAATCCATAAAATAACCTAAAACAAACAACGCCTGCACCAGTTCCAGTTCAAGAGGGTAATTGTCGGTTTTGTCCTTAATTGAAATTTACTGATTGTGAGTCTGTGAGGCTTCCTCCTATTATGAATTATCTCCGTTTTAGGGTTTAAAATTAAAACCACGAAAAAATAATTACAGCCGGCGGCGATGGGGAATCCAAAGCAGAAGTGGACGGCGGAGGAGGAAGAAGCTCTACGCGCAGGCGTCGCAAAGCACGGCACCGGTAAATGGAAGAACATCCAGAAAGATCCCGAGTTCAATCACTTCTTATATTCCCGCTCCAATATCGATCTCAAGGTGAGTCTATTATGTTTACAAATATTCGCACAGATGAGTTTGCTTCGTATGAAATCCCTATATGTTGGTTTTGAGTAAACGTGCTAATTTTGCAATTTGAAATCGACATTTGCTCCTGAAGCTTTGAGGAAATTTTGATAAGTATATGAAATAGGCATAGGTGTTAAACTTGGTACAAAAGAGTATTTTACAGTTTAAATATGGGATGGAAATTGTTTGATCTCTGGATTTGAAAACTTGCCTGTGGCATTAGAGTTCTAGAGGGAATGTTTGTGAATTCTGATGTCAACACTTGTTTTTAGACTTTGAAATTGACTTGCGTTCTTGAAATCATGTGGAAATTTTGAGTTTGAATAGGAGATGGATGTGATTTAAGCTCAAGAATGAAGCATGCCCCCCCCCCCCCCCCCCCCCCCCTCTCTAAATAAAAAAAGGAACCCGACCAAATAGAAGTGGGGTATAATTGAAGGGGTATGGAACAGCACTTCATATTGAGATTGAATATTAGGTGAACATATATATAACAAAGTACATTTGAGTTTTCAATGTGTACTTTTTCATAAACCATATATTACTTAAGGCAAGCATACATTCTTGTTTTATCATATGATTATTCATGTTACCTGTGTGATGGTGTTACCTTATTGTAGGATAAATGGCGGAATATGAGTGTCAGTGCGAATGGCCAAGGTCCAAGGGAAAAATCTTCAAGAACACCAAAAGCGAAAATGAACACAGATTCTCCTGTTACTCCATTGGCCATTGCACAGGCTTCAAGTTCATCAGCTCTAGTTGTAGTAGATCAAGCATCTACAGATGTGCATATGGATGATGCTTCAAAATGCTTACTAGATGGCAAGACCGCTTCAAAGTATGTTGTTTGTTATCTTTATATTCAATTGTTCTATCCTCTCTTTAGCTGTTTCAGTCAAATTATCTACTAGTTATAGCAGAGATACATAACAAATCCAATCATATTTGCTGCTGTTCATACAAGTGCTAATATCTAGTAATATCTGGCTCAACACATCTAATAACATGATTTATGTGCACTAACAAGAGCAGTCTGATTATTGTGAATTTCTAAGTACAATTTTTCATATTCTCTTTTAGCATTTATTGGCAATGGGGCAGCAGTGCAAAAAGGAAACTAAATGCTTGGCTGACTCCTGCTTAATGTGATATCATCAAATTGTACTCTGTCTTTCTAATCTTTGGATGGTATTTAACATTCTTGCTTCATTTTTAAGGTACAATGCAATGATATATGAAGCACTTTCAACCCTGAAGGATCCAAATGGATCAGATACCAGTGCAATTGTTAGTTTCATTGAGGTACTTTAAATCTGATTAAATCAAAGTTAGCTCATAAATTTGATGACATTTGAGATGCGTGATGTTAATGATCTCTTTGAAGTTTTTTTTGATTACTTTTCTGTTTTCAGTCATGCAAGGATTATCTATGTTCTCATTTTTTTTGCTCCTCCAATAATAGTATATCTTCTGGAGCAATACTAGGGCCCACATCCTCTTTGTAAGTTTGTGGGGTTCCAACTTAAAACCAATTGGTTATAAGTGGAGTAGCTCAGGCCCTTATTAAGCACATTACAAGATCAATCTTCGTCCGATGTGGGACATTACTCAACACGCCCCCTCACGTGTGGCGTTCTTTTCTTTTCTTGCGCCTAACACGTGGATGTTTATGGGTTACATGGAGTTCGTGTGGCCTTTGACCAACCAAAGGTGAACCTTGCTCTGGTACCATGTAAGTTTGTGGGGTTCCAACTTAAAACCAATTGGTTATAAGTGGAGTAGCCCAGGCCCTTATTAAGCACATTACAAGATCAATCTTCGTCCGATGTGGGACATTACTCAACACTCTTGCTCTCATAGATCAAAGCTAGGTACCCAACAGTAGGATATATAGGCTAAAGTTGGGAGAATAAATCAGTCCCCCCCCCCCCCCCCCCTCCTCTCTTCTCTTTTTTTCTACGCATGGACAATCATTTAAAGATCAATATAAATGGATTTCAAGGTGAAGCAATAGAATTATAATCATGAATGTATTATTCTATTGTTGTGGATATCTTCTTCTATATTCGCTTACCATAACTCTGACATATATACGATTCTTAAGGGGGATGTTGATAGCTTTGGAAGTTTATTTGTAACTGATTATGTGTGATCTCTGTGATATGCAGAAAAGGCACGAGGTGCCCCAAAATTTTAGGAGGTTATTAAGTTCAAGGCTAAGAAGGCTTGTTCAACAGGAGAAACTTGAAAAGGTGAATTTGTTTTATGTTTGTTTGATCTTAATCAGCCTTGTAGTGCATCTTTTTCTTGTAAACCAGCGTTCCTCCACTCAACAGAACTTCTGGGCTCATAAACCTAATTGTGATTCCTTAACTAGTTCAACCCCATGAAAACTAATTAATAATCTAGGCCGCCTTTGGGTATAATGATTTTATACAGTTTTTAGTTAAGATGGCCATTTGGTCAGTTTAGAGTCAATAATGGTACACCTTAATGGTGTTATGGGCTGCTTACCTCAATATAATGACAAAAATGGCTCTATTAAGTTGTAATGATGGTAAGACATTTTTTATACATTATAGAAGACATCCCAGCGTGGAAAGTGTTGCTATTTTGATGGGAGTGGGGACAAATTTATATTGTTTGGCATGGGTCCAGGATTTGGTTGTCCTTGATATAAATCTTAGAGGTTGGATTTTTGACCCATTTACAGATTTACTTATCTATGGGTCAATGTGGATTATGTTTTTCTCTCTAACAGATGTTAAAATGCGGAAATCTATAGCCACAGACCTAAGGCCTGTGGTTAAGGGGTTATTACACGCTTTAAATGATTGTTGTACTTTACAGTTAAATGGCGGGTGGTTAAAGTATCACTATTTAAGCATGTAATAACCTCTTAACCGCATCCCTTACGGCTGTTGTTAACAAAAACCCCTAAAATAAAATATATCTAAAGCGGAAACAGGTCAAGCCGGTCAAAGTATTCCAAAGTGTATTTCCGATTCTGTAAACTTTCTAAACAGGTTTTATTCAAAACAATTATTGGAATAATATGACTTCTGTTAAGCATATCTGACACACTACTACTTCAATAACAATATATAATGCTGGACAAAAGTGTTTCGAGCCAACCCAATCAGGGCAAAAAATTACTGTTTTTGACATGTTATGCAACCTGCCCATTTTTGCCAGCTCTAGTAAATCTGATGCTTTCTCAAGTATGTGTATATCATTTGGTTAGGCTTCAGTTTTTGACAAGGAAGAGGTTCTGTGAGTGATTAGGTCCAAAACTGCTATAGACTTCGAAGGGAGGTAGTGAATGGTACAAAGGGTCCAATCCCTAAACCAAAAGAGATCCGACCCAGGCTATCCCCAATCAACTGTCATCTCGGTGAAACATTAGAAGAAGCAGCAGTTGCTGCTGCTTATAAAGTCGCTGAAGCAGAAAACAAGTCATTTGTAGCTGCAGAAGCTGTCAAAGAAGCTGAAAGGGTCTCCAAAATGGCTGAAGAAGCTGAAGCCTTTCTACAGCTGGCCAAAGAGATTTATGAGAGATGTAAACATCCCACATTCTTTGTCCTCACCCCCTAACCCCACCCCCTAATGGTCCAGACCGGACTCAACCTGGTTGCGCTTCGGTTTGGCTTGCAGATCTAGTATTTTGAAAAAAAGGGTGAAGATTGTTAAATAGCAACCAAGTTGCAATATTGTTTCACTGAAGTCACACAAACTTTTTTCCCAATTAAACTACACAGGTTTTGATATTGTTCCGTGAAAAATTCCGTAATTGATTAAAATTGCATGACCTTAATATAACAGTTATGGAACTTGCTTACTGTTTAGTGACTTTATTTTCAAAATTACCTGTGGTTAATTTGAAAAAAAAGAAGTCAGTGGTATCCAACTTTTATTTATGTTCCATTTACATCTCCTTTTTTTCTTATCAATTATGAAAAATTTCACAACAATGGAACAATATTAATACTGGAGTGGTTTTTGCAGCTGAAAAAAAGTATGAGTGACTTTAGCACAACACTGATGAAACTTGGCTATTGTTAGGTGACACTTTTCCATAAAAAATGGTTCTTGATTCAGTTTTCGGTCCCGGATATTTTCAACTGGTGTTTTCCTGTCCGGATACAAATCGGTTGTTATTCAAGTTCTGTTCTTGAAACTTTTTTAAAGTTGAAACAATGTTGTTTAAACATTCAGCACGGTTTTTGGGTCTAGAGTTTTTAAGAAGGGAGATGATATTTCCACTTGTAAAGTTGATTCATCCAAGGAAAACCTATGCTTCACTAACTTGTAACATAGCTTTAAAGGTGTTGTACCTTCGGTGAATGAATCAAATTTATAAGTGGAAGAATAGAACTTCCAACTGTCAAAGTTGAACTTCGGTTTTCTAGATATTTTACTTTTCCAACAGTCAAATATGATTATATGAAAAGATGTCGTTTTATATTCTTCAAACATTATATAACACCCCTATTCCGTCAGGTTCAGAATCTGATTTGGGACCAGACTGGTTTAGTTCCGTCTGGTTCTTGGTTTAGTATTCTTAATTAACTTTTGTGATTCGTCTTGATGAACACCCAAGAATAATTGACTGGTTTTTGGTTTTCTGTAGGTTCGCGTGGCGAAGTTGTAATGGTGGCATAACGTGAGGACGCTTGTGCAATCATAAACTTTGTTGGTGTTTTTGCCATTAGTTAGCCCGTTACAAATGTCGAAGGTGGTAGGTTCTTTTTATTTACTTATTTTTTTCTATTTTGATTGCTTCTTTTTTTTTTTGTAAAAATGAAGTTCCCCCTGATGTCTGCTGCAGTGAATATAAATGGATTAAAATGTGAAAAAAACACCTTCCGTACAAATAGTGAATGTCTTGTGTAGCTTTAAGACTGTTGGTACAAGTAGTGATTCTGGGTCAAGTGGTTGCGAGTGTAAAAAGGGGTGTTTGGGATTGATTGCCTTCCATCCAAGCCCTTTGTTAAACAATGCGTAAAAAGGAAACCAGGTTCAAAGTAAAAAGGCAATCAAGTTCAAATAACTAAATGAATTGAGGTATCGCATAGTAAGGTACTTTTGGAAAATCGCTCTTATGTTTAACATTAAAGTATTGCCTTTAACTTTTAGAGTTAATTACCTCGTTCATTGGTCCAACGACACAACGTAGACAATTTCGATCCTACCCCAGCTTTGACTTTTAACCCGTTATCTAACCGATTGATATCGACTCCTCTATGATTAGTGCCCCACGTTTAGTTTTTTTCCTAGATCCGTCATTGATACCATCATTTGAATTAGAGTTAATTACAAAAATGGTCCCTGTGGTTGTCACTGATTTTCAGTTTTAGTCTTTTAATTTTGAAAATTACGAAAATAGTCACTATGATTGTCACATTGTTTCACTCTTAGTCATTTACCATAAATTCTGTTAAATATCACCGTTAAAGTAGGGGCATTTTAGTCAATTTCTAATATATGTCTATTACCAAACACTACTCTACCTTCTAGTATTTATCTCTTTCATAATACAAACAAACACCCCCTGTTAAATCTCTCTCTCTCTCTCTCTCTCTCTCTCTCTCTTATATCCACAAACATCCATCTCAATCTCTCTCTTCGATCAACACAAATATCACTGCCATCTCTTTGAATTCGCCGGCCACCACCACCATCGCTCCGTTCGCCGGCCACCGCCACTTTCTCGCTCTTACTACCGACGCAACCACCATCTATGTTACCGCTTGACACCACCACCACCATCAGTCAACACAGTTGCACTACCACCACCACCGCTCTATTCGCCGGCCACCACCACCATCTCACTCTTACCACAAACGCCGGCACCAACTATCTTAGCACTTGATGCCACCATCACCGGACATCACAATCACCACCAGATCTCTCTAACCAATCTGGATGAAGTTCACCGCCCCGACGCCAACACCGCCACCATCAACAGTTGATTAAATCCAGGTCTCTTTAGCCCTTATGTGGTTTGTGTGTGTTTTCTTCTTTGAAATCAAAGTTCTAAACCTAGATTTGGTCTCTGTTGCTGTCGATTTAGGGCTTGAAGCAACAAATAGATTATTTGTTCAAACCTGTAAATTGAAGACACTTTAAAAAAAAACTTTTTTGTTGATTCAAACAGATTTTTATTTTTGTTGCTTGATTTCAATTTCAAGGTTCGATTATTGGTTCACATATGTAGATTCAATGTTTGAGTGGGTGCATTGAGATAAATGGTTCGATTTTTAGGGCTCGATTAAAAGGAAACGAGTGATTATTTTTTTTGGGTTCATCAAAGATTGGATTGCTCATTGTTGAAGTTTTTTTTAGGGTTTCAAACCCATATTCAGGAATACAAGCTTATTCATAGCAGATTTGGAAATTTTTGTATGCTTATTCACAACAGAACTGGTTATTTTTGTATGTTATAATTGTTGATCATCTCTAATTTTGTTTAAATAATAATTAAAATCTTAATTTGGTTTCAAAGAATAATTAAAATCTTAATTCTATATTTTATTTAATTAAATAATACATTTAATATGATTAAACGTAATTAGGAATTTAAATAAGAACAAAAGGAAAGAAAAGAAGCAAAAGTATGTTTGGTAACAAAGACTAAAATACCCTTTGACTAACGGTCAAAGTTAACTGGTGTTAGTGTAAAGGACCAAAAGCGAAACAAAGTGTCAACCACAGTGACTATTTTCGTAATTTTTAAATTTAAAGGACTAAAAGTGAAAATCAGTGACAATCACATAGACTATTTTTGTAATTAACTCTTTGAATTATAATATTTTTGTTACGTTTTGTCATACCTTTTTCAAGATCACTTTCATTCTAATATAACTGCGAATCATGGACGCTAAAACATTGTTCACTCGTGTCTTGTAGACCAAGTTGACACAAATATCTCTAAATGTTGCCTATCTAACTTTTCATAGTTCAAAAGCTCGTTGAATGATATATTTCTCAATATTGGATTTTAGTAGTTTTACTTTTCCAAATTTGATCTCATTCAAGCAACATTCAATAAATGTTATATGAGTTTGATCTAGAGTCGATCTCTTGTGTAAGAAACCACCGGCATGTGCAACTAGTTAAACAAGTACACGTAACAGAAAATTTCAAGGGTTTTAAAGTCTTATTAACAGTCAAATTTTAGGATGTCACTAGTATCTTTTTGATGCTACTACAACTTGATTAAATTTTTTTAAAAAAAATCATGAACATAATATATAACAATTCAATACCTTTTGTTTTTGGGAAAATATCTCGTTTCTGTCTTAAAAACCATTAAATCTTTTATTAAGCTATTACTGTTACATTTTGGGCTAAAAACAAAATACTCTTATAAGCATCAAACTATACATAATTAATGGAAATTTAACATGTGAATACTCATATACACATCAAGTTGTAAATTATTCGCTTCCATTATCTACCTTACAATAAAAAAAACTCGCTTAAGTTGACTCGAGTAACTAGAACCCTAAAAAATTCTAACAACATTTTAAACTTTTATTAATGTAAAATTTTGTAATATGAGGCGAGGTTCTCTTGTGTTTTTATTAACAATGTTTTTGCTAGGATTTGGTGTTCAATGCTCTTAAAGACTAGTATATTTTATTGATTAATTTAACTAGTGTTCATAAACATTGGAACCTTACGTATTCCTTGGGTCGTCGGAAAGTAAGAAAGAAGTGAGCATATAGAGATATACGATTGATTAATAAATAAGAAATAACAAAGTATAATAATTCTTTAAACCTCGAAAGTCGAAATATATAAACTGTAGCAAAATAGTATAGTCAATCGATCTCATTGACGTCTTTAATCTTTCAAGCTTTTATAAATAATACATTTTTAACCAACGTGTAGAAATATGTTAAGAAAATAAAATGTGTTTAAATCAAGAATGTCGGTTTCTATTAAAATGGTTCGGTTAAGCATGGATAACCATAACCAAACCAATTTAATCGGTTAATTAAAATTCATTAACTTATCCGTTGTTTCTACTACAACACCAGTTAAAATGGTTGGTTTTTATCGGTTAATTTGGTAATGGGCCGGATTTTCGGTTAACAGGCCCGGCCCTTATTAACCTTCTAGCGGTAATATACCCGTAGTGACTCGTCGGTCCGCCGCACCCTTTCCGGCACTGCAATTAACCACAGGTCAAATGAAGGAAAAAGAAAACGACAACGATGGAGGGAGACAACTATAGACGGTGGAATCGCATTCTCTCACCATCTTCTGAGCAGTTTTCTCTCCATCTTTGACCAATCAAAGCCCTAATTTCATCGTCGCCGCCGCTAGCGATGGTTCTATCTCATTTGCTATATTCTGATCACATGAATTACACAAGTAAGCTTAGTTGGTTAATTAGGACAAGAAAGTAGGAGTTAAATTCAGTTTTCATTTGTAACTGATATAAACCAGTTTTCATTTAATTTTCATGTGTGTAAGATTGTAAAACTTTTCAATATCTACTTATTCAATACCTAAAAGCTTCTGCCTTTCTACCTTAAATTTCTTATTATTGTCACAAAAAATCTGGGTAATTTGGATCAATTCTTCAATCTATAGTTGGATTCTAGAATTGAGACTTATCAATTAGTATCAAACCTCGTGTCTGACTCACAACCTGATTCAAGTGATAGGATATTGATACAACTTATGGTCATTCGATAACTAGGACGCATGAGTGCAAGAATTTAGAATGGAAATTGCAAGGTGAACAATTATGAACATATGTAATGTTGTTGCCGTTAGGTGTGTGTGAAATGGTTTTAGGCATACAATGGTTGTCGACCTTAGGGAATATTTAGTGGAATTTCCATAAATTGAGAATGGAATTCAATTATAATGGCATAAAGGTGGCATTAAGGGGCACTACCGGGGAGTTGCAATGGCTAGAGGGTAAACAGCTTGCTGAGAATATTCCTAAACCCGCAGCTCAATTAGCAGCAATGACGGTGGCAGTTTACCCAAGCTCTTTATGGATGTGTTCGCAATTCCTACAAACTTGCCTCTTATGCGAGAACATGATCACATAATTCCACAAATAGAATAACACTATACCAATCAACGTTAGCCTCTATAGACATCCGCTTACTCAAAAGGATGCTATTGAACCACTCACTAAAGAACTGTTTAGTCTAGCGTAATCAGAAACAATGATAGTCCCTTTTATTCTCCGATGGTAGTGGTAAAAAAGAAGGATGATACATGGAGAATGTGCATGGACTATAGAGAATTGAACAAGCACGCTATTAAGGATATATTCCCTATTCCCATAATTAAAGAGTCGATAGATGAATTGGGTGGAGCTACAATACTCTCCAAACTTGATTTGAAATCGGGATACCATCAAATCAGGATGTTTGAGGATGATTTTCATAAAAGAGCTTTTAGAACTTATATTTAGCCATGTTACTTCCCACATATTTAACCATGTTACTTCCTACATAATCAAATATCCAATTTGAACAGCCATCACCGTTTTACTACCCATGTAGCCAACTACCCATAACTTATATTCATAATGTGAATAAAAAGCAACCATGTGTACGATTTTATTACAATGAACTTTATAAACCAAGACAACTACCAAAATATACACTCATCTTAGGGTGTGATGAAGATCACAACTTAAACCTAATAAAGAAACTTTCACAAGATCGTCAATGAGTATTCAACCCTGGACAATAGCTTAGACAGACAATTCTTAAGTACTTTGGACCAAACTGAATGGAGTAATTGAACATAATCTATGATAATGAGGCTTCAATATCATTTAACATAAGCTATCTATGAATAACAAAGGATCTCAAGAGATTTTAAGAGCAATAATTTGAAACATTGATTTGCATTTGTCAAAACATCCATCAAGATTGACCAACCTGGTGTATTTTGACCATTTGGCAAACCTACGGTAGAAATTGGCTACAGTGATCGAAAGATAAATTAAAGTATGACATTCATAGCATTCCAACGGTATATTATACACCTAAATCTGATTAATGGTTGATTTATACGAATTAAAAAAACAATTTATAAGTGTTGAATATTCCAAACATCACATTTGTGGGTTTTCTTAACTAAAATTCATCCAATCGATTGGACCTAAGCTAAATTGAAGCGTCTATATAACTTATATATACATCAAGAATTTTTTAGGTCTCAATCATGAACATTAACATACTATAAGGTGCTTCAAATTTTCTTCATCTATTCATGTGGGACGGAGTTTCATAAACTGCTCCACTTAGATTCATTTTCACCTTTTATCTGAGACAAGCTGTTATATATAACCACGAGAATCCAACCATAACTTATGTAACTCTAACCCAAATTGACCCATTTGCAACCCGAATCAACCAAAAAAAATTATACAACAATGGCTAGTAAAACCATGATAATTAGGTTAGAATACTTACCTGAGAAGAACTATGAATCTGCCCCACTCTCAAACTCTCAAAATATAGGTGTTCCAAGTGCTAGACCAAGTTAGGTAGCTCTAATTTTGACCTCAAATTCAACATGCAATCATGGTACCTCCAAGAATCATCAAATTTTCATCTTGTTTATCTCTCTAATGTGAGGATCGAACTATAACAGTTGTAGAATGAGTTTCTTTGAAACACTCCTCTTTATTTAGTCCTTAATAGACTAAAATTGTCTTATTTAGTCAATTGCCAAACACCATCATGATAACTAGCAATTTACCCCTTAAACCATTACTTTTATGCATTGCCTACTTGCATCATAAGCTTAGGCCATAAAATTTTCCCTAAATATTTAAACACATCCTTCATGCATAAACCATTAGTACTCCAAACATTGAATATAAAATACAAAAAATTAACCTTTTGTCTTTTATAAATTTTCTACTCATTTACTATTACTTTTAATAGACAAAATTTTTATCCAACATAAATTTTAAAACCTCAAAATTTTTTCAATTATCCAAATTATAAATTTTAGGATATTACATGATTGCAGGGTAATAAGGTTAAGCTTTTATTGGTTATAATTATAAAGAATTTAAAATGATTATAAAATGATAAAATTAAAATTTCGGTTAAATATGATATTTTGAAATATTATAAAGAGTAATTATGATATTTGCAAATTAGGGTAGACAAATATAATATTTTAAGGTTTAAGAATTATGTATATAAAATTTCTCTAATAATTTTGATTCAATTTTGACCAAGAAAAGTCAAAATTTTAAAATTTAATTTTGATCAAATGAACGATATGATTATTTAATAAATTTGATACATGTTAGTCTATTACTTATATTAGAAGATGCATTACAATATTCAAAGACTCAATCGCATTTCAAAATTTTCTGGCTTTTTATCAACGTTTCAATCCATTTATAAAAGTAACATTGTTAATGATGTTTCCATAGTGTGTTTTTAAGCGAGAACAACAACAAGACTCTTTTTGTTCCTAAAAAAACTCATCTAATGAATTATTTTTATATAAAGAAATAGGGTTACTTTCTTAAAATTTTGTATAAACCTCACAATGATATGATATTTAGTTATTTACCTTTACTAGTTAGATTCACATATGAACACTTTTGTCATGATTTTTTATTGACTATCAATTGATCTATTGATTGGTAAGTTTTAGTCGGGTGTTGGTTACTTTTTTCGGTATCTTGAAAGGTTAAATCGCGTAATAATAATCAACAAATAATACAATCTTAAAAAATTGATATCTGAACCTCACTTTTAGACGGTATAATGAAGACATCCTGTCTATTAAGCCATCATAATTTCAGTAAGTTGGTTCTACTTATTCGAGGTATGCTATATATTATAAAAATCAAGAAAACATTAAACGGTCGATGCATAAACACAAACCACTCAATATTCAAGTATACAACAATAAATCAGTTGAATATGTATATATATCTATATAAACTAGCATCGTACCCGTACAATGTTGCGGAGTCGAATAGTTTTTGTTTTATAATATGCCGTTTTAAAAAATGTAATGATATATTATTCGCAAAATTCAATGTCACAAAAAAATTTCTTTAACAACATGTCCCATTTTTTTCAAATTTTCTTTTATTTGCATAAACTATTTTATTAATTTTAAAAATAAAATCTAAAAGACATTAAAATAAGGAAAAAAATCATATTTGTGAAATAAGGATAGAGAAGTTAATAAGATATTAGAAATTATGTTGTTAAGGAGGAGAGAGAGTATTAAATGCTTTATATAGTAGTATAGATATAGGGGTGTTAAAAAAACCCGAACCCGATTAACCCAACCTAACCTAAACCTGAATAAGATATATAGGGCCGGGTTTAATCGGTTCAATGAGTCCAACTCGGGTTAAATGGGTTGACTTGACTAACCCGAATGCTAATTAGGGTTGGGTTTCAGGTTGCTTTTAACCAAAAAATCAGGTTCAGGTCAACCCGAATAACCCGACTAATATTTTTTGAAATTTTCTTAGAAATAGTATATAAAAAACATTAGATAAAGTCACACAATCAATTCAAGTTAAACATGTAAGTTCACTTCAGTTTTTATCCATGTTCATATATAGCTAAAGAAAGACATGCAATTTTGTTTCTAAATGGGTTTGTTTCCGTAACTCCCCATTGCTGCATTTATTAAAAACTTGGTCGGTAACATATGTTTGCTATCCTTGAACTCCTCCTACTCTTACATATATCCACATAGCCTTTTCCATTTTATGAAGACACAAAAATAGGAATTAAAAACCTAAATGCATTATCGATTAATAGTCCTTTAAACCCTATTAACTCAACCCTATAAGCCCGAATCGTTAGGTTTAGTTTTCAAAAAATCCGATTAACCCGAAACCTGATTAACGCCCCTTATGTATATATTCACACACAAACAAAAAAAACAAAAGGATGAGTGGCCTCTGCGTAGCATCCACGTCCATCGAAATAATTTTCTAAACCTAAAAATAATATTTTTTAAATAACAAGTGGCAACATCGTCAACAAAATACACACCAGGGGCAAAATCGTCAACAAGAATAAGAAAGCAGGGGCACAATCGTCAATAAATAAAAAAACCAAAAGTAGGGTAAGATTTGCCTTTCAATACACATCTCAAAAACACACCTTTTTCTTTCACTCGCACACAGCAATTCAGCATCCCCTCAACTCCACGGCCATACCGAGGAGTTTGAGAAAACCCTAAAAAGCCTCCCCAAAAATCTCTAAGCTTTCTATCGTAATCTTTACATCAATCTTCAAATCAGGTGCTGTAGATCCCAAGTTTTACTCTCATATTATCTTTTTATGCTTTCAGTTTTTGCGATTACTCGATTTGTTTTGTGTGTATTTATGTATCTTTACTTGTTTTCGCGATCTGGGTTTTGTGTGTGTCTAGATCGGTATTCATGATTAATTATATGGATGTTACAGTCTTATTCTTTATGTTCTGCTTTTGAATGTTTTGGAGATTGCGTTTGTATTGTAACCGTACTTTAAGTCGAGATTTAAATCGACGGTTGATCTAGATCAGTATGGATGTATGTACTTTAATAGGTGTGGTTAGTAATCTGAAGATTAGATTTTATTTATGTTGATAATTCTTGATGATTTAGTTTGTTTCGATGCCCTGTTAGGGCTCATGAACTTGTAGACTTGATTAATGTGGAAACAGTGAAAAGTTATGTTAAATAACTATTTAGGTTTATCGTCAATGATCTGAAAAGATATATAAGCCTGGAGATTGGGTTTATTTGTTGTTTTTTTTAGTATGTAGAATCTTCTTGGATGACTTTTCTAGTAATCTGATGCTTTTTTGGGAAAGCAGTGGTGTAGTACGACTGCGTGAGTAATCTGGTGCTTTTTAAAGGCGTTATAGTAATACTCGAGGGCACTAATTGGGTCAGAGGAAATTAAGTAGACGAGTTTGATTAATTACTATTCAAAGATTTATGTAATTTCAAGTTAATTTTATATTGAGGTTTTACTTTGTGAAAAGAGTATCTGTACATTGTAGTACCAAATACTGGTCAAGTGTAAATAGAAAGAGTTCATGCGAGTTTGTATGTATCCTATACTTTCATCTTCAACTTTCTTTTGGATGTTAGGTTAATTGTTGCTATCTTCTTTTGCAGTCATGGCAGGCGTTGCACCAGAAAGTTCTCAGTTTGATACTCGTCAGTTCGATTCAAAGATGAATGAGTTGTAAGTTTGATTTTATTTAGTTTTGTTTAATATTTACCTCAAATGTTGGTGTTTTTTTATTATTTAAAAAGCAACACTGATAATGCTACTACTACAGGCTTTCAACCGATGGACAAGACTTTTTTACATCATATGATGAGGTTTATGATAGTTTTGATGCCATGGGTTTGCAAGAAAACCTTTTGAGAGGCATTTATGCTTATGGTAAGTTCAATACCTTTGTTCCACAATCTTCTTTCACTTTCATATCTCCCAAAATAACATGAATATTTTGTCTTTTTAGGTTTTGAAAAGCCATCAGCGATTCAGCAAAGAGGAATCGTTCCTTTCACCAAGGGTCTTGATGTAATTCAACAAGCTCAATCAGGAACCGGAAAGACTGCAACCTTTTGCTCTGGTATTCTTCAACAACTCGACTACAATGTAGTTGAGTGTCAAGCTTTGGTTTTGGCACCTACTCGTGAGCTTGCACAGCAAATTGAGAAAGTTATGCGGGCTCTTGGAGACTACCTTGGTGTCAAGGTTCATGCTTGTGTGGGTGGGACCAGTGTTCGTGAGGACCAACGTATACTCTCTGCTGGGGTCCATGTTGTTGTTGGTACTCCTGGTCGTGTGTTTGATATGCTTAGGAGGCAGTCGTTACGTGCTGACTACATTAAAATGTTTGTGTTGGATGAAGCCGATGAAATGCTTTCAAGAGGTTTCAAGGATCAGGTTATTTCTTTATCTTTAATTTTGTTTTTGCAATTTTTATGTACAGATTCATGTTAGGATCATATTGTTTTAAGGTGGTATTTTGAATTAATGTTAATTGTACTTCTGATGAAAATTGAATTTTCACATCCTAATGCAAAATCCTAAATACTTGATAAGATCGACTTTTTGTTCATTTTATCTGCTGGCTCCTGAAATAACTAAAATTTGTTAAACACTTGAACAATTGATTATTTGATTATTACAAACCTCAAGCTAAAAAAGCACGTCCAAACAGTGTCTCATGCCGCATATTTCATTCAGCTAATTATCTGATCCTGGTTACTAATTGCACATCCAAACACTAAGACAACTTCCCACAAGTTCTTGCATCTTTACATAAAGATTCTTGTTGGGACTAAATGTTGGCAGGCATGGGATCTTTTTTAATGGGTGTTCATTCTTTCTTTCTTCTAGATCTATGATATCTTCCAGTTGTTGCCATCAAAGGTTCAAGTTGGAGTGTTTTCTGCAACCATGCCTCCTGAGGCCCTGGAAATCACAAGAAAGTTCATGAACAAACCCGTGAGGATCCTTGTGAAACGTGATGAACTCACCCTTGAAGGTATCAAACAATTCTATGTCAATGTAGAAAAAGAAGAGTGGAAACTTGAAACCCTGTGTGATCTTTATGAAACCCTAGCAATCACCCAAAGTGTTATCTTTGTCAACACTCGAAGAAAGGTTGATTGGTTGACCGACAAGATGAGAAGCCGAGACCACACCGTCTCTGCCACCCATGGTGACATGGACCAAAACACCCGTGACATCATCATGCGTGAATTCCGTTCAGGGTCTTCTCGTGTTCTGATAACCACCGATCTTTTGGCCCGTGGTATTGATGTCCAACAGGTGTCACTTGTGATCAACTATGATCTTCCTACACAGCCTGAGAATTATCTTCACAGAATTGGTCGAAGTGGACGGTTTGGGAGAAAAGGTGTTGCTATTAATTTTGTGACATTGGATGATGAAAGAATGCTCGCCGACATCCAGAAATTTTACAACGTTGTGGTTGAAGAACTACCATCGAATGTTGCTGATCTGATTTAGAAAGATTTTGGGACGTGGGTTGGTTTGTTCAGTAAGAAAAGGTTAGAACCTGTTTTTGAAATCTATCGGTTTTGTTTGTTTTAAGGTATTATTATTATTATTATTATCATCATCAAAGACTTGGTGTTTCATAAGATATTTGCAACTTATGCTTGTACCTTAAAGTTTCTTTTGCCCCAGAAGTGTATGGATTTGTTTATTTATTATCCTTTAGTACAATTCCATTTGTGGGTATGTTTGGTTGTCTTCCCTCTATCTTTACCAAGGCGGCTTAGGTTTATAGAAGACAAAAGGTCTCTTGACTTGTTTTCAGCTCTGCTTTGAAAACCGGGCCGGACTGCCCAGTTTAACCGAAATCCGGTCAGTCCACCTGTTCAACAGAAACGGTAAAACCGGGCCGGATTGCTTGCTATTAAACCGATCAAAAACGGACCGAAACCGGACCGTTTAACCAGGAGAGCTTTTACAATATGTGCTAAAAATTTCAGCTTTGCAGGTAAGATTGTCTAGAAGGAGAGCTGTTAACACCAGGGATCTACTTGAAAGATTAAAGTGGAGAATTCGTCTTCATAACATGATTAACCACCAGAGAAAATTTTATTTTAATAGTACGTGATATATTTTAAGAAGTCGAAAATGTATATGATCCGTAACAGTTATCAGAAATCGTGGCGGATTTATGTACAAGATTTGGGGTGGTGGTGTATTAACTTTTAACAAATCATAAATTAAATTTAAAAATTAGATATAAGAGCTTAAGCTGATCCTCTTATGTTATGATTAAACATGACCTATCATGTTTTCTCACGTCTTATTTTAAGTTGATAATGGGTCTTTTTGTAGGTCCTACTCTTATGTTTGTGAGATAACATGATTGATTACGTACATGACATGATGATTTCTGTTACGGTGGTGATATGTTCTATAGTATAACGTACAAAATATATAAAAATAATAAGCATTATCTTGTATCAACTTAATTTACGTGGCAAAATATTAACTTAAAGCTTTAAAGGTAAGAAAACGAAGGAAGTCTAATTAAGCTTGAAATAAAAGAAATATATTCCATAGTCGGCAATTTATATAATAAATGAATATATAAAAATAATAATAAACCTTAACGTTTAAGCGGTCGATCCATTACGACACCTAAACTTACTTCGAAATGAATACTAGAAAGTAAAGTGTTTAGAAGATATGGAAGTATGTCTGCTTCAGAGTCTAGCGTACGTATATTCCTATCAACAGATATGAGACGTATTTATTTTAATTTTTCTAAACATATGTACACAATTTTTCTTTATTTTCTGGAAATAATACAATAACATATACGTGACGCCTTTGCGGTTAATGTAAGATTTTTAGTCACAACAAAAGCATAATAACAAATTTTTCTAACATTTTAAATCCCAACTAACGATTGATCTATACAATTTAAACTAAGCGGGCATGCGTCCACTATACTTTACCACCATCATCGGCAACCACGACACATCACTATGATCACCTCTACCTCCCGTTACCACCTCTATCGACTACCATAAGTCCACAACCACCTATCTCAACCATTGGTGTCGTCAACCACCACCCTCCGTCACTAATTGCTATTAAGCGCCACCTCAACCAACATCGTTATTGCCGCCACTGACCATCATCCCTAATGGTTGCTACCACCGTCAATCACCAAAACTTGTGAATTGTTATTGCCACCCACCACCACCATCACTTTCGACTATTGCCACCACCAACCTACACACACTATATATAATATAATGATAATGATTACTTATATTATTAATCAATCAAATCAATGATAATACTAAAGGATGTTCGTTGCATTTCTTTATATTATCTTACTCTGTGTCATTTTTATTTCTCTATATTTAACAAATTGTCCCTAATTAACAAATTAAATTTTGGCTATTTATAGTTTTACAAGTTTTAGAACCTTGGAACATCATTTTAGAAGATAGGTCACCACTAAATTTTAATGGCAACTATAGTATGTAGCACATAGTAGCCCGTTCTACTTAATTATTTAAGTAGTGCTATTTTCAATCAGACTTTTTTTTACATAGGTGCAATATTGTCTCGATTGTTATCCACACTTTATGAATTACTTAATTTCGTATTTATGACAATTTCATTGGACATGAGACACTTTAACATTATGTTCGTGCTTAACATATACAAGACTATGGGTGTGTTCGGCAACGGGCTTATGGAGGATTATAGAGGCTTGAAATTCTAGTTTTCATAATCCGTAACCCTCTAGTCCCATTCGGGTGTTGAAATCTTGAGGAGATATTACAAAATAATCCCTCATAAGTCCTCAAAATAAAAGCTTTTTCAGGTAGCTTATAACTTGGCTTGGGATTATCAATTAATCACTCCCAGCCCTCTTTCGCCAAACACACCCTATGTGATATGATATTCGTAGAATTTTACTTACTATATCAGAGTAAGATCGAGACCAAAAATATCTGCATGCTTTTGAGCTTTGTATGTATGTATGTATGTATGTATGTATGTACGTATGTATGTAAGTTGTTCAAACCTAGCTATTATAAATGAGTTGATTGCCGATATAGAATGAATAGCCAATAGGCAATAGGTGTGGTCCTGACGATTCATTTATTAACAGCGGAGCAATCATCAGTTTGATAATTATTTAATTATATTAACTAATCTTATTTTGAAGTGGTTTTGAAACGATACAAAATTAGTAAAGTTTAATTATACATTAACAAAAAGGAGCTGTAAAAGAAAACTGGTCTCCAAAAGTCAAAGAAGGGTGTGTGTTTTTGTCTTTTGAATAGTGGTTTTACTTAAACAAACCTCTACGGTGACTTCTTTACCAACAACTCCTTAAACGGAGTCAACAACCTCCCTAATCATCATTTTCTCAATATACGGCGTACGTTGGCATAACTAGCTGGAAGCTGGAGCTAGAACTAGAGCTAAAGTTAGAGCTTTTATTTAAAGTTGAAAAATGAAGTTTTATTTGAACGAAAGTGTTTGACAAAGTAACTATAACTATAGCTTATAAATGTAAAAAGACATAAAATGACACAAAAATAAACATTTAAATAAAACAAAATTAATCAAATGTTATTTATGTAATTTGAGTTTTAAAAATTCTCGACAGCTCCTGGTAGCTTTTCATTTTGGAGCTTTTATAAACTTTTTTTTTTGAAATAAAAGCTCAAACTCATGCAAATAAACATAGTTAGTAAAACTTATTTTCTAAAAACTAAAAGCTCCGACTCCTAAAAGCTTCTGTTAAACATATCCATAATCAACAATTTTCTTTTGTTTAATTTTCTCTCCTCAACATGACTTAAAATGCACTAAAAACTCATTGTCTTCAAATCTTTTAATTTAGTGTTGGGCAGTAACTTTGTCTCAAAGAGATTTAATAAGGGAGATGATTTGTTTACTATTTTTGTCACATATAATAAAAATTATGCCTTTGTAATTTTACTGTCTTTTATTCTTATTGATTATTTAAGGATATAATGGTTAAAAGACTCAAAACAACATGTTTTTCAAATAAGACTATATGTTTAAAATTAAATAGAAATTAAGTGGATAAAATGTCACTAATATTCGTAGGCTTCAAAATTCAAAATGACGTATTCTCCTACAAACATATATATATATATATATATATATATATATATATATTCTAAAACAAATTAACTCTTTTATTATGAATGAATATTTAATTTTGTTTGGTATAAAATAAAATATTATGTAATAAGTAGATGCTTCTAAAAGACCGTATCCTATCTCCAATAATTTTAGATGAAAAGATAAAATGTTAATTATATACAATATCTATCTAGCTTTAAATAACGTCACATGAGTTTGTTTATTATATCATTAACCGACACGGTTCGGATCCTTTTGGAGTTTTCAGTTTCGCTAGACTTTACCCACCCACAAAACAAATATTTATTGCATCATTATATATAACATTTATATTATGTGTCTTTTGAAAATTATAATCCGTGAAAGAGTAGGTTATACACAGAGTTTTACTAAAAAAAGGAGAGTGATATGTACAATATAACAATGTGTCTTACGTAACAAAATATGTTTAATCGGATAATTATAACTTCTAAATACATGGATAAAAACTAATACTGAATTTGAGATAGACATAAATTTTATAATGATTATGGTCATGACCTCACGCCTCTTAAAAAGAAGTATACTACTATTTACAGCTCTCTCTTTCACATTCCAGACATATTACATTAATTATATTTTTTTTAATAAATTACAGACTAAATACTCATAGATTATATTACATAAGGTTAATTTAGACATACAATTTCGAAACACACATAACAAGTAAACAATATGATTGCAAGTCGTAACCATTAGTAAAGAACCCTTTACTAGTGGAAGTCTTGTAGTAGTGTAGATAAAATTTTAAAACAATTGTCAAAATAAGCATCAAATTACGTACAAGAGTCAAAATAAGCAACAAAAAAGGATGATTACGAAAACAAGCAACGGTGTCGCCGATGAAAGAGGGGTTTGTCACCAACGACACTCCATGTTGCTGATAAAGGAAGAGTCAATGAAATTGCGCATGTGAAATTTTTATTTTTGTTAAATCGGTGTCGCCGATAAAAGCACTCATCGGCAACATGGGGTATTGCGTTATCAAATCTTTGATGTGATGGTAAGAATTGACAAATCACATCCAAACTTTTATCGGCAACATGGTTTACTTTCTTCAGCGATATGACGCCTTTCTTAGGCGACATGAGTTTTTTTTTAAATGATACGTGTCGCGTTTTTATTGATCGGCAACATGGACACCCATCGGCGATATAAGTACTTATTTTCATAATCTTAATTTTTTTTATTTATTACGTAATACTACTAATGATATTGCTTATTTTGATAAAGCTCTTTAAAATTATGTATTTAGCAAGTCGTGTGATTCTTAAATCATTAAAAATAGATTGCAAAATTTGATTTGACCTTCAAAAGAGATGACGTAACACGCACTCCGGATACTTCGTCTCTCACACACACATAAACACACACAGAGAGAGAGAGAATCTGATCACAAATTTCATCGTTTTATTATTTAGTTTGTATTTATTTATACGCAGAGACCGATGATGTATAGAGGGAGAGGGAGATACGTTTTCCAAATAATCCAATAAACCGCCTAATCTCCTCCCCAATACTATCTTCGCTCTCTGCATGATCTCAACTTTTTCAAATTCCCGACTCTAGTCAAACACGATTCATTTCATTCTCCACCGATCTTGCTCTTTCTCTACTTCTAATCTCTTGTTTCTTCATCTGTTTGTTGATTCTAATAATGGCGTTATTAGATACGCCGGAGATCGGAGACACCACAACAACGGCTACCTTACGTGGTGAGATAAGGCGGCGGACGACTCTCAAGCCTGAAATCGGAATCGGAGACGGATATTACGATTCTTCGTCGTCTTCGAAAACCAACTCCTTCGAGGAGCGTCAGGGTTTGAATAAGGATTTCAATGCGAATGGAGAGAAACAGATCGGAGAGGGTGGTGAAACAAGGGAGGAATCCAGGGGAAACGGAGAGAAGATAGATCAGGGTGGAGTTAATAAGGGCAGTGAAAGGAGTGTATTGCATTATGCGTATCGGCCTTCTTCTCCAGCTCACAAAAGAATTAAAGAGTCTCCTCTTAGCTCTGACGCTATTTTCAAGCAGGTTTTGGGTTTGTTTAATTTTATGTTCTTGTTTGTTTATTGCTTAGTTGCTAATAATTACTGTTCAACTCAATCTATCGTAGTCAATTTTTGTGTTCGATCGCTAATTATTGATACCGTTAAGGAAGAAAGATCGAACTCAAGTAATATGGTAAAATCGTTTTATGCTACCATTCTGCGATATGAATGGGGGAGATTGCGGACTGTAGCTTACTAAATGGTACTCTCGGTTGTTATGCGTGAGATGTTATATTGATATGATGAAGAAGATGTATCAAGATTTTTGGCTAAGCTAAATAGATATAAGTTGCTTCGAAATTGCCTTGATTTTTTTTAGAACTATAAAATGCATGTAGTTTGGAAGAGTAACAATTTATTTATGAATTAAAACCGAAAAGAATGGAAGAATGACGAGTCATGCTAGATCATATCGTCGTGGCTCATAGGGTCATAGGTTAGGTGGAAGAAAAATGTTTATTTATTTCTTTTTCCTTTGAACAGATGAATATAGGTCGCTCAGGCTGATAATCATTTACACTTCCTCTTTTGACCACTCATAAACCGTTCATTTTTGAAGTTAAAAACAGTGCGATAATTTTTTAAGTAGTATGATTGTAGAGTTCTATTAAGCAAGGGCTGGCTTCTTGGAGTACAACTTGCAGTAAAGAGTCTGTTTGCATTTGGAATTTGAGGTAGTCAACAGGGTAATTATATGATGGTTCTTGTAGAGTTGTCGGAAAAAACTAAGATGTGATTTCATTGAAGATGAAACTAAAGTGTTAGGCTAACACTTGATGAAAGACAGTAGAAAGTATGTATGTGGTTGACACTTGACAGTATTGACAAATTCCCATGTTTGTTGATCAATGCAGAAATTTGGTTGATGTGGCTTAATCAGGTCAAAAAGTTAAAACATGAGAACTTGAAGTCTAATGTGGTATATGCTTTCATCTATCTTTTCATATGAAATACACGTTTATCCAGGTTTTACCTGATGAAATTTAACAGATCATTTTTAAAATCATTTGTATCCTAAAAAAGTGGCTTGTAGTGCTGGTGTCTGATGTCATTTTGTGGACTAAAAATTCAACTTCAAGAGAGTTGTGATGGATACTGATGTACCTACCCATGAACTTGTAATTGTTGCTTCCCATTCCCTTAACAGGCACCAAAAGTTGTGTTTTTCTTTGTCTTTTAATATCCAATTTGTGGAAAACTTGACATGAGGGGTGGATGTTGTATAACACGCCCTAGAGAATGTAAGCGAAGTTGGACAGAGGTAAAATGTCTAAAAACGGTGATATTTAAATTAAGGAACCTTATCAGCTTTGTCATGAAACATTATTTTGTTTTTGTTCCTTGTTTTGTAACTTTCTTTTCAAAAATTTTGATACGAGGAGTGGTTGTTGTTTAACAAGACCTTGGGAAAGTAACAACTTCACCATCGGCAAGATTTACATTAGTTTCTCCGATCTTCTATAACCTTTTTAAAGAACTTCTGTCATAATGCTTTAATTGTTTGCAATCTGCTACTAAGTTATATACATTGACATGAATAATGAGATACATTGCTTCCATTTAAGAGTAACCCACCCTCTTAGGGTCCCCACCGCCAACATGGTAAATTTAAATAGCGTAAACTGCAGATAAGGGAAACAAGGGGGAATTGAACCTGAGACCTCCACATTAAGTTGCATGTCTCTGACCTCTAAGCCACCATTATAGGGATTCATTGCTTGCAATACTATTCAATCTACTAGAAGGTTGGGAAGTAGCCTTGAAAGTTGTCCATGAGTATTGCCTGGTATATCATTTACCTTCTCTCTCTGCGTATCAGCATACACACACAAAAGTAGTTATGCTGGAAGTAATGTTGTCTCTGTCTCAAACTAGTTGTCGTGGTTGGAAATGACACATGTAGTCAACTTGTTTAGACAAAGAAAATGTGGCCAATATTGGCATCAAGAAGTTTACTCGTCTTCAATACGAAATGTCAAACTCTGTCTTCAAGTTCTAAGATAATGAAAAAGTAACAATACTCTATGTAGAAGTAAGTTTAAAGAGACTAGATTTGTTTGTATGTTCAGCAGATAACTATCATAAAGAGATGGCCTACTTTCATCTTTTCATCTCAAAATCTCTGAGAATTGGTGAAGTTGGATATTGTTGGATGCTCCAAAATGAAAATATTAGGGATAGTAATATATGGTCTGTTGTACCATAACTTATGTTTGTTTCAGTTCTAGGAAGAAGGGACATATGCAATGGGCTGATTAAGAATTAATGCCTAAAGAATTTAGTCCCTTCTCTGATTCATTTATAATACAACATAATGTATTCTTGCACAATCCCAGAAGTATGTTGTGTTTATAATTGTTTTTTTACTTGTGTTCACGATTGTCTTATTATTTATATTTTTAGCTTTTTTTTACTATTCAAGTAGGCTAATTAGAAAACTCTGGCAGAGTCATGCAGGCCTCTTTAACCTTTGCATAGTGGTGCTTGTTGCCGTAAATGGTAGGCTCATTATTGAGAATCTGATGAAGGTAATCCCCTGCGTTGATCTGGTTCAATCTTTGTTGTTTTATTCTTTTTCCAGTGTTGTCTGGTACCCTATAGTCTACATACACCTTTTGGTATCCATGCTGTTTTGATAGTGTGGTTTTTGTATCATCTTAAATTATCATACGAATCATTTATATTATTACTAACATTTTATCCAACTTGCTTTGCAGTATGGATTATTGATCAATTCCAATTTCTGGTTCAGCTCAAGATCATTAAGAGATTGGCCACTTCTGATGTGCTGGTAATATTCCTTTTTAGTCATTCTTGTAAATTTAGAACTGTATAAGAAATAATAAGATGTACATTCTAGTGAAAAGCTAGTCTGCATTTCAATTGTTGTGGATTATAAAGACAGTTGATAGTTGACATGGACACACTGAATTCTGATTTTTTGTGCAGCCTCTCTCTTGTGGTCTTTCCTCTTACTGCCTACGTTGTTGAGAAATTGGGATGGAGTAAACGTATATCGGGACCTGTAAGTATATTGTTCTGCACTGCTATGGAGAAACAATGTTGAAATTACAGAAATTATTTTAATCTGATCTCTCATGTAGGTTGTAATCACTCTTCATTTTATAATAACTACAACTGCACTTCTGTATCCAGTTTTCATGATTCTAAGGTCAGTTTCTTGATGCCCTTTAATGCTTGAACAAGTTTGTTTTGTATTTATTGCCAAGCTTTTTGAAGTATAGTCTCAGTTAACCTAGATTGAATAAATGACCCAAGATTTGTATGCTATGGACTTATGCTACAGCCTACAGTATATTCTTCTTTGTACTCTGGTAAAACTATTACTGCTACTGATGTTAACCTTCTTTAGCGGTGCTTTTAGATTTTTTACCATTCAATTACAGACTTACAAAGTAACAAGGGAACCAACCTTAAAAACCCTATAAAGACACTAATGCAAGATCATGAATAGATCATTAGATCTATCTTCTAGGTTTAACTACTGTAAAGATGGGAAAATGGGTGGATGAGGTGAGTTGGGTAACTAATGGGCCAGGATGAAAGTTTTGTTGGGTTAGGTTGACCAAGTAACATTTTTTGTCTTCTTTTTATTTTTGAGTTTTATAAATAATCAATATACTAAATGTGAGTATAAAGCTATTTACATAATAATGATCCTAGATTTATCCCTTGAGTTTCTTTTTTTTTGGCCATGTTTTTTAAAGTTGACCTGTTTGACTAGTTAGCATTATTATAAAACCCTAATCAACATGTTCTTACATTAACGGATTGAAATGAGAATCTCTACTATTTGTTTGTTATAATAAGTTATACAAATTAGTTGTACATATAGAGTGAATTGCATACAAACAGAAAAAACCACAATTGATGGTCCATGACTGAAGTTAAACAACCATTCTCATGTGGTTGTTTAAAGTTGTGCAGGTTTGATTCAGTTGTTCTATCAGGTGTTTCATTGATGCTTTGTGCTTGCATTAATTGGTTAAAGTTGGTATCTTTTGTGCATACAAATTACGACATGCGGTCGCTTGTGAATTCAACCCATAAGGTAAATTAAGAGGTGATTTTTTTGCCTTGTTCATAATGTAATCTTGCTATTATATGGAAATATTTCTCATGTACTTGCATGTATTATATTTTTAGGGTGAAGAATCTTCAAATGTGGAAAACTTTTATGATGTAGACTTTAAAAGCTTGGTTTATTTCATGGTTGCTCCTACTTTGTGTTACCAGGTACACTTTTCAAATTATGTAACCCTGTACATTCTGGATTTATAAATTTTAGAGTAGGTTATAAATTCCCTCCCTGTGGTATAAAGGCCTAAAGTGTCTTTAACTTATGCAAAAAATAATGGATTTGGCCACTCTGCCATCTGAGTTAACAGTGGCCACGGTTAAGCCCTTTCACATGCTTGGCACATGAAGGCATTTTAGTCATTTCCCATAATTGTCTTCACTTTCTTATTGGTCATCTTCAACGTCTAATTTCTTCTTTACTTATCATTTTCTAAACTTAAGAATGATTGTTTAAACCAAACATTATATGAATCATTTAATCCCAACATTCAAAAAACTTCATCTTGATCTTAAATTCATAACGGACACCAGAAACTGTAATTTTTTTTTGTTTTCATCTAAAAGTTGTAAATTGGGGCATGAATTTTTGCTTCATTTATTTGATACTTGCATTAAAACAACACTGGGTCAATAATATTTAAAGCTTTATCTTGGTTTCAAATAATTAAAATTTGCTGCTATTAAAAATCTAAAACAAGGAATTCGAGTAATCTGGGCTAACCTGCAATATTATCGTGCCTTTTTAAAATTTTAATTTGACATGATAATAAATTCACTTTCTTGTTTGAGTTATTTCACCTCCCATGCTACTACTTGTATGGTTGATAATTCTACATTTAACTCCTAGTTACCCTGCTTAGGGAATTTTTTTGTATCATCGTCTTGAGGCATTTTTACTTGTAGATAAGCTATCCTCGCACTGCATTTATTCGAAAGGGTTGGGTGTTACGGCAACTGATCAAGCTAGTAATATTTACAGGGTTCATGGGATTCATTATTGAGCAAGTAAGCCTTCTGAAAAATGTCACAGTTTTAAGAAGTATAAACTGTTTCCTAATATAGTACAATTTTTTTAATGTCCATAGTATATCAATCCAATTGTCAAAAACTCTCGACATCCATTGAAAGGAGACATTTTATATGCAATCGAGCGTGTTTTGAAGCTTTCAGTTCCAAACTTGTACGTTTGGCTCTGTATGTTCTACTGCTTTTTTCACCTTTGGTAAGTCTTTGCTGCTTCTCTCACTCTGGTTGTCGCTTTTCTACAGTTTCATTGGATGAACTTACATGTATTCTTGTATTAATGTCATGTAGGCTAAATATACTTGCTGAACTTCTTCGTTTTGGGGATCGTGAGTTCTATAAAGATTGGTGGAATGCACAAACTATTGAAGAGGTTTGATCTATTTACTATTAGTATTCTTATTGTGTTTTCAGTGCTCTCAATATTGTTCCTTTGCATTGCTACAATTACTTGCTGATTTTGATTTCTTTGCCTACTTTCTCTATGGGTGCTGCTCTAGTATTGGAGACTATGGAATACGGTAAGCCCATAATCAAAAATACTTTTTTTACATTTGATAATTTATATGTTTTTCTTGTTGCTGCTGCAAATTTATCCTGCTCTCATATTAGTAAGGATATATATCATTATATCTTGCTCCTTTATAATACATTTACAACCTTAAAAACTCTTAATTTTAAGTAACTTGATGTACTAAAATACCCCTTCTTAACCATTTCATTCTCTCTTAATTTACTTTAACTTTTAAAATACCTCTTTTTAACCATTTCATTTTCTCTGCTAATTTACTTTAACTTTTTATCTATTTAAAATATCTTTGTAAAACTAAAACACCCTCTCACACAAACACAATTATCCACCCACATCAACATAATTTTCAAAATCTTATTAACTTCTCCCTCCTTATTTCATAAATATAAATCTTTTTCTTATTTTAATGTCTTTTAGAATTTATTTTTAAAATTAATAAAATAGTTGATGCAAATAAAAAAAATAAAAAAACTGACATTGTATGATACTTTTTCGTGACATTGAATTGCGCGAATAACATATTATTACATTTTTAAATGCAACATGATGTAAAATAGAAATTATTTGCCGTCGCAGCATTGCGCGGGTACCTTGCTAATATATATGTGTGTGTGTGTAGACACACACACAACAATATATTTGGGTTCGATCACCCAATAACTATGTCTTTATAGGCATCACTGATGATTGTAATATATTTGTTTAATTTTTTGCAGCCTGTTCATAAATGGATTGTACGGCATCTCTATTTTCCATGTTTGCGTAATGGGATACCTAAGGTAATGATTTATTATTGCAACAATGTATCATAACATCTTGAAAGTATGATTTCCATTCACCATCTGCTTTTTGTTGGTGTTTTTTTAAAAAAAAATGATTGACCCTTGAATTCAGGGTGCTGCCATCTTGATTGCATTTTTCATGTCTGCTGTGTTCCATGAGGTATACTACTCTTTTTAATTTTTTTCTTTAGTCAAATAACAGTGTTACCCTGAACTGATTTACTTACATGGGATATTTGATTGTGTTTCTATTTCTTAAGCTTTGTATTGCTGTTCCCTGCCACATATTCAAATTTTGGGCCTTTATTGGGATCATGTTTCAGGTATTGTTCTTCATTTTTTTTTTCATTTGTTTGATGTTTCAGTTTAATCACCCATCTATAGGTGGACAAAGTGATGGTTTGGGCGATTTGGGTAACAAGGTTAAATGGGTTTGGATCTTAGTGGTTAATCTTCCAAGTACGGATCAAAGTGGGTAGGTTTTGATTAGGTTGACCCAAAAACAGTTTGCTATTTATTTATGTGATGATGTCTATGAAGACCAACCAACTATATTTGCTAATTATATATGTATTTGTTGTCATTTACACCAATTGAGTATATTAAAATAAAAGATGACATAACTTTCCTAGTAGATTTTGGAGAGACGAAAGATATCAACGTCTTGAAGCTTAAATATGTTTTCTTAAGAATACAAGAGAATTTTTGGCAATCTTTTTGGTTGGAATTGGTATAACATGAAACCAGATACATATTCGGGTGGTCCTAGTGAAAAGAGTTCAATAATTGGTTGGCCTCCACATACGTTATTTCTTTATTTATCTTATATTATAAATAGTTGATGCATTAACTATAATTTCTACAACCATATCATTGAAATAAGGATCTACTTTTTTTAATAACCCGAACGATATCCAATATGTTTGACCTGATCAACACATTTTGACCTGTTAGAGATTACACAACTCGGAGCAACCCATTCACGAGTAAATGTTGAGATTGCCATCTCTAGAGACTACCATTTAGTCATTTACGAACCTAACTAAACTTGCTTCAATTCCTGTGTAACAGGTGCCCTTGGTCTTACTCACAAATTACTTGCAGAACAAATTCCAAAACTCAATGGTATCTGATTGTTTTTGAAAAACCATCATTTTATTCTCCTTGTATCTTGATTAACTTATTAAAGCAACTTATGACAAGATCTGCATTCAGGTGGGAAATATGATCTTCTGGTGCTTCTTCAGCATTCTTGGTCAACCCATGTGTGTATTACTCTACTACCATGATGTCATGAATCAAAAGGTGAATGGCAAATAGACTCTTCAAGTTCTTAAAAGCAATTTTGTAGGAAGTATGTAACGAAATTAATCATAATTGATCTTGTACGTGTGTGTTTTTCTAAATCTCATGCTGGTAGATGTTAAATTAATTGTAACAATCAACTATCATCAGGTGCTGTTGGTCCCAAACATGTTAATAGGTTTAAAAAAAAAGTTATGTGTCTAGGTTTACATGTATAAATTATCTCCAGGATATAGAGATGTTAACTTGGTGTTTCTGTGTACTATAGCCGTGTTGTCAACATTAGTAGGACTTGACAGCCTGTTTGAACTCTGCTGGTTCGGTTATGTATTGAACTGAACCAATCTAAGAATCAAGAGCCAAATGATCTTTATTTGGTGTGTTCTCTTGAAGTTTCTTAAGACTTCTGTAGAATTGTAATAGTGCATACACACGCAATGAGAAAAATATTGATATACTTCAAGATTGAAGAGTTATCGGGTCGTTTTGTTTTCTCCAAAATCTTATAAATCAACAATTAGAATGAGTCGAAATCTTGTTAGGATAAGACAGCAAAAAATCGTAGAGGTCAATTTAGGGACCATATATGAAGGATTTTGGGTCTCATAGTTAGAAGAAACATGTAGAGGTAGAGGCTATAAGGACCCAAAATGTATATATATACAGGGGAAGGTTTATTTGATAACCGTTTTTATTGCGAGAACCAATCTTAGTCGTTTATTTTGGATAATGGAATTGATGGATGAAGTGCGTGGAGGGATTGAGTGTGACAGAGTGCATGTAAGGAATTCATGGGTGGGCAATCCAATTGAAGGAGAAGGAATTGGACGGCTAAGATTGGTTCTCACGGTTCTCGCAATAAAAATGGTTCTCAAATGAACTTTTGCCTATATATATATAGAGAGAGAGAGGGGAGGGTTCAAACAAGAACTGTTTTTTGTACGAGAACTGCGAGAACCAATCTTGGTCGTTCATTTTGGATAATGGAGTTTATGGATGAAGAGCGTGGGAAGATTGAGTGTGGTAGGGTGCATGTAAAGAATTCATGGGTGGGCAATCCAATAGAAGATGGGGGAATTGGACTACTAAGATTGGTTCTCGTACGAAAAACTGTTCTCGTTTGAACTTTTGCCTATATATATATATATATATATTGTGTTTTATAAAATTTAAATAATTTTGTATGTTGATTGTGGACTAGACACTCTTAGCCTAATTAATCAAAAGTGTTGATATTATACTTGTAATACCATCTATCGTCCATTACGGTATATGGACATATTAGTGTTATTGGATCATGATTGTTGGAGTTGATTTTACCCATTCTACCTACAAAAAATGAACCGTTGCTTGAATTAATTCATTCATAAGTAAGTAAATCAGTTAAGATTGCCATTTCTAGCTAATTATAAACCTAGTGAAGGCTAACAATCATCAGTCGATTACACCACCTCATTCTTCTACCATCCTTAACCCTTAAGAAAATCATGAAACTAAACTAAAATTCACTTTTATCTCAATCTGCAATTCATTACTATGTCTTCTCAGGAAAGGATCATAATTTCTGCCAGTACGCATAACATTTGGTAATTCTTGTTGATTTTTCTGTTTCAGCACGTCCCGCTTATCCCTGTCTTCTTTTATGATCTGTCAAGCAAAGTGAAATAAACAACCAAGACTCCCAAATACATTACCCACGAACCGTGATGCTCAATAAAAGTAAATAAAACAACGGTTAATGAACATCAACCCGTTCCAAAGGCTCAGTGGCGCAACACGGTTAATCAGCTTGGCTAACCCAGGTCAAAACCCATTCCCAGACCCCAAATAAATGTCTCCAACTCATGCTCATTTTCTACAATCTGAGGCTCCAAGGGTTCAAATAAAGTTTTAAGGTTACTCAAACATATAATTTTTTATTTAAGATATTCTTTGCTAATAGAGTTTATTAAGTAATGTTTTCCTTAATATTTTTATTAAGGGTTGCCTAAGAGCATTAGATGAAACATATGTTAAAGTTAAATCATGTGTTGTTGATCAAAAACCTTATCGGACATGAAAGGGGGAGATCTGTACCAATGTACCCGGAGTATGTATGAGAGACCTTTTATTTCATACGTACTAGCGAGATGGGAGGGTTCTGCGACGACTAATAGTAGAGTTCTACGAGATGCTATTAGTAGGAAGTCTTGGTTAGATTGTGGGAGAACATCTCAACGAAGAAGGATCGGAGGTTCATGAAATCTATAAGAAAGTTATTGATGAATTGAAAACTTCATTTATGGGCAAACATTTTAAAGCAACTCATTTGATTGGTAAGGATGTGATTCTAGGAAAGTCATTTTTTAAGTTGACACAAGAAGGAAAATTGGCATGGTAAAATCGTATACTAATTGTTCAATAGAATCATTGTCTATGGTTGAAATACTGTTCCTGATTACATGATGTCAGAAGGATGTGAAGTACTTTGTTTTTCAATATGGTAGAAGTAATTTTTATGTGATAATTAAAATGAAGTTTTTGGATGCGACCATGATTGAAGGCTTTTTTTTGGCTTGATAAATGCATTTTAATTATTAATTTATGTATTTTTTTGTATGTTTTTTGGGGTTTGAATAAATGATTGTTATGAAAAAAATATGAATGTAAATGATAAATTTGGTACAATTCTTTGTTGAATTTTCTGTTGTACCAAACAAGAGAAATGATTTTAGTATTTTACATTTATCTGATGAAATCTCTGTGGCTTTGTGCTACCAAACAAAAAAGTTGATTCTCATTCTCCAGACTAATTCTCTTTCTCTGCAATTTCGTTTTTTGTACCAAACGCACCATTAATTCGTTTGAGTTACTATAGTTGAAGCTCTACGGGTTCTTACAAATTAAGTTGATAATAGACTCATTTCCATTGGCATGTTCACATGTGAACTAAGGCATGGATATCCAATCATCTCTTAATCGGTGTATGATATTCTCATATGTAATATTCGATTAAATTAGTCAATGTAGAGATAACACTCAAAAGAAAATGTTGTGTTTGAAACATTACTGCCGCCATGCACTTCCTCGTGAATTAATATGGAAGCTTGATTTGTGTACGTATCCAGCTATATATAGATGTTTTGTTACGATTTTTTTTGTTAAGATTTATTTTAAATAGTAATTATTAACCCATTAATTAGTTGGTGAGATTATTACTAACTTTGGGCATGTCGAATATACTCTTTCTTCCCTACTGGGGTTGAACTTTCCATTGAGGCTGCCTGGGCACACCACCCTCGACCCAACCGTTATGTGGATTTTTGAGGCTGCCGGCTCCCCCACACTATCGGAATATCTCTCTCATCATGTCTCTCTCTTATTCTTAATCAAAGATGGTTAATTGATGGGTTAGTGAGATAGAAAAATGACAATTACGGAGGTTTTATTAGGATAGAAAGATGAAAGTGGTAGAGAGAGAAAAGCTGACCGATGTGACAATTAGAGGGGTATTAAGATAGAAAGATCAGTACTCCTTAACACCCTTAGAAAGATAGAAGTTGTAAAAGGTGATCGGTAGCTATAACTAATGAGAAGATGTTCTGCAAGTGAACTTAGAGAGAAGTTGATTGTGATCTCTTCCAGAAGCTTTATAAAAGAGATCTATTGCCTTTTAAAATGAAAATCACGGAACAAACTCTTAATGAGACCAAGAATCGAAACTAGTCGTTTTACTCGTAAAATCATCATAAAACAAACAAAATTTAGCAACCACTTGAATCATAAGTTAATTCAAACATTTTCTTTATACGAACATATTTTTACGATTATTAATTACGGATTAATATCCTTTCATGTTGGGCTCAAACATGACTTATCATGTTTTCTCACAAACATGAAAATGAGTCTTTTATTTTATGTCGAAAATGAATCCCCTAATTTATAGGGTCACTCTCATATTTGTAAGAGAACGCGATAGATTTTGTTCGACTAAATATAAGAAGATCTTAACTCATTAATTAGTTAGTTTATTATGCGTGTAAACTAAATAAGCAAATACTAAAACACCCTTAGTACCGTTAATAAATAGAACCTTAATTCCAAGTTTCCAATGTGGAATATAAATATATATATATATATACATAAACAACGGATAACTGAACATAAATGAATGAACGAGAGCTCTGCTTGTGTTCGTTCTTTTAATTAAACGAAAGGATTATATTGTCCGTGTAACCGTGTTCGGCTAAAGTTAAATGAAAGAACACGAACAAGCCCCCGTTTGCTTTCGTTTAGAACTCTAGTGCACGTCCAACTCAAAGTTTGTTTAGTCAAACTTATTTCTAACTCAAAAAATTCTAACAAAAAAGATCGGTGGGGTATAAATATCTAATATATTACTAAAATTCAATAAAAATATAAATGGTTGTGATTGATAAATAAAGAAGGAGATAAAGGGAAAGAAGAAATAAATATATAAAAAATAATAATTCTTGTAACTTATAAAAACTGAAGAAAAAAAGAAACAAAAATTAAAATACTTTAAACACCAAAAAAGACATAGCACAACTACAGCAAATCACGTAAATATATATTTTTTAATTACAATTTTGTTATTTTGATATAAATAAGGTTATTAAAACATTATTTAGATTGATTGGTTTACAATGATTTTCGCAGTTCTCAAATTAACTTTTCTCTCTCTCTCTCTATATATATATATATATATATATATATATATATATATATATATATATATTATTTAGGTTATCTAAGTATATATGTATTTGTTTAATTCATTTAAATTTTCATTATTCAAAAATACGTCATGAACTACTTAATTGTTTGACAAGAGAAAAATATCCTAAAGAGGTGTCGTTATATTAGACTTAAAATTCTGGTCTTTTTCTTATAATAAATAAATAAAGGAAGCAGCAGGGTACGTATATTTAATATTATTGATCGTGTGTGTGTATATATATATATATATATATATAGAGAGAGAGAATGGTTCATGCGAAAAGCTTCTTATTTGCGAAAAGTGCGAAAAAGCATTTTAGACCCTACGATTAACTAATTGATGGTTAAGATTAATCATGGTAATTTGGTAAATAAATCAACATTAAAGGGCACTAATTATTTAATAAAAGGGTAAAAGAGACATTTTAATAAAATAATCAAATTATTTCCTTTTAATCGTATTACACAATCTCTCTCTCCTCATAATTTCAATTTAAAACCCTAATCTCTACACTCACTTCATCAACTCCCTTATCCCACCCCCAAAATTTTCCCGATCCTTCTACCCCGCCTACTATTCCATTTTCCCCCGCCACTGCTTCTGCAACACCTCTGCCGCCTACCCCAACCAAAAAGCCGGCACCTTTGCTTCTGCAATACGTCCCGCCACCGACCCCAACTCCAAACACCTCTCGCCGCCAACCCCAACTCCAAACGCCGTTGCCATGCTTTCCGATGAACACCACCGCCGCATCCATCTGCCACAACAACACCGGTGAACACCGCCACTACCCTCTACACCGTCCCTGTCCGACACCGTCCTCATCTCCAATCGTCGACCACCTTCCGCCCCAGATATGCTTTTTTGGGTTTTGTGAATCAGTTGGATCGAGTGTCTTTTACACAGCCTATCGTCGATTTGATTCCGATGGCTTGTTTCTTTTGTTTTATTATGACGGTCACAAACGTTGACGGTAACAAACGATGGCTTTTTTCTTCAGTTTTTTTCTCCAAAACCAAAACCAGTATGTTGGGTTTGATTTTATGCTTGTTTCTTTTCTTTATTATCCCATCCTTCTTCTTATTTTTTTTGTCTTGCATTCAATAATGTATAGTTTTTCTTTTTTTCTAATTTTTTTCTTGTATTCAACAATGTATATTTTTTTCCATAGCACTATATTGACAAATTGGCATTGGCTTATATTTGTTTTTATCTGAAAACAATTAATTTTTAGTGGAAGGTGTTATATAATGAATGAAAAGTAAAATGTTATATTAATTATATATGGCTATTCATATATACATAAAATTTGGATTTTCAGATTATATTAGAGGACAAACATGATTTATGGTGAACAAGTATAAATTTTTTTTTGATTTTATTGGTGAAAATAAAAACTATATATATTGGTTAAATTCATTGGTGAACAAGTAGAGAATACTTATTTAAAATAGTGATGATAAAAAAACTCATTAATTATGTTCAGTATTGAATATTATAAAATTTATTTTAAAACTCATATACTTTTGACAATATTCAATATTGAATATAGTTAAATTAATAAAAAGTCATTTTTAAAAGTTGAATACTTTTAAAATTTATTTTAATTGATTGGTTATGTTCATCGGTACACATGTCAAATTAATGAAAATATTAGAAAATCATTTTTATTTACTTTTGTAATTTAAAATTTAGGAGAGAGAAACATTAATAGATTGGAAAGAAAAAAATTAATTAAAGAGGGGAGAGAAAATATTTGTGTTTACTAATTTACCTTTTTGAATTAAATAAAAATATTAATTATGATTAATGTGAACCACAAGATCAAAATCTAATCGGTGGCTGAAATTGCTTCTCGCGCTTTTCGTAAATAAGAAGCTTTTCGCATGAATCTTTCCCTATATATAATATATATATATATATATATATACGTGTGTGTGGGTGTGTTAATTGACCAATATATTAATGTGGAATTGATGTTGATGATATTGTAAGCCGCCGATCGAATTAAGTTCTAAGTCTAAGGTATATATATATATATGATATTGTTATGGTTGTTGAATTAATGTACGTGAGATGGATTTGTTAGCTAGCGAAGACTGCTTAATTAAGGTATGGTATGTGATATATATATATACGTACTCTTAATTCACATATAGAAATAAATAATCAATAGAATAAATTTAAAACAAAATTACCTACCTACCTACGTTGCTTATTTATTTATTTATTTATTTAATGTGTCTGTATGGTAAGCTAGGCTTGTGCCTTGAAAACCAAATGAATGTGCATAGTAAATGATGGTCCTTCCTCCATGTCCTGTACATCCATTCCATTCCATATATATTTTTATTTATATTTATTTCAATTTCATTTTTGACCAAAATTAAATTATTGGGTTTTGAGTTTTGAATGATAAATTAAATTTACAACCGACTGACCATAAATTAATAAATATAATTAATGCACCTGAATTCCTGGATTTAATTTAGTTGAAATCAAACAACGACTAACATTCATTTGCTTCTTAGCAACCACTTATTGACTTTAAGCTTTCGTCTCAGATTAGACGACTCCATTATTGTAGAAATGATTCATCACTATATATATGTTAAAATTAAGATTCATTATTAACACATACTTCTTTAGATTTTCGATTCATGTGGCTTGTTCAAAATTATAGAACTGATTCCTCAATTGTAATTTTTACTGGTTTGGTTCTTCCCGAGTTGACTTTCTTACACTATTCGTATCACGTCAACTTGAAATTTCTAAAATGCTCTTATCTCACTTAGTTACCCATATTTTTAGTTGGTTTTAAATAATATTATTTAATCCTAGTAAACATTACAAAAAATAAATAATCACGATGTACTATTATTGAATTTGTTTAGTCTATGTCTTTCCTACAAGCATTAAGCATGTTTATTAATCTTAATTTTATAATTTTCAACTAATTTAATGATATTTTAAATGAATTAAATTATATATATATATATATATATATATATATATATATATATATATATATATATATAGTAGTGTTCTTGTAAGAGGTACATCAAGATAAGAGGGGTAAGAGGTGTTTGGAGCCATTGGATACACATAAAAAGTTTACAAGATTAAGTCAAAATTGATGAGATTTAAATTTCTATAAATAAGGTAGAGGGGTAAATCAGGTATAATACATATTTGATGGACAATAGTAAGGCTGTCAATTTGGGTCGGGTTCGTATTATCGGGTTCGGGTCAGTTTCGTGTCGACCCAATTTTGACCCATTTATTTTCGTGTCAAGTTCGGGTCGTGTCAGTTTTTTTCGTGTCGGGTTTGGGTCGACCCATTTAGGCCAAATGTCATCAACGAGAATTTTTTCGGTTTTCGGGTACGCTTTTTTAATATGGTTTTCCGTTTCAACTACGATTTTCTTTATCAATATTTCAAATTCCATGTTTGTTTTCCAGCATTCGGCATAAATTTCGAAAATAATTTTCATTTATATTCTAACTTTAATCATCAATGTTCGTTTCGTTGTATTCGAACTTTAAATTTGGTATTTATTTCAGTTTGATTGAAATTTTGATTGTACTTTTTTATTTGCTTATACAAATGAATATAATAAAAACTTCGATGTATTACTATTCTATACAAATAAATAATTCATTGAACAACCGAATAATATAAGATTATTTATTATTAAATAGAATTATGAATCGATCTAAAATACTAAAGTATCACCTATCAGATAATCAAATGTAAAAGTATCAAAATCATATAGTAAAAATAACAAATACTAAAACAATGTACTATTGTTTTGTAACGCCCCAAAAACCAAATTTAAAAAAATTAAGATCAAACACCTATAAGTGTTCGCATCTCAAGGTTTATCATAAAAGCGGAAGCAATACTAGTTTGAAAACCTGACGTATCAATAGATACTCACATAAATACTGACATAAGTTTGGTACCAAAAACTTGATATTTACAAACTAGGCGTTAATTTCAAAGAGTTTATCAAATGCTAGTCAAACCGAAGCTTTGCCCTTGTCTTTGCTAAAAACTTGCAAAATATTTTAAAAATAGTATCTGATAAGCTACGAGAGCTTAGTGAGTAAACCGGACTAAACACCATATAAACCCATGTATAAAATCATATGAAGATAATACACGTATGACTGGCAAACAATGCTAGCCTCTGGTTCTAGACCCAGGGCAGCAACATGGGTCACAGTACTGTACCATAGTTGAGCCTTACTGGACTTAGCAGTAAGCACCCCACCTCTGAGACTTATTGCACAAAGCAGCAAGCTTATACACACATATGAATAACATGATATGTCAATAATCTGATATAATAGCATACATGCTGCACATATGAAGTGAAGTCTAGAAGACTCACCTTATAGTCTGTAATGTTATATGACAATCCACAATCGATTGTAATCTAGTGAACACGCTAATGTAAAGTCTCTACATGAAATAATACCAGACAAATATATCAATCATAAATTCTGCTGAACTTAATAACTGAACAAAACACTAGGCACGCCCGTGCCTCCTACCCAGGTACCCCCGTGCCTATACCCAAGTACTCCCGTGGTCTCAAGGCACAATCTAGGCCTTTCTAGAACAGGGCACACCCGTACCCTTTTGGGTCACGCCCGTGCCTTATAGGTACGCCCTGAGGCACGGTTGGATCATGAGGGGCACGCCCGTGCCCTTCAACTGGCAGCAGCAGTTCACCGACTGAACATGCTATCTCCGGCCAAAACACCTCCAAAACTCAATTTTAATACATTCTAATGCTACTGGGGTGTTTTCCTACACCCCAAACAACTTTTAAACAAGTAATAATCACAATAACATGCTTAAATCCTTGATTCACCATAGAATCAACTAAACCCCACTTAATTCAATTAATAGTAGTTAGAAACTCTTACCTTATGCTTGTATGATTGCTGGAATCCTGTTTTAAACTCTTGCTCTGCTATTTGCTCAAAGAAAAATGAAATAGTTGATGCTCTGATCTTGAAATCGTGAGTTGCAAAGAAAATATGTGTAAACTTTGACTTCTATGGTCAAAGTTGGCATTATATATATATATAGGTTTCAACTATTTGCATAACTGGCCCCTGCACTTAATCAATTTATAAATTGACGGTTTTAGCCCCTCTAGTTTAAAACCACATCTTATTACGTATATCCATTTATAACGCGTGTAACAATTTGTATCTTTCTTGCATAAACTTAATAATAAAATTCTGGGTGTTACATGTTTTAACTGTAAATCTTTTATTGTTTATTTTAAGTTTTTAACGTTTAAGGGTTTTGTACTTTTTTTGGCGGGTTTTATTGTCCTAAAATGTCACTCTCTTATTTGAATTCATAATCTTCTTTTCAAAATATAAATTTCAAGTATTAAAGAAAATTTTAAAATGTTATAGTTTTACTTATAAACGGGTCATTTTCGGGTTGGCGGGTTGACCCTAACCCGACCCATTTATTTTCGTGTCAACCCGTTTTTGACCCGTTTCGGGTTCATGTCGGGTTCGTGTCACTTTTTTCGGGTCGGGTTTCAGGTCGACCCAGAAATTGTCAGCCTTAGACAAGAGTAGTTATGGAAAGAACTAAAATTCAGGGACATGAATAAAAACTGATGCACGTTGATAAACAAAACACACTGATCAAATATTGAACTCTTTGAACCAAACATTGATGAATAACACTAATTGAATTTAGAAGTGATGAATAATGTTTGTGATCCAAAAATCAAAGTAGGTGTTTAAAATGCTAATGCACAAACTATAGAAATTGATGAACATGTGAAAATATTAGATGCAGATGAACAATGATTATCAATGGATTCATAATATAAATTTGATGTAGATGAACACATTATAAAAAAACACTGCTGCGATAATCAAAAAACAAATATTTAAATACACTAAAAAGAAACACGTTGAATTAAATTGATGATTAACTCTTTGAACCAAAATTGATGAATATCATTTATTCATAATACACCGATTCAAAACAAAGTGATGAATAACACAAAACTAGTACATTAATACACGGTCTCTATGAATCAAAAAAACAAACCCACATCACAATTGATGAACTTAGGTCTACAATTGAAACGGTCACAGGGTATCTATGGCTTCTAGGGCAAATGTATAGGAGAAAGGACTATATTTGGCAAGTGAATGTGTGTAGTTAATGAGGGAGAGGAGATCTAGATTAATTTTATTTTTCTAAATTGCCCTTCTACCAAAGTACACGTGTCCTTCTAATATTATCTTTACTCCTCTTATAATTTTTTGCTCCTTACTTGATCCTAATATTATATATATATATATATATATATATATATATATATATATATATATATATATATATATATTTTTGCTATAAACAAGATGTTTTGAGGTATCGTTTTCTAGTATTCACGTGTAGAAGGTTTTGGCTTTTATTTTGGGTTTACGAGTAAAGGAAATAATACCTTGCAAATGAGTTGATATATGCATCACTTATTTTTTTCCTAGCCACCCTAGTTTAAACCTGTCAAATTCCAAAACAAGAGTGCTGTTATTTTTTTTTTCTTTATATCCTTTTTTTATTATTCTATTTTTTAGTTATTTAATATATTAACTTATTATTGTATGTATGATTGGTATTATTATTATTATTATTTATTGAGTTCCTCATCGACATGAGTTATTTAGATTAGATTATTTAGTTTTCATTTGATTTAACTGTTTTATTATCGATTTGAATAAGACGCCCTCATTATATTATATACTACTAAATACCAACAAACATGAATAGTGTCTTTTTTGTTATTGTCGATAGCATAAGTCAGATGGTAAACTCTAGCCTTTATAACTAATATGTGGGAGGGAGGGAGGTTTGAAACACATCATCTTTATTTTTATAAGAGTTAATTTCATAAATGGTCTTTAAACTAACCATAGATTGTAAGTTTAGTCATTTTTTTTTAAAAAAGTTGCAAATTTCATACTTAAACTACCATTTTGTTGCATGAGCAATCCTTTGTAACGGATTCCGTTAAGTAGGCCTGTTAAATCAAGGGTATTTAAGTCATTTTACCTTTTTTTTATTTTTTATTAGTTTTATATATTTAATTTTTTTGTAAATCTTTTCTTATACTCTCTCTTTCTTCCTGCACATACAAACAATCTCTCTCTCTCTTCTTGCACACACATAGAAACCATCTCTTTCTCTCCATATCAATATCATCATCTTTCTTCTAGCATCTCTTAACCACCAAGTCCACCACTGCACCGCCCACCTCCACCTCGCCATCACCAGCGCCACCTCCGCCAAGAACACATAAATCACTACCACCGCCCACCGCCACCAAGAACACACATAAACGCTGCCACCGCCCACCCATCTCTTCACATCCATCTCATCATCTTCTCTCTCTCTAAAATTCCAACCACACAAACCACCGTTACCGACACCTTGTTAAACCACCACCGCCGCCGGCTAAGATGTTTCTCTCCTCTCTAAACAAAGACTGGAAATTGTCGGTCTTTACCAACCACAACCGCCGCCATTGGAGTCACAATCACCGCCGCAAGTCACATCGCCACCACCATTGAAAGTTGTAGAGAAAAAGTATACTCCGACCACAACCACCGGAATCTAACTTCCGTCACTATCATCGGAATCGAAAGAGGGATTTAAGCGACAAAAATTGAAAAAAACCTAGATCCGAAGGAGGGACTGACCACAACCACCGGAATCAAACTTCCGTCACTATCATTGAATCGAGAGAGAGATTTAAGCGATAAAAATTGAAAAAACCCTAGATCTGAGGGAGGGAGAGAGAGAGAGAGAGATTGAAGCCATGCCACTCACACAGACACCGACGAGAGAGAGGGATTGAGGGGTCGCAAGTGGTGGTGATGTGGCGTTAGGTGAATGGCGGGTTGCTGCGGCGGCGGCGGCCTTCTCCGGCAATGGGAAGGGGACCGATGGATGGAGCTAAAGAGGGGGAGGAGAAATACAAAGGGGTGGGGGTGGAGACAACTTACGTAGGGGGTTGGTTTTAAATATATTTTATTATTATTTATTATAATAAAACTATCAAGAAAATAAATAAAAAATAAAAATAAGGGTAGAATAGTCAATTTTAAAAAACTAACGGACCTACTTAACGGAATCCGTTACAAAAGATTGCCCATGCAACAAAATGGTAGTTTAAGGATGAAATTTGCAACTTTTTCAAAAAAGGGACTAAATTTGCAATCTGTGGTTAGTTTAAGGACCATCTATGAAATTAACTCTACAATCTATCTTTAAATTACAAGCGCTGCGGACCATCAGCATCCAATTCATAATTAGCCTATTAAATTCATAGCCACATCTAGAGGTGCATAAAAAAACTGAATATCCGATTTTGACGAAAAAATATCCGAAACTGGTTCTCACAAAAACCAGTTTTTTTTAACCGGTTCGGTTTTTTTATAACCGGATAGTATAACCGGTTTGTGCTGATTTCGATCGACCGGATTTTGGACCGGTTCTTTTTTAACCGGTTTTTTATCCAAAAAAAACCGGCCTGCATGTGTTTGAAAACTAGCCGTTGGACTAGCCGTTGGAGCCTCTTTGTGACCGTTTTTTTCACCAAAAATCACCATTTTGCCACCCCAAACACTTATATAAAGTTGGGGTATGTATTGGGTTGAATCAAGTTCTATATTTTCTTCAAGTTTCATATTTTCATTACTCGAGTTCTATATTTTCTTCATATTTTCATTACTCGAGTTTCATATTTTCATCATGGCGGGTTGTAGTAGCAATCCCAACACGGTCGAATCTTCCGTAGGAGGAAATCTCGAGGTGGTGAAGATTATCGAGCACAATCGAAATAAAGAAATTTGGGAACACTTTGAGTTGTGCGAGATGTCTAATGGTTCAAAAAGGGCTCGGTGCAAATTTTGCCGTAAGTTTTTTGCACATGAAGGAAACTCTACTTTGAGGAGTCATATTACCAAGTCATGCAAGGCGCTAAGATCAAGGTCCGATGCAACTCAAGCCGACATGACGAATCAAGGTGGTGTTTTCATTTATGACAATGATAAATTAAAAGAAGCGTTTACGAAGTTCGTGATTTCAAAAGCTTTACCGTTTGACCACTTCGATGATCAAGATTTCACCGAAACAATCCAAACACTTATGCAACCGCGTTACACCGCTGTAAGTCGTACTACCCTTAGAAGAGATGCAATAAAAATGTGGCGTGCGGCTAGAGAAAAAATGATTTTAGGATTCCAAGAACACTGTTATGGTGTGTCACTTACATGTGACGTTTGGAGTTCTCCACATAACACCGGAAATTCTTTTTTAGCCGTCACGGCACATTGGCTAGACCAAGAAAATTGGCAAATGATTAAAAGAACAATCGCGTTTGAGTTATTTTGTGAACCACATACCGGTGCGAATTTATTTGCACTTTTAAAAAGAGTTATTTGTCTTTATAAAATAGAAAATAAAGTTTTTTCTATTTCGTTTGATAATGCGTCGAATAACACAAACGCGGTTCCAAGATTAAAGTTACTCCTTTCACCGATTTTAAACGGTGCGTTTTTTCATACTCGTTGTGTTGCACACATAATTAATCTTGTCGTGCAAGCCGGTTTGGAGGCTATTGATTCCAAAAGAATAGAATTTAAAGCAATGATAAAATCGGTTCTTTGCAACAACAACAAAAGATTAAATAATTATAAACGATATTGTAAGTCGGTGAATTTGAAAGCTTTGGGTCCTAATTTGGATTGTCCAACTCGTTGGAACTCTACTTGGATGATGATGCACACCGCTTTAAGGCAAAGAGACACATTGCAAGCTTTTCACAAAAATTTAAAAGATAAGGGTCTTGTAGCAAACGAGTATCCGAATGAGAGTTGGGAAATTATAGCCAAACTAACCGATTTGTTTGGGGTTTTTAAAAATGCAACAACTTATTTATCCGGTGTTTATTATCCTACTAGCCCGTTGGTTCTTAATCAAATATTTATGTTGGCTAACAAAATAAATGACTTTGAGTTTGAAGGTGAAGAGTTGAAAAATGTTGGGGAAAAAATTAAAGAAAAGCTTTTAAAATATTTTAAGGAAATTCCCCCGGTTTTTACTTGTGCCGCCGCTTTGAACCCATGTTTAAACGTTGGTGGAGTTGAAACATTAATCGAACAAATTGCATTCTCTTTTAATCTAACCGAAGAAGACCCTGATTTTATAGCTAACCAAACCGCTTATTTTAACAAATGTTTTCGAGATATGTTTGATATTTATTTGGGTAGATACGGGACAACTAGTGCCATTCATGATCAAATGAGAGCTCAAGCGGAATCATCCGGTAGACGTCCAAATAACGCGGGTTTATCACTTTTTAACACACTTATGAACTCTCAATCCAAACGAGCACGTGCTAGCATCCCAAGTAGCGAGTTGGGGAATTACATTGCTAGTGATTTTATTTCAAAAATGACATATGAAGAGTTTGAAAATTTTGATATTTTGGCTTGGTGGAAAGATAAGGAACATCAATTTCCGGTTCTAGCCGCCATGGCCCGTGATCTACTAACCGTCCAAGCTTCTACAGTAGCTTCGGAATCTGCTTTTTCTGTGAGTGGCAGGGTCATATCCGCAAGAAGATCAAAGTTAAGCCCAGAATCGGTGGAAGTGTGTATTTGTTTAAAAGATTACTTGGATGGCGCGGCTAGAAAACAACACATGACCACCCTAGAAGACCCAATTGAGGTCGAGTTGGAATCAAATATACACAATGAAGAAGTGGAACTTGGAATATCATCTCCCGACGAAGAAGACAATGACGAGGAGGCGGTGGACAACTATTGAACGGGTTGCTAGGTAGGGGTGATGGCAATGCCGAAGCTCCTCCCTAGCTTCCTTATTATCTCAATTTATCAAAAATATTGTAATTTGAATTTGTAATTTTTAAGTATTTTAATTAATCAAAATTTGAATTTTCTTTCATATATATGTTTTTTTATAGTATATCTTATAGGAATGTGGTTAAAAATATGTTTTTTATAGTATATCTTATAGGAATGTGGTTAAAAAAGACAAAAAAAAAACCGAAAAAACCGGTTTTTAAAAATATCCGGTTATAGTATTATCCGAACCGGTTATAGTATTTTTGAATAAAAACCGGATATTATTCGAACCGGTTATAAAAAAAACCGGTTTTACTGTTTAAAAAAAAACCGGTCCGGTTATAGTATTATTCGGTATTTGTGCACCTCTAGCCACATCAGCATCCACCTCCAACCATCTCTAAACCATAAACCCCCACATTCAACTCTCTATCTTTTCTTTTCAACTATTATTAATTAACATAATTTAATTATTATAAATAAGTTGCAAGACATTATAATTATAAAACAGTATAATATATAAATCAAACTAATATTTCACCTTACATTAAAAAATAAAAAAGAAATAAAAGTACATAAATTAAAAAAATCTACTAGTTATTGTCATCGTTGTGATTTGAAGATGTGAAAAAATGAAATGGGGTAATGTATATTTATGGGGGGGTGGAGAAAAAAAATATATGTTACCGTTGGAAGGGGAAAAGAAAAAAACGAATTCACGAGCTAGACAGCCACCAAGCCCGCCCGAACTGTATGGGTGGTGATGTTGTGCCACACAGGTTGAACCCCAACCCTCCTCGGGTAGAGGCTCCGATGTGGATGGTCTAAGATGCCACGTTTATCTCTATCAATTCCGCTTTTAATTTTTGTCTTTATTAATTTAATTATTTCTTTGAAAGAAACTAAAAAACGTTTTTGGTATGATACCATTTTCCCATCATTTTCACTTTATAATTTTTATTTTAATATTTATTTCTATTTATATCACCTTTTCATATGTTTTTTGTTGTTTTATTTTTCTTTATTTGGTGTTTTCTTTTTCATTATCTTTTTTTCTTTTGATTTTTTACTTTACTAGAAGTCTTTATAACTTTTTTCTTTTAGACCACCAGCATCCAACTCAACTTACTCAACTGTCATATCAGTATTAACATCATTTTTCATCTTCAACCCAACTTATCTCACAAACTCCACATCCAATCCCACATCAAATATTAATAAAATATATATATTAAATGTGAGAGGGAAAAAAAGAAAAGAAAAAAAAAACAGATTCTACAACCCAATCTCCACTTACCCAAAGGAACCCAACTTGGTGTTTTGGTGTTCCCATATTACCCGATGGAACCCATCATCGGGTTCCATGACCGATACGGCTGGTCTTATGTTTTTAACTAAAAATAGTTACCTTGACAAGTTTTTTTTTTAAACTAACATTTATAGTTTTTTAGTAAAGTTAAGGTGTTACTTTTATTACTTTTTGTTTCTTTAAAATTATTACATATTTACTATAAATGAAAAAAATTATACTAACGAGATTTAACTATATGTTATGCAGATATCCACATATGGAACATATCCGAGATAATTGGCGAGTAATATTATGAAAGTGCATATCAATTAATACCTGCGACAATGACATAAGCTAAGTCATTCATTTTTTATTAGATGAATCAAGATTTTTATTAGTTAAATTATACAAACATTCGTTATTTTAGTTATGACTAAAAATGTTATTAACTTCTTTCCACTACGAAGGGCGGACCCACACTACTCGTTTTGAACAAAGTAAATTAATGTATAGATAGTGGTATTTGATCATCTAAAGATGAATCAATTATACAAGAAAATCGGTTAAACGGACCAAACCAATTATATTAATTAAACTATTTGAAATAAAAAGATGTAAATAACTATATAAATAAATTAAGCAGTAAGTCAAAAGTTTGACTTGAATGGCTTGAACTCGAATTCACGCATAAAAAAACTTGTACGTCATGAATCGTTTGTCATACACAACCATAATTCATGTAACTATGTAAGGAAAAGAGAAAAAAGCAAGGAACTTTGATTCCTCGTACTTTCTTTACAAAGAGATGAAATAATCAACTAACAAGATACAATTATCTAATTTAGTAAACTTTCTAAACAAATGAATGAAAAAATAAAGAAAATTCGAATCGATTCGCTTTTCACATATGAAACTTTCATAAGACATTTTACGTTGTAAACGTCCGAGAGGGTCGGGTCAAAACAAAATCGGTCCTCAATCGAACTTGTCAGCTTAGCTAGCAGTGATTGGGGTCCTGGGACTAGGGAGTCCCATGTATGAAATCCTAGGAGATAGTCTGACACCTGAGCCTGGTCTAGGTGACGGGATCGGCCCAAAGTTTCCTTGAACAGTACGGGGGGATAAGTTAACTTGTTCAAGAGCCCGGACCTGTAGTTCACTTGGGTAATCCCGAACAATTCCAATACGCAGCCCGGCTCCCGAGGCCCATTTAGTGTCGTTTAGACCTTGAGCAAAGGTGGGTGTCATCGTACGTTCTGCATTAGTAGGTGAACGTAGAATGTCTTGTGGCCGTGTGCGTGGTGGAATGACTAGTGGTTTGGGCTTTGTTTCGGGCTGGGTGACCTTAAATGAAAAGCTCACATCATCGTCATCAACCGCGCATTTCTGCATCAACCAATTGCTAGTGATCAGTAAACCGAAAAATGACAAGAGCATCGTATGTACAACACATCGATGCATCGGGGTACCACCCTATGGTGCATGAAAATCTAAAACTTACCTTAACATTTGTAAGGTCAACATGGTTTTCCTCCAAGAAGCTAATGAAATCCCTAAAGTTTTCTTCTGTTGGGAGGTAGTGACCACTGTAAGGCCAAATAGCCTGAAAAACAAATGACAACTGGTTAAAAATAGAAACTTCAACTATCAAACTCAAACTGTGTATGCATTAACGACTTGTACCTCGAGAATGCCGTCATGCGCCACCAGTCTTCCGGCAGCCGTTGTGGCACCACCGGCTAAAAAACTTGAATGCTGAAACAAGCCTTTCCGTTTTTGCCCAACATACAAGTTTTTTGATGTGCTAAGAACAAAGATCCATTTAGAACCCTCAACAGTTTCCAAAAGCAAACCGCTTTGCCTGTAAACAAGCTTCCCGTTTTCTACTATCACCTCGTATGATTCCCTTTCGTTCTGTTTGATCAAAGGTCGTTTAGAACAAATTATTGAAGAAGAATGTAACTTTATGACAAGAAGAAAACAGGATAAAACTTACTGGGCTTAAATATTTGATGCATTGATGTTGTAAGCGGAACCGCGGACATTTTTCAAGGTTTATTTCTTTACCATCTCCAACATCCAACCTTCATATTCCCAAAATATAGATGTCACTTAAACTCTCTCATGAAATAGTTGTATATCATGTACAAAAACATGGTTTACAGTTTAAAACCTTGAACATTTGGTAAAAGAAACTTACCAATAGAAGAAAGGTTGACTGCTTTCGCTTTCGAACCAGAGATCATAGTAAATGTGCAAATTATGGCCATAGCGATGGCGTGGGTCGATCTGCAAGCAGCCAAATGTTAGAGATGTGCACCCAAAATCGCATCAAATAACATGTTTTTCAAACCATTCTCTACAGAAGTATTTCAAATTGAATTAAATTTGGTGTTTCTCGCAAGGTCGCACTTTCATCATAGAAAGATTTCATGTGAAACGCTAGCCTAAACACCCTTTTTAAACCTATTAAAAACAGGAAACATTTTCAAGAAATCTTGAATTTTGCAAGTATTTCACACTAAATCATATAGATTGTGGGGAAAGTACTCACAGCTTCAAGCCAATGTTGCAAGGCCAGCTTTTGAGCTTTTTCATTCTTTGATAGACCCTTTCCCACTTTAGCAGCTCGAGTCCGAGCTCGGGCCCACCGCGAAATCGCAGTTTCAGGTTTCTCAACATTGAAAAAAGAAACCGAACTCCGATCTAAGGCTGCAAAATCCAAAGCCTTCCACCTACAACACATCACTCATTTCAGAAAACAAAACTCAAGACCCATCAAATAAAAACAAGTTAAAGTTTGACCTTTTATTCAAAAAGTCAAACATAACTCTTTTTTATTAGTAGCCAAAATGACTTATCTATGTGCCATTGAGAGTTTGAAACTAACCATAATTCCTCAACAACAACAGCACAATCAGCTAGATTCCTTCGTGTTCGATAGCTTTTGTATATTTTCTGAACCGTAGTAGCTGCAGCATTGAGTTCACTAACGGGTCGAGGCGAAAAGAAGACAGTTGACCCAGGAGAAGTCAAACCCCCGGTTTTAAAGTCTAGATTTTCGGGTTCTTGTTTCTTGATGTCCTGAATAATTAGATTCTTGAAAGAAAGGGTGGTTTCAAGCATTATCTTTAAGGGTTCACCGTTCTTCGAATTGATTGAATTTCTTCTACTCAGACCAAAAGATGAATCTTTGGGTTCTTCAAAAGTTGTTTCGGATTCGAAATTCTTTAAGCTATCAGTTTGTGATCCTAATCCTATATCGAGTTCATAAGGCAAGATTAAGTAACTATGGTTCAAGATTTCTTCCCAGGCTGATGATAATAAGGATAAGGACAAGCCCATAACAGAAGTCAAGTTTCTGCACAAACCAAAGAAAAAAACTGAATAAAATTTAAGAAATTCTATAAATTAATGTTGATAAGAATAATTTTCTACCTTTTTTTGCAATTATTTATCATATTTACAACACAAATATCCAAAGTGCATATTCCAAACGGAGAAATTTTCACATAAGCCAAAATTTTTTTGTCTACAATGGTAAATCTTATTTGTAATTATACACCAAATTCAAACAGCACCAATAAAAATAAAACACACATAAAAACACATAATGTTGTTCATAATCGGTGAATAACAAACAAACCAGAGGGAAAGAACAAGCAAAAACAGAGGAAAGCACATCAACACATAGTGTTCTTCATGATGAGTTAAAATATGCAAAAAGTTAATAAAACATAACTCCAAGGAAACCCCATACAAGATTAATCATTGTAAAGCAGACCCAAAAGGGAAATCCTAAATGTAAACACATACATACAGATTCTTGTAAAAAGGTTTACTCACCTTTAATCAAGTAGAGCCTTATCCAAATGCTAACTCTTAAGTTTCTTGATTTCTGGGCCAAAATGCAAGATTTCAATTTCAAAATTTTCTTGAATACGATGATGACTATGAGTTTATGACCAACCCCACTCTTTTAAAGTATTTATAAAAGAACCAAAGCCGTGAAAAAAGGGATAATTTAAGTCTAAACGAAGGCCTTTCTACACGTATATGGAATACCACATTTCTCACTCGCGTAAATGCTTGACTAGAATAAAAAAAGAATCAAAATAAGGGTTTGATATTGAGTTTATGTGAACAGATAAAGAAACCGAAGTGCACGTGTTTGATATTTCAAAGCTTGAGAAAGTGGAATACGCTTATCAACAGAAAGGTTTATTCTTTTAGTGACCAAAAGTTTTTGTCTATAATGAGAATGTATGGATGTTATGTATATATATCAATATATATTGCTTTTGCGAAAGATAGCTAGAGATGACCCCAGACAATTAGAATTTGTAGAGAGAGAGGTGGAGGGTTTTAGAGTTTAGAGAGAGAAAATGGTCAAAGAAAAGATAGCTGATGATGGGTTTTACGAGAAGTCGCACAAATCATGGCCCCACACGTATTAAATGAAGAAAAGAAAGAAGGTCAAAATCACGGTTTTTCGTCGGTAAAACCTCTTACAGAATTGTGACATCTTGCAAAAACAATAAATACACCATCGTGACTATTATGGGATTCTCATTTTACTTGGATTGATAGACATTGGAGTCGGCAATATTATAACTATAAGACATCAATCAAAGAGGCTTGCTCTAATGGTAAGGGAGTTTTTCTAGTAAAGTAGAGGTCTCGGGTTCGAGTTTCTCTGGAGGGTTTCTTTCTAGGAGTAGCTGAGGGTCACTCCCTCATTGGTGAAGCAGCCCTTCCGAATTAATTAGAGGGGTGTAGATGGAGTGGATCGAAACCGGGGCCCTGATCAATTCAACCGTGTTTCGATCCTTTGCCTCTACCGCTAAAGCGAAGCTATTAAAAAAACTACAAGACAACGTTTGGTATGGATGATTGAGAGAAGGAATGAAATAAGTCATTCCGTAGTAATGAAAAAAACTTGTTTGTTAATAATGCAGGAATGGAATAAACCATTACACAAGGAATGTGATTCTTTCCATTCCATTCCATAGAAAAGGGTTGTTTTTTTCTCATTCAATCATGAAATGGAATGAAATTTAATAATTAATTTAATTTTTTATATTTTTTTACTAGTTAACTAATTTTTTAAATCTTTTATGTTTAATCTTTCTATCTAATAAATTATTGATCTACATAATTTTATTAATTTATTAACTAATTATGAATAAAATACATATTAGAATGTGTGTATAAAATATAAAATTTTGATAAAGATAGTATTATTCTCAAATAAAATAGATAGATAAAAGAAATATTTTCTTTTTCTCAAAAGATGTCGTATGTAATAATTATTTTATCAAAAATTTCATTATATGTATAAAAATAATTTAATTGAATGACTCATTCTATTCCGTATGTAACACAAATATGATAATAGAATGCAACGGATCATTCAATTCCATCATCCATTCCATTACCTTGTTCATTACATTACGTCCAACCAAACACACCCTAAAATTTTGAGCAAAGATTAATCTTTATTGAAAAGATATGCAATCGAGAATCGAACATGCTTATCTATGCTGCATTTTAATTTAGCAGTGATGTTCACAAAACAAAAATAATTATACATAATAATTATATGAATGATCAAATTGTATCATATACATTAACGGATTATATCTTATTATATATAAGTAAGAACTATTATGTAAAAATCAGCTTTCATTCTAATTAGTTTATGCCCTTAAAATCTTTTGATTATATTTTCATTAATCGCATTACTCTTAATTAATGCAACATTTAAATTTGTTAAAAGAAGTTAGAAGTTAGAAGTTATTATTATATAGAGGATCTATGGTACGGATCATGCATTAAGATATATCATATTAGTCCTAGGTTTCCTAAGCCAGTGCTCTGGCTGTAATGCAAATTAAGAATAAAAGAAGTATATAAGTTTGGTTCCATTAGGCAATTAAGTTAATAACCATTAATTAAATTAATTTTTATGTTATTTATAAAAAGGTCAGGTTAGCTGAATCGAAAATTTGAAATAAAACAAATAATGCATAATTTATTATTGTAAATAATAAATTATAATTTTTTTAAAACTTGAGTATATTATAAGGTAATTTCAATCTAATTGGATTGTTTATAACTTAATATTTAGTTTACCAAAACAAACATATATGATTATTTAATTCAAATTAATCTTTTATTTTGATACTAGATTAGATATCCGTAATACATGGGTTGGGTTTAAAAAAATTTTAAACATTAATAAAAAAATATCAAATAATTATAAAACACGAAAAAAATTAGAATTAAAAAAAATGACAACAAACGTCGTCAACATCATATTAGCGGTGAAAGCGTCAACACTAGGTTGAGGGTAAACGTGATGGTTGAAACATAGTATCATGATATGAAAAGACATGTTGTATTTTTGTACAAGTCATTGATCATTTTTGTTACAATTAACGCAATGGGGTTGGGTTTTTATTACTAAAAAGAACTTTAAACGATTATAAAATATTTTAAATCGGTAAAATTAAGAATTTGGTTAACTATAATATTTTTAAATGTTATAAACAGTAAATATGATCTTTTTAAATTAGGATGAACAAATATAATATTTTAATGTTTATGAAGAGTATATATACAATTCTTTTAATAACATTAATTCAATTTGACTAAAAAAGTCAAAATTATAATTCTAATTTTGATTAAATAGACGGTTAAAATTGAGTAATTTTATTTAGTTTTTTATTTATATTGGAAAATACGCCAACTTAATTAAACTAGTGAGTTTTAAAGTATGAAAACTAATATTAATAAAGGAAGAACTGAAAATCAACTCAAAGATAATTATTTCAAAAGCTTATTTTAATTGTATTATTCATTCAAAATTGTCATCTTTATGAGGATTGTATACCGACAATAATTCAAAGCCTCGAAACAAAATTAAACCTACTTATTTATTTCAAATAAATGAGCAACTATTTTCTCTTATCACTTATCTTCTAAATCTAATATAAATGAAAAACTAATATAAATAAAATTTATTAAATAATTCTAGCTATTTATTTAGGTAAAAACTTTAATTGTCAAATGAATTCAGTTTTCGAAAATACATCGAAATTATCACATTTTGCTATTGTGTGTATCTAACTTTGAAAACTACCATTTAATATATTGAAGTTTTAAAATCTACCATTTAGTGTATTGTGAAATTTATTTGGTAAGTAACATGTAAATTTAAGAAATATTTTAATACTAATTTCTTATTAAAAACTATCATTTAATGTATTGAGAACACATTATGACCTGCTAGTAGCCTACTATCAAATGTCATAATACACAAAATAATATATTTTGAAACTTCAGTATATTAAATAGTAGTTTTTAAAGTTTGATACACACAATAACAAAATTTGACAACTTCGATATATTTTTGTAAATTAAACCCTTATCAAATCTAAAGTATTTATTTTGGTAAAAATCGAAATCCAATTTTGACGTTTTTGGGTTAAATTAAGATTTAATTTTAACTTTAATCTGAATAAAATTATTAAGGAGAGTCTCGTATATGCTCTTCTTAAACCTTAAAATATCGTATTTGTCTACCTTAAAATATCGTATTTGTTTACCTTAAATTACAAATATCATAGTTACACTTTATAACATTTTAAAATATCATATTTAACCAAATTTTTAGTTTTGTCGTTTTAGAATATTTTAAATTATCTTCAATTATAACCAATAAAAGTTTGACCATATTGCCACTAAATGTAACAATAATAATCGATAACGTGTACAATAAATACAATCACGTCTTTTTGTATCATAATACTACGTTTCCACCACTGACTATGTATTGACGTTGTCTGCATACAGTTTTTTTTAATTTTTATTTATTTTGCGTTTTATAATTATTTTAATATTTTTTAACTAATGTTACCTACTTATTAGTTTTCTAAATCAACCCGTGTATTACATGAGAATCTAATCTATTATGTCGTGTTATATATATATATATACACTTTATTATAAAACATTTAAATCACTGTCTTAATCTTTTAATTTAAAGTAATTTGAAAGTAATATTTTACCTCTTATTTAAATTTATATGGAAACCATTATATAGAGTTAATTAGATTCTTAAATATCCGTTTTATAAATAAACCTTTCATAATAAATAATATTTAAAAAGGTCAAATCAATGCAAATTAATTTTCAACCTATATGATATTAAATACAATTTAAAAATTAAACAAAAAGTATCTAAAGAAAAATAATTATCAAAATATTTTATCATATAACACATATTGTAATTTAAGTATTAGAAAATACGTATAGCTAGAATTCATAAACCTATAACATGTAACCTAAATTTATAGACATTTCCGGATTTTTTAAATGATTCATGTAATCAAAACCAGAGGTTCAATTTATAATATATTTACTATTTTTTTTTGTTTCTCATTTTATTGTTTTTAAAAACTAATAAAAGAATTATAAATAAAAGAGCAATAAAAGAAATGAAAAAAGGAGAAAGAAAATAAATATATTACAAACGAAAATTGTTCGATGTCATCATAATGCATGAATATAGTAGTCTTACGTTATAAAAATGAATATGTTATCCAGTATGAATTATTTATAGTCTTTGCATTGCGCGAGTACTATGTTCATTTGTGTGTGTGTGTGTATATATATAGGGAAGAGCTATTGTGAGAATGTATATTTAGGTGAGAATGTATATATTGAGGTGAGAATGGAAGAACAACTCCTAGCCATCAGTTAGATACTAATTTATTAAATCTAACGGATGGTCGTCGCAAGTTATGGTTGGGTAATACATACATACATACATATATATAGGGGGAATTGTTTTTACAAGAACCACGAGAACCAATCTTGGGCATTCAAGTGGTTAGTGGAATTCATGGATGAAGAGCGTGGGCGGATTGAGTGTGGCAAGGTGCATGTAAGGACTCATGGGTGGACAATCCAATTAAAAAAGGGAATTGGACGACTAAGATTGTTCTCGTTTGAACTTTTCCATACATATATATATATATATATATATATAGGTAAAAGTTCATTTGAGAACCGTTTTTATTGCGAGAACCGCGAGAACCAATCCTAGCCGTCCAATTCCCTCTCCTTCAATTGGATTGCCTACCCATGAATTCATTACACGCACCTTGTCACACTCAATTCCCCACGCTCTTCATCTATCAATTCCATTATCCAAATTGAACGGCTAAGATTGGTTCTTGCGGTTCTCGCAATAAAAACGGTTCTCAAATGAACCTTCCCCTATATATATATATATACTACTATATAAACCATTTAATATTCTCTCTCCTCTTAAATTTTAAGACCTCTTAAATTTTAAGACTTTCTTAAAATTTAATCAATATAAAATCTTGACCCTTTATTTAATCTAAATTAATCTCATCCACGCAATCTTTAACTATTTTATTCTCTCCTAATTTACTTTAACTTTTTATTTAAAATATGTTTTCTCATACTAACACAATTATCCATTCACATCAACATAATTTTTAAAATATTATTAATTTTTCTCTTTATTTCATCAATATAAATCTTTTTTTTTAATTTTATTGTCTTTTAAAATTTATTTTTAAAATTAATAAAATAGTTTGATGTAAATAAAAGAAAATTTGAAAAAAAACGGACATGTTGATGTAGAAAATTTTTTCGTAATATTGAATTATACGAATAACATATCATTACATTCTTGAAAGCGACTTATTGTAAACCAAAAACTATTTGCCGCCGTAGCATTGCGCGAGTATGATGCTAGTATATATATATATATATATATATCTTACTCTTTTATAATGTATTTATAACCTTAAAAACTCTTAATTTTAAGTAACTTGAATGTACTAAAATACCTTTTTTTCTTATTCCTTTATAATGCATTTATAATCTTAAAAACTCTTAATTTTAAGTAACTTAAATTTACTAAAATACCCATTTTTAACCATTTCATTCTCTCTCATAATCACTTTAACTTTTTATCTATTTAAAATACTTTTTTAACCATTTTATTCTCTCTATTAATTTACTTTAACTTTTTATCTATTTAAAATATCTCTCTAACACTAAAACACCATCTCACGCAAACACAATTATCCACCCTCATCAACATAATTTTCAAAATCTTATTAACTTCTTCCTCCTTATTTCATAAATATAAATCTTTTTCTTATTTTAATGTCTTTTAGAATTTATTTTTAAAATTAATAAAATAGTTGATGCAAATAAAAAAAATAAAAAAATGACATTGTACGATACTTTTTCTTGACATTGAATTTAGCGAATAACATATTATTACATTTTTAAAAGCAACATGATGTAAAATATAAACTACTTGCCGCCGCAGTATTGCGCGAGTACCTTGCTAGTATGTATATATATATATATATATATATATATATATATAGTGAAAGGTTCATTTAATATATAAACTAATTGCCGCCGCAGTATTGCACGAGAACCGCGAGAACCAATCTTAGCCGTCCAATTCCCCCTCCTTCTATTGGATTGCCCATCCATGAATTCCTTACATGCACCCTGCCACACCCGATCCCCCCACGCTCTTCATCCATGAATTCCATTATCCAAAATCAACGACTAAGATTGGTTCTCGCAATAAAAACGGTTCTCAAATTAACCTTCCCCTATATATATATATATATATATATATATATATATATATATATATATATATATCGATTGACTAATCTAGAAAATGGATCTTCACATGTCATTTTCGCGTTTTATGGGTCGATTAGTCGTGGAGGCTGCACTTATGATCTGGTGTTATAAAATAGTTTGGTTTCTTTAATTTAATATAAATGCAGATTTATCCTCTGTATATATTCCAACAAAAATCAACACTATATTAACCAAACGTTGACTTGTAGCTGGTTAATTAGTTGAAGACAGGTTAAAATTTAAATTAATAACAAGAAACATATTAATCTTTATTAGTTGAACACACACTAATATATAATCGGCAATTAAAACATGCGGACAAAAAAAAAGTGTCATGCTGTTGCTATAAGGGTCTTTTTCAGGTCAAAGTAAGAAGGAGAAAACTCGTTTGTAACTTGTAAGACTTGAATGATACTGTAAAATAAAGCACCGTTAGCCCCGTCATGAGGGTTTGACCTTGTAACCAATCTCCGGCGTGAGGTTAAGAATACCGATGAATGACCAAATGTTTTGTATTGAGAGAGAGTAGTGAAGTTTAACGTGTTTACCTGAGATGAAGTACCCTACATATATTGCCTTAAGTATTAGGAGGTGCTCCCTATCGTGAAAAACTGCTTCTTTTCTCCGACTCTGAAACAACTTATCAGGTGGTTTAAGTAGTACCTCCTCTGCCTAGTCAAACTTCCTGCTGGCTGACCAAGGTATAGTCAGTTGGGAAGTGACTAATCTTGAGGGTTTGTAGGTGTTAACCTTATGCTCCAATCTTCCTTGGGATATTCTTTGTGTCTTATTTGTAATAGTAACCTTATACATCTTTATGCATTGTATTTAGTAAGTTGTAGATCAGCTTTATTCTAAACACAATTTGTTTCATGAACTGGTTTCCTAAATCAAAGGTTGTAAGTCCGAATGGTTAAAGGTCAAGGTTCAACTATATATTGGCTTTATTCTGAAGGTTATTCCTGATGTTGGTTGGAGTTGTTGGTCCGATGGTCGTGAAATCCGATTGAGCCTAATCCATCTGGTACATACGCTATCACATGCTAAAAAATGATGACATATCATGAAACCTAATATAAATGAAACTAAACCTGTTAACCATGTTATATAATAAGTCAAATGTTATGTTTATGTTTTTAAAATTACAATATATCAAGGATTTAAAGGTTTTAAAATATAAAATTATATTAATTTTACTAGTATCTTATTCTTTTCTTTTAAGCAACACACATATTATTATTATTCTTTATCTCAAAAAGAAAAAAAAGTTTGAACGAGTCAAAACTTAAGTAAAACATTACCTTTAGGCTATATTCAAGATTACGAATTGGATTTAATTGATCATGTTATTAGAGAATGCATCTGCAACGATAGCACACTATATATATATATATATATATATATATATATATATATATATATTAAGGAAGTTGCATTGCTTGCATTTTAGTACGTACGTGCATGCAGCTACGCAGTGGAAAATTCGTTTTTTAAATTAATACACTTTGATTGGTGTAACCTTCATTCGATCAAGTGATACATGGGATCATATATATATATATATAGATATAGATATATAGTGGAGGGTTTAAACGAGAACTGTTTTTCGTATGAGAACTACGAGAATCAATCTTGGCCATTCAAGTGGTAAATGGATTTCATTGATGAAGAGCGTGAGGGATTGAGTGTGGCAAGGTGCATGTAAGGAATTCATGGGTGGGCAATCCGATTGAAAGAGGGGGAATTGGACGGCTAAGATTGGTTCTCGCAATTCTCGTTTGAATTTTTTCATATATATATATATATATATAGGGGAGAGTTCAAATGAGAACTGCGAGAACCAATCTTGGCCTTTCATTTTAGATAATGGAATTCATGGATGAAGAGCGTGGGGAGATTGAGTGTGGCAGGGTGCATGTAAGGAATTCATGGGTGAGCAATCCAATTGAAGGAAGGGAAATTAGACGGCTAAGATTGGTTCTCGCGATTCTCGTACGAAAAACAATTCTTGTTTGAACTTTTGCATATATATATATATATAGCTTTGAAATATGAAGTATGGAAGGAGCCATGAAAAAGATAGAGTGTTGTGTGGATGGATCCAAATGTACGTAATTGTTCTCTTCTCAAAATGTTATTGTTGTTTTGTTATATGTTGAATGTTGTTGTCGTCCTAGTTGCTTTGATAAAGTCATGTTTACAAAAATACTGTTACACTCTTAGCTAAATATAAACATTCATACATTTTATAAAAACAAACAGCTTAATATAAGTGTATATTCAATCATCTGAACGAAATATATTCCGATTGTTATTTAGATTTAGACATAGAAATTAAAAGAGCAAACCACACTTTACTAAGTGTAACGAATATATAAGAGTATCGGTATGATTTAAAAAGAAAAACATTTTCATTTTTTAAAATGAAGGCAATTGTTCCCAAATGTGTGACTTATTCTAATTAATGAATAGTGCTTAAAACTTAACTATGCCATAAATACATTAGCTATATGATGCTATCATCATATATGCTGTTAGAGTTTGTTTCAAGATTAAGAACATTAATAAACCAAGTCAAGCTTTATATAAGTCAAAGTTTTACCATTTGGAGTAGGTTTTGGGTAAGTATGTGGAATAAGGGGATGGATGTTGGATCATGTTGATTTCAATATACATAGGTTGACTAGAGACCAAACACCAAAAGGTAGGGAGCTGAGGAGGTGTATCTCATTTAATAAAAATAAATAAATTTAATTTTTTGTTTAATAAATTAGAAACTCCATACTCATCATGATTTAGATTTCGTTGAATGAGGATTTTAACACCTGTCCAACTCTTCATTAGTTAAACTTCATTTTATATGTTATTTTTAGATATTAATTAAATTTAATGTATTTTGGTTTTTAAGTTATAAATTAATTAATATTAATAACTGAATTTATAACTAAATCACCAATAACGATTAAATCCTTTTTTTTATATATATTTGTATTCGGTGTTAATGATAATAAATAAGAAATTATATTTTTAGATGTTTTTATTTCATGTAATATTTGATTTTAGTAGGAAGAATAGGAGAATTTAGTAGTAACATTTGATTTTGTCTCCTCGCCTTCATCATGTTTCGTTATGGACATGCCCGAGGCCCAATCCCAACTCGTGACCGCTCTGAGGCTGAAACATCCATACATGACCATGTCCTCCCTCTCACGCGCGTTATCATGCCTTCACATCCTATGATGACGGATGATCCGAGGTTCAACAAACCATCCAACATCTAAACCTTTATATTATTGTTATATCATTTATGCCATATCCTTATTTGCAGGCATTAATTAGATTATCCAAACCGGTAAAAAAAACGATGGACAGTGAATTTAATGTTGTTTTTTTTAACGGCAGTAGCAAAATTTTTTATTAAAACAACTAGCGAGTAGCTAGAAAAACGAAACGTACAACTTACAAAGAAAGAAAAGGAAAAGACATACAACACCAATTGATCCAAAAAAATAATAAGCCTTGAATTGAAATGAACATTTTATCCATCGAAACATTCTTTTTGCATGAACCAACTCATTCCTTGATTTTCAAATTTGTCAAAGATAAGTTGGTATAACAGACTTGAAAACCTTTAGCTTTTCACCAGAAAAATTATTTGACTCTCCCCATGAAAATAATGATTCCAATGAATTTCCGGGGAAGAAATCTTTCATCATTTTGCTATTACCCTTAATATGATTTTTGTAATAAAACATTCGGTAAATATATAATCTTGTGTCTCGGCACCAATTTACTAGTGGTTCTTAGCTAGGTTACTGTTCCTATACCACCGTGGTTTGATAGCTTCCTCGTATCTTAGAAAATATACATATTTTATTTTCGATGTCTACTATTTTTATACTTTGATTTCTATATATAATTCTACGCAAAAGTATGCGACTTTTTTTAACTTTTGTAAGTTGAAAGTATAGATAATTTTCATCAAATTTTGTTTGTTTTGTGTACCACACTCCAATGCTTTAAAACGTATTATATATGCGTGGGTATTATTGATTGTGCAGGGCTTCAACTTTATGCGTTATCTAATTAACTATATATTTTTGACAACATTAATATATCTTTAGGCAAAATATTAATTAAGGCGTTGTTAATTGTCTGCATAAACTTAATTTATTCTGTGAGTTGTACGTGTTCTCTCCTCACACAAGAAACTAATGTTTATTGTGATGATGTTAATATTGTCTATGGGAGAATATTATTAGATAAGAACATGTTCGTTCTATTACAAACACTAGATGTCGAATTGGTCCTTAAATATCAATATATTATTAAAGGACCATGAATTGATCTACTCATCTAGTTTAGATGTTGTGTGTTTATCGTTCAATAAATATATAACATAACAATATATAATTTACAAAAAGAAATCAAACATCATACTTTATCAACTATTAAGCCAACAACAGAGCACTCTTGGTAGTTGGGTTCATTAGGATGAATGAATGATCTAACCATTAAAAGCTTATTGATTTAACATTATTCAAAAGATTAATTTAAGTCATATTATTAGAGAATATTTGCACCCATCATATCGCCACCACCCTCTCATGTTTGCACCGATCACATCGCAGCCTTCCTCCACCAGACCATCCACCTCAAACTTCTTCTGTTGCCGCCTCCACACCCTCAGCCGTAGCCTTCCTCTAACGCAATCTCTAGACCCTCCGGTGTAGCCTTCCTCCGCCGCAGCCTTCCTCCACCGTCGCCTCCAAACCCTCCGTCGCAACATCTTCTTCATCAGTCGCAGTCGCCAGATTCAAACTAAAAATAAGTAATATTTTATAATTATATAATATATTTTTACATAAAAGTTATAAAACAAACTAAAATTAAGTAGAAAAACAATAAGGGCAATTATGTTTTTTTACATTAGTGAAACCAAATTCCAATTCCATTTTCTGCCAACCAAACAGATCACAGATTCAGATTCCAATTCTTGACAGATTCAAATTTCTTCATAGATTCTAATTTCTTCACAGATTCCAATTCCCTCGGAAACATTCTGCGAACCAAACGCTACCTAAGACTCACAATCCTTTGAGAGAGTGATTTGCTCCTTTGCTAAAGTCGCTCGTCTAAAGCTTTTATGTATTGTTTTTTTTTTGGTGTGGTAATAAATTGTTTGTTTTAGCTTTTAATAATAAGAGACTCACGAACACTTAAATCTTCATCGACAAAATAGAACGAATTCCCCCTCGATTTTTGATTCATCTTTCTTTAATAGATGTTGATTCTAATTATGTTCATCGATTGAAATCCCTATCGACCCCAATTCTTCAGGTGAAGACTTTGGGGTGAGATTACAGTCGAATCAAAGCGTATGGAAGCAATTTTATATAGTTTTCAATTGAGGTGTACACATTACGTCTCTTAACATGGGCAAAGATAGAGGGGAGCTAAAAGGTGTTATTAGGGCCACCTTGAAGTATTAGTGTCTTACGTGTGTGATAATCTACCGGTTTCTATAGTTGATGCTTATCAATTATGAACTTAAGCATTATTTTAACACGTAAGTTTCTTGTAGTTAAATAAACATTCATTATTTATTTATTGTACAAATAATGAAACATTTTTCTGTTGTTTGTATATAATGTCTATCATGATTGTATTATGATAAAGTAAGTACCCTGAGTATGCAATATATGTATATATATGTGATGTAATTATCAAAGTTGGTAAGGATATATATCAAATTTATCATAATTATAAATAGAAAAAAAAGACAGGAGTCTGTTTGGTTATAAGTGTAATGGATGAATCAATAAAAAAGTTACAACAAAATAAAAACATAGTGATTATTATTATAATTTTGAAAAATAAAAGGACGAGAACTACAATTTTATGTAAATCACGGGCATGAAATTTGTAATTTACCCAAGACTATATTTTTAAGTTAGAAGAGAGAAAGAAAATAGAAGAGATACTTATAAAAACATATAATAAAAAAAATTCCTTTGTGTGTTCTTCAGGTTAGGAGAGAAAAAGTTAGTTTTGTTTGGATCTTTTATTTACTTTCGAGTTAGAGAAAAATGTTTTAAAAAACTAACAGATTTATAAATATACCATTAATGTGTTTTTTTAAATCTTCGTTTAGATCATTTGTTGTTTAGTTTTTTTAAAAAAAAAACTTATTTTTTATAAGTTTATGTTTTGGGAGTAAATTACAAATGTCTTTCATGTGGTTTGTATAAAATTCACTTTTTATCTTTTACTTTTCAAAATTACATTAATACTCACTGCGTGGTTTAAACTTTGTTACGAGTTTAGTCTTTTATGCTAACTTAGTAACTTCCATTAACCTCTACAGTTAAAGGCTCTCATATGTATATAAGGGTAAATTTGTCATTTTCATTCTAATACATGTTACCAAACATGTTTTTTTTTTCATTTTATATCATTTATATAAAAGAACACAAAGTTTCATTCCTCCCTCACAAACTCCCTCGCTATCTCTATAACATCCCAATTTTTTTTAAATCCAGATATATTTCAATTAAATACTTAAAAATGAGTCCCAAATCATATTCATTTACTTTACACACGACACTTACAACATAAATGAAAAATAGTAAATATTGTTTAAACAAGATCAAAGTTTAAAATGTTTGCGAATGAAATAACTGTACGCCAATACCTTGCTCTTGTCTATACGTGATGGTCCTGAATACATTCAATAAGCACAAGTAAGCACAAAGTTTAGTAAACTAACATAGTACTTGCATGTTAATCATTATACCAGATAACACATGTTCAGGTAACAAGTTTACATCATCATCAAATAATGCCGCACAGGCGGATAAGTACCCAGCTGCACGAGGTTTGCCAAAGCTACAATAATAGGCGCACAACTATGCATAAATGCCATATCGACATATCATACATGAATATTCATCATAGTATAATGGCTATGTTAGTGAAAACTCACCCGATTAGCAGCGTAGTTAAATCACAATATTTCAGCAAAAGTCAGAGAGTTAAACTAATCTATCTACAAGAACTTACAAACACAGTTCCACTAGGTTAACACTGAGTTTAGGTCTACTATACATAAGACACTAGAAACCCCGTCTCAAGATCTAAGTCTCAATTACGCTTTTCGATTCAGCTATAAGGACTAAGGTTTTCAATCCAGATTATAACCACACATACAGTTTACAATTGGTACTTAACCCACAGTTTACGATTCTACTTTTCGATCTGATTTGCGATTTCGTACTCAAGTCGCGGTTCACGATTCCAATTTAAAATTCAACATGGTGTTTCGATATACGATCAACTTTCCGATTCACGTTCTTGATACCTAGCTTTTACGATTTCAATATGCGATTTACCATTATGTGTTTCTTATTCACGAATCACGATTCCTATCAAGACTTTGTTTTGGTCATTGCTGGGCTTGAGTTTTCGATTCAGTTTTACTACAAGGATTTAATAACGAGTTAGCGACACTAATGTGACAATCGGTTATAACAACTGTCGATACTCTATAAGTGTAAAGCCATATACTTATGACTTATCCGGTTCTCGGTTACAACTTACTAGTAGGGGCGAGCTTAGTAGCAGAACCTGTATCGAACTCGAAAGTATCAAAAACGAACTTTGATTTCTTGAAATCAAATTCTGAACAGAAAACGTATAAACGATACCGGTATAGACGGGAAATTTCAAGTCATATGCTTAGACCATTTGCCCATTTTGGAATGAGGAGATCCGACGTCAAGTGCAGGAATTGCTGTCGAAGGGGCGGGGGAGTCTCAGTCCGTGTTCAACGCCTGCTTGACTAGCTCAAAATAGATGAGGACTAGAAATTGCTGAATCAACTGCTCCTCCAGAATGGCTGCTTTAGCTCATTCTCTTTTCGATGAAGCTTTGTTTGTTAATTCCATCGGACCAAACCTGTTTAAGACCAGTTCAATTCATAAAATTTGGTCAATACACATATCTATGCTCAGATTTCGAACTCAATAGTTTCTAAAGCGATACCAAACCAACACTCGAATATTAGGTCCCACATCCACCCCCTAAACAAGTAACAAACCATTTATGATTTACCCGATAATATGGCGCACCCTGGTTCTTCAAAGTTGAAAATTCCTCTGTTTTTTTTAAGTTTCGTCATCACCTTCCTATCTCACTCTTCTGACTTCATCATAAAGATATTATTTTTATGCATTCGCATCATGATCTCATTTCCTCTCCTTCCTTCACATGTAATACAAAAATCAATCAAACCTCAGTTGACTCATCAACCCCTGCACTTCATTTCCCCCCAAAGTCTTGCCTTTTCGACGATTCATGGCTGTTCAGAGATCCTTCTCGCTCAAATCCATGGTGGGTCAATCCCTAACATAACACTCACCAACCCTTTAGCTTTTTCTTGATAGATTCTTGCATGGTTTCTGCTTGTTTTCACCAATCGGCAAACTCTTATATGATGGATAATCGAACTGGGTTCTCTGATTCAACTGATATAATCAGCGGAAGCAGCGGCATTGAATCCCTCCTTCTTTCGTCCGATGTCTCTGCCCTCAATCGTCTGTCGGAAACCCTAGAATCGATCTTGTTAGAACCCGTTAATTCGTTCTCGGACGCCAAGCTTATTCTTTCCTGTGGCCGGGAAATCCCTGTCCATCGGTGTATCTTGTCTGGGAGGAGCCCCTTCTTCAAGAACAAATTTTGTGAGAAGAATCAAAATGTGAAAATGAAGATGAAGGAATTAGCTACTGATTATGAAATCGGATTCGATTCGTTAATTAGTGTTTTGCAGTATATGTATAGTGGTAAGATTAAAGGTCTGCCTAAAGATGCTAGTGTTTGTGTTGATGAAGAATGTTCCCATGAAGCTTGCAGGCCAGCGATTGATTTCATGGTTGAGGTGGTGTATGCTTTTCACATCTTCCAGATCCCTGATATGGTTGCTCTCTGGCAGGTAATTTTACTAAAATTATATCACAACACATTTTTTCGGATTTATGGTTAAACAAGAAGCATTTTTGTTTATGCAAATTATAGGTGGTGTAGGAGATGGTGATTTAAACCTTTTTATAGACGATTTGATAGATTATAATGAGAATAAGATAACCACTATACATATAATTCAACACACTAATCAACATGGCATAGAGATAGCATGCGGATGTGTTTAATGTTCCTAACTGTGATTAATTATATAAGGATGCAATAGAAAAAAATAAGTTTATACAAGTAATTTTACTCTGTTATGTTATATTTTATTGAATAATCTTGAAAACATATTTAGCTGCAATAGAAAGTGGCACAGAAGATGGTGTTTGGATGTGTTTATGCTTATTGAGTTTATAATAATCTAAAATCTAAATTTTGATTATGGAAGGAAGTAATCTGAAAAATAGGTGTATATAAGAAATCTTGCTCTACCATTTAACATGAATAACTAGAGATTAGATAATCCACTATAATAAACAATAACATGGTGGTGGAGATGGTGTTTGAATGTGTTTGTGTTGATTGAGATTGTAATAATCCAAAATCTGATTATTTAAGGAAGTAATAGAAAAAAAAGGGCATATGTCATATGTGTCTTTTTACTCTACCATTTCATATTGAATAGTTAGATCATCAGATAATTTACTGTAATAAAACATAGTAGAGGAAATAGTGTTCGGATCTGCTTGTGTTGTTTGTAGTTGTAATAATCCAAACTCTGAGTCACTGAGTGTTTAAGAATCAATAAAACAAGTATATATGAGTAATTCTTACTCTACCATTTCACAATCAAATAATCAGAAGCAAAAGTAGGATTAACACTAGAAACTGATGTTTGCAACATATCCCAGTAGTCAGATAGCTCACTTTCAAGAAGCATATATGACGTCTCCTTGACCCTCTAACAAATTCTAAGTTTTTCTCAAAATAAATAAAGATGGACTCTAACCCTTGTAGTAGTATTGTATATCTCATTGTTCATATTTCGTTTCTTAATAAAAGTTTTAATTTTTTCCCAATAATATGTAGAGCCGCTTGCTAGATGTTCTTGACAGGGCTTCAGCGGATGACATTCTAGTGATCCTATCCGTTGCAAACATATGTGGGAAGTCATGTGAGGAACTTCTTTCTAAATGCATTGATATTTTAGTCAAATCTAACGTTGACTTTGTAACTCTCGAGAAGGCTTTGCCAGAACAAATAGTCAAACAAATTATCGATACTCGTTTTGATCTTGGTTTGGACAAGCCCGGAAGTAGTAGTTTTCCTGATAAGCACATAAAACGGGTCCACCGAGCTCTCGATTCAGACGATGTTGAATTAGTCACAATGTTATTAAGAGAAGGCCATACATCTCTAGATGGTTCTTGTGCTCTTCACTATGCTGTTGCCTATGCTGATGCGAAAACAACCACCGAATTACTTGATTTGGCACTTGCAGACGTGAATCATAAAAACTCTAGGGGTTTTACTGTACTCCATGTTGCTGCAATGAGAAAAGAGCCCAACATAATAGTATCCCTTCTCACGAAGGGGGCCCGGCCCACTGATGTCACCCCAGATGGCAGAAAAGCACTTCAGATTTCAAAGAGGCTCACTAGAGCAGTTGACTATTATAAGTCAAACGAGGACGGTAAAGAATGTGCTAAAGGTCGTTTGTGTATCGAGATATTAGAACAAGCAGAAAGACAAAACCCGTTGTTAGGAGAGGCTTCTGTTTCTCTTGCCATAGCAGGAGATGATTTGCGGGGAAAATTGTTGTATCTTGAACATAGAGGTACTAAACATGGAATGGAAAAGAAGTTTGACTAAAAAAAGTCAAATGTGCCTTTTTCATCCTAGTGAATGTACACGACTTGCAATTCAGACTAGATATTGATAATGGGTGGGTTGAGTCACTGGTCAAAATGAGTTTGGATAAAAAATGGGTAACTTTTGGGCTTGGGTTGAAACACGTCAGGTCCTATTTGTTTGACCGAAATGCTTTTGGTCTAAATTTTATAAATTTCCGTGATAGATATAGTTTTGCAAAAGAACTATGTATATTCACTTTTAGATGTGGAAAATGGCCGGTAGGGTCACGGGCCAAAAAGGGTTTGGATCAAAGCAGGTAACTTTTGCCGGTATGGTTATATCCGATTGGTTCGACTCAAAACACTTTTTGTCCGAAATTTCAATATTTTATGTATAATTAGCTTGTGAAAATTTGATCTCAAAAATAAAAAGCCGATACTCAATTCTAGATGTGGAAAATAGTGGGTTGGGTAAGTTTAAAATGGGTAATCTCTAGGAGCGCTTCAAAAGGGGTCATACCAATTGGTTTGGCCGTTATCCCTTTGTCCAGAATTATAAATTTTATGTATACTTTGTTGTGAAATATGATAAAAAAAAATTAAATTATCATGATAACTAATTTATTGAATAAACTGGTTTAGGAGGTTTTATGCAAAAAAAAAAAAAAAACATGTTGGGGATACCTTCGACCCTTTAGAGATGAAACATAACCCTAGTTAACCCATTCGAAAGTAGGAAAAAAGGGGGGGGGGGTGTTATTTTTGTTTTGTTTAAACACCTATTAGGTATAAAATGTAAATACTTACACTTCATAGTTTTTTGATATATTTCAGTTGCACTGGCCAGCCTTCTATTTCCCATGGAAGCTAAGGTTGCAATGGAGATTGCTCAAGTTGAAGGGACTTCCGAATTCACATTAGAAAGTGTATACTCCCAAAATTTGGCTAATGCTCAAAGAACTGTTGATTTAAATGATGCACCTTTCTTGATCAAAGAGGAGCATCTGGTCAGGTTAAAAGCACTCGCTAAAACAGGTAAATTGAATGTGTTTCTATCAAACTTTGTTTATTTTCAGATATACTTTTTCTTGCTAGTTTTTTCTATGCAAAACACAAATGTTTGCCCATGTCTGATCTTTGCAAATAACGTGGAAGGATGTGATGCGAGCCCTTCAATTCAGACCCTTTCTGTATAGAGTTGATACCGATTTCAAGAAATATAGCATGAGGTAGAGAGAGTATATGCATATGAATAACTCAAGTATTACAGCAATTTTGAACCTTACCTTAAATGGGTTGATGGTCAAATTAGTATTTTTATAAAAAAATTAACTAAAATTTAATCGGGTAAGATGGGTTGAAAGTCAACAATTGTATTCAAATGCTTACAACAGCTTAAATTGCTTGATTCAAAAGATTAGATTATTATCTTTATAGTACTCCATTTATCTTTTGAAATCACATATAATACACCAGTTATTTATAAAATCCAAAACGAAATGAACGGTAAGTGTTGGCCAGTCAACCCAACCCTTTTTAAAAGGTTAGAAATCCATCCGAGCGGCCCATTTTTCCAGTTCTATCTTGAACCATTCTTTGTGCCTTCATGGATTTTTATTGCTCCTAAAATATGTGGTAGTGATAGAATCACTTATTTAGGTTCTTTTGGGCTTCCCTTGGACTTGTTTCTCTTGGGCATGATGCTTTGTTCATGATGTTGGCCCTTCAGATGCCACATCCTAATACTTATTATTAGCATGAATCTTACGGGTGTTTTTGGGATTATTTATTAAAACTGTTTATCTGCTTGTTGTGCTTTGTTACAACAATAAGCTGTTTTGATGTTCTTTTAGACTGTTCTTTTCGTGTACACGTGACATGTCCATGAATAAAATGTTATGGCAGTACATTATTTAAACTAAAAACAATAAAACACCTTGGATTCATCACTAAACGAGTCAAACTGATCATTCTGTTATAATATAAACAGTGGAACTTGGGAAACGCTATTTTCCTCGTTGTTCAGATATACTAAACAAGATAGTCGACTCAGAAGGACATCAATGGATAAACACCCCAGAAGAGCGAGAATCAAAGAGACAAAAGTACTTGCAGGTTCAAGAAACTTTAAACAAAGCCTTCGACGAGGACAAAGAAGAATATGACAAATCATACGCCATCTCATCATCATCTTCATCCACATCTGGTGTTGTGAATCCACAAAACGCGCTATTTACTCTCCAAAAACGATAATCTGTTTACGATGCAAGTGTAACGTTGTATAATGTAGGCACAAGTTAAACTTCTTTTTGTTCCTTTGTAACATAGGGCATTAGATTTTGTGATAAACTTACACTTATTTGTTTGGTCCATCTGAGATTAAGTTTCAATATAAATAAATACTGATAAGATTGAGACCCCACCCTCCATGGATTGACTAGCTGTGACAAAGGCCCTTAAGCAATTATTTAGTTTGTTGCAAGATCTTGTATGGCCCCTAAATCAGTAATCCTACATAATAATGCATAATGTGCTTCACCCAAATGGGGCACAAAAGTAAGCTTCCAAGATATAGGAAATTTGGCCATGCTTTTAACTTCCATATCTAGTCACGCATGCCACATTTTCTATTATTATTATTATTATTTAATTTATTTTGATATAAATTGAATGACTCTTATCAACATGTCGTTCCCTGATTACGGAGGGTTCGTCGTGTGGCTTGTGATCCAGTGCCTCCTCGTTGTGATGACGAGCTCAGTTGCTTATTTTTGTTTTTTTCAACTAATCATACTAGTTTAAATTAATATTATGTGGGTCTAGTAATTTAGTAATGACAGTCATCACTGTTTAGTTATAGGTTAGAAAAGTTGATGTGACAATCAATTATGTATCTCATGACTATGAGCGGTCTTATAAGATATGCATAACTTGCATTTCACTCTTTAAGTATAAAAAAGATTGACATGTTAAATATGATCTATTTATAGGTAAATAAGCAAGAACGATTTCTATATCTAACCATACTTGCCAAATATGCTAATTTTTATTCCAGAATCTATATCTATATTTATATAATAACACTATAAAAGTTTGAACTTTGTGATATAATAATAGTAATAAAACTTTACTTCCTTTAAAAGATAACTATTAAAATCAAGTTTTGACCTAGTGGGTTTAAGGTATCTTAATTTCAAGATTTTGTGTTCAGGTGACTTTGTAGATAAGTTGTTGATTTAGGAAAAAGTTAATGAATATGTGAGTTGTAATGTAAAAAAAGTAAATAAAATATTATAATAATACATTATTACATGATTTGTATGCACGTTTAATTTTGTTGTTTGTTTTCTTTTAATTTCCATGTAATTGAGGTATTATTATTATTAGATATAATAAAGTTTGTGGTTTGTGTTTGAAAATTAGGGACAAGGTAGGTCTAGATGTGTCTTTGTATAATGGAGTACGTTAGCAAAAAAGGTAAGGATGAAATTAAGCCACGCCTGTCACATCTTTCTTAACCATGCATCTTGAAGTTTCTTAATTTTTCATTTTCTTTTAATTAATGATTTTTGAGGAGTGGCATGAAACAAAGAGCTAGATGAAACAAAAGTAAGAGAGGTGTCGCCAATCGGCTTAATTTTAGGATGGCTTTATTATTATTTATTTATTTTTATTTTTTTAAAGCGTGCGTAATCTTTAACTATTGGTTTATTATTTTTTAAGAGTTTAATTTACAATCTCTTGTATTGTAAAATAAGCTTGAAACCAGAAAACAACTTGTTTAATTACTATTTACATTTTACATGTGCAAAATTTTAACATTTTTGAGTCGGTGTCACCGATTACAATAACAATTTTGGCTCTAAAATACCGGGACAATAACTGAAATCTCATTAACTCGACTCGATTAATTGAAAACCCGAAAAAACCCGGACAACATCCTCAATTTTAATTAATTTTATTTTTGCTATTACATGATGTCACCCGTCAACAAAAATTAATCCTAGGTTAGCCTCTAAATCAACAATAGCTATTAAGAAACTACGGGACACGATGCCTACCATACGTGTTTGCCGCAAAATATACAAATTTTTTTCTTTCTAAACTCGCAACCGTGTTAGTTATTAGACGGTATGTATAATTCATTATATATTATTATTTTATTATTATTAAATAAAAGCAATCTTCTAGTAAGCTTTATTTAGATATTCTTCTTTCGCACATGCACCATCACTTATGAAACAACCCATCTCATTACCTATACTATCAATTACCAAAGTGTTTGGGCAATATATCATGAGACTAGCTCTGAAGGGTTACTTTGTAAATTAGCAAAAATGACATGATCAGAAACATACATGTGTCTAATCTGCAATATGTCATCTCTCTCTCTCTCCCTCCCTTTTCTTTCTTCTTTATCTCCCGACCTCTCTCTTCTCTCTCTAAACTAAGACCCAACGGATGGCTTTAGGTGTGTTCTTATGTGTTTATGAGTTTTTGTTCATATATATTGCTCTGAGATCTGTGTTTTGATTTTGTTTCTCTTTATTGGTTCAGGGATGGTGATGAAGGTTGTGGGTGGTGAAAGTATAATTAAGTTATGAAGCTGACGGTGATGGTGGTTCTTTGTGATGACGGTGAAAGTGAATCCGTGTGGGATGATGGCTTTCGGCAGGTTGTGGTAGTGGCAATTGCAACATGAAAAAGTGGTGAATGGGTGTTAGGGTAGTGCCGAGTCTAGGGATAAATGGCGGATAGTGGAATATTGGTGTTCTCGCCTTGCAAGACTTATTAGAGATAATGTTGATTAGGGTTTAGTGTATGCACGATGACCTAACTTAATTGTATAGATGGACTATTGTTTATTGTGGTTTTATATTAGGGTTTTTCTTGTACCTTTTACTCTATAAATAGTTATCAATGTAATAAAAAATACTTACACGGTTTTCATTATTCTACATGTTATAATTAAGAGCCCTAGGGTTCTAGCCATCTTCTCTTTCTCTTCATTCAGCCACCGAACTATGGTTGGCTGCCACTGCTTTCCTCCTCCCAGTCATTTCCCTTAATTAAGTGACAACTTTCTTTTCTTTACCTTCTCATCCTGCTCGGTGACGCATTGTAAATAAAAGTAGATTAGCCTTTTTTCGTCACCGTCAACGTCATGTATCTTACCGCCACCGTAATTGTACCTCCTACCGCTGTGGTCTTAACTCCTTGTCGTTACTACAACTCTTGCCGCCACCGTAGTTATAGCTTCCTTTGTTGCAGTGGTAACTTCTACCACTATTGTCACATTTTTAGCCGCCACTTTGGCTGCCAATTTGTAGAACTACATTGCCGCCTACATGAAGTTCTTTTCTACATATCCTTTTCTTATCTTTTTGATCTCTTTCATTGTATTTTTCGTGTGAGCGACCGATCCTCTTTGGCTCTCATTAAGGGAAGCATTAGAGATAATGTAGATTAGGGTTTAGTGTAACATGATACAACCCAATTGTATAGATGAAACATAGTCTATTAGTGTTTCTTTTATACCCTTTGTACTATATTAATAGTTATCTAAAAAAATAGCGACAAGGTTTTCATCAAGATTGTGATGTGCACCTATGAGACGCATGTGATGGTAGAGACAATATGCAGTTGTGGTAGTATTATGAGGGGAGAAGTGAAAGACGGAGGCGAATTTGCGGTGGTGGCGGAGGCAATTTGCGAACCGCCACTCCAACCAAAAACAACTTCAATATTTGAGAGGGTCATGGAAAAATGCCTTTAAAACCCAAATATTATATTAACGGTTAACCTAACAGTTTATTATTTCTATACAAAGATTACCTACCAAGTTCTAACAGAATAAACCCAAACATATATATGTATAGTACCACATTTGTTTCTACATCTACATATGTGTTCAGTAATGTTCTTCTACCATGCATTACGTACGTACGTCTCCATCTGAATACCGCCGATCGAAGACCCCACCAATACCCGAATCCATATCTGATCATTGATGATGGTCATATGAATGGATTATTAGAAGCTAGCTAGCAACCTAAACTGTGGGGATCAATTCTTCCCGTTCCTGGAGAAGACAAGTTTCTGTTTGATCTTTTTCGGATTCATCTTCGCCACAATATATCAATATATCTTCCATTAGTTTCTCCCACAACATAAAGCTTTCTGAATTCTGATCTGGGCTATTGAATCCAGATTTCTCACTAGTCTTCTCATCTTCAACTGGGCTTACTGACTCATCAGATGAAGACACATGACTATGAACTTCTGATTCAATCATATTCCATACTTCTTCAACATCATCCAGTTCGTCTTTTGAATCCATCAAGCTTACCATTCGCTCAAGTTTGCGTTTTTTTCGCATTTCAACACTACCCGTTTCCTGTTTTTGCACTACACGCTGCAGAAGCTGAAGGAAAACCGGATTTCTAAACGCTTTCGACATGAAAACTAACAACTGTTGATGCTTATACTCCATTCTTAGCATTCGTTCTTGAACGATTTCCAAATGCTTCTCGGAATTCTCCTGTTGTTGTTTCATTTTCAAGATCTCTTGTCTAAGTGCAATTCTATCTTTTTGTAAATTCTTGAGCTCTGATTCGATTGTTGGCTTCGTATGATGAACACACGGTTTTTGTTGTTCGAATTGAACTTGTTTCTGCATATTTTGTGTCTGCTGGTTTGTTGTTCTTCTCTTAATATCTCTCAATAAACACTTCTTACCCTTTTGGAACGACTCGTTTGCGAATTCCCATCGATCGGGATCGATTTTCTTGAACCTCTACATGAATCAAGTCAACATTAAGTCAATATATAAAATCTCAATAATGACTAAAAAGACAGAATCAACCAAGAATTGGCTCTAAAGATCAACTTCTGCTTATTATTACTACTTTTATTTGAGTCCACAGTGAGAAGTTTCGTGTGCTGTATTTTGACTATTTTCTTTTAAACTTTTATCCCCTATCGTTTATCACCTGCATACTATTTCTGGTTTTTGGATTTTATAAATTGACAAATTATCATTATCAATATATATTATTTTATCTTACAAGTGCTGATTATTATTACTACAGTTACTAGGAATTTTTACTTGGGTATATATAACCCTCATATATATCATTTATTAAATTATTATTGTATTTATTAATTATGAAACCGGTAACGGTGTTTGGATATAACATATATATTCTCTAATAAATATTTTAAATTAACTCAAAATTCAATGTTAATTAGCAAGTGATAAGCTTAAACTATTAAGCTTAATTAGTAAGTCAATAAAGTTTACGTTAACAGTAACTTATCATTTAATTAATTTCCTAATTAAGGAGAATCTGGAAAGTTTTACGCAGGGATAGCAAAACCTGTTTGTGTACACATACACTTGAATATATATAATTAAAAAAACAGACTCGATCGTTTTATATATTTATTATTTATATTTATATTTATTTTTATGAAGCTAATTAAAGTGATTAAATATTACTTACATAAGTGTTGAGTTGACGGATAAAGCTAGAGAAGTTATTGTGCTTGAATCTTTGTGGTAAAAGATCAGTAGAAAACTTGTGGGGATCCCAAAGAATGAAACTTTTTTTAGAATCACTCCATGATATTATTGAATCTGTTCTTGGATCATCCACCATTTCAAATGTTTTCTTCAGAAACGGTGGAGGTCCGCCATCTCTCAGCCCTTCTATCGGCTTCGCCACGCATTCCGGCCGTGATTTCAACAAACACTCACCGTCACCACCGCCAAGGAAATCATCATAGCTTAACATCGGTTCTTCTTTAATCTTAATCATTTCCTCTGATAACCCTCCCCATCCGCCATCGCCATCTTTATCCAAAAGAACCACCGTGGGTTCTTCTTTGATTTTCAAGAAATCTTGAATACAACCAGTACCGTTGCCGGCGGAGTCAACTTCAACCGCTATGTGTTCTTGTAGTGCTCCTTTTTCCATGAGATGAAGAAAATTAAACAGTTGTTACTATGTGTTTCTTGGAGGATAAAGATTGAAAATTTAGTTGATTAGTAGAGAGTGATTGATGTGTTGGTATAAGAAGGTAGGATCGTTGCTGGTGGTTAGCGGTATGAGTGAGAGTGTGTGTGTGTGTGAGAGAGAGGTGTCGAAAGGCTCATGGAGGTGTTGCCATTTGTACAGTCTAATATAGAGACATGTATCTCTTTCTCTACTTGTCTTCATCTTTATTTCCTTCACTTTTGGTAAAGTATGCACTTTGGACCCCTCATAAATCCAAAACCATAATGATACGTTTTAGTGGATTAGATGTGGAGGTGGTAACTAATTACGAACTTATGCCAAAATTAATTGGTGGATTGTGTCTAAATTATTCCAGAAATTAATGATATGAAGGGTTAGTATAGGATAGTACGATTATTTGTGTAGGTTGGTTTTGTTTGCATTGTATCTCTTCTAATTTGTAAATAGTGATACATACAATTTACATGATTTTTATTATTTTTTATAGTTTCAGAATCTTGAGTACTTGTTATATCTTCTTTTTCTCTTTTTTCAATCATCTCTCTATCACACTATCGTCATCGAACTACAGTTGTTAGCTATCATGTTTGTTTTTGTCATTAAGTGACGATTTTCTTTTTATTATTTTCCTACTTTGAGAACACATTTTAAATAGAAATAAATTAGTTTTTTCTTCTTTGCCTCCGTGTTGCCTCTTGCTCGCCAATGTAGTTGTAATTTCCGCCGCTACTGTTGTAGATTCTACCGTCGTTGTCGCACTTCTTGCTGCTGCTTCGGCCGCTAATCCACCGTCAAGGGTTATTTTTTATAATCTATGTTCCTTCTCTTTTTTTTTGTTATATTTTATTATCTTTTATCGTAATTTTCACTCCGGCATGAGTGTCCGATATTCTATCGTTCTTATTGTGGAAGACCATTGGAAAAATGATATGAGAGTTTATTATAAGATGTTAATCCGATTATACTGGTGGACCACAATTCATAAAGATTTCTATTGTATTTCTTGTAATTTATAAATATTGGTCGATGTAACAAACATAAGGATTTTAAGTTGATTGCTTAAATATCATTGGAACTAGTTTACTGTAAACTTATTTTGTTTTTCTTTTAAATTTGACTTAAATATGATTAGATATGGAAAACTTATACTTCTATTGGCAAAACCTAAAAGAGCAGAATTTTAGTATGAAAATGTATTTAACTGTTTAAAATTTCACATTTGAGGCAATCAATATTTTTCTTAATTTCAAGTATCAACGTTTTTTTGAGTAAATATTAAAAAGTTGACTAACTGCTCACTCTTTGTATAGTCTGTTTGACATCCTACCATTTGTAATTTTTTTAAAACGAAATGAATTGAAATTATATATTTCAAATTCATCTGAGAGTGGTTCAAGTTATCCAACCTTGAATCATAAGATGTCATTGTTATGGTCATCAAATTATTAAACTGTCATTTGTTAAATAGGCAACCAAGTATTTAAATAATAAAATTAATGTATTTAAACAAAAACTTTAATCATTTAAATTCTAAAAAAAATTCTTATACAAGAGTTTTTAAAAAATAAATATCTATTCATACAAAGGGATAAAATACATATTTTTAGCATCGCTTATCTTAAATATTTTTGCATTTAAAAATACTTTTTATAAAAGACATATTAGTTATTTTATTATTTTACTTATTTAATTATTTGTAAGCGTATACATCCTTTTTCCCTTTATATAATTTACAAAATATCTTACGAGGATAGAATATATTTTTATCACTTACACCCGTAAACAATTAAAATGATAGTCGTATGAATTGTATGGACTCGCCTCTGAGAAAAAACCCTAAACTACATTTCCTTGTAACACAGAACGCGTGCACACACATACAGAGGAAGACGAGATGGTAGTGAGGCTGAGATTGGCGAGGTTGGGATGCCGGAACCGGCCGTTTTACAGAGTAATGGCTGCCGATAGCCGATCTCCAAGAGATGGGAAGCACATAGAAGTCTTGGGTTACTATAATCCTTTGCCAGGTTCTTCGTTCTGTCCAAATTCTTTATATATTTTTGAAAATCTTTTCTGTTTCAGGAGTTTAAGTGGAAAAATGAACCAATTGTTATGATGCATCAGTTAAATTTTACAAGATTTAGGACGAGATTCTAGGTTCTTTTGATTGGATTTGTTTCAATTGCTGGTGTTTAGTCTATAGACCGATAGAAACGGTAATCTTTTAGAAATATTGATTTGTCATGGTCTTTTCATCGTTCTGTATTGATATGGATGTGATTCTTTGTCATGAACCGACTGGTAAGAACAGATATCAGGATCCAAAGATCGAGAGAACTAACCTAATTCTCATAACTTTGACGTTAAGATGAAGATTTGAAAGCAATAAGTGGTATGACTTCATTGAATCAATGAATAGAAAGGGAATACAAAAGTGTTTACAGTAAAGACTTTTTCTAACAACTCATTAGTCATTAGTGTCCTATTTATAATGACGACTGACTAACAATCTGTCATACAATTACTTTTCCCACCCAATCCATAGGCTAACCACATCCTCCTCCTCAGTTTGACCATTGGTGATAAGCAGTGGTAAAGTGCAGATGTACCCCCAACTTTGAGAAAAGTACTTTCCTAAATCTATGCAAGAAGACTTTGTCTCAATCATGAATGATTGTTTTGGGAAGGTCGTGAAGCTTATAAACAAAGTCCAAGAACAACTGAGCCACTTGACCAGCTGTAAACACTAAACAGATGAGCCATGGAAATAAAACGTGCATACTTACTCCATTGCTCAATTACGACCATAATCACAGTCCTTTATTATTATTTTGGCAATACTTCCACAAAATCCATTGATACATCGGTCCAAACATGCTGAGCATTTGGTGTGGGTTGCAAAAGCATGGATAAGCAGTCAAATCCTTTTATTTTGCTGACATACAATACATACATGAACCCATTAATGCGCTTATCTCTTTAATAGTTTAACCCTTCCCAATGAAACAACAAACTCAACCGTTTCCTGTAGCTTGCATACCAGATTGTCAACCCGGTGGCTCTTCATGACAATAAGAAAATAGCTTTTGTCTTAAATTAAGCTGATTTCCCAATCCCTTTCTTTTCTTTTGATCACCTAATCACCTCATTAAGGCATTTAAACGTATCATTGTTTCTGAAAAAGATTCTGATTTCTGAACATACACATCATCAGAAGCATAATGAATTAATATTATTCAACAAGGTGTTGGATATAGTGGTAAGCGTGAACGTATCTAAAGCAACATCACCAGGTATTCTAGGCAAGGCATCAATGACCACATTTCCTTCCCTTTTTATATAATCTCATAACCGTATCGCGATATCTTGGGTAGCCATTGAAGTTGTAATGGAGTGTTTAGTATCTGATCCATGAAGTATCTGAGATTAAAATGGTCAGTTCTTGTCTTGAAATGTCGATCCAGCAAATAACCCCTTCACTTGTTGTGTGTGTGAATAACAAGTAACAACACAATTCTTTTTCGCATACAGACAAACATTTCTGTTTTGGTGCTAAAGCTTTACCCAATTAAGCAATAGGGTGTCTCTTTTGCTGTGAAACAGCTCCTTTCTATCATCGCATGCTTCAGTTTCTACCACAAACTCGTTTGAAAAGTTGGGAAGGTTAAGCGCTGGAGCAGTCGTCTTAGCCTCTTTTAACCTGTCAAATGTAACTTGAGCAGCTTCATTGCAACCAAACGAGTCGAGGAGCTCAATAAAAGGTCAACCAGTAACAGCATTTTGAATTAATCATTCTACAGTGCCCCTATGAGGCCCAAAAACCCTTTAAAACATTTTAACCACTGCTGGAGTAGGTCAATCCTTCATGCGTTAGATCTTCATAGGGTCAGTAGCAACCCCTGCAGCTGAAATTACATGGTCTAAATACTCTAATTGAGAGACGTCAAATACACACTTACTGAACTTGGCAAAAAGTGTATGTTTTCGAAGGGTTTGGATCAACCTTTTTAATCTATTATTAGGATCCAGTTCTTCAAACATTCAAATTTGACTGTTTATCACTAAATCTCTTTTGTTATGATTTGTATCAAGTATGTAACTCAAGTCAGTATTAGATATACATGTTTCTAATTGTTGGTTGATTGTGTGGGTAATACAGGTCAAGATGGCGGTAAACGAATGGGGCTTAATTTCGATCGAGTGAAGTAAGTTGTCTGATACACACTTTACTATCAGTTTTGGTTTTCATGTGAATATGTGATAGTATTTTAATCGACATTATCAACATTTAAAGTTGATAGAACTGTTCTTTTAGTGCACTAAAGTTGGCAGGCTCGTAGAAGCAGGGTAAAATATTAGAATTCAAATTGCTTTTTTTTAATAAAGCTGTTATACTTGTTGATAATTGCATAAGTTTTGTGCTCATATAAAACTGGAACATAGACTTATTTTCGTGTCACAATCATAAAAGTCATCGTTTCATGTTTGTCTGATGAATATTACTTAGTTTTATGGGAGAATTTCATGTATCTCCTTCCAAAACTCCTAAATTACGTATAAATATCCTTACAAACCTCAAAATTACATCAATAGCCTCCTAAAACCTTTAAACTCTCATCTATATTGTAGTGGCTGTGTGTTTGGAAATAAAATTTTGGAATGTTCAAAAAAGAAAAAAGAACTAACAGCATAATATTTCAGATCTTCAATAGAGAAGGAATAACACAACAAAGTTATGAGTAGAAATTCAAGATTAAATTTCAATATTTAATTTAAGGATTCTTGTCACCTGAAAAAAGATATCACAAGATAAATATAAAAGAAAGCTACGTTAGCGATTGATTCGGTGTAGTAGTAAGAACACGAGATCATATATAAAAGGAACAAGAAATACAGATTCAGCTCCTAAGAAAATTTGGATTAACCCACAACAGGATACCCAAAATCTAACGACCAATAAGTCTTTTAATTTGTAAATGACCGATGTCAAAAGCAAAGGAAAAACGTTACTACTTCCAATACGGGATTAAGAACAAAACTTCAAGAATCCATGAAAAAATCATGGTGAAGGAATAAAGATCCAAAAACTTTCAGAGTCTTTCTCCCCAATAACTTCTTAGAGTAGTCAATTTCACATTTCTTTCCACTTAGTGAAGGTCAATGCTTACAGATTGTTGAGTTGTTTTCATGCCCAGGGACATGAAACAGCAAGTCTGGGAATGGATAAATTCTTGATAGATTATATTGAAATGATTTAAGTTTTAGTTTAGATTAGGGTAGTTTAGTAAATTAATATATAAATAAATTTGAAGATTATGTTTTTTAATATTTAAATGATTTAATTAACCCTAACTTAGGTCTTTGGATATAGATGAGAGTTTAAAAGTTCTATAAGGATATTGATGTAATTTTAAGGTTTGTAAGGACAAGATGTATTTAGGAGTTGTAGAAGGATGGATATACATGAAATTCTCTCTAGTTTTATTGTTGGTCTTAAACTGTTAATAGCAGAACAAAGAAATTTTTTATTCATTGTAGTAAATGCTTCTACATTCATTCGCTCTTAGTAAATTGCCACGATTGTTATTATGTGTCTCATATAGCAACTGTGTCGTCATTTCTGATAATTTCTAAAGCCTTAAACTATTGTTGCTGTTGTGGACAAGATCTCTTTGTTTTGTCATCATTGAAGGATATTCTAGACATTTGATTCGTACTTCTTTGCTAAAGGTGCTAAGTTAGATGTTGCAAGTTATGTACGACATAGTAGTAGTATTGAATTTCTGAAAATTATTTCTTGGAGATGTGGCCTTACCCTGTTTTTATTTACTTTTTACCAATGTCCATATTCATCTAATTCATTTATAGTCAATAATCCGGGAATGATATTTGATTGAAAAGAAAGAGAAACGGTTATGTCCCTGATAACAGTTATTCTAGCAGTAAGTTGAGAATTTGAGATAACCGCTGTATGAGACGCTATAACACGCTTTTATCTGCTTTGGAGTTTTGTCCAAGTACTCTCGTATTGGTTCTTAAATGAAATAAACAAATACACTATCTGGAGCTGGTTGACTTTTAAGGTCAAATTAGCTAATTTTTCATCTGTGAACTTAAAATGTATTTATAGAAGTGATTATGAAATTACACTTGTACAATAAGAATACTAAGAAACAGTTGAATCTTGGTGTTAAATTGTTTTCTTTTGTTGTGCAGGTACTGGCTATCAGTTGGTGCACAGCCCTCGGATCCGGTTCAACGGCTTCTATTTAGAGCAGGGCTGCTACCACCACCACCCATGGTTGCAATGGGTCGGAAAGGTGGGCCTCGTGACACACGGCCAGTCGACCCCTTGAGTGGACGTGTCTTGATGCCTGAGCAACCAGCTAAAGCTAGTAATGATGAATCCAAGGATGCTTGAGAATAATAAACCTCCCCCAACTTCCTAACTGTGGCTTTGATGCTATAATAATACTCGTTTGATTTCCAGTGAAAGTCGGTATTTTGTTTTGGTTTTGGCATTAACTTAGCAGCTCCTGTTATTCCACCTAGATTTTATAATTTTCTTCTTTGTTTGATGACAAGTCTATGTTGTGAATATTATTTAGCAATACTTATTATTTAGTACTTAAAACCAACTGGAAAACCCAAATTCTGAACCTAATAGATAGGGTCCATAGGGACGTAGTCATAGGGGTGTTCATTTTCGGATATCCGAAATTTTCGGATAGTGCATTTTGCTATCCGATATCCGAAATATCCGAAATTTATTATTAAGTTTTTTTTACAAAGAGTTTTTCCTTGTTAAGGCTCCTTCCGGAAATTTAATACTAAGATTACATGTCCTAAATCTTAATTTAATTAGAACTAGCACTACTTTTACAAACTTTATTATATTCCTTCAAAAACTAATTTATTTTTTTCAAACTAGAACTATTTTTACAAACTAATTAACTACCTTTCACATAATTAGATCATCAACCAAATTATACTATATATATGTACAATCGAATTAATTAATTATTCTTTAATTTGAAGCAATATATAGAATATAATTAATGAGGGGAACTTAAGAATAGGAAATTAATAATCTTTAGATGAGAAGCAAAAACATAGATATAAAAAATTGGTCTGAGTGTATCTAAAATAAACATATAATAACAAGAGCAATCGATGTAGAAACTAGATCATCAAGTATATATGATATCGATTTAGAGTTTTGGACATCTAGGGATGTTTTGCATATTATATATTTAAAAAAATTAAAAAATATATATATTTTGAATATTTCGGATATCTGAATATCCGAAATTTTGGGAAAATGCTATCCGAATCTGAATCCGAAAATTCGGATATCCAAAATTTCAGATTATTTCGGATCGGATTTTTCGGGTATTCGGATCGGATACGGATATTTTTGAACACCCCTAGACGTAGACGAGTTGGTTCGAATCCAAGCCTAATACTTATCGAGCTAGGCTCATCTAGGATTTTTTAAGACCGAGTTCAAGCTCGGCTTATTTAGCGCTCGAGCGCTGTTTTTTTAGGCTTGTATATTATTATGAGATTTTCTAAAAAAAGATATTATATAAAAATTAATATTAAACATATAAAATATAAATTTTATATTTTTATTTATAAAGCTTCTTTAAGCTTATGAGTTTAAACAAGTCCACTTTTCAAGGCTTCTTGGGCTCGTATACTAAATAAGTTTTAAATTGTAATTGGACTTGAGCTCGTTATGAGGTCATCTTGTTTTGAGTTTTTAGTGATTTGAGCTCGGAGTCGGCTCGTTTACATTCCTACTAAATATTGTAGATGTTCAATATATGGTTTAAATTTTAAACAGGTGATAATTAGCTTAAAACAAAATATGTAAAGATTATCTCATTGAAGTAAGTATTCAATATTTGGTTTGGATCTCATTAGCTTTAGGATTATTAAGCATCTAGTTATTTAGGACATTTTTATTCTTTTAGTAACAATTTTTGATAGATACACACGACTATAAAATTAAACAACATACTATAAAAATACTTAAAACTAATAATATATAATGCTTTGTATATTTAAAATGTAAAACCATAAAAGTATAAGTTGTGGAACAATTAATTTTACTTAAAAGTTATAATGTATTTTAAAATTAATTATGCTTATTATTATGAGAGTTGATTCTTCCACTTATAAATTTGATTCATCCACCGAATGTATAACACTTTTGAAACTATGTTACAAATTAATAAAGCAATTCTTGGATGAATCAACTTTACAAGTTGAAATATCATGTCCCTATTATTACATTAAAAACACACGTTAAAAGATTATATAAGGGCATTTTGGGAAAATGATCGGTGATATGTAAAGAGTAATGTTATGAAATTTCTAATGAACTTCATGTTTGATATGTTTCTTAGATAATTTCTCTCTCAAAATTTTCATCATTGATTTTACCACTTGTTATTAGTTAGTTTATTTATTAGGCACACATATAGGCATATGAAAATTTGACATGTGTTTTAGATACTCTCTCATAGTTTTCATCTTTGATTCTGCCCCAATATCTCTTTATTAAACACACAATTAGCCACATGATTTGAACTTATAAATCGTTTTACATATTTAGTAATGATATATATAGACATATTAGATGATTAAACTAGTCTTTATGTAAATAGACTAAAAACCCAAGACTTCTAGCCTAGTGGTATTTGAGTAATTTAGGTTTGGTGTTGCTTATGGTCTAAGGTCATAGGTTCGAGTTTCTTCGTAAACATATTTGGGATAGATTTAGAAGCCGTTAAAAAAATATAAATATAGAAAGTAGCATCATTTAACATTAAGACTTTAAGTTAGATAAATTTAACCGAAAATTTCAAAAAACTAAAAAACATCTTTATCTTTAATTCTTTAATATATATTAAAAGAAAGAGTTATGATGTCATTATTCTATTTTTACAATAATTTTTGTCAACCATCCCACTTATTTTTCTTAAATGACTTACGAATGAGTTGTTTTCTTAAATGTTATTATTAGGTGATTTAATTGACACTTAAATATCTTAACAAAAATATTTGTTCAAATAATTTAGTAGATACATCTACCTATTTTTGTGGTTATATTATGTAAACACGTATACCAATTGGATTAAATTCAAAATTGATTATGAAGAGGTGTTACAACAAATTTGATGATGATGTTATGTACTCCTTAACAACATAAACATTTAAAATTTATTTCTCGATTTAACTCTCGACGAATCACTTGACCTTCGATGGCGACCCTTTGATCGGACAACCATATCTTCATCATCGACTTGACTGGACCGTTAAACCTTCGATTGAGCCTTCAATTGAAAATGTTGTTCTTATTTATTATATGTTTCATCATCTTGTTGATTATATGGTTCGATGGCTTCGGGTTTGTAAGTCATTTGATCTGTTTTGGCTCACAAAAATGTCGATCTTGTTCATTACATGGTTTAGTCCGTCTTGATCTTTTGATGTTAGTTATATGGTTCGATCAGTATACGGGTTTGTAAATCAAAATTATCATATTAGCATATAGTTACCATCTTGATCATGATATCTTTCAAATAACATTAGTATATGGTTCAATATGTTTTGGTCTTGTTCATTAGCATCTTGTTTAAATTGATATATGATATGAAAATAGATCGACCATCTTGTTTGTTATATAGCTCCATCGAAAATATTGATCTTGTTCATTACATGGTTCAATATGTTTCGATATATTTTGATCTTGTTAATTACATGGTTCAATGTGTGGATTTTCCCTAATTCTTATGGCAAAATGGATTGTAATCCACTTTAAGTTCAATGGTGAACCAAATTACCTAACTCCGCATTTTGCACTTTTTTTATTTATGCAAATCATATTCCATCTCTTTTATCTTCATTTTAGTTCATTGGGATACCCACACCCATCAGGATGCTCACAAACATCGCCAATACCTTGCCCAAACACAAACATCAAACATATAACCATTACATGTTAAGCAAAGCTTCTATTTTGAATTTTCGGATAACATACTTGGTATACTTCACCTGGTAAAGTTGATATCACAACTTCAATCATTTTTAGGGACCACTTTTTGTGTATAAATCCTTCACTAACTAGAACTTTCTAGACACTCGAATGATTGTGTGATTATCACAACTTCAATCATAGAAGAACATCCAAACATTGTCTCATGCTGCTTGTTGTTTCTTGAAGCTGATTATTTGATTCTGATTATTCCATATCACATAATCACTTTCAAAACATCATAGCTAAGCATATCCTAAGTAATTAATCCTGCATGGTTAATTTTTTTCTATTTAATTTCCTTTATTTGAGATATTGAAATCTAACTGATTGGGTAGGATATTAGAAGATTCATGGTATAAACAAGAACACAAATTAGCCCCGCACATAATACAGAAGTTTGCTAACTTTGGAAGGTTGCAATTGTATTTTTTTTGCTTCAACTATATTGTAATATATATTCTTTTATTAGAAGCTTTCAGATTCATAATTCCAGAAGATTATTATATCTAAAATTATTATGACCTAAAATTAGGTTGAGTCGTGATATAAGTTATAATCACTCATAAATGATTTTGTAGTACTATATATTTTTAAGTGGCTAAACATAATTTTACCAAATATCGGAAGGTTATTTTAGTATATAATAAGAGAAAATAATATGTGCAGCTAAGAGCATCTAACTTAAATGATGTTGTTACACTTATATATCATTTAAAATCTTAAATGATCTAACATTAAAAAAACTAAAATCGTTCCCCCTCTATATTATAACTTCTTTGACTTTACCTTCACAAATCCTGTCCCGTATAATAATTTCGGTAACTTTTGCATTGTATTTCTTATAGAAACCAAATCATGTGCGTAGCATAAGCATTAGCTTTGCAATCTATTGGTTGATTTTTTTTAAACAGCTTCACCTCAGCGGTAGAGACACATAATCAAAACACGATTGAACTTATCAGGCCCTGATTTCGATCCACTCCGTCTACACTGCTAATTAATTCGAAAGGGGTTGCTTCACCAACGAGGGATTGGAAGAGACTTGAACCAACCTATCCTTCACCGTCCCTCACCGCCGGGGCAACCCCTTTGGTTAATCTATTAGTCGAGTCTATTTATCCGGTGATCTTTCTCGGTGGTTCTCTTTTCCCCTTATAAGTTATGAGCCAAGCTGATCCATCTGCCTACACAGAGCCTTCCTCTCTTCTCCATCAGTTAGAGTTTATTCTCGAATCCGATCCTTTAATGTAAGTTTTCTAGTGCTCCCGTACCAGTCTGATTCTCGCATGCTCGATTGAATCGGTTTTCCCTACTACTTGTATTATAATGGCTATCATTTCTCAAGGATTTTCTTTCTATATGCTGATCAGATATGCTATATCCTTACGAGAGAGGGGGAGGTGTGTAAATTTTAAAGCTTGAGATCGAACCTCGATTTCCCTCCCTTTATGTTACCATAACTGAATTGTCAGAACTTGTAGCATCTTTCCGAAATCAGTCAAGATTATGAACTGGGAGTAGTCTTTAAAGTCCAGTTAGTTGAGACTAGTAAAAGTGCCATCTACTAGAATACATTTTAAATTTCAGAATTTATGATGCGCTTTGTCAAATGGATGTTTGGCTTCTGCTATATTTATTATCAGAATTAGCACTTTCATGCCTTATATGCAATTAGAACCAATGTAGAATTATGTATCTTTAATTGCTTGTGCAATTTATGTGATTACTTTTGGACAAAACCCTACAGTCTTTAAAATGTTTGAGATTTCCAAGTTTCTGTTCATCTGCAACCAGTGATGAAGTGGGATTCGTTCATCCCTCTCAGTTTGCTGCTATTAGTGATATGTCTGGCACTCCTTCTGGCTCATCTATGCCAGAGGAGCTTTTATCACCAGATGAGAGCATTGGGTCAAAAGCATCACAAGAGAATAATATCGATATAGCTTTCTGGAGCAGAGATCACAAGCTGGGCATCTCAACCCAAGTGATCCACCCGTTATACACCTCTGCTAAGCATGCATTTATGTCTTCAGTGGAGCAGTATAAACAGTTGATCCATTTATATGCAAAGAAAGTGGTATTCAACACTGATAATGTCTCACGGGCTTCATCTTCCCTACCCACACTTGAAAATGAAGCAATGAAGCATAGCAGATCACTTTTGTTGCTGAGTTGTGATTTTGGAACTGCATGGAATTACAGGTGTCTCTTTCTTTTTCTCTGATACGTAACAATTTATTCATTTGTTCATCTTTTCCTATGTTCAAGAACCTGTTTTACATGATCAAGCCTTTGTGGATATTTAAATCTGTCTTTTAGTATAACATTTCAGTAGTCACATGCCTTCAGACCATTATTGTGGTAAAGGTTATGTATTAGATGGCTGCCCTTATTTTTATAAGACTTTGCAGGAAGGAAATTGTCTCAAAGAAGCAGAACATTATGCTATTTTTCGATGAGCTCAAATTATCAACTTTGGTTCTTTCATATTCACCAAAAAGCGAGCGTGCTTGGACCCATAGGTAACATTCGAGAAGGTAGCTCCTCTATTGCTAAAGAAAAATTCTGTTGGAAAATAATTCTGTTTTTTCTGATTACCTTCACCCAATAAAATCTTGTTGTTTTGTAGAAGTCGTGTTGTTATTATGGCTTAGATGCTTTTGATGATATGATTGTTCTTTTGTTAGGACATGTTCTCCATCTTTCAGTAACCTATTTATTTATCTGAAATTTTTGTGATAGGCGATGGGTGATTAAGATGATAGATGGCAAGTGTAGAGATCTGCAAGAGGTTTTGAAAGACGAGTCTGAACTAGCCAAAAGAATAACAGAGGTACAAATTTTAGTTTTGAAGTTTTATCTTTAGTAAAGCCTTTCTGGGTAGTCCTTTGTGATCATTACCCAGTACTAGATTAAGCTGTTTCATCTTATCTATAATGGACTAGATGGTCCAGTGACAGTCATAAGTCATAACTGTATATATCCAAGCATACTTCACATGTACATGTTAGATTACAAGAAAATATATTTGTTTTTAGGTGGCACCACTAACCCTGATCCTGTTGTCTAATTGTACAGAAGTCAAAGATGAACTACCGTGCATGGAATCATCGTTGCTGGTTAGTTTCTTACATGCCTGAAAGTCAGGTATATATCTCAATTTTTATAATTACATTTTGTGTGCTTCTGGAGTGAATACTTTTTCTGAATTGGGAGGTTGTATAATGTGGTGCTACATATCTCTTTCAAATTGTAATAGATTCTTTTATGTTCCAAATTCTGTATCTTTTTGTCTACTATGTTTCGTGGTGTTAATATGATCTTGCTTCATCAGGTAATTAATGAGTTGGTTAGTTGTCGAGATTGGGCTGGATTGCATGTTGCTGACAACTCTTGCTTTCACTATCGAATGGTTAGTTTCTATTTCAACTAAGGGGTGTTTACCATTTCGTTTTTGAAAAGAATCTTCTGACTATTGTGTTTTCAAGTTGCTGATAATCAGTTTCTGTTTTTTTCAGATTATCTTAAAATTTCCATTTTTGGATAATCAGTTTAGAAGAGCTGCAACAAAAATGATTCTTTATTAGGGGTCGTTTTGTTTATAAAACCTTAACTAATCAGTATATCCGAACACTCAAATGATTATCAGATTATCACAATTTCAATCGAAGAAGCACATCCAAACATTTTTTCCTGCTGCCTGTTGTTTTGTTAAAGCATCTGGTCCTGATTATTCTATATCACATAATCACTTTCACAATACAATGCTAAACATCACCTAAGAAAAATAACTCTTCTGTGGTTTATATATTTTTTATTTACTTTACTTTGAGAGACTGAAATCTAACTGATTGGGCAGCGGTTAATGACCAGGACATTAGAAGATTCATGGTATAAACCTGAAAGCAAATCAAGTCCTGCACATAATACAGAAGTTTGTGAACTTTGGAAGGTTTGCGCTTGTTTCCTTTTTGCTTCAACTGTACCATAATATATATTCTTTTATTAAAGGCTGTCAAATTCATAATTCCAGGAGATGTTAACTATATCCATTTGTATTTGACAGGAAGAGCTTACATGGAGTGAGATATTAATGAAGCGTTACATAGGAAGAGAGGTATGTGGGTCTTTTTTCCATCCTCTTGTTAATTTTTTAAGAGATTATGTCAGCTTGGCTGAACTTTTAAGCGTGGTCTTCCAGGCCTTATGGCTTTATCGTCGTTTCCTCTCCCTGTGTTGGATGAAGCATTTTGCTGCTCGTATGGGCGGGATCCATGTGGATTTATTTTTGGATAATGAGTTACAACTTTTTCGCTCATGTACAACTATTCCAGATAATGTTTTTGAGGATTATCAGTCACAGGCAGTGTTTGCTGCCACTTATATATTGTGGTTGATCAAGGTAAACATCAACTTTCACTCAAACTAACACTTGTATAGGTGGAAAGATGAGCGGGCCGGACGAGTTGGGTAATAGGTCAAAATAGGATTTAGGTTGAAACGGTTGGGTTGACCTGCAGGCATTTACCCTCCATTTTTTTGTAAAGAAAGAATGGATTAAGTAAGATTACAGAACCAATATTGTTCATTATTAATCTAAATATATTTGAATAAAAGTAATAAGAGGTTCTGTGTGTTAAGATAGAGGTGAGGTTCAATTCTTGTCATGTTCTACCCATTTGCCCTGCTATCCTTTTAGCTAACATGTGTGTGTATTAGTATGACCCATTTGAACATAAATTTAACCCAAATCGTCTCGTTTCTAAGTAAACAGATTTGTACCGACTCATATGACACCATGTATATGTTTGTTTCTTCCTCATGTTTTCCTCTTTAGCAAATGAATGAACCTCTATGTGTGGAGACTCTAGAAAAGGTGGGAGAAGAAGTCGAAGAAGTGTTGAATAGAGCATGCCCCGATAAGGCTTTCCTATGGGATCTTGTGAGGATGATATGAATTTTCCAAGTATTGGTATGTTCTGAATGATTACTCTTATTTGTCTCATATTGATAGGTTTATGATATGCATGTTTTTGTTATTGTGGATTTTGTTTAGGTGTTCATGAATTTTGATACAAGAAGATAAGAAAATAATGAATTAAAATGAAGAATTAAGAGATGAAATATATTTATCTTGACCAAATGTTGCATAGTTAGACAATTTGACTTGAATAAATAATGTGGAGGAAGATGGTTTGAGGAAAAGTTTTTTTTTTGTTTTTTTGCAAAAAGTGAAGGAAGATGGTTTTGTTGATTTTAAAGCCAAAACGGGTATTTTCCTACTCTATTCTTGAAACTTTGTACCAAATGCACAATCATCTAACAAATTTAGAACACGGATAACAAACACTTGATACACCTTGTGTAAAATAAGTCTTATATCGTGTGACGGAGGAAACCTGAGTGGATCGTTTGAATACAAATATGCATAAAGCATGTCTGCAAATCGACCAAGATTGCATCAACATGACCTAATTTCAACAAATTTGTCTTTTATACAGGAGGCAAGATAATACACATAGCGGGGATGATTTATGGATCCCAGACGCTAGATTCATTTTGTATCCAATATTTAAGATACTGAATATCTACTTGCTACTTCTGGTTGGTACTTTTGAAGTTTCTATTGGTAATTTGTATTACTAATATTATTTAAGTGTAACTGGATGAACTTGTTGACCAATGTAATCTTGATAAATATTGAACAAGTAAGAGTGGTATGAGGTGCACACTTGTTTGAGTTTATTTAAAGTTCACTGTTACTTAGGGGCAAATTCCCTAAACAACGGGGTCCAAGGGGCAGAGCCCTTGGCTAGGTGAATCCAAAATTTGGTTCTCAAACCTGGTTTTCTGACCGACCCGAATTGTGGCAGTTTTCGGTGGTTTTTGTAACCGTTTTGGTCATCGTTTTTGTTGGTACAGAATTCTCATATCAAACGTTGGATTCTCTGTGTGCAATCACTTACTTTTATCGGATTGAGACTTCGATTGTATCATCAAAGTACTTCAATCTAAAAGTGTATCACAACTTTAAGCGAATCCAAGCAATCGAAACACCCGAATTTCTAAGTGTTAGGATTACTACTTGTAAATAATGTGCCCATCACTACCTCCAAGAGTTGGAAGAAATCTAGGGCAATTTCATTTGGGTTGATTTGACATTGCTACCATGCTTTTTGTTTGAATGCGACTCTAAATTGATGATATGCAAATCGACATTGATAATTTCATTTTGTTTGGTACCATTGATACTTATCATTTTCTTGTACAAATGGAAATGGAATCTGGAAATGACTCTAAATGTATCGATTACCCAATCAAGCTCGAGCTTGAAAGCTGAGGTTGGGTCTACTAGTTAAGTTTTGAGTTCGAGTTTTAGAAATCGAGCTAAAGTTGGAGCTTGAGTTGCGGCCTGCTAGGATCGATTACAACCCTCGTATAATACCCTTTAATATCATTAATTTCACCAAACGTAGATTTCAGTCGATGGTTTACTTCTCTGCGTAGATTTCAGTCGACGATTAATTGACGCCTGAGTTTCGGGTTTTGGGTACTGTCTGAAACAGAAAGCAATAACATGAACAAATAACCAAACCAAAACGCGTTGATTAATATTAGAGAAATTCGGTATCACAAAACTCTATCAAATTGTCCTATTGAATCTATACATCGGTATCATATATATAGATTAAGAAGACGTATTGGATTACAATTCCTATTCTATCATAACCATAAAAATAGGAAACTTTCCAGGAGATAAACATGTAACTTGGACAACACTCCAAGTTATGGATGGGTCGACCCGTAGCATTAAACCCATGGACTAAACCCATTCAACCAAAAATCACCCCCTGAATGGTTGAGACGGCAATTCGCACACATCGAGCAATGATCTCATTTCACCGAACCTTACTCTTGCTAAGGCCTTCGTAAGGGATCCGCCACTTGTTTATTTCCCGCCACGTGTTCGACTTCAACTTGCTCGTTTTCCACACGCTCTCGAATGAAGTGGAAACGCGTGTGAATGTGTTTGCTTCTCCCGTGAAACACGGGATTTTTAGACAACGCGATTGCCGACTTGTTGTCTATACGAATCAACACCTTTTGCTTCTCTAATCCGGTTACCTCCGCGAGTAACTCCCTTAGCCAAACTGCTTGACATGCTGCTGAAGTAGCTGCCATGAATTCGGCTTCACATGAAGATAAAGCCACTGTATCTTGCTTTTGCGAACACCACGTGATGGGGGATTTACCAAGAAAGAAAATGTGACCCGTAGTACTCCGACCATCATCCGCGTCTACATTATAGCTACTGTCACTATAACCCAGAAGTTTCAACTCGTCACACCTCTCATATCTAATTCCAAGCGTAATTGTACCGCGAAGGTAACGAAGAATTTGTTTGATCGCGCCCGCATGAGATTCTCTCGGGTTTTGCATATAACGACTCACTACCCCGACTGAGTAAGATAAGTCCGGACGAGTGTGAAGGAGGTAGCGTAAGCATCCTACTACCCTCCGATAATGAGTGGCTTCAACTTCTGGTTCATTCTCGGCTTTTGATAATTTTAGTCCCGGTTCCATTGGACATTGTGAAGCATTACATTCTTCCATGCCTGCCTCTTTCAAGATCTTCATAGCATAGTTCGCTTGCTTAATTGTTACATACCCCTTTTCTTGAGAAACTTCAATGCCCAAATAGTAAGTTAATAAGCCAAGATCCGACATTTCAAACTTCGAGGACATCATTCTTTTGAATTGGCTTGTTATTTCATGACACGTTCCTGTTACGAATAAATCATCCACATACACGGCCACAATGATATATTCACCTCTCGAAACCTTTTTATAAACCGCCGATTCTTGCAAGCACCGTTTAAAACCCATTTCTCGCAAGATGCTATCAAGCTTTATGTTCCACGCCCTTGGTGCTTGTCGTAAGCCATATAAAGCTTTAGCTAACTTGTACACTTTTCCTTCCTCTCCCGCTTTTTCGAAGCCCTCGGGTTGACTTACGTACACTTCTTCTTTCAACTCACCGTGTAAGAAGGCCGTCTTCACATCTAAGTGGTAAATCTTCCATCCTTTCCCGGCTGCGAGAGCAATCAATAATCGTATTGTTTCGAGTCGAGCTACTGGCGCGAAGACTTCATCAAAATCAATGCCGTATTCTTGTACATAGCCTTTTGCTACAAGCCGTGCTTTGTACCGTGAGATAGATCCATCCGCATTTCTTTTGATTTTATATAACCACTTTAATCCGATTGGTTTGGCATTCTTGGGTAGAGATACTAGTTTCCAGGTTTTGTTTTTTTCGATCGACTCGATCTCGCTTGTCATCGCCTTGAGCCATTCGGGTTTCACAATGGCTTCTTTAAAATTCCTCGGCTCCTCGTCAAATGTCAACATTAATTCATACATATTTAGCTCGTAATCGTTTAAACGAATTGGTAACACAGAAGTTCGATTAGAGCGACGTACCGTGGTGGGCTGACTTACAACGAGACCTTCAAGGTCATTATTTTCGCTGTTTTCAGGTTCGATAACTTGCTTCCTGCTGGGCTTGCTGCTGCAGGTGGGCTGTCAACAACAGGTGAGCCTGCTTCTGCTTCGTTGTTGGGCTGACCAGGCCCAATATTGGCTATGGTGGCCCAAGTGACTTTAAATGTGCCACACTGTCGATTCTCCTTTGCACCCGTTTACTTTCTCTTGATCACGATAGGGCTCCACACGCAAGCAATCTCAGTGTACGTTCTCTCTCTTTCATTCTATTATATCTAGTAATTATATGCAATCTTCCGACTCAACGAGTCATACCAACTTACAGCTGCGCCAAATGGAACAAACAATCGCACAACATTATCGTTGATTGCATTTTCCCCCTCCTTTTCGTATACCCCTTTTCCTATTTCAGCATAAAAAACTGTTACTGTTATTCTTTCCACCCAATTTCCAAGGATAATGTTCCTAGAAATCATTTATACCCGTCAAGTATTTGTCGAAATGGATGGAATGCATTGCTGTTTTAGCTTGCATATTTGAAATAATACTCTCACATTATCCATAACTTCATGCCTACCAAGTGTTTGTTATTAAAAATGGTTGAAATGTATTGATGTGTTAGCTTGCATATTTGACATAATTCCCTGTGTCGTGATTACCAGATTGTTCGTTTGCAACCTATCCACTAGTCTATATTGCAGATAAAAAAATCCAACCTATGTTTAAATTATTATCGTTAGTTTTCTGATGGATAAAACGTGGTTAAAATTGGATTTGACTTTGTTTATCTGATTTTCTACTCCTCCCTTTGAATTTGGGTTGTAGAATTAGGGATCGCTAAGAGATAAGAGAGACGCCATCAGGTGACATAAACAAACAGAGTTCAAGTAAAGTAAAATAAAACCATGGACATGATTTCAAGAAAACATTACGTATTCATTGAACTAGATGTACATTATTGATGGTATTGATATTGGTTCCACATGTTCCGTATTTTTTCATTACTGAAAGATATTCTCAGGCATCTAAGCAATAGTTGAATGCTTCTATAAGAAAACCACCAGGCAATAATTTCTTCTTAAGCATGTAGTATTCAATTTTCCTGGAGGATCATACTTTGTAGCATAAGACCAATTAGATTGCGATACTAGAGATGACAAAATGTGAGCACAACACTTCGCATGACGGGAATCGAATAATTTTTGCACTGCTTGGGTTTGGTTGTCTGAAACTTAAAGTTTTTCCAAAAATATTTAGTATCAAATATTGCATAAATTAGATTATTCCCCTAATATTCCAATTTATTGAGCAAAATGATTTGGGAGGTTACATTCCATTAGTTTCATTGTTTGACCCATCTCCCTTCAAACTATTTCCTTATTAAACCCATTAGACTGATGCTGGATAAAGGTTCTTCTGTTGATTTGCATTGTATCAAGTACAATGTTAACCAAATAGATTGGTTCTTTTAGACTTTTAGTTCCTTCTAGATTTTTGAATATTCGTTCTTCTTAGGAATGAATGGAGTAACTGTTCGTACTCGGATGCTGTTATATCAGATTTGCATTTTCCCCGTTACATTCAGCTTATATATGATTTTATATGCTGGTTTCTATAATCTAAAATAGCTTGACCTTGGCATTATGACTGCAGACATGATGATGGAAAAATCACTCCTGAAGGAGTTGCATCTACAGCCATTTACTTGAAGGATACTTTAGGCAAAGATCTAAGAAGGGGTTCAAGAGCTTATGAGCAACCTTTCCAAAGATAAGGGTTAGTAATCCGCTCTTACAAATACTAGCAACATTTGCATATTCTCTATATCAGCTAGAAGTGGCAATTTCAACCCATTTACATATGAATGGGTTGATTTGGGTTATCTTTTGTCTCTAACGGGTGTGGTTTAAGTGTAAATTTTTTACTAAAAACAAAATGGGTCAATTAGGTCATACGGTTCGAAAGATGTTCGAATTGTGTGCTATATTGCGTTAAACCTCCAAAGTCCTTCAATTTAAAAGTTAGACATCATAATTAGCAGCACCCAACTGAGGTGCTGCTAACAACACAAATCATTTCCTTATATAGGTATTTTAGTATAAAGTCCAGGAACAAGATTTAATTGTTCATGTAAAAAAGGATGAATACATGAATTTGGAATTAAAAGAGATGTATGCCTTTTATTTCTAACGAGTAATGGTGTATTATCTTATTTTATTTATGTGCAATTTATCCTCATTATAAGTAAATGATAACCAGTGTTCACACCAATTTCTCTCTTCTCATCTCCTCCATTTATATTTTCATGTGCTTGGATCAGGATAACATTATCTTAAATGTTTTGACATAAAAGAGCTATTGTTGGCAAATTGATTATAAGTATGCTGTGAATTGTACTAAAGCCCAAGATTTTAAAAATAATAGCCTTTTGCGTTATCCCATGTATATATGATTATATTCTAAAACCCCACCGCAACATGCTGGGGCCTGGTAGTAGCAACTCGTTGGATTAAGAAATGGGTGTACATGAATTATGAATAGAAGTTAAGAAGTGAATGCAAAACTTAATTTGGCGTATGTTAATAATCTTGATCTGGTACTTATTGTAAAGTGTTAGAATCCTTATTGATCTTAGAGTTAAAAATCAGCCCTTTTGACACCAAAAATTATAAGCCTGGAACAATAAGTAAGAAAACGTGGAATATAGTGTTATATTCATACCAGTAATAAATATTCCTATGCTAACTCACTGTCTCTAATTCTGATTATCAGACCCGAAAATTTTAAGTTATTATGCTGCTAATTTTAGGCCACCATCCAATGAATTTACTCCAGGATGCTTCTCACGCCAGAATCTTTACTGCAACTCCTTCAACGTCTCATAAAAAACCCCATCCAAATCAAGCAAATCCATTCCCTCCTCATCACGAAAGGGGATCTCATCTCAATCCCCAACCCATATTCTTTGAAATGGATGACCACTTTACTCTACAATACTCTCATCAGAGCTTACCTCAATATTTGTCTTCCTCACACCGCCTTACGCGTTTTCACCCACATGCTTTCCCATAATATCCCGCCAAATGCCCATACTTTCCCTTCACTCGCCAAAGCTGCCGCCTCTTATATAACCCTTTGCTTCATTGATAAACCCTTGTACGCTCAAGCCCTCAAGCGCGGAGTATTAGCCGATCCATTTGTACAAACATCATTTATTAATTTGTATGCGAAAAGTGGTAGTGTGTCTTGTGCACGTAAGGTGTTTGATGAAATGCCTGAACCATGTATTGTTTCATGTAATGCGATGCTTGATGGTTTTTGCAAGAATGGGGATATGGGTTCTGCTGTTTTGTTCTTTGAATGGATGCTGGTGAAGGATGTTTACTCATGGACTAGTCTTATAAATGGGTATGTCAAAAAGGGTTGTTATGCAAGTGCCGTTCGCTTCTTTCATCAGATGATCATGCAAAGGTTTTTGGGTGATTGTTTTGTGAATCCTAATGAAGCTACATTCGTTAGTGTTCTTTCTGCTTGTGCTAATTCTACTAGGGTCTTAGGGTTATTAAATGGCAAGCAGATACATGGATATATCATCAGGACTGAGGATCAAATAAGTGCTTTCGTGGGAACAGCCCTGATAGATTTATATGGGAAAATGGATGGTTTGGAATATGCAATGAAAGTGTTTGGAAGCATGGTAAACAAGGAAACATGTACATGGAATGCGATAATTGGTACTCTTGCTTCAAATGGAAAAGAAAGGCAGGCTTTAGACATGTTTAATAAGATTAAGGTTAGCGGTTGTCGTCCAAATGAGGTTACTTTTGTTGTGGTTCTTGCTGCTTGTGCTCGTGCCAAACTAATAGACTCGGGTTTACAAATCTTTAACTCCATGTGGCCTAGATTTGGCGTCATTGCACAAATGGAACATTATGGTTGTGTGGTTGATCTATTGGGTAGAGCAGGGTTTTTGGCAGAAGCAAACGATTTTATAAAAAGAATGCCTTTTGATCCAGATGCCACTGTTTTAGGAGCTCTTTTGGGTGCTTGTAAACTCCATGGGGCTATTGAACTAGGAAATGAGGTGGCCAAAAAACTTCTTGAATTACAACCCCAACAATGTGGGCAATATATACTTTTGTCAAGCATTTATGCTGAAGCCGAAAAATGGAACCATGCTACCTCATTGAGGAATGTCATGGTTGGTGCGGGTATTCAGAAACCTCCAGGTTATAGCACAGTTAACACAATGGGTGTGTTTGTCAAAACTAAATATTAGCCAGAGCTTTTATCTGCATGCAGATGCTTGACAATAGTGCTGGAGCGGGAGCTGAAAAGGTAAATTGACATTAAAAAAAAAATTAATGTGTGAAAACAGTTAACAAAAAAACTCATCCAGGGCATGTGTGTGATTTTTCATATTAAAAGGTACAAAATGCTCCTCCAAGTAGCTTTCGTTTTGGAGTTTTTCTTTCAAAGTAGAAAGCTCTTATCTCTCATATCCAAACAAGGCTAGGAGCTTATTTTCAAAACTAAAAGCATAAAAGAAAAAAAACTTGTTGCCAAACATGCCCAAAGTAAAAAACTAATATGTGCTTAAGGCCGATAAGCTGTGGACATTAATCCATCTTCCATTGACAACTTGGTTATCAAACAACTTTGTTACTTGATTTAAAGATCTAAAAGTTATATTATATAGTATCATTTCATTGTCGTTTCATGCAGAATTGCAGATCGATGAATTTGATTTTTTTGCCTACTGCAACCACATCCTGTTTCATGTGAGTACATTAAATTTAACCTTAACATTTATTGATCTGATCACTGTAAATGAGTTAGTTTGATCTCATTTGTTTACAGTACTTACTTCTAGTTATTGCTCTTCAAGTTACCATCAATGTTCACAAATTAGCCCTTAAAATCAATTGTATAGTATAGAGACTTTCAAATCATAATAAGAATCAGATAAAAAGTTGATCACAAGTTATAAACAACTAGGAAGTTATTGCCCGAGCATCGCACCAGGATCAAACTTTTGGTCTTTGTGATTGAGCTTTAAAATATACAATTTTTGACAGACATGAAATTCTTATTTACACTGGTTTCAGTACAACATAATACTATTTGTTTACAATTCTTTTTGACCTAGGTTCTTATTTTGATATGTTTTAATATGGCATAAATAACATTTTCTTTAACTAAAACAGAGAAAACAAAAGAAGGGAAAAGGTAATAATAAATTGCAAACATGATTCTAATCAAATATATAAACTGAAAGCCAAGGTAAAAAATTGAAGAATGGCAATACATACTATTTTGTTTTATTAAAACTAAGATATGAATGGGAAACAAAAAAAAGGAAAAAAGAGTAGCAGAAATGCTTACATAATATACATAAATACAAATGGAAGAAAAATCTAAGTAAGAATTTGAACTTGGGATGGCTCCTCAAATGCAAATGTCTTTAAGTCTTGACGTTATCACTTTTTCTTTTTTATTTCAGCAAGTATACACATGCTATAAAAATATCAGAAAAGTACAAGAAAATCACTCCCCAATAAATGTGTGTATATATAAAATTACCTGACTTCACATTGCCATCGATAACCAGTCTTATGCAACAACACTGTACATTTTTATTCAAATAGTTATTTCTTCCTTTTTAATTATATGTATTCATGTTTCAAGTTCTACTAATTTATGTAAAAAATGATCCAAAGATTGAATAAAATAATAGTATGAGGGGGTGTTTGGTTCATGGACTTTAAATCCCAAGAATTTCAAATCCAATCACATCCCCCATTTGGTTCATGTAAAGACAATAGGATTTCTAGGGAAAATATGGTGAGGGAGTCGACTCACCTTCACAACTTGGATTGGCTCGGAGTTGGAAAAGGCGGAGATGGTGAAGAGTGACAATGGCAGAGGCCGCGGCGGCGGAGGTAGAGACGGTGAAAGGCGACGACGAAGACGGGGAAGGGCGGCGGTGACAGAGGCGGAGACGGGGAAAGGCGGCGGCCGTGGAGGCGGGGAAGGGCGACGACGGCAGAGGTAGATGTAGTGAAGGGTGATGGCGGCGGAGGCGGAGGCGAAGATGGTGAATGGCGACAACGGTGGAGGCGAAGATGGTGAAAGGCGGCGGTGGTGAAGGCAGAGATGAAGAAGGGCCACGGCGGATACGGGGAAGGGTGACGGTGGCGGAGGCAAATGGTGAAGGACGGCAGTGGAGGAGACGGGGAACGACGACGGAGACGAGGAAAGGCAAAGTCCGTGGAGGCGGGGAAGGGTGACGATGACGAAGACTGGGAGGGTGACGGAGACAGAGACAGAGATGGGAAGTGCGATGGTAGAGATGTGAAAGGGTGAAGGTGGAGTCGGGGAAGGTTATGACGATGACCGATTAGGGCAATGATGGAAATGGTGGCCGAAGGGAGATGACAACGAACATGGAGACGGTGAAGGGCGGTGGTGGAGGCCGAAGATGGTGATGCCGGTGACGGTTATTGTGGTGGCCGATTAGGACGATGACGACGAGGAGAGTGAAGTGTCGGTTAATGTGGTGAAGACGACAGTGGATTGTTGGTTAGATAGGTCCTGATTTTGAAATCCCACATATGAAGGATTTAGAAAAATCAAACCTCCCCCATAGGATTTGAAATCCAAATATAGATTTGAAATGCAAATCCTGCCAAATCCCTTAAAATCCCATGAACCAAACAGGTCTTAAGTTGTTAAGAAATGGTAACACAAAGTCACGAGCAATCCATGCATAATGTGAATATTTGTGTACAATCTCTCTTGTAGTTGTCATATATCTGTCAACAAGTCCTTTAATTATTGGGCCGTAAGTAATTTCACATGATAGTTTTTTCAGCTTTTAGTTACTTTGAGGGTTATTCCTAAGGCTGTCAATTCGGGTCGGGTTCGTGTCGTTTGAGTTCGGGTCAGTTTCGTGTCGACCCAATTTCGACAACCGAATAATTTAAGATTATTCATCATTAAATAGAATTATAAATCGATCCAAAATACTAAATTATCACGTATCAAATAATCAAATGTAAAAGTATCAAAATCATATAGTGAAAATAACAAATACTAAATAACGTTATATTGTTTTAACTGTAAATATTTTATTGTTTATTTTGAGTTTTTAACGTTTAAGGGTTTTGTACTTTTGTTTGGCGGGTTTTATTGTCTTAAAATGTCACTCTCTTATTTGAATTCAAAATCTTCTTTTCAAAATTTAAATTTCAAGTATTAAAGAAAATTTTAAATGTTATAGTTTTACCTATAAACGGGTCATTTTGGGTTGTCAGGTTGACCCTAACCCGACCCATTTATTTTCGTGTCGATTTCGCGTCTATCCACTTTTGACCTGTTTCGGGTTCGTGCCACTTTTTGTGTCGGGTTCGTGTCGGGTTTCGGTCGACCCAAAAATTGTCAGCCTTAGTTATTCTATCCGGAGACAATAACTTGCATAAGATATTTTGAAAACTTAAGAAGGGTATATAGGATATTTATAAGTTAAGCTGGACAAATAAGATATTTTGATGTTTAATAAGGGTATATATGAAATTAACCCTAAAATAAATGAAAGATTTTGGAAACTAATAATTTATGTAAAAGTCATTCAAGTATGTAAGTTTTACATTAAGATGACTTGTGTGTTGAAATTATTTTATGTTGATGGCTTGTATTTTACAAAAAGAAAGAAAGTTAAATTTTGTTATCGTATAACTTGTATTGGTAACTACCGTAAGTAGGGCAATGACTTACAAGCAATAATCCAACACTTAACTGCAGCAAATCGTATTGCAAATACAATTCTTGGACACGGTAAAGGTATGCCATTTCAACTGAATTGACATCTTGTGGTCAAACAAGCTTCAAGATCAATTTGGACTTTGACATTGATAAAAATCAATAACTTTTTTGAATACCCACATGGTTTTGAGTTTGAGAGCAGAGAGCTAATAGGGCAGACTGAATTTTTATTTATTTATTTATTTTTATGATTATGTTCAACCCTAATTTGGCTATTGTTTGGTGAATCCTTTTGCAGGTAACCTGATTGTTGTCAACGTGTTTGGTCGCTATATCAGGAAAGAACTATGTGAAAAGAGCCAAAAAAGATGGTTTTATTTACATCAAATCCATATCAGGTTAACCATTTACAATTATTTAGAGGTGGCAACATTAGCACTTCATGGAGTTCGAAAAATGGGTTCAGGCTTACCCACTGACTTTTGTTTGTCCAAAACTGGTGTTGACTATTCATAAATCAATCAATATTCATTAATAACTACCAACACATCTCTATCAGCATTTACGGACGTGTTATAAACGGTTAGTTTTTGTAAAATCTAACCGGCACATATATAAGGCCATGCGCATCCAGCCAGTTGGTAGAGAGCTGGTTGGTGCGTGAGAGTATTATACACCATCGCTTCCACCCCCTATCATCCATCCCGCTGCTTCTAGCTCACATTGGATTCAAAATTTTTTGAACTCTATGTGTGTGTATGTATATAGGTGGTTAATGGATGTGAGGTTAGAATGATAAGAGTGGGATGAAGGGGGACGGGAGGGGAAAATGATGTGGCGTTGAAATGACAAGAGAAAGAAAGAAGATGAATACACATGGTCTAAGAGAAGAAAAAAGAGAAAAGGAGAAAGATTGTGACTAGCAACCAGCTTGACCCCTCACTCTACATTTAAGAGGGTGGGGGCGATGGTGTTTAAGGATATCAAGCACCAACTAGCTCCCTACCAGCTAGTTGGATGCACATAGTCTAATAAAGTTACTAATGATCATAGACTATAACTATACATATATAAAATCGATACTAAGCAATCATTTTTATTCATGATATATCATAAATAAAGTTCGTGGAAAAGTATGTTAGGTATAAGTTTAGTGTTATCCCTATTTCAATTAACGCAATTTACAACTTTGCAAACAAATGTATTTATTTATTTGAAAGGCTTTCTAAGTTTCAACTCTTATTTTAAGGAGTTAATTACATTTTTATTTCTTCTGATTTGGTGGTTTTTACGGTTTTAGTCCTTAGCGTTTAAATTTTACTATTTGCTACAATAGTCAACGCCATTGCCAACATCATCTCACACCATCACTAACTATCGTCTATCACTAACCATCCATTCCTGATCACCGTGTACTGTCACCACACACCTTATCCCACCACTCATCACCATCTTGTACTACCACCTACCACCTACCTCCCACTATCACTAACCATTGACTCCTATCAAGAACCACACTCACCACCTCCATGTCTCCTACGTAGACCACCTAACCAACAAAATCAAGAAATTGGACAAAAATTGAAAACCCCATTTGATGTGTTCACCAACCACCATAATGTCCCCTTCCCTGCAATGCAATCGCTCGCACACACACATAAACACTGCAATCACACACATAAATTTGGTGGTGGTGGTGGTGATGTGAGAGAAACTAAGAGAGATTGTGGTGGTGGGGGATGGGTTAGTTTGGGATAAATAAATATAGAAAGAAGGTCAAAATAATAAAAGAGAGAAGAGAGATTTTATGTTTTTTTTCTTCTTTATTATTTAAAAACCAAACCGTAAAAACCATTGAATCATACGTATCAAAAATGTAATTAACTCTATTTTAAATGGTGTTTTTAAAGTTGTCATTTGACTTATAAAGATAAAGTGTGTAACACCCACAAATATACAAGTTAAAATATGAAAACTGCTTAGCCAGAGTAATAAAAGTTATTCTCTTTATAAATCTTTATTTTTAATTATATCATATATCATTATATCCTTTATAAATCATTAATATTCCATCAATTAGTACATGCAACGTAACGTGATTTAATTATAACTACATTATTTTAATGAATGCAAAGCATTGTTGTGTTAATTAATTCCTATAGAAAGTTAGCATCTTTTTAAGAAACATGATAAAAGGTGTATTATTTAACACTAATACTAATCAACTACACTTAATATCTTCAATGCTTGGATCCATAGTGTCAGAGTCAGTGTTGTGTGGTGGTGATCAAAGGTAGGACAAGTACAATCATTATAATTCCTTGTCAATTATGCACAACTCTCTCTCTCTCTCTCTCTCTCTCTCTCTCTCTCTCTCTCTCTCTCTCTCTCTCTCTGTGTTTGTGTTTAATTAGCTACTAATTGATGCCTTGTGATTTCAAAATTATGTCAAATTTCAAGGAGATACACTTTCTGATTTTCATGTAATGCATTGGTACTATCTCTTTTTAATTTTTGTTTCCATATTTGAAGTTGGAAATATAAACATAAATCACATTACCTTTTCTTTTGTAATTTTTCATAACAACCAAGTTAATTAATTTTTATTTATAAGTTATGGTTTTAGATTAATTTAGAATAATACTAACAATTTTGCTGAATTAGTAGAGTGAGACAATTCATGATAGAATATGTAATTCCTGTTATCAATTTTTATAAAATCTTAATATATTAGTGATTAGAAAAGTATAAACACATAAAAAAAAGAAATTGATTTGTAGATAACAAAATATCTTTAATAACAATAAACACACATAGTAAAAAACTTATGGCATAAGTTGATAAAAGTCATAAAACATAAAATTCTTTTGTATAAATAATTTATTATGTATAAATAATCGTCCAGTAATAAAAATTCTTCTACCAATAAAGAAATTGTTTTTTGTTTAACCCACAATTTTAAAAAAATACATTATACATTTAAAACCGCTACTTTATAAGTTTTTTGTTCGATGAAATTGTTATATGATGATCTATATTTTGACACGTAAATTGTCTTTTTTTCTTTAATTAAATATTAGAAAAACAAGGAGCAGAGTGGCTATTTTAGAGAAAATGGAAAAATAGGCATTTCTCGGAGATCACACAACACATGAACGTTTCTCAATTGGCCACCAACTGCAATGCCACACACACAATTTCAACCCGTAGATAAGGTGCCCTTTTCTACAACCCCCTTCCTCCTCTGACCCCTCTCTCTCTCCCCTCAATTTCCCTACGACCCTTTTGTCAAATCAAGAAACCCAATATATACACCACACCACAATCGCTGTTTTTAATTCCCTTAAGTTTTGTGGCAACTACGCCTTCCAGTTGAAGCAAAACCAAATTTAAATACCAAATTCATTGTTTCACATATGTGGACTTTTTGGATCCACTAAAATTCCCGTATATCTTATTCAAGATTACAGTTCTGCAAAAGCTCCAAGCTCCAACTTGCTTCTTCCTCCATTTCATTCACTTCTCCCAATTCACATTGTTATTCGATATTATGGCTTTCTGCCTGGTGGGTCTTTGCTTATACTCAAATTAACAGGATTTCCTAGTTGAGTTTTTGATTTCATTGAGTAAAAATACGATCTTGGGTATATTTAGGAAGATGATGCTGGCAACATGCCATAATCTTGAGTTTGGTCGAACTGCGTCTGTTGATTTTGCTGCTTGTGGATGCTCTTTCAATACTCCACTTGACCGTTTTCCTTCGAGAAATTATGCAAGAAGAGTGATTAGAAGTGTGAATAAGGGCTACCGTGGTGGTGCTAGTGGTGGCGTTGCTGGTGGCCGGAGATTGATATGTTGCCGTCGTGATGGTAATATTGCCAAATGTCGAGTGTTCTCCACTGAAGCTCCTGAGACTTTGCTTAATGGTATTTTTCGTCTATTTCATTTCCATTTTCAATTCATTGTAATCTGATTCAGTTTATTGATCTAATATACTGTTTATGAATAGGGGATGCAACAGGCCCTCCTACAGTATTAAGTAAGAAGAAAGAAACTACAACTGATTTATTTGAAGTTGTTTCTGATGACCTTCTAACATTGAACAAGAATCTACAATCTGTGAGTTATCTGTTGTTTTTTGTGGTCATGATTTATGTTATGAATATCTATTTGAATGTTCTTCACATGTTCGAGTCAAATTTCCTAGCCTAAGGTACTTCAAGAATGAGTATTGTGAATTTGTGATTGTGAGTTAGAATTAAAATCAGGGGTCCATTGTAGGAACTTAGTAACAGGCTATTAATAACTTCTGTGACAGTTTTTTGGTCTATTTTCCTTGACCCTTTTCGGTAAATATTTGAAATTTATTTTTCCATTCTGTAGTTTGGTTGTGTTCTGACTATGAAACTGATAATTGTGTTACATTGATTATAAATTGTTTAGATAACTATATTGAGGTGATCTTGATCATGATCACCCATTCACCCCACCCCCTAATTTTTCCAATTTATAAAAATATAGCATAAGATCATAACGTAAATCATTTTCATTCCCCAATTAGAAAGCTATCATTAACTTGTAAAGTTCTCACCCCCTTTGTACATTTTCTGGCTCCAGAACTGCACTATGTTTCTTTGTTCTTTTGGCTAAGAGTTTACCCCAATTTGTTCCTAAGTTTTGTTAAAATGCTGATACTTTGTTGTTATTTGCGTGGTAGATTGTTGGTGCCGAAAACCCGGTCTTAATGTCTGCTGCTGAGCAGATATTTAGTGCTGGTGGGAAAAGAATGAGACCAGCCTTAGTATTCTTAGTGTCAAGAGCCACGTTAGAGCTTGCAGGTTTAGAGTAAGCATCTTTTTCTTCTTCTTTGTTTTTAATAATAATCCTCCAATGGTTTGATATGGATGTTATATGTTTCATTTTGTGACTCAGGGAACTCACAAGAGAACATAGACGTTTAGCAGAGATCATTGAAATGATTCATACTGCAAGCTTGATACATGATGATGTGTTGGATGAAAGTGACATGAGAAGAGGTAAAAACTTTATGTCCTCTTTGTAACATGAGGGTAGGTTAATAATGCAACAAGGCTTGGAAAAAATTCATCTAAGGGGCTCTTTGGATTTACTTTTGGAATTTGTTATTTGTTATCTGATTATAGCGACTTGAAAACACAGTAATTAGTTTTTAGTATTTGGAAAATTTTATTGATTCTTTAGTGATGAGATAAAGATTATCTGTTTTATATCAACTACAACAAAACCTCTTATATAAAGGTAAAATAAAGTGGTGATTTATTTGCACCTAATTTTTGAAACTACTATTTCTTTCTATTTCACAAACCTCTCTTTTTTTGATGATATTGGGTCATCTTATCTATTGATTTCTTTAATAATTAAAATTCCTCAAACACTAAAAGATCTTATTCGTCTGATTATTACAACTTCAAACGGTAAACAAATCCAAACACTAGAATCTACTGCCAATTTTATCACAACTGATTATTTGATTTTGATAAGTTAACATCACATTATCCCTAAAAGTAATGTGCTATTGTCAGTTTTTTCCTTCAGTCTCCTTCAAATATCTTAGAAATTAAACGTATTTCTTTCTATATGCAGGCCAAGAAACAGTCCATCAGCTATACGGTACACGAGTGGCTGTTCTTGCCGGTGATTTTATGTTTGCACAATCATCCTGGTACCTCGCGAATCTTGAAAATCTTGAGGTCATAAAGCTTATTAGTCAGGTATATGATATCATTTTTTATACTTTTAAGAGGCTTAAAACAACCATGAAACTAAAAGGTAGAAGCTAAAAGTCTGACCTATGACAGGTTATTAAAGATTTTGCCAGCGGTGAAATTAAGCAGGCTTCAAGTTTGTTCGATTGTGATGTTAAACTTGATGAATATTTGATCAAAAGCTACTATAAAACAGCTTCATTGATTGCTGCTAGTACAAAAGGAGCAGCTATCTTTAGTGGGGTTGCCAGTGATATCAGTGAGCAAATGTATCAGTATGGCAAGAATCTTGGTCTCTCGTTCCAGGTTGTTGATGATGTATTGGATTTTACGCAGTCAGCAGAGCAATTGGGTAAGCCAGCTGGCAGCGACCTGGCAAAAGGAAACCTGACTGCACCCGTGATTTTTGCTCTTGAAAAAGAGTCAAAGTTGAGAGAGATCATCGAGTCAGAGTTTGTTGAAACAGGGTCTCTTGACGAAGCTATTGAGATTGTGATGAGTAGTGGTGGCATTGAAAGAGCACAAATTCTGGCTAAACAGAAAGCGGATGCTGCAATTCAGTGTCTCCAATGCCTTCCTCAGAACTCGTTTCGGTTAGCCCTTGAGGGGATGGTCAAGTTCAATCTTGAACGTATTGACTAGATTATGAAATGGGGATACTTAATTCTCAAACTGTTTATCTTTGAGATTGTGGGGTTCAAGATTATAGATTTGATCTGTTCTTGGAGCTGTCAAGAAACGCGCTCGTTTTTTGGAGGTTTTAAGGTGTTCTTTGTCTCAGATCGGCTTGTGTAAAAAACATCATGAAATTATAGGAAATTCATATAGTTGGAAGAAAGGAAATAAATACTCATGGTTATTGTTGTATACTAATTATATTCTTTGAAGATGATCATAATTGTAAGTTGTTGTCATTTTTTTTGTTTCATCAAACTATTTTATATACTTTGAATCTGCATAGTTGAGTTGGTTCCGTGGATCTGGTTCATTCAAGTTTGATATCCGCATGCCGATCTGTTTTATATAAAATCTTGTTTAAACAAACTATGCAAGTTTTTTGTGAGATATGAGTGTCATAAGATTGTTAGTTTAGTTAGTTGTGTTTTTCGGTGGTGTTTTAGGTCATCTCAGTCTTACAACTAATGTCAATTACTATGTTGACTCTGGTTGTTTTTAGGGTTGACATCTTGCAACCTCTCATCTCTATTTTCATTTGGAATCTTGAGATCCGTTAACTCGTTTTCTTAATTTTATATTGATCACTATATATATATATATATATATATATATATATATATATATATATATATATATATATATATATATATATATATATATAAAGAAATGAAAGCTTATAAGAATACAATTAAAACAGGTTTAATCCTGAAAGTGTAGTCACATAAAGTCTTGTCAGACTACATTATGTTGTCGATGATGCATCTACCAAGGCCTGTTAGACTATCTCCAACCTTGATGGATACATCATCCGTTGAAGTTTCTTAAACACTTTTAGAGGGCTAAAATTAGATAAAACAGAAACATAAAGGTGTGTTTGAATTTACTTAAAAATGTAGGGGTCGAAATTGAAAATTGGCTTTAAGCTCCGATTATCCGAAACTGAAATAAATTGGATAAAACCATAATTTCTCCCCCAAAATTTCAGGCGGGCAGATATTCTTCATTTTCAAGATCAAGTAAAGATATGAAATTATGGTCGGCCAAATGGACCGCCATTGCTAAAGAATCGATCGATCGAGCTGCCATTTTCGCCAAATTCCTCTGCTTGCTTCACGTCACCAACACTTACATATTTTCCCCTACCCTCGTAATGTTTCAATTTGTTTCTCTACTGTATACATATGTATCTGTATACGTTGTGATTGTGGTGGTGGATTTTTTGTTTCAGGTGTATGGGCCGAGTATGCTGCCGACGTTGAATTTGACCGGCGACGTTGTATTATCGGAATACATATCTCATAGGCTCGGGAAAGTGGGTCCGGGTGATATTGTGTTGATACAATCACCTGAAAACCCTAGAAAAATGATTACGAAACGCATTGTGGCCATGGAAGGCGAAGTTGTTTCCTTCTTGGTTGATCCTAGCCACAGCGATAGATCTCGTACTGTAGTGGTAACACTCTTTACTACCTGTTTCTAGCTCGTTTCTTCAAAAACTAATTGAATTATATGTTACAGTCCTAAACGCAGTTACGACTGAATTAGTATGGCTTTTAGAGAGTTAGTTGAGCTGATTAGTGAGATTAGCTATAAAACCATTAGTCATTACATGTAATAAGCAGACTTGTAATTGTAATCTGATTCCAATACTCTTTCTCTTTTGTTTTTTCCGGGAAATTAGGGAAATTAGCGTAAAATTGAGATTACAAATTACAATTTAGGGTTTTTTGTGTTGAATAGAATAGAAGAACTTGTAGCCACTAGTTTGATTCTTTTTTTAACGGCAACAACAAGAAATGTATTAATGAAAAAAAAAATCTACAAAACAATCTTGAAAAACGGAAAACACCACATTACATGACTGTCCATTAGTTTGATTCTTGATGATGAATTGAACATACAGTTTAGGGCTTTTTGTAACAGGGTTATTGTTGATGCTTTAATTAACTCTGCGGGCTTAAAACTTGAGTGCATAATAGTTTTGTTGTCTTGTTGTGAAAAAATAAAATCATTGCTTATATCTTTATGTATGTACTCTTTGATGTACCCAGATTGTTATTTCCAACTTTGAGTTTGTAATTTGAACTTATAGGTGCCAAAGGGGCATGTCTGGATTCAAGGGGATAACATCTATGCATCTAACGATTCTCGAAATTTTGGTCCAATTCCTTATGGCCTTATTCAGGGCAGAGTTTGTTGTAGAGTGAGTAACTTATTTCATCACATTTGTGTTTCTTGATATGAATGTTATCAATGAAGTCTATAATAAGAGCTGTTCGTCGCTGTAATGGGCTATTTCTATATCTAATTGTGCATTTTTGTATGCTTTGACTATAGGTCTGGCCACTAGATGGTTTTGGATCATTATAACGTCAACGGTAATTGGATTTTCAAAATTATTGCATATTCAGCACAAAATGAGAAGCTTTAAAGGTATTACTACTATCCATCATGCTTCTTAGGATAAGCTAAAGCACTACTCACAGTAACAATATGCAAGAGCAGATGGAATGTAAGAACTGGAATAATCTCCATTAGTTGTATATTTGAATTAGATGATTTTTGGATGGTTAATAGATCTTTGAATCTTGGTATACTGTGAGAAACATGAAGATGATTTCTTATTGTACAAGCCCAATAATTTCAGTATACATGAAAAGGCCTCCAAGGCCGAAAAAGACACCAATCACACGAAGTTATGAACCGTGACCAAATTACAAACTATGTTAACACAGATTCACAAAGGTTGTGTAAACTCATAATAAACCACACGAACCATTTTGGACTTTGGGTGCTATATCTTATGGAGAATCAAGTGAGCACCGTACCGGGGTTGAAGTGTAACAACATATGAAGGCGAGTGAATGTAAGAAGGTGATAACTCAAATGAGAAATTTTGTAGGATTGTTGATATAGCCAACTTAGCTTCCATGAGTGCAAAGTTATTCCCAATACAGATTCGGGGACCCCAACTAAAAGGGAAGAAAGCGAGCTTGTTCTTCGTTGCCTTTGCAATTCCCTCTGAAAATCTCTCGGGGTTAAATTCTTTTGCATCTTCCCCCCAAATTTCAGGATCATGATGTACAAATATAACTGGCAACAAGAATTGTACCCCAGCTGGCACAGTTAGGTCCCCAAGTTTTGTCTCGGTGTATGTAATTCGTGTAAATATGGTGGATGGAGAGTATAGTCTAAGAACTTCATGTAGAATCATGGTTACCTGTTTACAAGAAAGTTTGAAACTTTTATGAAGAATAATAGTTCGATGCACAAATTTTTAAAAAACAGAAACTATAGCTTTGCTTGATGCATTTGATATAATGTGTACTTACAACTTTTAGGTGATTCAACCCTTCGTAAGTTGGTTTATTGGGCCCAAAAGCTTGCTGAACTTCCTCACGTGCTCTCATCTGCCATGTCGGGTGTTGGCTCAACAAAATCATGGTCCAAACTAAGAGGTTTGAAGAACTCTCTTGCCCTGCAAAATAGAATGTTTTGCACTCTCCAATCACCTCGTCAATGCTCATCCCAGGATCCCCATTGGTTCCCATGGTCGATTTTAACAACAGAGAGAGTAAATCTTCATGATCATCACTTTCCCTTGAAAGCATCACACGCTCCTTTTTTTGCACAATTTCACTCAAAATCGATCTCAACTCATTGTTGATTTCCTTCATTCTCTTGTTGGTTTTGGTAGGTAAAAACCTGCATGATATATGTTTTACTAAAGACCCATTTTCGTAGCGGAGAAACAATAAGGAAAGCTAATCATCTCAGTGACCTGCTTTACATCTATTGAAAATAAAAAGATTGAATATTGTTTACCTTCTTCCAGGGAGGTATACTGACTGTAGAACTTGACATGTGAGCATGGCTTGTTCTTTCTGGAGTTGGTATATTCTTCTACCTTGTTCATAGTTACTACCAAATGCATTTCGAGATATCACATCGCTTGAAAAATCATCGATGTAAGGTTGCACGTCTAACTCACACGAACCATTCTTCGACAACAACTCCGACCATTTGGCTACCAATATCTCGTTACAACTCGTGTACATAGCCGAAAACATATGCTATGATATGGAAAGCATCGCGAATTATGAGTTGATAACGTTTATGATTATGAAATAACAAACATTCTAGATACTTTAGTCACATTAGATGCATGTTTCATCAAATGGCATTCGCAGGTGTTTATAATCGTCTACTAACAATATACTAAATGATTTAACTAAAGTTAACTTCAATTAAATAATGTGGATTTATATTATTAAAAACATGTACATCTTTGAGTTTTTAAACTCCCTATACAGAAAATTCATTAGTCACTTAAAAAGGGAAGTCTTGAAATAAAAGTTAAACACACTCGTTTAGTAAATACAATTAAAAGTTATTGGTATAAAAATAAACCGGTTGTTTTATCGGCTTAACCAATTGAGCCATACGTTAAACCGGTCCTAGAAACTGGATGCTATTATAAATAACTGAAACATAATATGATCGAAAGTTTAAACATTGATCATCAAATAGTTAAATACATTCAAGTTCTACAATATTCATCTTAACATGCATAAGTCCAAACATTTAGCACTCGTTATCTTGAAATGGTAGACCGAGTGATTTCCGGTTCAACCGGTTCGATTTTCAAAACACTTAAATAAGTTAACCGTTTATTTGATAAGTGGAATTCATGAATGGAGAGTGTGAGGGGATTGAGTGTGGCAATGTGCATGAGATGAATTCATGGGTGGGTGATGACATTGAAGGAGGGGGATTTGGACGACTCAGATTGGTTCTTGCGGTACTCGCAATAAAAACGATTCTCAAATGATATTTTCACTATATATAGGGGGTGGTTCATTTGAGAACCGTTTTTATTGCGAGTACCGTGTGGACCAATTTTTGACCCTTAATTAAAATAAATCAATGGCAATAAAAATGACGGCTAAATAATGATACATTAATGAGGAGTATTTTGGGAAAATCAAGACTTAATCTTTAATAACAACTTACTCGGACGCAATTCACGGTTGGAAAATTCTAGAAAAGATCAAAATACCTCTATAATGAGCATTAATAGTAGTTACAAATGGTACTCACAATAAAAACGGTTCTCAAATGATCATTTCATTATATATAAGCACACACACCTAATTACGAATTACGAAAAAAAGTTTAGCACTAATTTATAGAAAAAACATACATATATATATATAGAGAGAGAGAGAGAGATGTGGGGATCAGGTGAGAACACATTTTAAGTAGCGAACGGTGAGAACACTTGTAGGCCAATCATTTAATTAGATAAATAAAGGCTATAAATTCAACATATTTTAATTAAACCAAATAATTATAACTCAACATACTTTAATTGAACCAAGTTTAATATCAACCATTAAATAAAGATTATTCAAGGGTTATAAACTATTCTCTAAATTCTTACATTAAAAGATGTTCTCATTTAATCTTGCCTCTATATATATGGGAGGGTTCATGCGAAAAGTGTTTTATTTACAAAAAATGCTAGAAGCGATCTTAGCCACTTATTTGCATTTGATCTAATAACCTAGATTAATCATATTTTTTTATTCAAAAGAGCATAATGGTAAATCATATTTTGTTTTCTTTCCGGTGTATTTATCTATCCTATTTTTCTCTCTCTTATACTTTAAATGGAAATTAAAAAATTTATAACAAGTTATTAATTTCACGATGTTCACTAGTAAACTATGGGTTTTTTTCTGTTCTTTTCTTATATTTTAGGTTCAGCACTATCTTCGCTAGTAAACATTTTTTTCCTGTTTTTCTCTTATACTTCTATTTTATTATTAAGATGGTGTCATTACTGAACGCAACCTACTATTTACATATTTTTCATTATTAATACTATCTTTACTAGTAAACACAAATCATGTACAATCGTTACCTGAAAAATATTAATTAACCTTTCAAACCCAATATAAAGTGAACTTTTGAGAAAAAATAAGAATGTCTGTTTCAATATACAGTCATATGTTAACAAGTGTTTACTATTGAACGCTAATACCTGATTTCCCTTGTATAACATAAAGAAATCAAGTCACTAGTGAAACATAGAATATTTTGTTACAAACATCTCAAATTCTCTTGCTTAGTAATGAACAACAATAAAAATAAAACTAAAATCTAATTTCTAAGAATTTAAACAACTAAATATGTACTTTTGATAAGCAAGTATAAATAAAAATGTCAATCTATAAAATAAAAAACTGATGGTAAAAAGCAAACTCACATAAAAATCATCCCAAGTGCTCTTTTTCAATAATGAACAAACCAAACACACATAAGAATCTGTTAAGAGAAGAAACGATGATAGCGGATTCATGAACAACACATCGAGTTGGTGATGGAGATATAATCATTGAAGGGATGACGGTGGACATTGCTGGCCTCGTGATGACAAGAGGGTTAGAGATCGATGAATAGATTCACATCTGAGTTCTTTTTTCATAGTTGTCGGTCATTTTTTTCATGATGGCGACGACTTGTGTCGATGATGGTAGAAGGTTGAAGACGGTGGTGTCGACAAGGGGAGGAGCCAGCAGCGAGTAGGGGGAAAGACGGACGAGGAGGGGCAACGATGGGTCTTTATGTTGCCAGCGATGGGAGGAGCCGACAGCGAACTGATAGGTGTTGTCCGCAAGTATGACGGAGCTCGTGATGGCGGCGACCTGCACTGGCGACGGTGGCCATGAGGCAGAGATAGTTTTGGGTTAACACGAAAACTGTGAGGAGTCATCGGGAGATTTTGGGTGTTTTAAATGAGAGAAGTAGAGGAGAGATGAGAGAGAGGAGAGGAAAGAGGAGAGGGGAGAGATAATAAACATTAAAATATCTATTTTGTCCTTATTGCATATAATTTTGTTTGAATTACAAAATTGTCATATTTATATTATTACTAGACTAAATTAAATGTCCGTGTGATATACAAGTTGTTTTTAAAAAAATGACAAATATTAAACATTATGTGAAAATATAAATACATAGGTAACCATAATTAATTATATGAAAGTATTATTTTATATATGTTTAGTTAAATATATAATAATTGTTTCGTAAGAACGAATTAATAGCATAATATGAGACTTTCTTAAAAAATACAAAAATTCTATTAATTATAGTTGACATAGAAAAGTAAATTATGACAACTTTACAAAGGATGTTAAATTTAATTACAATAAGATCCGTAGTGTGTGTATAAAATAAACATAGATATGGACAAATAAATTGATTGTGTTTAATATTTTATTATTGATGTACCCTAAGAATTAATAGATTTATTCTTAAATTAATATAATTGATAGAAATTTGAATGATAGTGTAACGTAAACTAAATTTATTTAAAGTCACAATTGAGTTTCAATTTTAACCAAATAAATTGTTATATATTATTGACTCGTCTTTGGCTTTTTAAATTTTCTTAACAAGTTCACCTAATATGTAACAAAGTTGGTAGTCCATAAGAGTGAAGGGTGTACACCTTGGCATGCCCTCGACATGCTGAGTTGGAGGTCAAGCACCGCATGGAACACCACCCCTCAAACATTGGTACCGAAAAGAATTAGTATTTGGTTACCGAGGAGAGAAGAGAGAGAAAGAGAAAAAAGAGGAGAGAGGAAAGAGGTGAGAGAGTAATTTTTAAATAAAAAATCTTTGAAGCGTACGAAGCATAGGTAGTATGGGGTTTTAAGCATGCTTGAAGCATGGGTAGGTTATGCTGATGTGATGTGAAGGATAGGATGCCCAAAAGAGGATACATCCCACGCTCTAATATTTAGACAAATGAATGTGACAAAGTTGGGAGTCCATAATATTTAGACAAATGAATGTGATAATGATTAAATTGCAAAACTATAAAAATTAGTTTTCATACTTTAAAACTCACGAGTTTAATTAAATTTATATATTTTTTATTTATTAATGAAAAGATATAGAAATAATATCTTATCTTATGTTAGAATTGAATTTGAATAATATTTTAATTTAGAGTTAAAATTGAGTTTTATTTATAATAAAAAAGTCAAAATTTGATTTTAATTTGTACTAAAATAAATTGTTGAGATTTAATAATTTAAATTTTTATTATCTAAATCAATAGTTAGGATTGTCAAATTAATTTTATTCATGTTAGTCCTTTATTTATATTAGATTAGATAGACAGTTAGGATTAGGATATGGTACCTTGAACTTGTCTTGAGTAAAAGCAGGTGCGACAATTTTACGATGGTTGGCCCATTTTTGGCCCTCGTAGCTTGGGAGCCCTGAAACGAGGAGCTTCACAAGTGGATTGGGTGTGGGTTTTTTATAAACTTTATGATTCACTAAAACCTCTCTGATTAGATCGGGATCCATCACTGTGATCCTTGCAATCGGTCCTACCCAAGCAAATGATCTTTTACCTGCAATGTATGTGCCAAACCTTCTCACTCACATATATGTATATATTGGACAATCGATGGCGCAACTAGTATATATGTAGCCATAGCAGGTTTTCCCTCAACTTTTTACTAGCTCATAGTGATAACTATTTTTGAGTGGATTTTTTTATATAAGTGCAACTTCTACTCGTATTTTTTCTATAGTTGTTAGGGTCAAAAAGCTTATTAAAAAAAATTATGGGTTAAACCCTTTTTTAAGTGTAAAGTTTAAAGATTAATTAAAATGTATTTTATTGAACAAGTTTAAAGGTTAGAATATTCATTATAAAAGTTTAAGGGTGAAAATTTTATTATGTAAAATGTATAATTTAGATATCAATTAAACCATACATATTTTACCCAAAATTAAACCATACGAATCCCCTTTACATGTTAGAATGGTGAAATTTAATTTTACACGACCAATATATATATATATATATATATATATATATATATATATATATATATATATAAATATTGTGTGTGTGCGTGTGTGCCTGTGTGTGTTGATCAAATATATAAGATGATGGATTCATTGTATGTAGTATGTGAGGATAAGCAAATGGGCCAGGTCGGGTACTTATGATGATCGAGCGGCAACTTGTGACATATGAAACACCAATCTCCGCCATTGTCGCCTCCATTACCATCCTGACATCCTAGCTAGTTCGTACACCCTTATGAGACTTTAATATTTGTTTGTATAAAAAAAGGTACACACGAAATTTAATATTAAAATTAACCCTAGCTAGCTAGTAGGGCCAAAAGCAGTAATATAATATTGGAGTAATTCAGGGGAACATGTTAATATTATTTAAGTCCTAATTGCTTGAATTCAAGTCGTAATTCTCCACTGTGGGATTTCGTAGTTCATTTTTATTTTTATATTTTCTTATACCCAATTAAAAAATAGCGTATGTTACACACACACACAAATATATATATATATATATATATATGTATGTATGTATATATATAGCAAGAGTTAGTTATAATTTAATGGATCTAATTAACTTAATTGATGCAATTCAACATAATATTGTGTTTATATATACATTGCATATGGTAACGGTACTCGATCAACTCCACCATTTAATTTTCTAAATTCACAACTTGTTTATAAAGTCCCACTTCCCTAGCTTGTAGTCCTTTTATTTTATTTTCAAGTTATTATTAGTTAAATTTATATCAAGTTCTTAAACAATATTAGAATAATGGTCTGACATCTTGAGATGTGATGGGTCATGCATCTTTCAATATGTTATGCATTCTATTTATATATGTAATGCACATGTGATATAACTATTTCTGACGTATGATTTAAAAGTAGAATTTTATGACAGTTCGTCTTAATTAAATTAATTTTAAATTATAAATTTATCATTATGAGTTGAGTCGATAGAAAATTATTGAAGTTATTGTTTAATGTTTCTTTAACTTGTATATATTAATATCAGTAGATCCATCTATAGTAGAAGTTAGAAATCAATATAACAAAATTAATTTATTACAGAGATTAAAAATCTATAATCAAATATATGCATAAAACAATATTTTAATTAGCGAAAGGGTTATCATAACATCGAATATGAAATTCATTTGTCCGGCAAGAAAATATATAATGAAAAAAGTTATGAAATTTGATATGTGGAATTAATGGAATGTTGAAAATTAATTAATTTATTAAATAAATAAATTTAGTGGTAAAAGAATCTCTACTTTACTGGTCAATGCAAATATGCATGCAATCACTTTAGTTTAGCATCAAATTAACATGTTAGGCCTACGACATTATAGACGGGGGACCATTTAATTTCTTAATTACGACTTTTATTTATTTATTCAATTCTGCTTGCAACAAATTTAATAGAAACATATTTTGGTTATGTTGCTCACCCGTTTTTTTATTACTATGATAATATATATATATATATATATATATATATATATATATATATCTTTTCGACATTTAAAGTTTGATGACTAAAGTTGATCTATTTAAATTTTGAAAAATAAGATAGGAAGGGCATAAAATTATATGTGAGGGAGTTACACTCCCATTTATATATACTTGGTACGGGTGGGTTCATCAATGTAAAAGGTGTTCAATTGGAAGCCCATTATAGATAAATTTGAATCTAAATTGTAGTTGTGGAACGGAAAGACCTTGTCCTTTGATGGTAGAACATTGATTCAATTAGTTCTAGAGGTTTTTAGAAAAAGTTTGGCGCGAACACTTAAATTTGGCGCGAGTTAAATGAGAAAAAGTAACTCAACCGATTCAAAAAGGGGGTTTAGGGTTGAGAAGTTTGAAGACACAAAATTGGGTGCTTTGGGAAAATGGGGGTGGAGGTTTCAGGTTGAAAGTGATTCACTTTGGGTATCGGCTACTTATGATGATGGAGCGGCAACTTGTGATCGAATATATATATATATATGTGCGTGTGTGTGTGTGTTGATCGAATATATAAGATGATGGATTCATTGTATGTAGTATGTGAGAATAAGTAAATGGGTCAGGTCGGGTACTTATGATGACCGAGCAGCAACTTGTGACATATGAAACACCTTGTTTGTATAAAAAAAGTTACATACGAAATTTAATATTAAAATTAACCCTAGCTAGCTAGTAGGGCCAAAAGCAGTATTATAATATTGGAGTAATTTACAAATGGCATTTTTAAAACGCAAAATTAATTACCGTAAGTATGGATGATGTGGTGGTAGAACGGCAAAGTGGTAGGGAGGAAGTCGTCAGAAAAGCTCATGTGCTTAGGATTCTCGGCTGCCCGTCGTGCCATGGTGGCATACTGTTTCATACTTCCATGCAACAATTTATATGGCGGTCCGTTCAGACCTTGTCGTCTCAAACATCTTTCGATGGCTCTAGGTCTAAGCCAAACCCACCGGACCACTGTCCATGCCCACCATGCACCACCGACCACCACTACTGACACCACCAATGCCAACATGGTGCTCATAATTACAGGCAATGAGCACAAGTATATGTGTGTATGTGTATGTTTCTTTTGGGGAGGTAACAAATTTATAAGGATAAAAAACAAGTATCCTTAAAGGGAGCTACAAGTAGACTATTGGTTTGATTAATTTATTAACTCAAGTTTCGAATCTAGGGTTGGACCACTTTGATTTAATATATATATACACATGTTTGTTTTATATAATTCATTTCTAGAGTAGATTATAATATTGTTCATCCGTATATGATAAATTTGTATAAGATTTCGGTGTTCATCCTAATTAATTTTTTATAAAAAATATATATTATGCACACACATATAACTAGTTTGTAAGGAACTATAAAAATGCTACTAATTAAATTAAGAAAATCCTCATCCACTAGTCTTTTGGATTGATATTTACATTTATATTTAATTATTTTGTTTAATTAAAGTTTTATATATATAAATATATCGAAGTTATTATTTTTTACTATTGTATATATCAAACTTCAAAAATTATAATATAATGAATTTAAATTTCAAAAGTTATCATTTAGTGTATTTCAGTTATCTATTTAACATGTATCTGGTAAACTTTTTTATTTATTTATAATGTCATTCATTGCCGTATATAAGTGTTAAAGAAAAAATAGACAATATAAAGTTAAAGATAATTCTGGAAGAACATTTAGGGTGTTCATCGTCATCATTTCAAACTTGAATTTGAAACACAAATCGAATGTATGAACCCAAAATTTAAATCCAGAAATGAAATTGAAGAACAATGAAATCCAGAAACATCGAAGAACATTGTTGACTCTAATCGAGCCAACATATTGAAATCTAAAAATGAACCATAAATTCCAAAAGCAAAACGAAGAAAATCAAATGTATGAACCCAAAATCGAAACACGTACTTGGAGCCATCGAGCCCTCGTTCGGATGAACAAACCATCACCGAATGAATCAATGCTTTAACAAACCATCAACCCTTTGACAAGGTGAAATTGTATGAATAGATCTAAAGGAATGGAAGATGAAGCGATGAGCACATGTGGTTTCAAAATAGTAGGAGATGAAATCTTGGACAAGTTGAAATCGTATGAACAAATCTAAAGGAATTATATGCGATGAGTAGATTTGGTTTCAACATGTATAATTTCTTTGTTTGGATGCTAACATGTAATTTCTTTGTTTATTATTAATAATAATAAAACCGGTGCCACCTTAAAGGATTGCTTGTTATATCAGATTGGCCGTATTAATTGGTAACTTTAAAAAGTTAGATATATTAAATAATAATTTGTAAAATTCGATATATAAAATAGAAGAATGTTCAATTAGTTCATACTTAATTCATAGTCATAAGGGATTAATTTTAGCCTTTAGATCAATGACATCAATGGTCCAGGTTGCATTTTAAAAATTTGGACGGAGTGGTATTTTCGTAATTCGCATGTGATGCTTTTACAAATCACTTGTGATTGTATACTGAATCACTTGTGATTGAATATTCAAATTTTAGAACTATGTTTTTACATAAACTTTATTAAACACAACTCATATAAAAAAATAAAAGATGACAACTTTAATATACGCTCGAAAACAGATTCCATTAATCATTCTCATTAATGAAGTTGTGCATTGGGAAATAGATTTGAGGAGGTGGTAGGGAATTTTGATTATTAAAGCGTATATTTTAAAGAGTTATTGGAGATAATAACAAAAAATTTAAGTAATATATATAAAGTTAGAATCATAGGAAAGCTAGTATTAAGAATTGTTTAATTTAAAGAAAAACAAAATTAAAGGAAGGAAGAAAAAGAGTGGTTCAAGATAGTTTGATAGTTCTTTATCGATATGAAAATTTTAGATGCTAAATGCGTGTTGTGTAGGTTGCTTAGGAATTTGGGTGATGTATCTCTTTTTATATAAAATACAAGAAAATTTAATAAAGTGAGTGTTGCATTTTTATACTTTTTGTTATATATATATATATATATTATACATCTGTTTTTAATTTATTATATTTTCAATTCTTTCATGTTTATGATGTTTTAATTTCTTTTCAAATTTGATTTTTTTTACTTTTAATCAACAAATTTAGCTATTCATATGTGACATATTATGTGATTGTGAGGTTTTTAGAATTCATACAATTAAATATTCAAATATGAATATTAAGTAAAACTAAAAGTAACAAATTCACATGTTATATTTCTAATATATTTACTTTTAAACGTTAGTATTTTTAACGATCAAATTTAATGTGTTATATGTAAATAGTTAGAGGTGTCTATATATTCACATGTGAACACAAATATATATTTTTGTTCACATTTTACACAATTTAATGTGTTCAAGCCGTGTAAATTAATAACGGCTCATCCGGACGTAATTCACTGTTTTGTAATTATATAAAAGACCAAAATATTCCTATTAATTAGTCATTAATGATGTTACAAACAGTTACCAAGTTCTTATACGAAAAACAGTTCTCGATTAAACTTCTTCCTATATATATAATACAGCCATAAAATAATATACATCTTGATAAAGTAATATTTTAAAAACACAAGTTAAAAAATTTCATATGATGTTATAATAATATTGTGAACAATGACTTGGAAGTAAAAAGATATATTGAAACCAATTTCTCCAATGATGATCTATATGCATGCATGCATGATGCACCACAAATTCAGGGGAACCGCTAATATTATTTATGTCCTAATTAATTTCTTGAATTCAAGTCGTAATTCTCTCCTGTGAGATATTGTAGTTCATTTTTATTTTTATATTTTCTTATACCCAATTGAAAAATAACGTATGTGACACACACACACATATATATATATATATATATATATATATAAGTCAAAAGGTTTTACCATATATTATTATACTGTATGATTATAGATATTTATGTATGTATGTATGTGTCTATTATATGCAATTTCATAAACTCAAAACATTTTTTTACGAGATAAACAACAAATCTTGAAAGAAAGAGAACTTGAATAAGAATCCCACTACCAAAAGCCTGGACTTATTTTATAAGTAAATACATTGATCGAGATCTGTTTCACTTTGTTACTATATAATAGTTAATATGTAGAACCATAAAAAACATATATATATATATAATAAAAAATATAAAACAATTATTAGAAAAAATTTCGCATTATAAATAACTAAATTTAAAAATTATTCCACTAAGACCATATATCTATAAAATGATATTAATAAAATAGTTTTCAAACTTAGTCAATTTTCATCTATATATTATAAATATTGTTGATGTAGGAGTTGACCAAGAACAAACTCTAGCCACGTGCCAAAAATGCCAAAATGCTAGCAAGCTAGACTCAATTTTATATATATATATATATATATATATATATATATATATAAAAGTAGGATCAAATGAGAATACTTTCTAATGTGAGAATTTGAAGAATAGTTTATAGCCCTTGAATGATCTTTATTTAATGGCTAAGATTAATCTTAGTTAATTAAGGTATGTTGAATTTTAATAATTAGATTTAATTAAGGTAGGTTGATTTTAGATCTCTTATTTATTTTATTAAATAATTAGCTTATAAGTGTTCTCACCGTTCTCCATTTAACATGTGTTCTTACCGAATCCCTTATATATATATATATATATATATATATATATATATATATATATATATAGAGCAAGAGTTAGCTATAAATTAATGGATCTAATTAACTTAATATATATATATAGCAAGAGTTAGTTATAAATTAATGGATCTAATTAACTTAATTGATGCAATTCAACATAATATTGTGTTTATATATTGCATATGGTAAAGGTACTTAACTCTATTTAACTTTCTAAATTCATAACTTGTTTAAGTCCACTTCCTTTATAGTCCTTTTATTTTATTTTATTTTCAAGTTATTATTAGTTAAAATTATATCGAGTTTTAACTAGTTTTTAAACAATATTAGAATAGTAGTTTGACCTTTTGAAATGTTATGGGTCATGCATCTTTCAATATGTTATGCGTTATAGGGTTTTATATATGTAATATACATGTGATGATAACTATAACCGACATAAGATTTGAAAGTGGAATTTTGTGACAGTTCGTCTTAATTAAATTAATTTTAAATTATAAATTTATCATTATGAGTTGAGTAGATTGAAAATTATTAAAGTTATTGTTTAATGTTTCTTTAACTTGTATATATTAATATCAGTAGATCCATCTATAGTAGAAGTTAGAAATCAATATAACAAAATTAATTTATAACAGAGATTAAAAATCTATAATCAAATATATGCATAAAACAATATTTTAATTAGCGAAAGGGTTATCATAACATCGAATATGAAATTCATTTGTCCGGCAAGAAAATATATAATGAAAAAAGTTATGAAATTTGATATGTGGAATTAATGGAATGTTGAAAATTAATTAATTTATTAAATAAATAAATTTAGTGGTAAAAGAATCTCTACTTTACTGGTCAATGCAAATATGCATGCAATCACTTTAGTTTAGCATCAAATTAACATGTTAGGCCTACGACATTATAGACGGGGGACCATTTAATTTCTTAATTACGACTTTTATTTATTTATTCAATTCTGCTTGCAACAAATTTAATAGAAACATATTTTGGTTATGTTGCTCACCCGTTTTTTTATTACTATGATAATATATATATATATATATATATATATATCTTTTCGACATTTAAAGTTTGATGACTAAAGTTGATCTATTTAAATTTTGAAAAATAAGATAGGAAGGGCATAAAAAATATATGTGAGGGAGTTACACTCCCATTTATATACACTTGGGACGGGTGGGTTCATCAATGTAAAAGATGTTCAATTGGAAGCCCATTATAGATAAATTTGAATTTAAATTGGAGTTGTGGAACCAAAAGACGTTGTCCTTTGGTGGTATAACACCATTGATTCAGCCGGTTCTTTATAGTTTATCTCTATACTATTTTTCCTTGTTTCGTGCTCTGTTGAGTGTTATTAATATCCTTGAGCGTTTGAGAAAAAAATTGGGGAGAGGGTCGGGAAACACTTAAAATTTGGCGAGAGTTAAATGGGAAAAAGTGATTCAACCAATTCAAAAGGGGGGTTTGGGGTTGAGAAGTTTAAAGACACAAAATTGGGTGCTTTGAGAAAATGGGGGTGGAGATTTCAGATGAAAGTGATTCACTTTGGGTATGGGTGATAAAATGTATTTATGGGAGGGAGGGGGCATTTGTAGCTTGGTTAGGAGTGAGTAATGTTTAGGGTTTATTGATTAAGGTGGGGATTCTAATCAACGGGGAAGGAGTGCCTTTCTTGAATTCCTTTAAGAGGGTGTTAGAAAATGGGAAAGATACTATTTTTGGAGGATCTTTGGGTGGGGCTGATTACTCTTAAAGAGAGATTAGGAGATTGTATAACTTGGATCGTTATAAGAGGTTTTTTTGGGTGATAGAGGCGAGTGGGGGGAGTTTGGAGATGGACTTGGAGTTAGGTTAGAGAACCAAGGGGTAGAGCAGTTGGGGAAGTGAGGGATTTAACTTCGAAAACACCACTATGATTTAGCCACCAATGTCACATGTCATAGTGGTGTTTTCGAGTTTAAAGTTTTACAATCTAGCCTTGAAGATGTTTCGTTTGTGGATGGCGTTGACTTTCCTGCAACTCAAAGAAATAAATTGGTGTCTAAAATGTTGACATTTTTTGTGTGGAGGCTTCTACTTAACAGACTCTCAGTTCGTGAGTTACTTCTCTCTAGAGATACTGATATAGACACAACTTTATGTCATCGATGCAATTTAGCGCTTGAAAGCTTGGATCATTATTTTGTTTCTTGCAAATTTAGTAAATCTGTTTGGTCCCTTTTATTTGTGTTGTGGGGACTGGATTCTCTCAATTTCTCGGCAATCCGTATTGTAGTTAATTTTAAAGATTGAAACTGCATGTTACTTAAGCAGAATAAAGTTTAAGTGGCCATGGTGTTAGGGATTATGTGTACAACAATTATATGATGTCACAACCAATGTCAAAGAACGCTCAAGGGTATAGAAACATGTCAACATATGCGACTATAATTCAAGCGATTATAAAGTTTGGGTGGCCTGTGAGTTTTATAATTCAAGCAGCATATGCGACTATAGAAATTGTAGATATTATTTAAATATGATACATGTCAACATTATAAAGTTGCGATCAATTACAAAAATGACACCGTGTTTTTTTAAATCGGACGGCTGGGATTAAGTTTCTCATTCTCATTTAAACCCGTCTATGTATATGGTGACATTTGATTAGTTGCTAAAAAACGACGTAACATCGTCATTTATTTTTCATAATTTGAGTCTTAACGCACTCTAATAAATTTTTAGTCAAAAGAGTAATTGTTGGTAGTTAGTTAATGTTTTCTTTTAAATAATAATAATAGTATTAAAGCTGGAAAGTTATTTTAATATGTTTAACGTTAAAAAGTTAAAGAAGGTTTAATTAGGAGCCGAAAGTAAACTTGAAGCTATACATGCTTCCATAATACTTCCATTAAATGTTTGTTTGGTGTAGGTTTAAAGTTTAAACTACTTCTTAATTAATAATTATGGTGTGTCTGTGACTCTGTGTCTACCTAAAAATTTAAAAATGACAATATGAAACCCCCCCCCTCCCCCCACCCCCACCCCAACCAAAAAAAAAAAGAAGAAGGTATTATCACAAGCTATATTTTTCTTTATGACAAAACCATAATAATGTTTCTTATACAATACTATTTATAGAAACTACTGATTTTTTTTACTGGTAGCATACATAGTTATAAAAACAAAAAATTTATTGGGTTTACTTCACAAAATAGTAAATAAGCTTGAAAAGTGCTTTAACAAAATCACTCGTTGATTATTTTATAATCTATATCATATTATAAAGCATTTACATATTTTTGCTTAAATTTTTAAATTTTAGGTGTTTTTAAGTTAGTAAACTATTCTTCACCCCTCTCCATATCTATAATCCTTTTCTTTCTAGTAGTATAAAATCACAATAAAAAGAAACTCAATATTTTCAGTCATAATAGTGTAACAAATTATATATTCTTCTTATATCAAGTAAAAATAAAGATATTACATTTTCTCTCACTTTCAAACTTTATAAAACTACTATAAAAATATATTATTTATAGATAAATCTTTCATTTTGAATATTTTAGATGAATTATTAGAAAATGTGCATTCTTATAACTTGTAAAGTAAATAACATATAGCTCGAATTAGTTAACATTTCTGTATTTTTTTAAGGGTTTAGTATCCAAAAAAGTATCGAAGTTATCACTTTTTGCTATTTTATATACCAAACTTCAAAAACTACTATTAATGTATCCAACTTTATAAAATTACTATTTAATGCATTCAACCTGGTATAGCAAGTCATCTGCTGATATGGCGCCGGTTTTAATGACGTGGCAGGTTACGTGTCACGTGACATATTTTCAAATTAATAAAATTCAAAAAAGATTAACATTTATTTTTAATAATAATAAATAAATAAACAAATAAAAACATATGGTTTCATGACTTCATCTGGATCTGGGTTTAGGGTTCTACTTTGGTCCTCATAAGAAACATAAATATTTGAGGTTTTGCTTTGGTCAACCACCACCACCATCTACTGATTAAAGGCTGACGACCAACACCACCGTAAGAAACATATGTAAAGGCAAGTATGCTTCTGCTTTGGTCATCTATCGATATTGATCTAGGGTTCATGGGTATCGATTCCAATAAAAGGTCGACCACCACCATTGTTAAAAGGCGAGTATGCTTTTGCTAATCGATTTAGGGTTCATCAATCGATATCTATTTTGGGGTTCTTGTTTGATGAGGTAAGTTTAGGGTTTTTTTTACATTTGTTTCGTGTTTCTTTACAACATTCAGATGATTTGGGGTTTCTTAATGCTTCGGGTTTATGCTTCTGCTAATCGATTTGGGGTTTCTTAATGCTTCGGGTTTATGCTTTTGTTAATCAATTTGGGGTTTTTGTTCATATGCGATCTGTTAATAGTTTTTGTTCATATGCGATCTGTTAATTGATGGTATGAGTTGCAATTTCAGATTCTTTTAAGATTAGGGTTTTTGTTCTAATCTATTTCAGGTTCTCCTAAGATTAGGGTTTTTGTTCTTGTTCTTGTTATTGGTTTAGATCTGGTTCTTGGTTCATAGATTTTGGTTTGATTTTAGTGTTTTCGTTTTTAGGGTTTTCGTTTCTTGGTTCAGATCCGATTTCTTCATGGTGTTTTCATGTTCATATTAGAGAGATAAAAATAAATTAAAAAGGACATGGCATCTGAGATGGATTTTTAACAGATAAAAATAAATTAAAAATGATAAAAAGAAACTGACAACCTGAACAAGAGTTAAGTTGATACTCAAAATGGTAGTTTTTGAAAGTATTATACACTAAATAGAAGTTTTGAAAGTTGGGTATAAATAATAGCAAAAAGTACCAACTTCAATACATTTTTAGAAACTAAACCCCTTTTTAAATGGTTTATAAATAAAATAAAATTATATCGCGTTACTTTACTTTGTTGTTTTGATCTCTTAATTTTAAATAGTTTAAACTTACTAATTTACCACTTATAAAATAAAATAAAACTAATAAATAGAAATATATAATTAATTGGATCATTATATACCATATTAATAATTAAACCTTCCACAACAATGAGTATATAAAGAAATTAAATTAAATTCCAACCTATCTTAGCTATGGTATTAAGCACTTCAAAATTATGTTACTCAATTTTTTAAGACTACATATTTTAAGTATTGAGGACTAATTGAGAAATGACCTATAGACTCAGTATTTTATAAAAAGTTGACAATTATAGTCCCCACACCAGCATACCTCCCCAGTTACAGTAACATACCGACACCAACACAACGGCTAAAATTCTACTAATTCATGTGAAATTTTATTGACTAACGATAATTTAAAAAAAAATCTTATACCTTTTATTTTTTAAAAATGAACATACTTTAGAGAGAGTTTATTTGTTGCTATTATATTACACGAACACCATGATGGTATAAAATAAAAGGGCAAATAACATTAATAGAATATCTTTTTTTTTCAAACTTAGTTATTATTTTATGAAATTTTTCTAAAATTATACCACGCTGGCTGGATCTAGGCCACCATATAATGAACTTGTATATATTTTCGTGGATGATTATATGGTGGCAGTTACATGCTGACTACTTTCCATTTTTTTATTAATTTAAACAAAATAAAATCGAATATAATTACCAAATTGGACAAAAGTTAAAAGTATATTAGTATTATTATATGGCATCAACCATTTTAATATAATTTATTAAATATTAATTGATTTGCTCTTTTATTTTATTTAATTAATGTTTTTGTATAAAATTAATCATTTCATATATGTTTCCAAAAAAAACTTACAACTTTTATATTACCATTTTCTAAAATTAACCATCTTGTCAATTTAATTATATATTCTAGGATTTGTATAAACTTGTTTGATTTCGATATCCAATAACATGTATCATAAAAATTAGTGATCACGTTCACCCCCAAAGAATTAGTCGATTAGTCGATATATTCATAGGGGAGCTGATCCATACACAAAAAAATTTAGACATACACAACAAGATACAAACAGTTAATGCACGTGATATAAGTTAATAATACATAAAGTTATATATGACCATTTTTATTTCATAAGGATCGCCTCCCTGTTCATGGGGAGGGATCTAAGCTAGCCGAGCTGGGTTTTATAAAAAAGACAGATTCCGGCTAAAATGGGCTTCAAGAGAACCTGTAATTTTGGGCTTTATATGGGCCGGCATAAAAACCAGCTTCGTGTTCAAGCTTTTGCTTGCTTGTTCATCTCTAATGCTAAATTGCTAATCATCAATGAGATAAACAGAGATTAAACACCATCTTCGTCATAGAATAGAAAGTTTACTCCCTTTTCTTCAGCAGAAGCAACACATGCATAACAGATATATAAATAAATATATCTTAATAAAATATTTACATTATCTAACAAAAGCCACCTGTTACTAAGAATAGAATACAATTGAAAAATCACCAGATCAACCCTTTGATCAATAGGAATTAACCATTTGAACCTCTGTTCCTTTTTCCATTTCACAGGAATAGCCTACAAATCTATATTAGTGATTGGTCAAGAGTTTAAATAAAATTAAGAAAAACAACAGATGTATGCCGTTAACAACAGCACTTAAGTTAGGTGTTGTTGCACTCATATTTCTCTTTAAAGAATAATATTAACTTAGGTGTTGTTAGCAGCATACATCCTTTTTCCGATTAAGAATAATCCAGCGAGAACATGAAAAATGATGAATCTTGAAGCCCTTGTACAATTTCAAGATGGGTAAACCATAGGGACTATTTCAAGATTCTTCATCTCCAGTGGGTGAACCACCCCAATTCTCAAAGAATTAAAAGAATCTTGACAAGGAGTTCAAATGTTTCTACACTTTAGAGCAAAATTTGGTTAGTAAGGTTTAAATTTCAAAACAAATATTGAAAAAAATAGAGAAAATCAAACAACTGTCAAGAATTTTGGACTTACTTTGGTAAACCTGAAGATATAAATCCTATCGGACCTATCCTATAAATATAGTAAGAAAACAACTATCGTCGTGAAATTGTTTACAAGTGGTTACTTCGGTACATTTTGCAATAACAATGGCATTGTTTGCATAGAGAACAATTAAAACACTTCAAAAATTTTATTACTTAAGGACTTAACCCCTCCAAATATTATTACGAAAAGGTGTTCTTGGGAAACTTACAAGTTGCAATAAGAAATACATCAAACACATAATTCTTCATATCTATATACACGCAAATACAATTAAAACATTTACAGTCTGGAGATCTGTAACACTAGACACATGATGCACATTACAAATTCACAGCATAATATCACCATCCAATCCAGATAAATATAATAAGAAAACAGGGGGACTATCCACTGGACTGATTTCATCTATACAACTGACCTCAAATGCATGGTGGTGTACTACCAGTCATCAACTTGTAACACCAAAAATCACAGCAACTGTTCCAAGAATAGCCTGCATTGCAAATGGCATATTTTGTTATCTTACTTTCACTGATATGACAGATTTCTTTATGGTAATACATTTGGACTTAACCATTAAAATGAAACAAGAAATATTTGTTTACTGAAAACATGAGATTTCTTACAGCAATTAAGCACGCAACGTATCCAGGTTTCTCGCGGGCGTCATATTGAGCACATAGTAGAATGAATGCTCCTACATACCAGGGGATTGCAGCAAAGAAGAAACCAACAATGAACCTTCAAGATATGGAAATAGCTACAATCAGCTTGATATTAAAGCATTATGACTAAATATGGGTCAAAGGCTATTTTGTCCTTTCCTTTTCTGAGAGGCAACATAAACACACACCCTATTCTTCTAAATAGAATCAGTCATAACTCATAAGAACAACCGATCATAAAGTAGAAAAGAAATACAAGACATGTGACAAATTGATTCCCCACTAGATAAAATTTTGGATTAAAGGTGTATCAAGTATGCTGAGCAACTTTTTTGTTTGAACTGAACACACACACACTTCTAATTCTACACCTATTGTCCACCACCACCTGGGACTAGAACCGACAACATTAAGGTTGGGGAACACCTTTTCCAAACTCCTATAGCGCTAGGCCAAAGCCCTTTGGTTGCTAAACCTAGTAACTTTTAACTTTTTCCCCAATACAAACTCTTCAACTTTGTTCTTACTAACCTATACTTGTATTATTAATTTATGCAGAGAACTTTAGCAAAAAGATAAGCTTATTGGTTATTAACAAATTACCGATCAGGTGCACTGTCCACACCATAGACTATACGTACCACATTTTTTTTGCCACAATGGTAACATGACTCTGCCCAGGCCCACTAGATAAAGGCTAAATAAAAAGGCCCTATAACTCAAAAAGGAAAATGCTTTTGAAACAATATTTAACTGTTGGAATAATTGTCAAAAGAAAAATATAGTTTTATTATTTGTAAAGTTAGTACAATATGTGTGGTTGGATGGGGCAGCATCACCGTGGGGTAACCACCACCGGCAACCGCCACCGCCCGCCACCGTCAAGTGACAGAGAACCGCCGGAAAACCACCAGTCTATAAATATGTATCATTTGTACTCAGTTTTATATGGAGTCGAAATTTTACAGAAATAGAAGAATTTGGCAAGTTTTGCTTTGTATTTTTAGTTTTCGATCCAACATTTGGTATCAGAGCTTTGGTTGTTGCCAAAGTTCTCATCATCTACCAAGAACCGGCACCAGAGATTCAACAGAAGAACACCACCAGGGAGGTGTTGTTTGAAATCAGCAGGGGTTGTTACCTAGAGTGACCGGAAAATCCACCAAGGGGGATACCCAGGGCGGCCAAAACACTATTTTTTACCACCATCTGGCACCCACAACCGAAAAGGGGACATACCTGGTCAAAGAAGCACCAAACCGGAAACAGGGGAGTACCACCATCCGAAGTATACACAACCAGGAGCAAAGTCGGCAAAGGGGCAACCACTGGAGCAACCAAAGATCGCCGACCAAAATCGAGGGTACTCGTTTTTCATCGCCACAATAAATCGCAGGGGCAATCAACGATTGAAGGAAGCCGAGGGATACTCGACTTAGACAACAAGCAAGCATCGACCATCAGCCTTGGCATACCGCCGGCAAAAAATCAAAGAAAAGTCAGAATTGAGGACCGCCGCTTCACCGAAGAAGAAACGAATCAAGAAAACGGCGCCGCAAGGGACTGCCAAGAAGAAGGGATAAAAAAAACCTAATTTCTCTTGATCTTCTTTTAACCCTTCCTTTTTTCTTTTAAAAAAACTTTTAAATAAATTAAATATCTTAGAAGAAATAGACAAATTTTCTTTTATAAACCTTTTTTTAACGGAAGTCTTTTAAAAAATAAAAAAACTATTAAAATTTTTCTTTTGAAAAGGAAAACAAATGCACCGAAGGACTAAACAGAAGGACTTGTTGATCATTTTGAAGCAACTGTAGCAAGAATTGATACAGCAACAGAACCCACCAAGCATATCTCAAGCAACAAAGGAGTTGGTCAATCGAGATATACGTTTGATCAAAGCAGTATTGGTTCAGATGGGGTTACTAGAACCAGAGATCAAGAAAATCTTAACACTCCAAGGAAGAAGACAAGCCAAGAGACAGACTCAGTTGAAGTTGGTCTGTGTGACCTTGTATTTGTTGACAACATTTGTCAAAGCGACCTCGGGTTCGCAGAAGTTCGTGAGGCTGAAGAAGACTATGCAAGAAATGAAGAAAACAAAGATCCTAGCATCGTGGACTACTATACAAACGGAGATATTGAATACTAAGTGGTGAATGGTGATTTCATCATCATAAGCTCAAAGATTTGAAAATTTGAAGATTGAAAACTTTTGACAATTAGGGGGGAGACTGTTAGAATAATTGTCAAAAGAAAAATATAGTTTTATTATTTGTAAAGTTAGTAAAATATGTGTGGTTAGATGGGGCAGCATCACCGTGGGGTAACCACCACCGGCAACTGCCGACGGCCAACCGCTGCCGTCAAGTGACGGAGAACCGCCACCACCACCGGTCTATAAATATGTATCATTTGTACTCAGTTTTATTTGACAGAAATAGAACTTTGGCAAGATTTTCTTTGCATTTTTAGTTTTCGATCCAACATTAACAAAAAACTTAAAAAATAAAAAGGGTAGGCATGTTACAAGCCTTTTTTTTCTTAATTCTTATAGACCAAAAAGGCAAAAAGTAGCACCAAATGGGATATCAGGATAATGGGAAACAACACTTGGCTACCTATCTCACAAATGGTAAACTTCTATCAAATTTACAAAAGCAACCATTAACTATCAAAAATTTAAAATAACCCCACATAAAGAAACAATCATCCCCAATCTGACAGGTTACACCCTAACCAATTATGAAGAAAAAACTTGTTATGATAAGCGATGGAAATCAATTTACAAATATGCTTATTTGTAACATTATCCATAGCAGTTTTGACTATTGAAGCGAAACTTGTCCAGAAACTATGTGTGCAGTCAATGTCCTTAAGAGGTCTAAAGTTGGCAAGATGGTTTCTTTATCCTGTTTTAAAGGGAATCAGATGCATAGACAAAAGAGTGAAATTGCACAACTCAAGAAGTTCCTAAAGTTAATTTATTATTGTTGAATATCTTAAGTTAGATTCATAAAAAGCTAGTGGTTTTCTAATATTTTATATATCTTTTAGACCATACTCATACACTTTGGAACAAGTTGTGATGATACAAAGGAAAAATCTTGCAAAATAATATAAAGACTTGTAAATGAACATCTGTCATTTGCATAATAAGCTAGACAATGAAAACTACCGAAACCTGATGCAAAATTTACGTTTTAAAAACAATTAGTTATTTGATTTGAAGAGGGAGTAGACGCAAAGAGTAAACACATACAAGAAGCCTATAATATTTGACTTCTTTTAATGTAACAAGAAGACAACTTACAAGAACCATCCAATACCAATACCACAGCAAGGAAGGCGAGGTTCTCTCACAGGTCTTCCTTCAGCCACAGCATAACCTATAACATCATACACAATGTTAAAACGAAGCAGACAAACCTTCCAACAATTTATTATATGTTGATATATTAATTGAGCTTTTAGAAAACTAGAATGCACAATGATGTCTACTGTGATTGATCTAGAAATGATGATTATAATGCCCAGTCCCAGGGTTATAGAGTGAGAAAAAAAAACTTCAAATGGATTAAAACCATAGTAGGAAGCAGAAGTTAATTCATGAGATGAGAGACCACAAAGATACAAATTACTTATAAGTAGTATCAGAAACCGAACAATATTTCCATATGAAAAGGGATAAAAAATGGATAAGTGCATTCTGATTCAATACTCAATAGGCAAATTAGACACTAGACAGGCGGAAGAATTTCATACAGTTGTGTTATAAAACATTTATTCACACTGACACAACAAGAAGCGTCTAATAGTTACTCAGATCTTAATTCTGTTTGATAACAACTTTCTTGAGCGAATATGAATATATAAATTCTCTAGATTACCTCTTTGATATTCAATCTAATAGTCAGATCATCCACATTGCCAGAAATTGGAGTTAATCATGTTTTATATGCAACTCATTAATTAAACTCTATTTACAAAAAATGAAGTTTATAAAATTTCAGGGACAAGCAGTATTGATCGAGTATTTGAGTTAGATGTCAGGGGTTTGACATTTTCGTACCTGGGACGGCTTGGTATCCATGAACATAAGGGTTGACCGAGGGTCCACCGGTTGCTCCGGGAGGCGGAGCAGGCTGAGGGAAGCCAATCACCGGCGGAGGAGGATAGTTGTGAACGCCCTGGAAGGTACCGTACTGATGAGGCGGTGGTTGCTGCTGATCCGGATGATGCTGGTACTGATATTGATTGCCATCCTTGGCGGGTTCACTCATGATTTCTTTTCTCTTGAAGACGAAATCACACAACTGAAGAAACAAACACACAAAGGATTCTCTAGGGTTTAGATCATAGAGCTTCGTAATTGTATGAGAAGAAGATGAACCGAATGAGTTTGTGTACAGCTAATTCATGTATAGCATTGACTAATTAGGAATGGACACGTGGATATTAAATTAATAGTACAGCCTCGCAATCACGAAATTAATATATTCATAGCTGGAGTGATAACTCTTATAATGTGTAAGAAGCTAAAATGTGTAAGAATCGATGTTTTTAATGATTTTGATACTTTAAATTAGGGTATCTTATGTTTAAAGAAGCTAAGTGGTTAAGTTTTTATGATTAGAATACCTCTTCTTAAGCAATAAATACACGCTTGATTTTGACCCTTAACTTATTGTTGTCATTATTTGTCTTACCAATAGCAATCTAATTACGTGATTTATCTCATTCATATTAGTTGTAAGATCAGTTGGTGTAAACTCCCAAAGACAAGTTACCCGAGTGTAAGAATCACTCCCAAAAGAGGAGGTGTTAAGGATGATTTTCATGTTTTAAATGATGACGTGGTATGTTTAACGTGTCAGGTGGTAAAATACATGTAAGCATAAAAAACATTATTTATTACAACCCTTAAAACAGATGTCAACATCCCTTTTTATATCTTGTAGTTCTCAGAAAGTTACAGTTATGAATCTCACAAGTACAATTTATTTACAAATTTCTTTTCTATAAGCCTTTTATTATCGTATACTGAACAAGTAACAGAAATCACGCAGCTTTCGACTCCATATCTTGCAACCCACAGACCATATTAGCCGGCACAGCCACATCTATCATTTTTGGATACGACAACTTCAAATCTGTTAAGAAATAATTCGATTAGATGCTGACATATGGTTACAAGTTGTGCATGTGTTAAAATATTATTATCTACTTACTTTCCATGATGCTTTTGAAAGTTTCCTGAAAAATCAAAAGCTTGGATTAGTAACAGAAACAAAATTACATCACCGGAAAAGTTCACTCCATGTAAAAATAAAGCTTTGTCCCACGAATTGGATCTTAAACTAGGTTTATTTCAGGGTCGATTTGAAAAATCAAGGGTTAAAATATGTTTTATTGCCCAAACTTGTACATTTCATAGCGCTTTAACTCCGAACTTTCTTTTTATCAGATAAACCCAAAAGTTTAGTTTTATGGGTGATAAAACCTCTAAATTTTGTTTCAATTGTAAAAGCTTGGGGATTAAAACAAAATTTTCCCTATAAAAAACACCATAAACAAAGTTTAGGAGTTTTACCACTCATTAAACTAAACTTTGAGGTTCAACCAATGACAAAGAAAACTTGGGGCTAAACTGTATAGATGTGTAAAGCTTAGGGGTTAAAACATATTTAACCCAAAAATAACCCATTTATTGGGGATCATACAATTTATACATGGTTTTTGATGTTCATCAAGTGAATGAATCAAAAAATATGGGCTTTGCTCATAACTGGTTCAGTTAGAGTTATGCATTATCTCTAACTAACCAAACGGGTTAAGTTAAAAAATTTAGTAAAAAGGGTACGAGTCAAATGTGTCGAATAGGTCAAATGGGGTTAGAGTTACCCCAAGCATGTTAAAATCTATAACAAGCTCCAAAATCACTTTATTAAGAAATGATAGAACATTTTGGTATTAATATAGTTTTTGTAATCATAGTGAGCAACATTGGACAAAGATAAAGCGTTTCCTGGACTATTTATACAAGGGTTAAATTGAGTAAAAGTTTAAGGGTTAAACCAAAATAGGAAGCAAAGTTTGAGAGTTAAACCAATTTTAACCCATTATGTAATTACAAAAGGAGGATAATAAAGTGTTTGCGGGTCAGAAGCCCCTTTTAACCAGCCTTAATAATTACCCATTTTGACCCGTAACCCAGTCTTAACGCACCCATTTTGTAAACTCTAGTATAAACAAATGATATCAGGGTACCTCATCTTTAGTGAGGCGAGGGTTATATAGCATCTCCTCTCCCACAGTGCTAACCTGAAAACCAAGAGTTTTATGAGCATCTGCATCTACATTCTGTATGTGCATTTCAAGATATTACACCTACTAACCGTGAACCCTTTGTAATCATGAGCAGGGTAAATGAATGTGTCCTCTGGCAATGTGAAGATCTGGACACAATAACCAAAAAAAGAGTTTCATTAAAGATTTTATCAAGAATAGGATGTGTAATAGTTCTCTGATCTTTTAATTGTCAATCTATATGCTCTTGCCTGTGAGTGAACTGATTCATATAGCTGCTGCGAACTTCCACCCTATAATACAAAGATCATCATTTACCAATGCTAACTATTACATATAAATTTGCCAGTTCTTTGATAATGAAATCCTAATTATACCTGAAAATCAGTTCTCCCACATCCACGTATTAATAGAGCATCACCAGTAAAAGCCATTCTTGGTTGAGGTTGATCAGGTCCATCACCAGTAACATAGGTAACACAACCTACCGTATGCCCTGGAGTTGCACGAACCTGAAGCAAAACATGATGATAATTGGTACAAAGTTTGGTTAAATATTCAACAAGCAACCCTTTCTAGAACATCTCAAAATAAATAATTTCGTCATACCTCTAAATAAAGATCACCAAATTGAACTTTGTCACCAGCTTCGACATGAATATCAGCAGATGCGTTGCTTGCTTTGGATATAATAGACTTGACACCAGGAACTTTAGTCTGCATTTAAATCGTGTCATATATGATGACGATTGTCCATTACAGTTAGTTCTTGTTGAGAAAGAGTAAGATCATGAGGTCTGTTTTTAAACCTTGATCAGCCCACTCCCAGTGATATGATCGGCATGGACGTGGGTGTTGATAGCATATACAAGTTTCAAGCCCAGATCTTTAACAAGAGAAAGATCCCTATCCACTGTTCTATCCACAGGGTCAACCAGCTGCAAGTTTTCATACAGAAGAACGAATAAATCAAATAAATGATCCTCTTAATACAATCGCACAGAAACATAAACTTTTGGCTTTATAGAAATACTCATAAGTGATATCCAGTATGCACAAATTTATTTGAACAACTAGGTGGACCTATAGGTTACCAGACACTTAAGTTGACTAACACAATTGCACAACACCATACCACCTCAGTTTTCTCCATCACATTGGCCATATCACAGCCATCACACCGAATCAGTGAATCGATACTCAATCACAACATCACACTCACCCACCAACTCATTTAATACACAATAAAAAATAAAAAATAAAAACAAAAATAACTCAATCACACAGCCTGACTGCCTGAGTCTCCTCACGCCGTCCTTCACATTGTCACCAGCCTCATAGATCATTGTGTGATAGAGGGCATCATGCCTCACAACAGCGCCACTCCACCCCCTCTAAGAGAGACCCCAGAAACAATCTACATCAACAGAAAATCAAAATTGATCGTTTTCCTGTCCTTTTTTTTAATCAAAATCTCCTATGTCCATCAACGAAAAAGCAAAAATTTAAGTAGAATGCATATATGGCATCCTCTTTTATAGTCTGTGCAATTCACTCTTCGGATAAGATTTTATATGCAGGAAACTGACATAAACAAAATTTGATACCAAAACGCACCACAGCAAAGCCAACCAAAAGTTCACAGTTTAGAGAAGTTTTCCTACTGACTACATTAGATTCGTTAAGTTTTTAATCATAACTTCAAAAGAAACACAAATGAGTAACAGCAAATTGTGGACAAATAGCTAGTAACATGAACTGCAGAAACATCAGTTAAGGAGCTTCAATTCCGAATTACAAACCCTAAATTCTAACTGTTTGAACGTTGATTCCGAACTAGCATGAAGTAGAATTATTAGCTTAAATTACAAGCAATAAACATGATTGAGCTCAATATCAACATGATTGACATTAATCTGAAAATAGAAATGGAAAATTACGAACCAAAGCAGGCTTATCTGGATGAGAAGCATCGGCTAGAAGGTAAGTGTAAGTCGATGATTCCTTCTCAAACAACTGACGAAACAACAACTTTGATGACGACGAAGATCGTGTTGAGTACGACAACGATTCCATCTTAGATCTAACTGAAGATGATGACGATGCTGAACAAGAGACGATCGGAGAAGGAAGAAACGGATGCTTAAAAGGAAGAGAAGTACAACTAGTCAACCATAAACATCGAAATCGTAGCATATCTACAAGACTCTGGCTATGCGTTGGCGATTATATCAACATTTAAACCAACTGTAATTTGATATTCCTAAGCCCCCGTTGCAATTGGCGAATAAACAAATGAATGAAATCTGGAGAGCCATTGGGCATTGGCTTGCCTTGGCGGTTTGCTCATCCGCTCGTTGGAATGGAGACTGCGTTCTTTCTTTTATTGGTCCACGTGTTACGACGCAGTTTCAACTTTTGCTCTTCAAGTTTAGTGAATGCTCAATTTTGTGCCTGTAAGTTCTACTATTAACACTTCAGTCCCCCGTAGTTTTTGGTGTTTTAAGTTCTATATTCTCTACAGTGTGTCCAGCAACTAAATCCAAATGCTTTAAGTTCATCATCACAGATATTCTCTTAAAACTTGGTAGTCCCTAGGCCCCATTGCTGGAAAGGCTCGGCTTCAAAACCGTACGTGGAGCTTCCACCTCATACGCCTCCTCTAGGGATGGAGGTAGGCTCAGCCCAGGCTCTTCACACCCCTCTAGTCCTGATTTTGCTTATGCATTACTTTGGAATATTCTTGTCCACTTATAAGATAAGGTTTCCATTCCGATTTGCTACTGTTAAAGGATTTCTTGCTACGATTCAAGCAATGCAGGACGAGATGGAGTCGATGAAAGAAAGTCTGGGACTTGATTGACCTTCCGCCATGCACGTGGTTCCAAGTTAATGCCAGATAAAAAGGATTTCATTTATAGTTTTCCATGCCATGGCCCAGGGCGAGGCGGTACTTGTGATATTTCGGCTTTGAACGCATTTTATTTGCGAGAGGGCAGAGCTTTTGTTTTTGTTGTTGTCAAAGAGTTGAACAATGGTTTTTTCGTGGGCACCATAACTGGTACACCAGAGGTGCATCCTTCCCGGTCCTCTCGTACTAGGGAAAGGTCCTCTCAATGCTCTAACGCCCACAACGGATATGGACCGAACTGTCTCACGACGTTCTGAACCCAGCTCACGTACCGCTTTAATGGGCGAACAGCCCAACCCTTGTAACATACTACAGCCCCAGGTTGCGAAAATACTTTATTTGAAGACAGTGATGGCGCAAATACATTCCGTGCTTTTAACCCAACACAGGCTGAAGAAGCTTATTCAATGGTCACTGCTAGTCGCTTTTGGTCATCTTTAAAATGATGTATCTTCATATATAAAGGACAAGATAGGCTCTATTGTGTATACCTTCTTACAAGTATTTATTAATAGAAGAGTATCTCGTAACCGGCACATGTTTACCATTTAAAAAAAGAAAGAAAAATTATATATATGCGCTACTAGAAATGATTTGATTACCACAAGAAAAATGATATATTAACTTGTTGTCCCTTTAAGAAACGTGAAGAAACAAAAACAAATGAGCTAGCTTACTTTTTCTGGTATATATCAGCTAACGGAAGCCGTGTGTTTGACAAATAAATATAGCCCGCTGGGTATTTTTCATCTCTTGTAGCCTAGTTTATATATCTCGTATAGGCAATTATTTTTATGATAATATGTACCATCGTATTTTCTCTTTCAAGTTTCGGTTTAAAAAACCAGTATATGTTTATACGTATGTTACAAAGGATTTTTAGGACTCGTGTTTTTCAATAGTTGTTTAAACGAACAAGGTACGATCAGATCGTAGAGTTGATTAACATTGGAGGTAATATATAATGGAAGGAAAAGTTATAGTTACTTTATATAATTTGCTCAATAAGAAAAAGGGAAAAAGGCTAAAATAATTTGCCGACATGTGAAGCCACCGTCTACGTACGCCATCGACATCTCCCCTTTAATAAATTATGCACATGAGAAACTTTTTGTCGTTGAAGATAAGATGTTTTATACAATCATTAGTTCATTACACCTTTTTTTCGTTAATTAGATTGTGATACATTGAACCTGACCGAATGAGTAATTGTGTTTATGTTAAAAAAATTTAATACAATTATGAAATGGTAATTAGGGAAGTTCATGAATACATAATTGCGGATTAGGACAAATGGAAGCTCATGAATACATAATTACGGATTAGGAAAACCGAATTGTGAAATCTAAGTCCATCTATATACAACCCTTTTTATTATACACGTTCCAACAATAATCCGAATCTGTTTAGGATCAACATCAATAGCCTCCCCTATTAATTGAATTAAAGGAAAAACAAGACTTGTGTGTTGTTTGCTTTTTTAAGCCTCTTAATGGGTCTTAGGCCTTACTTACTGTTTGCTTGTTTTCGAAGACATAAGATATCTTATGTCTTATTTTATATCTGCGGAATAATATATGGTTTAGAAGATCTTATATCTGTGAAGAAAAGATCGTTTGTTTTTTTAATTTTAAGAAATGTCTTATTTACTATAACTTTGCAATTTTAAACTAAATTCAACAATTTAAGTAAAATTATCAAATATCTAGGTTCAATACATTAATTAATATAAAAAATATAAGATTAAAAAAAATTGTTTACGGAATTTGCTTAATTAACATAACAAAGTCACTAAAATTTCTACATTTACATCAATTGTTCCGCAATTTGATCTCGCAAATGAACCATGTATTCACGATTCGCTACACTTCCATGTATATAAATTAAATGGGTCAAACATGTATATAAATCAAGATTCAACCATATATCAAGTTTCAACACATCCAACTTGTTAAACGGGTTGAGGATGATGGGTACAAATTCAAACGGGTCAATTGCAACAGATTCAAAACAAAATTAAAAACAAACATGTATATAAATTAAAGGGGTCAAACATGTATATAAATCAAGATTCAAAACGGTTAAACTAAATACAAACATGTAAATAATCAAAACATGGCATTCAATTTGCTAAATGGATCAAACACGTATACAAATTGCAACAAATTCAAAACAAAACTAAAAACAAATATCAAGTTTAGTCACATTCAACTTATTAAGCCGGTCAAAAGTTTAATTAAATACATAAAAACTTGAAAGAAAAATACCTAACCGACATAATGTTTAATTATAGAAGCAATCTGTCAAATTATAGACATATAATAATCGATCCATACAAACAGAATCTATTAACTTACATAACTATCACAACTACAATTTACATCTATTTTACATTCCAACATTTAGTCTCAAAGTTCTAGGTTATTTAAACAATTTCCCTAATTATCTTTTCATATAGTTAATAATTATTTGGAAAATACTAACCATATATATAACTATATTAAGAACTTAAGATTTAAGAAACTCCTAATGTTTATATATATTATCATTAAAACTTGAGACATCTTCAATCATTTCTTTTTGGTAACCCAAAGTATGTTTATGTTAATATACATTTGCCCACAAAAAGGGAAAAGATTCAAAGAAAAAGGAAGAAGTACAAGGATGAAGGTATTGATGACCACTACTATATAATCTTGACTAAATGGGTGGAGTTGACAAATCAAACTAGTGAATAATATATAAAATCAAACAAATCGGCAGGAAGTACTAATTTTGGGGATGAACTAGTGAATAACAGATAGATAAAGAAGTACATGGCTTGATTAATTTTTGGGAATGAACCCGTGAAAAAGGTCAAACAAGCAATGGCAAAAAGAACGACGAACCAATGATGAAATCGACGACGGGTAGAGAAGAGTCGACGAACAGCGGAGAAGGGAAGAGGTCCGATGGAGGAGTCGACAAGCTCCGATCTTGGCGGCAATGGGTGGAGAAGGGACGACGTGAAGATGGGGAGGCGGAGAGAGTGACCGACATGAAGGTGGGGAGGCGGAGTGGAGGTCTGCTGGGGCTAGGTTTAAAATAAGTGATATTTTATCACTAATTCAAATAAGTGAATATAAGTGATAAATAAGATCTTAAAATCACTTACATCTTATCCCAATCAAATAATCTTATTCTAAATGTTTGCCCGCCCACAGACATTTATAAGAAATAAGTACTTATTTTAAAAATCAAACAAGCCTTTAATATGATGTTTTTTATCATCCTGGCGTCGAGCTATTTTTCCGCAGGACCTCTCCTACAGTATCGTCACCACAGTAGAGTTTAACCACCAAGTTCGGGATGGATTGGTGTGGTTCCTCTACGCCTAGGACACCAGAATATCGAACCATGAACAAAGAAAGGCATGACTAAATAAGAGGTTTTAATATATTGGGGATTTATATTAAAATCTAAAACTATCTTAAAACCTCTAGACGAATAAGAGGCTCATACATGTTGATTACCTCTTGAAAAAATGATGCACGCCTCAAACCCTCCAGCCCCCAAAATAACCCGTCGATCTCCACATTGTGCTTCTCTCCATGTTGTGCTTCTCTCCGACGCATTCCAACCGTCGCCAGCAATACCTCCTGCACGTTGCCCTTTGTCTTTCCCAATTGAGATGAATTACTACCTTTGTGTGATGGAATCATAGTGCGGAAATAGGAAATAGTAAATAGAAAACAGAGTTATGATTTTCAAAGTTCGTTTAGTAATAACAAACTTCACTCAGTAAAGACTTGATTAATATATAAGGACTAACAATGGGTATTCAATTGCACAAGAACAGACTTGTCAATTGAATAGAACAATATATAATTTAACTAAGAACTCTCACTCAGACAAATGGAATGAATAGCTTTTCTCAACGGAGAGAAAAGCTATTTATACAAGTACACAAAATGCTCTTAGTCATCTAATCTATGACACCTATAAAGATCCTATTGAGAATATGAATAACGAACTCATACACATTCAACCTATAAGAGAACTTTGTACTCAATTGCTTGCATTACAAAGTCTAACACTTGATAAGGACGTCAATGACGTCATAATGGGGAGACCAGTTGATCACTAGTCATACTTCAGTAATCTTTTACCTTCAATTTCAGTGATGAAGCCTAAAGGTCTTTAGTAGCTTGGTCTTCAGATGGGCGGATCTTCCGTACTCTTTCTCTAGTCTTGAAGTCTTCTTGGAAGCATTTCAGGTTTGATGGACCATTAATAAATCAGAACTAACACCCTTCTATTCTCCGGTGATTCCTTCCTCCCATACCGTGGTTGTCATCAACCCCTCTTTCTTTGTCTCTAGCAATTACAACCAAGTACAAGGTTATTGTCTATATGTGATTACAACAACAATTGATTGAGTGTCTTTTTCAAAGGAATTGATTGTTACTTTTTTTCCAAAGAATCGATAGTTTATATTTTTCCAACAACATAGAAAGTTTATGTTTTGTTTCAATATCATCAATTGTTTCCCTTGATTATCCATATCTAATGGTATTTCGATAAAGAAGTATGGTTTGTGCAATTAAAACTACGTTTTTCTATAATGAAGAGAATGGTCCCTTGTCCGTTGGTTACATAACGAAACATCACAATTACATGTTTTGTCATTCATAATTATATACTAAAAGAAGACTTCAATGATGATTTTCTCTCTCGACATGATCAAACCGATATACGTGAGAATGAGAGCGCACAACATGGTAACGAGGATGATGATGGTGAAGAGATTCAACCACATGGGAGTGTAGCAAATCAATAATATATGAATTATTTACGAGATAATATTGTAGCTCAATTGATGCAAAAAGCATTTTCAATTTAGATAGCTCTATAGAAATATATTCTAGGTATTATTGCATTTTTATTATATAACTTTGTTTTAATTCACTATATATTTTGGTTTAGTATTTATTATTAGAATATTTTATTTTAAAATTAGAAAAGTTAAATTTACCAAAAAAATGCAACAATGGAATATGAATGTCATAATACAGATTTACAATCATTCAAACTTTTGAAAAAACAAACAACATAATATGAACACATATTCAAACATCTGATTAATATCTTAATGTTCAAACATGTCATTTAAAATAAAAAACAAAACCTTTTAATAAATATACAACGTCTTAATAGGTTATTTGTTATACGTACATTTGAAAGGCATAACAAGTTACAAACTAGAAGATTCAATGTGTTAAATCTTTATTCTATTAACTTATAATGTTCTGGATGAAATGTTTAAAATGATAAAGGAACTCCCAAGTCCCAACCTATGAAGTTTTTTTCCCCCTAAAAACGTACAGCCAGCGAAATGCAAAAACAATTTTCTGGATAAAATTTAATAAATTTAATATAATAACAAAATCTAAAATTTGTTACTAAATAATTAATCCTGTAAAACACTATTTTTTGTATTAAAATTGCAACATATATAATTGTATATAGAAAAGTGTTTTTAATAACGATTTGAAATGAAACTTCACTAATTGTTATTATACCTTTAGAACTTCACAAACTAAAAGTTAGGAAATTATGCTTTTCAAAAAATATAAAAATATAAAAAAGCTAGGAAATAAAATAAATTTCACCAAATTCGAATAAAGGAAATTGACAAAGTGTACTGCCGCTTGGGCATGTTTTGGTGTTCATATAACATGATTTTTAGGAAATTAATGTGTGATTATTTTTATTTGGAATCCATCCCCTTAATTAATATAGACAATATCAATCAAAACCATTAGTAACATGGATATATATATATATATATAAATAGAATAGAATAGACTATTGTTATTCTTAAAATAAAATAAAATGGAATTAATGGTTATTTTGACTCATAACATGAAAAATATATGGTTTAATTAGGAGAATGACGTATCATCATCTCAAATAATTTATCATCAGATTATATTTTGTCACTGGTATTAAAATAGATAAAATTGTTATTTATTTATATTCATACTATTTATTTAGCATGTAAAATAAAGGGTTTAGTTTTCGAAAATGTATCCAATGTCATCATATTTTGCTATTGTATGTACTGAACTTTCAAACTTACCATTTCATGTATTAGACTTTCGAAACTTACCATTTTGTGTATCGAACCTACTATTGCATGTTACGAGCTGACATGACGCCAGTTTTGTTGATGTGGCTGGTGACATGGCATATGATTTGAATTTTTCATGGTTTAACATAAATAAAAAATAAAAAACTTTATTTTATTAATATATAAAAATAAATACTGATTCTTGTTCAACATATCTGAAGGTTCATTAAAGGTTGGTTCCTACATATCTAAATGTGTGATTTAACCATGTTCTTTGGCCGACACCACCAACATCATCGACTTCCACATTCTTGAAGGTTAGTGTTAATTCTTGAAGGTCGGTGTTCTTCTATGGTTAAAAGCTCAAGGATACTCTTCAATTTTTACATCTACTTGTTCAATTTTCATGTTATAGAGTTTGTAATTTTAGGTGGGGTTGAACAAAATGGGTTTGCGATTTAGGGTTTCAATTCTTGTTTTGGTTATCGATTTTCAGATCTGCTTTCGGGTTATGTTTCAATTTTGGGTCTTTTTCATTCAAATATGTTTCGATTTTGTTTCATTTGCTTGAGTTTCAGAACCAACTGGTTCAACAAACCGGCTTGTTCATAATCGGTTCTGGGTTATTGGTTCTTGCAATTACGATTCACAGTTTCAGATCTAGGTTTTTTTTATGTTCATCACTTGTTTCAGATCTAGGGTTTTTCTTGCAATTACGTTTCAAATATGTTTCGATTTTGTAATTAAGATTTCTGTCTCCATCTTTGATTGTTCTTTTTAAATCTAGGATTTTGATTTATAGGTTTGATGTTCTTCTTCAAGTGTTCTTCACTTGTTCATGATTTTTTTAAAGATATGAATGATGTGAAAATTAATTACCGATGTGGCATATTATAAGTAAATGAAAAATGAACAAAATTACTGGTTACCTGTGAAATAGATAATTGGGTACATTAATTGGTAACTTTTAAAAGACTTATACACTAAATAGTAGGTTTTGAAGTTTAATACCCACAATAGCAAAAGGTAACAACTTGAATACATTTTCAGAATTTGAACCCTAAAATAAATAGTTATTTATGATCAATATGAAAATGGTGAAACATAATGTATCATGCAAAGCAAAAGGATATCGAGGAAATTAAATTAGAAGATTTATTCCAGGTACTTCAAAAATTCTCAACTATTTGGTTCGCCAATAGAAGACCAAAACTGCAAATTAATCGGTTAATTTGGTATTTGTTGATTGTAACTTGAAGATGAATCTTGGATTAAGGAAAAAGTTTTTTAATTATGTTAATATATTGTTTCCTAATTTGTATTTTGGCAACATTAAGGGTTTTGGGTGATTATAAATAGGGGCCTTAGGTTCAGTCATATGTACATCTATTATACACTTTTAGTTAATAAAGAAGTCTCTGTACCTACCCGTGGACGTAGGTCGTGACCCCGACGACCGAACCACGTTATATCTTTGTGTCGTGTTTTCTTATCTTTATTGTTATCCGCATATTCTAACGCTTGTTTGGGGTATGCCAAATCCTATTGATCCTAAAGGATAATCTTTTTGGTTTTTGTCTATAGGTTGTTATTACCGGTGTTATTATTGCTTATAGTCTATCATTTTATAATCATGTAATCTAAATTTGATATCTCCGTCTCGAATATTTCATCTTTGGTATTGGATTTGAAGAAATAATAATGATTCAAATTTGCCGTTTAAAAATAGCAGTATACTTACATACACTTAGATGAATAAGAAAACAAGCATAACGATATTATTTAGAACTAGCAAGGTACTCACGCAATGCTGCGGCGGCAAGTAGTTTCTATTTTACATCATGTTGCTTTTAAAAATGTAATAATATGTTATTCACTCAATTCAATGTTACGAAAAAGTATCGTACAATGTCTATTTTTTTTGTTTTTTTATTTGTATTAACTATTTTATTAATTTTAAAAATAAATTCTAAAAGATATTAAAATAAAAAAAGATTTATATTTATGAAACAAGGAGAGAGAAGTTAATAAAATTTTAAAATTTATATTGATGTGTGTGGATAATTGTGTTTTTGTGAGAGAGTGTTTTAGTGTTAGAGAGATATTTTAAATAGATAAAAAGATACAGTAAATTAGGAGAGAAAATAAAATGGATAAAAAGAAGGTATTTTAAATAGATAAAAAGTTAAAGTAAATTATGAGAGAGAATGAAATGATTAAAAAGAGGTATTTTAGTACATTCAAGTTACTTAAAATTAAGAGTTTTTAAAATTATAAATATATTATAAAAGAGTAAGATATGAATTTTTGCATGACATGTGTCTTCAATCATAGCCAAAAAGCACTAGTATAAGTTATACTGCAGAGTTAATGTTATTCGGTAATCGATATACTTTTATAAGCTTACTAATTTGTGAAACATGTTTTTCCTCATTAATTAAAGAGTCATACTTGTAAATGATATTATAATTAGATGGTTATATTTATAGAGTTGTGTTTAATAAAGTCTATTTAAAAAATATAGTCATAAAATTTTAATATTTAATTACATGTGATTCAGTATACGATCATATATGAATTACGAAAATGTCACTCCATCCAAATTTTTAAAATTTAATCTGAACCATTGATGTCATTGATCCAAAGACTAAAATTAGTCTCTTAGGACTATGAATTAATTATGGACTATATTGAACATTCTTCAAGTTGAATTTGTGTGTGCCTAACACGTGGATACTCATTAGTTACATAGAGTCCGTGTGACCTTTGGCCAACCACGGATGAACCTTGCTTTGATATCATATAAGTTTGTGGAGTTCAAACTCAAAACCAATTAACTATGAGTAAAGTAACACATGATTCTTATTAAATACAATACAAAATCACTTTTCATCTGATATGAGTCATTGCTCATCAAATATCTTAAACATATAAGTCCCACATGACAAAATTCAAAGCATATACGTGTCATATATTTATTGGATTGCTTAATAAGGTTTCTTGTTTATGTAAAAATCTAACCAAACTTTTTAAAATACAACTAACATATACATAAACAGAAAAATACGTTGGATAAACAATCACCACTTATAAAAGGCACACGACTCTTAAACTCATTAACCCATTATTTAATCTATAAAACAGATAAGTTTGTAGCTTCTATGATTTCTTTGGTTGGTTAATATTAATTTTAGCATATCTTTGAAGTTTGAACTGATTTAACCTAAAAATTTCAAACATTTTGATGGTTAAAACCTACAATCTTTTTTCCCTTAATTAATGTTTAAAATCTAAATTTTATTGAATTAGTGTTTTAGTCTCAAAACATTTATTTCTTACTCAAACATTAAATATATTTTTTTTACATGTTAAGCTGAGTTGTCATATTTCTTACATGTTTTATTCTTGTTATTATTTATTTGTATCACCTTTCTATCAACTTGTAAAAAGTGTGATACTATTTTTATATTAACTTTGTAACATCTGTACCATATTTAACAAAACTAGAGTTTTTTTAATTCAAGTTTTATATTATTTTTAAACACATACAAAAGTTATAAAAATGCTATATTTTTTTAAAATATGATGCCATTTTCTATAACATTCTGTGCATTCTCAAAATTCCCTTTTTGGCTTTTAGTTTCTCCTATAAATTACCCTCCTATAATTGAGTCAAGAAAGCTCACGAGTCACGAGCTACTCGAACTTAATTCCAAAAATACTTGAAATTGGTTGGATTTCAATTGAGTCGAGCTGGTTTTACTCGAGTGACTATTGAGTCGAGCCCGAGTAATAAAAATATTCGGCTTTTAAAGCTCGTGAGCATTAACAAGTTTGTGTCATTATACATTTTTTACCCCTTTATGTAGTTAAAAATTTTACTCGAGTCAAGTCGAGCTCAAAAGTCTTGAGTCCAGTAACATTAAAACTTGTTAATCTTATTATTTAATCAAGTTGGAGCTTGATAGTATCAATTAGCATATCGAGCTTGAGCTTGAAAATAAGGCTTGATCAAGCTCGAGCCGAGTTTTAAGTTTCAAATTTTCTAATCGAGTCAAGTCGAGTTTGACACAGTATCAACTCAACTCATGTCAATCACACCTTATGGACTTAATATGCCTATTTCATTTAATCTCATGAATTGTTTGTGAAAATAAGAAAGTAAATTAGAAAAAAAAGCAGATAATAAAAAAAGGTATTTTGAGCATTAGGTTGTCCGTATCCATTTTTTAGGCAGGGTGTACCGGTATAGGATGGCACGGGATGTCATGCGAAAACCATTGTACCCCCCAATCCATGGCTTCAACGACAATGAGTTATCCTATCTCCTTTTTCTCTCTTCCCGTCTTTTTTACGTTTTCTAATTAGAAAAAAGTTGTGTGAGATGAGTTTGGGGGTAGGAAGGGGGTCACTCAATAGCTAAGTAATGGTGAAGTCTGGGGGGTGAATACCATATAAAAGGTGGCTAAGTGGTATTTTTTTGTGGGTCGAAAGTCACCATTTGTCCTTTTAATTTAATTTATATAATTTTTTATTGGTTAGTAGGTATTAGACATGTTCATAAATTTGGTATGGTAGGAAGTGATAATTAAACCATCTGCATCAATGCTTCAACCAGCCCTGGTTGAACTCAATCTAGCGCCAAACACCATCACCGGTGGGTTGGTCCCGACTGGTTCCAACCAGCCCGGGTTTTCCTTTTTTTCTCTTTACCCCTTCCTATCTCCTCTTTAATAATATATGTGGGTTGGATATGGGGGTTTGTGGGTTATAGAGGGTTGGAAGTAAGACATGATGTGGATGTTGATAAGAGAGATAGTATGCTTTGAATTGGATGCTGATGGTCTTATGTGGCTGAATGATGAACTCAATGATAAGAGAGATAGTATGCGTGATGAGTTATGTGATATAAATGCTAAGAGAGATGATATATTCTTATACTTCTTTTCCTATACAAGATCAATTCAAGTATCAAAATTAATAAAAGAGGTAAAGAAAGAAAATTAGTGACTTCACATGTTATCTTGAGTAGAAAGTAGTATGAAAAAAAAAAATAGGAGGATATATATTTTCTCAAATGCTAATAATGATAATATTTTTGTGTATGACACGTGTGATAGCCGACATTGCAAATGTATCGAGAGCTGGGGTATGATCCAGTGCGACGGCACCACGTCTAGCATGTGATATACAATACACGTATCAGACCCGTCATATCCGGGTCTAAAGCACCAGTTTTAACTTTTAACTACGAACCTCCGGTCAAGTCAACCCACCTCAAATTCAATATCAAAATCCACATCGATATCAAAATCAATATCCAAATGAAAACAATCACTGTGTGTATGCAATCTGTATTTGTAATTTACTTCCACGAAAACCCCAGTTTCTTGGCTTATTAAAACCCAAGACCTAACAAAACCCATTTCAACTTTCCACCTTTTTCTGTTTGTTTTTTTTAATCTTTACCCTGTTTTGGGTTCCCACGAAAAACTTACGAGTTTGATGATGTGGGTCTGCTTTAAACCTTAGATTTCCTTGTTTTAAATGGTTGTATTCAACGAACAGTTTTTGTAGTTTGCGTTTGAGAAGAAGAAGAAGAAGGAAGGTCAAAATTTGAATCTCACTCCATGGATATCACAGAGGCTTCAATTATTCATCATGTGGGCATTGTGTTGTTGGTGATATGGTTACTTTCTTCATTCAGTTCTTGCCACCCAATAGTCTACTTCGTCTCTTTGATCTATCTCTATTTGGTAAGCAAGATCTTCAAAGATATATAACTCTGTTTATGTTTGCATAAACTCTAGGGTTTTCATTATTTTATTTTCTTACATTTATTTTAAATTTTTGTTGGTGTGTGTCAGGTTCATGAGAATTACGCGACAAGATTCAGAAGAAAGGTGCGGTTTGAAGAAAAAAGACAGGCCAATCAAAAAAGGGTGAGTCTTTTATACGTGACTACTTTTTGCATCTATTTTACCCTGGTCGACTATTAAGATCTAAGTGAAACATAAAGTTTAGATTCAAGATAAATGGTTTTTTGAAGATTACTTTTTGCCTTTCCTTTTCATTTTCTTTAGAGGGTGTTTGGTATTTGCTTATTAAAACTGCTGATCTCTTTGTTGCATTTCGAAAGCAGTTTTGGACTTCTTACTTACTTATATGATGAAAACTTTGGAATAAGCTGTTTGAAGTTGGCTCGTTAGAAAAGGGATATGTAGATGAGCAGTTTCAATAAGCAATCCGACTCTTGCGTTACTAATTAACTTGTTATGATCAAGTTGTTAAATGATGGAATCTTTAGCCCTGAAACTTATCGAATCCTTTTCATTTATATAGGTACTATCTGATTCTGAATCTGTACGGTGGTTGAACCATTTGGTTGAAAGGATATGGCCTATTTGTATGGAAAATATTGTTTCACAGAAAATCCTCCTCCCTATCATGCCTTGGTTCTTAGAGAAGTACAAACCGTGGACTGTGGTATGAATTTGATCTCAATTTCATCCTTTATAAGCTCATGTGATTATCGCGGCAATCCTTTACAGTTTATTCTTCTGTATAGCATCTTATGCACACAAATTTTGAAGTTGATAAAGTTGGATTCTGCATCAGATACATGATATGCATCTCTTTGTATATGAATATTTGCCTCAGGTTTGATTATCACACATGACAGAGAATGATAGATGTGTTCTAGCCAATGATGGTTAAACCTAAACATACACTCTCAGAGAGAAAATTGACATTTCCAAATATTCTATAGATTTGACGGAAAATTCAATATCTGTTTAAAATGGTGAAGTTCCCCACCTAAGACATATAGCGGGATCAGAGGATAGTCCCAATTTCACGCGACATTAAATAGAAATTTCTTCAAAGGGATTATGTGGCCTAATAGTTACCAAGTTTCATTGGTGTTGTACTAAATTCATCGAACTTTCTCTTAATTGTAAAAACCACTCAAGTTTCGATGTGAATTTTTTTAGTTGATTTAATCGAGTAACCTAAATGGAGTAGCTATGAAAGCTGGTTCTATTTAGCGTCCTTTTTTTAAGTTAACGTGTAGTGCTACACTGGCAACTTTGAAAATTGAAGTCACTAAATAGAAACCAAGTTTCATAATTCTTTCATTGTACATTACTCAGTTTTAACCAGTTATAAACAACTTCACAAGAATGGGACCATATTTGAATCTTGAGTGGTTATAGAGCTGAAAAACGTTTGAGTGACTTTAGATGAACGATATTGCAACTTGATAAACAGTTAGTGATTTTCGCGCCTTCTTAAAACTACAATAATCTTGAGGTTTGGCAAATTTTGTAATTGAAGTATTTATTAAGCATCGTATGCAATAATATATGCATTAAATTGATAATTTTTGTTAATCTTTGTATGTATGAATATATGCAGAAAGAAGCTATGGTTCAAAACTTGTATATGGGAAGATCTCCACCTATGATTACTGACATGAGGGTTTGTCGTCAATCTACGGAGGATGACCATTTGGTATGTAAACATGTCTCTTTTATGGGGTCATCATGTAGTAAAAATTTCCCATATTGGTGATTTCTGATTCGGGTTTAATTCTTTATGTTAAGGTTTTGGAACTGGGATTAAATTTTAAAACAGCTGATGACATGAGTGCAATTTTGGCTGCGAAACTGACGAAAAGATTGGGTTTTGGAATGTCGGCTAAAATGCATATAACAGGAATGCATGTTGAAGGAAAGGTCCGTTGTAGCAACAATCTTAGAATTGCCATCTTCAACAGTGTTTCCACTAACTATTTTTCGTCTTAATAATCAAGATTCATGAAGTTAATTAAGTAATTTGTGATATTTAAAATTTGTTTAGGTATTGGTAGGAATAAAGTTCCTCCCGCAATGGCCGTTTCTTGGACGTTTGAGGGTGTGTTTTGTTGAACCACCATACTTTCAGATGACTGTAAAACCAATTTTTTCTCATGGTCTCGATGTTACTGAAGTTCCTGGGATTGCTGGATGGCTGGTTAGTACTTGGTTTACTTCATCCATGATGATTACACCTACACACACGTACTCGCTTGAACACACTCTAATACATGATTAATATGATTTTCTACCAAAATAGGATAAGCTTCTGACAGTTGCATTCGAGGAGACGCTGGTTGAGGTATGTTCTTTTGGTGTGGGTTGGGTAGTGGGTCAAAATGGTTCAGGTTGAATTGGGTTGGGTTACAGGTTGGCCCAGTTGACCCATTTCCCATTTCTCTATGCTTTACATGCTTTCTTTTACTGAAAAACCACATAAAATGATTTCTGATCAATAAGCTCACTGTTTTTGCAGCCTAATATGTTGGTGGTGGATATCGAGAAATTTATATCACCAGAACAAGGTATACAGAGTTTTTGCGACTAAAAGTTTACTGCGAGATCGGTGTGTTAACATGTATTATCATAGGGCTTGAACCTTATTTCTTATGTTACATTTTAGAAACTTGGTTTTCTGTGGATGCAAAGGAGCCAGTTGGTTATGCCATACTGGAAGTTATGGAAGGAGTGGATATGAAACCATCAGACTTGAACGGTAAGTTTACTTATAAAGGTGCATATTCCAAAACCGTCAGTGAAAACATGTGGGCTAACAAAAGCTCTTTTCAGGGTTGGCTGATCCTTACATAAAAGGGAAGCTTGGTGCCTACAGGTTCAGGACCAAGACACAGAAGAAGACATTATCTCCACAATGGTATGAAGAATTCAAGATTCCAATTGTTTCATGGGATTCACTTAATGTTCTTGAGATTGAAGTCCGTGATAAAGATCACATTTTTGATGACAACCTTGGGTTTGTTTCTATATCCTACTTGATTGTTACTTTTAAATATTATTTAACTGGATTATACATATTGGCATTTTGCATTTGATAGTTTGGAGGTGTTTGGATATGTGTTTTGAAAGTGATTTTGTGGCATTGAACAATCTGAATAAGATAAGAAGTTCAAATAAAACATGCAGAAGAAAATAGCTTTGAGATGAGCCTGTGTTTGAAATTGTAATAATCTCTTTATTTTTTTTGAACAGCGGTTGTAAGGAATTATAAGATAAAATGACCGAAACACATTCTTACAGAAAAAGGAGAAACATCTTTTGACACGGGAGTAAAAGTTTTCCAAGTTTTGTTTAAAAAAGTGGTAAATGGTGGGTTATTGAGATAATCAGTTTTGTTTAGCATGTATGAAACTGATTGTCCAAAACTGTTTATGTGAGATGATCAGAAGAAATTTGTTTTAACCCAAACGTTAAAAATGATTATTGCGACTTAAAATCATAGTAACCAGTTCCAAAATGCAAGTCCAAATACCTCCTTTGGGTTAGCTGGCTTTGAGATTTACTCCCCAAGCTTTTTATTATTTGTAATTTTTCTCGTATTAATAACACACCCAATTTTTATCAGCGGTTGCTGTGTAAAGATTAATAATTTTAGAGATGGCCAGAGACATGACTTGTGGTTGCCTCTTGAGAACATTAAAATGGGAAGGTTGCATCTTGCAATAAGAGTTATTGAAGCTGAACAAGCAATTGACAGCGATTCAGCAAATACTGAACTCGAGAAAAATTCTGTTGAATTTGAGAAAGAAGATGGTTCGTATAATAAACTGCATGAAAAATTTGAGAAATTGGCAGCTGATAGTTTTGAACCCATCGATGTCGAAGGGCAAAGAGAGACTGGCATATGGGTTCAGCACCCAGGAGCCGAGGTAGAACAAGTTTGGGAGCCGAGAAAGGGGAAGAACAGGGTCCATAAAGACGGCGAGTCAGTGAGTAGTAGCATCAGGTCTGAACCACCCCCAAATGACTCGAGCAGCACGGATGAAAGCCTTGAAGGAAAAAAACCGAAATCAAGAAACGCAGTTAGGAGGGGGTTCCATAAGGTTGGTTCATTGTTTCAAAGAAGCCCAAAACCAGTGGTCGAAGAAGATAAATCAAGAAGTTTTGAGAAACAGAAAGATGAAGATTGTGATCCTGTACATGAAAACCTGAGGTCGGTGAATGATAAGGGGATCGGTGTGAAGTTGATAATGGAGGAAAACCTTTTATCACCGGGTCAGGACCCAAGAGTTGGATTTAAAGAGAGCCCAGATGGAAGTGATGATTTGGAAAGCCCGGATAAGAAGGGTGTCAGAGATGCAGTCAAAGGTATTCTTAAGCATACTGGGAATAATGCTCGTGGTTTGGTGCATGCGATTTCACGTAAAAGATCTAATAAAGGAAGAGACGATGATTTGTCTGTGGAAACAGACTCTTGTGGTGAGGTCGGATCTGTTACTGATGGTGTCTCGAGCCCTGATGGCCTGGGTCAGATGGATTCAAGTAAAACTGCTATGGGCCCTGTGAGCCCAGCTGGTGAAGTCAACATCGATGATCCAGATAGGTTTAAGATTGATGCTGTGGATGTATCGGGCCAAGGGACGCCTTCACAACTCACTGGGGAGCAAGTAATGCCTTCTCCTTCACCTAAATAAATGGGGTTATGTTCTTAAGCTATATATGGATGCAAGTTAGTTGTGTTATATAGGTGTTTGTCTAAGCCGTTGGTTGTGTTTTGTACCGTATATATCCTGCAAATACGAAAGCCATCGTTCTTTTTTCTGGGGGTATTTGGATAGATGAATGTAAATGGCAGCAAGATTTTGTTGATAACTCCCTTATTTAGAATGTTGCAAGTTTTTTACTATAAAGTTATTCTGATTGTTGTTGAGATGACTTGAACTGGAATTTATAACAGGCTTACAGGGTGCAACATCAATATTGAATTCTTAGACACCCTTTGATATCATGGTTTCTTTTGTACTATAACATGCTATACATATCCTTCTACTTCATGTGTCTAATTTATCGGTATCCTTGTACAACTCTAACTCGGAGGCCGCTGTGCAGCTCCAAAACCGACCTACATGGCTATACGTATATGAGAAATATCCCTCTACAGCTATCCCAATATTTAGATACAAAATTCTCCCCTACTAACATTTTCACTCATGTTCAAATTTAAAAGTTTCCTCTCTTAAGATTGCTTTATATATAAATACAACCATTTGTCATTCACAATTTCTTATATTTTCTGAATCTGAGTCGTCTCAAAAACTACTTCAATCTCCTACTCTCGTTATGAATCCTATTGTTTACAAGTTTACCTTGATTGCGCTGGATTCGCCGCCGATGGGTTCGCCGCCGCCGGATGTCGCCGCCGCTAGCTAGGGTCGCCGCCGCTGGAGTCGATTTGCGATGGAATGAAGGAAGGCGTTGGAGAGATGAAGGAAGGCGCTGGATGGAATCAGTGGAGGAATGATCGAAGGTTGTAGTCGATTTGCGCTGGAGACGTGCGTGAAGGGTGTCATAGAAGAAAACTGTTTCCAATTCTCCGTGTCCCTTTTTTTTTCTCCTAGAGAATTAGTTTTCTCATTCTCTCCATTTCTCCCCGGAAATAAAACTAGAGAATTGAAATTGTATCATTTCTCATTTTCTAATTCTCAATTGTAACCAAACATGAGAATTAATTGCCAATTCCATTTCTCTATTCCCAATTCTCTCTACCAAACACACCCTAAAGCTGTTGAAAGGAGAGTTTTTTCTTGAAAAGGAAAGGGCAAAGCCTTAACCTTTGCTAGAAAAAACTTGTGGAAAGAGGACACGAGTTTCTATAGACATCGTCGGATACAAGTCATTCAACCAAACTAGGAGGGATTTTTAGCGGATGATGAAAGAGCATTTTAACAACGAGAACAAGACTGGTGCAAACAATCATAACCAAAACCCTATGTTTACAACCTCCATGTTAGCAATAAACAATCATAACCACATGTAAATGTCGTATTGTCGTGTTCCAACCTCCATGTTAGCTACAGTAGCCTCTTTTGCTGAAGAACATGTTCACTAGTCAAAGAAAAAAATTACCTTGCCAAGTAAATTCATTTAATGATATAGTGGCTGACTTGTGTATAAATAGACGTTCCGTTTATTGTAAAACACCAAGAAAAAGTAACTCTTGAGTGAGAGTTGAGAGAGAAAAATGGTCGGTTATTTGTAATAGTCGAGTGTGAGGGTTGTTTCTTCTATTGTAATTCCATTCCATCGTTAATAGAAGAATTTTTGGATCCTAACAGTAAACACCGCTTACTCTGTTCGAACAATCACAACAAAAACCTTATATGCATTAAACACGTGAACAATGATCTATAACTATGAATGAATGAATAGAGAAGATGAAATCGAAAACCTACATGGATATATTTGTAGATTGAAAACCCATGAAACCAAAACACATGAAATTGAAAACGTATCCCACGTAAACATAATTTGTGGATCTGGAGAAGATGAAGAAGACATACGCAAATGTAGAACAAGATGCAAATCAAGATGAAGAATCACTTTGCAGAAAACATGAACCTTTACCTTCACCTTTTCTTTTTCAAATCTCCACACAAAAAAAGGCTGGTAACCCCAATATTATTTCGGCACACTGTTGTATTTTCATGCAATTTCGCAAACAAAAAGCAGCCAAAACCTATGGAAAGATTTAAGATCCATGTCATGTTCCGTCATACAACCACTAGGCTAAAGTTTAAGGTTAAACTGGCCACACAAATAATTTAGAGGTTAAACCATCATAGTATGTAAAGTTTAAGAGTTAACACATATTCACCCCTACAGTTTTAAGAAACATAAGATGATTAAACAAACAAAAGCGATAAATGAAAGCGGAGTGAATCAAACAGAAGAAGCCGAGTATCTGCTTTGTACAGAAGCATCAGAAGCTGAACAATAAACCACAAAAAAATGGTTCTTGCAATTTACTTATCGCCTAGTAAATCAATAGAACATAAAGAATGGTTCTTGAAAACAAACAGCAGAAGCTGATTAAAAAAAGATATGTAAATATATTCATTGAGTTCCTGTAATTTACTTATTACTAGCAAATCAATAAACCACAAAAAATTGATTCTTTATGTGCAGTACTACAGTAATAAGAAAGTGATACTTTATGCGATGTATATATATCATGTACACAGAATTCTACATGGCAGAAAAAGCTATGCATGTTTCTTTTTTCCTTTAAGAATCGGTTGAATCTGCAGTCTCCTACTGAAAGCCCTGTTGAAAAGAAATCGAGTTTGAAAAGCTGAAATGATTGGAAGCCATGCCAAACATGCTATCGGCGTGAAAAGAATAACCCCCATCCCATAATCATAAGCTTGAGCAAAAAGCCGTGTGAATTTCCATAGAACCGTTCCTTGAATCAATGGTCTAAAAGCTTGACCAACCTAGAAATCAAGAAAGTTAGTTACTTTATGTTATTCAAGTAATCAAAAGAACAAGATGTTCATTTCAGCCATTAAAAAGGGATTCATTAGAGCTCACAAGTATCAGACCCCAGCCCGTGGGCAGAAACGCGAAACAGCAGACGATTAAATCAGTTACAGATAGTTGACAGATGTAGGAAAGAGTGATTATAGTTGCAATAACAGATAGAAAAAGAGAAGCTTTAAATAGCCTGAAGGAAAGCTGATGGTTATCACTGAGATATTGCCTCCCCACATTTACAACCTGCACACAATGTATCATGAATCAGTAAAAATTATTCATAAAAGTTACCATAAGGAGCAAACTCGATCTGGGTAATGTTTGATCTATGGGTCAAAAGGTCAATAAATGTGTAAAACCTTCTACATCATTCTTGATAGTTTTATTTTATAAAAAATTAAACATGAAAACTCCATTAAAATTATATTTTTTGGTATCTTATGTAATTTTTAGACCTACGAACTGTTTAACCCGTCGATCCGTTTGCAGCTACCAACCCCAAATGACCCACCAACTGCATCTGACCCGCCAACATGCCTGATGGCCCGATTTGACAAGAGTTTTACCTTGATTAAGAGGAATATGACGACAATGACGACCCATGAAAGAATATAAACCACAACGGTTTTATTCGACCTGGCTATATCGAGATGATACACGAGCCCATACTGGTAAATAAAGAATCTCAAAGAAAGAAGAATCTCGATGACCCGAGATACCCAACCCGAATGACGAAGATGCTCTTGTTCATCATACCACCATGACTGCCAGCTCTTATCTTGCTGAATCCCAATCCCACCCTGCTGTTTTATCCATTTATTCCAATCTTTCCAATCATCAACTATCTTCCCCCAATCAAAACCCGATGGATTAAACAAAAACGGTGCAAATAACCAAGTTAAAGATAAGAACCAGATGGCGTATGTAATCAAAACATATGTCATGTGATTTCTATACGATCTCCTGATAATATCATGAACGATTAGAAGCAAAAGCAGCTCAAATCCTTTCATAAAATGACTTCTTGAGTATAATCTGTAGTTTTCAGTAAAACTGGCGTGAAAAACCACAACTTTTCTTCCTGTTGGTCTGTATTTTGCACCACCGTGAAGTATAGTGCGCCCAAAATAGTGTGTTTTTGTGCCGAGTGTAAATGTGAAGAAAACAGCAGCGAGTTGAAGCTGCATAAGAACAAAATCTTTAAGGGCGTTAAGAAACCCTCTTTCGAGTGCAATCTCCATTACCATTGGTAGCCCTGTTAATAATCCGAGCTGAATGAATGATTGTGATGCTAATGCTGTCTCTAAGGATCGTATGTTGTGCACTTTAGCTTCAAGAAGTAACGCCTTTTCTAAACCACTTAGCACAAGGTAGAGCTGCCCGTATAGAAACACGTAAATTCCCATTACTGATATCTGCAAGATTTTAAAAAGATTAAACCTTTAGTACAGTGGACAGGTTGGGTTACGGGTAAAAAAAAGAGGCCGCAAAACTGGTAGATGGGTGGGGTTACGGATCAAAATAGAGACAACAAAACTGGTAATTGGGTTATGAGTCAAATATTATGTTACTTCATCTAATTCAATAGTATGATTACAATTAACATAAAAAGAAAGTCTAATAACGCTATTTAAAGAATATACTGTAGACAAGTTAAAAGCTTGTTTGACGCATTTGACTTTTTAGCAAGACTTCGTGTTTTAGCTCGTTTGAGATATAACCCAAATCAACCTGTTTGCAAGTAATGTGTTCGAATTGACACCTTTAATTAAAAGGTATAGTAACAAATTACCATGCTGCTGAAGTAGAAACCAACTGTTGTGAAGTAACACGAAAGCATGCGGAAAAAGTCAAACCGGCGTCCGAGCCGGTAGATGTCACGGCTAAGAGTTTGTTCGCTGTTCCCATTTGCTACTTTTGCTTCGAATTTCGAGATCTGATTTAGGCTTACATCGCGACCTTTTCCAACTTGTATGTACTCGTGGTATGTAATTTGTCCACGCCTTAAAGTTGTATTATATCCTGTGATATTTGAAGTATTTAATGACATGATCAAGGCAGGTTTAATGAAGTAATAAGTGTTAGATGAATATCCCATATTATAGTTTAAATATTTATCTTTCAATAAGGTTTTAAGGAGAAGTGAAAACCTGCAAAAACATCTTCGCTTAAATTAATTGTCTTTGAAGCTTTGCTTATGCCACCTCTTGTTAGGTGAAAAACTCTGTCAAAAAGATCTGGATGCCCATAATGGAACCTAATCCTGTTTAATGTAGGAATCACCAGTGGTTAGTGAGGGCAAAAAGGTCAATATTTGGGTTTAAATGAGCCTGCAATAACAGAAAACAACACACCTGAGAGGATTGGCTAGAAGCCGTTGACCAATTGTGACGAAACTAGTCTCCTGGTAGGACATGAACCATGCTAAAGAAGAAACACTGGAAAAGAGAAGAGGAATGAAAAACAATCCAAGACTTCATGATCAACAAGAGTAAACCATTGACTTCAGAAAGTCAAACCAGATGCATATGAAAATGAAAAACAAACCTTCCAGTGAATATGTGTTCCCTTAAACCAAGTATTTTTGGACGTTTTCCACGTTTTGGAAGAAATTCTTGTAGAAGATTTCTCATTTTGATTGCTTCTTCTAGATAGTTATCCTGTAAACATTTGTATAAGTTGACTGTTACTTAAGTCAAAACTTGAGGTCTCAATAACGACCATTTATTTATGTATTGCTCAATTCAATTGTTTCTTATGCCTAACAGTTATAATAAAAGAAGCTAATGAGTCTAACAGCCACAAGTTGCCCAGAAAGTATTTTTAATACACAAAACCACCAAAATCATTCTATTCAAGTCCTACTGAGAACATAGGTGTAGATTATTAGGATGTGTGCGTGTTTGTTGTTAGAAAAATCAAAATAATATAATCATTTTAAGAACACACATATATCATCCATAAAAAGTAAATACATTATGTCCATGAATCTTTTTATGAGTCAACCTAACCCGACACATTTCAACTCCCAACAAAAGCTGCCCGTTTTAATCTGTTCCCTAACCCATTCATTTGTCAAAACCGATCAATTAGACCGAAAGTTAGCATACTTGGTTCATATCAATTGCTTGTAGAGCTTCACCACGCGTGAAAATTATAGCATGATTTTGATTTTCAGGTTTCCCTTCTCCAATATTGGGTGAACCTGGGAGCTTCACACGATATATCTCCTGTAAACACGTAAACAAACATCTAAATATATGTATATATTTTTTCTATATAACCATTGGAAATTAAAAATCCTCTAAATTTATACATGGTCAAACCCATTGACTGCTTTGACCAGTACGGATGTATAAATCTTTTTTGTGTTTTTTCCTTCAATGTCTTCCCTTTCTTCAACATAAGCCACGCGTAATGAAGGGTATCTTATCATAAGATCAGTGATTTCTCGTGCCTGAGGGTCGCCAGAGGCTTTCTGCGACCCATACATTTGACAAGAGACAACATGAGTGAATTTCAAGTCAGCTAATGCATCAAGCTGAGCAGATAATGTATCCATCCCCCTCTCGATTGCATCATAACCTTGAAGAATGTCTGATAATGGTAATGAATATAAAGAAATCAGATTGTGTGCTAAATTAGACACTTTTTTAGAGTTTAATCTACTAACCATCAACTTTAGCCATATCAAGAAAAGCTTGCAGCTTTAATGCTTTCTGGTAGTACATCATCCCACGAACTGTCGACAAATGAAGATCTTAATTAAAGGCACATTCATATGTGAACTCTACATGAAGTAATCTTTCTGGCAGAGGTGGTAATTTGGATCCATTTACTATCAACTTGTTGATTTGGGAGTGTTTTATTTTAAACAGTCAAATGGGTCGAACCAATTAAATGGGTTGAGAGTTGCTTTATTTAAGTTTCAAATTAATTGGTAATGTACTAACATTGTAACAAGCTAAGTTTTATAAGAAGATTGGATGAAAAAGTGTTTGTAAGCCAACCCAACTCAGTCCAACCCGTTTCGACCCATTGTAAAAATGACTAGTCTGAACCCTAACCCGTTTGACCCGTCTTTGCAACTCACTTGTCCTGCTTAGAGTCTGTCCACGAAAAGAAGCCCAATCTCGAAGCTCCTCCTTGCAACGATCATCTAGATCGTCTAGATCTTCTAGGCATTCAACACCCATTCGTTCCAAGAAATTTTCCAACTCATCTAGAGAAAAAGAAGAATTATTAGTGAATCTTACTACTCCACCTAAAAATATCTTGAGAGTCGATTCTTATTTTTTTGGTTAGCCTAAATTTTTATTTCCCCACCTAAAACATAAAAATGGATGTATGTGTGCTATTTACCAAGAGTTTAGTGTTTTTATTAGTTTCTTTACACACCCTTCTACTATATATAGAGCAATTAATAATATATATTTTTTTTAAAATTATATTTTTAGTTCATTGATATTCAACATTTTCCTAAACACATCATTAATATTCAACATATAGTATTATTTGAACTACCTTTTCTAGATTATTTATTTAGCGCTGCATAAAATTATTGAATAATATTTTTGACTCACACTTTTCTAAACATATAATTGATATTTAACATAGGGGAGGGTTCATCAACAAAATATTTGGGTTCACACCAAATGTTCACTTGTGTTCATAAAGTGTTCTTTAATGGACAAGAAAGAGAACCCTACTAAAACCAAATAGCAAAAATCAGATCTGTTTAAATATATCAGTGGACATCGCTTCAGCATCATCGATCTGGGCTACATTTTGGACTTCACATTCGTTGAGTTGAACATCGGATAACATCTTCATTTTGCTGATTTCAAGATTAGATTGCCTTCACTCTCGGGTTTATTTTGTTAGGAATCGGGACACCCAAACAAGCGTTAGAATATATATAATGCGGATAACAAACAAGACAAGTCACGACACAAGATATAACGTGGTTCAGTCATTGGGGTCACGACCTACATCCACGGGCAGGAACCAGAGACTTCTTTATTAACTTGATTGTTTGATGTACATATGACTGAATCCTAGGCTAGATATTTATAACCAAACTTGAAAACCCTAATGTTGCCCTAAACTCAATTAGGAAACAATTAATTAACATAATAAAAGATTTCCAGCCGTCACACAAGAAGAGAAACGACCCTGGGCTGGCAAGGCTTGCTCCACGCCGTGGAGCACAGGCTCACGCCGAGTACCCTCGCACAGCCCCACGCCGTGTGCCCTTGGTGCACGCCGAGCAACATCCTTTTTCCAGTTTTCTCGTTTTCCAAATATCTTCCAAGCCTTTCAAGTTATATCCCAACATATTTGTCGCTTCCAACGACGGTAAGATCGGCGATTGAAGACGGAGACAATGTAACCGATCGGAGAGGAGGCCCCTGAGAACTGAAAATGGTGTCAACTCTGATGTTAAGGGCGGCGACATTGTAACCTGTTCAGTGTGTTCATCACCGGCAAGGAAGAGGAGGCGGAATATTTGAGAGGAGAGATCGAAGATAGTAATCAGTGTGGAGAACTATGAACTCATTCTGGATTTTAGAGAGGTCATAGAGACAAATCAAATGGCAAGGAAGAAGACTGCCGAAGGGGTTGGGATGTTTTTTAGGGAGTGACAATGACCTTTTTACCCATTCTAGTTTTATTTTAGTATCCTTGTAGTTTTAGTTAATTACATAAATGTCATCCATCATCTTAACCACTGATTAATTAATCTAAAGGTTCCAAATGCTTCTCGCAAAAACAAAGTTTCTCGCATAAACCTTCCTTATTCAACATATTATATATAGTATACTTGAACTATTCGTATGATACACGGGTTTCTACTCCAGTGTGTATATGCACGCATGCCTACACACTCAAGATAATTACAAAGAGTTTCAACTGCACATACCTGGAAATATTTTCTGCATGTAAAAGCTTATGGAAACATTATCTTGGCTTGCATTTAGCTCCTTTGTAGAGAATTTAACTTCTTCCATTAAATGTGGAGTCAAAACACTGTAATAATAAGGTTATTTGTTGGTTATCAGAATCCAAGCAAGTTCTTTATTGTTGGTTATCGAATATAAATCTTTTTAATTTTTTCTGTTGATCATATAATCAATTTTGGATAAACAAACAACTGCAAATTTATTGATTATTCATAAGTCAAATCATCAGAAATTGTCAAATACCCGAACATCTGATTAGTAATCAAAACATTATTTGAATCCGTGAAGAATGCAAACCTGAAAGATAGCATGTTGCGCACTTTTGGGGCTCGAGGTATATCCATGAATAGGGAAGTTGCAAAAAAAGATATACGCCTTCGTGCATCGAGGTTTGAAGGTATGTCCATTGCTGTATCCTTTACAGTAAGAAGCAAAAGGAAGCGCTTGATCTACACAGCCAAGAGTCAAATTAGTTTTTCTACAAAACATTTGATATGCCAATCTTAACTTTGTGGATATCTGTTTCTTATATGTAAAATTTGCCGGGTTCTTTCCCTTTAATTAAATAAATTTCTAGAGACTTTGGAGAGGAGACCTTCTCGTTGAGAGTATCGGTATTTGGCAACGGAAAATGGATAGAATGCCTCGATGCAAACAGTTGTTGGTCGAGTTCAACATCATCATAATATGACTTTAAACATCCTTCAGTTTGTTGGTAAGCATTGGCCAACTCCATTGTTCTGTATTCAAATCAATTAAACTTCAAGAAAAGATTTCAAAATCTAGTGGCAAGTTGAGTGGGTCGAACTATAGGTACTTTTAAGTACGTGCCAAAAGAGGGTTGACCCACAAACACTTGATTGTCCATTTTTTATACAAAAACAATATTGTTGTAATAGTAATCTAAATCTTTGAATTAGATAATTTAAAACGTTGTATTCAATAAAAATAGATTTTTGTGTGACTTTCTATGACATGTTTGGCCCATTTGACCCATTAACTTTAGTTATGTTTTTATTTTTTTTGATGACACTATTGAGATAAAATAAACCTATCAATCTAGAGAGATCAACCCTCGATGCAAACCTGGATCCGTCTCTCATCATATCATTTGTGACGAGTTCAAGAATATCTTGCAGCACCTTCACAACTTTAGTATAATGGTTCTCATTGCCTTCAGCCTAATGAAAATGAAAATTACAGACTTGCACTAGAACTAGAAATATGGGTTCCAGGATTAAAGAGTTACCAGAAGTTCAACCAAATGGATGCATTTAGTATGTAAAGCTGGAAGCTCACTTAGATTGAAATCCTTAACAAAGGTTGATCTCCTAATGCTTTCTTCAATCTCTTCTACTATCCCAGATACAATTCTGAAAAAAGATTGCAACTTTAAGACAGCATTTATTAGTATTTTTGAAAAGAAATTTACACTTAGATAGCACTCTTTATGATACCTTCTCTCCAGATCTCCAACAACTAGTATATAAAGAATGTCTTTCAGTGAATCGTAACACTCTTTTACAGTAATATACATGTAAACATCTTTTCTGATTCCCTCAAAAAGACTTGCATCTTCACCCGCAAAGTCCTTTGCAAAAGTTAAGGCCATAGGCAACTATGAGTTAAAAGACGAACACCGAGTTAGACAAAGGGGTCGCACGAAGAATATATATAGTGAAAACCAAACAAAAACTACCTGATTTGCTAGGAGGAAGATAGGCCATTGAACGAGGCCAGAAAGTAACTCGGATGATAAAGGCATCTTCATTAATTCAACCTCTCTGTTCATATTAGAAAAACATTTGTTTATATGCCTACTAGTTCTAGTTGAAAAAGAATAACTTGAAAAACGGAGATAATTAATAATTAACCTATTACTTATGAGATCCTCCTCCCGAAAGCTTTTAATGATTTCATTCCATACGACTGTGAACTTAACAAGACCTTTCCTCATTTCTGTATCAGACACCTAGAAAGAGCCAATGTTGTTTAAAAAGATTATTTTGAAGCGCAGAAAATATATAAAAGGGCTGAAAACAAATATTTTTTCATACCTTTTGAAACATTTCCCTCAAGAAAGATTTCCTGTTCAAATGTTCCTCATGTTTTGGAGGTGGGATAAGAGAATTCATGAATGCCAAAGGTAAATTTTGAAATCTACTTCTCATCATACCTAATGTACGAATCTAGACATATAACAAAGAAATAGAAATAAATCAGTGTTCAGATTATATAAGGTAAAATAGAGTCCTCCAAACAGGATTATTAATTTATTATTTACCTCTCCAAGATGATGCAAGATTCCATAAAGTCCCCCAAAGATTGCACAGAAAACAGAATACCAAATCTGGATGTCCATGAAATATACCTAATATAATATACATTAAGGGTTAAAATAATTTATATGAGGCATTCTAGTTGATGTATGATGAAGGTTTTCATGAAATAACTCACCATTATGACTGGAGCCCAGATGGCAGCAATTGCACCAGCATTGTTCTTGACTGTTTAAGTTTTTATAAGATAAATGAATCATACCACATATTGATTTACAGTTTTAACTTAGAAGTAAACAGGCGAGAATTACCTCTTGGGAAAAGTTCATGCCAGTCGTACTTTGTAATCCCAATGCTCATAATTTGTCTTGTGGGTGCTATGAGTGGTTTTATCTGATTGCAGTAGAAAGCTTATAAGTCGAATAATATACGTAAGTATGGATCAAATTGTAATGCGAAGGAACTGACCTCAAAGCAGTAGCTAAAAGCCAATTTGCTTAATAACAGCAACACCCAGAATAAACTGTACCTGTAAAAAGAAACGCCATAACACACATTTCATAAAACATTCCACCATGAGTACAAGCCAATAAAGCTCGAGAAATGAGTTTAGAATGTACTTCAGGAGGGAGTACTGAGACTCTTGCATTCCTCTTCCCACATATAATCTAGGCTAAATAGTAAATACCAATGAAGAAGTCAAATTATATTTCAAAATAGAATAGTTTAATAAGTTACTTGACACATTTTTTTAGTCAATAATATTAATACCTGAGTCCACCAAGACAAAATTTGAGAAATCCTCGAATTTGAGGTCTCAATGTATCTTCCAATTGCAGGTACCGAAAACAGGATCATATTAACTGCATTAGACATCAAGTAAAACGCGACTACAAGCATATATGACGAATAACACCACTCTCCAAACCAGCTTCCATAGTTTGTTGAATAACAAGTGTATTTTCTTCTAGTTTTGGTATAAAATATTGGTAACATGACAGTCCATATCACTGCAATGACCACCTTCAATGTATGCTTTCGGGCTCTAGTGTGATCCATTGTTGATCTAGCCTTCCATGTGAATACAATATCAAGAACGGCTGCAAGATTCAATAAGGGTATGGAGGTAAATTAACTATGGACACAAACCCACATAAAAATACTAAAAAGGTGCAAACTTTATCATCTTTATGAGAGAGTACCCAAGTTAAAGTAGCATAAGACCTTGAACTAGTTTAAGAACTGCTGATGTGATGAAGATGCTCATTATATCCTCGAGTATGGGTGTGTCAAACATTTGTAACGGGGATTCGAGGTCATGACATGCCATAATTATCATTGCCTAATAAAGAAACATAGTGTTCATGAAAAAAAAAAGGAAATATTTCAATCTAAATATTAATGGATTTAGAAGCTTTTAAATGCACCTGAAGAGATAGAACAAGAAACGCCCACATTCTATCGAAGCTTCTGAAAACATGCCAGAATGAGCGAAACTCTACAAAATTTGTTTTTCCTAACCATTTTCTCTCCTTCTTTTCCTCCTGGTCGTCGGAATGATCCTCTTCTTTTTGCTAAAAACACAATCATTGAAAGTATGAATGATCTAAACCTCAATATTCAAAGCTTAAGCCTGAAAGGAGGTCTAACAATCTAAAATAATATGACTATCATACTAAATTAAGGTGACAAGATGGGCAGGTTGCCAGGTTGGGGAATAAAACAGGTTCAGATTGAATCATGTCATGTTTACTATGGGCTGAAACGGGCTGAGTGGATTGGATTAAGCCTCAAATACTTTGTGCATGCTGTAAAACAAATATTACAAGAACAAAGCTACTACGATAATAATAATAATCTAAATCTTGGTGATAAGATGATTTGCGAGGTTGCATTCATTAGTTATAGAAATTGTATGAATTTCAATCCCTTTGACTTGTTGAACTTTTAGCTAATTTTTTATTTGACCAAATAAAAAACAATATAACTCGCCCATTCTGATGCTAATATTAACATTTACCTGCCCTTCTTCATCATTCTCTTCTTTCTTTTTGTCCATTTTAGGTTTATCTGAGCCTCTAGTGTTTTTGCTTTCAGGATCCTCGGTAGATGGTACGTAAAAGAAATCATGCTCCGTATTCATTGGCCAGCCAAGTTGGAAACAATCAGGAGACCTAATGATGCATAACAAGTGACTATTACCTTAAATATATATAAAGGTTACAATCATAATTTATTTAAAATACACAAGAAATACCAGAAGAACTCATTCAGATCGTCATAATTTCTCCAAGCGGAATGATCAGTCATCCCGTTTTGGTTTTTCTTAGCTTCCTTCAGTAATTTGATAAGAAATATTAGAAACTGACTTCCAAAATAAACACTAAAAGTAAGAATAATATGTTTGTAGCTTGAAGTACCTCGCTAATGACCTCATATATTGGGGTGACCACATTTTTCAGAAAAGATTCGGGATCCTGCTCATTTGCAGGCATGAAACTTGTGCCAGTTGATAGAATGGTAGCTCCCTTCAACATACTATGCAACTCAAATGCCATCTATGAAAAGAAATATGAAATCATGATGGCATAAAAAACGATAAATACTGAATTATGGATTGGCAGTAAAGATGGTTAAAGGGGTGGGTCTGGTAGGTTAAGTAATGTATCAAAAAACGGGTTTGGGTTGTAAGAAGTCATTTTAGTATTGTTAGGGTTGGGTTTGGTTAACCCGTATATTTCTCTCATCCATATTTAGTAAAAAAATGTAATCTTTGAATAAAACAATTTTGGGAGATTTTATACATTAGAAATAGGCTTTAGGCCGGAGAGTTTCAACCTGTTTTGTATATCTAGTTTCTTAGATGTTTTCAACTGTTGGAGTAAGACACACCCAAAATTAAACAAAATTGCCACTTGTAATTGACAGTAACGAATGTGCAACCTACATGGTGAAAAATATAAGCAATACATTCTGGCATGAACCGCAAATTAGCAGCCTCCCCCCATATAAGAAGATAAAGTCCTATATAAAAAAGTTTGTATTGTTGTGCTTCTGGATGTGAATTTGGCAATCTGCATTAATTAGTAACAATAATCAGCATTAGATGAATTTTGTATTTAATTAAAGAAAGAAATATACATGAGTTGAATCTCCCTGACATTATGCTGGTCTTCTTCTCTAAGAATTTGCACCATTCTGTATAATTCTTGAAGAATTTCTTCATCAGCTCGTCTAAAGCGCCATCTGCTAACTGTGATCCCAAATGGTTAACAAACATGTTCTTAAAATAAACCAGATAAGTTATATAACTGTGGGATACCTTGGATGTATTTGCTGATTTACCACTCCTTCTAATATGGATATTTGCAAGAAGTAGAATCAAATGCTCCCTCTGGTTAGCAACATTTCCTTTCTGAAAGTAAATGATTATTAGTATTGGAAAGTGACAAATTTTTATTTCATCAAAAAAAGAGATAATGAAAACAGAACTGTGTTAATTCTACCTGAAACCCAAAGTAATGCTGGAGCCAGTCAAACAAGTCAAAATGAGGCGCATGATTGGTAAATTCTTCAATAAAAGGTATACCCTGAACATTACGAACAGCATTGACCGCAGCTTTAATCTGTAGCATTTCATCAAATGGTTAGATTAATCTATCTACCCAAAGAAAAAAACAATAATAACATCAACATATAATCTTATGTGCGTGGCAATATCAACCCTTTTACCTATCAACCAAGAAAATCGCAAGAAGATTAGCTAAAGGGAAGCGAGTTAAATGGGTCGAATCTCTCTCACGAGTGTAAGAAAATTATAACATCATTGAAATAAAATGTAGTTTTTTTATAATCAATTTGACGCACTAAACATCTTGGACTTAATGACCTGACTCGCACAAAATCATGTTATTTGGATCTTTTAACCCGCAGACCTCAGGGAATTGCATTATTTCTTGATGAACACCTCCTTGATTAAGAGGTAGAATGTTAAAATCGTAGAATTCAGGTTTTCTAACATCATTTTCAGCTTGGGCCTGGCAGGAAGATACAAAGAGAAAAATTCAAAATCATGAATAAGTATATAAGATAATATTGTCAGAATCCAGAAAATATAAATGAAACACGAACCTGTGTACCAGCAGCGACGGTAAGTTTATTAGACACTTCCTTTAATACATTAGCAATTACACCGGCTTTAATCAAAGCATCCCTATAAGATGATTATTTAACTATCAGCATCAGAAACATATATGAAGATTGAAGAATTTGAGGTGCTTTAGATGAAAATTTTACCTGTTCTCCAAAGTACTTTCTTCACCATGTTTGTGTATATAATCTTTGTATTTACGATAAACACGCCTGACTTCACGTACATCGCTCTTTTCCTTCCTTTTTCTGTAAGTAACTTCTTCATCCTAACAAATATCAGTTGCCAGAAAATAATCAAAATCAAAGAAAATTCAAAAGTATGATTAAATGTGAAATCTTTATGCTTATTTACTCAAATTTATTTCTTTCGTTAGGGTTTCCAATTCACCTGCTCAAGGCGCTGAAGAAGAGCAGTCTTGAACTGCCGTACCCCACGCCCATTTGAATTTCGATCCAGATCATGTGCAACCACAAAAGCATGAAAACGGCCTGCTCCAAGAAATGATAAAGCTCAATAAAAGTATCATAATTTTACGACAAAGAAGCCAAAAACAGCAAAAAGAATCACAATTATGGGTCAAGATTCAGCCTTCGGGAATCAAGAAATTCAAATAATTAGCATCCTAAGAGTACACTATGACTTATCAACTAACTACAAAAGAAAACATAAATCAACTTACAAGAAGTATATTAAATTGTCAAGTTTTTGAGAATATTCATACTGCCTGTTATGTTTATTTATACTGATTACTCTGTTTTTAAAGAAACAGAATCTTGGGGCAAGGAGCATACAAGTATCATGAATCTACTAATGTGTTTAAACAATTCAAGTTATTCAAAGCTAAAGATTCAGAATCTTGGGTGATATTAAAGAGGCTTACATAAACAAGCAACACGAGGCTCATGGGCATCAATCAAATTTGCTACACGAAGAAACTTTTGAATGCTTGCTTTCAAAGTGACTGGCAGTTTCTCAGAATTAAAAGGCTCAGGAACATAATCACTCCCTGAAGTAATCGATCTCATGTACAGCGGTTTCTTCTCATTTTCATTGTGATTAGAACCATTATTATTATTATTATTATTATTATTATTATTAGTATAGCTGGTACTCGCAATGCTGGGCTCTGCCACCACAATTTCCGCCATTGTAGAACATGAACCAAGATCGCAGAGCAAGAATTAGACAGTAGATAAGTGGGTGAGGTGGGGGAAGAGAGTAGAATATGAAGGGGGATCATATGTGCAGTATATACATGATTTGTTAATGTATTGTAAACTTTATGAAGAAAGATAATGGCTTGCTTTTTTGATTAATTAGTTTAGTGGTGTGATCTTTTTTGCTTTTGCTTTCCATGGATGTTAGTGTGGGTTTGCTTTTGTGAGAAGTATGAAATGATAAAGAAGCAGGGGAGAAAGGGATCTTCAACTTCCATTTTTCTCTGCTCCTGCAAAAAATAACATAAAATAAATAAATAAATAAAAATTAGGTGTTTTAAGCGGGCTTTCTTGGTTTGGTCATTGGTGTGTATAGTAATGAGATTTTGTGTCGTATGAATGATGTTTCCGGGGTGTTTCTTGGTTATTGTCTGCAAAAGCAATTAAGAAAAGAAAATTAATTGGCAACATCAATTGAATGGAAAGTTATTGATTTGATTTTGAAGATGAAAATATTTCTTTAATCTTTTTACCAAAAAAAATCTTAAGAAAATAAGTAATTGTGTATAGTTATAATAATCAATTAAATATTTAACACACATGTTTTATATAGTTTTTCTCTCGTAACTAAAACATTATGCGATATATTATTCATCCCGGTCAATTAAAACATGTAGATTTGAGATCATATGTCCTAAGACTTAAATTATAATCGGCAAATGTTCTTGTTATAAAGTTATTTATTTTAATATTTTTGCAGTAACATGTGATTTAAACATTTTTAGTTTATTCATTACTCAAATACTTTTCTAATCTTTTTTTACATTAACAGTTTTTCTCATCTTGGTGAATAAAAAAAATTATATTTTTGTATCTGAAGATAGGATTTAAAGAGTGGTGAAATTAGGTAAGAAGTACCCAAAAGCATGAAACATGAAGGCTTAAACTTTTGAAGTTTTTAGGTGTTTGCTTTAAACAAAGAAAAGGACTAAATAATTGCAATTTAGTCCTTCACCAATAATTTGTCTCTTTCCTTGTATAATTAAATAATAACTCAAAAAACATGAAAACTCCAAGGCTAAGTAATTCAAAAGGTTGTGAAATGCCAAATGGTCACATGTATTCTAGCTTTGTCAAAAGCTTTCTTCAATGCCTTTTCACTCTTTCCTTAATGTAGTCTTGTTTCTGACATATATATATATATATATATATATATATATATATATATAATTTTAATCTAACTAGATAACTTAAACATGTAAAAGTTGAATTAAAAATCATTAGTCAAATAAATAAAGTATTTATACATGATAGTTATGTCATGCTTTAATTAGTTAATTATCATTGAAATGAACTATTATTGATTTTGAACTTATCTACACACACAAATGCAACTTCAACAAATATGAGATGTTATAAACAAGGCACGTATTGTAGGTGTACATTTTGTAAATTAAATAAAATAAGTAAAATGATCTTAATCATATTTATAATTTTACAGTCTCCTATGTTATGTTTTAAAAATATAATTTGTAAAGTTGCATTAAATAAGGTTAAATATGTATCTAAGTAAATGAAATAGATAAAAGAGTTAATGCTTCAACCCAATATTTAAAAAGTTATGTTTTTGACTTGTGAACAAGTTAAATCGAGCTTAAAAAATCCTAAACAAGTCCAGCTATATGAGTACCTGGCTCCGGCTTAACTCGGCTAGTTTACATCTCTAACAGTGTTGTATCCAGGTTGGCGAGATAGGCACGCGTGTCTTCTTTATTTAATCATGTCTTGATTCAAAATACTAATCCGTATATGTGAGACACGAACACAACTCTTGTAACCTAGTTAATTAAACGAGGTGGCATGTTTGCGGGTCGGAAACAAGTTGGAAGCTTTCTTTGCTTAATATTTATAAAATGAAACTATTAAGAATGTGGATTGGAGAAGTCTGAAAGATAATTTCTTAATTAGGACAAAACCTAACTTATATATGAGAAAATAAAAATCTATATAAAAATTAAACAGATTCGTGTGTCACCTACAAAACTTATGTATGACCTGAAAATGACCCAAACACAACCTGCTCTGTTTCATCATCTTCCATTCTGTCAGATTTAATTCCGCTTTCTTGATTAGAAATAAAAACAGGCCCAAGTTAATATTGACCTAAACGAGGGCCCATAATGAGTACACCAATGGCCCATGAAATATCTATAGGCCCAAATTGATATTCAACTAATCGGCCATCTGGACAACACGTGTAGCAATATCACCCTGAGAAATCCCCCCAACTGAAAACACAACTCCATTACCCCAATCCTCAAATGTGTGGCCACTCTGCACACTTGTTTCACCATTAATACTCACCTTGAGCTCTTATTCATCAACCTCCAAACCCAAAATGGCGGTTTTCAATCTGTTTAAGCTGTCGATGCTGCTTAGCCTACTCTCCGACGTTAAGTTAGCGTCATGGCCGGAGGCTTGGACACAGAAAGAAGCCGTCGGCCTCGCTGGATTCCCGCCCCAGTGCAACCGTATCGAGTGTCCAACATACGACGTCGTTCACTCCGGCGATGGCTACGAGATTCGCGTTTATAATTCCAGTATGTGGGCGACTACTTCTCCCATCGACGATATCTCCTTTGTTGATGGCACTCTCAACGGTTTCCTACAGTATGAATTCGGATTTCGGATTCTAGAAATTTGTAACCTTGTTAGGTCAGAATTTAATTGGTTCTGATTTTTTTTTCCCGTTTTTAGGTTATTCAACTACATCCAAGGGCAAAACAACTACAATCAGCAGATAGAAATGACAGCTCCAGTTTTAACGGAGATTGCTCCGAGTGACGGACCGTTCTGTGAATCTTCATTTCTGGTGAGCTTTTATGTTCCAAAGAAGAATCAAGCTGATCCTCCTCCTGCTACCGGAATTACGATCCAAAATTGGGGACCGACTTACGTTGCGGTACGTCAATTCGGTGGATTTGTGTCGGACTTAGGCGTCGGTGTTGAAGCAGCGGCCTTGTCCGCCAGTCTCTCCGGCACCATATGGTCGGACGCCATTAAGAAGAGCCACGCCGGTGAGATCACAACAGTCTACACGGTTGCACAATACAATTCTCCGTTCGAGTTTGACAACAGAGTAAACGAGATCTGGTTCAAGTTTGTTATGTAAGAAATCCAAGGGAAAGACTTGAAGAAGATCAACAGGCACACGGAGAAGAGAATAAACATAAAGCATTTGTATGTATGAATCATACAAGTTTTTGCCATAAATAGAGCCATAGATTTGGTATACGTCTGTATAATTTGTCAATGACATTAAACCATATTAGGTTATAAATAAATATTATATAACCAACCAAGCAAATGTGTCCCATCACTTATTCCACTAATTCAACTAGATGAAGCCGGTAGTGCAGCTAGGATCACTTATATATTTTCACACTCACAAACACTTAATTAAGTAATTGATAAAATAATTACCATGTCGGTCGTCTTAATTATTTGTGAGTGCTGAAACATTCACGATAGATGCTGCTATTCAACAACTTAACTGGCTGTTAGTGAAGCTTGCAACTTTAATATTGAAATCGTGTGTTTTTCATAAATATCGTTTACTTTACACTTAGAAATTTGCATTGTACTCAAAAAATTAATGTTGGAACTCACTTTTCTGGATTAATACACTTGACTTTTAGTAAAAGAAAGAATGTTCGTTCGTTGGTTCAATGGGTGTATATATACCAACTTTAATCCAAAGGAAATAACTCTATAAAATTCAAGCGCCTCGTTTACATAACAATTGGAAAATTTGAGGCACCAAATTCCTTCCTACTACCCCTATTCCAAAATCTTTCACCATTTTAAAACCACTTCTACATTCCATCTATGTATAAACCACAATTATTATTATTATTGCTACATGAAAAAGCTTCCCTTGAAGAACAATAAGCCTTTTCGGTGTTATGTAATCTATAAGGTGGATTACCCGCTTCATACGATTTCAAAACGGGTCCTTTTCCCTCCTCTTCCATGAATCTTGTGTGGGACCTACTTTTTGAAAACCTGCTACACGAGACTGTGTTACGAGATATGTGATCATGAGGAGTGTAAATGGTGTTGAAGATTGAAGAGATTGGGTCAGTGTGGTTGTCAGTATAGTCAACGGTGCTGAAGGAGTCACGAGTGCTTTCTGTAGTAAAAGAAGCATCATCTGAGCTTGTGAATATCGACCAATCACTAGATGTGGCATCTGAGAAGTCGACATTTGATGGCTTTGAGTAATTGTGATGATTTCCATTCAAAACTCCTTGAAGACCAGTTGACTCTTGTCGGTGATCCAAGGTTGACTTTGGCGGTTTTGACTTTGTAAATATGGAAGCTTGGTGTTTGGAGGGCTTCATGGTGCAACTTCTTTGGGGACGAGGGTATGATCTACAAGAAACATCAAATATTTTAAATACTCGTGGGAAAATGGTGTCTTTCGTCATGGGTTTGGGTCAAAACAGGTTCTTTTTGTGCTAGCCAATTTTGGTCAGGTTAGGTTGACCCGAAAGACTTTTGGGGCACGATTATAATCTCTGTTAGGAACAATTCTCTGCCATATGTGTACACAAAATTACATTGTTTCAATAACAACCTATTTTTGAAACAAAATGATTTAGGAGATTTTTATGCTTTAAAATACACTATGAACGACTTTTGAACCGTTTGACCAATTTCTTTTTTTATCTATGTTTTTTTTATTTTACCTGTTTGACCGGTTAAAGATAAAAACAATATGTACATAGGTGGAAACTATCACTCTAATTTTCAAGCCAAAAGTGATAAATGAAGAAGCAAACTGCAAATTAGATTGCTTTACCTCATGTAAAACAATATGTATGCACCTTCTGACATCACCTGGTTCAAAGGCACTTGGAGGACCTGCAACTCAACATGATGAAACTTGAAGAGCCAAATAGAATATAAAGTTGATCAAAGTTAAGGGTAGGTAGGTATTTAGTAGTATATTTGTATGCCTCATATCTCCATAATCAGAATGCTATAGAAGTATATCTGTATGATTATGAGGTGGTTCATTACCTGAGCATCATCTATTCTAGACCAATTGCCTTGAAGATCTTTCACATATGATATATAGTGACCTGAAAACGATGCATTCATCGTGTCCAAGTGCACAACCACCCCGTAAAGCATGTATAATGGAGGAATGTCATCTTTCCCGGTCATAAATGGTATCATATCCAACATTTCAGGATATGTTATATACTTATTTAACTTCCCATAATTCCCCTCCTGACAAAAACCAAAACACTTGATCAATCCAACAGAGAAGAAAAAATGAAAATAAAAAATATCCCCTCTACACTCGATACTAAATACCTGAAACCGCTTCAATACAACTGTTAATATATTTGGAGCAGTCTGTATAGCCAGTTGCTTTCGCGCCCGAACATAAGCAGCACACCTTCAAGTAAAATAATTTAGTAGACTGTAACTTCTAAAATTATATATACAGCACGCATGACGACTGACCAATAATATATATAGATTTAAAATAAATAATCAACCAACCTTCCACATCTATACATGTTTTCTCCATCCAAATCTTCCGGGCTTGTGAATTGAGTTAGTGCATCTTCTAGAGACTCAACCCACCCAAATATCTCTAGGGTTAAGTCCATAAAGTTCTCGATTCTATCTGATTCATGATGACATTTCAGACATTTGACCTAGTATTCAAAAAAAAATGTTTTTAGTCAAATTTGAACATACAAACACAAAATACATTTGTCTTATTGATAATTAACCCATATAAGAAAAATCAAGGACGCTTCACCTTTGACCGGAGCTGACCCCCAAAAGTGTGCTGAATAAAGGTTGTTTCTTGCAATTTAGGATCAACTACGTCTTCCCCACCCAAACCCTCCAAACAGATAGATTGCATCGATGTGATTAAGAGCCTGAAACCGGAAAAGCAAATATTCAGTATAGATTAGGGAAGCAACCTACTTTTCTCATTTATCCGTTTTGGTAATTGTACTTTTCTTGTCTGTGTTTGTAATTATACTTTTACTAATTTGCCATATTGGTAATTACACCCAGCTGAACCAGTTAAGATGTATTTTAACGTCACTAAATAGCAACCTACCTTATTCACTAGTCCGTTTGGTAATTATTATATTTTTCTTATCCCATTTGGTAATCTAAAAATAATAAAAATTCTAAGTTACCAAATTGGAAATAAAATATAATTACAAAAATGGACCACCCTAGCAAACTAGGTTGCTATTTAGTGCATTAAAGTACAAGTTGCCATTTAGTGTAATTACCAAAATAACCCATCAAGCAAGAGTATAACTACCAGACAGGACAAGAAAGGTATAATAACCAAAAAGACTGTCTGCAGGTTGATATTTCATGACATTAGCCCTAAATATTACAGTAACATGTAAACTGAAGTTGAAATTGAATACTGAATCCAAGATTATAATAGCATCGGGTAAAACTATTGAGCAACCTTAGAAATTCATGAGCATCTTCCTGACTCCCGTCACCAATTTGGCAATTAACACTTCGCATATGCAAAAGAATACTGCTGAGAGACAATGGCTCACCACTTTCACATAACATCATTACATAGTGCTCAAGTTCACACATTAAACACCAACCTTTTGCACAACCTAATGTAAACACGACAAAGAATAACAAAAGAATCAATGAAATTAATTCCAAAAGCAATTGAAATGAGAGAATCAAAAGTATTTATAATTACAGGTTCTTGAATGTGCTCTATGAAGCAAATAGATAGTCAGAGGCTTTGTAGACATCAAGCACTGCAACACAGCATTTGCATAGCAGCTGCAAGAACACAAATATCAAAAATTCCACTACATGTATTTCCAGATGATAATTTTAATGTGCGCGAAATTTTTATGGTCAAAATAGTCACATTTGGAGAAGTATGTAAAGAGTCGCTGTAACAAAACTGACTACGGAGATAAATGTAAAATTATGAAACTACCCCGTAAATTTAAGCACCTGATTATCTAATTTTGATCTTTAAATTCACAATAATTACTTTGAGTAAAAAGTGAACGATAAAGTACCTATTTCCGCAATTTACAAGTCCCCTTGGTGAGAAGTCAAAAACTTCATACTGGAAGTACTTCAAAAATTCATCATACGGAAATAGCATCTGAAATTGTGAAATTATATTACTTTAGCAAGATTCAATACAAGTCTTAACTCTTAACACCAATGTTATGGAAATGCTACAATAATAGTATAAAGAAGTTAACTTAATTTGCCTGTATTAGTTTCTTAAGGCTACCTGTTTTTATATAATTTATTCGAATGAATTGGTGCTAATAACTTGCCTTTGTTTTCTTATGCTTTTCACCGTTCACTTCTGAAGTTTCCACTCTGCTATGCTTTGTTGACTTTTTCAGACCAATCATCTTCATAAATCCCTTATTATTAGTGCCACCACCTTTCACATCCCTCATTCGCAAAACGTCTGCATAGTGTCATACGAAAAAATGTTATTGCTTTAACTAAATAATATAAGAATGAAAAGTTATCCTGAAACCTACCCAACTCGTCAGTAATTTGGCCCATATTTTCTGTTCTTGAACATATTTGATCTTTTGAAACTTCCACTGTTGATTTTGCTAGTTTCTGCACATTACTTCCAGAAGAATGTGATCTTGATTTTAGCATACTAATCTTCTTTGGTGGGCATCTATCTGTTTCCGTATCTAACGATTTTGCACTTGTTTGAGCCGATGTTACTGAGTCATGTAGATTGCTTGATTCCAGACCCTCATGTGTTGCAGCTTTAGAACCAACCATATCAGCATTGTTTTTTTCAGGAATAACTTCTTTCGAACCCACAAAATGAGCCCGTTTGGACTGCATTAATTAATTCTAGCATTTAAAAATACCACACGAAAGATATGAAAAAAAAACACGGAAAATACAGTGTATAACTGTATATACAAACCTTGGGTCTGATATAAGTTTCCTTCAATTGAGTATTATCATATGAGGTGGAACAAGTGTCTGCTAATGAATCTAATTCATTAATTTCTTCTCTTGTTGAAATTTCCTTATTATGTCTGCAACGACTTCGCTTGTCCGACGATTTTCTTTCTGAATTGTGTGAATCATCGGAAGCAGATTTTTCATGCCCATGTTGCTCGATATTGGATTCAAAGCAGTGGGAGTTCAAGTTTTCAACAACCGATATTTGTTCATGAAGAGATACAAATTCTTCATTTGATGTAGCTTTAAGAGATGAACCGCCAGTGTTGAGCTCTAATAGTTGGCACTCTTGTTTGTGAACTTGTCTCCAATGAAGTATCTGACACTTGCTAGAACTGCATGAATGTTATGAATTACTTTTCGTGGTGTTTAATGTTCAGAAAATCTTGATAATGTAAGGTAGCAATAGATAAACAAGGATAAAGTAAGGGTATACAAGTATTTTTACTGTATCCTTCGATAAGCAGTTTAGTTCCAGCTAGTATACACTAATAATCCAAACTGATTATATGGTCAGGCCATCATAAGCTGAAGTAATTTACCCAAACACTAGAAACCAGATATTGAAGTTGCAATAATTAGATACTGACTTTCAAAACACACCTCCAAACAACCTAGAAAATCATTATTCTTCCAGAAACTTCTTACATGTTTCTCAAATTCTCATTATTTTGACCCTAAATAATAAATATTATACTGAAAGGAAAAAATCATAATCAAAGCTGATTATTTCAGCGTTAGTTTAAACACACATCCAAATTCCAAACACCCTCCAACAAGAATGACCCCAGATGAACAAAATAAAACCATCTTAAAATCAAAGTTCAATCTGTATAATTTCAATATAGATTCTATTCAAGATTGATGCAATGAGTAAAAACATACCAATATCTAACAGTTTTGCAGCGTGAGCAACGAGTAGTGGCTGGACTATAGCATCTTGCACATTGATGGAATATATTATTGATCTTTAATAAAGATACAGGAGGAGGTTCAACGGTAGCAGAAACCATGGCTTCAGCTCTAAAAGATTCTTCCATAGCAATCACCCTTATTTTGTCTTTTTTCTTTGAAGCCTCACTCCATATTCCTAACAAGATGTAAGCAACAAGTGGTACCACAACAAACACCAAAAATATCCCAGCTTCCTTTGGATGGAGCATCTCCCCACCAGCATACTCATGTCCAATTTCACCTCCACAAACTATTTACTACTCTTCAAACACTCATTGTTTCTTTTTCAACATTTGCATACTGCAAATAAAAGTACAAAATCTGATGTAAATACCAAACACTTCTTCATGTCAATTCAGTGTGCACAACAGCACAGGTAAGTCAGAAGATAAGGGGCTACCAGATGCAGTCACCCACCAACATTTCATGGTTAGTACAGGGGATAATGACAACACCTAAGAGTAACCAAGTTTCAATATTGTTACAAACTTAAGTCGCTCAAACATATTTTTCAACTGCAAAAAACACTACAGTATTGTTGTGAAACTTTACATCACTCTTAAAAAATAAGTGACCTAAATGAAACACTTATGAAACTCAGTTACTATTTAATGACTCTTTATTAAAAGAAAAGGTTAACCTAACCTTGAAGAACAAAGTCACTAAATAGTAATGAAGTTTCATAACTATTCAGGGTAGGTCAATTAGTTTACAGCACTGAAACTTGAGTTGATGGTTTCTTTGTAGTTGAAAAAAAGTTTGGTGTAACAATATTGAAACTTGGCAACTTTCTAATGAATTTCACCCATAGTTATTTATGTAGCTTAGTACAAATTATAAACGGATGGTGTTCGTTCCTAAGAAAAAAGGAAAATTTTGCCTCCTACATTTTCTCACTTCAGGTAATTATACCGCATGGTGTACGCTTCAATGACATGGGACCTATAGTATTAACTTATAATGGAAATCTCATAGTGTGCTAAACCCTCGACTTATAAAAAGGAGTTAAAAGCCGACACTCATTTAACTACATGTGTATAAACCTAACCAAACAAATAGACAATAACCTAAACAAGCCACTGCTCATTCAACCAGGTTCAAGTTCAGATCTTTTTCCATCTTTTTCCAGTGCAGAATGTTGAACATGCTCAAGTCAAAACTAAATTTCATGTTCTTGAAAAAATTTCAGGGCAGCAACAGAAGTGAATTTGAGCAAATTACATCTACATAAGTTAAGTCCTAATAAAGTCAATTATTCAAATCATGTACTTGAACTACAGCATGCATTATACTATTTAACACACTAACTTGGGAAGAAGAACAAAAATAACTGAAAGAGCCATGATTTCTTGCAGTACAAAATGGCATACATGTCTATTTGACCTACTTTTTTTATTCAACTTACCCTTTTTAGGTAAACCAGAACAGATATAGATAACTTCAGTTGGGGGAAATTAAAACATAAAGAAACAAGTAAATTTTTCCCACAAACCTATAAACAATATTTGACTAAAAATTTATTACAAGTAATCCCCAGATGAAATTAGGTAACTAATCAACCAAATTTGAAACAAGTAGAGATCTTTATTCTCTTTAGAAACAATGGCGTTTGATGTCACTTACTCTGGGTTACCAATTTGGGGGAAACATGTAGAAACGGATAGCTTCAGTCAAAATTGAAACAAAAACACAAAACCCAAGATCAAGACTTCATCATTGGATAAACCCATATGAAATCAAGCAACAAGAAGAATATTCCATTCAACTTAGAAAGAGGGTTTAGATTAAACCATACCTATTTTGCTGTAGAACAACAAAATCTGGAGAAATAAACCCTTGGCTCCTCTTTCTTCTGTAAAAAAACTCACAAACAATGAAAAAAGATTCCTTTTTTCCGCGTAAAGAAACTACTGTTTACACTCACACACACACTCTCTCTCTCTCCTGTTTCCAGTGAATCAAAACAAATTTTGCTACGTACACATTACACACACTCACACGTTCTCTCTCATCTTTCTCGTTTGAATAGATACAAACGTTGTTGCTTCTCGTATTCTCGTTTTCGACTACAAGATTCGGAACGTTTTTTGTATTCTGCAGGAACAATTGTTCGAAGATTTAGGTGCTGCTGAGCTGGCACACAACAACTGGATAATTTTTTTGACATGGTGGTGGGGTATACTAATGCTATGATGGGCATACAAAACTTGCAATAATTTGTGCATCAATTTCTTATAATTGGACCTAATATTTTCATGCGTAGCTAGCGGTAATAATTATGTGGACATGGATATGACCTATACCAAAGGTGTTGTTTATTTCGTAATTTTCTTTTTATTTTTTTCCTTTTTTTAAACTTCTTCGTCTTAACGGTAGAGGTACAGAATCGAAATACGGTTGAACTGGTCAGGCCTCCGGTTTCGATCCACTCCATCTACACCTCCCTAATTAATTCGGTAGGGTTGCTTCATCAAGGGAGTGACCCTCGGCTCCTCCTAGGAAGAAACCCTCCAGAGAGACTCGAACTCAACACCTCTCCTTCACTGGAAAAACTCCCTTACCGTCAGGGCAAGCCCCTTTGGTTATCTACTTAGCTTGCATTAAAAATTTTCTTTTTATCTATTAGTTAGGAGTGTTCATCGGTTCGGTTTTCGGTTCATTCGGTTTAAACGGTTCGGTTTATTCGGTTTTTTTATTTTTTGGTTAAAAGCGAAACCGAACCGAAACCAATTAAATAAGTCTTATAACCAAACCGAAAACCGATTACCAATTCGGTTCGGTTTTCGGTTATAACCGTTTAAACCGAATTCGGATAAAAGGCCAATTTTTTGCAACCCACTTTCTTGGCAGTTGGCAGCCTATTTTGCTTGTTAGCATCCAAAATCCAAATGCCCAACATGAAACAAGCAAACACACAATACATACACATATATACATTACACACAATACATACACAGATATACATTACACACAATAATGATACTAAAACACTTCCAAATCTTGAAATAGGGGTGTTCAAAATTCGGATGTAAACCGTTAAAACTGTAAACCGAACCAAACTGAAACCGTAAAATCCGACGGAGCTCGGAGCTACGCCGGTCGCCGCTTTGGAGGGTCGGAGGTTTAGGGCACAGACGTGAGATACTGAGAGAGTCACTGGTCACGAGTGGGAATACCGGGGTCTGGGAATTGGGAAAGTTGGTTTTTGAGTTTTGACTTTTGAGAATTTGAGATGGGGCGCCGAGGCTATTGGGTTAAAATTCTAAATGGGCTAAGAAATTTAAACTGTAATATATATAAAATATATAATATATAATAAAAAAATATTAAAATATTTATTTCGGTTTATTCGGCTTATTCGGTTTGGAAAATCCTATAACCATAAGCAATCTGAAGACCGATTATGGTAATCAGTTTCGGTTTTAAATCCGAACCAAAGACCAAATCTTAGAACGGTTTCGGATTTTACGGTTTCGGTTCGGTTCGGTTTACGGTTTTAACGGTTTATATCCGAATTTTGAACACCCCTACTATTAGTCATCTACTTAGCTTGCATTAAATATTTGAAATTTTATATTTCTTGGTATTAAATTTTCCTACTTCTTCATGTTACTACTCATAAAATAATAACATTTGAAATTAATTCATACTCTCTTCTCATTCTAACTTTTAATTTTGGCATGTATATTTAACTTATTGAGTAGAATAATTGATATAAATATCTTAAAAGGATATATAACCTCTCTAGTTTTTTTAAACGATGGTAGAATTTTGTTAACTGAAAAACGACTAGCAAGGTGCTAGAAAAACAAGAAAAACTTATAAAGAAAATAAGTCAAAAGGAAAACAAACCCAATTACACCAAAACAACTTTCTTTTACGGTTACTCCTAACTGACATCCAAGAAAAAACTAAGCCTTGAACTTAAAAAAATAACCTTTGAAGAGAATCTTTTGAGCCTTCATGAACCACTTCGTTTCTTACCTTCCAAATTAACCAATAGTAAGTATTTGAAAGTGTCCAATTTTGAGCCTCTAAAATTTTCCAATTCTCCTCCGTTTTAGAAGATCTTCAATAGAGCCTTGAGGAATATTAGTTTTCCACCAAATGCTTGTCTTTTAACAACAAGCAAGAAACATTACATCTTAAAAATAAGTAATCTTCGGTCTCTGTTCCACCTTCACACAAAGGACAAACCTTGTCTCACCCCTAGTTGCAACTTGAATTCTTTAGAAGGAGATCCATTGATGAGAACTGGAACTGAAGCTAAAGAAAGACACCCTTTAATCTACTCTCGCCATTTCTGTCCAAAGTTCATCTGCTCCAATATAGAATCAAGGAAGTTCGATTTCAAAATATGCCAATATTTCTTAATAAAGGAAAACGAAAACCCATCAAGGCCTTGAGCTTTATCACCATCACAAGCCCAAACACCTGCTTTAATTTCCTGTAGCAGGAAAGGTTCTTCAAGGGAAGCTCTTTAAACCGAAGAAAGTCGAGCAAGAGACTTGGTAACAAATTTAGGCCTTCTAAGAAGAGGTTCTTGAAATTATTTTCAAAAAATGATTTAGCAGCTTCCTTAATCACCATGGGGTCTAAAGTCCATACTCCATTGACTAAAATGCCATAGATAGAATTTCGATCTTTTGTGATGTTGTTTAAGTACTTTATGGAAGAAACTGGTATTTTTATCACCATATTGAGACCATTGCACTCGAGCTTTCTGTTTCAAGTCCATAAGTACGTACTTTTTCATCTTCTTGAAGCAAAAGTGATTTGAGTTCCATTCTCCTTTGTTGTTCCAGAGATGATAATGAATTAAGATCAGCTTTAATATCCAAAGCCCCAAATCAGATTTGATCTTATCAATAATGGGACTAGTTGCACTTTTCTTTCTACGCCAAGTCTTTATGCAATTTTTCAGATAAGCTTGCAAGAATAACGTGCCCATTAACATTTCTCTCATTCTTCTTCCAATCTTGTTAAGTATGTATCACGTGTCTCTCTATCCCGGCCTTAGTGGCTTTTTCAATGTTTTAAATTAAATATGAGAGAGAAAATAAATAGAGGAGAGAGATAACTAAATAAAAGGTTTTTCATACCATTCGAGTCATTTTTTTAATCGATAAAGGAGATAGGAAATAGTGTTCTTTCTTATAATAAAATAGTTAAATAAGACGATCTGATAAAATAATATGTATACTAGATGAACTTACATAAAACAAATAACTATGAATTTATGGTTCAATCGTAAGCTTTTGCAAACAAGAAATAACATGATCGTGCATGTATTTGATTTTGATTTTGATTTTTTTTGTTAGTTTGTCGGATATCATGCGTCCATTTCACGACGATGTCAATCTTATCTTATAGAGGAGTGATTATACCAAATACTCATTATTTCAATTATGTTTTTTTTTCCTAAAAAGAAATATAACATACCAAATAAATTGAAGCGTGCATATATAGGGATATAAACGAGTCGAATCGAGTTTTATAGAGCTCGAGCTCGGCTAGAGAACTTTATGTTAAGCTCGAGATTGGCTCGACGAGCTTTCATACTTGAAGCTCGAGATCGGCTCGATAACTCGACAAACTTTCGTACTTGAAGCTTGAGCTCGGCTCGACGATATAGATTATTAGCTCGGGCTCGAATCGAAAAGCTCGAAAATATAAAAAATTGAATTCAAAATATTGATAAACTCCGAAATTAATGATTTTAGAATTAGTTTTAATGAATATATAGTACATATAGAATGTAGATATGTTTCAATAAATACTCATTATATAGTGGGGGTAGCAAGAAGAGAAGCCGCCCGGGGGGGGGGGGGGTGTGTAGCAACAATGGTGGCGATTAGCAAGCGCTACGTACACGGTGCAGATGGCAATGGTGAGGTGGTGGCTAGTTGACACACGGTGACGGTGGTGACTAACAAGCAACGACATCCAAATTTTTTATTGAACGACCAAGATTGGTTCTCACAGTTCTCGTTTGAACCCTCCCATATATATATATATATATATATATATATAGTGAAAAGTTCATTGGAGAACCGTTTTTATTGCGAGAACCGCGAGAACTAATCCTAGCCGTCCAATTCCCCCTCATTTAATTGGATTGACCACCTGAATTTCTTACATGCACTTTGCCACACTCAATCACCTCACGCTCTTCATCCATGAATTCCACTTATCAATTGAACGGCTAAGATTGGTTCTCGCGGTTCTCACAATAATAATGGCTCTCAAATATATATATATATATATATATATATATATATATATATATATATATATATGATATATATAACTCAACGTTTATTTATTAATAGATAAAGATACGGAGTTGTGTTCAATAAAGTTCATGTAAAAAAACATAGTCCTAAAATTTTAAAATTCAATCACAGGTGATTTAATATACAATCACATGTGAATTACGAAAATGTCATTCCGCCCAAAATTTTAAAATGCAATCTGGACTGTTAATACCGTTGATCCAAAGGCTAAAATTAGTCTCTTAGCACTATAAATTAAGTATGAACTATATTAAATATTTTATGTCACGATGGTTTTTGATAAAATTGACATTGCATGCTTGTTGACAGTTGATTTTAACAAGGTACGTCAAGCCCGTGCGTTGCGTCGGGTGATATTCAAATAATCATATTCTTAGTAATTTAATTTACATATAATATAGTATATAAGATGGTTATTCAAAGTTAACATACATAAACAAAATTTAGGTTAACATGCGTCTACTACGTTTGCTAATTGCATTATGTACATAAGGCTACATTATCTACTAATGTTATAAGATTAAATGTAACATATACAGATTTAAGGGTAAAAAGTAAAATTTGTTTAAGGGTTAAATTAAAAAATTGAAATGATGTATAACATGAATTGAACCCTTAAACTTAAAGTGGGAGCGATACCTTAATACATTTTGATATCGTTAGATCAATGACCATTTAATTTGTAAATAATTATAAGTAATTTTATTAGATCAAATATAACTTATATAAACTTAAGGGTATATAATGAAAATTGTAATGAGTTAAAATTAAAAAATGAAATGAATAGTACCCTTAACTTTGTAATTTGATTACAAGGGGAATTGGTTCAAGATGAAGATTAATTAATGGTGTACGTAGGTACCTAGCTAGTTGATTTTAATTGGTTCAAGATGAAGATAAAATTGACATTGCTAGCTACGTACTCTACTTAAGGCTCTAAGCACAATTCAACGTTGGTCGTCGTTGAGGCTCTCCGTTATGTTCGATCAACCCCGCGTACTTTAAAAGTAGCAAATTGTCCACATTAATTAGACCCTCCGCATCGGAGAGCCAACCCGATGTGGGGTTGCATCGGGTAAACCGGGAACACCATCGAGGCACTTTGGGTTCCATTGGGTTTCCAACCCATCTAGTCCTCCAACCCGATTGCTTCCTCTCACATTTAATATATATATTTTATTAATATTTGATGTGGGGTTGAATAGGGTTAGATGTGGGGGTTTGTGGAATAAGTTGGGTTAAAGGTGAAAGATGATGTGGTAGTGGGGTAAGTTGGGTTGGATGCTGGTGGTCTTATAATCAGTTTTATCATTTAACTACATTTGCAAGTTGTAAATTATTATTCATTTAGACCTTAGTAAGTAGTAACCAGTGTTTTAAAATCAGGATTGACCCAATTTTATATTGTCCAATTTTATACAACGGATCGCTATATATGATACTTGAACAAGTGATGACCAATGATATAATAGGATATGAAGAAAGAAAGGGAATCAATGGTCAGGATCAACAAAACTAGTTTCATTGAAAATGATATTTGTGGTTTATATATTTGCTCTACAATTGATCATAACTTGACATCTCTTCTATATTCTCATGGTGTTGGTATGAAATTAAGAAGAAAAAAAACAGTGACGCATGATAACGCTTGAGATGAAAGGAGAGGTGCATAATCTAATGGTTGATTGGATCATAGTGTTGGCATCTCTTCTATATTCTCATGGTGTTGGTATGTATATTGCACAAGGTACAACTAGATTCTTGTCTCTATTTCCAGTCATATGCCTCTTCATATGTCTTCCCTTAAATCTGCACACCATGTTTCCTTGTGGTCTAACTTCTTTCTTCATTTCATGGCTTGGAAGCTTCAAGCTCATACTTTTTGCCTTTGGTCAAGGTCCTTTATATTCACATCCACCTCTTCCATTATCTCATTTCATTGCTACTGCTTGTTTACCAATCAAGATCATAAGAAATCAAGAAACCCCATCTCACCAAATTACCAAAAAAACTCCTAAAAGTTATGCTCCTAGGCTTTTTCTGTTTGTGGTCACAATGAAGGTGTATGGTTATAAAGACTATATTCATCCATTATTTACCACATCTCTTTATGCATATTATCTATTCTTCATGCTTGAGCTTTTGCTGGCCATGACAGCATCTTTAGCTCGAACCTTAATCGGGGTTGAGCTCGAGCCACAGTTTGACGAGCCTCACCATGCTACATCCGTACAAAACTTTTGGGGAAAAAGGTGGAACCTTATGGTGTCTAGCATACTACGCCCTACGGTCTACCATCCAGCTCGAGCCATCTTTCGCCACGTGGTTACTGAAAGATGGATATCAGTACCTGCCGTTTTCACAACGTTTCTAGTGTCAGGAGTGGTGCATGAGTTGATCTTTTATTATCTTGGGCGGTTAAAACCAACATGGGAAGTCACTTGGTTCTTTATAGTTCAAGGTGGTTGGATTGGGATCGAGATCGTGATCAAGAAAACCATGAATCAACGGTTGAAGCCACCACCAGCCATGGTGGCTCGACCGCTGACTTTGGCATTTGTGATGCTTACCAGCTTTTGGCTTTTCTTCCCACCATTGATGCAAATAGATCCCTACGCGAGAGCTTGTAAAGAAGCCATGGCGTTTTTAGGGTTTTTAAAGAGTGGTTATCTAATTAGCCCCACCAAGTATACTTGTCCTTTCATGTAAAACGGGAAAAAATAGACATCAATTTAATTAATAATTAATGTTATTATAATCTATAAGAATGAGTCTTAATTTGTAACGTTTATTTGGGTAATATTGTTGAAATAATACTAGAATTTCTACATAGCCCCAGTGAGTACTAGTTATATATATAGTCTCACTTCCTTTGATATAGTGTTATGAATTTCTACATAGCCTCAATGGTAAGTCGTGTTTTAAACGTTATTTCTATTTTACAACATGTTGCAAGGACTTGATGCTAAAGTTTATATCGAATACCAATCTTAACTTGTCTAGCTATAACATGCACTTGAACCCGATTAATTTGACCCGATTCCTAAACCCAAATTAGCTTATTAGAGATGGGTTTTTTAGCGTTTAAGATGCTTAATTAATTAATTAGATTGACCTAACAAACACGAAAATATATCTCTAGTAAGATACAAACGGTCACAATATATTAAGGTTTACTTCTAATAGATGGAACTCACTAATTTATGTTTCATGAATGTGTATATCAAATTACCATGCTTGACGAGGTGTACTCCTAACAAATGAAATCACGTTATTAATGCAACCTGATTGCGTAAACCTGATTGACCCGAACCCGAGTTCAGGTCATCGGGCTTGATTAACCCGAAACCATATGAATTGACCGACCCCTGATAATACAATAGAATTAAGATGGTAATTGAAATTAATAAATTAGCAGTTTCAAAATAAAGACAATTTATTAAATAAACGTATAGTTATTTGCAATGAACATAAGGCTGAAAATATATGAATCAGAATATATATTAGGGAAGAAACACTGTACTAAAAAAGTAGACACACAAAATTAAGCTTGTAAGAAAACATCCACAAAAATTATTAAGATAAAAAAAAACTTGCAAGAAATTAATATAGAAACTACGAAAACTGGAAAACGACATGCGTACATAATATATTTATATATATACACACATAATATATAATATATGTGATTCTTTTTACATGGTAAAATTTTTTTAATTGAAATAATTAATTTATTTTTCTATTTTGATATGATTCAAGCCACAGAATAAAGAGTAAGGTGGATTAAGCGTGCTTGAAAATGAACACAGTGTGATAGGATAAACCGATACACCACCAAGAATGTGGTGTTGGCTTGAAGTGGACACATCAGAGTGCGTGGTGAGTGTGAATCCATTTTCTTCCATCTTAATATTCATAGTCTATCATATCTACCTTGTGGATATCTAACAATTTAACAAACAGAACCAAATTTATGGATAAAATATGGAATATATAATGCATATTTTAGCAACTAATATTAATTGTAATCTCAATTCAAGGCATCATAAAATAACATTTTCTTTAATGGGTTAAGATTCTTTTATATTATAATCAAAAATTATGTTTTCTTATAAACAAGATAGTGTGTCCCTTAATTTAAGTTAAACATGAGTTTTTTTGTAAGTCTCACTCTCATATTTATAAAAAAATATAATAGATCATGTTTGACCCAACATAAAAGAATATTAACTCGACTTAATTTAATTATGTTGAAATAATACGTGGTACATGTCATTAAAAGCAAAATTTAAGTGAAGTGGTCACGAAAGCTAGATATATACAGGGAAACAGATAGAGTTGAAAATTGACATGTTAGGCTTTATCAATTTTGTAAAACTCGGTAGGTGGTAGTGGAGTGGTCGGCGGGGAGTAGCGAGTACTCGGCCTAGGCGGTGAGTACTTTGATTGGAACTTTTTATCTATAAATCTCATAATTATAGTATTATACATATCACATATTTGCAAATACTCAAATATAAATATAATTATTCCATATGACCCAAGAAATATGTTAAAAATAGTTGTTGAAAACTTAAGTTTGAGTTGTATAGTTAAATGTCGTGAGAAAAAGTTGAAAAAAGACAATTTATCTTGTAGTCATGATAAATAGCGGAAGAGAGAGAATAAATAAGGTTAAATAATACAGTTGCGTGTGTACTGTGTGCCTTTGAAAACTTCAAAAAAAATTATGACTTCTGTAATTCTGTTTGCCGAGTAAGACCGAGTTTTTGACCGGCTTTAACCGAATCCGAGTAATTTGGACGAGTAGCCCCGACTCGTCTCAGCAGGTGCCCGATTTTTGAGTATTCCCTGAGTACTTGACCGCCTAGGCGAAGTTTTACATCACTGGGTTTAATAGTAGAAACTAGAAAATGGAAGGTATACAGAAAATTGTGTTAGAAAAAAATTAAAAAGTAAATAAGTTTATTTAAAAACTCTATCTTGTAAAATAAAAACTTGGGGCATTTAGTTTGTGAAAAGTTTTCTAGCTAATTATTTAATTACTAATACCATTGATTTGTACAATTTTGATTCAAGTGTGAGTTGAGTTTGTAACTTTTCAAGTTTCATTTCTTGTAGGATGGATTGAGGGAAGCAATTAGTTATGGAGACATGAAGTCATCAAGATTGGAATTTGGAAGATGAAGTTATTTTTATTTTATGCACTATGTTATTTTAGAGTTTAGACTTTCGTATCATATGAATTCTAGTATTTAAGACTTGTAAACTAAGTACTAAATGTCGTATTAACTTGTGGATGATTGGATATGTGTGGACGATTGCATATGTATGAATAATGATGAGTTTTTTGGTTTCTTATCTGATTCAGATATTTCAGACTATTCAATAACCATATCCGAAATTCTAGATACGGATATCGGATAACGAAATGTACTATCTGAAAATTTCGGATATCCGAAAATAAACACCCCTAACATAGCTATATATTAAATATAATATATAAATAATATTATATAAGAAGCTCGTTTAAGCTTGCGAGTTTAAATGAGCCAATTATGTGAGGCTCAAGCTCGAGCTTCTTTTGCTAGACAAGATTTTGTGTAGGCTCAAGTTCATTTGGGATTGGTTCATTTAGAGTTTTTAACAATTTGAGTTCGGGTAATTCGTAAATAACTCGAGTTGTTTACGTTCCTACATGTATAGACGTCCTTTTTAAAAGTATGTTTATCAAGAACTTGGGTATGGTGATTTATACATTCTATATATTAATTGTCGACAGTATGGTGATGTTTGTAAGTTTGTTAATTTTTATATTTATATTTGTATTCATATTGCTACTTATAAAAAAATGTCTAAATAGAAAGTTGATAGAAAAAAGTAACTTTATCTGAATGTATTTTTCTAAACTTAGAAATGAAAATTGTATTCTATTCATTTTAAGGCATTTCTTAGATTAAATAATTAGCTAATGAGTATAAGAAGAGAGACAAATCAAGTATATCACTTTGAGTCTTTGGCATGAAGTCTGATTAAAATATAAGTAGATCTTCATCAAGAGAAAAATAAGAATAAATCAATAGATAAATGTAATGGCTTATCATCCATCCACAATCAATTAATCAAACACCAATAACTAAGAATGGACTTAAAAATTACAATATAAATAGACTTACAAATTACAATGGTAATCAAAATCTAGAATCGTCAAATCTTGAAAAAGGAGGCGTGGGTATGGACGTATGGTAACTGTGTAATTTGTGTTATTAGTAATATATATTTTACTTATTTTTTTAAAAAAAGTTTGGGTATTTCAGATATCCGAATTTCTGAATCTTGGGAAAAACGCTATCCGAATTTGAAAGTTCGGATATCCGAATTATTGAATTATCGGGTTCCGGAACTGATACGGATATTTTTTAACACCCCGGGCTATATATCATTTTTGAAGAAAATTTCAAAATAATACGCGAGCTTAAATGAGTTGAACCAAGTTTCATATATCTTAAACGAGGAGAGCTAGAGCTCAACATCATGAGCTATAAACAACCCGAGATTGAACTCAAGCTGAAAAAAGCCTAAACAAGTCTTGCTTGAAAGACGACTCGTTTACATTCCTACCATAGCATTTGTGCATATATATGCATTTTAACTATCAACTCATCACATTTTTTAGCACCGATCTCATCATAAAATATATATTTTAGTCAATATACATATACAATCAAAACATAAAAGGAGTTTACGTTTAGAGTTGAAAATTTAGACCTAAATTGCAACCCAAATGTTTTGCAAAAGCCTATTAAACATATTGGGCCTTCCAAGCGATGTCCAGTCCACCTTTATTGAAGTTTCATTTATCAAAGTATTAAGCTTCGAGTATTATCCGTGTTCCATAATCCACACTCCGTACTCCTGGAACAATGAAGAGGGCGTTAGTCCGTTAATCTTATTTTTATTCTATTTTTTTAATAATGTTGAAAATACGTAATATATCAATACATGTTTATAGTTTTGTGTTGTTTAAATAATAATATAAAATTTTCAATTAAATACTTTTACAAGTTATAACCGCACGATTTAATTTTATATGACTTGCACCTCTTCGATTCTTTGATTTCTTTTAGGCCCTGTTTAGTTTGGTTGGACGGAATTAAAAGGAATTGGAATATAGAATTTGGAATTTAAAATTCCTAGATAACCTTGTTTGGTTGGAAGGAAGAGAATTGGAATTTGACATTCCTTCCAATTCCTTAAAACATGGATTCTATAACTCTGTCTCACATGCAATAGATTTACAATTCCTTGATCCAAAGGAATTCTCTTTTGCTTCTCGCTTTCCCTGCCGACACTTCATCTACATTGTTCATCATCTTCGGTGAATCCCCCACTACTCTGTTTATCATCTCCAACGAACCCCTGTTTGCTCCGATCATCCATCTCTAGCGATAATTCATCTTCTTCGTTCATCCATCTCCAGCAATGCTCCATCTTCTTCATTCATCCATCTTCAGTGAGACGTTGTATTGTTTCTGCTTCTGCTATCCTCCACCACCCTACATCTTCGATTTAAGGTACCATGGCTTTGCCAAACACAAATGAAGTGTATCACATTGTGGATTAAAGTCTTCATTTGAGTCATCATTTCAATCTGTTTGAACCAGATGTCGATTAGGGTTATGTTTGAAAGTCTAAGTTTGAGGTGTTGCTCAAACAGAACTACCGAAGCCCAATCTCATTCCAATTCCTAGACCAACCAAACACATCAAGAATTTGATGCATTCCAATTCTTTTCCCCTTCAATTCCAATTACCTGTCAAAGGAATACATAAAGTTCATAATTCAATAAAGAGGAAATCATTTATGCAGTCAACACCACCTACGCTAAGTGTTGTTGTACTCATAACATAGCTAAATTAATAGTATTTTTGTCATTAAACATTTTAATGATTTAAGTGATGTGAATGCAACAACTAATATAGATAATGTTAACTGCATGGATGGTTTTTACTTTAATAAAAATTGCAATAAAAAATGGTAAGCATTTTTAAATCTTTCTAAGACTTTTCTGAAGATGTATGAATAGAATGAGAATTTGATAATAGCTTGCATGATAAGAAAGATAAATAAAAAGACTTGAATATTTCATTTTCAAACAAAACATGGAGGTTAATTGGTGGTTGTCTAGCTTTTCATGGCACCAATCCGAATTCAAATCATACACCTTTGTATTTTCGCTTATAATTGTGTAGGTTTAATAAAACAATCAAACAACTTATTGTTGGAAAATTGGCTAAGTAATTTAAAACTGTTAGATATACAAAGACAAAACTGTTAGAGAAATTTTGAGAAAAACGGTTTTGAAACTGTTAGTACAAAAGGTTCAGAACTGTTAGTTCAATTGTAACAACTGTTGAAAGATATTGAAGAGAAGACTGTTAGAAGAAGATCAGAACTGTTTATTCAACAAACAGCATCTGTTGAGATATTTATGGAAACGACTATCTTTGTGGATTTGAAAGATATCTTATCAAGATTTGAAGATTATCAAGATTATCTCGAAAGATAGAAGATTAACAAACTTCAACTAATCAAGGAAGACCAAGAGGGTTATAAATACTCTGTTTAGAATAGTTTGTTAGTATTGATCGATAGTTTACACTTATTCGTATTGCTTATAGTTTTTTCAGAAAGTGTATTAGCCTCCAAGTTTCTCTGAAACCTAAGAACAGATTGTGTTCTTCGTCTAACAAAAGAGTTAGATTGGAGGTGTAGGTGAATATTGTAATCATCCTTGATTATTAATAAACATCTTGTGTTTTGAAGTTATTCTTTGAATTGATTAAACTGTTCTTGTGATTAAAACCTTTATTAATCAATTAAGTGTGATTCCGCAACTTCTTAGTTGATTGTGATCAAACTCAAATATTGTCTTTTTATATAACTCTGGTTTAAATTCATAAAGATAATTCTTGTTATTTATTTTGATTATATTCGATCCTGACACTTATATACTTTAACACCTTATTCTAGAGCTTTTTTTGGCGAAGTAAAGGAGAGGATTTGAAAGGAAAACTAGAAAATTTATGTTCTCGAGTCTCATCTAACAAAGGAAAAGGAACGAAAGGAAGGGATTTGAAGGGTAAATTTAAGCTTATTTTGCTTCAAAACTTATCCTCTAAAAAATAAAAAGATTTGAAAGGAAAAGATTCCCTTGTCTTTCCTTTCTTTTCCTCTCCTTCTAACTATTGCTGTTGTTTTTAAAAATACTTATTAAAAAAATATTTTCTTAACATTCTAAAAATATATTATTATTAATAATAATAATACTACTGTTGTTTTTATCATGGGTGTTCCTGAGAGAGTGTGGGATAGGCGGTCGTGGCCCATGTTTATAAAGGGATTCAGTTATTATATTATAATTTTTCAAAACCAATTATAGTAAAAACAAGGTAATTGTATCCCGCGCGTCGCGGCGGGGGTTTAAAAAAATTTGTATTATGTGTATCAAACTTAAAATTTGTTACTAATATATGTATTTTGGTTATATAAAATAGTTAAAAATATATAAGTTTAGTACATACAATAAAAACTTTAATATACATAATAGCGACAAACTACATGTTCGATACACACAATAAAAATTTTAAAGTTTGATATACACAATAGCAAAATGTGACAAGTTGGATACATTTTAATAAACTAAACCCTTATTTTTACATTAAACATTATAAGAAAAACGAATACCATTTAAAATTAATTTATTTAATATAATAATAATATTAATATTAAAGAAATCAAAACTTGAATTAAAGCTTCAACGAAAAAATGCATGTGCCAAGAATAGAACTTAGGACCTAGGAGATATATGTCAACACCTTTACCACCCCATCTAAAAGAGATTATGTTTACCTTCTTTGAATCCGATATATATACATTACTTTATATAGAAAAGGCAAAAATTTTATTCTTCATACTTCCTATATTTTGTTATATATATATATATATATATAATATACTAAAAAGGGTATATTTGAAATAATAATTCATTAGCCTAAAAATATCTATGCTAGGGAAATTGTTCGAGAGATGATGCATTTGGAAGACAGGCGAGGCATTTGGAAAAACAAACGACGCATTCGTTTATAAATATATATTTTGGAAACTCATTCAAGTGACCAATTAGCCATATAAATATATATTTTTGGAAAAAACCCATATTTGAAATAATTATTTTGTAACCAATTAGCCTTATAAATATATATTTTGTAAACTTATTCGAGTGACGATGCATTCGAGAGAACGAATAAGGCATTCTAGAACAACAAGCGACAGAAAATCAAATGTAATGATGTTTTGAAATATCTGAAAGAAGTCGATTTTTTTCATAATTCAATTACTGCATATATAGTCTTATTGACTATTCCAGTAATGATAGCATCCATAGAAAAAAGGTTCTCAAAACTTAAAATTTTAAAGTTTTACTTACAGTTCACAATCTAATCTAATAACCTTATTAAAAGAAAGAGATAATGATTTCATCATCTATTTTTTAAATTTTTTTCCACCAATCACAACATACCATTTCAAATAGTTCTCTTAATTCAATGAGCTTAACACATCATCATATACAAACTACTATTCTTTATACCCTACAAATTTCAAATATGAGGATGATTAATAACCGGATATATTGAATTAATTTTAAGATGTAAATGTATTTGAAGAAAAGTACATAAATAGATTAGTTTGTTAAAATTTATATTTTATTTTCTACGTAATATCTAATTTAAATTGAATTGAATTAAAGATTAGGTAATTTATTATATATAAAATTTAAAATTGAAGATTAGTTATTACGAATTTAAACATTCAATACTAACTAATTATGAGAAATTTTAGATTAGTTAAAATTAATTTGAAAATATTCAAATTTAATTTTTAAAACGTAATTTTCAAATTAAAGAATGCTATTCTTTAAAATTCTAAAATTTTAAAATCACCGCCAATATTTTTCAAACCAAATTTAAATAACTTTAAATCATCATATTTGATACTCCTATTTGTATCCACAGTGGAAGAGAGAGGAAAAGAATCAATATGTTAAATCATTAATATTCAAATAATCATTGTCAATCAGATTGCATCGTTTCATTATTGTTATTCAGGTAAATAAGTTTTGTTTACATTTCATGAAAGCGATTCACATATGCTAATGTAATATATTATTCTTCTTTTTTATAGCTATTAATTATGGAGAATAAACAACTTCCTTCATCTGCTCCAAAGCGACAAGAAAGGAAGACTTCAAGGGTGATTCATTATATACATGACAACTCCGTTCATAACATATCTATATCAATTGAAAATGATAGAAGAAGTTCACGGATTCCTTTAAATGATATATCTAACGGTACATTTAATTTCAAATTAGAAATTTGTTCAATACCATTCTAGTTCCAATGAAGGCTATTTTCTATCTTGGTTTGTTTTGCAATGACGATAAACAAATGCCAAGGTCAATCTTTATCAAAGGTTTGATTGTTTTTAGACGACCCATTTTCACTCATGGACAGTTATATGTGGCGGTTTCTCGAGTGAAGAGTAAGGAGTGTTTAAAAGTTTTAATTTGCTATGATGAAGGAAACCCTACTAAGAAAACCATGAATGTTGTTTATAAAAAGGTTCTACTAAATATCTAATGATAATCTTATGTATGAATTTTAAAATTTTGTAATATTTACTTATTTCTTATGAGATTTTATATTCCTATCTATACTTTCTAATTATTTTTACTATACGTGTTAGTACTCTTTAAAACTATATAAATTTAAAATTGACTTATATCATTCTCGTGTTAACACACGGCTCGCTTAGCTAATATCAGAAAAAATGATTAGATCGGCAATGATAATTTTTTAGAATGATATATCTACTAAAAACGAAATATGAAAATTGGGTACGATTGCAAGTAATCATCAGTCGAACCTCTAAGGGTAGTGATATGCCGACAATCATTCAAGAACCACTAGTGATTCATCCACAAACCATCGTTTCTACCATTGAGACTTCTGCAACCATTAGTTTCAGATCTGATGCACCCATGCAAGTCACCCCAGGTTTGGTCAGTTTTGTTTTTGGTTGGTGACAGATATGAGGAATTTGATGCTTGAATTTTGTTCCTTCACAATTTGGTGCTTGAATTTTGTTTCAGATTAGTTCGCTCTTTGGCTTTAGAATTTTCAGCTTTTTATTTTCAAGATGCTTGTATGTTGGAATTACAACACTTTGTTTTAGGTTTTCGTAAAGCATTTGGAATTTTTTGTTAAAATGTAGTTAGGGTATGAGAAATTTTTTATAAAAATTTATGTTTATACCAATTTGTATAAAAATTTATAGTTTATACCAATGTGTAGAGGGAGTTCTGAATCTTGATATGCATTTTCAGTAGGTTAGGAGGATATACATTTTTATGATAATCAAGAGTTCAAATAAACAAAAAGTGTTTGTCTTATGTAGTTTTTTAGTTGATTTGCACATTGATATGAATTTTTGTAGCTTATGTATTATTTTTCAAATACTTCTTATATGAAAATGTTGTGACTACATGTATAGAAGCAAATTAAGGCTAGATGCATTTTTAGTATATGTACACACGCATGCTCAGATGCTCCTTGTTTCGGTGTTTTCCATTTCTTTTTTAAGGCATCTACATCTACACCAAACCACCTACATTTTTCGTAGGTACATTTTGGAAAAAAAAAAGTTTCTGATATATGCTAAAGCTAGTCTTAAATTAAAGAGAAATAAAAACTTAATCTAATGATATAGTTTTTTTGTTAAAAATCTTAAACATGAGATAATTATGATCATTAGAAGGTTTAATTAGTTTTTTTTAAACTGAATGCTGGGAAAATTTATTTGGGAGGCGTGTGATTTTATGAACAAAAGCCACATTCTCTTTTTTGCTCTTTTTTCTTAATGACACGTGTCATCACATGCTAGAAGTACAAAATGATATATAATTTCCGTCAAGTTAATAACATACATTTGATGTTGATATAAACATGTCAAACTTGAATTCTTGAAAGAAAAAAAATATAGGGTAATGATTCATACACCCTACTCTAAATATCTTGGACATCTTAGTCTAATTTTTTTTCACTCTACATTGGTTATGGTCTACTTTTGTTGTTTCACAAGTGATTTTGATATTATTAAATTATAAAAATGAGTGTTCAAAATCATAGACGATGGTGTATGTCTAAACACCCAATGATATATTTTCCACTAATTCTTTTTCTTCACATTCTTTTTGATTTTGACACTTGTGTTGATCTTGTAAGTAGAAGGAAATATTAGAAAGATATAGCACCACTCTTCTTAGACCCACCGCATCCAACCAGCGGGAATAGAGCTTGTTGGTGCATGGGTGGTTGATACATCATCGTTGTCACCCCTCATGCTAGAGATGGCATGTTCTGGCTCACGCTGCCTTTTTTTTCTTTTAACCGTTACAACGGCTATTTTTTTCTTTTTCTTTTTTCCTTTCTTCTCTTCTATAAATATCACATTTTATTTTCATTTTATTTTCATTTTTTTCACACCATCTTCCATTCTCACCCATTCTCTTTACAAAAAATTTATATTTTTAAAAAATAAAGTTTCTTTTATATACCAAAACTAATGACGTCTTCATCTTCTTCATCATCGGATGATTTGAATTCATGGTTGGAAACGTTAGCAAGCGGGGGAATACATCTCGCCGCGTATTGGAAAACAAGCATTGATTTATTTCGTGGAATACTAAACACAATTATAGAGATGTTGTTCGATGATGGTGAATCACAAAGTTCGGAACTAAGACAAAAAGGTGTTGATCAAATTAGAGAGTGTGAAGGTGCACATGACCGACTTTTTAAAGATTATTTTGCAGAAAATAGTAATTACAATGACGAGATGTTTAGGAGACGGTTCCTCATGAGCAGACAACTATTCCTACGAATATAGGAGGATTTGGAGCATAAAATTTAAAATCTAAAATTTCATATTTAGTTTCGAACTTGTTTCATAAATATCAAGTTAATTGATTTAATAATATACTAGCTTGATATCCAGTGTATAAACACGGGGATAATTAATGTAAATTTTAAATATTTACAGTGTGAAGTACTAACGGGTATAGTAAACAATTGTAAACAGAACATAGTGATATAAAATCGCCTAAGGTGAATTTATTAAAAATCAGAAATTTATACAAAAGATCATCATTATATTTTTTTTGTAAAACCTCTTTATAGACAATATTTGTCTTTTTATTTGTAGGTTTACCTTTTTCATCGTAAATAAAAACTTTTAAACCACTTTTACTTTTTACTCGAGAAGTCGCCATAACTTGCCATTAGAAAAAAAAGGAAGTATTAGAAACAATACAACATTAGATAACGATTGATCTTGACATTTGTTTATCGTCATTGAAAATCAAATCAGCAGAGGGAACTGTCTTCATTGAAAGGTTGCATGTATAAACAGAGGGATGTTTAACATAACTTTAAACATATAGTATGAAAGACAACAAATACATATAATTAAAGAAAATTTTTAAATAATACATAGTGATATAAAAGTTAATAAAATGGGTAAATTTAAATTGAATATCCATACAAAATTCCAAAATTTATTAAGTGAATAAATCATAAAGTATGATGACCATACGTGTAGCAAAAACTTACTTCCTACACATAAGATACAATAGCTCATAGCTATTGTAAAATAACGCATACACTGTGGAAATAAAACATATAATAAATGATAAAGATCATAATACAATTTTAATTAACAAAATGGAATGCCATATGCAACATTAATAATCATTAAAATTATAAATTTCCTAATGGAAATTATTAACCTAATAGAATGTCTATAATAAAAAATAACACAATATTAATAATAATTAAAAAATGAATAGTATGATGTATGCAAACAAAGAAAAGTCAAATTTTGATTAATTAAAGGGTTCTGATTGGTGAAATCACCGTTAATTAAAAAAGATGATATCACAATTCGTTTTCTTTTAATATATACTAGACTAAATGTCTATGTGATACACGGGTTGGTTTAAACGATAATAAATATTAGACATTAATAAAAACGTACGGCGTCAACACTCTAACTGGCGGTGAAAATATTGACGCGAGTGTGAGGGCAGACTTGACGGCAAAAACGTGGTATCATGATAAAAAGAGACGTGATTGTATTTCTTATATAATTCATCAATCATTATTGTTACAATTAAGTGTAATAAAGTTAAATGTTATTGGTTATAATTAAAAAAGAATTTAAAATGATAATAAAATATTTTAGAATGATAAAACTAAGAATTTGGTTAATTATGATATTTTAAAATATTATGAATGGTAAATATGATATTTGTAAATTAAGGTGGATAAATACGATTTTATATGATTTAATAAGGTCATGTATTAAATCATCTCTAATAATTTTGATTCTAAAAAGTCAAAATTGAATTTTCGATTTTAAGTGAATGAATGGTCAAGATTAAACATTTTTTAAAGTGAATAGTTCAGATCGTCTAATAAGTTTTATCAAATTAGTCTTTTATTTATATTAGAAGATAAGATAGACTAAGATAGAATCAGAGTGTTTCTATTTCTAAGTTCCATTCTGAATTTGAATAAAAATCTTATCTTATTGTTAAAATTAAAAAAATAGATATATCTTGCTTAACAAATATAAGCATAAAAGAAATCTTGCTTCGTAAATATAAGATTTTTAATTTGTTTGACTATATTATTTTTGATGAATTTCAATTTGTTTTACGTAAAATTTATTACATATGGTGTGTAAGGTGTTGTTTGTTTTTCAGATGTAAAAGGTTTGATATATGTTTTCATGTCTAGAGGAATAGATGTGAACTAAAAGTCAAAAGTCTGCACCAAGAAGACTGTTTATTTTTTTAAACTCATGATTGATGTGGACTAAATGTCTGCATAAGGCTTTAATAAAAACCTGAGCAAAACTAATACATTCTAGTACAATTATCAATATCTTGGTACAATACGGAATTTTTTTCTAAACAAATGGAATGAGAAAAGTAACTAAAATTCATTCTACATTAGCAGCACCACCCACAAAAAATCAATCAATTTATCGACAACAATATAAGATTTTCAAGAACAATAACCAATAATCAAGAATTATAACCAACCAGGCAAAATTATCAACAACAATCGTGAGGTGTAAGCAAATGTCAACTGTAAAATTAAAAAGTGAAGCTAAAATCATGAGACTGTAGATGTCGTGGACTTACCTTGAAATTGTGAAGCTGTGTTTTGTGAAGATGAGAGGACTTACCTTGCAATATTCGTAATAAGATCGGTTCTCAGATAAACTTCTTCGTATATATATATATATATACACACACACATATACTGAAAAGTTCATTCGAGAATTGTTTTTAATGCGAGGATAAATCTTAGCCGTCCAATTCTCCCTTCTTTAATTGGATTGTCCACCGATGAATTCTGTACATGCACATTGTCACACTCAATCCCCCACTCTTCATCCATGAATTCGACTTAGCAATTGAACGGCTAAGATTGGTTCATGCGGTTCTCGCAATAAGATTGGTTCATGCGGTTCTCGCAATAATAATAGTTCTCAAATGAACCCTCCTCCTCTCTCTCTCTCTCTCTATATATATATATATATATATATATATTGAGAGAGAGAGCGAATGGTTTATTTGAGAACCGTTTTTATTGTGAATACCGTGAGAACCAATGTTCGTCTGATTAAAATAAATCAATAGCCAATAAAAAGAATGCTCATTAATGATGCATTGGGTATTTCTAAAAAGTCAAGGCTTGATCTTTAATGAAAACTCATCAGGACGCAATTCAAATTTGAAAAATTATATAAAAAACCAAAATACTCCTATTAATGAGCATTAATAACAGTTAAAAATAGTAATCAAGGTATTTGTAATAAAAACATTTATCAAATAATCTTTTAAATATCAAAATATATATATATATATATATATATATATGTGTGTATGTGTGTGAAATGGTGACGAAGAGATGCAATATTGAAGTTTGATTGGCTCTTAAATAGAAACCAAACCCCATAGAATTAACTTGCAGTGACAAGTGAATGATGTGGCTATGAGACCGTCTACCTACCATTGGACCCATTGACAACAATGTCTTCCTCGCATGTTCATTGACTCAATGCAGATCCCCAAAATGCTCACGTGGCAGCATATGAACTTCGAAATCATTGTAGCATTATTAATTAGCAGGTGTTGTTAGTTCCACTCATTCATTTGTTATATGAAAATTAAATATTCTTCTACTTTTTATTTCTATTTCATACTTTTCATTACAAGATTACATGTGTACTTTATTAATACTTTGTTCTCATTTCATTTTTTGATTTTAACACTTGTTTTGATAAAATGACTAGGAGGATAAGTAGGAACAAATATTAAGAAAAAATATATTATTTCTCTTTGTTAAATCACATTAATTATGATCAACTTCTCTGATATAGAGATATATATATTATAAGATTTGTTCTCGCGGTTCTCGTAATAATTTTTTTTCTTAAATGAACTTTTCATTATATATATATAGGGGAGGATTCAAACGAGAACTGTTTTTCGTACGAAAACTGCGAGAATCAATCTTGGTCATTCAAGTGGTAAGTGGAATACATGGATGAAGAGCGTGGGGGGATTAAGTGTAGCAATGTGCGTATAAGGAATTCATCGTGAGCAATCCAATTGAAGGAGGGAGAATTAGACAGTTGAGATTGGTTCTGTAGTTCTCGTACGAAAAACAGTTGTCGTTTAAACTTTTCTCAATCTATATCTATACTACATTATAAAGTATTTAACATTCTCTCTCTTGAAAATTTTAAGACTACTTAATTTTAAGTAGTACATTCTCTTAATTATCTCAACTAATTTAAGACAACTATTAATTTAATAAATCATTAAAGATCACAACTTTAATTTATCTAATTTTTTAAAATTACTTACATCAATACAATTTTAAGGCTAAAGTGTCTTTTTCTCTAATTATTTAATAATCATATTTTTTATCTTATTGTTTTTTAAAAACCATTTTAACAACTAATAAAATGGTTGATTGTAAAAAATAAAGAAAACAGAAAAAAGAGAAAGAACATGAATATGTTGACTAACACCACATTTCATGCATACCATACCATATATTCTTGAAATTAAACACATTATTAAGCACAAACTATTGTCATCATCGTCGCATTACGCGGATACAATGCTAGTATATATATGTGTATATATATATATATATAAAAGTAATTCGCGAATATATATAGTAATTCATGTTTCATATTAATAAGTTATTGTATGGTGTTTGGTCTCTTATATATGCTTTATATTCTTGTTTGCAGTATTCGAGTACTGCCTTAAAACTAGCTAGGGAAAATTGTATGAAAATGCACTAAACTTTTTCTTATTTATTATTTTATGTAACAATTTTTTTAATAAAAATAATACAATAAACTTTCATAAATCTTTTATTGTATAATCGAAAACAACTTTTTTGTTTGTCAGAATTTAAGTTACAATTGTATACAATTACCATAATTTTCATTGTATACATAGTATATAAAAATTTAATTCGTATACAATTAAGAAACATCAAATGGAAAACCAATCTGGAAAAAAGAAGCAGAAGGTTATATATATATAAAAAAAAGTTTAAACGAGAACGGTTTTTCGTACGAAAACTACGAGAACCAATCTTAGTCATCCAATTTCCCTCCTTCAATTGGATTGTCGACTCGTGAATTCCTTACATGCACCTTGCCACACTCAATCCCCCCACGCTCTTCATCCATGAATTCTATTATCCAAAATGAACGACTAAGATTGGTTCTCGCAGTTCTCGTACGAAAAACATTTCTCGTTTGAACCCTCCCCTATATATATATACATACATATAGGGAAAAGTTCAAACGAGAACTATTTTTGGTACAAGAACTGCGAGAACTAATCTTACCCGTCCAATTCCCCCTCCTTCAATTGGATTGCCCACCCATGAATTCCTTATAATGCACCTTGCCACACTCAACCCCCTCCCCAAAATCTTCATCCATGAATTCCACTTACCACTTAAATGACCAAGATTGGTTCTCGCGGTTCTTATATAAAAAACAGTTATCGTTTGAACCATCCCCCCTCTCTCTCTATATATATATATATTGAACAATTTATTTGAGAACCGTTTTTATTGCGAGAACCAATCATATAATTTAACAAATGTTATTAATAATAATGTACACGAGGTGTTTTGGGTTGTGTGTTTGTGTGTGTATATAGGCAAAAGTTCAAACGAGAACTGTTTTTCGTACGAGAACCGCGGGAACTAATCTTAGCCGTCAAATTCCCCCTCCTTCAATTGGATTCCCAACCCATAAATTCCTTACATGCACCTTGCCACACTCAATCCCCACACGCTTTTCATCCATGAATTCCATTATCCAAAATGAACGGCCAAGATTGGTTCTCGCAGTTCTAGTACGAAAAACAGTTCTCGTTTGAACACTCCCCTATATATATAGGGGAGGATTTATTTGAGAACCAATTTTATTGCGACAACTACGAGAACCAATCTTAGACGTTTATTTTGAATAATGAATTCATGATTGAATAGCGTGGGGGGATTGAGTGTGGCAAGGTTAAGAAGAATATTTGAAGTTTTGAACAAACCTCGGTTGAAAACTAAAAAGAGATATCTTGAGCAATCTACCAATTAACCTATCACAAATATGCAAATAAGCATCTCGATCTTGAAGATTGGAGCGAAACCTTGCAATCGGCAAATCGGGTCATGGGGGAGACGATAAGACGATGAGTCGAGATTCAAAAATTGGGATGAGGCAACGACGTATGTACCCAAAATCGGGATATATTTGGGTTCTTTTAAGTTGTGTTTTTTTTAAAGGAGATATAATTTTGGGTCTTCAAAAGTTTAATGTATCAATTCTATTTCATTTTATCCTTCAATACTAGAAGGTAGGGCCTTTAAAAATTATAAGGTAGTTCCTAAAATTTTTTATTATATAACTTCTTAAAAAACTAAAAAATTAGATAGGTCCCAGGACCTACCAACTCTCAATGTAAATTCTCCCCTGCTGTAACATCTCGTGTTATCACTATATAATATTGTTCGTTTTGTCTTATCGGTACTTAGCTTTGTCTATGGCCACCAAGCAAGAACTTTTAGTGAGGTCATCTATTCCTGGATTGCTCCTGTCCAAACATACTTATCTGTAGAGTTCTAATAAAATCTGTCATGCTTGTGACCCACAAAACACGTTATGACATTTAAAATCAAATTAAGTTTACTTATGAATTCAACATCTTTCTTATCTATGACTGATGTGAGATTCGTTTAAGGTGTCAACCCTCTTGGGACTTATCGTCCTTAATGAGATTTATCTCATCATTCCGAACAACACAAGAGTGGCTCTGATACTATATGTAACACTCCGTCTTACGACGACATAATATTGTCCACTGAATTTGCCCAACTGACTCATAACTTTGTTTTTCGCAACTAGGCAATAAGTTCCTAAGGGGCCACACATCTATGACTGATCTTATAGGATTCGCCCGACTAGATAAAGTCAACTAAAGACAACTTATATTCTATTTAAAAAGGAAGCGGATGTTACAAGGTGTTGAAGAAGGATGTCACTCCAATATATTTTAGTATTTACGCAAGTTTCGTAGGCTTAAACAGTCAATTAAGAAAACCATTTAAAATCTTATTTAAATTAAATGCAGTTTTGACTTTTGGTTAAGTGATCGAATGAACTTGCTTTCTATTGTGTGTATATATGTAGAGAAATATATATATATATATATATATATAAATGTTTAATATAGTGTTAATTTAATTTATAGTTTTGAGTGATAATTTATAACCATTAAATTTCAAGATTTAATGGTCAAGATTCAATCTTAGATAATAATCAAATTGATAAATGTGTATGTAAGGGTATGAAGGAGGATATTTCTAAATTTTTGCCTTTTGGTCCTCACTTTATCTCTCCTCTAATTTATTTAAAGTAATTATCTCACAAATCGTTAATCGTTAGACGAAACGAATTATACCGTTGCGATCCCCATGTTCCCCTCTTTTATTAGAGAGATCCTTGATATACTTTCGATAAATTTTTTTCATTTTGTTAGGTTGGACTTAAATTTTATTAATGTATAATCACATGTGATTCATAATAATATTACATGTGTTGTTTTATTAATTTTTTTTATCTTCTTAAATTGTATATCATTTAACGTTTATTAATTTTGAATATTTGCTTAAAAAAATCAAGGTTTGCTTAAAACCGTTTATACATGTATGTACATATTCAATTTCACCAAAATTCAATTGCATTATCTACCCACGAATGCATATATTGTGTACTAGCAACACCTTATCCCCTCTATTAAAGGTCCAGATGTGTTCTCCTTCGAATTCAATGTCGTTTATATTGGTTCTCGTAATAAGAATGGTTCTCGTTTGAACCATCCTCTATGCAATCACATATGATTGAATACCAAATCTCATGTTTTTTGGTATTTAATCACATATGAATCTATACAAACTCTCGTGTGATTCTGTACAAAATCACAGGTGATTAAATATGTAATTATATGTGACTAAATACCAATCTTATGTTTTTGGTATTCAATCACATGTGATTCTGTACAAATTCTCATGTGATTCTGTACAAAATCACATGTGATTGAATACGCAATCACATGTGATTGATTCTGTCAAATTTGTGACATAAAAATGTTACATTTAATCAAATCACACGTGATTATGTGCATGTATAAGAGATAGATAATCATATGTGTTAAAACAACTAATAACTTAGAATCACTTTCAATTATTGATTTTTTGTTACTAAGCCATAGAACTTCGCCGGATTATCAAACACCAAACTATAATTTTTATAAAGACTATATTGAGCATAACTTTATGAATTACATGTGATTACACATTAATAAAATTTAATTCCAACCTAACAAAATGAAAAAAATTTGTCGAAATATAATTCGTTTCGTCTAACGATTAACGATTTGTGAGATAATTAATTTTAAATAAATTAGAGAAGAGAGAAAGTGGGGACCAATAAGCAAAAAGTCAGAAATGTTCTCACTCATACCCTTACGTACAAATACATCAATTTTGATTATTATCTAAGATTAAATCTGGACAATTAAATCTTGAAATTTAATGGCTATAAATTAACCACCAGGACTATGAATTAAATTAGGACTATATTAAACATTTTTTTTCTCTCTCTCTCTCTCTATATATATATATACACACACACACACACACGATAGAAAGGAAGTTCATTCGATCATTTATATATAATAACAACCTTTTGTCTGATTTGGTCGAAAACATCTGGAGTATTTAAGACCCCGACAACGGAGACGACTAGTTTTTTAGATTTTATTATTATTATTGTTTTTAAGTACTTTTTAAATTTTTAGAAATTATGTAATTTAGTTATTATTATTAAAATTTTAAATTTCCAGAGTTTTATTTGTAATTTTTTATTTATATTTTAGTTATTAATGAAAAAGATAATTGAGTTTAATAATTTCGTTTATATAAAAAAAATAAAAACAAGTGGGAAAAGTTTGGGGAAGAAAATTAAATGTATAATATTTAATTTGGGTAGGAAGAAAGAACTAGAAGAGGGAATGATATCGCGTTAACATATGGTTGGATAAGGGAAAAAAAAGAAAAAGTATAACTTTTGACCTTTAATCTCTAAAAAGGAGGTGACTTTCGGAAAAAAATTGCTAAAAATGAATAAAAACCTTCATAATTTTATATTGAAGGTAATATTATGACATATTAATATTAACTAGTGGATAAAATGATGTTGTGATGGTTGATATGATTACCCTCTTTTTGTTATTTATAAATATGACACTTAGATACACCATAATTCATTAATGTACTTAGATATGAAATGTTTTTGACAATTAAATCAACTTTTTGTTGATAAGATATTTCATTTCTTTTTATAGAAACATGATGACATGTTAATTGTTTTTTGGTGCTATTCTCTAAAGAGAATGATTTGTATACAACAAGTTTTTTGTTACATATAATAATTATAACTTTTATGTCAACCCCACTATCTTTTATTTTCATCCACATATTCAAAGGTATGATTGTTCAAACAACAACTAATTGTTATGTATGGTAAAAATCTGTTATATACAGATCATCTCCCATTCTGTAAATCCCAATATTATATTACAAGCTATCCAATAATAATTTTACATACCTAAATTACGATACGAATAAAAAATAGACTACGGTATATAATTCATGATAATTTCTCTAATTTGCATAACATAACAGCAAGTAAAATATCCTAACACATGAGCCCACAAGACTTATCATCAGTTAATAATTATTAGCTATTTAATGATTAAATGATTGAGATGTCATTATCATACCACTATACTAGTCATATCACAAACCACAAGCCTTAAATTATACAATTTTCTCAAGGACAACAATTATAATTTCTCCTCTTGCCATTTCCTTTTGCTTTTCATCTCATTCAATTGCAAAATCAATAAAGAATCAAAATTAATGAAAGAATTTTGAAAAGATAACTTATGGATTTTATATGTTATCTTGTAATGACTAAGAAAATAAAGTATAAAGAAATAGTAGAAAGATGTATCTTTTTTTTATATAATTTTTATATCTTTATACATTCAAGTACTATTAATTTTTCTCTTCCATATAATTTAAAATATTATGATCTAACTAAACACTTTATAATATATGATAAACTAGTGTTGTGTACTTAAAAATTCTCTCTAAATATAAAAATATGAAAGACAAAAAGTGTGGTGTTACTCCTATTTTGTTATCTCATATAATTAAAGGATTACAATCATATTAAAGTTCTAGATAGTCAAATATAGAGGTGAGCTTGGTACCGGAACTAGACTAAATCGATATTGATACCAATTAAAATTGTGGTTTTCTTTGAACCAAATATCGAACCGAAACTTATAACCAGTACTAGTATGAGACTGGTTCGGTTTGAGAAATTTCAAGTCAATACGTTAGCTTACTCCTACCGCAGCTTGACTGAACCGGTACCGATACCGAAATTATTAATTTCTTGGTACCGAATCAACAACTTATAACCGGGTTGGTTTGAAAAAATCAGTCAATACACTCACTCCTAATCAAATGTAATAAGGGCATGCATCCTCGTCCACTCTGTTTTTAAGTTAAGATATGGAAAAAAATTAAGGACTAAAAATAATAATAGCTTTAGTTTTTTTTCATGAGTTTGAAAGAAAACAAAATCAAGAGATATAAAACTTTGGTTCATATTTTATTTCAAACCTTGGTTCATGTTTTAATATATGTTCTGAAAAAGTGATATTTTTATGGGTAAAGGCACGGGTGTATCAAGGCTCAATATGGGCGTGTCTTCAAGTCGCATGACTTAGAGTGTTTTAAGTCGAACCCAGGAGTCAGACCTATAAGTCGCATCCATAACTCGCACCACTTAGGCATGGGCGTCCCCTACCCTGCCCTGTTCAATTTCTATTTCTTAAGTTTCAACATGTGTTTAATATATTATTGGTATTATACTTGTAGAGACTAGTCGTGGACGTTTTCACTGAACCATAATTACTTGTGGATTGATTATAACATTACAGCTTACAAGGTGAGTTTACTAGACTATTATTCATATCTATAGCATGTATGTTATCATGACAGAATATTATGCATGTGTTATTCATATATGTGTTGTTTAGTATACTGCTATGTGCAATAAGGCTCATATGTGATACAATACTGTGACCTATATTGCTGCCCTGTATCTAGAACCAGAGGCTAGTTTTGATTGCCTGACATACGTGTGGTATATCTTTATCTCTTTCAAAATGTTTTGGCAAAGCAAAGGCAAGGGCAAAACTTCCGTTTGACCACTTTTCACTCAATTCCTTTGAAACAATTAACGCTTTTTGTGTAATATAAGAAATTATAGTAGTACTTTTAAGTGTGTTTTCTTTTGAAACAATATTCAGATTTTGTTGTAAATATGCTTCCGCTTACATTTCTAAAGTATATGTGAATCTTTTGGACATAATTTTTATTTAAATATTAGTTTTTATAAAATGGGGCGTTACACAAAACAAAGAAAAAATTGATGACTTGTTTTATAAATCTAAATTCATGTGTTTTTTTTTGTTTTTGTTGGTATAATTGTGTGTGTATATATAATAATAAGTTATATACAAAATTATCGTTTTAAGTCACGTCTTATGAAATGTTGTAACCCCGTTATAACTTTCAAGACTCAGGGCTTGATCGTGCCACTTACATTATTTAAAACTATGAAGATAATATATAGATAACTCATCAATAAAGTTCCTTTACTACATTTATGATGGTTGGCATTAAGTATCGAATATGGACCATTCAAATTTCATTATTTAACGTTGATTAACCCACAAACATGATCATGATAGAGTTTCTACCGTACGAACACGTTTAATTAAAGTTAAAGTTGATCAATCCTTAAGATATAGTTTATCTGAGATTTGAAATAATTAATTAATTATATATATATATTCTTTATTAATTCTCTTAATTATTTTATATGCCATACAAAATAAATGGTAGAATTACATACAAACAGTGTGGTATTCCAAATTAATTAGTTGTGTATTAATTAAGGAAAACATTTATTTTTATTATTATTTTAACAGCTAAATGATTTTATTTAATAGAGCCAATTTCTCATTGTACAAAATACACCAAATAAAAGTATAAAACTAACTGAATAGAAAACTAGCTACAACCTTGATCGAGCTGCTGCGTACGTAATATCCACCCATTCAAAACAGAATTAATTTTCACCATTATTATATTGTAATAATTGGATTTTTTTGAAATACATGCAACAATTCTTATATTAAAATTTGCAAAATTGTTTTATAATAGTTAATTTAATCATCATTTATTGGTTTTAAAAAGATTTTACAAAAGTAAACCAATCTAATTATATACCATCAGTAAGATAGTACAAATGCACTACCCCGTCTTCGGAAAATATATATCCACAATATAGGAATGTGAAATGTTCATTATATGTAATTGATTTTATCATGGAGCTCGGATAAACTATATAATGCAGTGTTTCTCCATCCACTAAATTTGTTCCCAGTCGTTTATTTTTTAAGAAATTTAAATGAGATAGTACCTTCAAGTCGAACTCTAATTTTAAAAGTGTTAAAAATATATCTACACTTTTTTAACCTTAGTTTAATTTACAATTACTTACTTTTTTATAAATAGTAAATTTATGTAGTATAAATAACGTTTTTACGTAACGCTTAGCTTACACCCTGTGATATACACGTTCATAAGTTGTATATTTATGCGACTCTCCTTTCTATTCTCTGAAATGTCTTTAATTATATTAAATTCTTGTTTTAATCTAGTTTTATACTTATATTATAACATATTTTTGAATTTTCTTAAAAATCGTCTCATTACTAGTATGAAAGTTGCAAGTCATGTCGCGCATCCAATGTGAAAACCAATTGATTCGAATCCATGTCATATCATCTTTCTCGGAGAATTTATTAATAATTTGCATTTATGTCAAAATTGCATGTAAAAATTATGATGATTTGGTTTTTAATTCTTGAGAAGTTCTATATTCTGTTATTAAACATTTTTACATATTATTTTATTCACTTGATTAAGATAAGTTTCAAATAGATTGATAAAATGAGAAAAAAGAATTAGTAAATTACGCATGTTAATCTTTATAATACGCAGGATGATGGAGTAGAAAGACAAAGTATGAGAAAATAGAATTTTTCTTAATTATTTGATGTAATTTCCACCTAGATTTTAAAACTTCTGATCTATTAAAATTGTGCAAACTGCGTAAAATACAACAACCTTTGTCAAAAATGTCATTGTATACAATCAATTTTATTCAGTATCTAAAAATATAACCAACTTACTTTTTTTCCCCATTCTATGCAAGGTGACCTGCTACATCCGGTCACCATCTAAGAGCCGGTTTCCGGCAACAATTCCATATTTGGACCATATCTTTTAGTTTCCAGCGACGATTTCCGGTGTCCACTTTATTTTGTTTTTTGTTATTTCTATTTTTTGAAAAAGTTAAATCAAAAGCCTTTATCTGTGTTTATTGGAAGCCTTCCACAACCTTCAAAAGTCTTCATCAAAGCCTCCGATCAATTCATGTCCCGATTGGCGTCTTACAACCTTCATCCCATCGTTTGCATTTGGCTAGTATTTCAGATTGCGACCTCTTCATTAGGTTTCAGTTTTCGTTAGTGTTCGATTTAGGTTTCCAATCTATTCATTCAAGTTTTTGTTCGATTTAGGATTTCTAGCATCAGGTTCGTTCATCCACTTAGGCTTTTTGTTGCCGACCCACTTGGGATTCACAAATCTCCTTTTAAGTTCTTGTTCATGTTTGTTCAACCATCATCCTTTGTTTAGTTTTGTTCAAGTTCTTGTTTATGCTTGTTCGATATAGGGATCGTTCAAGTTTTGTTCATGTCCGATCAAATCCACAAATGATTTTCGATTTATGAATATACTATGTAAAATCAATTTTGCTACACGATTTTGGACTAATGAACCATGAAGAACATCAATTAAAAAAAATCGTAAAAATAACCGTAACCTAATTACAGGTTAATAATTGTATACAACAGATCAAAATCGCAAGTTGGTTGCATTTTTAAGTACTAAATAAAGTTGGTTCTATATAATGACAATTTAGACATAGTTCACTGTATTTTCTCGCATTAAACTTATTAACATTGAAAAGTGATTTGTACATAACACAAATTTGTCATAAACAAAAATAATGACTTTTGTGCCACTACAAACCCATTATCAATGTAACTCATCCACATGTTTAAAAGCATTATGCTCTAATCACACACTTTTTGTTATGTACGATAAATTTGTGTAATGGTGTTGTGCACAGTCATCTTCCATTAAAATTAAGCTAGAGTATTCCTTAAATACACGACAAATTTTGTTATGCATAAATCATCTTTCATTAAAATTATTTAAGCTAGAGTATTCCTTAAAGAAATTGGATAGACAAGCTGCAGGAAGAAACTAAATTGGTCTAATTGGTGTTGTAATGATTATTTGGTTAATTATTTTGTGCAGCCTGAAGTTAAGAACTTGCTCGGTTTACTTTAGTGAGCATTATTTATGTTTGGACACTTCATTAGCATTATAACCGATGATTTGCTCCTACAATTGTATCTTGCTTTGCTTCCTTTCTTATATGATGTTGATGTTAAGTTCTTACTTATGGCTACTTAATTATCATTTGTGTAGGTGGTGACAACTAATTCAATTACATTCATTTACAATTTGAAGTTTAAATATTAACTTTTCGGGTAGTCAATGACGCCAATGTATTTACAACTGATCTGAGAAATACGAGCATGAGATTTTTTTTCACTTATCGTGGAGTCCGTATAGTCTCAAGTACAAACTCTAAAATGCAACAGTTGTATTCTTATTATCTAATAATAATTTTTGAGTTATTGCAATATCCATTTCAATACCTTTTATTTTACTCAAAATTCGATTATTTCATGCTTACTTCTATAATATCGTACGTGCACTGTAGCACTGGTCTAACCAATATGTTATATATTGGGCAAAGAGCGTGAAAATTACAATTTTATTTTAAATAAAAATACAATAAACTTTCTAAAGTATGTCATTGTGTACAATCTATGACTTATTTAGAAGGCTACCACTCTTTCTCTTTCTTTTCTTTTTTTGATTTTTTTCTTCATCTTTATTATATTTTCTAGGTTTGAGTTCATCTCCATTTATAAACGTTTTTCATGTTCATGAATATTTTTCGTATGTTCTTATCACTCATGACTCATTGATATAAACACTTTTAACCCAAAAATAAATAATTTGAACAAAAATTTTCTTTTTTTAAGGCAATAATTTGAATAAAATATTGACGAACAAAATTCATCTAATTTTATTTGTATATAAAAATATAATAAACTTTCTAAAGTATGTCATTGTGTACAATCTATGACTTATTTAGCAGGCTGTTGCTCTTTCTCTTTCTTTTTTTTAATGATTTTCTTCTTCATTTTTATTATACTTTCTAGGTTTGAGTTCATCTCCATTTATAAACGTTTTCCATGTGCATGAATATTTTTCATATGTTCTTATCACTCATGACTCATTGATATAAACACTTTTAACCCAAGAATAAATAATTTAAACAAAAATTTTCTTTTTTTAAGGCAATAATTTGAATAAAATACTGACGAACGAAATCCATCTAAATATATCATGAACCATTCACCAAAAAAAAAAACAAATTTTGAGGTTGAACAAAAAAGGTGGAACATACAAAATCAAGATTAGGGGATGAACAAAAATATGGTGGATAACTGCAAAGTACATTTGTTCTTACAAAATCCTTAGGGTAAATTGTATGAAAATACAATGAACTTTGTATTAGTTATCATTATATACCCATTTTTATTTTTTTAAAAATAATACAATCAACTTTTATAATCTTTTCATTGTATGCAATTTGTTGTATTACTATGAAAATTATGGAAAAGTTATGGTAGCTAAATATTAAAAACAGAAATATCTTGTTTGCACACAATAAGAGGATTATGAAAGTCGGTTGTATTATTTTTAAGAATTTAAAGTTAGTTGTATACAATGATAATTACAACAAAGTTAATTGTATTTTCATACATTTTGCCGAAATCCTTATATATTTAGGTATTACCCATAATTCATAACATTATTTCAGAACTCATAGAATTATTTCCAGTAAACTATTTAACTTTATACATTTTAAAATAAATTTAATAAATTAGAAACTTAATAATTTAGAATTTTAATATATTCTATAAGAACATGCCTTTCAAAAAAAGGTTCTATAAAAACACAATTAAAATGAGCAAATTGAGACTAAAACTCTACTATTTAACAAATTGCATAAAATGAAATTCCTTGAACAACTTTAACGACACAAAAAATATTGACATATATAAGTTTTTTCATATGTTAATAAAAAACATAGTAAATTAATAAACCTTATAATATTGACCAATATTTAAAATAAATTACTAAACCTAAACCTAAACCTAAACTCAAATGAGCTTCGAATGTGGAAAGAAACGCATCGAGTGAGTGAGCATATCTGAATGAACAGAGGCGGATGAGTAAAGGTTCAGCGAGAATAATCGAGATTGCTGAGTAGAGGCGGAAAAGTATTGAGCGGGATAAAGCGGAGCTGAATTTGAGGTTGACGGCGTGAATAGTTGAGAGACAACGAGAACGAGGCAACGATATACATTTATGATCAACAACGAGAGTTGAGAGTAGAGGCTAATGAGTTGAGACTGAATACCGGCATGAGAACACCGAGGATGGGAATCGGTAGTTATGAGAAAAGCCAACGGATGAAGACGATTATTTGGATAAAAAAGGAAAAGAGGAAGAGTTGCTATTCAAATGGAGAGGGTTTGGGGATTCAACTAAGGGGTATTGTTTTAATCTTTTTTGTTTTTCCTGTTTTTAGTTTTATTTAATATCCTTAAGATTTAACTTGATTACAAAAATATCGTTGTAATCCTAACCATTAATTAACTCATCTAAATGTTGAAATAAGTTCTCGCAAAATGAAACGTTTTTGTTTGAACCAACATACATACGCACATTACATTCAGATTTATGCCTCTATATTATATAAAGCTTTAATAACTCGACTAGAGCTCCAGTCGAGCACAAATAAATGAATAATTTTGACTTTGACTCATTATATTTTTTAAGCTCGAATTTAGTAAAAGCTCAACTCTAACAAACTCGAATAGCTTAATAAATTTTTTGACTCATTTATATGTAGTACGTTTTTTAGTGTGAGATATTGTTATAAACATATTATCTATTTTCTTACGTAAAAATGGAAAATTAAATATTTCTAAGAAGTGTGATAAATAATCTGGATCACTAAATTACTTTGATTAATGACTAAATTTATAGGAGTAAGAGACTTCTAATAAAGTAAAATTAAATGTTATTTTTGAATGGTAGCTATCCTCACAAATCAATATCACACCATTACGTCAGCTTTTTATTCTTACTGTTCAGCTCACCATTCAGTTTCATACCGGTTAGTTTTCACTATATCAAAATTTTGAACACGTTTAACACCCCAATTATTCATTTAAAATGTAAAAAATATAAAGGAAGAGAGAAGTACGTGCCGGCCACACCCATTTCACACCTCCAACCTCCCTACCTCCGCCACTTACCAATTACCACCCCCTAGCCCCTAGGTTGGCGTTTGCACCTCCTTTATCACCGTATGGTGAAGCTCATTTCTCTTTTTTACTCTGAACACTTTTATATACATAGTAGTAATTATATGGTAAATATGAAATATAACTCCCAACACCTACACCTTTTTATTTATCTTTCTAAAATACTAGATATAATACATCATTTGTTTAAAATTTAGATGTATTTTATATTGATTGTAAAAAGATAATAATAGTGATGGTCATATTGATTGTTGATGAAAAAAAATCAGTTGTCCATACTAGTTATTTTATAAACCAAACGGTTTTACCGTAGGTGAAGGTACCATTGAAAACCAATTTTATTGTATGAATTGCAAGAACTAAGCATTCGGACTATATGCATCTACAAATTTATTAGATTCGTGATTATGTATTCTAATTACAATGTTTCGTGGGTTTTCAGAAAATGATGAAACATTATTAAAGAAAATCGTTGATCTATAAAGATGCATATAATGAGTATCACATTGGTTACGCTCTACTTATGATGCATAAGCTTTAATCCAATCAATCTATAGATGAATTTAAATCGATTGCTTAGTTTTCAAGATTCTCACAATAAGACTAGTTCTCGATGAAACTTTCTCTATTAGTTATAGTGGTGTAGTTGCTTTTATAACGGTTATTCTCCATATTTTACGTTTTATTTCCTTAAGTTTTCTATTGTCTTAAATAGAAAAAATTTGTATTAATTTCTTTCTTACGTTAGTGAGTTTTCTCTTGTCTTAAGCAGAAAAGTTGTATTTATGTTTTACTTTTAAATTTCCTTATTGAAATTTCTACGGTCGTAAATGAAAAAAGGTAAGTTTTATAGATAAACGTATTGTAGATGTTTACCCTTTAACCAATTTGCTAAGACAGACTATATCATTTTATTGGGGAATTTATTATAAAAATAACCTAAGTTTAATGTACGTAACCAATTTTTTTTTATTTACTTATCGTTATGAACTTTATAAATTTGGGTATTTGTTATCTCGTTAAACATTGTCACACAAATTATTAATTTGTTAATAACTCCAGCTTATGAAAATAAACCATCCACTCATCTAGACAATAGACTGAAAGAGATGGCAACAGTCATGTTGATTATTGATGATAAATATTCAGTTAAACGGTTTAATTTTATTTTTAAACAGTAGAACACATGCATACGTTAAATCTACTCCTAAATTATATTTTTTATTCACAACGGGCGGACTAAAAGCCATAATTGTGATGAACTCCGGTGTAATACTGGTATTTGATTATAATGGTTATCTTTTTAATACATCTAACAAGATAATAAAAAAAGAAGACAAATTGCATAAAAAGGTATAAAGTTTGTGTAATTTCTTGTTTGGGATACCTAACATTTAATATTTTGATTTAGAGTATTAAAGTTTTTGAATTAGTTAAATAAATTTATTTTGACTTACGCAATTGGTAACCAGTTACCTCATTCTCAAGCGACTTCATCCTCCAACACTCTGTTAGGATTCCAATTCTTTGTCTTGTTCCGGCGACCACGACCTTATATTTCACACGCTACAGTTAATAACAGATTTCTGATTCTTCAAAATAGTTATGATTCTTGGTTAGGGTTCTGATTTTAAAAAAATTATAATTCCTTGTCTAATTTAAAAACCACCCTCCATTTGTGGCAATTAGGAGTGGGCTGAAACTTCTAACACTAACTGAAACTTCCGATGTGTTTTTGTCGCCTCACTGATTACAGAGTCTGTTAGAAAATAATTTGTATCAAATTGCGAGTATTGTGTAATTACATGGCAACACTAGAAAAAATTTAAGAACTAAATATGTAAGTTGCCTTGGTATAAATAGCTTGTACATATGACAATTGGTATTAAATTTGACATTTTGAGAAAAACAAGCTCAAGTGTAAGTGTGTGTTTATGCTCTGTCGATCTTTTCTATTGACCTTATATCTTGTTCTATATAATAACATTGCTTGATTACTGAAACCACATAGTTGCCCCTATTTTTTGAAAACTTTCAATTACAAATAAAGGGAGTCACTGTTTCAAACAGAGGAAGTTGCCCACATTTTTTAAAACTTATACCGTTACAAACAAAGGGAGTCATCCATGAAGAACCAAAATTTTACAATCTGTTAGAATCCTAACAATGGTAATCAGATAAAATAACCTGATATATTATATCTTAAACACAGATAAAAAAAGTTAGATACCTTAAATGAAAATTTACAAAGCTATATTACATTTGATACTGTTTGAAACCTATTCCATTAAATATAAATTATTTGGTCATCAAATCTTTTACCTTTTTGTCATTTGGGTTTTGTGGGTTTGCTAGCTTTCTATCGATCATTGCTTCTTATGTATCACATCATTTGAAAAACAAGAATAATAATATATTTTGATTAGAGTTAAGCATTGTATTGTATGGATAATATATATATATATATATATATATATATATATATGACTTTTCAAGTATCAATTCCATCGGTGTCATTTTCTCTTAGGGTCCGTTTGATTCGCAGAATGAATATGGAGGAATTGGAATTTGACCAAGGAATTAGAATTCATAGGAATTGGAATTTGTGAAAAACTATATCTTGTTTGCTTAGCAAAAAATAAATTAATTCAATACGTATAAACCAAAATAAATTATACAATCAACCGTCCACCACCCCCTACCCCCTTTGCCACCTACCCCACCCACCCCACCCCCACCCTATAGTCTACCTAGGGCAGCAGTGGTGACGGCGGCGGGTGTGGGTGGTGGTGGAGGGTGGCAGTGAGTGGCGGTGGAGGGTGGCTGTGAGTGACGGTGGAGGTTGTTGATGACGACGGTGGAGGTGGTGGCGACGGTGGCGGCAGTGACGGTGGTGGTGGGGGTGGTGGTAAGGTAGGGAAGGTAGAGTAGGGTGGGATGATGTAGGGTAGAGGTGGGGGTGGGGGTGGGGTAGGGGTGGGTAGTGTAGAGTAAGGTGGGATGTAGGGTAGGATAGGGGTAGGGTGGGGTGGGGTTGGGGTGGTGACGGGGGTGGGGTGGGATAGAAGATAACAATTATGTTTTGAGATTCCTTATGAATTTAAAGAATTCCTTAGAATTCCATCCATTTGAGGAAGGAATTACCAATTCCTTGATTTAAGGAATTCATTAGAATGGTTAAATTCCACTCCATAAATTCCGCGAACCACACAGAAACAAGATTTATGAATGCTCAATTCCAATTCCGTCCAATTCCAGCCCCCTTAGCCTCCCCATGCTTGTATATATCATGCGGATATATAATAAATATTTTTCTTTTTCGATTATCACTACAGAATATTATTTCATGAACAAACATGTAGTTAGGTATACCATCACTTAATTCATAGTCAGAGATAGTTTATTCTTCAAAGAATGTTGTTAATCTAATGTCTTTCTACTAGATTAAATGCTTACGTGATACATGAATTGTTTAAAGAAATAATAACCATTAAATATTAGATATTAAATAATTATATAATGCGAAAGAAATGGGAATTTAATAAAATGACGACAGACGATGTCCACATCCAGACTAGTGGTGGAAGCGTCAACGCAAAGGGGAGGGCAAACGTGACGCCAAAAATGTGGTATCGTGATACAAAAAGACATGATTGTATTTAATGTATCGATCACTATTGTTACAATTAGAAACAATAAGATAAAGTTTTTATTGGTTTTAAAAAGAATTTAAAATGTTTAGAAAATATTTTAAAATGATAAAACTAATAATTTGGTTAAATATAATATTTTTAAATGTTATAAAAGATAAATATGATATATCTATACTATATTATAAAACATTTAGGCTTTTTGCTTAAACTCTTAAATTTTAAGTGTTTTGAAATTACTAAATTACCCGTCATATAAACTAAATTGAGTAACTATTAGATATAGTTAATAAGATTCTTATATTCCATTTTAATAACTAAACTTTACGTATTTAAGAAAATCAAAGTCAATACCATTTTTTTTGAAAGTCAAAGCAAATACAAATTAACTTAATTATTAAAAAATATTTTCATAACTTTTTTTTCAATTATAGAGAACAAAAAAGTAATGCAATGGAAAAAGATAAAGAAAATGGACATGTCATCAAACAAAAATTATTCGTTGTCATCGTATTATATGAATACTATACTCCATACGTCTTGAAAACTGACATGTTAGCAACTAGAAATTATTCGTCGCCGCCGCATTATACGGGTATCATGCTAATATAAATTAGGGTGAACAAATATAATATTTTAAAGTTTAAAAATGATATAAATGAAATTCTATTTAAAAATTTTGCTTTAAATTAAATTTAGTTTAAACCAAAAAACAGTCAAAATTAAACTTTAATTTTTACCATAATAAATTATCAAGATTAAATAATTAAGATTGATTTGTTAAATATTGAATTAGAAATTTTATGTCAATAAATCTTTTATTTATATTAGAAGATAGGATTAACAAATCATATAAAAAGATATATCCATGGTCCTTAAGTGAATGATGTAACCCATCGTCAAATCACACAAGATTTTATATTCATGGGATATCTTATTTATCAAATCTCACAAGATTTTATAGACAATGTATGGATTTCTTCATCGAAGAAAAACATGTCTACTATTCATGCATTAAATGTTATGGAAATCCACCCTTTGTTCTGATGGTAGGTAGGTATATGAATAGTTAATCGAGAACTGTAGATCAATGACCAAAATATATCTAGAATGACCAATTAGATTATATCAATAACAAAATATATTTATCTGGATTTATGCTTCTTATAACACTTGTAACTTGTCTTATGCATCTTCCGCCATCTTTTTTTTTTCACAAAACTTCTTATTACAAACAAACTGACTAGTTAAGACCTGTATAACATTTATAAAAAACTAAAGGGGAGGGTTAATGGTTTCTTATTAGGTTGAGAAATTGATTTTCAACTTCTAAATCAACAATGTAAGAGCGTAGAGGGTCGAATAGGTTCAAGTTCAGACAAGTATTAACTAACCTACTCGATCCAGTTCGTTACTTAACCTTCAACAAAGAGTTGGAGCTCCACTAACATATCCGTCTTATAGTATCTCAATTAGATGATAATGATCACTTACAATCTTCTCATTAAGGAAGTTAGTAATCCCTAATTTGAAAGATACATTAAATAACATGCAATTAAGTAGGAAATCAATATTAAATCACTATCCTCCTACTAATATTATGATTTGAGAAGCTCAAATATGATCCTTCGAAAATCAAAGATTAAACCTTTTGTTTCATGACAACATAATCAATATATATTTACGAAACTCCTTTTTACTACATATATCTTTAACGCGACTTGAACTCTCAACCTCATAGAGGGTGAAACATCTAAATTACCCCTTGATACAATAGACCAAGGACCCTTTAGTATATTCTATCATATAAAAATCTACATTCATACAATATTGTAGTAGCAACTCATTTGTTTCAATCTTCTTGTTGTTAGTGAAACTTTATCATTTCATAGGATAACACTTGGATAGGATGAGGTTAAGCTAGTAGCACTTTCACAATAGTTAGATTGGCACACTCGTACAACCTTCAATATTATGTGGACCTTCACCTTGATATGGGTGGACAATGTTCAAAAACCGTATTATGATCCAAAAGATTATAAAATGATCATCGATTAATTTATAAAGACGTTAATAAATGAGTTCTCATCACGCTCATAACATAAGCCTAGCTAGTTTATAGCAATAACCGAAGTAGATATCACATCATTATTTTGTATCTTACAGACATCACAATTTGTTTATGAGGAGTGAGAAATGAGATAAAAGAATATATTTTCAAAGTAAAATGATTTTTGACTTTTAACAAGATTTTTTCTAGGGTGTCTCACTTTTATTCAAATTAATTTGTGCATTTTAGTATTTGTGTATGTATAAGATTCATAATTAATTAATCATAGTTACTATGTTTGATACTATTATCAAGATCTACATTTTCCGTTCATATTTATATTTATTTAATATTAATTTTTTAACAATTTATTTAATATTAAATTAAAAGGCCAAAAATTGACTAGGAAACTTTCCCCACCTTTCTCAGTTTCTTTTTCCTTTACACAACAATTTGTTTCTCTCCCTCTCCTACAAATAGCCAGGCAAACTGCTCAATGCTATGTGTTCTTATGCCTTTTTCTTCTTCATCAAATTTTCATATAAAAAATATATACACACTTTCTCCTTTCAATTCAATTCTCTGACAACTTCCACGACAACAATCAACAATGGTGGCTTTCTCAAAAACCCCAACCGAACAGTTGTTTCTGAAACCCTGTAAACCAGTCAACCCTTTGACTTTCCCTGATACTCCTCTCATTGACCTTTCTAAACCTGGTTCCAAACATCTTCTTGTCAAAGCCTGTCAAGATTTTGGATTCTTTAAAGTCGTTAATCATGGAGTTCCTATGAAATTCATCAATGAACTTGAATCGGAAGCTATTAAATTCTTCTCTTCACCTCAATCGGTCAAAGAAAAAGCTGGTCCACCCGAACCTTTTGGTTATGGTAACAAGAACATTGGTCGAAATGGTGATGTTGGTTGGGTTGAGTATCTTCTCTTCAACGCCAAACCCAAATCAGATCACCTTAAACTTGTCTCCGGTTTTGAAGAGTACCCCGAAAATTTCAAGTACGAATCTTTTATCAATTTCAATGGCGGTCCTTTGTTTTGCTCTTTTACATGCTCTGTTTTTGCTAACATTGATTTCCTTAATATTTCAGGTGTGTTGTGGATGATTACGTGACAGCTGTGAAGACGATGGCATGCAATATCCTCGAATTAATGGCGGATGAGTTGAAATTAGAGCCAAGGAATGTGATTAGTAAGTTGTTAATGGATGAACAGAGCGACTCTGTTTTCAGGCTAAATTACTATCCGGCATGTCCGGAGCTTCAAGAACAAGAAATCAATGGTGCAAGTTTAATTGGATTTGGAGAACATACAGACCCACAAATCATTTCAGTGTTAAGATCCAATAACACCTCCGGCCTCGAAATTTCGTTAAAGGATGGCAGTTGGGTGTCTGTTCCTCCCGATTCTGAATCTTTCTTCATCAATGTTGGTGACTCTTTACAGGTACGATGTGTTTTTATAGAATTATCTTTGTTATACTAAAATGGGATATATATATATATATATTCTATTCTAATATAAATAAAAGAATAACTATAATTAATTTAATTAAGAAATTTTAATATTTCATTTAATTAATATTAAATCCTATTAATTCATTTTATAAAATCGAAACCAAAATGTTCACTCAAAACTGAAACCCAATTATTAAAGCCCAATTTCAATTATGAATTAAATATATGAAATTTTTTGATAATTAATTTCGAAATTTTGAAAGTTCCTATCCAAAAAGAATTAAAAAACTATTAAACCCACAAATACACGAAAACCTAAATAAAATAATAATTACAATTGTTTTTAAAGTTCTTATCAATCTACGCAAACTTTTGATAATTATTTTTATATAGTTATTGTTTCTAATTATAATAATAATAATGATGGATAATCTATAAAAAAAAATACAATAATGTTTTAGAGTTGATGCCTTCTTTTAATTTCTATTTTTTTGTTATATAATTATGTAACTTCTTTTTATTATTATATAGTATTTATTATTTTTTAAATAATTCGTGTATTATATCATCATTTAATTAGTAAATACTATGAAAAGATTAATTAAATTTGAATATAAAATTGTTGATTAGATTATATAATCAAGGATTATAGGTTGACAAAAAATATATATTTAAATTATAATACACTTAAACATATGATTAAAAAAATAACTAACAGATTTATAAAGATAAAAAAAGTAATAATTATTGTATACAATAAAAAAACATTTATATACAAATTATCTCCAAAAATATAATATGTATATTTATATAGAGAAATGATATATCCTCCTACTTTTTATTCCTACTTATCCTCCTACTCATTTAATCAAGACAAGTGTCAAAATTAAGGGAGGAGGTGAGAAAAAAGAATTAGTGAAGTACATATATCATCTTATGCTAAGTAGGAGAATGAAGATATGAAGAAATAGTATTAGGATATATTATTTTTGATTTATATATAATAGAAGAGAAAAAGGTCAAATGACTACTATATATAGATTCCCTATCAATATAGCATATTTGCTTTCCAAGTCCTAATCAATCATTATCATAAGTTCCATAAGTGACACTCCACCTACATTTTTGAACAAAATAATATTATAATCATTGAGCTATTATTATTATTTATTCCTTCATTTACACAATGACATTAATTTTTTTTATAAATCGAGACATAATAAAACACAAATTTAATGCCCTAAAAAATTTTCAGCTCTTGACTCAAAATATATGTATAAACATAAAATTCACAAACTCTTTCATGTACTCCTGTTTTTTTTATTGTGTATTCGTATATACATACATATGCATAGCCACACAGGGGCGGACCTATATAGATTGCTGTGATGGCACGGGACACCAGTCAATTTTATCCGCGTAGTGTAAGATTTGATTTTTCGTAGTGTAAATTCCGATTTTTTCAAAGTAGTGCTACCACTCATTTAATGGTGTCACCACACCTTTGAAATCCTGGGTCCGCCACTGTAGCCACACACATAAGCAGTTCATGCCTTGTGTTTGTACTCACATAGATGGAGCGAGCTTGGGGGAGAATTGCAATTGGGAACACGCCCATTTAGGCCTCGGGGTTTCATTGAGTGTAAAGGAGGGTGGGTTGGTAATTAAATTCTGATACGAAACGATACACAACCCGATCTGAACACGAGAAGACATGCATTAACAAACCTAGTTATCACTAGTCTTACCAAGTGCAAGTGGCAAGGGGCAACTAAAAATGAATTGTTTTTTGAAAGTGAATTTATAGAACAAAAGTGCATGTACTTAAAAAAACATGTTATAGAAACAGATATTAATTATAATGAAGTGTCATTTTGTTTGAATAAAAATTGTTGATAAAAATGGACGGCAGGCATGTATATATTGATGCATGTAAGAAAGAATTGAATGAGATATGTGATAGGTGATGACAAATGGAAGATTCAAGAGCATAAAGCATAGGGTGGTGACAAACAGTAAGAAAAGCAGGATGTCAATGATATATTTTGGAGGACCACCATTGAATGAGAAAATAGCACCATTGGCAGCTCTTCTTGACAGGGAAGAAGACAGCCTGTACAATGAATTTACTTGGTTTCAGTACAAAACTACTGTTTTCAACTCTGCCTTGTCCCATAATAGGTTGAATCTCTTTACAAAAACATTATCATGTACTACATCTAAAATATAGATATATTTTACTTTTTCTCTTTAATTATTCAATTCATTTTGAATGTTTATATATATATATATATATATATATATATATATATTCATATCATTATTATTAACTGATCGAGTTTTGGTGGATTTACTTGTGATAATTAAATAACATATATATTTCAACATTCTTAATTAGTATGTGACATATATAATCGACCACAAGAGGATAAATGGTTCATTTTCTGAAAGCCAAACATCTTGATTAAATGATCTTGTTCTAATAGAAATTCTTTTTATTTGACTTGTAATTTGTATTTCAAGTTTTATAGATTTGAAGAATTTTGTATAACAAAAGGTTCTTTCGCTATTAAAATGATTTACAAATAACTAATTTTCTCCATATATGAGAGATAAAATATAATTTCGTGTTTTCTTGAAATGAGAGTATTAAAACACCGAATCAAATGTTTTGCAATATAGTATATAAAAACAGCCATTCGATAATGAGATCTTTTCATCAGAAGTATTGACTTGTGTGTTTTATGACCTTAAACTAGTCCACTTACCAATCTGTTTTGATGCATCAGATGGGTTAATCAACCAATCAAACCAATGATATCAACTTCCACTTTTTGATCCTTACTCTGAACCATTGGAACGACATCAACTTTACTTTGAAAATAACATCTTCCAGAAACACTTATTTGCTGCCAAATACCATCCTTTAAACTTTGATCCTCCTTTAAATGCAACCTCCTCCAGTTAAGAACATTAAACATATAAATTTATAGTTACATATTTAATGTTTTAAAAAAATTTAGATACATTTCAACTCAAAATTCGAAATGCAATTTGATTGATTATTGTTTGCCCAAGACCATGACATTTTTGGTTAGTTAGGTGTTGTTTGTTTCATAACATATTTTCTGGCTTACTTTATTATTTTAAGCAGTGTTGTAAAACTCGGCCCAGGCGGCCAAGTACTCGGCGACTAGTCGCTAGGCGGGGTTGGTCCTTGGCTTACAATGGCTACTCGGACTAATTACTCGGTTTTGGTCAAACTCGGGGCTAGGCGGTCAACGAAAGTCAACTTTTTTATCAAAAGCAAAAATGCGACAGCCCCATACAACCTAGGTCAAAAAAAGTTTCTTGTTGGATTTCTAGTTTTTTTTCAAGTTTTATGTTGTTGTTGGATACTTGGACTTCGATTCTTGCACAGCAGGCAATAACACATGTTTTCAAGTTTTATTTTATGTTGGTATTAATGAGCAGTTTTTTAGAAAGATTTAGACTGTTGGATTTCAATTCTTGCACAACAGCTCATGTTTTTAAGTTTTATGTTGCTGCTTATGACATCCGTATTTAATAAGCACTAAATGTTGTTAGTAATTCTGTAATTGATCTCAAATAAGTCGTTCTTCAGAAAGATTTAGTGTTTTTGTTTTGATTACATTAGATGTGTTACCTACAATTTGCTTCAAATCTTTTGGGTTTAGGAGTTGTAAATGAAACTTATGTTTGAACTACTATTTAATGTCTTGAACAATTATATTAGTGTTTCTAAGCACGTGTTTAAGGTCTATGAACAATTATATTTATATTTGACTATTTATGAACATGTAGTGTATATAATTTTGAAATTTATATATAAAAAAATCGAATCCGAGTACTTTCTACCTAGGCTAAGTATTCGCTACTCTCTGCCGACCGTCCAACTCCCGCCTAACGAGTTCTACAACCTTGATTTTAAGTCACAACAAGATCATAAGTTAATAACTAAGCTCAAAAAACTAAGCTTGTTGAATATAAGGTTTGTTTGTTTTCGAAGACATGAAATAAGACATAAGGAGAAGATGTGGTTTAGAAGGTCTTAAGTCGAGAAGGTCTGTGAAAAAAAGATGTATTTTTTAGCTTCTTAAAATAAGCAAAAATAAGACAGAATAAGGTCTTAATCTGTGAAAAAATAAAACAGCCTTATTAGAAACGTCTGCGGGTGCGCAGACGTTTCTTTGAAAAAACAAACAAGCTTATCACAAATGTCTGCGCGCCCACAAAAATTTGTTTAAAATAAGACCTTGTTTTAAAAAACAAACAAAGCCTAAGTCCAGCTTATAAATCATGATAAGCTAAAACAAAAAACCTCTTAAAACAATTATTTATCTTAACCTAAAACCTGGTTGAATTAAAGACACAACTTGCATGTTAAACATGGTGGTCAACTCTAAGCATGTTAAACATATATTGTTTGGTTATGCTTATAAGCTTATTTTTTTGGTAAATAAGCCAATCTTCATAAACTTCTTGATAATAGTTTTTTTTTAGGTGGGCCTGTTTTTATATATTTATATTTTTACCCTTGATTTTGCCCTCTTCATTGTTAGGATCGGGACACCCAAACAAGCGTTAGAATATAATAAATGCGGATAACGAACAGGACAAGTCACGACACAAGATATAACGTGATTCGGTTGTCTGGGTCACGACCTACGTACGGGCAGGAACCAGAGACTTCTTTATTAACTTGAGTATTTGATGTACATATGACTGAACCCTAGGCTAGATATTTATAACCAATCTTGAAAAACCCTAATGATGCCCTAATCTTAATTAGGAAATGATAATTAACATAAATAAGGATTCCCAGCTGCCACAACACAAAGAAAACAACCCTAGGCTGTCAGGGCCTGCTCCACGCCGAGCTCTTCTGCTGCACGCCGACAACATCCTTTTTCTAGTTTTTCCGGTTTTCAAATATCTTTCAAGCCTTTCAAGTCATATCCCAACATTCATTCCCCATATATATACCATTTGTCTTCCCCTTTTTAGTCATTTTACAAACATAAGTTAAGCCAAACACTTTTAATAAAAAAAACTTATTATCTTATAAGTTATAAGCTAAGACAAACACTTTTTTGATAATTATGTTACCTTTTTCGTCAATTTGTATAATATAAAAATTAGACACGTCATCAATTTAACCTGTTAACTGTTATGCCGGTAACTGGGTTATCTTTAATATTAGAAATTTAAATTTAAATCCTTTCTTGGAATAAGAAATTGGACATTATCTTTATTGACAAATATTAATATTTATATTACCTTTATCGACAATACCCAATAATTAAACATGAGCCGCAAAACCCACTTGGAAAGTGTTTGTTGTGCACGAATTCGTGCCTAACGCCCTTTGACCTACTCCAAACACTTGCCCGTTAGTATTTATGATTTGTGTTTGCTATCCAATTCCAAGTTACTATCTAACAATTTTATGACTTGTAGATAGTTTTTTTTTTTTTTGACATGGCGTATATTATATTTGTACTTACAACATATTGTTATTAAGATTATATGTTTATAATTTATTAATTTAGTACTCCATAATACATTACGTATACTAATAATTAATATGTTGGTTGTGATATAATTATCTAAGTAAAAGTAAAATGAAAGTAACATGAGTTATAAATTGGGTTGTGCATATAAGGTCCCCTTGGATTCTTGCAATGTAGTCAAACTTGGAGACCAAGTTCACCTTGAGCAGCACGGTGGGCTTGTGGGAAATATAAAAAGCTTGTATGCTCTCCTTTCCTCCTCACATTTCTAGAGAAATCGTACGTACAAATTCGTAGTTAAAAAAAAGAAAAAGAAAATATCAAAGGTTTATGATCAAAGGTTCAATTCTATAAAGCTAGCAGCACATTCAACACCAAGAAGCTCCACTAAAAAGGTGTATCTATTTTCTCATCTATTCCGAGTATGATTTATCTGAATTGATTTTAAGTAATTAGTAGCAATTTTGGAAATAAAAAACATATACTTATCATATATTTAATTATGTTCATTAATTATTGTTTGGAAAAATCAAAAGTAAAATGGATTCAAATACAAGTAATTCAAGAGAATTAGGGCTACAACTAGCTACCGTACAAGATACAAGGACTCATAGAAGTGACCATGGGCCTCATATAATTAATGACTTCATGTATGTGCTCACATGCTTTTGTGGTCTTTGCCGGTGTCAATGATTAATGATGTATTCGTTGAATAAATAAACATTGCCTCGTAAGCTTTTGTTGCTAAAAACATTGGTTAAATATTGTGTCTTCTCAGGTTTTTCGTGGTTAGATGGAGAGAACTCATGGATCAGCTTTGTTAATACATATTTGGAAGTCCTGTCGTGATACATTGTGTACATGTGCTAATGGTCGTGTGAAACAATTAGTAACACCACCTTTATATTTCATTTCTAACATGTTTTAAAACAAGTCACAAAAAATAAACTTGTTTGTCCTTTTGTTGGACTAAGAACGGATTTTGATGTCGTTACTCTTGTTCAAAATTGACCAAAGGGTTTGTAGCCTAGTGGTATCAAGATGTTGGAAGGTGTTTTTCATGATCCGTACTTATGGGTTCAAGTTTCACTATAAACAAAAGATGTTAATTTAAAAGTAGAATAGTGTGTGCGTGTATTCTGCTGTTTAAAGAATACTTAGTTAAATATTGGTTAATATTAGGCCCAAACAAGTAAATGATCAAGCTGGGCCGTTTGCTAACCCATCAACCGTCATCCTACCCAGTACCCACTCATAATCTAGAAGCCCTAAAGTTTCTTGATTTTAGAGCCCTAAATTTAGTACTTCTCTTCTCCGACAGGCGACCGGCGTTCAACCAAGAGAGAGAGAGGGACGATGTCAATGGAGAATCCTCCGGTGATAGAAGTTGAATCTCTTTCGCTGAATTCACAGGATGGATCATCCGCCTTGAATCCATCAAGTTCTACCACACAGTAAGTTCTATCTCTAGTATACGCGCATGCAGTGTTCTTTGTTCTACATTCATGCTTTTCAAGCATGTTTTAAACTTAAATTGAATCGATTGTTACTAAATTTGATGTAATGTAATGTGATGCAATAAGCAATAACTCATACTACTTGATTGTTATTCTTCTATCGCAAGACAATGGTATTTTCTATGATGAACATCACGGTAGTGTTTACTGTCTTAAGCTGTTTTACTACTTGGGGCCCGTTAATCAAGATGATAAGGTGTTCATCTGATTAGCAAAAAATTGAAGAGTATAAAAGCAGTGTTTTCTAGATTTGTTTTGGCGAAATTATCAAGAACACAAGAAATGATTGGCCACAAAAATAGGATTTAGAAATGTTTCTTGAATTTTTGTTATGGGAAAGCTAGATTTTGAGTTACTTGGTGTATTTGGGATGAAAGAAGCATATTTTAATCTCTTATTAGAATTATATCTCTATTCCTGGTCATGGTTTCCAATATGTACCAATTAAGGCTATTGAATTGAGTAAGTCTGATGTTTGTGTTTAGGATGAGCGTGGAAGAAAAGTTTAAGATTGTGAGGAGTATTGGTGAAGAGTGCATCCAGGAGGAAGAACTCTTGAATCTTCTTACCAAGAAGCCCCAGCCTATTTGTTACGATGGGTTTGAACCCTCTGGCAGAATGCATATAGCTCAGGTATGCTAACAAAAAGTTCAATTTGGTTTCTTTCTGAACAATTTACTGAGGTTGAATACTACTTATAACTCTCTACTGCATGCAATTCATTTCATTATCGTCTACCTCATTTGTAAAACAGAATATAGCTTTTTGCTCTTAGCATTTAGTTGAGGAGATTTTTGTGATTTTTGTTAATTTGAGTTCTAACTAGCCATAAATCATGATTATGGATTTTTAAATAAAGCTTCTGGAAAGAGGGGTGGTATTGTGCCGTTGTGCATAATCGTAGATTTTCTGGTTTAACCCAAGACTATGATTGTCTCGTGGTGTACATAAGGATTCCAGTCCAATTTGGGACGAAGATGTATGTAGGAACTTTACCAAGGATTGCCAAGCATTTGGTACTAAGTTTCCTCCTCCTTTTTTAGTAACAAAATGAATCAGAAGTAGGACCAAACTGAGAGTTAAATGCGTTTGAGTCTTCTTTTGGAAAGTATGTCTAAATTCTTTTTTATTACTAGAGATCTTAACCTCGTTTATTAAATTTTATAGAAATGATTATGTATCTTTGCTAATAGGAATGTCTAATAGAAGTATAAAACAACATTTTGAATGGTACATATAAATTAAACAGAACTGTGATCACCTTTTCACAACTATCGGGAAGGTAGAATTGTAATCTTTTATTCTCTTAAAAGACACGAGAAGTGAGAATTACCAACAACAAAAAAAGATAGAGATATCATTTGAAAAGATTATGATTTAGTTAGCCCATTTGTATGGGGATCATGTAATCGTTTATACACGAAGTATGCTGTCGATGCTGCCTTTCATAAAACCTAGATTAGAGCATATATCTTTATCACTCGAGGAAAAGAATTTACCTCGGCTGTGTATCCTTAAAAATGCAATGCCTGGCGTGCAAGTTCAAGTATTAGTAAGTTGCTTATGTGTTGTTGGTTTTATGTGCTGTATCTATTGCTGAACAGGGTGTTATGAAGACAATTAATGTTAATAAGCTGACTTCTGCTGGTTGCAAAGTAAAAATCTGGATAGCAGATTGGTTTGCTCAATTGAACAACAAAATGGGTGGAGATTTGAATAAAATACAAACTGTTGGACGTTACTTGATTGAGATCTGGAAAGCTGCAGGAATGAATTTGGAAGGAGATAAAGTAGAGTTTCTTTGGTCTTCTGAGGAAATTAATTCAAGAGCACACGAGTACTGGCCACTAGTGATGGATATTGCTCGAAGAAACAAGCTTCCTAGGATAATGAGGTAAGAATATTCTTTTATATGGATTTTTTTACTGTGTTAGACTTCTAAGATTATCAAGCAGGTCTCATATTATTCCATTATCACCGGTCTTAGGTGTTGTCAGATTATGGGCCGGAGTGAGCAGGATGAATTAACTGCTGCCCAGATATTCTACCCATGCATGCAATGTGCAGATATATTTTTTCTTAAGGTACTTGTTCGATTTTTTTTTTCAAGGGTAGTTTGAATTTGTGGCATTTTTGGTTTTGTTTTTATTTTTTGAGTTAATAAACATATTTGGTCACTGGAAAATAGGCTGATATCTGTCAATTAGGCATGGATCAACGAAAAGTGAATGTACTTGCAAGGGAGTACTGTGATGACATTAAAAGGAAAAACAAGCCTGTCATATTATCTCATCGTAAGAGCCTTAATAAATGTTAGTTTACTTTTTTTTTTGTTATTTTATTCATGTGATTTTTGTATCTTGCTTTTTGCTATGCAGACATGCTTCCTGGTTTGTTGCAAGGACAAGAGAAGATGTCAAAATCTGATTCTTCTTCTGCCGTTTTTATGGAGGACGAAGAGGTATAACCTAGTTTTTTTCTCTCGTTATTTTAATCTTATGAACTATTCATGTATTAAATATACTTGATAATACGCTTTTCAAAAAATTAAAGTACTTGATAATATGTAAGGAGGCTACCCAAGCATGTATCCTGTTTCGTAGATACCAAATTAGACAAAACAACATGCTGAATGAATTTTTTAATTTTTTTTGGATATTACAAACTTTCTTTGCCTATAAAGTAGTTTTTTATAGTTGGGTGGCCTTAATGAAAAAATATGAATAGTTGGGAGGCCACCTATACATTTAACCCTATATGTATATTTAATATATTATTGTAAAGTAATACACTAATAATCTAGCTATAATTTACAAAGCACTTTAGGAGGATTTATGGATCTGAATACAGTTCAGAGCTCAGATGACTTTGACCCATTTGACATGTCTTCTTTTTTGTTAAATCTTGGCTTAACCCATTGGAGATAGAACATAAGCGAAATTGATCAGTTTATAGGTAAATGGGTTGAAAGTGCCTTGATAAATATAGTTTGCTCTTAAAACTTGTATGGGTTATTGTGGAAAAACTAAAAAGTATAAATTTAGTTGTCATTAAATAAAGATATCCATTCAATTTTTCATCTTAGCGAAATGTTTGTCCAATGATGATTGCACAGGCTGAAGTTAATTTGAAGATAAAGAAAGCATACTGTCCGCCAAATGTTGTTGAAGGAAATCCATGCCTCGAGTACATTAAATACATTGTATTTCCTTGGTTTAATGAGTTCAAGATTGAAAGGAAAGAGGAAAATGGTGGTGCAAAGTGAGATCTTATCAAACTATAATTTTTTTTTTTCTTGTTTGCAATTTGATTGGTGGCTGATAAACTAATGGCATTTACATCTCCAAAATCAGGGTCTTCACTAGCTACGAAGAACTAGTAGCAGATTATGAAAAAGGGGACTTACATCCTGCTGATTTAAAACCTGCGCTATCGAAAGCCTTAAATAGGATATTGCAGGTACATATTTTTAGTGTATAATTTAAATAAATACTCATCACCTCCTGAAATCTTATAGTTTGCAGAATATGGTACAATTTACATCTAAGTTTCTTATTAATCTGAAATATATTATATTTTGTTTCAGCCTGTGCGTGATCATTTCAAAAATGATGAGAATGCCAGGGCTCTATTGAAGAGGGTTAAGGTGTGCATCCTACCATCTTTTATAAATATTATTATTGCTCATAATTTGGATTTTACATCTTGTACACCAAACCCAACTCATTGACCTCAAATGAACTGCTGTTGTGGGAGATTGTTGAACATGTGTCATGATGCTTCTGCTATATTAGATATGATAATGGTGTTTGTGTATATGACCGTCGTCTTTATGGTTGCTACAGGGTTTCAAAGTCACGAGATGATGATGGAATTGATGTAATGACGAGAGCGAAGCAATTTCAGAATTTTTGTTGGGTTGTATCAAATGAATTGTTTTAAGTATATGACTCTATTTTCTTCTTCACATATTTGATACTTTATTATTAATTAAGCTATTTAATATTTAATTGTGATGTCAGATGGATGCATAATGTTTGTGGATTCTGAAATGTAATGGATTAAAGGTTCTTCTTATACCCACATCCCGGTTGCCTTGTCATAAGGATATTTGCTGCTTACTACAATTCTATTACTGTGTTCAATCCAAACACCCCCCTTGTACCCAAATTGTTTAAACTAGTTCTCAAAAAACAGATATTATTTGTTCTTCCTAATTTATTTCCATAACACCCTCCCTCCTGCCGTATGGTCATCTCCTCCTTGATAAAAAAAGGAAATGAGAAAAGCATTCATGCCGCCAATAACATGTTAGCTGGTGTTTGTACTTATAGTAAACTTTAAATAAAGGGTATTTTTGTTATTTAACTTCGTAATAATTTAAGTAATGTACATTTATAGTACACTTTAAATAAAGGGTATTTTGATTATTTAACTAAGATCACCTATTTTAACAGACCTTGCGTTTAATTGTTTAAACAGAACCCTTTTATCAATGAATACTTGTTTAATTTTACACTTCAGGGCTGAAAGGAAACAGGCGTTGGGCAGATAGTTTTACTACAAATAAATCCTTCACAAAAGCTTAAATAAGTTCCGTTGTAGTCTAGTTGGTTAGGATACTCGGCTCTCACCCGAGAGACCCGGGTTCAAGTCCCGGCAACGGAATTCTTTTTATTTTTGACAGAAAAGTTCAAAAGGTCGGCTGGGCAAGAAAATTTGTACCTTTTTTTCTTTGCTCTTTTCCTGTATATATAGTATAAACAGGGAAAACATTCATGAGAAAGCATTTTTTTGGTGATATTATTACGCTACGGTACACTATCTTTTTACATTATGTTCGAGACATTACATCACAATCATACATACATATATGACGTTATAAGATTAGTCTAATGCATGGCCTATAGACTCGCTGGCTGCAATTAACTTTCCTCTTATTTTTTAATTTTTTAAAACAATAATATATATTACAGATTTGGCATCTCAGCCCTTCTCTTTAGTCTTTCCTAGTCTCTCTCTCCGACCCCGACTTTCAATACAACCACCACCACCGTCACCCGTACCAACTCATCACCCAGGACCACCACCAACTCGAAAGTGTATAACATTAGATAATTAAAGTTATTGATTATTGACAATCAAATGGTAAAACACTTTTATTTACACAAACATCTAAAAACGTTTTTTGGAATTCAAAGGCACAATAAGCTATAGTATTTCAAAATATAAAATCTCAAACATCCATTTAAATAACTATTAGAAACTTCTTGACAGAAATTTCAAACATCCATTGAGATAACCAACGGAAGCTTTTAACAAATTAAAATATGACCCAACAACTTAATCCATCTTTTAGGGCAGGCCCAGCCTAGAGGAAGGCCAAAGCCACGTTCTTCTCTTCGTAGTCTGTATGCGTTTATCATATCCATTAAGAATTTAAGAACCAGTTTTATAAAGAGAAGGGTATGAACAAAACATTTGATAGCTTATTATGTTAATGCCTTTTAAAATACATATGCCATAATCTTTCTTTCTAACATGCCATTCATCCTTTATAGTGCTATCCTTGTAATAATGTAACTAATAGATATGAGAATGTTTTTGTAATTTGATGTAGCTCTGATTATAAACAGGAATCTGATTAGAAATTCCATCCTATACAAGACAAAAATGAACAACAGTAGCTCAAGTGCGTAAATGAAATCTAAAACATATCTAAACACCTTAAACGTTTAAATCAACCGTTTTACTTTTAAGTATTTATGTTTGAATGTTAGTTTTTATATTAAAACTCTAAATCAACTGGTTATTCAACAGAAATGAAACACAAACATAGCCACATTGGTAAATGGGATATTCTAACATAATGATTGATGATCATCAATCTACATTCACATATAACATTCCAACTCCACCCAAAATTAATAATAAAGATACAAAACATAGATTTTTAATGATCAAATCCATCACCCAAACCAAACCAAACATTAATAACATAAACATAATAATCTGCCTCTATTGGTGACCCTTCTTTTTCCACAAATCACCAAACAGCTTCATCCCTGACCCCTTTCTCTTCCCATTCAACCCATCATCACATTCATCTCCTAACCCCGGTGAACCCACAAACCCACCATACCCATCAAACACGCCACCGTAATGCTGCTTGTCCATCGAACCACACCTCTCCGACACCCTTCTCCCGTCCCCCATATCAACCCCGCCGGCCAGAATGGCGGCGGCAGCGTCCGCCGCCTTCCGCCACTGCTCAGTCTGTACCCTCAGCTTCTTCATCTCTGTTTCCAGTGCCTCTTTTGCTCCTTCAACTTCTTTCAGTTTTTCCTTCAATTGGGTCCCATCGTATTTACTCTTTTTGAGTTCTTGTTCGACTTGGGTCAGCTTTTGGTTCGATTTCTCTTCTTTGATTATGGCGGAAGATAGATTCACGTTAGCTTCAGTCAATTGACGTTTTAGACCCTCGTTTTCTTGACCGAAAGCTTCCAATTTCTTGTCTTTCTCTTCGATCTTCACTTTCAATGAAGTAATTTCTTCGTTCTTCACAGCAATCTCCTCTTCAAAACGAGGTTTTTCTGGTGATTCCGGTATAATGTTGACTTTGACCTCATTCTGATCACAAATTTGACTTTGAAAATCTTCAACTTTAGGCTCAAGACTCACCATTTCTATCGGGACTTCAAAAACATCAGTTTCATTCTGATTTTCATCCGGGGTCTCATTGTTTGAATCCTGGTTCTCGCTTGGTGAAGAACGTGTATCTTGAACCGGTACCGGTTCCGAAACCGTCGGTTTTTTGGATCGTTGTTCTAGTTCCTTTTGAGCTTCTTTCTTTGCAGCTTCAGCTGAGGCTAACTGGTCTTTAAGAATCTTGAGTTCTCCTTGTGCTTGTTCGAGTTGGGTTTCCAGACCGGCGATTCGAGTTCCTAGTTTCTTCTGGTTCAGAGGCTCGGAATGTGCGCTTCTCGGTGACCGGCGGTCTCCTAGTTTTGGGCTCCGGTCGGTCATCGGACGGTGGTGAAGTGGGTCGGAGTCGGAACTCGATGTTCGGAGGGGTGCCGGGCCTCTGCTTGATACCCTCTGAGCCATTTCTGAACCTCTGTGTTCAAATATTAAAGATTGTGTCAAATTGGCATAAATTTTTTGATTTTATTAACCAAATTAGAGTTCCAAGAGATAAAAATGATTAATGTAGCTTCTTACCTTCCTCTTGGCATCTAGAAAACAAAATTTAGTAGCTAGTCTTGATCTTTGTAGTCTTCAATACTGTAACAGTAGTGAAAACAGAGTAAGCTTCAGAATTAGTTCTAGAAAGTTAGATACATACACAAAAAGATCAAGAAAACCTAGAATATAAGGTGATTGAAACTCAAAAGGTTCTAAAAAAGAAAACTTTTTTTTTCTTTTTTGGGCCTGTATCACGTACAAAACAAGACCTATAAATCTTGACAAGAACACACACATGACCTGCATTTGAAATTACAAAAAGGAAGATGAAACAGTTGTAGTAAGTTAAAATTGTGAAGATGATTTCACCATGAAGATGTAATTAGGGGTTGAATGTATGAGATCTGAGTAATTGGGTGTGATTTGATTGTTTGAAAATGTTGATTGCAGATTAAAAAGAATGAAAGAGATGGATGTATGTGTGGTGGTTACCTTGGGAGGGCAGGGAAACAACCACTGCCAACAAGAAACCTTGAAGAAAGTGAAGAGAAAACAATTTGAAGTTTGAATTAAAGTGACTCTGTGTGTGTGTGTGTGAGAGAGAGAGAGAGTAGGGTGATCGTAGAGAGAGGGAGAGAGAAGATGAAGAATCTGAAAGGGGAAGATGACAAGAGAGTAATTTTTTGAAAAATGGAAAGAGATGTAAATGTGTACATGAAGCATTCATATTGGAAGTCTCACTTTTCTATTAAATTGATTAATTTATAGTTTGACCCTTTGACCCCAATTAAAACATTGTTTTCTCCTTTTCCTAACAACTGATTTTTACTTCTTTATTCAAAAAAGTATATAATTGTTGATAGATGTTCAATTTACTCCTTTCCAAATCTCAGATGAACTGATGAAGTATCTAAAAAGGTTATATTAAAAGTTGAAAATAAGTCAAAAAAAACTCAATATGAGCAAATTAGCTCGTGTTGTTTTGTTCTTGAAAACGAATTCATTGTGAGCCATTTTCAAATACAATACAAAGAGGTCTACTTCATCACTTGTTATATCATTTTTTCTTTATGTGCGAAAAACTCTGAGGCTTTATGATTCATCACATATTCACATTCTTATGTTGTTGAAGAGTTTTCTATTCAACCCTTAAAGGTATACATTGTCTTAAATTTGAAATGAGACCCAACAGTCTAAGAGATTATGAGGGACCGTTTTAAAAAATTCATTACACTAGAATAAAAAAAGACTTTAAAGACCAATCGCTCAAGCGTCTCTCGTTCAAAGACACTTTCTTCTAACACTCTTTAGATAAATGTGCACATCTTTCATGTCCTTGATGAATCGTTCCACCTTCCTCGTTTTAACATCATTCCCTATAAATAGGGGTTATTGATTATTCTTAAGGGAAGAAAATATGAAATAAGGTTAACACACTTATGAGGATGAAGAAATAAATAGAAGGCATGTTTTATACATTGCATCATCTTAAGGGAAAAAATATAAAATAAGGGAGTGAATTATTGCATAAAGTTTGATAAGCTCGATATGAAATCATCAAACCCTCTTAAGCTTCAATTTAACTCGTTGCTGGATTCTAGCCATTTTAAGCTCGAGTTGTTGGATAAAGCTCACAACTCATACGTTGACTTACTAGAAAATTACATGTCATGTCAAACAAATATAAGCTAAATATATAAACATCTTAAATATATCTAGTGGTAACAACATGATATAAAATATAAATAGAAAAACGATGAGAGAATCACTTGAATGCGTAATTATTTGTTAAAAGTTTCAAATACTATAAATATAAAAGGGATAACATGTATGCTTCTAACAGTACTTATTTTAAGTGCTTTCATACTTACATAAAATAAAAAAGAGGGTTTGTTAGTCATTTAATTTAAGTGTTTATGAGTGTGAAAACAAATAATATATGTACTACTAGTTGCACACACCATTATCCCCAATATAAATACTTGTTTTTACTTTATATTTATCAAGAATAAACTTCATTAAAATATAAAAAATTTGTCTAAATTGCAATTGTATATAATCTCAACTTTTTACAATTAAACAATAAATTAGCTATAACATTGTAACCTTGATTCTCTTTTTACACCACAACCACGACCCTCCCTGTATGTCGCACCCACAATCCCTAACACACTCATTTAAATATGTTTTATAAATTAAATATCGTTTAATAAAATAATAATCTAAACATATTTGTTTTATTATAATATAGTTTAATTAAAAAAAGAGTTACTATAACATATGGAGTTTTTTAATATAAATTTTGATGGATGTTAAAAACAAGCACCTAGCTTGATGATATGATCGTCATATATATATATATATATATATATATATATATATATATATATATATATATATATATATATATATATATATATAGCCATGCATGACGAGCTGAGAGACTTGATGATGACGACAACGGTGAGCAGTCCTACTAGCATGAGGGTGATCATGACAAGCATCCAAATTAAGGAGGAGCTCGTCATGGCTCTACTGCATGTACTTTCTTGCTGGGCTGTAAACTCTTGTTTTCTTCTAGCATCTTGCTAGTAGTCTCTTAATATATTTAGATCTTGCTAGGAAGGAGTGATGGCCGAGCCTAAGCTCTTTCCTATCGGATCTTTTTGTTGCCGTTCAAAAAAAAAATTAAATAATAATTTGTTTAATTTTTCAAAAGAAAATAAAATAACATAATTAACAATTTAAGATATAATGCACTTGAACTTAACTAACCTACAATAATTTAAGGTGCATAATTAACAATTTAAATAGGAGCCTTCAATGCATTTGAACTTAACTAACCTTCAATAATGGGGAGTACGTGTTGTGTTATTGAAGGTGCATTCTTTAACTAAAGCAGCTTTCTTGTTCATTGCATTGTCCTTTTCTTGCTTTCTGGGTTGCAGTGCGTGTGCTTGCTAATGCCATCCAACATTTTACTTTTTACATTAATTAATAAAATAAAATTAAATGATCATTTCTTTCTTTCTTAGTTTACCTATTATTTGAAAATTACAATCTCAACCAAGATATAAAGGAGGGTTTTACTAACAACACTCATAGCACCCATGCACTCATAGCTCGTCCTCCCCACGCCATCCTAAGGCTGATTCTTCATGTGTTGTTTCACAACGGCATTGTTGTTTATAGAGTAAAATTAAAAATTCAAAACGCTAGTCAAGCAAAAGTTTTAAAAAAAAAAAAGTCTCATTCACAAAAATCTCACACATCATTTTCTTCTCTCATCTATATACACTGTTCATCTCTTTCTTTTTCTCAAAAAATCATCTTCAAATCAATAGCACAAAAATAAAAATAGACTCATCGAACACAAATACAAGTTTCACCGGGTTATATTCACCACAATAGAGCAATAAAAGTAGAAACACCTACTCATAATAACTTTTTTTAGGTTTCCTTATAACTTGAATCAAATGGAATATGAAACAATGGAAGTTAGTGAATTTTGGTAATCAATTTGGGCTTTCAAGATTGTGATAATTGATTTAGGGTTTGAAGAACATAGTACATCTCATTTGTTCTCTTCTTTAAAATTTGAGGTTTTTGTTATTTTGTTTGTGTTCAAAGAATTTAAAGTTTAAAGATTTTGGTTATCAATTTCAATATCGATTTAGGTTCCAAGTTTGTGAATTGATCTTTGTTATCAAGTTTGTGAATCAAGTTGTGTTGTTGAATCGGTATTTATTCAAGTTTTTAATGACTTTTGGTTAGAGTTTTTGTTTTTGTGTTGTAAATCCGTCTCTTGACCAAATTTCTGACTCGAGAGCTTAGTTGAATCAGTTTTTTGCGTCCTATGAAGTTATAACTATTGTTGAATAATTTTGTTGATAAAGTTTTAGGTTGCATTTTAATTGGTATTTGTTATACATAATAAATAGTGTTTGTCTAACGATACTATTTTTAAATATGTTGGTTGAAAAAAAAATGTTATTAAGTTCATAGGAATATTAAAATCATATTTGTTATGCATATAAAATTATGTTGTGTATATATCAACTCTTGAAAATCAAACCAATTACTATAATAAGGGAATTAATTAATTGGCATGAATCAAAATATTTAAATAACATAACCCCGTCTTATATAATATGGATTGAATTTGTTAGGTTTAAATGTTGAGTAAATTACACCTTTACACAAATCTAAACGTGAGGTCTTGAACTATAAGATTTTCTTTAGATCATGTAAATTAAAATAATCAGTCATATCCTAATCCTAAATAACAATATATTGTTTATTCGCTAATACTATTTATATTCTTATTATATTTGTTATTATTTTCAAGTCATTATTGTTGTTTTTGGTTTAAATTCTTACGTTAGTGATTTTATAAGAAAAAAACATTAAATTATATACATATTTACCATTATAGTTATTAGGGTTAAGTTGTATGAAAATACAACAAGCTTTGATTAGCTATTATTGCAATTAACTTTAATTTCTTAGAAAAAATACAACTAAGTTTATAAAAGTTCACATTTTATCCATATGACTTTTGATAGCAGGTCATTTCCTTACCCTAACCGATTATACCTTTTTTATTATTATTTTTTTGTTTTTAAATGATTTTAATTGAAATAATAATGAATATAATAAACGTTCATAGTTGAGAGGAAACCATTAACAACTTAACACATAATAAACGTCCAAAGGTGTTACTTGAATGTATGATTTGGTTTACAACTTAACAACTCTTAGATCTGCTTTAGAGATTTGTATGTGTTTTATTCTTGTTTAATTATGGGTCTTCAAATTATATGGTTTACATATTTGTACAAAATTGCATATTTAGATTTTGTTCTTATTTGGTTTACAAGTTTTTCTTATTTATATATTAGGGCTCTTAGATTTGTGTTCATAGTATTTATCCATTTTTTTGAGTTAGATGATGATCATCTTCAAGATCTTCAAAGATTCAAGAACACAATATGAACATTAATAATCATAAATTAATTAATAAATTAAAAAAACACTCTTCATAGTATTTTGTTTATTTTTGGTTTTTTCTCTCTACTGAAGGTCTTTCGAAAAGCAATATCTCTATCTACGGGTAGATGTAGGATTATCCACATCTTACCTCCCCGTACCTGCTTAGACGGGATTGAGTAGTGTTGTTGATTTTATGAGATGAGAATGTTATTGTGGTCCAATTTAGAAATAAATAAAAGGGTGGAGGGTCTTGAAAATAAATAAGGTGATGGGTACATGTGGATCCAAAGAAGTAGATGAAGTTTCTTTAAATCTATGAACATTACATGTGAAGAAGCTTAAATGTCCCTCCAACTACTTCCATACAACCAAGTTACCCCTTTGGATTCATAATACCAAAACCCACAAATATAAGCACACAAGAGGCATAATTGATAAAATGACTTCTAATACTTGTTTTTATTCAACTTACCATTTGATCACATCAGTCAAGAATGAGTTGGACCTAGCTTACACTTAGTCGAATTAAGCTTATTTTTAACAGCTTAACAACCTAAGCTTTTGAGCTTAAATAAACCTTATATAAATAGTTATAAACATATGTCCCATTTTGACTGTGATTTGGGCGGATTTCAATCGTGTTTATGTAGGACCCGAATATTAATAGTTATAAACATATGTCCCATTTTGATTGTGATTTTGATTTTCATAAATCTCTGATTTTGAATTTCGAAGGCATTTATAATAATGAAAACGGGATATGCCAGATTGTCTATACATTATTCATTGAGACCCTACAAAATTTAAATATTTATGGAGGATCATGTCTTTTTCCTTTTTTTATTATATATTATATTCTCTTTCTTACAGGTCAAGAGAAACTATGCTCAAAAAGTTGAAATATTTGTCTCTAATTATTAAATTCAAGCTCCTGATGTTTGAAGTATCATGAAAAAGGCTCTAACCATTTATGGCTTGCCTTGGAGCACTTGAGCAATCTCCTCTGTTCTTGACTGAATGCCTTTCAAGAACTCGACAAGGATACGCTGCTGATAAGAACCTCCCTCCTGTACATTTAAGAAAAAAACAGGATATTTTAAAACTTTATTGATGCAATCTGCTAACTTGGAACAAAACAACAAAGATCATCTGGATTTCCAAAAAAAGATGATAAATAAGGAGGAGAAGTGTGCAAACTGTTCGAATGAGTGTCCTTTCTATTCGTTTCTTTATGACAGCATTTAGTTCATCTTGTGAGATATCCCCTTTACCAGCACTAAGATGATTGATCAACAACTTATTCCATTCTGATTCTGGAGCTGTAATCACACCGTATTGTTTAAAAAGATTTAACAAGAAAGAAAGACAAACATATGGTGGAATCCAATTAATATTCTTTAACAAGCCATATTTCAACCAAAAGTTTTCTGATATCACTATCTAGAGAACAAAAAAAGGAAAACTGCACCAAAACGTAATGTATGTATCATATATCAAAACTTTCTTGTCCATTTCTACAACTTTCAAAACCTTCTTTTGTATGTATCCGGTCATTTGAAGATTAGGTACCCATTTATTTTTTGCTGACATGGCAACCACATTGCTGCCATATCAACCAGTTTCAAGTCACTTGATACATGTTTAAAAAATGTTTTGAAAGTGGGTTACGTGGAAAAGAAAGTTTTAATCAAAGTCGGATACACTTTGGTGCATTTTTCCCAACAAACAATTAATATGTTTGTTAAGTTGCATCAAGTCACGACGGACTGCTAGATTGGCCAATGGTTATCTTTTGTTTGTTTTGTTAATTATACCTAGATAGATACTATACAGAACAACATTGTTTACACCTAAAGCAGTATCCTTTCAATATATTTTGTGAAACTATAATGTAATAACATTGAGAAGGAAGGTAATGAACAAGTAATCAGCACCTTTGATAATTTCCTCAAGACACTGCTCTGCTTTTATAACTTCATTCCCTGCACAAAATGATTCCACATTCATATTAGTTAAAGGTAATTGGGTTGACTTCATAATATTTCTAAAATTCAATCTAGCACCTTTCATGGCGTAACTACGCTTTGAGAGGACTCTGGATGCATAGAGTTGCAGAACTTTTTGCAGCATTGCCTCAAGACCTGGTTTGTCTTCATCTTCTTTTGCCTGAAAACAATTAGTACTTTAGTTGAAAGGGGAAAGTTTTATATTAATTTACCAGTTAAAAGTTATACAAGGAATACATAACTAATAGTCATTGCAAATTGAAAGTTTTGTAAGCATGATTGAAATGACTCACCTGACGTAATTGTGCACTGACTTCTGCTAGAAATCCCTCATCCAAATGGCCTTCCTGCTCCCTTTGGTGTACTTCCTGCAAAATTATGATCATAATCCTGCAATAAGACTATGGCTGAAAATTGCGAAAGAAAGCTTCTCGTAATGTTCAAATATAGCCAGCGGCAAATAGAGATGGCAATTTCAACAGATTTACTTGTGAATAAGTCAATTCAGGTTATGTTTTATCTCTAAAGGGTCAAGCAATTAAAATCACAAGAGTTTGCTTAAAAGTGAAATGGGTCAAAAGTGGCTGAAAGCGTATTTTTAATGCATACAGCATCCTAAATAGTTTTGTCAAACAATTAGATTATCACTGAAATAACATAAACTTTGTAATCATATAAGACCCTAATTATTTATAATAATTCCAGATTTGGACATGAAATGTTTCATGTCAACCCAACACGTTTTCCCTGAACAAGATAAAACCCGTTAGCTGACCAGCCCAGTTTGCCACCTCAACTAGCAAAACTCATGGCCTAATTTAATACAGGATGACCTTGATAAAGCAAATCATACTTTTTCCATGAGACTGAGGGCGTTAGAATCCCGAGGTGGCCAACAAATCTCTTCTACTTCACTCACTGCGGGTCTTAAAATTCCCTTGAGAACATCCGTAGCTGACTCTATTTTTTCCTGCAGGAAGAAGAAAACTGTGATACGTGTAAAAAGATGTAGCAGGAAAAAAGACAATAATACAAATGCAGTTAGGATAAAGAATAACTAGTTGGTTGCCTTCCTAATGCAATGCAACAAGTAAAGCACCCAAAAGTGTGTGTAATTGTTTTTTAAATTTCAAAAGGGATTTCCCGTTTTAGCATGTTACAGGAAGTCGAACTATGCTTGGATGATGTATGCGGCCTAACCATTTATGTGGCCGTTTCCTATAGTTCCCCTGGCCATTCAATATTTTTGCTCCTAGCGAGGATTGAACCCGGGTCTCTTCTAAGACTTTTGAGGAATCCTAACCACAAGTGTACATAAATATGCTAGAAAAATGGTTAAAGAAGAGTACGTTGGTCTTGTGTACAACACGATCAACTATGGTCATGACGGATGAAGCCAATTCTTCCAAGTCTTGCTGCAAATACAAAAGGTAGACATATTAATGTAATTCAAAGAGGAAAAAGATTCAGTCAACTGAAAGTGAAAATTCAAAATCTTTACCTTATCATCATCTGATTTGCAGGTGTCTGTTCTAGCTGCAAGTCGTATCCAGAAACCCTCATTAAAAGCAAGAATGTTTTCTACAACAAGCTTTTGAAGCTGTTTTTACGGAAAAGAAATATGTAAGAATGTTTAGAAGTGAAAAAAATTATTAGTAGATATAGAAAGGATAGATATGTGAAGAAGAGTGTGATGCTTACCTCATGATCACTTGCATTTTTCATCATGTCTATAAGTCTATCAACTTCCACTGTCTTTTTAAATGCATCTTCAGCATCTAGATTGACTGCACAGACCAAATTTCTCCTGTTTATTATATCCAAAATAAGTGATTTAATAATAAAAGTTTAAAAAATCAGGGAAAAGGAATAGTTTGTCAAGAAGAATTTGGCCCTTGTGAGAATCCAAATACAGTATACTGATTGCCAAACCCCTAAATTTATAAAAGTGTTTGTGTATCAATACTACATTCAATTAACATTTTCTAAGGTGATTCATCTTGATAGCAGTATCTAACTTTAGCCCACCATTGGGCAAAAAACTAATGTTTGGTGCCCTGATTCTGAACCACAAGAAATCTTGGATTCGTTCAATCGGATATGCTCGTGAATAGGAAATTTCAATATCGTAGCAAAAAAACAAAAAAAAACAGCATCTTTATAATGAATTTATTGTAGGCCTAGAAAATTATTCCCGGATACATTACTTTGCCTTGGAACAACTTATATTTCTGTATCATTTAATGTTCTTGCATGTTCCATGACACCACTTTGTGTCCGGGTGAGCTTACTTAATAGAGCTTATAAACCCATCATAATAACTCATAAGCCATTTTCAATCAGCATTTTGAAAACATACTTCCAAGTTCCACCCCCTAAATTAGCTGATAAACCCTTCCAAATGACCTCTATCCAAACACTCAAAAAGCACTTTTCAACTGTCACAAAATACGATAAGCTTATAGGTCCCTAAATTAGTCTGAAACAAACACCCCATAAGCCGATAGTAGCAGGTGGCAGGAGTGCAGGACTTGAATCGCGGACATGTTACTGGTGTTTTCATACAGGAAATGATAAAAAGAAAAAACGAGACAAATCATCCTATCCATCCAAACAAATACCATTTTCTAACAGATAAATAACGTAATTTAACAATGCGAACTCGCAAAGATCAGAGAAGCCTAAACATTCCCAAAGGGGGCAAATCTCTTAGGAATCAATACCTTCTCTTGGTGTCCACTAAAGCAGTTACAGGATATGAGTTACTGTTGCCAACCCTAATTTGCCATGTTCGAGGCGAGGAAGACTGCATAATAGAAGAGAAAAGTATATGATCAGAAGATGAAATTTCAGCCAATTCATAGGAATTCCATCAGTATGCAGAGTAGAAAGTAAGAAGAAATACCGAAGACGTTGGAGAAGAAGAAGAAGAAGTGGAGCGTAAGAGGTGTGGAGATGGAGTAGAAAGCAGAGCAGTGGCCATTTCTGGAGATGCCGATATGCAGTCACTCTACACCAACCAAGCAGTAGAGCAGATATGGAGTCCTGTTTGGAACACAGGTCTATCAAAGCCGTTACAAACCGGCTATCTGGTATTTGGATATTATTATTATGTTTTTCACTCCTTTGAAAAACTACTTTTGACATGACCCTATCCTCTTTTGGGTATATGTAAATTGGAGATGTGTTTTCGAAAAAAATTCTCACGTCACAACAGATTATGAGTTCATTATGGACCAAGCCAAATGGAAGAAAAAGTTTTTGATTCCGGGAACAATTATATTTAAAGTTACATATTAATCGATAAAATCATGTGATGCTTGTCAAAGGCAAGAAAACATCTCAAAGAAAGATTAGATGCCCCGATTGTTAACTCAAGTATGTGATATGGCATCAATTGTATTGATCAACTTTCACTTTTCTACAAGTATATTTTAATTGCGCGGTAGATTTTGGGTCCAAATGGGTTAAGGCACAATCATTTTTCATATGTTGTTTTTTTTCCAGTATCCATATGTGTTTTGGCTGCTATGTGGTCAATCTTCATATATCTTGGTGGTTTTGCTCAAATGGTCCTTATGGTTTGAAGCTTCTGTCTCAATTGGTGTGTGATGTTTGGTTTAACAGTGTTGTGTTGGGACTATGTACATTGTCTAAATGATTGGGATCAATGTTCTTGAAGTTGATTGTTATAACTTATAAGGATTATAATTTTACTTACAGTCATTTGTATTTAGCTTCCTACCTAACAAATAAATCATTGTTACTCATAACTCAAGTTCAATAATTCTCAAATATCTTAAAGATTATTTCTTTAAGATATTTTTTATCAGGCTATCATTTATGGAGGGTTTATCAAGATGCAACCAGAGTCGAGAAAGACCAAAAGAATAATGATGTGGAAAAAAAACAGGAATTATCTACATTGACACTGTAGTCCAAGGATGGGATGTAGCACAGCTTGGTAGCGCATTTCTTTTTGGCACAAAATGTCACGTGTTCAAAAGAGCAGTAACGAGAGATTTTTTGAGATAAATTCACATTGGACATATCATATTCGGTTCGATGAGATGAAAAGACAACAACAAAATTATTCTGGATGAACACAAAACCAAAATTCAAAATATCTTGATTTATGAATGTTTCGGCGATGATGATGAGGACTGCAGAGGCGAAGGAGATGAATTGATACCCTCAGCAGTTTATGCATATTTCTTCTTCTCCTTCCTGATGTGCGTCGCTTCAAAATTCTGTCTTTTTCCTATTTTATGCCAAAACAAAAAGAAACGTGCCCCGGATTGCTTTCAGAGTCCTTCTCACAATATTTGGGCCTAATCCTTTTTATTTTCTAGGCTCAATACATACATATATACATAAAGGCTTTATTTTACCGGTGGCCCCTCAAAATATTGAACCCTAGGCAGTTGCCCTTATGTCCCAGCCTAAGGCCGGCCTTGGATATCTGCTAGGTAACACAAATGATTCCAACTATAGTGAATCAATGATCTTAAAATTTGAAGTGAGTCAAAATTGTACTAGTATACATCCAATAATTGTTGTTATTGGTTCAAACAAATGCAATGCCTTGAATTGCCATTATATTGCCACTAATCGAAATATCCAAGTCTACTTGTATATACAATTCACTCCAAGTTCATATGTTTGGAGATCCAAAGATTCAAAATAAGGATGTATTGACCGACAATATAGGGTTAAAATTTGTTAAAGGTCAACAATAAAACATTGTTCATTTGTTAATATTCTAATTTTAGCTGATTGTGTAGCATGTTGGAAAATTAGAAACACCTCAATAAACTATAAACAATAGGCTAAAATCAGGAAAAAGCCAGAGATATTAAACCATATTCATTACAAGTTGTTTCTCTAATTTAAGATGTTAGCAGCTACACCATTTTAGCTATGTTCAAATAAACACTCAACCACTTGAAAGTTATACACACTAAAGCATTAGAGAATATGTTCACAATCGTGTTTCTATTACATAGAACCCAACTCACATGCATAACACATTTCGATGATAGACGAAAATAAAGGGTGGTATTATCAAGGGTGAATCCATTCAATAAGTAAGTAGGTCCTATGACCTACCTTGTTTTCTAAAAATTTTTAGAAGAAATAATACAGATTTTTTTAGGACCTACCTTATATTATTTGACAAAATAAATAAAAAAGATAACATTAAAAATCTAAGACTTAAGTTTTATCTCTGAAAGAATAACCAAACTCAAAATTTAACCACTACAATCCAATGTCAAAAGATAGAAAAACGTTATAAAAAGTAAACTTATCGTGGTCGTCCCACATAACATGAACCAATAAATCACCCTTGTGGCCTCTTTGGTAGCAGGGTTTCACTGTTATAAATTTATATATCAGGCTTCTTCTTCTTTTAAAGTACCTTCTTAGCTTCCAAGTAAAAAGTGAATGGAGACAAGAAAGTAAAAGGAGGACGGTTTACTTCTTCATGGCGCGTGGCTTGAAGAAGGGTTTAATCCCTCATGACGTGTGGCTTGGGCTCCCATACTACTCTATATGGATGTCACTACAGACCCAGTCCACTAACATAACTTTGTTGTTAAAAAAAACTTGAGAGATTTGAGAATCTCAAATTGTTCTGAAAGATGTTATATATTTTTATAGAGTGTTATTTATTTTAATTTGTGTAATTTGTTTTTCAATATTAGACATAGACATATATAGTTTTATATAATAAAATAACGTTGTTTAAATTTTTGAGTAATTAATTAGTGTAATATATTAAAAAAATTATTTTAAAAGGTATTATTAACAGTACAATTATAGAAATATTGTAGGGCATAAGATTTCGTAAGGTACAATTATAAAAAAAATAATATAACTACTAGAGATATCTTTAAATTCCATTTTTACAATCCGACCCGACACATATATTGTTGACACTTTCAATATCTTTAAATTTCATTTTAACGATCCGACCCGGCATAAATAATATTGTTGATAATTTCATTTTTATAGAATTGACTAAGTAAAGGGAACCACATAAATTTATATTCAAGATTCGCCGCTGGGTATTATACTATTATTGTTGGGTTTATGGGGCTCATCGTTCCCTCGAGTCGATCAAATCCATGTCTCTTAAACTCACAACTCCTGTAGCAATGCAGGAGCATCCCATATAGGTGAGGCAAGAGGATTCTTTCTTCTTATAAATTATCAATGCTAACAATTATCGTTAGTTGGTCCCCTGGTTATGATCCTAATAATTATCGATGCCACAAAAAACTACAACTAATAGGGACTACATTCGCTTGGGGGGACCAACAACTTGAACTAAATTTTTTGCCAAGTATCACGCCTTTGACCCACGAAACTCTTAGATAGTGTACCTTACAAACATTGTATATGTCTATTAGACTAATACAAACACTATGCTAGTACATACGTTTACATAGACCTTGGGTTAGGGGTTTCTTACAAATGAAAATATTACGCCAACACGATGTACATATATTATAAACCATATTTAGTTTGCCCAAAATGTTTAAGTAAACTAGCCAGGGGCGGACCCTTTTTAGTCACCGGTGACACCATATAATTACAAAAAAAAATTAATTAAGATTATGGGTGTTGTTCGGGTTTTCCGGTTAATCAGTTCAGGTTAAGAAGGTTTTAGTTGTTGTGCAAAAAATCACTGGTGGCACCTAAAAATTCGATTAGTAGCACCGGTTCGAAAAAATCCGAATTTTTCACTACGTTTGCAAAATTGATCGGTGACATGTGCCACTGCCGGACCTTTAGTAGGTCGTCCCCCCTGAAACTAGCTAAATGGAAATCTACTCATTTTATAAAATAACTAGTTTAATATCCCGTGTATAAACATGATGATAGTTAAAGTAAATTTTAAATGTTTATAGTGTTAAAGAGTACTAACATATATAGTAAAACAATTGTAAAAATATCTAGAGATATAAAATCCCTTAAAAGAGTAGTAAATATATTAGAAATCTAAAATTCATACATAACGAAATCTTCAAATTTTTTGTAAAACCTCTTTATAATCAAACATAATTTTTTTAATTTAATCCAATGGGTAAACATTTTACATAAATTACCACGAAAATAGGTAAATGTATCTGTCAAATGATTTGAATAAATGTTTTAATTAAAATATTTAAGTTTTAACAAACTAAATCATATAAAAAGTTATTTGAGGAAAGAACTCATTTGTAAGTCATTAATGTAAACAAAAGAGGATGATAAATAATAACATCATAACTCTTTTCTTTTAAAATAGATTAAAGAAAAATTAAAGCTTTGTATACATTTTACTTGTGAATAAAATAAATAAATTCTAATAAAGAAATATTCCGGACTGGTTTTGGTTTTGTATCCATGTTTTTAATAGATTTTGGTTTTCGATTTGATCCGATTTTTGAACTCATCTCACCCCGTAAATAACTCAAAAAATAGATAAATAAATAAAGAAAATCCGTATTCGGATGGGATGCCGTTTTAGAGGGAATATATTTCCATCCTCTCCTAATATCACGGTAACATCCATACATATATATACATATAATTAATTATAAATATAAATATACGTAACATGAATCTCCTACTGATCGATCTTTATTGTTTCATCACGTAGCAAACCAGGAATACCCTCGGAAGCGCGCAACCGCTGTATTTTGATCAGAGAAGATTGTTTCAGCCGTTTTGATACATATATATTATATATATATATAGAGAGAGAGAGGGAGGTAAATATATATTGTTTTCTGTAATTCTGTTAGTTTCCCGATTTATTCTAAAATATTAATTTGTTTTCTTTCTTGCTTCCATTAAATATTTCATGAAGAATTTGAATCAACCGTAAAGTAACAGAGTTTGGTGTTACAATTAGTTACTACTAGCTTTAGGTTTAATTACAGTTAAAAGAATCGAAGCAAACACCATAATGATATTATGAACTCGGAATATAAATGCTGTGGTGAGAACGAGACTGACAATTTCATAACAGATGGATGAAAGGGGAATGATTTGCAAACAACAACAACAACAACAACGACAACTAGAAGATATTCCCAAGGAGTTATTACAACATATTCAGTCGTTCTTGCCTGTAAAACAAGCCGCACGCACTTGCATCTTATTCAAAACATGGCTACACATATGGTCTACCAACCCTGACCTCACGTTTCCTCAATCCGCATGGATTTCTAGTGAACAAGAAAGAAAATTCATGAGTTATATAGACCGTACTTTGATAAGGTATCACCAGGACAACATACCCATCTCCACTATTTATCTTGATATCAACATCAAGGACCAGAAGACTGCTTCTCTTGCTCAAAACTGGATTCGACTCGTTGCTTCTAATCCTTGTCTCAAGGAGCTTAACCTCAAAATCTGGACTTGTGTTCCTTCGTTTACATTCACAGATAAGATATTTTCTAGCGAAAACTTACGTAGGATAAGCGTAAGACTTGAAACCTCCTATATTGATTCCATTTGGATCAGAGGTGATCATGTGATCAACTGTCTGTCTCTACAACAACTCCAGTTGATAGGAGTGAATATAAGTGATCAAGTACTTGAAAACTTATTATCTACTTGCAAGTTACTTAAGAAGATATTCCTCTTATTTCACGAGGGTTTGAGGAATATCAAGGTGAAAGACCTTTGTTTTCTTGAAGAACTGGCAATAACTTCACGAGGGCGAAATGATGTCGTGGAAATTGATAACGTCCCAAGTCTTTGCTCTGTTTATTATGACTCGACATTCGAGCAACGGCAGAAGCTTGTACCACTCAGGTCATCAGGTTTATTAGCAAGTGTGAAAGAGTTGTATTTAGATGGTGTGCACATAGATGGTTCCTTTTCTCACATGATCAAATCAAAGTTTCCTTTTCTTGAGAATCTAATACTTAATACAAGGTCTTGGAATCCTAAGAGCATAGATATAGCGTCTGTTTCTTTAAAGAGATTGACCCTTCGGATGTTGGATCGCGGGCGCATCAGCGTACAAGTTTGTGCACCAAACTTAAGATGCTTCTGTTACTATGGTTACACGATTTCTCGTCTTTTGTTTACAGATATTGTTCCAGAGCAAGTTAAGTTAAGACTAAGCATCTCATGGGGGCATCAAATAGATCAATCGCTGTTTCTAGACCTGAGGGAAATGCTCGATTTGTCAAGCACGTTTGAGATAAAGATAATCGCCGGAAGCAATTTTGGTTATGTAATCCCAGACATTGACCTTGACGATTTGAGAAAAAGGGTGTTGTTTCCAGCTACAAACGTGCGAACGCTATCGTTTATAACATCTCGTTGGGCAGAATCATTGGGGCGGTCGCGATTTTTCCAAGTATTTGAAGCATTACTTACAATTTGCCATCCAATTTACATAAAGCTACATCAAAATATGCTGTCGAAAGACAACAAGTTGAGCAAGCTAATGCTACCGAGGTTGATGGAAAAGAAAAACACAAATGTGTATGGGTCGGACTTGAAAGAGGTTCAAGTAAAAACCAGAACCCGACAATATTGGGAAACAATCCCAGCTGACTCTTGGATGAGTATTCTTGATGAAAATTTGGATTCGGTAAGGTTCAAACTAAATTGGTCTACTTCAATTCATAGCCAAGGCTAAACTGGTCCTTTTTGCTCACATTCAAAGAGTTATTGAATTCAAGGTTATTGACTGTTTTTCATAGCCAAGGAAGGCTTTATGAGTTCTGTTTATCCGTAACCAAAAATCTAAAGTTTTTCCGGTTTTATTTGTTCCGATATGGTATTTTTGGGTAGGTACGGAGCTTGTTCATTTGATTTTAGCCGAAAAAATTTAACAAATGAGCGTTTTTTGTGTTTGTGTTAATTGGGTTAAAGGTTGGTTTGCTCATTTAAATGTTAAACTAAAATAGATTTATTCACGTGTTGTATCGTATTTACAGAAATATATAGTAAATTAGTAATCCATTGCATATGAATATTCAGAAATGGCGAAATGTTCGAATTTGGTGCCCTACCATCCAGATTTGCATATCGTAATGATCATGCTCCTCCTCGTTTAAAAGATTTCATCACACTGATTTTAATTAGGAGTAAATTGTAGTTTACTGAACGTCTGGAACTGGAACCCATGGTCCCATCCCATTATTCCCATATATGCAAATTAATAGCCTTTCAAAAATCTTTCAATCTTCTTATATTAATAAAAGATTGTTACGTAACCCTTGATTTAATAAAATATATTTAGTTTTTTAATCATGATTATTGATTTAGTTAAAATTGGATAATCAATTTTGACTTTTCTTTGTTAAAATTGTTAAATGAATTTCGTATATGCTCTTTTAAAATCTTAAAATATCATATTTGGCTACCATAATTTATAAATATCATATTTACACTTTATAATATTTTAAAATATCATATTTATCAAAATTCTTATTTTTATCATTTTAAATATTTTATAATGATAATTAAAAATTTTAATTGTAAACAATAAATACCAAATAATAATATAATATTATTTACTAAAGTCATGAATAATTATAAATTTTGCTTTATTAGTAACTAGTTTAGATACACAGGTTGATTTAGTAAATCAGAAACATTAAACATATATAAAAGAAATCAAATAACTATAAAATACGAAAGAATTAAAAAATATAAAAATAATTATAAATCATAAATCTGAGAGATGGAGACAGCTCAATTTACATTTACATGTAAGGAGTAAGCTCAATTTACCCAAGGTCATTAAAAGCCCAATACTAAATCCCAAAAATATATCATGAGCCCAAAAGAAGAAGACAATCGGCAAAGGATCCTGTTGACTTTCTTCTGCACACCTGAATCAAGAGGAGCCAATCAAATGATAGTCTCCCTAAAGAAGACAAGAGTCACATCCCAAAGAGGATCAGGACAATAGAGGACAAAACGAATCAGTAGCTAGCTACTGACAAGCAGAGAGAAGGCACATCATAGACCGGTGGATAATAGCATGCATCCTTGGCCGCATCAAAGATAAAAGAGAAGCATACGGGACTTCAAGCCAGGTAACAAAAACTAAGAACAAACTTTCACTACATTCTTCGACTCTTAACTCTTCAACAAGGGAGATCCTTACTCTCACGCCAGAGTTGGGTCATGAGGGTTGACTCGTGGCGAGGCTAACGGTGTATTGTTTTGCAGGAACCCCAAGACTCCGTGCTTCACCCTAGTTCGCTACCGGAGCAATTGTAGCAACACTTTCAAAGCTAAAATTCGAACTTTGTTGCAGAGAGCAATTTACTCGATTGGTCATTTAAGCGACAAACAAAGTTCTTTTGTTCAAGTGGCCGTAATGTGTTGGATTTGGAGTCTTCTCCATGAACTACACTCATCGCTTAGTAAAGCCACTATATATCGTCTATTCTAATTATATGAGTGCAATGTATCTCTCAAACAACCCGGTTAAGCATCAACTATCAAAGCTCATCGAGATAGATATCCATCTTTGGTCGTGATCTGATTGCTACAGTAAGCTTCGAGTCTTTCATGTGTCCTTCACTCATCGGTATGTTGCCATCTTGACAAAGGGCCTTCCTTTCTCACTTTTTTCATACTACGGGGACGTATTAGTCTAAATTATTACGTTTTTCTATTTAGACCCAAGTTTGTATTAATTTGTATTATATTAGCACATTATTTGTCAAGCCCACCTTGTTGTATAAGTATCCAGTCATGGATGTAATTGCTGATGAGAAAATTAATATTTGACTAAAAGGCCCTGCTTCTTGTTTTTCACTAGACACCAATGATTAAACTATGGAACTAATGGTCCATTCCAAAACTCCAAAAACAGAATAAATGAAGATAAACTAATCAAACCAGATTAAATAGCAATTTATAACTGAAATATTACTAAAACAGATTAACAATGAAATAGTACCAATTTATGCATTACCCTTCGATATTCCTATTTCCAGGGCCGGTCCCGAGATTTCTGAGGCCCTGTGCAATTTAGTAAAAGTAGGCTCTTTTACGTGTAAAATTTGAAAATATTATAAACAAAATTCCGAGTTTTTAATTTCATCTCTTATGATACTTCTAACACAAAGATTCATCCATAATAATTTATAGAAAAGAGAGATAACACCTGTAATTTGTAAATTTTCTTTGTTGTGTTGTAGTGTTCCTGCTCTTGAGCAATAATATCTGTAAATTTCAGAAATATCTTGAGCAAAAGCCTGTAAATTCAAAAAGTATTTTAGAAATTAGAATGTATATCAACACTATAAGCCCAAGATGGAAGGACTTGAAGATCATATTGGGTTGGAAAACTTTGAAGGAGCTCTTGTAAGGGTTAGAGGAGATAGATTTGAAAGCAGGTCCGGTGAAAGTGATAATTTAGAAGGTGCTTCTGGAGATGAACAAGATGTCCCCCTGCCCTCTCTTCCAGTTCTCGCCGAAGACAGAAATATCACCGCCACATTCCCTACTAAATTCAAGAACTTGAAGATTTCAAATATCCTTTTAATTTAGAATAAGAAAGATAGAATAATCCCACTTGGTTGTTGTCTTCACTAACCTCAAACACAAACAAAAATTGATAACCCTTAGTTGCTAACGTTGGATTCACGAATCACAAACCTCAAAGCCTCAAATAGTCGAACACAAAACAAACCCAAACTTGAAACATTGACAATAGTAAACAGACATGCATTCAATTTGTCAAATTGATTACAAAAACTCAAAACCAACTCTCTAAAACAATCTAAAATCACAGACATGAAACAATCGGAAACAATTTGTCGAGAAAAATAGCAAACATACAAGCAATCAATTCTTCGTCTAAAGTCTAAACATACCTTTCACGAAGAAAAGCTCAAACACACATAAGGAATTCGTGATCGAGAAAAATCGACTATGGTTTACCGGATATTTGGGAATATTAAAGAGAGAAAACGTGAATGATCCGACTTGCAACTTGCCTTCATTGATGATGGACATCGATTCATGGAGAAACATAACCAATTTCTTCGATCTGTTCGCTGCTGAAGTTGGCGAGAATGAATACGATTTCACACTTGCCGTTTGGAGTCCCGATGGTTGATGACGGTAGATGATTAACCTAAAAAACTATTTGGGCCTCTATTGCAATGAACAAAAATATGGGGCCCCTACTAATGATTGGGCCCTGTTCCAAGGAACATGTTGAACCTCCATATGGCCGGGCCTGCTGGCTATTTCAGGTTGACAGTATATGAATCGACTCCAATGTACCAAACAATTTTGAGTCTCTTTCTGACTTCATCAAGGGCAAAGTCAAACAATACTTGTGTGACACCAAATGAACAAAGTACCAATTGACCAAATGGTTCCTTCAAAGACGGTTTCGCAGATGATTTTTCAATCAGTTTTGGATCACCTCGATTCTTCAAATGATCCTATAATCACTTTGATTCTTCAAACGATTCTGGATCCCTTCAATTTTTTTTTTTTTTTTTTTGTCATCGGTTGTTACTCAATAACTGGCATCCAATATTATAATATATGACCCGGTATTTGAACGATATTGTTCCGCCCACCATAATGATTTATAGAATATGATAAATAAAACTGCATTTTTTAAATAGAAAAATGATGATGTTATAGTAGTATATGCTCCTAATCACATGATAATATAGTGTCAAAATTATAAAAAAAAAAATCATAGAAAAAAATAACATGTTCTTTTTCTATACATAAATCACAACCATTAATAAGTTATAGAAAGTAATTCTTTCATGTAACAAATTAACTCATTCATATAAAATACAATATCCTCGTATATTATATATAAACAAATTAATTACTTATACATAAGAATCACTCCCTACAGTTGTTAATTAGATTTTGTGTTTTCAAAGATGATCACATATCTTCATGAGAATCGCCCAAAAAGGTGTTTTTTGTCCTGTACTCGTATGCAATTAATGGAACCCACTTTACGATTTAATGCCCACCACTATTTCAAAAACAACTTAATAAATATAATAATGTTTTTATAAAAAATACTTAAATACAACTACAAAAGATAGCGTCGACATGTGCACATTCGAAAGCCGTAGTTTGCCATCTTGGAACTTGTAGATATTAGTTTATTCTTATGATGTCAATTTGTTTAACTGGTGTGTATCATCACACCTAAGGACAAAACGAGTTAAGCTAAATTCGAGCTTTACTGGGTTTGAGATTGAGTCGAGTTATGTTTGATAGTTTGACAGATCTTTCGTAATACAAACTTAGATTTGGTTCGAAGATAATTTAATCCTTCTAGCTTGATTTGAAAAACTCGAATATCTAATCAAAAACAATTTTTGAATAAACAACCTTATTTCAGAAACACAATTTTAATTTTGTAGAAATATGATTAAAACCTGATAATAAGTTAAGATGATTTTACATACGTTTAACCCCACAAACTTATTAATAATAAGTTAATAACATTTGGAAATTTAATTTTACATAGTTATATGCACATCTATATATTATATAAAGCTTGGTAAGTTCGATAAAAGATCGAGCCGAGCCTTTATAAGCTCGAGTTTGACTTGTTATATATTTCAAGCTCATTTTTAGAGTTAAGTACAAGCTCGAACTCGATGAAAGCTCAATTTAAATATGTTTGAACTTGAGCCGAGTTCGTGTAGTTCGATAAATGTTTTAACTTTGTTGCAGGCCTAAATTCTCACACCCTCTATAAGATAGAGAAAGTTGACATTTTATCTTATTTTATCTTATTCTTAATAAAGTGTGAACGTATGACCGTGATTTTATGCATCTCAAATATTGTAATATGTGATATAGCAGGTGTATGGATGAAGGTAATATTAACAACACCCATTTCTAATACACGCAACAGAAACAATGTTATTTAAAAATAATAAAGCCTTCTTTTACATCCAATCCCCATAAGATTCGAAGGAATGGGATGATATTTCATTCATATATCCCGCTTGTTTGGTCATCTGACATAATTTTATTTCAATCCTTCTGATAAATTTACAAACCAAACAAAATATAAGATTGAAATGAAATTCAATTTAATTCCCTTTTTTAACAAACAAACTTGACACCGAATCTTAGGCATTGTTTGTTTTTTAAAATAAGGTCTTATTTTAAAGAAACGTCTGTGAGTGCGCAAACGTTTTTGATAAGTTTGTTTGTCTTTTCAAAGAAACGTCTGCCCATCCGCACACGTTTCTAATAAAGCTGTCTGTTTTTTCGCAGACATAAGACCTTATTTTGTCTTATTTTTGCTTATTTTAAGAATCTAAAAACTACATCTTTTTTCGCAGACCTTCTCGACTTAAGACCTTATAAACCACATATTCTCCTGAAGACATGAAATAAGACATAAGACATTTATGTCTTTAAAAACAAACAACACATTATTCTTTAGGAATTTAATTCATCGGGAATTCAATTCTTTAGCTAATTCAAATCCTTTCTTTTGAATTCTACGAAGCAAATGAGACATAAGAGTTATTATTTTATTACATAATGGAAAATTTTTCAAACTTATTAAAGCGATAGGATAGTATGTGCTTCAATGCTTAGAAGGGAAGGTGATCAAGGAATTTGTACACTTTTTATTCCGATTACATACAAATCAAAGGATTTAATTACAAGCTTATTGATTAATTTTATTGTGAGATTAAAAACACACACACACGTTGTTTCATTAAAATATATATTATATATAACAAAATATATTGATTAATTTTGTTCTTATGAGATTAAATTTGTATATATTTCATAGATAATATCATGTTCAGAAATGACAACAAGATAAAAATAGATAGTAAGAATAAAAAGGTATAAACAGAAAATCCGACAATCAGTTTATAATTCAAAAATAATAATAATTAAAGAAATAACATAAAATAACAATATTAATAAAGTTAAAAATAATTGACATCCTAATTCATAACAATTCAAATAAAGTAATATAATTAATTTAGTTTTTCTATCATATATGCAAAATTTAGTTTTGATTCATATGTTTTTGCTTATTTTTTTAAAAAGATTGTTAAAATCTTTTTTTAGGTCATACCCCACAAGTCCGCAACTACAAAAAGTTGAAATTTGTCATTTCATGTCATTGGGTACCCAATCCCATCTCTCATACTTTATTGCTTTCCCATCTTTGTACCATCATGCATTGCATTTAGTCAAATCCTCCATAACTCTTACCATTATTTTGGTGTCAATTGGACAATAAACAAATGTGCCCATTTGCACAAGATATGTATGGTTGGGGATTGATTTATATTCCATCTTTTAGGTGCCAAAAGTACATATAAAATATGTATACAGCACCACTTCATGACTTAATTTATATATATATATATATATATATATATATATATATATATGATTGAGATTGCAATCTAAAATCAAGTGAATTTAAGCAGTAATGTTAGAGTTTGAACCAAGTTTGCATCTATAAAATTCTAAATTAATAAGCTTGATTTCTTAGCTCTACCTTAAACTTGTATTATTATTTTTATCGAATCACCTAATCCTTATGTCATTATTTTGTGAATTTTTTACTTTTCTTGTTGTGATCTATATTTACGTGTGAAATTGTGAACTCGTATCCATTTAAAATTTCATTTTACTAACAATATATGTGTATAGCATAGTAATTAATCGATCATGCACAAGTACTTATGATTTTCAAACTTTAGACTTTTAAAGAAAGTATGATATCATAAGAGCATCTGGTATATTAACCCTATCTTGTCAGGAAGACTTCATGGCACAAGGGACGTTGTTGCACCGCACCCCATTCAGCCCCGTCAACCACCCAGATCATGGGCCCTTCACCCCTCATATTTCTATCTCTATGTCTCTTACACAGAACACATTTTAATATAAAGGGGTTGAAAATAAGTAAATTTTGGGTTAAAATTGAGAAAAATGAGGAGAAATATAACGTTTAAATTTGAAAGAAAGAGGTCTCTAATATCGCTTCATTCTTATATCGGGTGAAATTAAAAATACATCTCATATCATATGCGAGGTAATTTTTGGAAAATTTTAATAAGTTGGACCAATTGCCGTTCGTTGACTTTGACTGTCAATAGAAGCCAAGATTAAATGGAAAAGTGGCCCATAAAGTCCTACTAGAAAGCCCATACAGTAACATACTCTGAGTTTCGGAAATAGACAGGAGATACCCCTGAATTTTGATATTGTACACATTAATTAACTATCATAAGATTTTGGTCAAATGAATAAGTTACAACAGTTTAAACGATACCATTGTTATTTATTGAAATAACGGTTTACATTAATGGAGTAGTTTAGAATGTGTAGTTGCATGAAAATGATTTTTAAGTTAATTTTTATGGCGATAAATATTTATTTTCTACAAAAAATAATATCTAGTTTACTATTTTATTACTATAATTTGAAAAAAAGAACAAAATATAACAATAGTTTTCTACGTCTTAAGCTAAATTTACTTTATACATATGTCCATATCATTATAAACCCGAACCCACTTATCCACTCCAAACCTATTCTATTTTACAATATTTATATTTATAAATTTAATGCAATAAGTTCTTATTTCCGCCACCATAATCATGTTTATTACTATATTTTAAGGAACTTTTTTAATCTGATAATTAGAAAAAATTAAGTTATAACTCTTATAGTCCTATGTCCGTAAACTGATCAAGATGCAACCACTTTTGAAGACATTCACGAACTTAAGGGACCTGTTATTCTTAAAAATAACTACAAGGATTTAAACGTTCTTCATTTCTAGTGAAAGGACTTATTTTGTAAATACTCCATTAAAAATACTAGTTTCACACTCTCATTGCAAAAAGAATTCAAGGATAAAAGAGCCCGTCTCTCTTCACCCATAACAGTATAACACCCTTAATTTCGCACACGAACCGGAAAGCTACACACACAGATAAACTCATAAACCAATGAAGATCCAATGCGACATGTGTGAGAAGACGGAGGCCGCCGTTTACTGCACCGCCGATGAAGCTTCCCTCTGTCACAGCTGCGACCGCCGTGTCCACCATGCCAACAAGCTCGCCAACAAACATCCCCGCTTCTCCCTCCACCATTCCTCCGATCAACCTCCTCGCTGCGATATCTGCCAGGTAACACAAACGATTTCAGCTACAACGATTTTTACTTTTTAAATCGGTCAAAATTGTAGCCGTATACATCGATTAATTGTCGTTATTGATTCAAACAATTGCACCGTCTTCAATTGCCATTAATGATCCAAACAATTGCATCTATGTACATCGACTGCCTTTAACGATTCAAACAATTGGTGAATTACAGCGATGCACATCGATTGCTCTGAATGATTTAAACAATTGCATATTTGCTTCCATGTACATCGATTGCCTTTAACGATTCGAACAATTAATGAATTGCACCGATGTATATCGATCGCTATTAATGATTCAAACAGTTGCACGAATGTACATTGATAATCAATTTATCATTAATAATGCTTCAAACTGATAGGATTGTATGATTGTAACTTTGTAAGTAGGATAAAAGAGCGTTTCTGTTCTGCAAAGATGACAGAGCGATTCTCTGCAGAGAATGTGACACTTCAATCCACAGAGCAAACGAACACACGCAATGTCATAATCGGTTTCTTCTTTCTGGCGTTAAGCTATCGATATCGTCTTCCTGTTACGATAATTCATCGGACCAAGCTCTGTGCTCTTCTAATTCAAATGGATCTAGCGAAACCGATAGCAGAAAAAGCTCCATTGTTTCCGAAGATCAAAACCTTAATGGAGTCAGGCAAGAAGGTCAAGGTGCTGCTTCAATGGAGGCCAGTAGCATATCGGAGTACTTGATGGAGACATTACCGGGATGGCATGTTGAAGAACTTCTCGATCCCTGTGCTTCCCATCCGTACGGATTCCATGAGGTTTGTAAATTCTAATCGTATAGAAAAAATCTGATTATGAATGAAATCTAAGATGAAGATTCTAAAGAGAATGATTGATGTTGTGACAGGGTGGTACTGGTACATGTACATTGCCAATTATGGCACATGATTCTGACAACAATGGAGATTTGGGTTGTTTATGGTCAGAAGATTTGGGTATTTTGGTAAATTCAGGATCCGCCATGGATAATCATCATAAAATATCAAGAACAAGAACAAGCGGCTTGTCAAAGAGATTCTTTCTCAATGGTTTCGATAGTAATGAGAAGATGAATAAAGATCGATACTCATTCAACACTTCATCTATCAAGAGACCAAGACAAGCATGGTAGATTGGAAAATGGAAATCCCAATAATTATAGTTCTTTTTCTTATTATTTTTTTTTGTAAAAATAAAGAGAAATAATATATCTTACTATTTTCTTTTTGAATTTAAGAATTCTTTTGTAGCACATGTAGTAATAAAGAAAGAAGTATGGACGCATCTCATTATCTTCTTCTCAAGATTCTATATAATAATTATTGTCATGATTGTTATCATATCAACTTTACTAAGATACTATCTCATGAATAATAATCATAACAATGACTATCATTACTAACTAACGTATCGTCACCAATTTTCATTATAATTTTCAGTCCTAATGGCTATATTTTAGAAAAGTAGAAAATGGGAAACAAGACGAGCAGTCTGCCATTCAGACGAAGAGCATGGCCTTTGACGAACATATGACGAGCATGGCCCAGTAGATGACAAGGTTCTACGATGCACATTTGTGGAAAACGGGCTTGTCATAATGAGCCAAATACCACCACTGCGTGTGGTCTAAGAGAATGAATTATAAACAAAAGATAAAAGAATAAATAATTTTAAAAGGTGCATGTTCTTTTGTATTTGCTTCTTTCGATCAATTTAAAGAAACAAATCTGAATTCATGGTTCTTTTGTATTTTCTTCTCTAATAAATGCATACTATATATAAATTTACCGCCAAAAAAAAAAAAACACATGCAACTGTTTGTTTTTACTCTTGTTTTAATTACCTACTTGGCATCTTAGAATAAGTAACTCAATCAAAATTGCCACCTCTAGCTGTATAAACACATCAGTAATTCCGATTTTAATGACAAACCATAAATAGCCGATAAATATATAAAAACGTAATAGAAATATAAAAAAAATGCTAAGGTACTCAAGGTTAAACCGGCTAATAATATACTTTAACGTTAAACTACATAAAAAATAAAACTATTCAGAGTATACCAGTATTTTTTATTTTTTTTTGGTAAAAAGGGTATATGGTACTAAATTTTGTGATGTTATTAGCTTATTAGGTCATACTAGAGCAAAACATTGCAAAAACAAAATTTTCTATCTTAGGGAAGGTGAAGCACTATTGTCATCACTGTCCCTGCTAACATGACCCCTGTTTCTTCTAAGCATTTCCTTGATCTCTGCCTCTTTCTTATCATAAAAATCAATCAAATCCTTGAAGCTAATGGCTCTTAAGGGTCGTCTGCTGCCGGGTCTTGCTGAGTCTGGCTCAACAATCTCATGGGCCTCTTCTTCATCAGGACTAAACCGACGGAACTGACACAACATCCGACAGAAGAAAATGCTCAGAGCAATGAAGCATGCAACACCACATATAAGAAACAGACCCCAGAAGTTATTTAAAGATAGACTGGTTTCTTCGACATCTGTAGTGGTTTGAGATGAACATGAAGCCGTTGACAGCCATTTGTCATGAATACGTTGCAGTTCTCCGTTTTCCGAGAGCTGGAGGATGGCGGTTGATAGGTCAACTGCTAGAGGAGAGTCTCTCTGGAATGCCTGTAGTTAAAAACAATAATCTTTTCAAGTTCAGAAATGATAAGAATCCTTGAAACCTTGTAGAAAGATATCGAAGTAACCAAATTAAACATCCAAGAAAAATGTTACTAATATAGAAAAAAGAAAGAGGGAGAATCTGAGATTTTAAGAAAAGAATAAATTTAAACTTGAAACATACTATTTTTGACATAA